>UELW01000322.1:7794162-9234924 GCA_900490495.1 Danionella dracula
GCGAGTGCAGGCAGGTTGGAGTGGGTTGGAGAAAAGTGTCAGGGGTGTTGTGTGACAGAAGAGTGTCAGCAAGAATCAAAGGAAAGGTGTACAGAACAGTAGTGAGACCAGCTATGATGTATGGGTTAGAGACTGTAGCAGTGAAGAAGAGACACGAGGTTCAGTTTAGGAGTGACAAGGATGGACAAGATTAGGAACGAGCACATCAGAGGAACAGCTCAGGTTGGTTGTTTTGGAGACAAAGTCAGAGAAGCCAGATTGAGATGGTTTGGACATGTGCAGAGAAGGGATAGTAGTTATATTGATAGAAGGATGTTGGAAGGTAATTGGTGCAAGAGTAGAGGATACTGAGGCCAGAGTTAGGTGGAAACAGATGATTTGCTGTGGCGACCCCTAAACTGGGAACAGCCGAAAGAAGAAGAAGTTTATGTGTGTATGATTTGTATGTATGAAGTATTTGGAATTGAGTTGGTTTGGAATTGACTTGTTTTGAACTTCTGATTTTCAAACCACAATTGAACTTCTGATTTTCATCCACAAAGAAAAGATAAAGGCGTTTTAGGAAGTATGTTAATAAGTGTTCAAATCCACAGTTGTTTTTTGTTTGGCATTTGTTTTACCATTATCATTTTCCAATTTACTTTTGAAAGACATATAAAAATGAATAATTTTTTCTTTTCTTTTCTTTTTTTTTCTTCATTCACCCATCTGTTTTGAATGTGGTTTTCTCCAAAGTAGTTCCCAATAGTTTTTATCACAAGGGCCTAATTTTGTAAAATGAATTAGGCCGTGCACCCCCTTTCAAAGTATATGACATAATAAAGACACAAAATTTGACAGTTGGTGCCGGACATTCACCTTTGGCGGACTGGATCTGGACTTGGTGAACACCTACCTAGGATAGACACAAGTAGACCCTCATTACCGTGACTGCAATCTAATGTGGTTGAGAGAATTAGACAGCTTGCAGCTTTACCTTCAAGCTAAACCAGGAAAAAAAAAGCTATTTAATTTTTCTTAAACAACTCTTTTTCACCTAAATTTACATTTTTAAACTATAATAAGACTTGGTATTTGGCTAGATAAACACCTAGTCTGTTCGGGTGAAGGTAAAGAAGCTAAATTTCCATAGTCACCAGACTACTGCCTTTCCTCTCTCTAAATGTGTTTCCTGTGCATGGTCCCTGTTGTGCTGAAGACTCATGAACTGGTATATTTAACTGTTTATTTCCCAGCTGAAGCTGAGACAAGGATGACCATTGCTTTGATTACTGAAGAATATAATTGATGATATATCTCTTGTTCATCTTTTTTTCAGGTGTGACTTTTGCAGCAAAAGGCTATTTTGATGCTCTAGTGAGAATGGGAGAGCTGGCCAGTGAAAGTCAGGGATCAAAAGACTTGGGTGAGTGTCAATGTCTTATTTTGTCCTCAAGAGATCAGCAAATTATTTGGCGTGATCTGGCATGACTCCAAAATCACATGCTAATGGAACCTCAAGCTCATCAAAGTGCCAACACTGCCTTCAATAAGTCAGAATGTGTTGCGGCAAGAAGCTTTTTTTCAGTAGATTTTCAAATCGGCTCTGCGTAAATTATTCTTTGCTCAACTCACCCCATTCCTGGGAATGGAGGTAAAATGAAGTCAACAGAATTGGAATACATTTGCTGGGCTGCAGTGATGCATCATTTATGATGAGTGCAAAAGGCATATCTAGTTTTGGGGCCATAAGTTCTTGAAATAGTATTTTGGAAAGGCTGTCTGGATTGTGCACCAGGAGGATTCTTTCACTCTGCTAGTGGTTAGACTTTTGACCCTTGAGTCTTGTTGCTGATTGAAATCTTATTTGTCTACTTGATGCAATGTCTGTCATTTTAAATGTTTTAGACTCTGTAAGGCACATAGTGATCTTTGCTCTAGAGCACAAGTGTCAAACACAGATGTGGCCTGCCATGTCATTTAATGTGGCCCGCAAGAGCTTAAAAGTTTTGAGCGTCTAAAAGTAAAAAAAAAAACCTAACACGAAAAAAACAAAATTTCCCACAATGCCCTTGGTCTACGGTAACCGCAACGGTGTTTCCGCATCCATACTCACAAGTGAAATTGCAGAGCTGCCGACTCTCACAAATTGAACGTAAGACTCACGCATTTGAGTGATCTCTCACGCCATACCTCCGATTTTTCACTGTAAAATAAATTTCAAGATTTGAAATGGGCACAACAAATAGTTTATCTGTGATCTGTTTCTTGAGCCTGATAAAAGATGGTGATCGATATGCTATGTCTTCAGTCTGTGAGGGTTTTTTTTTTTTTTTTCGCTAAACAAAATTACACCAATGAGCTCAGATAAATGCCATCTGCTGGCTTGCTGCTGTACTGCGTACTGCCCACCGCTGTCCACATCTCACTCAACAAGTAATTATAAGCTGACAAACATCAAAAGGATTTATATTAGAACAAGCATACAATTGTTTCTATGCAACTGAATTGTCACTTGAATAAGTTATAAATAATGAGTTATTAAGGAGTAGTTACATTTACATTTATTTTTCATTACATTCGATTACATTGTTTTACATTTATAAGTTTTTGCCCTTTTTATTGGATGCCCTTTGAGGACAGCCATTATGCTAATGTGGCCCTCAGTGAAAATGAGTTTGACACCCCTGCTCTAGAGACTTTTCTTTTGAATATTTAAAGCTCACAAGCTAGTTTTTTTTTTCATGATTGATTTATGTGACAGCAGATTTTGGATGCATTATTTCAGCATTATTACCTAGCTGTCAGGATTACTTGCTGGTGATGAGCAGTCAAGCTTTTTTAGAACTAGAACGAATGCTCATGGATACATATTTTGTTTTCACAGCAAGAGATGCTAAATAAGTCTAAAAATAGCTTTTAATCCATCCCAAAGTCTTTATGGAATCTGCAGGTGGAAACTCTACTGTCTAAGAATGAGTATAAGCAGTGGATAATTTGAAGAATTATAGTATCTGAATAGTTTTGTTTCTATTATCTGTCGTTTTATTTAGTTACTTATAATTGTTTTTGATCCCCATTACTGTAGATTTAAAACACTTTCCCAAAAATAGAAGAATTCCTATGCACGGAATGCACTGTCCATCTGGCCTTGTCTATTGAATATATATGCTGTATTGAATAGGAGCTAATAATAAGAGCTTCATTTTATTCGGAACTGTAATGGCTGATCTCTTTTTTTTTTTTTTTTTTTGGCTGGAGTTCAGCAGTTGGTCACACGCTGTAGCAATGGTCTGTTCATTTGTCGTATCCATTATGGCTTCCAGGGCTTGAAATCCAAATAAAAGTAGTCACCCTGTCACCCTGGACAGATTCATTTTTGAGCATGTGTTCTAAAACACTAAACACTGCTCTTCTGATATTGATCGGAATGAAAAAAAATGTGTGTGTGCCGGCGTATGTGTTTTTGATATAAATATCATGGTTACACTTAAAAACAGTGTACAGTGTTACAATTGAAAAGGTCATGCCTAATGCAACATAAACATTCCCGTTACTGACAGAATAACTTTTTAGCAACTGGAACGGTATCAAATTAAACTTGTGTTGTGACATATTCTTACTTTTCCAGAAAAAAAAAACTTTGATAAATCAGCTAATAGACTCAACTAAACTAAATGTTTATTTGTGACACACTTAACCGCTCAAAATGATACAAAGAGCATAGTTCAAATAAAATGAATAAAACTATATTAAATAACAAAAATCAACAACAAAATAAATACAAGAAGTCCAAAGTGATGGAGTGAGTAAATTAATTTAATGCAACAAACACTTCAAAATTCAAATGACATTTAGATGTTTTGAAAATCAGAACGAATAATAGATGGTGCTTTCTGAGAAAATAAAATAGTAAAAAGGATTTTTTTTAAAGAATATAACATGAACTATGCTAGCCATAGCCAATAGCAAAAATAGGCCCAGTTGTCATAATTTCTGTTTCCCCAGGGTTGAAAACATGTCTTTTCTCAAACATACCTCTGAAAAATTGCTGAACAGACATATTATGTTTATTTAAGGTTATTATCAGGGCGACCACCCTTTTCTTTTTCCACTGATTGTGTGAACTGCGCAGAACAACATGCATCTCGTTCTGGACGATTCATGATTGGTTTACATTTTAGCCAGTGGATGGTGGTTTGTTTACAATGTTACATTTTGTTTCATTTTGTTCTCTATAGTCGAACCAGTACCATTGCCCGAATGACATCCTTACAATACTTTAACTCCCCATTGGCTTAAATCACTTCCTTGCCGATCTGCTTGTCTGGGGGTGTGGGTGTTTAGTTTGGGTCTTGGCAGAGGATGTCTACCGTCACCTAATCTGGGGGTGGATGAGTCAGTTACCACCTTCAAATGTGAAAGCCATATTGAGTGCTCAGAAAATTGTTGTATGAGTTTAATGGATTGTTGAGGTCCTGTCGTTGAGAAACACCTTCAATAATTCATTCTGATTTATTGATCAAAAGTTGTAGGTTGATTTATTGTAAAATAAAATCCTTACAGGAATGCTGTAAGAATTAGTTTTTCCAGAAAGTAGGAAAAGCGCATTGCCTAAATTAGTTGTCACACTGAAGCATTCTACTCATTTTCTAATTAGATATAGGCAATGCATCAGTTAACAATTTTATTTACGCATGTATTAATCATAGTGAATGGCCATTTGGATTTGCTCCATTTCATTCAAGGCAGGGGTACACCTGCTTACCTGTCCAATGAAGAGATTAATTTACTCAGCATTGATGTGAAATTCAGGTTTTCAGAGAGTTGATGGAGACATACAATGGGAAAACATGCTAAATTCAAACTGGCAATTATTTGACTGACTTGCAAAAGCACTTACGGGTGTTTTAAGGGCTTGTTTTTGTGGGAAAAAAGGGATACAAGTGCGACGGTTTTAATCTCTGAGGAATTGTGAGTGCTTTATCTCATGTGTCTCTAGAGCCCCTATTAACACAGAGAAAATGATCCCGCACACTGAATACGGAAATTCTGTTAGCAACATGCTATTACTAGAGTTATCAAACTCTATGTTGACCTCTCTATATTGTCTTATCGAGAAAATATTTATCTGCAGTAATTATCCAAATGAAATTATCACTTAGCCCTAGGTGCTCGTCATATAATTAGAAATAACAAAAAAACTGATTAATTTCAGTATGCATGTTTTTGTAAAAAGCACACAAAAAAATCATATTTTATTTAAAAATTCTGATTACCTTTTAAGATCTGCCATCTTAGAACATAGAACATTAGAACATAGCCTTCGTGCCTGTGTCAGAGGAGGAGTTAAAATCTTAAACCGAATGCGGTACTCTGCTGGTAGCCCATGTAGCTGAGAAAGCAATCTCCAAATCTGGTCCTGTAGGGGCTGAGCCCTACACATATTTAGTTCAGCCATCATGAAACACACCAGTTACACTAATAAAAGTCCTTGTCTGAAGCTGATACTAGAGCAGGGTTGCATACTAAAATATGCAGGACTCCGGCCCTCCAAGACCGAATTGGGGAACCTAGTTTATATGGTAGGTCAGCTTTAAGTCAGAAACCGGGTGCTGGCAATCTGTACCACCTTTATCCTGGACACCTTGGGCTTGACAAAGGCCTAGACCTGAACTGATAAAGATAAGGATGACACATTCAAGCCCATACCTATCCAAGAACATTCTTGTCCTGCTTAGAAATCGCAGTTGAAATAATGATGCCTAGACTGTTGACTTGCCCTCCAACTAGACTGCTAGCTTCTTTTCCCAAATCTTTAATTACTATTATATATATAAAGTATTGTTTATACCAAAAGCATATAATGGATGGTATGCAGCTCTTACTTGTCTTACAGAAGAGTTGAAAACCATTCCGAACACCTAGTCTAAAAGATTTCATTGAAGGATGAGAAAGTTGGGGGATTAAAGTAAAAAAAAAGGACAAATTAGTTTCCTTAGTTAAGGATGTGATTTGCTTTAAAGGTTTTCTTCATCTTTGAAACCGAAATGACTAAAAAGATGGTAAACCCTAAGGGATCCATTTACCCTAATTGAAAGCATTAAGCATACACTTTCATTTCAACCTAAAATTATTTAGCAAAAAATGTCCAAAAATATAAAACAATTCAGAAGGACTGAAGTAATATGAATATGAAGTCATTGCTAAATCCATATTTTACTTTCTTGCTATCGTTGTAGTTGTGAGTATCGTGTTGGATTTTAATTGGCTCATATCCACCACATTAATTCAGGACTGTCACAAATGCTAGTACTTTTCTGGGAACATCAAAGGAGGATCTGGGATTGTTCATTTCCACTGGGAGTTTCTTTCATGAGGCAGAGGAACTCCCTGCTTGTGTAAAACACTAGCAGTAGGGTGCTTCACCTCGTATTTGAACTCGTCAAAGGGTATATCCACTCAGGCAATGAATGACAAAGATTGTGAGCTTCTACTTCAATGGACACAGATAGATCCCTACTCATCGCTTTTCAAGTGAAAAAATGTTGGTACCATAGTCTGAGAAAACCTTCCAAATTTTACCCATAGATCAAACAGACCTGGTATTTTTGTCATTTTGCGATTCGTCTTTAACACTACATCTAAACACAGAACACATGATTGCTTGGATTAAATTTATAGCTCATCATCAAAAACCATTTCCACTTTCTAAAAAGAAATAAACTGCAGGCACCCCGGTAATGCTATCAGATCTGTTATTGGTGCCTTCAGGTGAAAAATATGTGGTGCTGCTATTCAACTTAAACAGAATCTACTAAAGGATGTTTTGAGCTGCCATATTCCAAACCAGCTCTGTGTAGATTGTTCACAGGTGTGGCCTGAGAGAACCTGTGATCATGACTCACTCTGCATTGATTAAGTGTCTGTGTGTGCAAGCATCTGTGTGTCAGTGTGTTGTCTCCTATGTTGATCACTCAAAGCAGATGAGGGCTGCACCAGACATTAGTGCAGTGGTGTCTGTTCAGTCCTTGAAATCTTCAGTAGTTACAGTGAGTGCTCAACACACCTGACTCTCATTATCACGTGAACTCAAATGCCACTGATGATGCGCTTCAGCTACTTCATATGTGTGCGTGTATCTGAAGCAGCTGAACTCTCTAGGCAGGTGTGTGTTTGTATATGTGAGGATTATGTGTTGAGATGCAGACTTCAAAGATTTTTCCTTCTAGGTATTAGAAGTGTGAAGCTAACTTTGTAAAAATAAATAAATAAATAAAAATAGTATATTGTTAATGCTACTGAAATTTGGATTTTTTTTTTTTTTTTTTTTTTTTTACAAATTAAAGCATTGAAAATAAACAGTTTCTCGACTAGTTCGAATTTATTTCCCTTTTTTTATTAAAATGAAAAGAGAATTATTATACATACATTTAAAGGTTTTGCTTTTTAACTGAAATGATCACTTTTCACTTGCTTTATCCCCAACACAAACAGACAAATGCACTCTGTTCACTCAATCGTTTTTGTAAACAAATTACTCCCTCCACCATTGCTGGTTTCTAGGTTTCCCCCACATGACTAGCTCCTGGTTGGAGTGGCTGTGAATTTTTGGCAAAAATCATAAATTACCTTCCTTTGCATCGATTACGATTTTCATTTTTCCCCTCACCAGTATAGTGTATTATTCACACTGCAATACCAGTTCCACTTTCAGTGATGGAGTCAAGAGCATGTCTCCAGAGCCTGTAATTGAAGCTATGTACACAGTAAAATCTGTATGTTTAGCATATATGGCTAAAATAAGGTTTTGCTCAAATCAAAAGAAGGTGAACCAGAGTTTTAAAAGCATCTCTTCCAGGGTGGGTGAATGCTGTATGTGACTTAAATCTGCAACACTTTTCGTCTTTCGTTTCTTTAAAAAGTGCTGAATCATGTAAACTCGAATGTTTTAATATAGTTCCCTCATCATAAATATGCCACAAGTCATATTCAGATTCAGATCCTATTTTCTTTTTCTGGGTGTTCATAATGCCTCGATGCCCAGAGTAGAGGCCAATGGCCATCGCACTACTCACTAACCAATCAGATGAACAGCTAATGCATCTCAATGAAGAATGTACCTGCTGACTGACCCAGATAATCAATGAAAATTACGTGTTTCTTTTTGCTTACTACAATATGAATGTATTCATCCGAAATGGGCTGTGTACCAAAATGCAAATCCAGCGGGGGGTGTGGCGAAAACCTGGAAGGAACAAGGGGTACACAGCTCATTAGTGGGACACAAACAATTGAGGGTATTCAAAGAAATTTTTTATGATAAAAGTCACTTTTGAAGGTATTAGGGTGCAGTTATTGATCGGTGTTACATCCTCCCTTATATGAACAAATGACTAAACCTGTGAGAACAGTTCCAAATCAAACAGACTTCTGTATTTTCTGTGAGAGATTAGTAAAGGTCATCACAAGCATGAACACACTCCAGTTTTGCTTCTTCATCTGATGCTTATAATTACATTTACATTTACGCATTTGGCCGACGCTTTTGTCCAAAGCGACTTACATTAGGGGAGAAACAATATGCAATCTGTTGCACCGTCAAAGTCTATCTCAGCTTCTCATAATAGAAATTGTTTCAACTGATCAATTAACCATAGCAGAGAGGAAATAAAGGAAGAATATAGACAGAGGAGGAAAAAATAAAGTGATGGTTCTTCATCCAAGTAGAGATGTCGTTCAGGCAGTCAGTTATGTGGGTAGTTACTGATTGGTCATCAGGGGGGAACAACAGATAGAGTTGTGTCATCAGCATAGCAGTGGTAGGAGAATCAGTGTCTGAGGAAGGGCTCAGGGAGGACTGAACCCTGGGGAACCCGTGAGTAGACCTCTCCCCTCCACCCGACACTGAAAGATGTACCAGTGAGACAGGACTCAAGTCAATCGAGTACAGTTCCAGTGATGCCCATCGCAGAGAGAGTGGAGAGAAGGATCTGATGGTTGATCTTACGAGAGGTTTACCTTTATTTTCCATCATTTTGGAATGAAATAGAAGTCATGCTGAGAATAACATACATAAATAACTGTTTGAAACATGTATTTGAAAATTGTCTGTGAAAAGGTATGAAGAATTCTCCCAGATTGACAATTTTTTTTATAGTTATTTTATTTGACAAGTAGTTTTTTCTTGACTGTTTGTTTTTGATTCCTTTTGGGGTTTTTTATTTATTAATTTTTATATATTTTTATTTTGGAGCTGCTTGCTTTTGTTTTGTATTTGCTTCTTTTGTTTTGAAATGTGTAGTGTTATAGCATGCATGCAGTAATTATTTTAAGCCAGGTCCTCTACCTATTATACATAATCAAACCTGCAAAGAAAACACCCTTCAAGATATCTTTACAAGCTTTCTTGGTATTCTAAAATTCAAAATATGTTTATATTTATTTGTCTGCATATACAGTACCATTAAATTTTAAACTATTTCAGAGATTGATTGTTAACTTTTGACATAAATTTCACATCGAACCGAACTAAGTCTCATTCTGAAAACACAATGGCAAGAAATTTATTGCACAAAGCAAAACAATCTTTAATTAAAAAATCAATCAAAATGTGTTTATGGAGCGCTTTTTGCTGTTGCCTAGATCCATTTTGAACAATCAAGCAGCCTAATATGAATTAACATAATTTAAATTATAGTTAATTGTGGCTAAATAGAGGAGGCATTTGCTTGTGTTCAATAATTTCTTTCAAAACAAATCAATCTCAGTATTGCTTGGCCATTTTAAATCCAACGATAAATAGAAAATAAGGGTGTCTTCACTGAAAAAGCCTTGTGTTTGTTGACATCTTCTGCCTCTTGTGCCTATCGGTAGGTAGTTAGCAGTGTCTGTATTTCTTTTTCATTTTACGTGAGCCACTGGGCTTCGTTTTGAGACAGGCTGTAAATGGTTTCCGCCTACACAAGCTCCTGCTTTTCTCTCCTTTGCCTCAGTCCTTGCTTTTTTTTTTACATTTCTCACTTCTAAACACCTCAAACACTCTCTCAAACACACAGACATGCTTGCATTAACATAGTCACGCACTCAGAGTTGAGCCTGGGTGAATATTGTGATGTATAGTGTGTCCTTGGATGCACAATATCAGCCATTCTCACCCAAAAGTGAATCGTGAGCATCCACACACTCGTTTGATTCCTCCCCCTCTCACACACACTCCCACACTGCCTGGTTTGTTTAGGATAATGATGCCCCTGTCACCACCTCCCACTCAATTCCTCCTACCGCTTCCCCCTCTCTTTCAGTGTGTTTTACTGGCTTTATTGTGTCAGTGTGTTACACTCAGTTACACACACAGAGACAGCGGTTGGACTGCTCACAGACGACACATCACTCTCTACACACTCACCAGGGTTACACAGTGTTTGCTAGAATTGATTTCATAATTCAGCTGCTTTGAAAGAGTGTTTATGGCATTGTGGAAACCGCAAAGAAATCTAGTTTCTGCCATTAATAATTCATTTTTATTTCCCTAAAGGAACGAGTTGTGTTAATTCTCAGAACATAATTGAACTGTTGCTGTTGCTAATCCCTACCCTATGGTAACTGTTTCCATTGAGCTGTGAGAATTTCTCAAATGTTTTTAAATGGCAGAGGTCCTGGTACATAATTTCCATTGGGGTAGTGGGGATCATGACCTCCTATCAAGTTTTCAGTTTAAGCCAATAAATCAATAATAAACCAAAAAAGCCACCGCCAATTATCATACATGAGTAGCTTGTTGATTTTCTTTGCAATGTTTTATTTTCCAGTAAAATAGTTGCATGTTTAATCATCGTGTAATGATGGCATTTTCACAACATACTCTCATTTATACCCTCAAAACTACCCTAAAAACGTTTTGCCTGGAAATGTTCTCAGGAGGCTTCAAGACCCACAATTGTTATCCTCATTATAGAATGATGAATTGTACATTTTTACAATAAAATAAACCAGGAATTTTACTTAGATAATTTCAAATTTAAGCACATAACAAACAAAAAAGAAGACATCTTCAATTTCATTTAAATGCCCCACAATTATCTCTGAATCTGAACATTTACAACTAAAATATTCTCGCAGACTCAACATTATTTCAACTTTTAAATCCCACCAAATGAATCTATTGAGCCTGACATTCTAACATTTTCTCAAGAGGCAATGCTCCAAGATCCTCCTAAAAACCTGGAGCAGTCAAGGTTCATATCGAAATTGAATTGAACAGGTAACAGTTTAGATTAATTCTCCCCAATATTTATTTCCCCCAAATGTTCAGTACTAGTCTGTTGCAGAAGACAATAAAAATTTCCTTTAGCACAATAGAAATGAGCAGATTGAGAAGTGCAAAAAAAGCTTATATGCTAACCCATCAAAAAAGTTGAATTCAGATGTTGATTTATACGGTGACTGTGTATAAATCAACCACCTAGACATCCAGAATGTGTTCATGAAAGAGTGACCAACTGTAAAGAGCTCTGAAATTTCCTGTGTGGGAGTGTGATGGGATGCCACCTGTGCTAAGAGTCGGTCAGGAAATTTTCTCACTGTCTAATATTGCGGCATATTTGAATTATTTGTCAGTAGTATTATAAAGAAGTGGAAGCGATTTAGAATGACAGCAGGATCAGTAGATGCAAATACAACAAGGTTTAATTTAAACCTTGTGTGGCCTGGAGATCAGCTCAGATTAGTACCATCCAAGGCAAACTAGCACTGACAAAAAGATATATTTGGATGAATGGAAATTTGTGAAACCTAATTCCCCCACATTCAGCATTCTGATAATCCTAGTCAATAAAACAGTTAACAACCATATTGCTATTTTCTCATACACAATGTCCAAAAGTATTGCATGAACAAAAAGCAACAATAATGGATCGATTTGTAACTGACACTGTCACAAGATTTCCTGAGAGGTGAAATATTAAATAACGTTCATACAAATTTATCAAAACTACTTTTGTGATTGGTGTGAAGTAGCTGTCTGCTACTCTACCAAAAGCTAGGGCCGAACAATTAATTGCCATTGCAATAAATCACAATATGAATAGACACAATTTTCAAATCGCAGAAACTGTAACTACGGTCATGTGAAATTTAAATGTTTATTACAGCAACTTTGAACTACTAAAATATGGTAAAGTCATACATTAGTTGTTCTAAAATTTATTCTAAAGTTTATTTTGTTACTGAATGTTTACAAAAAGTTTTATATGTGTAGAGGGCTGGAAGGTCAACAAATTATATTATTTATCATTATATTATTTATCATTATATTATTGAAATATTTAGACTTAATGGTAATAATCGCATAGCTAATCATTAGCACAGTGTAGGATAAAAATAATCACAATTCATTTATTTTACAAGAACAAATCTTCTAAAGATTCTGAAAAAAAAAAAGTGAAATTATGGGAAGGGGTAAGTGTATGTGCATGCATCCATTTTGGAAAGGGATTTATTGCATATTCTGACACTCTTCCATTTAAAGTGGTTATGAGCTAAAACAAACGGTTTCATTTATGGTCCCAATTTCAAAAACGTGAAAAATTTTGAACATTTCTTTCAGAATAACAGGAGTGAGTAGAGATGTTACTCAAACTTCAGAAGCACTCATTAGCTACTTTCCGATTGGCACACAGTTTAGCTGACCAGCTGTTAAAAGCTGTTCATACTGAAAACTATCTTTTTAAGATGTCGTTCTCAGCATGTTTTATTAAATATTTTTAGGATGTAAAATTCTAATCTTTGCATTTCTAAAAAGGAACTATATGAATAGTTGTATTGCTGTAAACCTTGAAACTAAAAAAATCACAATGCCACAATTAGTACATAGGAGATGAATGACATTTAAGTGAAGTGTGTAATATACATTTTTTACTAAACCTTTGACTATGCATTCCAGCATTGTAATGCTGGCATTTTCTAACCCAAGCCAGAACCTTTAATACTACTGATAGCAACACTGAGGAAATAATTGATTTGATATGAAAAATTAAAGAAACACTGTTTAATCTCATTCTGCTTTTTTCTGAAGCAATTGCTGAGAATAAAGCGTTCAGAACTTCACATTTATTTTTTCGTGATCCTGATCTTGGTTTTTATGTTGACTTCAGTTTGATGGGATTCGTAGACTAATCATCATTCCTGTCTGATCAGTGTCAGTTGCCAGATAAATTGTAATGGACTTATTTAATTAAAGTGGTATGACGTTCTGCTCTGCTTCTTGTCTGTCCTGATAATGTGTCAAATCACAGTATGCCACTGCAGCTAGAGCTCAAGCTGATTAGAAACATCACCACTAAATGTGATCCCTTTGCTAACCATCATACTGGACATGCTGTCTTACAACTCTATTTAAAATCTATTGATGCATGTTGATACTTCTTCTACTTCTGTTATTTTTGAAAGAGTAGGCAAAATATTGCTATCCTGCTTTTAAATGGTTTCATGGCAATTGTTGTAAATGGTCCAATAATGTAGAAATGGCATTACCTGCACTGTAAATCTTTTTTTTTTTTAATAAACAAGTCTTGAATTATTGTAGCAGATTTTTTTATTCATATTAAAATATGAACATGTAAAACACCATTACACCAATAAACAATAGATTAATTGTCATAGTCCATATTTATTAAGATTAAAGCTAAGTGCCCATTGAAAATTGTGCTATATAAAAAAAAAATATATATATGTCAGACACCCTTCCTTCCCTACAGTCAAGTTTAACTTTTATGGATCAATCTCCACTCAATTTTCAATCAGATGTTTATTATAATTTCTGTCGAGCATTACAGTATATAGTTAACACAGTTGTTTGCTGTGCAGTTTGAGGGACAATTATGGAAAATTCAAATGTGTACATTGTCCCACCCAATAATCAAATGTTCAGTTTAGGAGCACTTCTGTAATTTGTAACTTCCTAGGTCTAATAAAACTTTGTCAAAGATATATTGTCAAAATAGTGGATTTAAGTGTGTTCTTTTGTATTATGTGCTTTTTTAAATAATATGTTGTTAGACAATTGCTTAATTTTTTATATAATTTAATCAGAATGATCATTGGTAAATCTATAATCAGAGTGAGGATCAGCAAACAAACTCTTTCCTGGAGTAGCATTTTGGTCTGAGCAAGAACAATTTGATGTTGTCAAAGTGAAAGAAATAAGAAACAAGGAACATAATAAAAAAGAAAAGGGAAAACATATTAAACTAGAATTTGGTGGGAATGTTATGTGTATTACAGGTTTGGTTGGTAATTTTTGTATATTTACTTTCAGATGCAGAAAAGAACAGAGGAATATACTGGCAGTTACTCATCTTTTAATTTAATTGAAAAAAAACACAAGGTGGAAAAATTTCCTCTAGTCTGTAAACGCTCTACTCTTGGCTTGTATGAGTCTCTTCCCCATTGGCCCTCCAGTTAGCCCCTCCCAACTAAATGCCTCATTCCCACTTTGTAAGGATTCCCACTCTTAGAAGTGAGAACAGTAGCAAATCATTCCCTTAAAGCTCCTCTTATGACGTTCTTTTATGCTTTGTCAGCCATTTTTACTATTTGTGACAAATAGAAAATAAAAAAATAATAAAATGAAGGTTTAAGGTTACAGTTAGTTGCATGTTTTATTGAAAATTCAGCATGAAATCTCCCAAACAAAGATGTCCCTAATACAAAAGTACCTTGCAGCTATGTTGACAGCTCCTGCTGATTAGCTACGGGTTTGTTTTGCTATCAGCAGCTTTCAAGGGAAACTCCAACCCAAATCGAGATTTTAGTCATAAATCACTAACCCCAATGTAGCTTGTCTTCAAATTATTTTCTGACCTTTGCTAAGCTATATCAGAAAGGAGAAAAAAAATCAAACAAACACAAAAAAAGTCCGGATAAAAAGGGGGATTTCTCTATGTCCTGGGAATCAGCAAGAGGATGTTAAATTATGATGAGCAACAGAAGACGTCTGTGATCATGAGATCTTAACGCGTCATCCTAGACCGTCAGATCCTTGGACATCATTGGTTTTTAAACGTGTGCTTAATTTATTATAGATGAAGCATTGCTGTGAAAAGTGAACTGTGTATTCATCTCAGTCAAATCAGAACTCGCAAAGGCCCTCTCTTTAACCCTAAAAGTCAGGTGGTAAAATGGTTAGCTTTCCGTTGATAAACAGACTTTAACAAGAATAGAGTAGTTGGCAATATTTTGCAGATTTATTGAAGTGAGTTGAGTAAAAGCTTGTGTTTCTTATTAAAGTTTTGAATACTGCTCATCTAATTGTCTCTATGGCAACTAGACACTTACCTGGGACAGAAGGGAAATCTTACCTCTCTGCCCTGCATTATTGCAGTCAATTTGTAGATGATTTGAAACATAACATTGGCTTAAATTCCAGAGGGTGTTTTGATGCCAAGAAAGCCTGACTAATGAACTTGAATTATGAACATAAGAGGCTTTAAAGAGGTAATTTTTGTACTCTTGCCTATACAATCTGTTACAAAATTAGGATTCATCATTATTTACGCCCTTCTGAACAACAAATGATGTGGTGAAATTCAAGATAATTTCCTGTCAGCTATGAAGAAATTCCTCCAGAGGTTTAGGTAGATTATTTCAGACACATGGGTAAAAGTTAACTTAATCACAGTCATTTTTCCTCAAACATCCACAATACAATAGCAGAGTAAGTGAATTCAAATTTAACCAGTAAGAGGAGAAAGAGCTGGAAGGGTATGTGAAACAGAAAGTGGAAGAGGAGTTGGAAAAACAAAGATAAGTGGCAAGAAAAAACAGAGGTAGATGAGAAAAATTTGCAAGGCAAAAAAGAACAAGAATAGAAATGAAAAATTTGAAGAGGGAAAAACGGGAGAGAAATTGAGATAAACTGAAACAAATGGGAATAGGAAAAAGAAAAAGGAGTAGGAAGGGAAAGACAAACTGGAAGACCAAGAAACAGAAACGATAATGGTAAGACAAACAAGACAAAAGAGGGAAAGAGGAACACGAACTCGAGGAGATGGAAACTGCAAAGGCAGAAAAAAGCTGTGAATAGAAACAGAAAGTGAAAGAGGGTGTAAGAAAATATGAGGGGAAATAGGAAGAATACAAAAGAGGGTAAGAGTAACAACATTTGGAGCAGATGGAAAAAGCAAAGGTGACAGGAAAAGCAATGGAAAGAAAAACTGGATGCAAAAGAGAGGGTGAGAGGAAGAGACTGGAAGACAATAGGAGGGGAAAGAGGAACAAGACAGAAGAGGATGATGAGGAACAAGAAGAGAGACGGTATCAGGAAGAAGAGCTGGAGGAGATGGAAAAGGGGAAGACCAGGAATGGAAAGAGAAACTGTAACCAAAGTGGAAGAATAACAAGAAAAAAAGAGGAAGAAGACCTGGAAACAGCAAAGGGGACCAGGCAAGGAAATGGAGAGACTGGAAGTGAAAGAAAAACAGAAATAGGAAGGTGAAGAAGAACAAGAATTACAAGGGAAAGAGGAAGAAGAACGGGAGGAAATGGAAAGAGGAAAAGGAACAAGGCAAGAATAGACAGAAAAACTAGAACTGGAGGGGAGGAGTAACAAGAAAAAGAGGGTAAGAGGAAAAAGAGCTGGATGAGATGGAAACAGGAAAAGGAATAAGGCAGGAATAGACAGAAAAACTAGAACCGGAGGGGAGGAGTAACAAGAAACAGGATGGAAACAGGAAAAATGGACAAAGCTAGGAATGGACAGCGAAACTGGGACTGAAGGGAAAGAGTAACAAGAAAAAAAAGAGGATAAGTAGTAGTAGTAGTGCTGGAGTAGATGGAAACAGAAAAAGGGACAAGGCCAGGAATGGAAAGAAAAACTGGAACCAAAATGTAGGGTAGGGTGATAATTTGATCATGATAACTATCACAATATACATTTTGTCAATAAGATGTTGTAGAGAGGTTGATAGAGAGTTTGATAACTGCCTGACTTGTGTATTTGCTAACGTCATTTACAGGTCTTGCGCGTAGGATTGTTAATCGGTTAACAATATCTCCTAGACCTCCGACAGCTTTGAAGTTTAGACAAATGATAAGACACATGATTTCTAGACTTTTTGCAATTATGACCAACCACTAGAACTACGACACAATGACTTGTGCAGCTAGTACTTGACAAAGCATTCAATTATCCCAATCATGACTGTTTGTGCCGTTTTCCTTAGTCTATAGTTGAAACAGTTGTGCGATTTGATTAGAATTGCTTGCACTTTTACCAAACGTGGATTTTACCAAAGAAAAAGGGAGTATATGAAAATGTTTGGCCATATGGCGGCCAATTATGCTGGTAATACACATTAGTGCTTTATAGGAAATCTATAGTGCAGTATGTTCCTCTGTTGCTGCTTTTCAACCCCATTGACTGTGTAAATTGGCAACTTCTGACTCTCTTGCCTTCCGTGTCTTGCTTTCTCTCTACCCTTCACTCTCCCCCACTCTCATCCCTTACCTGGGCCTGTCGGAATGAGAGCACTGGAGCTCTTTTATTAGCCTTGTGTTTCAGTCCCTGGAGTCCTGGTTTTCTCCTGCTCTATTTCTGAGAGCTACATTGCATTCTGGGAGAATGAGGACCCACACACAAACACACGCGCACACACGCGCACACACACATATGCTCACTCTCACTGCCTCACCTTGCCCTTGATTTGCTGTTTTACCTTTTGACAGATATGTGCCAGACGTTTGATCTGTGCAGTGCATATGTAGCATCTGGTGAAGCTTTCATAGAATGGAGGAGTTAATGCTCTTCTGGATACTCATGAAATTAGAGGGTTTATGCATCTCATGCTGCAGCGCTTTATTACCGAGATCTCTTCCTCTCAATTGCTGTTATTATAGAAGCTCCTCTAATTTTCAACCCTTCTTTTTCACTTCATTGTATCTTTCTATCCCTATTGTGCTCTGTTTACACCATTACTTTAGTTAAGCAAAGTGTGACATTTAATTCATCTAATTTTTTATTCTTTTACTTAATGTTTTCTAAATTCAATTTTAGTATGCTGAGTAATATTGAGTTCAAAGTCTATTTAGCTTTGACGGGGTCAGATTACCTAGGATTCATCAAATTTGAGACCCAATATAGTCTTTCGGACCCTTTTGAGGAGTTGTTAAAGAATGTAGGAATTAATGCAACCTGCATGGAGCTGTTTTCTTATTTAATGCAGCATAACATTTCCATTATTTGAATGAATGATATCATTGTGCTGCAATATGAAGTTCAGATTATCTTAATTATATATATTATCAATTTTGTTAAAGCAGCGATTATGTTAAAGATGTTTTCACAAACTCTCACAAATCAGGCAAAAATCCATGTAATTTGAATAAACAGGACGTTTTGTTAATAAAAACCTTTTTTAATTGTGTCAAAAAAATTATATATTTTTTTATTATTCTTATTATGTATATTATTTTTATTTAAAAAGTGTTTACATGTATACTTTTGGTATCTTTGAACGAGTCAAAGCGCATTTACAATAATAAAAATTAGGCAAATAGGTATATGAATAATAACTCGTACCTTTTGAGTGAGGTGATGTGATGAAGTGTCCGAGGAGAACGGATTGTAGTGGAGGAGAAACATGACCATAAAAATATGCTTTTCCAAAACAGCAACACGAAAATATTCACGAAATTAGGACACTAACATAACATCCAAAGCGTGCATGAAGAGAGGGAGAGCTTTTCCAGAAAGACACCATGGGGTGGCAGGCGACCGAAAGGACAGCAGGACACTACACGAACACACAGCATCATGGCTGGAACTGACCAATAGGAGAGCAGAGTCCAAGGACTTGTCAACAGCGACAAACTCACACCTTCAGAAAATACATCTGTCGACGAAGCTAGAAGCAAACCTGCTATCGGGGGTGGCCACTAGTAACATGTGTGAAGCCCTTGCACCCAAACAAAAGTTTTAGTTGTTGATAACTCTACCGAATCTCTATCGTTGAGTTGCCTGCATTTAAGCAACTTGTTAGCGCGATAAAATGTCTTGGTGGAACACAGCAAATGTGACAAACTTTCTCAAAATACTTGGATAATTAATATTTTAAAATAGACAATGAGCTAAAGATGACGTTAGGGGCTAGAGGGCAAATAACTTAAGGTTTTAAGTTCTGAATATATTATTCAAGCTGTTTAGTGTTATTTTTGTATTTTCATAATTATATAATGGGTTTGTAAGTTTATGTTGACCATAATGCTTAGCATAAAATGTAAAATAAATAGTTAAACAAATAAATAATGATTGTAAAGTTGATCAATAAAAGCGTTATTTTTCACATAGCGGTGAAATTAAATAAGAACAAAACATGTTCTTTAAAAGTAACTAAAGAGTGAAGTATTTGAGTTACTTTTTTAATTAAGTAACTAGTAACTGTAACTAGTTACTATTTTTGGTAACTAGCACAACACTGCTGATTTGTGATCAGTGATTCAAAAGAGTGAGTGTGATCTGTGGTACAAAAGTGGTACAAAAGTAGAAGTGTTAAACATTGTGATGAATTGACAAGGAAGTGGAGGCATAGTTGGTATCTAAAACATTCTCTATGTTTACGGCTTCCTGTCAGAACACATCTGAGGTCATTGCTGCTCCACACTTGAATCAATCACTGCTCCACACTGTACATGTCAGAGTCTGACGGGAAAAGACTCACTTTAACAGCTGGGTGTTAGTTCTGTTGAAACTTTTCCTAATCCTCCCACTGAAGAACATTCATCAAACACAGCTTACCATCAACTGAGGATCAGAACCTCTTCAGAGGATTCCACCAGCTTGCCAAAATATGCTAGAATTTATAGTTTGGAGCGTCACTCTCAGGCCATATTCACAGGACAGGATTACGCCTTCCCTTCTTTTTCTTAGTCATATTATTAGTCCAAGAAGTTTATGGCGAGCAAACACAGCTGCACTCAAATATTTGTTAACTTCTGGTATTTTAACTTTTGGCAGTGTTTTTATTTGTGTGTGAAAATACATGAATTGTCAATGTAACTTTGACAACAGTTTTAAATATACAATATACCATATTTGAATTAATACCTGAAGTGCATTTGCATTGGATTTTGTAATGTTTGGTTTTTAAACCTTGCAGATTCTCTTTGTTTAAATGAATAGTATAATACCTTATTCTTCACATGTGCTGCTTAATGTTCTAGGCATTTGAAGTACAGTTGTGAAATAATATAAAAAAAAATTTACAAAAACGTCATCACTCCACCTTACACTCGCTTGCTATGTAATGTAACCGTGTAAAACATGGCTGACATACAAAAATCTAATCTAATTTATAGAATATTATTAATTATTTTACATAAGTGGCAAATTTCACTAAATTGTTGGCATAATTTTCTCCTCTCTATGAATATATCATTATTTTCTTGCTCTTGCTGAACTGTTATTTCAGTATTGAGTGATTGGCTCTGAAACTGTCCTACTTGTCAGGATCAAGAGGTCAGGACAGTGGACGGATTTGACTAGGTCAGTAGGACATCATCCCTATACTGACCCAGCTAATGTCCATCTACTAATATGATTACAGTCCTTTCTAAGAGCTGTTTACTTTCTCAAGCGTTGCCCCCTATGTGGACTGTAAAGAATATAACAACTGTAAAGATTGTATATGGCTTATTTGCTGCCAACAACTTATCGCTTGGTTAAGGAAGTCCAAAAATAATTATATTGAAGATCATTTAGACATTTAGAATTACAGGAGTAATTTTTCAGAGAGCTGCACAGTTAATTGTGGGGTGCTTCAAGGTAGTTGTCGTTGGCCTCCTCTTTTATATGTCTTTACAAATGGTTTGCATTATGTTAAAATAAAACATCTGCCTATGTCAATTACTCCATAACATCACTCTGCTGAGCAGTGCATTGATTTGGCTGCTATTTAAGGATTGGGCTTTCAGAGTTTCTTAACTGGGTTCATCAAAATAATAATATTTTTAATGGTGTAAAACCCAAAGCTACAGTTGTTAAAAGGAAGTGAACCCACTGGCAAAAAAAACTGAGGGCAGAGAATGGGTGGGTTAGAGATAAGGGGTAAAATAGTTAGCACTTGCAACAAACCAAGCATACATGAAATTATCTCTTGAGCCAGTGTGGCACTAGGAAGGTGTACATAATGAATTGGCCAGTGTGTGAATGTTGGTAAATATTTGAGATAGTTCTGAAAAGAGCGGCAAAATCTACATAATTTGAAGACTAAACTTCAATCTTGGAAAGAAATAACCCCAGGATTCATAATTGAATGTGAACTTATGAAAACAAGAAACGATTATTGGTAGAGTTTTTCAGGTGCTTTTCAAGTGATAAAAAGACTTGACTGTGCTCGTAGAACAGAGGATTACATAAGTAGGACAACTTGGATGAATGTAATCTAAGTTTTGGCAGACAGAGCAGAAATGGACACTCATGATGTGATTAGAGGTGTCGACAGAGCTTTCACACTGGTGATGCTTGAAGAAATGCCGCTCTTTGCAGAAAATAATGCCATGTTTGTGTTTTACATCATAGGTGTTCGAATATCATTAGAATGTGCCAATAGATTGCTTTGTAGTATTTTTCTGCATATTTACACAATTGCTGTCAATTGAACTCGTCAGGGGTATGACCTCATTGATTAACATCTGCTGCCAAACAAATGAAAGATTTGGGACATTCAGGTTTCTACTGTTGAGGCAGGGACACTCGACGTGTGATAGGGTCAAATTAGAGTAAAAAGATCCTCAGAATTTTAGTTTTCACTATTTTTGGATTTCTTTCCAACTTTCTTACTAATTGCTACTTTACCATGCCATTAAACTGTGTTCATGCTATTCAACTGTACTATATATATATATATATATATATATATATATATATATATATATATATATATATATATATATATATATATATATATTGATTCTGTGAGCAATGACAGCTACTGAGGCATCACAACACTCTTTGTTGAAAGTGCATTTGTTCGGTCTAACTTTGTGCAAAACTGACGAACGAAAGTTCGCAGAGATTTTTGGGCGAATAAAGCATAGTGCATCTAACGCTCACGAGCTAATGGAACTGCTCCTTGTCTATTTTTATGTGCATGCGCGTGTGCGTGTGTGTGCGCGTGTGTACATGTGTGTGTCCACTGTCAAGGTATAAAATAAAAATATGTTCAGAGTAGCGTAAAACAATATTAAAAAGTTGAAGAAGTAATAAAAAGGGTGTTGAATTATTTTATTAAGTACGTGGTGTTGCCAGCCTTGTGCCTCTTTCAAAATAATGGAGTGAACAGAGGACAATCAGCCTATAGTTAAATTCAAACATGATTTTACCTCAGACTATCTAAAAGGAAGGACAGCACTAATATCACACGGCTGAAGATTGCTACTGCTGTTGATCCTAGATTTAAAGACCTAATGTTTCTTCCCTAAGCGAGCTGTTAATGGCAGAGTGTCCTGGAAAACAAGAGTCTAAAGAGATCACAAACTAACAGCCATCAAAGAAGAGAAGCTTAAGTTAATTTGGAGGATATTGATGGTTTATTGATAGTTGTTTTTTATGACAAAACCTGTGTTACGAGTTAAACAAAAAATCAATAAACAATCATATTTTGAATTTAAAGAGTTAGATTCTGAAACGCCAAAATAACTAGGTGATATAGTTAAAGCTAAAACTAGCTGAAGTCGCATTCGATTCAAGCAATACAGTGCTTCACTGAACTTCAGGAATGAACTCCTGTGTGCAGGTAAACATCTGCCTTTATGCAAGCTCTTCTAATCATCTGCAGGAGCTGGTGATGATCACAAGCCTGGCAGGAAGATGTCACAGGGGGTTGTGTGATGTTTGTTTCAGATGTGGTCTAGTCTGATCTTTTGCATAAACTGACCATTACAACCAACGTAAAGCTATATTGCCATATTAATTCTCTCGTTTTTCACCTGGGTGTGGAGAAGAGGGAAACCGACAAACTGTTCAATTCTGGTTATCTCACACTTAGTCACCTCACCTTTGAGTGCTTTGAGTGTGTGTGGTGTATTCTGTGAAGTTGGTTGTTTACATCTGTTTATGATAGCCAACCTTCTCAAAATGAGAGTAGCATGAACTGTTGTGAGTGCACTTAATGCACCCCTAAAATAGTCATCCTGAGCAAGCAAGTGGTCATATGTGAACAGCTTCTAAAGTGTTGAAACCATTTTTTGTTTGCTTCCATTTTTTGTTTTGCAATTTGGCTGTTTAAAACCTGTGACTGGTAAGTATTAGAGTTTTTTGTCAGCAATGGTAGTCTATTTGTTTTTGTTTGTGTTCTAAAAAAACTTAAATGAATAATTAGAGATACATGTACTGTATCTCGAAAGGGTTTTAAAATAAAGTGTTTTCAATTTGGTTCCTCAAAATTGTAGCCATTCCACAAGAGTTATCAACAATATTACTAGTGGTTATCATTCTAGGGAATAGGTGTAAAACTCCTTTCCTGTAAGGCCACTGATCTGGATGCTTTTAGATAAACCTCAATGAAATTAATTAAGCTATTCATGTTTTTTTGAAAGCTGTATGTCTTTGTTCATTGAAGCAGTGTTATAAAACAATTGTGCAGGGCAGCGATCCTCCTGCTTTAGGGGGATCTTGGTTATTTCTAACGTTAAACGCCTTCTCTCTTCTACTAATAACTCTAATACATAAACACTGCCAATAAATGTTTATTCTGGTTGAAACGGATGAAAATTTATTTTTTACTGGGTTTTAAAGGGTTTTTCATCCAAACTCTAGTTCTGGAAACTAGTTAAACAAAACACTACAAATTTCAAAAACAACAACTAATACACATGTTCAGCTACAAGTAATGCATTGTATTTATAAAAATATAAATACTTTTTCACCAATTTATGTCATAGCTGGTTAGTTTTTAGTTGACCCAGTTCACCGGTGCGCCATTGGAGGGTATATCCCAGGACTTCACAGGAAGGAAGTGATCTTCAATATTTCCATTAAAATTAAATACGGTGGGGTCATGTTCTGTTTTCGAGCACACTTGGTTCTGGGAATGGGTTATTTTTGCAAGTGTGAAAGCAATCTGTCTGTTTCTGGGGCCTGATCCCTACAACACTTGGGACCTTTTTAACACTGGGGTCCATGATCTTTTCCTAAACACACTTGGTCCCAGCAATGGCTAATTTTTGCAAGTGTGTAAGCAATCTTTCTGTTTCTGGCTCTTGAGGCTCTAAAACTGGGTCCATGGTCTATTCCTGAGCATACTTGGTTACATCAATGGCTGATTTTTGCAAGTGTGAAGGCAATCTTAGTGTTTCTGTGTCCTGCTCCTTAAAACACTTGGGGCTCTTTAACACAGGGTTTTTTGCAAGTGTTTTTATTTCTTTTTATTTTCTTTTTAAAAATCTTTTTATTTCTGGGACTTGATCCCTAGAATACTGGGAGATCTTTAACAATGGGGTCCATTATCTATTCCTGAGCACACTACGTCCCAGCAATTGCTTATTTTTGTGTGAAATCTTTATGTCCCTGGGCCATGATCCCTAGAACACTTGCCGAGATGATCTTGGAAATGGGGATCTTGAGGAAAAAATGTGCTGTTGGCTGAATTATATAAATACAGAAGTGTTCCCAAGAACAGATCAGTGTGAACACAAACCTATAAGGGGTTTACGGAGGTGAACTGTTATTGAGTACAGAACAGTCAAATCATTCCCAGTGTGAAAGCACCCTTGCAGAGGTGGTCTAAGGAATAGTTCAAGCAATCTTAGGCAGGAATGTGCAGTTGTTTGTGTTGTTTAAATATGTGTTATGTAAATTCCCGGGACCAGATCAGAAATTACAGTGTGAACAGAAAACTGTGACAGAGGGGAAGGAAACTGCTCGGGGACAGAACAATCAAATAATTTCCAGTGTGAAGCCCTTGAAGGAATCATATAGCATTTGCTAGTAACACTATTATGTAACGAATCATAATTCTAAATGCATGCACTACATTGCTTTTATTATAAGATAAAGTATGAAGTATATTTATTATAAGATAATATATATATATATATATATATATATATATATATAATTATGCTCCCTGTTAACAGCACTGCCATGCAGAGACTTTGTACATCTGAAATTTTTTTCTTAGGTCACTTCAAGTCACTGTGAAGGACCACACACTTAAAAGTTATAGGATTTTTGCAATTAAAAAAAATGTATATCCACAAAGGTGTAGCTGCCTTTTACTATCAGCTATATTCAATATATCAGCTATTCAATATAGCAGTTGCATGCTATATTGAAGGTTGCACATCTTTTTCTAATGTAAACAAAAAGGGAAACAACAGAGTTGGATTTTATCAACTCATAAGATGCAAACACATCTTATTTTGTGACCCCAAACTCCACTATTATACTATGAATCCTTGTCGTTGCAGTCACTCTTTAACAGGGTTTGATAAGAAGGTTGGTGGGTTGGGGATCTAATTCATATATAAGGATTTTGAAACATTAATATATTTTTATTAAAATCCTAAAATCTGTGTTCTCAAAATATGAAATAACAATATACTATAAAATCGTATCAGTAACCTCTTATAAATTGAAAGACATTGCACAGCTGAACATTGAAAGTGTCTTGAGGTGAAACTAAAGTAAAGATTCTCTGTGTCCTCTTCCAGTCAGACTTGTTTGACCAGTCAGCTTTTCATCTGCTCTTCACTTTTTTATGTCAAACTTACAGGCAGCTTTACACTTAGAGCAACTAAAGTGAGATGGGGACAGGAAGTACTGAGCCACTGATTTGACAAGATGCTTTCAATCCAAGTGTGCAGTTTTTTTCCCTCTTCGACACATTTTCTCCCCATGTAGGGACATGCATCACTGCAGGGGAAGGTTTTTCCCTTGAGAACATAATCTGCTGACTGACGGGATCTATTGTCAGCTTTTGTTGCAGGTTGAGAATATTTGAACAGAAGAATTTTTGAACAGTTAATGGGGAAAATGGGGTGTGTGTGTCTCAAAGGCACTCTTTTTATGTTCACCTTTCATTCTGTCTATCATTGTTCAATAAGTTTGTGGGTCATGGTTCATAACTTCTAAAGAATATGTATGTGGTGTTATTAATGAGGCGTAAATAGCAAATGCTAAATTATGATCTTATTTTTTTATCAATAGTATTTATAGTACGTCTATGTGATGTTGAAAAGTGTTTTATTACTTTCTTCTAACTTTATCAGTAATTTAACTGATTTTTATACCATGGTCTGTCTGAATACTCTATTCTGATTGGCTGCCAGATGCTGTATATGCAAGAGGTAAACAATGGCTAGGTGTTGTATATTGATTTTTTAACCACAACTTTTAGGTGAAGAACCAACTCACGTCAAGCAGTTCTTCGCCTCCGTGTCATGGTTTTAAAATCAATATACAATGCCTAGCTGTTGTATATCCTTTACGTATTCAATGGAAAGTCAAGCTCATGTAATGCAGTTGACAGGTTTTACTAGAGCTGCTGCTCAACTATTTACAGTCAGATGATCTTTCCGTGGCTAGTATTTGTGAAACCATGAATGTGTCTGTCTTATTTCAGACATTAGGAATGTTGAGGCTCTTACTTGTTCCTCAGTACCAAGCACTTGGTCAATGTCAAACAGAGCTTTCCAAGCTAAGACATGTTTCTTTATTTCAATATCTCAGCACTATCTCTCTAACAGACCAACATCACAGGTCTGAAATCAGCTTTAAGGAAATCGCATGATACATTTTTTTGTCTAGAGTGGGAAATCATGATTGTGTCATAATCTGATGATTGATGAAAACAAATTCCCTTCTAGCACATTATTCAGCAAGAATATCTAAAGCTGATTTTACAAAGAGATGGGCAGAGAGGAAGGCAGAAAGAAACAGACACTCTGCTGAAATATCATGGGTCCAGCTGATTCATTATTGTCAGGTTGATGTGCTGGTTGCTATAGCAACAAGTTTTTGATGTACCTAGTATTTTATCGTTATAAATGTTCATTTTAACGCACTCTACTGCACTGCCCTATTGTTTAATTACAGTTAAATTTTACTATTGATGCTTATTTGGTAATCTTTACTTACCAAACAATAAACAAGGAAAAACTGTAAAGAATTAAATACTGCTAACCACTCTGGTAATAGTTATAGCTTTAACACACTACTTCTACTACTACAACTATTACTACTGCCACTACCGCTATTACTACAACTACTACTACTGTTACCGCTATTGCTATTACTACTACTATTACTACAGCTACGTCTACTTCTACTCCTACTGCTACTACTAATACTGCTACCTCTACTACTACAACTCAAACTGCTACAACTATTGCTATTACAACAACTACTACCGCTACCACTATTGCTGTTACTACAACTACTGCTATTACTATAACTACTCCTACTCCTCCTTCTCCTAATACTACTACCGCTAATGTCACTACTACCTCTACTACTACTACAACTACTACTATCAATATTAATAATAATTAAAATTATTAAATATACTATTATATTTAAATGATTTGTGTTTGTTTGCTTGCTTGTTTATCTCTCTTTGTCTGTTCAGTAATGTAACTAAATTGAACTTTGGTGTTAATAAGTAGTATAATCCTTTTTATTTATTTTTTTGTATATTTCAGCATGTTTTGTTAAACATTTTGAAGCATTTAGTAAGAATTGCATAACATAACTTTGACCAAGTAATGCCAAACTGAAGATGACCTGCATTAGAAGTGTGTTAACTAATTTGCTGTTTCCATAAATAGCTAAGCTCTGTGTATGCAGAATGGGATTAAAGACTTAAAGACGACTGTAGTGTGTATTTGACCCCTGTGGGTGTGTATTGCACTGGTTAATTGATCCAAGTCAGAATACCTCTTTAGTTTGCTAGCCTGTGGGCTGGCCAGGGTGTGTAGTGCTTGTGTGTGTTCATGAGATCTTTGTCTCCCAAGAGCCTAGAGCCTTGTCCCTGATGATTTCATTCAAATAGAATGTGTTTTTCCTCAGACACTGAAGTCAGTATAAAGGTTAGCTGAATAGATTTGAGACAATAAGTGAGTACTTTATGGAGTACCATGTAGAAGGCAAAATAAAAGAACCACTAAGTGAGAATGGTGGTTCAAGTGTAATTTGGAACTTAAACTTAAACAGTAAAAATACACATTGACTTTTGAAAGTATTGTGTTAAGTTTTAGGCCATCATTTTATTATTATGATAATTATATTTAATTGTCAATTAAAACAAATAATTAGGGGTCGAGCACCGAAGGTGCAAGAACCCTATTGTTTTTCGAAAAATTCTTATTTTTTTTTTTTTTTTATTATTATTCTTTTCCGTCTTTCCGGGGACTTTTGGGTACCTGAACATTAACGAAAAGTCACAGATTTTTGCACACGCCTCAGACCTGGTGAAAATTTACGTTTGATTGTGTTTCGAAAAATGAATAGTAAAAAATGGCTCTATAGCGCCACCTAACGCGTTTTTGCAGCTGTTGCGCAACCAGTTTCTCGTAGGCGGATGAAATTTGGTACAGATGTGTAAAGTACCAAGCTGCAACTTTTGCTAATATAAAACCTGTTTCCAAAATCGACAGGAAGTCGGTTATTTCGCAAAAACCTCTAAAAACGGGCGTTTTTGCTCGTTCTACTTTTTGACAAACTTCTCCCACAGATTTTATCCAAACATCTCCAAACTTCTTGAGTATCATCATAAGGCATACGGCAAGTGAAATTGAGAAGCTTTATTGACTATCATAAAGTATGTGGTCGTAACGGCGGGCCAATGTCCAAATTTCGAATCTAAACAGGAAGTTGTTATAACTCGGGCATAGAATATCCGATCCGGCTCAAACTTGTTTCATTCTCATCGTAGTCCAAGCCCGAGAACAGGCATACAACAACAAACATAATCCGTTATAGCGCCACCTAGTGGCGAGCATTGAAAGTCTGTTTTTCATAGTTTTAACCTTCTATTTCAGGCAGTGTATTGCACA
Source organism: Danionella dracula (assembly GCA_900490495.1). NCBI lineage: Eukaryota > Metazoa > Chordata > Actinopteri > Cypriniformes > Danionidae > Danionella > Danionella dracula. Next base: position 7,823,191 of record UELW01000322.1, read on the forward strand.
CACTCTTAAAACTTGTCACATGCGTGTAGGACCTTAAGACCTACAAAAAAGTCCGTTGGGTCGAGTTTCGAAACCAAACGGAAAACCGGATATTTTAGGGTTTATGTAAAAAACACAGACTTCATATTTTGACGAACTCCTCCTAGGCGAAATGTCCAATCCAGCTGAAAATTGGTGTAGTTAGTCGTAAGGCATTAGGGATGAAAAGTTATCAAAAGCTAAGAAGTACGTCAAACGGCCTTGGGGTGGTGCTCTATAGCGCCACCCTAAGCGATTTTGTTGCTGTTGCGCAACCAGTTTGTCGTAGGCTAATGAAACTTGGTACACATATGTAAATGACCAAGCTGCAACTTTTACCAATATAAACCCTGTTTCCCAAATCGACAGGAAGACAAATATTCCGCAAAAACTTCAAAAAGTGTGCATTTTCGCTCATTTCAAACTTTGACGAACTCCTCCTAGCCGAAATGTCAGATCAAGCTAAAAATTGGTGTGGTTACTCATAACGCATTAGGGGAAAAAAGTTATCAAAAGCTAAGAAGTACGTCCAATGGTCTTTGGGGGGCGCCACAGCAAAGTTCAACCTTCAAAATTGTGCAAAAACAATTTACATATTTTGGACTTTATCTCCGTTCTAGGTAATCCACTATCAACAAAAACAGCCTGCCATGATTAACCTTGTCAGGTTGAACAAAAGGATATGCATCACTGTGACTGCGCTCCAAAAATTGGCTGTACAGCGCCCCTTTATATGTGACCAAAAACATCGCTTTAGCTGTTTTTTAAAGCTGTTGCTCAAGCAGTTTGTCGTAAGCGAAAGAAATTTGGTACACATGTGTAAAGTACCAAGCTGCAACTTTTACTCATAAAATCCCTGTTTCTAAAATCGACTGGAATTCGGTTATTTCGCAAAAACCTCTAAAAATGGGCGTTTTGCTCGTTCCACACTTTGACGAACTCCTCCCACAGATTTTATCTAAACATCTCCAAACTTCTTGAGTATCATCATACGGCATATGGAACCTTAAAATTATAACTTTTTTTCAGCTATCATCAAGTATGTGGGCGTGGTCGCAGCCAAGGTCAAAATTTCGATTTGAAACAGGAAGTTGTTATAACTCGGGCATAGAATATCCGATCCGTCTCAAACGTGTCTCATTCTCATCGTAGTCCAAGCCTGAGAACAGGCGTACGACAACAAACATCATCCGTCATAGCGCCACCTAGTGGTGAGCATTAAAAGCGTGTTTTTGATAGTTTTACGCTTCTATTTCAGGCACTGTATTGCATACACACTTAGAACTTGTCGCATACATGTAGGAATATAAGACCTACAAAAAAGTTCATTGGGTCGAGTTTCGAAACCGAACGGAAAACCGGATATTTTAGGTTTTGAGTACAAAAATATAGACTTCATACTTTGACGAACTCCTCCTAGGCGAAATGTCCGATCCAGCTGAAAACTGGTGTGGTTACTCGTAAGGCATGAGAGAAAAAAAGTTATCAAAAGCTAAGAAGTACCTCAATCGGTCTTGTGGTGGCGCTCTTTAGCGCCACCTGAAGCGGTTTTGTAGCTGTTGCGCAACCAGTTTGTTGTAGGCAGTTGAAATTTAGTACACATATGTAAATGACCAAGCTGCAACTTTTACTAATAAAAACCCATTTTCCAAAATTGACGGGAAGACAGATATTTTGCAAAAAGCTCAAAAAGTGTGCGTTTACGCTCGTTTCAAACTTTGGCAAACTCCTCCTAGGCGAAATGTCTAATCAAGCTCAAAATTGGTGTGGTTACTCATAACACATTAGGGAAAAAAAGTTATCAAAAGCTAAGAAGTACGTCAAATGGTCTTGGGGTGGTGCCACAGCAAAGTTCACCCTTCAAAATTGTGGAAAAAAATTTACATATTTTGGTTTGGATCTCTTTTCAAGATAATCCACTATCAACAAAAACAGCCTGGTATGATTAGCCTTAACAGGCTCAACAAAAGCATATGCATCACTGTGACTGCGCTCCAAAAATTGGCTCTACAGCACCTCCTTACTGCCCCCTTAAATGCTACCAAAATCTTCGTTTTAGCTGTTTTGACCCATTGAACATGTTAGAAAGCCCACCAAAATTTGTTCGAAGGTCAAAAAACTCGAAAAAGGCCGGGAGGCGGTGCTTTCGCTCCGGCGGATGCATCGTGCGAGACCCCTTCCATCGCTGCTTGCAGCTTTAATTTATATATATATTTTTTGTATGTCCTTCAATATGACAAAATCATGTATTATGCATGTTTGTTTTTGGCTAGTTTGTGTTGGTTTTTATGTTTGTTTCCTTTTTTATGTTTGTTTCCTATGATTTGGTTTTCTTGTTCCTTTGTTGTTGTTTTTTTGAGTTAAAATTTATAATGAAATATCCAATATAAGACATGACAATTAGGATGTTTTAACATTTTTCAAATCTATTTTAATAGTGCATGTATTGGTTAACTTAGACCATCTGATTTAACGATGAGGTAGTCATTTTAAAAGACTTTAAAACACAGAGAGACAGATTGTCAATAAAATTGACTGGTGGACAACTTTGAATACAGGTTCAAAAGTTCAGCTGGGGCCTGAGCATAGGTTTATTTAGAGTTATTACTGGGTACAAATTGTTATTACGTTATTTCCAGATTAAATTCATACTCCTAGCTAAGGACTGGTTAAAGAAATGGATTCCTCTGTTACTAAAAAGGAAGATTAAGTAAAGTGTTAAAGTTAAAGTGAAGTAGGAACATTCAGTAATGTTTGCAATTCTGGTATGTAGGTTAATATTTCAAATCATGTTTTAATAAATAATCATCATGCACTCCCCAAGGTTAATAATGTAATGCCACTGTAAAAGCTTTTCATGTCTATCACCCACATACTTCAAATTCTCTTTTGCACTCACACTGTAATGAGATAGTTTCATAAAAAGTACCGTGCACCCATAAAAAATGAAGTTTCCTTAAAATGTCACTCGTGCACTTATTTAAGGTTCCAAAAATGTAGTGTTATTATAGAAACATAAATGCATAAATAACAGCAGGGTTCAATAATTGAAATACAAACTTTAAATCAGTAAAATTGTTTCAATTGACTTAATTCATCACGTCACATGCAGGAAAGTTATAAGAATGTAAAGTTGATGTTTTAAAGCATTTTATAGACCTGTATGTTAATCAGTTAACTTTTAACCTTGAAACAGATATTATGCCCATGCCTAGTCCCATCTAATTTACAGCACAAAATGAGTGCGCTAAAATCATTTTTCTAACATTGGTTAATAATAATACTAATTCAAGCTATAATTGATAAGCAAATTGATAGTGATGTGTTGTTCGTGAAAAGAATGAATCTTTAAAAAAAGCCAATCTATAGTTGTGCGTCAAGCCTACAAATTGCCTTTTGTGAGGACTGCCCATTTAAATAACCCTGCCCTGACCCCTTTGCTCAGCACTGCGATTAGTTGAGATGGTGAAGTCATTCAAATTATTCATTCTTTCTAATGAACTAGAGTCGAATGAACAATGCACCAGCATTAACGAAACTTGGGACAACAACCACACTCCCGGCCATTTTATAATATTTTTGGGCTCTGCTGAACCATTATTGATGGCCGAACACTAGTCTCAGCTTCAGACCCTATTTTATGTCTTGCTCACATCATCAGAGAAAACTTTCATTGGTCATTCATCTTGTGAGAAACCAACCAATATGAACGTAATACATATAAATTAATAATTAAATTATTAATCCAGATAAATTAAACATAGCAAAACCAAAGAACAAACTCTGCTTGGGAAAACTTTAAACAAGTGTGGTCATATACAACAATTGGACTTTATGTTCATCTGCCACCAAAGTTATAAGAAAAAGCATAGCTTTTTGAGCTGAAATTGAGCTGAATACCAAAGAACCAAATGAAGCGTGTTTCAAAGACAATGAGGGTGATTTAGCACTGAATCTATGTTAAAGTGGCCATCATGTCTCTCTACAGGAGCTTCTCTCTGGATCAGCTGCACTCGGTTTTTCGAAAATTGAGAGCTATTCAAACATGCATCTGTGCTGTAAACATGAGGAACACTATTGCGTGACTGTCAGTTCTATGAAGTGATATAGATCAGACTCTTTGTGTCATGGATAGCTTTAGTGTTGTTTTTCACTCTTCTTCTTTCATCACTCCTAGGTCATTTGGCATCGTTTCAATGCTCGCATTCATTCCTTTGCTTCAGAATGCACTGCATACTTTAAAAACCACACGTGTATTAAAACACCACCTGCCTCACTTTTTTTCTCTGTTAGTTTTCTGTTCAGTAAGCTCTGACTAAGTTTCCTCAGCAAAGGATGTTCTTTGGGAAGCTGTTATTTTCGGTTGTTTAAAGTGCTTCTATTTTGTTTTGGGCTATTTAGCTTTCCTTTTATGTCAAATAGAACACAACCTTCACAGATCAAAGTGGCACAAAATGTGCCTTTGTCTCTCTTTGAGGAACACTTCACTTCTTTTTTGTAAATAGGCTCATTCTCACTCCCTCAAGATATCTCATTTGGGTTTTTTTTAATCAAGGCAGAACACATTGAATATTGTTAACTAGAAGCATTTTATTGTATATTTATACTTGTATTGAATGCATTGAACCATTTGAAACTTTACCCTCCTATATCTGAATTGTATAGTGAGACTAACTAAATGTATCTATATTTGAGAGTTTGTAATATGATCTTACATTTGAAGTGATGGCAAACAATCAGGTGTCAACCAATCTGACCAATCAGAGCAGACTAAAGTTTCAGATAGCGAGGATTAGATTAATAGATGATTCCAGGTTTAATGAGAAATTATGCTACTTTATTTGAGAATGTATCTAAATTTTTTTCCTCAAAACAGTGAATTCTTAAACATAAAAAGTAGGGTCAATTTAAGATCTTAACTTGATATCCCTCTTCTCTATAGGCGATGTGCTTTTCCAAATGGCAGAAGTCCACCGTCAGATTCAAGTCCAGTTAGAGGAAATGGTGAGTTTTTCAAAGATATATTTTAATTTTTTACTTTTTTAGTTGAGTATATGTTTGTTTAAGGTAATTATAATTACTAATGATGATAGACGATAAATATAATAATGATTTTTGTTCTAAAGCCAAGTTTACATCGACACATACTTTAAAAAGTTGTTGCTGTATCTGTGGTCGATATTGTTAAAGGAGAATTAGTTGGTTTTTGTATACTACAGACATACAATTTGTTCCCTTTTCTGATATTACTGACTATTACTGAGGAAAAAATTATTGTAGTTATTTTTTCATCATATAGCTGTAATAAAGGAAAGTTATTGGAGTTTCCCTATCTTAATGGAACTACAAAACCATCATATTGAAAAATGTTATATTAGGTTTACATTATTAAAATAAAAATCAACTAATATTATGCAGGTATGTTACCTAACTATGTAACTGTGTTTGCTAATACTTTTTATCATTGTATAAAAAAATACGAAAAGCAGGCAGTGTGTTTAATTTGACATTTTTCCACAATTTTATTGATTTGTTTTATATAACCTTTTCAGCTGAAATGCTTCCACAATGAGCTGCTGTCAGAGCTGGAGAAGAAGGTTGAACTAGACGCAAGATACCTGACCGTGAGTTCAACACTCATCCCTTTTAATTGAGAAAATCTGAGCTCCAATAAACAGTGTCCTCTACTGCAGAATGTTGATATTAGACATTTTAAACAATATATTTTATTTCACATAAACAAAATAATTTAAAAAATACACATTCTCACGCACTTGACTTCCAAAATAATTTAACTCATGTAATTTTCCTTCTGCACAAAATTGTAGAAACGTAATGAAATTATATGATCGAATGATTATTTTTTTTATTTAGAAAATTATTCTAGTCACATTCCTGAGGGTCCAATCATGATTATTTACCCTTTTTTAATGTACAGAGGTTTGCTAAATTGAATATTAACCCATTAAATGTAACCAGAATGCGGAAAAAACACATTAAGTCTTTATTTACTACTCAGAAATGTTAAATTATAGTAAATAACTAGAACTTAGGAAACCGGTTTCCGTATAAAATGAATGTGTTATAAATATAAAAACAAAAATAACAGTGTAAATTTGATATTTAATACCTTTATTATAATTACATATAGACATATATAACAAATAAAAAATAACTGAATTCATTTGTATTTTAATTTTATGTCAAAATAGCTATTAGTCTAGTAAAAGTTGAGTCAAAAATGAAAGTTGTGTTTGTGCACAACATTTAACGGTAAACTCAATAACACTTAACATTGAGAATACATGTAATGAGTTTACTTGAAAGTTTATTAAGCAGTTACATTGCTGCCTCTGCTGTCAGTGTTGGTGACACCAACTCACCACATACGCCACTTCTTTATTGGCTTATTGGTTAGCTTGCTTTAACCAATAAATCAGCATACCTGTTTTCCGCCTCCTATCATTTCAACTGTTTTCAAATTATAGTGTACAATTTGTGGCAGATTAAAGTATGTTTGGAGCGGAGCTGTGAGAGATATCTTTAGCATGTGAGTGGGTAGTAGAAGAGCTGTGTTGAGCGCTTCATTGGGGGGATTGGACTGCGTTTGGCCAATTCCTGTCATCACATTGCATAAAATGAAAACCTTACTCAACACTGGAGTAAGCCAGCTGACATTCTGTGGGACACATCAAGTGTTTGAGTCTAAGTATTTGTGTGAGAGGTGCACAGTTGCTCTGGAAGATTTGTGTGTTTTGTGTTAGAGCACTATTTGAACGTACACATACGCAGTTTATTTAAATTATTCTTTAAGTTTATCCAGGGTAGTTTTGAGGTTTGGGTTTAATAATGTGTCCATGCAGATGGGTTCAGTGGTAAATAAAAAAAAGTGTGTCTTATATCACCCTCAGACAAGTTTTCAATTATTGCTTTAGTGATAATTGCACTTTCAAAGCATCTTTGAAACTTTTTGAGCAAAAATTCTTCAAACAAGATGAAACGTGTATTGATCTTTCATTTCTGTCATTTTTTTCTTTAACTCAAGCCTTAATCACCAAGGTGGGTGGTACTTTATACAAGAAAATGGAAACAGTTTGTAGGTTCTGAAATAAAATCAATTCAAATTTTGGATTATATGAATGCTTGACTTGAAATTAAACTAATCAATGTTTACTGTAGAAGATATTATAATATCCAAAAATGTTCTTGTGTATTTATATACATGTTGTAGAAAACTGTAAACTACCTTATTCTTTTTTGATGGATATAAAACATTCATTTTATAATGTTAAATAACAGATTTAACATTATCTTCATCAACAATATTTTGCAAATCTCCTGTTGAAAAATAAATTATATATTACTCAAAATGTTGTCTCTGTCCATGCGTACCAATTGGTGAACTAGCCATAGTTTTAAAGGTGTGAATTAATTAGTTTAATCTAAACCAAAGAAGAGCTGCACTTTAATAGTTAACTACCTTAACCACAATGCTGTCTCCATGATTCTGAAATTTATTAATTAGGAATTTATTAATTAGCGCAAAAAATATGTAAGAATGGATGCTGATTAGTTTAAACGAAGGCTTGAATAAAGGTGCTTCCACACAGGAAGTTATAGAAGCATGTGTCAATTGAGAATTATTGGAAATTCCAGCAGTTTCGCATGGCGAGTTTTATCTGGGCTACTTTATCCAAGTTCCATTTGTTCACAATTAGTCGTAACATATTTTAGAACATTCAAATACGACATTGATTGTGATTACTAAGCACTATGTCCAGTGAGTACAGTCGTGGCCAAACAATTTGACAATGATACTAATATTAGTTTTTATAAAGTTTGCTGCTAAATTGCTTTTACATCTTTGTTTCAGTTGTTTCTGTGATGTACTGAAATATAATTACAAGTACTTCATACCTATCAAAGCTTTTTATCAACAACTACATAACATTTATACAGAGTCAGTAGTGTCAGCCTTTCTTTTTTTAAGACCTCTGCAATTCGACTGGGCATGTTCTCAATCAACTTTTGGGCCAAATCCCGACTGATAGCAACCCATTCTTTCAATCACTTCTTGGAGTTAGTTAGAATTAATGGGTTTGTGTTTGTCCGGCTCTTGAGGATTGACCACAAGTTCTAAATGGGATTAAGATCGGGGGAGTTTCTATGCCCTGTTCATTTAAAATTTCTTAGTTGTGACTTTTGCCTTATGGCACGGGGCTCCATCATGCTGGAAAATGCATCGTTCTTCACCAAAGTATTGTTGAATTTTATGGAAGAAGTTGCTGTTGGAGGGTGTTTTGGTAACATTCTTTGTTCATGGCTGTGTTTTTGGGCAAAATTGACTAAGCCCACTCCCTTGGAAGAGAAGCAACCCCACACATGAATGGTTTTAGGGTGCTTTACTGTTGGCATGACACAGTAAAGACATGACACACAGACTGATGTTAGCGCTCACTTTTTCTTTTTAAGACAAGCCTTTTTTCAGATTCCCCCAACAAACAGAAAGGGGCTTAATTAGAGAAAATGATTTTGCCCTAGTGCTAAACAGTCCATTCGTATACTTTTTGCAGAAGATCGTTCTTTCCCTGATGGGTTTTTTTTGAGATGGCGAGAGAGAGAGAGAGACTTCTTTGCTGCCGTTCTTGGCACCAGGCCATCTTCCAAAAGTCTTCGCCTCTCTGTGCATGAGGATGCGCTCAATAACCCTGCTGCCATTCCTGCGCAAGCTCTGCACTGGTGGCACTCCGATCCTGCAGCTAAATCCTCTATAGGAGACGATTCTGGCAGTTACTGGACTTTCTTGCAAGCCCTGAAGCCTTCTTAACAAGAATTGAACCTCTTTCCTTGAAGTTCTTTATGATCCTATAAATTGTTGATTTAGATCTTAGTAGCCACAATATCTTTGCCTGTGAAGCCATTTTTATGCAATGCAAGGAGGGCTGCCCCCATTTCATTGCAAGTCACCATGGTTAACAATGGAAGAACAATGATTTCAAGCATCACCCTCCTTTTACCATGCCAAGTCTGCCATTCTAAGCCAATCAGCCTGACATAATGATCTCCAGCCTTGTGCTCGTCAACATTCTCACCCGAGTTAATAAGACTACTACTAAAATGATCTCAGCAGGTCCTCTAATGACAAAAATGAAATGCAGTGAAATTAAGTTCATTTTTATGGCTAGGAAGGACTATGCAATTCATTTGATCACTCTTCATAACATTCTGGAGTATGTACGAATTGCTATTATGAAAACTTAAGCAGCAAATTTTCCAATTTTGAATAATTTTGACCACTGCTGTACCAAATTCATATGACCTTCTCTTTGTATGAAGTAAATATTTCACTTCTAGCTGCATCCTGTGTACAATGCACAATGCATATATTTAAACAATATTGAACAATGAAGTTCAGGCTTTTAATCCACATTTGACAATCATTCTAGATTTGGCTGGCCAATCTTTTAAAGGTCCTATTTCTCTTTAATGTGAATTATTAAGGGTTGCATTTTAGCTGTTGAACTTTGTTGAAACAATGTGGACACATTAGCACATTGTGAATTACATGTTTGGTTCTAAAGTGGAATCATTAGATTAAAAAAATTCCCCATGTTGAGAAAATGAAAAGTGCATGGGTTGAAAAAATTCTGCAAGAATTCAGCTTTATCTTGATCTACAAAAAAAAGAGTATGTTTTTCCTGTTTTTAACCTTTGAAGTTGTGAGTAAAGCTGATTCTTTCCAAAGACTTTTCTCCATTACCTTCATGCATCACTGTCTTTGTAGACACATTCATGCTGTGCAAGAATCTGGTTATGCTGCCAAACTATTTATAGTTATGCAGTCTAGATCTTCTCTCATTGTACCTTGTGTAGGATGCGCAAAGACTCTTAAATCTGGAGCTGCTTGCAGCCAAATGGACCAGCCTCCAGAATGTGGCTATGAGCCAAGCTGCTTGGTTGAAAATGGATATGCCTTCAATTGTTCCACAGACATCAGAAGGAAATTGTTTAAAATTCTGACAAATAGAGAACTCTAAATCATGACCAAACCCAACATCTGCTGTCCGAACTGTGATGACATGGCAGCTGCCATTACCAGCTTAAATAAAATAATAAATCATAAAATAAAAAAATAAGTGTATGTCCACAGAGCACTGTAATGTACTCAGTTTGTTATGCTGTTTCCGTCAGTTTTGATTATTTAATTGAGTCCACCATATCATGACTTTTTGTGTGTTATGACATGCATTTGCTCAGTCTGCTTTCACAGACATGCTTCTTGTGTTTTCTTTCCTTAAGGCGGCTCTTAAGAAATTCCAGATTGAAAACAAAGCCAAATTCGAGGGTCTGGAGAAATGCCAGGGTGAGCTGAAAAAACTGCGGAGGAAGAGCCAGGGCAGTAAAAACCCCTCCAAGTACGGCGAGAAGGAGTTGCAGGTGAGCGACCGCGTGCTATGTGGCTCCTGCCAACGTCTTAGAATTATGAACAGAGGTGGTTGGAGAGACTTAACTTCAGTGAGACCTCCTACATCATGTTAAGGCTGAACACAGTCAGAATTCAAAAAGTGTAGCAAGCCTCTTGAGGCTGAGAGAACACAATGGGTGGGTGGAATCTGGAGGTGTAACAGTGAACAGCGCTGTCACAATTCAGCTTTAATCTGACAAGCACCTGAGCCAGTCACAATTTGAGTTAGAGAGACTAGTTGCTATAGAAACCATATCCTTTTAAAGATGCACAACAGAGGACTGCACATAGACTTGTCATGAGCTCTCCCAGAGATTTAAATGTAAAATGATGGTTATCATTGTTCTAAATGATAATGAGAGGTTAATTTATCGGAAGAAAGTCGATGATATCATATTATGAAAGATTAGTACTCTATGCTCATAAGATGCTGTTTAACATTAAGCTAAAAAAATCAGTACATCCTCTATGTAATAAATACCTGATTATTTCACACTTAAATTTGTTTTAGGGGATAACTTCTGAAAAAACAGTACTTGTCATGGACACTTGAAAACAAAGGACACAGAAGCAGCGGTCTGACTATAAAGATAACTCTCAGGATAATCCAGAGAATTTAAATTAAAAAATAATTACGTAACTCACCATTGAAACCTGATTTGAAGGACATCAGAAGCAGATGCTGAAAAACACCAGTTTCCCATCTTTTTACAGCACAATTTAAAAATAAGATGCTGGATTTTGATACAGAGTGATCCTCATAACAAAGTAGAGAATCAAAATAAACAAACTGAATAATCTGTTCCTCACATGGAAATCTTAAATGGAGCAGAAGGGCTAAGAGTAGAAGTGCAATTGGGCCATTGTCTGCAGAACTCTTGAAACTTCCTAGAGTTGTTGCTTGACTGGGTGTTTAGATCAAGATTTGAGAAACTTGTGGTGTTAGTGAGTGATTTACATGTTAAATGAAGGATTACATGCGATTTGGAAGCTTCGCTTAGAAGGCAGTGCTTGTATAACAGGTATGAATTGTGCAGTGGAGCAGTATGGAGAATGAGAAAATTGTCATAAGGTACAGAGAATGAGGAAATTGTCATATTCTTTAAGAAAGTTTGAACTTTCGTAGCTATACCAACCAAAGCAAGTCAGTTGAGATTATCTTGTTCATTCCACACATTTACCCAATCTTTGTCTGAACTTGGCTTTAGGTAGGCTATAATGTAATTAAAGCAGTTGTATAAAATCTCAGAATTTTTTTTCTTGAATTGAATTTCTTTTAAGTAATGCCATCCAACTTATTTTGCTCTATCACTTTCACATGAGCCATCCCATCATCAATGTAGTGGCAGTAAATGCTGGCTTAATGCTGTAGAAGACGTGTTTAGAATAGCCTTGTTCTGTAGGATTAATGAAAGTGAGTTTTCATGCCTGGTCCAAATGAAACCTTTCTTTACAAAAGCAGGGCAATGGAGATCTAGCACAGATCAGTAAGCAAAGTGCATGTGTTCATCGACCCAGAGATTTCCTGGAGCTTCATGCTCTACCAGGTGTGAATAAAAACCCATTATAGAATCCTGATATCCCTCATCAGATCACACTTCCTTAGAAATATATCTTTTAAAGTGTTTCAGCTTTGATGTTCCATATCCTGGTGGGCTGAGTTTAAGCGTTAGAATGACTTTCGATTATTTTCAAACATTTTACCTCGAGGTCACTTTCTAAAAATGAATTTAGTCTTTAAGTGTTTGGGAAGACTTATCAGATAGATATATGAAGATAGGATATCAGATTTTGTCATTCACATTTGTACAGTCCTTTCAAAAGTTGACAGTTCAGTTCTGCTTTTTTGTATTTCGAATACATTTTTTTTGTCCAAGTGACTTTCTTACATGCACACACACCTAGACATACGATTGAAGCAGATGTATGTGTGTGAGGGGTCACATTTAGTTGCTGAGAAAAGCTAAGTGAAGTATGAACAGCAAGTTAAGATCATGCGACTGATGAGACCAACGGACAGCTTCAATATTTCTGAGAAATTTGTTGTCAGCAAATGTTGAGTGGTGAAAAGTACTTTATTGTGTTTAGCTTTGTTTTAATTGTATTTTAATTTTAAATGTAGAATGTAGAGAAGTGCCAAAGAACGGTCAAGCAGATATAAAAATGTTAAAACAACTTATCATTTGAAAGACATTTGACTAAGAAAAAAGTGGATTGTTTCTTTAATAATTGTGCAAAAAGGATACAATTGTGTGAAATTAACAGTGACTTTCACTTAAGGCAATATTTATAAAAATCGAACCACTCAGTTTCTAATTAGAGTAAATGAGTGATTGGCCAGATCTCTTTTTTTACAGAGATGAATGCAAGTGTTGCATTTCAGTTCATTTAGTTACTGAAGCACCAAATCCATGCTTTAATGGAATAATAACTGAAAACACATTCCAGTTATTCTCGAATTTGGTAGAATATTGGTGCAATAGAACGTTTTTTTGCCCTTCAGTTGCCTCATTAATGTATTATGTCTGGTTGTATGTGTGCAGTTATACAGTGACTTTTAAGATGTACATGCATTCCAAATACATTGATAACATTGGTTGAAAGCATGTTATCTTCTGAAAGTGTCCTCTGCCTCACATGTTCTCTGCATCACTCTCTTGTCATTTAAACATGTCCCTGAGCAAGAGCAAGAAAAGTCAACTCGTTTAATGAAGAGCCCAGGGAGATGAAACAAAATCTGTGAATGTGCTGTGCAGATATATAAATAAATCCCCCTTGTCCGCATCACTGTAAATCTTAGTGCTATTGCTTAGAGCGATTGCATTTTGGCTCATCACTCAACAGTGATTCATTGGGAAAGCTCCATAAACATGCACAAATTGACGATTCAACATATTCAGACGAATGTTTCTCATCAGATATACATTCATCCATATTTTTCCTGTTGCTTTTGCAATAATTCCCTTTGAAGATGATAATTAGCTAATTATTTAGTTCAGTAGAGTGGTCTGTGTTCTAGTGGGAGGGATATGGGATTCAGTGGCACTGGCTGTGATATCACACGTTATTAGATATGTCATAGCTTCTGAATGGTGACGACTCCTCTGTGAGTTCAGAGAAAGCAATTAGAGCATCTAAAGGAGAACACGTGCTGGTGCTGTTGGCACACACAGCTTACTTCAGGGATCTTGAGCGAGGCAGGATTGTGGGATTTTTTGGGTCATGAGAGGAAGCTGCTGTGCCACAGGATGAAGAACTGCTGATGCCAGAGATACTTGTTGATCTCTGAATAAATCAGGCTGGTCACAGCAGGAAGCTTTTACTGAAGTTAAAGGGTTTTATGCGTTACCTCAACATAGTTGACTCCATGTTACTTAAATTGGTTAGTATTATGAGAGAAACGACTCTCTAGTATAATAAATGATTTGTTGATAAGGTTAATCTAAGACATCTCCTGTTTTAGTCATCTAAGTTTTAAGGAGTTTCTCATGAAAAGGACCATTCCATCACAGTATCCAACACCAGTTGTGCTGTTCCTCAAGATCAAAAATACCTGATAAATCATTTAAAACCATCTCAGTCTGTCATCCCATTTAACATTGTTGCTGACAAGGAAAGCCATCAACAACTTTAGTTCTGCTATCCACTTTCATTTGCTGTGTGCTTTTAAACTGCTCAATCTGACATATATTTTAAAATACAATTGTTATCTAAGTCTGTAACTGCAGAGTGAATGAAGAATGATCTTATCTGATGATTGAGTCGCTCTGACAGTCATTGTATCAGAGATGGAAATTCCTGTCTCATCCTGTCGATCCATCAGTTTATCATGAACCCTCTTTTTTAAAACCACCCTTTCACACACATTCCAGCTGATGTTTTATTTTAGAAGACATCTGAACCCAGATTGCAGAATGTGTTCTGTTCCGAAAGAAGTTTGAGATTTTACATGACATTTCTACTTAATTAGGCAAGCTCAACATCAACTGCTGAATCCCAGACAGTTTAGTTAGAGCTTTCTTGAAATTAAAATATACTGAAATGAATGGGTTTTCCTAATGCTGTGATTGAGTGCTGCAATACAATATATGTAATTCTTATGTTAATTTCATAAATGTTTTCATAAAATTTGAGCTGTGTAGAAAGGTTTATGTTGTTCATTTCGATAAGAAACTATATATATATATATATATAAAATTTCAAGGGTTTCAAAAAGAGTGGACTGAACCTGGAATCAGTGCATCGTAAGCTATTGTACACAGATAAATCTTCCATCTCTGAACCAGACAACTCTAGTGCAAGTCACGTGCAGTACGGAACAGCTAAAAGTACAGGAACTTGTTCAGTGCCTCAAAGTCTTTTTTTCATTGGATAGGAAATGTATATGTAGTTAAAGAGACAAGGCAAATACTCAATTGCTTCAAGGGCAAGTGTTTCCACATCAACAGTTATTTTGACTGTTATACCATCTGTTGGGGTTTGCCAGCTGGGTTCCATCTACTGAGAATGTTTCCTTGTGTTGATGAGCTTTATAAAGATGCTGATTTCATTTTCAAACAGGATATTTGCTATCAAGGGTAGAAAAAAAATTAGTTTAGTGATTATGGTGTATGCATTGAAATTACATTGAGCCTTACACATCCCTGTGGCATTTTAAGCACACCAAAAACAAACATCTTGTTTGTCCCCAGGTTAGTTTTCATAAAATTACTTAGTATTAATCTAGAGCTAACTTCTGATAATAATGCAGTCTTCATTCTGTTTCAATGGTTGTGTTTTGTATAGCTTATCGCTTTGCAACAAACTCTTCTTTCATGCAGTTTAGTCTTTGAGATAAATTCCAGATGTAAAGCCATTAAATCTCACCATAAAATGCCTCCTGCTAGTTTCAGACAAGCTGTTAATATTACATCTTAGCCTGCAGTTTATCACATGACTGTTTTCAGCTCCATTAAACTTCACTCTTAACTCATTCACTAAATCCATTCACTGTTTCATTCTTAAGACAACTCCCTCATAAGGGCTCTCTCATTCAGACAATATACCTGAAGCACCTGATGATTTAAGTAGATGTGATATGCTGTACCTCTCATCCTGGTGTGGGTAAATTGGCACAGGGCATTGAAACACCTGAATGTGTTGAGATAATGAGCTTTGTAATAGCTTTGACATTTTTGCTAGATGCGGCAATGATTAGGAGTCAGTCAGTAGAGAAAGTATCCTTTCTGCATGCAGAAGAAAAGCTAGGTTTTTAAAACACATTCATATATTCGGAGCTCTCCTGCTTGTGTTTAACTGGAGAGTACAGACAACAAAACAGCACTAAAAGCAACTATTCTGTGCTAGCATTATGCATGAGGCGAGATCACACAGTGTGTATGGTAATAGCAAAGTACTTTTGAAAAGAATAAAAGAGGACCTCGACACTAATGCAAACCATTTCTTGGAAAAGTGACTTTCATTTGTTTTCCATTTAAAGATGAGTTGTAAGAAAAGGTTTTTGAGTTAGCTGAACACAGTTTAAAATTATGTATTTATTACTTTTGTGTGCAAATTATTTTGAAAACTTTAGATGCAAAGGATAAAAACATTTTACAGAGAAAGGGTTAAAATTTAGTCAGTGTGTTTTGTATTTTGAAGGGCTTTGCTCTGTGTTTGTTTGTTCTTTGTTAGATTGCTTTTCGTTTGTTGCAGTTCATTCTCATTGTTTGTTGCTTTTAGTTTTGTTTTTGGTCTTTGTTCTGGATTGCTTCTTGTTGGTTTTTTACTTACTCCTGATGATGTTTTCTTTAGATTTTTGTAATTAGTATTGTTATAGCATCTTAACGTAAATTTAAACATAAAACAACATACTTTTAAACATAAAACATAATAAAGGCATCTTTCATTCATAAAAAGTTATACCTGTTCAGATCAAACACTCCCTCTCTGCTAGAAGTTCAAGGCACCTTTTTGAGTGGCATATAAATGCTCTCCCTATGCGTGTTTGGGTTTCCTCCAGGCTCTCTACTTTCCTCCAAATGAAATCAGTGAGAATATGAGAGTAAATTTGACCAAGACTAAGCATGTAAAAAATATGGCTGAATGTTTATCAAAAAACATAGGAATGCATAGCCATCTTCAGAAAAAAACATTAAGCTGGTTTCATTATTTGTTTCTGAAATATTAAAAAGCAAGGTTCATTCTAAAGGCTAGAATGATGAAGATAAATGTAGTAGTGAAGCAGAAAGCCATGTTCAGTCGAGGTAAACACTTGGGTTAATGTGTGAGCTTGTAAGTATTTTTTTTTTTTACACCAAATATCCACATAGAGCTGCTTTATCAAATAGACCAAAATTTAAACACATACAGATGTATTTACAAACAGGTATTGCAAATAATAAAAAGCCAAACATAGATTAAAAGCATCTCAGATTTAAATTTTTTTTTTAAGTTATAAAGCAGAGTGGCAGTTACAGATAAAGCTGCCACTCCCCGACTTCAGTTTGGAACAAGAGACCACCAGAATGACCTTTAAAGACTTTATAGATTAGAGATGTACTTGGGGGCTTGACCAGTTATTGCACTATACATACACTATTCCTAAAAAAAAGGGCATAGCCATCCATCGTCTTCATGGAAGTGCATCACTTTCAGATTACACACAAAAAAACATTGGTGTAACTCAGTTGTCTGATTGGGTGAAGGTTTAAATTTATTATATCTTAAACAAACGAAAGTTGGGCAGTTTTAACATTGGAGTGAATGAGAACCTGCTCAGTACCAGTCAAGGTACTACAGTTCAGTCACTTTCTTTTGTGCATGAGCAAGGAGAGAAGGAGGTTACCCCTTACTTAGAAGCCAATGCAGAGAGGCCAGGATTACTTTATTTTAATTCTGGTCAATTTATTTAGTTGGTGGTGGGCATTAAGACTTAAAGCCAATCCAAGTAGCTTTTTGCAGGTGATAAAATCTTATTTTTGCCTTTTAATCACACTGTTGTCATGCTAATATCTGTTCTTTTAGTGTTTCCTTGGTTTAGTTTTGTAGTTCATTTCATAATATTATAATACATTTATTTTACTTCATTATCAATCACAGAATAAACTACACTTGATCATTTCTCTGCTAACCAGAAGACCTCTATCTCCCCTGAGCTAGGGTGTAAAGTTCTGTCAAAGGTCATTCGTTAATGATAGACTCTGTAAACTTTACTAACCTTGATTATATTCATGTTGTTTCAGTTTATCTTGTGGATTTGTTGCTGCATCCTTCACCTACAGATCTCTATTTGCCATTATAACTGATGATTCAATATAACACATATATTGAAAAGGAACATTGTTTCTCATCGCCTGCAGTGTTTTGATAAACTTCAAAGCAGCTTTCTCTTCTTCTGTGATGACAATCATAACTCTTTTTTTAGTCTTTTCTTGCATGCCACATTTCTACTTTCATATAATAGAGAGCGGTAAATCCAAAAATAAGGCTATTTATTTTTTTCATAAAAGTGCTTTTGTGTGCATTTTACATCATATAATAATTTGCTTAAAATTGTTTTTACTCGTCTGTTTATAAATCATTTCTGCAACAGTATGCAATATTTTAAGGTTGAAAAACCAATAGAAATCTGGGGTACAAAAATAAGTCTATAATTCTCAAATCATCCAAAGTATATTAAAAAAAGGAACAGTTTGAAGGGCATTGTTCAAAAGTAAATGTTTTAGTAATATCACTGTGAAGGTTACTTTGAATTGTAGATTGTCATTCAAAAGTAGACTCTTCCATATTTTCATATCTTCAGTATTTATTATTCTTTCTCTTGTAGGTTTTTGAAAGGTCTATGACATATGACTAGAATATTTTTATTGCCATTCCTGCATGTAACACCCTTTTTTTATCATCTACCTTAGTTTGTGGATGCCATCAGCAATAAACAGAGTGAGATCGACACCTTCATTGCTGAAGGCTACAAAACAGCGCTTTCAGAGGAGCGCAGGAGATACTGCTTCCTGGTGGACCGCCAGTGTGCCGTGGCCAAGAACAGCAGCGCATACCATGGCAAAGTAAGTCCTTGATGCTTTGAAACAAAGACTTTCTCAGCAGCTTCCACGTGCATTCACAATTTCTACTGTAACGTGGATGAAATCACCAGCAGTTGCCATGGTGACACCCAAAGATCATAACTCACAACTGTCTCCAGTGGGCACAGTTTGTTTGTGATTATGACAGAGATGGGATTTTATTCTCTGCTGCATTAATCTGGTTTTCAAGAATGCCTTCAAATCAGTGCATGCCATTTCTGACATAGAAACCAAAGCATATTAACTCCAGGCAACAGTAACAATAACTAACTATCAACAAAAAAAATATCATTGTAGTACAGTACAAAAATTGCACGTTACGAATCTAGGAGTGGTTTGCCCTCTCTAGTGAGCATACTTGATAAGAAAAACTATTCTTGAAAATATAATAGATTTCAACAAACTTTTTAATTTACAAGTGAATGAAAGCCTAATAAATAACATTATGTTTGACAAACAAATTAAATGTTTTGCATACAATTTGATTGCTTTCAAAAATTAGAGAGCAAACTACATTAAATTCCTAACAAAAGTATGCCTTTAATGTGCTAAAAAAAACACAACCTCCCATAACCAGAAATTTTTTTAAAAACATAGGGCATAGCCAAATCAAAGCCTATGAAATCAAAACTTTTATGTTTCTTTTAGATTTTGGCCATAACATTTGTTTTGCAAAAAATAAATAAACACTGTTTAAAGGAGTGGAGAAACCAAAAGAGAAATCGACGTAACGAATTTGCCAAACAAATCAAGCCAATGTTTCCAAATCATAAGATAACTCAAACAACTGGCAGCATGACCACATACAACATACAAAAATCTAACTCGAAGCATACAGAACACAACAGAGTGGGGTCTTGATCAGATGTACTCGATGATGCGTGGAAACTTATATCCAAATGAGCTGTCTTTGGGGCATTGTGATGATTGGTGGTGTTTTGATGACCTCATCGGGTGTTAAGACAGACATCCTGCTCAATGAATGGGAGAGAGACTGGAGCGCTAGTGAGAGGAGTGGAACCTGAATTTAAAAAGGATAGAACAAGAACATACACACAACAAACAAAACTCTACGTAGATGAGACATTTTCATGTAACAAAAACAGTATCAGTTCAGTGCTGCTAATCTTGTTGTTGTTGAGGTTAGCCATTAATAATCTTTTATTTGTAGTCAGGTGAAACAGAGTATATGATACAAGAACAGAGAACACAAAAGTGACCTAAGCAGACCAGAATACAGGATTTGGCACAATGGATGTGAAAAGAAAAGAAAAGAAAAAAAAAACACTACTAACATACACTACACTAGACTAATACAGAGGAAGTTATTTGACCACTAGGGGATTGTGAATGGAATATTAATGTGTAATGGATTATTTAATCATTGTAATTAATGGTCCAATAAGATTGAGTTTATATATGCCTGTGTTTTTTGGGATGGTCCAGGGTAGGAGAAATGGGAGTGACGTAGAGGGGCGGGACTTATACTGTAGTGAATGACCCCTTTTGGGTCTATTCCGTCCTGCCTGTATTTTTTCTCTGATGTCCTTTTCTCGGATGTCCTCATATCCTTTATTTATGTTACATAAATAAATTTAGTTTGTTTATGTTTATATTATGTTATGATATGTTCATGTCAACTAGGCCCTGATATTCTTTATGTTACAACTTTAAGGTCCTAAGGTAAGGCCATATTGAGTGAAATTTAGATGTGAATCTTCGCTAGACATTTGCAACGATTTTTCATCTCAGTTTCACAGATCTGGACAAAAAGCGAATCCATATCGCGCTGGGTTTTTGGGAGATGAAGCTCCAAAGGCGAGCAATGAACTGGGATCTTTTGTAGAGGTGTGAGGGGGTGGTAATGATACATAAGTGCACACCTTGAGTGTGCTCTTCACACACACTTCATGAGCTTCCAAAACACATTAGTGTAGAAGAAGAGCAAAATAGAATCGCGAGGTTAGAAGACGTTGAACTGATTGAGCTGGATCTGGATCTAAACTTGAGCTGCTACTGCTACCCATGGTTTGTTTGCCAGATGCACAAATACATAAAATATATATTGTGAACACATTCTTTTATTTTTTGTAAAAAGTCAAAGGGTCTTTTGCTCTTCAGTGCCACCTAGAGCGCCATCCGGAGACTGACTGTAGTTTCCCTGGGGCCCTCAAATGGCAAGGAGCATCTTTGTGTCTATATTTGACTTTGCTTTATTGTTTACCTAATTGTTATATTAATGTAATAATAGAAATGTAAAATAAATAAATATATTTAAAGCTTTACAACCGTAGATTAATAATCTCTCTTAGCTGCTAAGCTAAATCGTTTCATAGCTTGTTGAAGCCAAATGGCGAACCCTGTCGAGGCGTGCTGTCATCTTCACAGAATACAGCTGAAGATTAAGAGAGGAACGGGAAGTGAATCTTTTGTTTTCAAGAACATCCTGTCCACTAGTGAATCTGCATGGAGGCGTGTGTGGGAAGAGTTCAGGAAGGCCACACTGAAGGGGGAGAGAGAGCAAAAGCGATAGATGGATCGAGAGAGAACGAGAAAGATTTGGAGAGAGAGAAAGGGTGAGATTTAGACATACTACAGAGGGAGAGAGAGCTAGAAGCAGAAAACATGAGTATGTTCTTGTACATGTGTGTGAGTCACTATGAGTGGGTGGCAAGATCTTGATGAAGGCCTCTCTCACACAGACACGCGCACACATTACAGAGTGTGACTGTTAGTGCTCCTAGTTCTGAGAGTGCTGTTAGCAGTCGCTCTGGATTGTCAACTGTCAAATACTATGAAGAGAATTGCTTTGAGGGCATTGTGTGTTTAATATGTTGCATAAGAGAAAACTGAAGCTGAATGTTTGATCCCATCCCACAGGCTTAATATTTTGGTCACCAAATACCTCGCAACCATCTGCGCTCAATCTGATTTTCCCTGCGTTCAGTGGAAGAACTTAAATGTGGGCCTTTTAGAAACAAGATTGAAATATACTGCAAGCAAAATAATGGAATGTAACTCATTCACTCAATATGATTTTGGATTTTCATTCTTTTGTTAAGTTTGAAAAAGCTGTTGAAAAAGTTCAGTCTAACTTTTAAAAAGCATTGAAAAAATGGTTTGACTAGGTTTTATGATGGGGGTGGGGGGCTTTTTTGTTTAAGTTACATTGTGTAATAATTTACTAGTAGATGACGCATATCAAAAGGAAAGAGGAGCCCTTGTTTCTTTCACAAGATTGTGAGGGATGTAAAAAAAATTCAGCCCAATTACATTCGATTTCACATGACCCATTGATCCAACCTGGACTATTAGCATAAAACTAGCCAAGATTGCATTATTTATTATATATAATTTTCATATCGTAAGTATGAATATCTGTAGTGCTTATACAAGCCCATAATTAATCGTACCTCATAATTCTGAAATTATGAATTAGAAGTAAAAAAAACAACAACAAAAACGTTATATTCCTTATAAAAAGTTGTATTCAACCAACAATTTTTTTTTGAATGACATAGGTGTTTTCCAAAAGATAATATGACAATGTACAAGAGGCAGTATTATGGTCGGAAATAAATCTAAATTTTTATTACATTTAAGTAAAAAATGTCCCAAATTATTTATACTCTTTTCAATAACCAAAAGCATTTGTTGGCTATTACAGGAATACATTTGGTGGACTTGACCGTATATGATAAAATATAAAATAAAATAAAGTAAAGAAAGGAAAGGAAAGGAAAGAAAAGTATTGAAGAAAAGAAAAGAAAAGAAAATACACTAATTCAACAATGAGAGTGGAATTGCAATGTTTAGGCATGTTTAATACTCTAAGCAGGCATTAAACACAAAGCGTAACACAATACATTATGCAATCTCCTTTACAAAAATATTTGATTGGATCATTTCAAGTTTTAATTGTTCCTATCTTGTGCCAGAATCGTGCTCAACTAGCTCAAAAGTTAATAAAACATATAAACGTATTACTTTTATCTGTCGTGGTTTATTAAGTGGAAGTGGAGTCACTGAGTTGTCGGTGTCACCTCGCTCAAAAGTAACAAAGTATAAGGCAACCCTATTGAGAGTCGATTATATATTTATATATTTATCATCATTATGTATGATGATCATTATATATTTATAGGATTTATTCCACATAAGTCTTAGATGTTGGAACAACCATTTTCATCAACAATCATAATAATTTTTCACAATCTTTAACACTTTGTCTTGTTTTTAGGGGAAAGATTTGCTTACCCAGAAGATCCCAGTATGGCAGCAGGCTTGTTCAGACCCCAACAAGCTCCCAGATAGGGCCATGCTGCTCACGCAACAGATGACCCCTGGATCCAGCACCCTTTTGTCCAGCCCTCTACACTCCTCTAAGGGCAACCTGGTTATCTCGGATCCCATTCCAGGAGCACAACCACTGCCTGTGCCTCCCGAACTAGCTGCCTTCATGGGAAGTGGCCTTGGCCAGGGGGTTGGTATATCTCAGTTTCATTAATTTATGTGAAGAAATTTTTGATTTACATGTTTCAAATGTAGCTAAGCGTAGGAGGGTTTAAATCCTTTAAATATCAGTCCTGCAGGCTGTTCTTCTGTCAAGTGTACCCTTTTTAAAGCTGCACTCTTCAGAACAGAGTTTAGCATAAAAACCAAGCCTCTCTTACTGTATTGGTTTTGTTTCTGTCCAAGTGATGCTCATGTATCACAGTGCATATTTATGAATCCTAGGAGCTGTCTGCTGACTTGAGAGGCCAGTGTTTGTTTTTGTCTGCTTAGAGGTGATTGACTATGATCAATCTTTTTTAATGGTCAGCTTCAGTAGTTTAGGGAACACTGTGACTGATGGCCAGTGTAAAAGCAATATACTAGACTGATAATCGGATCCACAACTTTAAAACCTTCACTGGTGAAGCAGATATCATTTATCATCTAACTAGGCCACATTTTGAGGCATCATCACAAGGCTTAAGGATAGAATAGTCGTCATTTTGCAATTGTAGTGATGATGAGAGACCAAATCTGATAAGATGGAATAATTAATAAGATGAAAAGATTGAATGAACATCCTCAAGCACACATCAAACACTGTTGAAAATTGAGTTGTACTATTCAACTACTGCCTAGTTTTTAGTGATGCAGTGTGTATTTGGAGTGTCTTGTCTTGGTTTAAAACATGGTGTTTTTTTGTATATGTTAAAAACGTTTGATTGGATTGTCTTGGTCTCAATTCTCAGTGGTCTGAGTCGTGTCCTGGTCTCAATTCTCAATGGTCTGAGTCTTGTTCTGGTCTCAATTCTCAGTGGTCTCAGTCATGTCCTGGTCTCAATTCTCAGTGGTCTCAGTCGTGTCTTGGTCACTATAGTCTGTGGTCTCAGTCGTGTCTTGGTTTCAATTCTCAGTTGTCTGGGTCGTGTCTTGGTCTCAATTCTCAGTGGTCTCAGTCATGTCCTGGTCTCAATTCTCAGTGGTCTCAGTCATGTCTTGGTCACTATAGTCTGTGGTCTCAGTCGTGTCTTGGTTTCAATTCTCAGTTGTCTGGGTCGTGTCTTGGTCTCAATTCTCAGTGGTCTGAGTCGTGTCCTGGTCTCAATTCTCAATGGTCTGAGTCTTGTTCTGGTCTCAATTCTCAGTGGTCTCAGTCATGTCCTGGTCTCAATTCTCAGTGGTCTCAGTCGTGTCTTGGTCACTATAGTCTATGGTCTCAGTCGTGTCTTGGTTTCAATTCTCAGTTGTCTGGGTCGTGTCTTGGTCTCAATACTCAGTGGTTTCTATTGTGTCTTGGTCTCAATACTCATTGATCTCAGTCGTGTCTTGATCTAAATTCTGAGTGGTCTCAGTCGTGTCTTGGTCTCAATACTCTGTGGTCTGTGTCGTGTCTTGGTCTCAATTCTCAGTTGTCTGGGTCATGTATTGGTCTAAATTCTCAATGGTTTTTATTGTGTCTTTGTCTCAATGCTCAGAGGTCTCAGTCGTGTCTTGTTCTCAATACTCAGCATTCACAGTGTTTTCTTCGTCTAAATTCTAAGTGGTCTCAGTTGTATCTTGCTCTTAATTTTCAAAGGTCTCAGTCGTGTCTTAGTCTCAATGTTTAGTGGTCTCAGTTGTGTCATGGTCTCAATACTCAGTGGTATCAGTTTGTCTTGATTCAATTCTCAGTGTGGGTATACAGTGCAATTAATGTTACAAAGAGAGTAGCAATCAATTTCAACTGTCAAACATTTTAACAGCTATTGTTGCAACCAAATGACAAGTTTTCTTCAATTCTCACAGCGGCTAATGGGCCCTGATGGCATGTCTCTTGTGAATGGGACGACAGGAGTCCATGGAGATGACTACTGGACAGATGGTGGGGTGTCTCAGGGAAGACCCCCCTCACCACAGACTCAGACTCAAGCCCAAAATCAACCTCAGAGACAAATCAGTGACGTCTACTCCAATACCCTGCCTGTCCGCAGACCTCAACCTGCCAAAAACAAGACCGCTGTGGGTAAGATAAATCAAATTGGAGGGAAAAAGGGCTATTAATGGATCTAATCAAAACAAGTATTTATCTATCCTCTGTTTTACACACCCACATTAACTGTTATGTTTGTATGCTTAGGAGAGACACGAACCCTTCCTCGATCAAGTTCTATGGCAGCTGGTTTGGAGAAGAATGGGCGTGCTCGTGTACAGGCCATTTTCTCTCATGCCGCAGGTGACAATACCACCCTTCTCAGCTTCACAGAGGGCGACATCATCACCCTGCTGGTTCCTGAGGCTCGAGATGGCTGGCACTATGGTGAAAACGAGAAGAACAAGATGTAAGTGATATTTACAAAAGCTAGCACAAGAGATTCATTAAAATTCTCAAGGCCTTCTCTTGAGTTTCAGGATGTTATTTCTTGGAATCACAAATTTATTTTCAAATAAAATCAAATTTAATTTCAATCTTCTTGTCTTTAGAATTTTATATTAAACTGTTTTTCAAGCAGGATCACAAACTTCAAAGTAATTCGAACATTCTTAAAAAAAAACGACAGACTGCAAAGTGATACTTGGGTTAATACATAATGAACAATGTTATGTGGACATTAAGCAGGCTTATATATTGGTTAATGTAGCTTTTTTTTTATTTAGCTAAATTTAAAGTGAGTTTCACACAATTACCTATAAATAATTATTAAATATAAAACCTTTTTGAGTAGTAAACATAGAATTTGTATTTTTCCTTCTTCTAATTACATTTAACTTGCTAATAATAAATTCTACAAACCCATATACAAGTAATAAACTGCAATTAATCATGAAAAAAAAAATATATATATATTAAAGCAGACTTGCAAATTAAGAGTTTTACCAGCTAAATTCTTGTAGTAATCATCCACCACTGCCACAGTTACCATGAAAATTAGCACCTCACAAAGGCTTAGCACTGACTGTAATCTCCCACAAGACTTGTTTCCTTACATTTATACAAAAATGTCTAAATATGGATGTGCATAAACTAAAGTTCTTTCGACAGCATTATTAAAAGAATGTCAACATTTTTAGGATTTGTTTTACTCACTATTTTTCTTTTAGTTTTTAAAGAATTTCGTTCGTTGTCTTTGATACAGACTTTTAAAAATAAGTGTTCTTTTTTGTTATTCTTCAGGCGTGGGTGGTTTCCCTTTTCTTACACGCGAGTGCTGCCTGACAGTGAGGGTGAGAAGTTAAGAGTCAAGTAAGTCAAGAAGTCTTTTTGCTTTGATATTTGACACTAAGCTGCATTTTTGATGATCAGAGAATGAATAGACTGCACTTGACGACATTGGACATTCAAAGTTGGTCATTATTATAATGAGCTCACTGAAAAGGCACTGGGAAGTTTTTTAGGAAGTGTCTTGCCAAATTTAACGAAAGTACAAAATCTCAATCTGTTTTTATGATTGAATAAAGAAGAATACTTTATGAGGGTGGAAATTATCTATATGTGATTTTGCATTAGCTCTGCATTTCTGCATGAGCCCTTTCTGCTTCTCTAGGGATTTGAAGCATTTCCTCTTGCTTTATAAATGCCTTGTTCCGCTTTTGAAAATAATCTATCTATGGGGATGTTCACTCAACAGATTTTCATTTCTAATGGTCTAAATGAAATGGTGTTTTTTCATATCTGGTAACATTGGTCAATCAGGATTTGACTAATACCATAAAGCATTTAAAACAGCTGGTTTAATGGAAAAAAAGCCAACAAAACTAGTTCCTTGTTTGTGAATAGAATTCAGTGTGGTGTATTTTGCATCGGTAACCTAGCTAAGTGCACTGCCATGTGCATTAGAGCTCCAGATCAGAGAACCTGACCAATCCTCTACTGCTCTCTCTGCCAAGACACTTCCTGTCTCCGCTACATGACCACATTCTAAACACAAAAGGAACATCCTTTTTGAAAAATGCTTTCAAACTTTCAAAACACTGGGTGAAAGAAGTGTTTTTGCTTGAAATTAAGAGTTTACCAGACACATTGAATCAACAGTGGGAAAGCTAATTTTTATATTCAAAATCAATAAATCCATGCATCTTAGCGTAGATATTTTGCTGTTGACTAATTATATCAAGTATACCCCTCTACATCTTTGTTGTAATTGTAAAATTGAGTGATGTCCTCTTAAAGCTGGGCTGCACTAAGCGTTTGGACAAGGTTCACTCTTGTTTCAAGAGATCTTCATTTTGTAGTGTGCAATGTGTCGTTGCTGGCTAGATGACTGACTGAATGACCTTCATCCTGTAGTCTTCATCACGGGAAGAGCAGCAGCACAGGGAACCTACTTGAGCGAGAGGACATGTCTCTTCCCATGCCAGACTATGGTCTGACTGCCCGTTTGCTGGCACAGAGTCTGGCACAGAGCCGACAGCGCCCCTACAGCATGGCACAGGTAGACACACATGCATAAAAATGGTATACCTAAGAGTGGTGAAAATGTATTTGTACACACACACACACACAATAAATTGGATGCATTTTAGTTTGTTTTCAAAGCCTTTAAACACCTGCATTATGGTGACTTTTTTTTAAACACAATTGAAAACATATTTAACCTTGATTAATCCTTCTGTGTCACAGCTAACCAAAGCCTGCTTTGCTCTACATTAAAAAATTGTAAATATTCATTGTGGCAAGGGAAAAAATGAACTTCGTTATTGGTTGTCATTGTGGTTAAGCTTAGTGAGCAAATGATACAAACATATTTTTGATAATATTTACTACAAACAGCTGAACATCTCACAGGGGAAGCAGGAGATCTAGTGACTAACAACAAGCAATTGTATAATAATAATAGTAAAAATAATGAGTTCAATTTATATAGTGCTTTTCCAGAGCTCAAAGATGCTTTAAAATGTATAGTAAATTATTCTTTCACTCTACATTAACACTCAGGTGGTGATGAGCTAACTCGGTAGCCCTCAGCTGCCCTGTAGCAGTCTGACAGGACGTGGCTATCAATCCAAGCCTACAACCTCCTGACCA
The DNA here is from genome assembly GCA_900490495.1 of Danionella dracula. Classification (NCBI taxonomy): domain Eukaryota; kingdom Metazoa; phylum Chordata; class Actinopteri; order Cypriniformes; family Danionidae; genus Danionella; species Danionella dracula. The sequence goes on from UELW01000322.1 coordinate 7,851,233, forward strand.
CCAACAAACACATCCCACCAATCACACACATCCTTACGGGCATTGTGGGTGAAGGGGCTTGCCCAGGGCCACAATGACAGAATGATCCTAGCAGGGTTCGAACTGCCAACCTTCCAGTTTTAGGACGACCGACTTCACCAATGCGCCATCTTTCTGCCCTTTCTTTACCAAGACTTTTTACACTTCTGTTTATAAAGGAAGACTAATTTGCGTAGGTTAGTGTGTCGGCCTTGCGGTAGACTTGATGCAGAAGTATAAATCAGAACTTTGTCGAGATCTGTTTTCACTGCCTGCGCAGTTCCCCTGGATCAAGTCAAAGCACCTACAAATCTTTTCAGCAATTAAAATAGGCTGGAATTTAATTTAATTAAACAGGAAAATAAGTTGTGGTTTATCAATGCACAGTGTGATTTCTGCAGACATTTTAGTAGCTTATTTTGAATAGCACATTATCAAAATAAGATTCTAACCAAACCAATAAAACGTATTGCTGTAGAGTAATTTACAAACCCTTGATTTAAATGCACAATTTTGGGAGAAACATATAATTATAGCCAAAAAGCATCAAATCAAATGTTAGGGGAGGGGGAGCAAAGGGGAAATAGACCTCGACGCTACACAGGCTTAAGCTCCAACATATATAAAAACGAACTGCACACATAATCAAACTCATGACCCTTAGCCATCACACAAACACAGCAGCTACTAGCAGGTAGCTTCACAGATGTCTCTTTTCTTAGGACCTTTTGCTTTGTCATTCTCTTTGAACTCTGCTCAAAGCAAATTCTATGGCTCAGCTTTAATCTCTACTGCTACCTGCTCTGGCTCTTGCTATTAATACATGAGTTTCATATTAAACGGACAGTTCACCCTCAAAATAGGGAATTATTTGTGCACATCAAATGAAATATAATTAATTTTAAAGGCAATCTTTCTTTCTGTTAGGATCAGAATTTTATAGGTTCACTATTGTGACTCAATGATTTTTGTGCTTCATTCTGAGCAAATCTCAAGTAACACTTAATAAAAGTGACAAAATTTGAATCTCGACTCACTCAGTTAAAATTTGCCTTAATAGTTTCTCGAATAATTTCATAAACCCTGAACCCTTTACTAAGCAGATCCTGAAAGGTCTATAAACTGATGCATGACTTGTAGCGTTATTCAAATTTTGTTTTCAGAGTAAAATACAATACATGCATATGGCTCCCCTCTGTGGACATGTTATGTCCTCACAGCCAGTTCTACCTACTAATAGGCTGGAATTCTCAAATAGTAAATGCATAGAGAAAATCTGTTGTTTGCTTAATATGACTCTTAATATTTAACTAATGTATAGAATCAATTGTGAGAACTGTCACTTTAATGAAACATTTGCTGTCTTCTTTCTAAGAAGCTACTTCACTGCTCTGAAAATTTGTTTTCACAAATTGCAGCCAGCACTAGAGGATTTTGACAGTCAGTTTGCTGCAAGGTAAGATCAGTTCTTAACAGAACAGAATAAAATAGAAGACCCTTAAAATGTATGCTTATTTAGCTCTGATAGAGAATAGTAGATAAAAGCTCTGTGTTTTCCTTTTCTTAGCCCTTGCTTGCTTATGCTAAATGTGCAATGTAGTGCTGAGAACAATGCTGTTTTTTTTCCATACAGTTATATGTATATATCTAACAGATTGAGAGAAGATTGCGTGTGTTTGTTGTCGAGGGAATGAGCTGCTGAATTGTGGGACACATTGTTGTCGATATCACTATAACCTCATTACTGTATATGTGTGTGATTCACTAGGTCAGGACCAGTGCACCTCATCGTCTGTATACCCTCAACTCACTGTGTCTAGAACATTCTAGTTTAGTCCATTTAATTTAAGAAGATTTAATTAACTTCTATTATTATTTTAGATTTTGGGGTGCATTTAGTTTCACTCCGTTTTATAAACAAGTATTAATTTATTTATGCAATATTAATTGATTTACGCAATATTTACACACTCATAGATTCACCTCGAAATATCCTAATTTGATACATTTTCTTTTAACCCGGCAATTAAAGAAGTATTAAAAATCAACATTGAGTGTTTACATGTAAATAAAACAAAGTTAAACCGAACAAAAATGTCACCATATGATCGGATGAGTAGTGATTAGAAAAAAGGGAAATGTACTTATGACTGCTAATGTACTGGTTTCCATTAAGATCAGTTTTAACATGAGTTAAGTTTCATATTTTAGATATTTTATTTTATAATATAGAATTTTTCATTTGTAAATTGAACAAGAATTGCTTCTCTTGTCTTTCAATTCTAATATATATATATATATATATATATATATATATATATATATATATATATATATATATATTGAAAAGTGTTATTTTAATTAAGGTTTAATGAAAATGAAGAACTCTCATTGTGAGTTTAACAACATTGTCAATCAAGGTTTTAAAGAAATATAATTAAAATCCATCAGATTTCAGAAGATGTTCAAATCACAGTGGATATTTGGGCAGCAGTTTGAGATGGCTTGAGAAAAAAAAGCCTTCATTTTTGCCTATTTGTGGCTGTCTTGTCTTTTCTATTCACTTCTCTCTGGTTGTGTCCGACCTGGCAAGCTTCCTTCTCTCTTTGTTCCACAGTTCCGATGGCAAATTGATATCTACAGTGTGAACACAGACAGACTTTCAGACAGATGCGGATAGCAAACCTACCCTTAGCCCCTCCCACTCATAAGCTCTGCCACCACACACTCCTGCTGTTATGGAAGGGAGAAGTCGCATCCCTCCTTTCTGTCCTCTCTTCCTCCCTGCGTCTTGCTGGGTCAATAGTGGCATTGGCATGTGGTGGGTCGGGGGGGAACTGTGAGAAGAACGCCGGGACATGGTTCAACTGCTCACCCCGCTGCTTTACAGACTCTGAATCGCCTGTAATGACGCTGCTATGACATTGCTGTGGCCTCCAAAGAGACTGCTTACCACTTCCTGTCTTTCAAGCATGAGCACAAGTTTTGTTACCTGGCTGTTTTCTAAATGAAATCCTCATGTAAAAGTGCCAAAAGATGAGCCAGTTTTGTCTTTGGAGCAGCTCTTCTCAAGCTCTAGCTGTGTTTTTAAGCACATGTGAAGGGAGCCTCATGCCAGAATTGTGACATTTTTATTATAATTAATTGTGGGTTAGATGTGCAGAGTGTAATCTCTCTCTGTGAGCATTTACATTAAGTGAATTCCTCATGTTGTATTGGTGCTCCTCTGGTCCAGAGGCTGTATTGTTTTGCCACATGAAACAGCTCCAAAGACCATCCCAACATCTTAGCCAATTAGCTTGCCTTGCATTTTTTACCGTTTGATGTACAAATGTGTGACCTTATTCACAACAAATTACCTAAACCTAAACCTGTCTTATAACAATCATGTTGGTTGTTATAAGACAGAAAGTTAAGGCCTACAGTGCAATGCCATTTCCAAAACCAGAGAATACATTGTTTGGTCTCTGAACCATATCCCAAAATCACTGTTTTTATATTGAATTTTTTGGTCCAAAAAATCATGAACCGATCTGGAGGGCTGTCAAGTGGTAGTCATTTCTCCCATATGAAACACTCTGATTACACTATGTCCAGATGAAACAGATTATCAAAAAAGCATTGTTCATTGGATTCCATAAAGCTTCTTGTAAACTCCCTTCTCCAGGTTCTAAAAATACATTTGATTGGATGTCAAATCTGCTGGCATGCCCTAATATATATATTCATCCATAGTCTCCATATCCATTAGATGGGCAATCCCATGGAAAGTGAGTTCTTGTATTTTGGAAAAGCAACCTACAGTCCCTTTTCTCAAAAACCCTTCATCTCAATTTACCATTTGTATGCAGGTGTCTCAAACTAAAAACATCCAGACAACATCCAGAAACAAAACACAGTGTGATCCATTCTCATCCCTCCTTGGGGCTTCCCAAATGAGAATCTTGTGAACGCAAACCCTAAGGCACCTCCATTTCTTAAATTGAAACATTAATGTTAAGAGATTCTAAAGTTATTTCCTCCAGCACACATTCCTACAGTAAAGGTCAAAATCTACTCTTAACAGACAGAAAATTGGAAAATGTGCAGAATGTTCCAGAATGGACAAAAGTTATAGTCTATTCATACACTTTCTCCGTAGGTGAAATCTCATCTGTCCATTGCTGGTTTCTGGGTTTCTCTCACTTGACTACTCACAGCTAGAAACATCCTGATTGTTTGGCATGAGCACCACTGTCCAAAGAAGTTTTCAAAAAAAGCATGTACTTCTTCAGCTTCTATGATGAATTCCACACTCTCGGCACCACATCTCTGTTCCGCCTTTTTCTCTCAGATTCAAGATTATGTGGCCCCAATGACTTAACATGTAAATCACTCATAAAGCATTAAACTTCATGCCTTAGTGTGAAAAACGCAGTCAGAATGTAGTTTTTGCCACAGCAACCCAAGCATGTTGATTCCCAACTACCTCATAACTCCCACAAGCCAATGTTGGTTCCTTAATAGAATAGAAGAATCCTTTGTCCATCCGTCCACTTTACAAGAATCCAATTTATAGCAACCCATATACTCTCACCTTAAGTGTTCTTATCGAGGACAAATTGCAAATTTTGAGCTTACAAACAGTAATTATTGAGCAATGCTTCCGTTGTGTGCAATTTGTTTAGTAGAGGAATCAATCCTCCAGAGGAATGGATCAATGGTTTAATCCACTTCAACTCACAATGTATGATTCCTAACCCGAAGGCCTAAGCTTTCAGGTGATACGTCTCATTGTTGACAACTCCAGAAAAGAAGAGAGTTTAGATCCACTATCAGAGTTTCAAATTGTGGGAATGAGTCTTAATAATGCCAGGGGTGTAAACATGTTGAGTGTAATGTTAAGTTTTTAGATTATCACCGCCAATGACAACGTGCTCTCTTCTAGAGTCAACCTCAAATTGTCAGATGACGAATTGCAGTTAAGTCACTTACTGTTGAACATCGAGAGACAAAGCTGGAGACTTTAAATTAACTTCAAAATTATTAACAACAATTGTTTTTATATATATATATATATATATATATATATATATATATATATATATATATATATATATATATATATATATATATATAAAGTTACAAATTTATGCATCAAACTGTATATTGTGCAGCTAAACATTTTAGCCTTATGTGAGCCCAAAATGAAGAGCAGCCAGCTCTAAAATATTTCCATTGTACTATGTTTACATTCTAGGATGCTGATTGACAGATCCTCTGGAGCTGTGATGTAGTCTTTGCTGTTTTGATGCTCCTTTGTTTCTTCCTTTTCATATTCTTTTCTATTGTCTTTCTTTGGGAAATAGGCAGACTAGGAAAAATGCACAAGAAATCAGTGTAACAATCACATTATGCATGCTGAGGAGGAACATAGTAAACATTGACCTTGAATGTATGGTGAGCTTTTTACAAATAAAAGAGTAAATAAACATCTATATATTAATAAAACATTTCTTCAAATGCCCTTTTGATTGTATTTAATTCCTCAACTACTTTGTAAGCATGGTTTCAAGCCAACAAATATTTTTGGAGGGGTTTATATCATGATGTTTTTGTCATTTACTATTATATGGTCGAAAAGTCCATTCAAATCTAATACCTTAATTTCGGATGCACCTGACATACATCAACAAAACACCCTTCTCGCAGTTAAAGTTAAATTGCTGTTCTTTAATACAGACAATTAACCTACATTTCTGGAACCTGAAGAGCACAGCATTCCGGTGTAAAGTTTGTTTGTGAATCACGCGTTTGTATTAATCTGTGACTTGTCTGTGTTGGCCTGCTCGCCTTTTTTGTTTTGCATAAGATGGAATGATTGTTCAATATAAGCATGCACCTTAGCGAAAGATTTGATGTTTGAGGTTTTTATGTGCTCTTCAAGAGTTCATCTTTCGCCATTCACATCTCTCTACTAATCAGACCTCCTAAGCAAGCTCCTATTGGCAGACCTTTACATATATATTTTGAACCATGTTATTCTTTAACTTGGGCTATTTACTCATCTATCCACTGCAAAAAGTGCCCTGCCACTCAATGAACAAACACTAACTCGCATGTGAATGCAGTGGAAGTGTAGCCATACTTAGTCTCAGTTTCGGGTGCAAACTCCTGAACTCTTTACCTTCCCGTTTTGATCCTGAGTTTTCCCACTTCTGAGTCTTGCGGATAGCCTGTAAGTCACCTCCCTCCATTGCTGCTCCAAACCAGCTACGACCTTCTTTTTTCCCTGCAACTTGCTCGGCTTAAATTGGGCAACATGTAATCTCATGCTGCCACCTGCCTCTCTGGTTGGTTCTTTGGCTTTGTTTGTGTGCACCTGTATGCGAGTACTAGTTCGTATCACACAGAGAGGTCATAGGTTGCCAGGAAAATGCTGCTGGCGCTGGAGGTAACCACCGACTTTAACTCTTGCATGCTTCTGTCAGTGCTAACCGAAATCTTGCATGCTGCTCCAATCCCTCTTCATAGACTCCCATTCATTGGTATTTGTCAAATGAATCACTGTATGCCTTTCAGCAGTGTTTATCAAAGTGCTGTGAAATTGTGATGGTGAATTGTTTTTGGATGTGTGCATCATCCTTTGAAAGTTCAATGGGTCATTATCAAGGGCAATTTGTGCTTGTACTGACCGCACTTGTTCTCCATCTAGTGACCGTGCCCTGGAGTTCTACCTCAGGCCGGCCCTCATGGATGACCGATCAACTCAACTCTACTACTAGAGCGGGAAATGCTGCATCTTGAGCGTGTGCCGCCCCCTTCTGTTCTGGACGAGCAGATGCATTTAACAGCTGGGCACAGAGCTGCTGTTGTGTCCTGAAAGGATTCGATGATTCTGTAGCTTTTGTAATTACCTGTATGTAACCACCAATGTATTAGCTTCTCAAAAACTTGCTTATATGAACTGAAGTGGGTATTTGGAGGACAGGAGAGCACATGATTCCAAACTGTTATCAGAATAAATGTAAAAGATGTTATATTGAGTGTTTTGGTAGACTTTTATTTTTGTGTCAGCGTTAGTGGCTCTTCCATTCAGAAAGCCGACGAAGCCTCGCTTTGAGGATTTTGATTCTAGAGTTACTCCCTATTAAGCACAAAAGCTTGCTTTAATAAATTTTCTGTCAGTCTTTTGAGGGATCTGTACAGTGTATTAGATGCATTATAGGCGATAGTGCAATTTCTCATGCAAACAGCACCAACAGAGGAACTGTGCCTTTTCCTGCTGTTTAGTGCTTTATCTGTATGTTCACAGCTGTACCAATATGGCTTTTGCTAATCTTTTTTGTTTAATCTTTTATTTTTTTCTTCTTTTATTTTTTTTACACTTTTAAGTTCCTTTTGTTGTTTGTTTCTTAGAGATTTCTATGACTGTTCAAAATCTAAGGGTTGCTCACAGTTATTGCTTTTAAACTTATTGGCAATTTCATTTCAATAACGTGTCGCAAAAGAACAGCGAGAATGTTATAATGCTGATCCTGTAAATATTTTTGCAGTTTGAGCAGCCACTACATGTGTATATACAACTTATATTGCAGTACAATACAAAATCAGTTATTTAGGATACTGAAGTGAACTGTATGTTTATAATAGAGCGTTTACTTTTGATTGTGGGTGGAAGGTTAAATGCTGGAGCGAGTTTGTTAACCGATTTTATAAAGATTTTGCTGTCTTCTTTCCTGTAACTATGGAAAACTGCAAATGTACGTGCTGAATCTTGTCTAATGAAATAAACAGAAAATGGTGTTAACAGATGACTGAACTTCACTATATCTTCAGATGACATCTATCACATGACGTAACTACACGTGTGTCTCTGAAACAGATCAGAAGTATCTGTATGAACAGAAAAATAGGGATTTTGGGACGGGAATCGACCATTCTTGGAAAAAAAAAAACAGACTAGTGTTCCCAGTCTGAAAGTGCCCTAAGATGATTTTGTGAAACGCAGCCCTGAAATCCTCTTAAGAGTGTTTTTCAGGATATTCTCTAACTTAGATATGTTTAAATTATGTTCTTTATTTTACCAATATAGAGATGCAAGTAAAATCTCATGATTTGTGAGGAGCTTGTCTCCTTCCTTAGTGAGTTATCAACTGGTTCAACCAATCAGTGGAGGCTTTCGTTCAACGTGTTCCTGGACTAAAATAAATGTGAAAAAGTGAGAACATTTCAAAGAAAGGGTGCAAATTTATCTGAGGACCAGGCAGGGAGACAGGTCATCTCAGAAGCACACAGTTTTAGTGCTCTCAATCCCTGTTAATGCGCTGTTAGGTATTAGTCAGCTAACTGATGGCACATTATATTTTATTTTGAATTTCACAGACACAAAAAGAAACTATAGTTTGGTTTATTTTTACAACAGTACAATAGGCATGAGTCATGACTACATACAGTTTCACTGCATTAAATCAGTAACAATAGACTTCTTTAAAGGGGACATCAGGTGCACATTTAGGGGTTGAGCTGATGTATGTTCATTATGTTAAATAATGGTAAATTCATGCTGGCCCTTTAAATGATCTTGAACTACTGCTGAACCCACTTTTCTGTTCTGTTTGTCTTAGATGTTAAGGTCATCACTCTGAGAGAGATATATCTAGAGCATAAAACAATTGTGGTAATAAACAAAACAAGGCACACTCTTAAAAGGAACTCTGTAAAAAATACTTTTTGCACCTGAGGTCCCCTTTAAAGATCTCTCACTTTTTTACCACCAACCTTTTACCACCAACATGAAGCACTAATAATAAGCATAGGTCACCCAAATGAATGTTGTGCTGAGTGGGTGGGGTTTAGTGTTGAGGGCGGAGCCAAGCAGTTCGCATCTTCAGCTGCATCGTTTCCAACATCATCCCTCCCCCAACCTTACACCATATAGCTTCCAGAAGGTTTAGCTTAGTATCGAACTTTGGAAAGGCAAACAGCTACAAAGCAAAGGTACAGTGATTGGCACAGATGTGATTCAAGGCAGAGCATTATGGGTATGTGACATTTTTACATATCAACTTAAGATCTTTTCATCACACCTCAGGTTCATACAGACAGAAAACAGAATGTTCCCCATAAGAACACACAGGGGGCGCATGCCATAGTAAAGTTACAATAAAACATCAGAGAAAAAGACTCATCCCTATTGGAGGATCTGGTCTGTGTGAGCTGCCGTTATTGTTTGTACCATGTATGATTTGTTTGACCTGGTTACTCTTCTCTTCACTTGTGGTTGATAACCACAATTTCCCAAAACGAGCTGATTATTAAACAAAACTAGCTAATTTGATCTTTACGGTTTTAATCGGGTCATTTCTACATAAGTATGAGATTTCCTTCATAATCAGTAAATTATAATACATGTAAATCCAGTTTTAATAATAATAATATTGATGTTTATTTTATATAGCTCCTTTCACGAGACTCAATGCAGCTCTACACGGGACTATACACAGCAAATATTATATGAACTAGCAGTAATAAAAATAAACAAAACTAATGCATGGGTTCATGAGAGGAAATGGATACATGGAAGAAAGAGAAAATCCTATATTGGGAAAAAAAGGTCTTGAAAAGATGGGTTTTTAACAAATGTGCTAAATGACACCAAGAGAGACCATTTTGTAGTAGGGAGTGTGAAGAGGACTAGTGAATGAAGACCTAAGAGTGCGACTTTGATTGTAGGGATGAATGAGAGCTGATGGATCTCCATGGGCCATTGAGTGCTTTGAAGGATAATTTTATACATGATTTGGTATTGTACAGGTAACCAGTGAAGTTTATGGAAAAGCAGTGATGTGGACAGATTTTTTTGCTGAGATTGAGAAGCCTAGCTCCAGAGTTTTTCGTTTTGGATGTACTGAACTCAAAAATGTATATTTGATGATATTTTCATAAAAAAAAAGTGAATCTGAAGCTTCTTGTTTCGGAACACATCTTACAAATAAGATGAATCATGTGACAAGTAAACTGGTTTAAATAGCCAGAAACAGGGCTACTTCGCTAAGCTTCTTAAAAATACAAATCATCATAAAGATACAACTCTCTTGCTGAAAACAGTGACAGCACCAGTGTTACTTTCACCAAAAATACAAACATCAATTCAAAAACACTGTTTGAAAAGAGAATTAAAAACAAATGCCACTGTGATAGGAAAATGTGAATCATTATATTTCATCTAGCAACAGAGTTCCTGTTGTATAGCATTTAAAGATTGCGTGTTTGTGCGCTGTTTTGCTGTGACGTGTGTTTGTATGTGAGTGAGTGGGAGAGCGAGAGAAAAGAGACAGGAAGTAGTTGGGGGTCCAGCCCCACTGAGAATGTATATAAGCCCGGAGCCGACAGGAAGTCCGGTTTTGATCTGTCCCACTCACCACGCATTTGTGATTGCAGTGATTCGCTTCTATGATCATGCTCTAATGTTTTTTTTATTTCATTGTTTGGATATCTTTACTACATTTCTGTAGTTCGCTGTGTTCCTTACCCTGACCCCTGAGTCATTATTTTCTGAAGGGGTGACTCTTTTCCATCTCACCACATATTCTAATGAAAACCTATTGACTTTCAATGGTTACATTACCAGCAATGACTCAATTAAAACCACCGTATAATTTTATATCCAAACTGTGAATACCTCTAAACGAACATTTGGTGTGTCCATTTAGAATTTAAATAAGAATAAACCAGCTTGTTAAATATATTTTAAAAATTGTCTTTTTTATTAAAGGACAGGTAGTAGTGACTAAATATTTGTTGTATGTGAACTCTCATCTGTATATAAATCAATCTTCAGTGCCTTGCCTATAGAGAACGTTTAAAGACTTTTTATGGATTTGCTGGGGAAAGACACAAAAAGTAAAATGATTACATTTTTTATTTATAAGCGATTATATGTTTACATTGCTTTAAAGGTTCCAATTGTGGTCAAAGAAAATATTTGTTTTACAGCTATCATTGTAGTACTTTCTAAGCACCTCTAGGTTATGTGACTATTAGGTACTTTAATATCATCTATAGTTCTGGGCATTGGCTGAAGACACTCGGTCACATTCTTGGCCCTCAAAAATGGTTGTAATCTGTCTTGGAAATGTAACCTCTATTTGTGAAATATCACAGTGTACCTTTCATATTATATTGGTAAAACTGTTAATACATAATATTTTAAGCAAAGTGGTCAAATAATAAAGTTATACATTTTTAGCAGGCCTCATTTAAGCTTATAAAAGCTTAAACAAGCATAGAAAATATTTCAGACAAAAGCACAAATTACATTATTGAGATAAAAAGCAACTGAGCAGGCCAGTACATACTGTTTACAATACAGAGTATGAAATAATGATAACAGCATAATACTGGAATTAAATTGTGCAAATAATGTATAACTTCTCTAATACATTGTATTGTAATATACTGATAATAAATATGTTTTGAGTTGTTGTCAGGAAACTGACAATGATTTTTAGAAAAGGACTAACCTAGTAAACTACAGCATGAGGCACAGTGTCTAAACAGTACGTCAGGATGATGAAACCCTTTCTTTCGTCCAGCACAGAAAAGTAACCAGAAAGTAGTTACAGAACAACTCAAAATGTGTTTTTCACAGGACCTAAACCAACCAAAAATCTTGCCTTTACTCCTTGGCTCCATTCTCACTTTTACCTGTAAGACAAGAACAGGTCAGGTTATATATATGAGTAAATATTGAAGATAGCGCTTAGCTCATCAGAGAGCTAAGCTTTAAACACTCTAGCGGCGGTTGTCAATCTAAACGTTTAAACTGAATAAATATTTGTAAAAGTTTAGCTTTAGAAAATGTGCAACCATGGATTAGCTTGTAATTATCACGTTTTAATTATGGCGGTTTTGCTAATCTTTTTTTATTTAGGAGCTAGCATGCTTCTTTCACAAGTTAGCATATATCGCTAACAGTCAAAAAAATGCTTATAGCACATTATCATCAATAGTTAATTTAAAATCATTATATTTGTTATTAGAAATAATGAGTATCCTTATTAGTATTCCATTAATCATATTGAATGTGTGTTTTAAAGTCCTTGCCTTGCATTTGAGCGGAGCGAGTGGTGGAGAAGGCAGGGTTTCCGAGCAGGGATTGGCCCTCTCTTTGTGGGGGCAAAAAGTAGCTTGCACGGATATTTTCCCCCTCTCTTTCCTACTTTTCTTTTCTGTGTTCACTACTCAAGCGTAGGGCTTTCAGTTTTAGTAGAGTTTGATTTCAGTGTATGTAAATGAGAAGCGCAAAATTAAGTTGCCGCCGTGCTGTTGTTCTGCAACCCTGCCTTCGGAGAGATTTCTACAGAAGAGAGTTTTGTTTTCCTTTACTACTACATTTATTTACATTTACATTTATGCATTTGGCAGACGCTTTTGTCCAAAGCGACATACATTAGGGGAGAGACAATATGCAATTTGTTACACCGTCAAAGTCTAGCTGGATCATGAGTTGTAAGGTTAATTTTTATTGTTTAAGTGTTGTTTTGAAGTCATCATACATACATACATGTATATTCAATTTGTAACTAGAATACCACACCAAATTAATCACAATAAAAATATGGACAACTTTTTCAAGACTGATTTATGTGAATAAAACATGGTACTCACTCATGTCCGAGTCAGAGACCTGTGTAATGGAGAACCGAGAAACACTGAATCTTGAAAACACTGGAGGTGGTTTTTCATCAGGAGACTTGACTGGAGAGTTTGGTGGTGTGGTAATTTCCTCAGAACCAGGCTCTGATGATGAAGGGCTGGGCATTATTGGAAAACCATCTTGCCACATGAACGTTTCCGCTTTATAATGAGAGGATTTAAATTATTACATGAACAAGAGGCAATAACATATCGATAATAGAAGAACACCTCACTTTCTTCTAAGGCCTTTCTTCTTGATGAGTCTTCAGAACTTATGAATCTATCCTGGGGTTGTGGCAACTCCACTGCTGAAGTCTGGCCATTTCGTTCCACCACAGGAAAATTGTAATCCCCCAGGTCACCTGTGGGACTCTCCTGGGGGGATATTCACAAATTGACATGAAATATTTAAAAATCTATAGACAATTATTGCACTTCCCAAGTTCTTTAAAAGTATTACCAACCTGGTCAAAAAGAAACACAGTAACATCATCAAAGAATGATACTGCTTTTTTCTTACTCTCCAGCTCATCACAGAAGGACTGTGCAAGAATGGATGGCATCTTAAGCAGGCTTCGTAGATGCTGTGCACTGCTATGATCACTCACAATAACAGGCACAGCCGGGAAATCTTCATCACTGTCATCACTCTGTTCCTGTATGTTATAGCTGTAAAGTTCATCAGATTCATCACTGTCCTCTGAATCTTCATCTGCTTCCTCTACATTCCCAAGTGGAGCAGGAACATCAAGGTTCTCTGGTAAAGCTGGAAGAATATTCTCCAAGGATCCATCACGCTTTGGTTTTGAAAATATTTGTTCTGTTCCATCAATGTCAGCTGAGTCTTCATCCATTTCAGCACTTTCCTCAGAGTGTCCTTCTGTTGTAATCTCTGAATTATCTGTTTTGTTGCATCTCTCAACCTCATCTACTTGCAATGTCTCCCCACTGAATTCTACAATGGTAGAGTCTGAACCAAATGATTCTGCTGAAGAAATATCTTTGGAGTCTCCACTAGCTTTCTCATCTACACCTGAGGCCTCCTGTGTTGAGGAGGAGCATTCTGAGTTTGGTTCGTCTCCGGAGTGATCAGATTCCAATCCAATTCCATCATCTGGAGATGACTCCTTGGTCAAACATCCCCCCATCTCTGGAGGAAAGGGAGAAAACATGGAAATCATTGGATCTGTTGTAGACGATGAAGACAGTTTTTGGTTTGTCTTTTTGACAAGTCCAGAACGTTTTTCATTAGGTGCAATGATGTCCTTGTCATCTGTGGCTTTTCTTTTTTCTGAGCCATCATTTGCTGTTTTTAGATTGAAAGTCTCATCCTCAAGTTTACCTATGAAGAGGTTGCTGTTCCCTTCACAAGGGCTCTTGTCATTCTCCACATCATAGTCCGAAAAATAGGCAGAGTCTCTGTACTGATTTGTCTCACCCAGAGTGATAAGTGGGAGATGAATGCTGGATGGTTGCAGGGTCATCACATTGACCTCTTCCTCAAGGTCCATTTGGAGCACCATTTCACACTCGTCTGATTCTACACTGGTGCTAAGAGCTGGAGTCTCTTCAAGGTCTTTTAAGTTGAACTCTGGGGATTCGTTGTTCTCTGTGTCATAGCCACTGTCTAGGGATTTTGGCCTAATTGGTGTATGGTTGGTATCAGGACTGAAATCTTCACATGGACTGCTACTAGAGGCGATACCAATTGAGTTCTCATAAGGTATAGGCCTCTTTTGTCTCTGCAAAGGTCTTGAATGGTCAACACAGTCAACTGCATAGTCCATGGGATAATCTACAATGACTCCAGACAGAATGTCACTACTCTCTTCAACGCAGTCATTCATTTCAACCAAACTGTCTCTCAGTTGGTTAAATTCTATGGCTCTGTTAGACTGATCCTTTGGGTAAGACACAATTTTTACACATGATTCTTCAAGGCCAACGCCACCGGGTGTTTTTTGCTGGTAGGGCGTTCCGGTTTGAACAAACATTTCTTTACTCACTAAATTCCCAGTTGAAAGATTTGATGAAACTGCAATGCTGCAGCTTTCAAATTGCAAGTTTGATGTGGCATTCTTTACCCTTGCATGAGCTCTCTGGCTCTCTGTAGCAGAATCAAAATCGGAAAATGATTCAACATCCTGAGTAGTTTCAGGGCTTAAGTGTAAATACTCACTAGTCACCGAATGATTCGTCTCAGACATAAAACTGGAAGCTTCCATGCACGAGTGGGCTTTAAGGGAATTTTTGGAATTATAATTGTAAAAAGTGCTTCCTTCAAACATTTTAGATTTAAAATGCCTTATGTGAGATGATGATGTGGGCTGGCGCAAATCTAAGTATGCATCTTGAAAGCCAACATCTTGGTTACGGGCACTTAAACTGTTGTTATTCGCAGAATGATTGGAGTTCCAGTTGGATACTGTGTTTTGAGCAAACAAGTCATCGTCATCTTCGGGACTCCGTCTCCCTAAGACAAGTCCATCACCAGATTCAATATCTACACTCATGTACTGACTTCTGGATGTGTTTTTTTGTAAGGGGCTCAGTGTGTGGTAGTAAGTCTCATTTGAGATACTGGTTTCTGCAGTGCTGTGGTTGGATTCAAGATAGGGATCACAATGTGCCAAGCTGGGACTACTCAAAGAGATTGACACTCCATGCGGGGTTTCATTCATCACCTCCAGTCGATGCGAGAGCCTTTCCAATCCTATTCTTTCATGGTTAGACTCTGAATACATACCTCCTGTCAGGAATGATTGAGGTGACTGCTCAACATGCCTATCGTCTGAAGAGAAATACATCTTGGAATGGTCTATCTCGTCTGATTGTGACACTCTTCTGTGCAGTGACTCCATGGATAGACTGCTATCTGAATCATAATCATTATTGCTGCATTCTTTACTTGCTGACCAGTACAAGTTTGATGGTGACTCATGCATGCTCCTACTTCCCGCAGAGGACAACCTGCTACTGCTAGCATCAACTGCAGGGCTGTAATCAAGACTGGTGTCATCAAGACTTATGTTGCACTCAGCTGGCTCCTCTATGCGAATGTAGTACTCACTACTTACAGATGGACTGTTTGCGCTTAGTACTGGAACCACTCCTGGATGTTCTGACTCGTAATAGGATGGGGAAACCCCAAGAGGAAGGATTTCACCCCTGCAGCCACCTGTGGAATTACTAGGATAGTAAACATCCTGGTAATTTGGATTATTCTTTCCCAATGGTCCACTTGCAGAAGAGGATCCGTAGGGCTGCTCTGCTCGTGCTTGCTCCCATTTATACTCAAAGTTGAGTCCCTGACTGGTTTCGGTTACTGTCAAAAGTTCATCCCCATTCTCAGATTGGAAGCTGTCTGCAATATCGAAGTGGTCGAGTAACGGGAACGAAGAGGAAGCCGCAGAGGCAACTTCCGGAGAGGGTGTCCTGTGAGAGCTGCTAGAGCCCATGCCAGGCTTGAGAGAGTTCCAACGCTTCTCAAAGTCTTCCTCTTCCTCTGTTTCCCCCTTTGCACAGAGATAATTTAGGAGAAGATGGACTTCTTCTACTGTAGGTCTCTGCTCAGGCTGGAGCCAACAGAATTGCATTACTTCATACCTGTTTGTGCATGTGACAGAAAATGGAAGTACTTCAGAGTTTACATCGACATTATCAACATTTTGAGATGTAATTATTACATCATAATTAAAGGTCAAAATGTAACATTAAACACAGCTCAGTTTCAAGATGTACCGATATAATACACCATTCTACAATTTTTTTTCCATAGATCAAGGTATAGGTTTTGTATTCGTTTACTTCATAATTTATTGTATTTGCTTTGCAGGGTTTGGGTTTGTTCGTGATTTGGTTAAAAGACCCTACATCAAAATCGTAGTTACCCTTGCTTTAATAAAATGGACAAAAATATGGAACTAAAAGAATGTAAATAATATAGTTTTCAAAAGGCACCTCACTTGAAATGTACGTATATTTTGGCATAATGGCAAGATGACACAAAAACTCCATTTCACACCTAGTTATTTTATCATACTAAAACACATACATGATAAGTTTTCATAAAAGATTGGGTTGATTGCATTCCTGAAACATCACAATACCTGGCCCATAAACATTTCACCACCTGGATTTAACTAAACATATAGGTAGGACCCTCCAAGTGGTTAATTACGACATTTATTTAACCGCCCCTGGTGCAATGACTTTATATCTATCTTATCCATGACCATGAAAGGTTTTTTACATTATAAATAAATTAGAATAAAGTGTACAATTATACATTTCATGTGACATCATATAAGGAGAAAAGTTAGTCTTGATGAGAAGGGTCAAAATACTGGCATGAATCTTTCCAAGCTAATCATTTCCTTCTCATTCATGTCTGTCTATTTTTTCTGTCTAGTTTAGATTTTCTGTAGTTCTAAATGTTAATATTTGTTGGAGTATTAAATAGCGATTTCATTAACATTTTTTGCCCACAAACATTAAAAAGGCTACACTAAAAGCAAGAATAACAGTAAATATATCTTTAAAAATTGCTTTTCATAAAGTTTTAATCTGATTCACACTTATAGGGAAGTAAGTATTTGACCCCTTTGCAAAACATGAATTAGCAGTAGGTGGCAGATCCCTTCAATCAATCAATCAATCCTCCAAAATGTATTTCTGTGGCTTCAGATCAGCTTTAAAAGGCCGTCATAGATTGCAGATAGCATCAGGTTTCTGCACATCTCATCTTGGTCAGGCTCTTATATGAATGTGTGTCTTTCATGTGGGCATACAGAAGATAAATCCTGTAAAATCCTGCTTTCGCAAACAAAATATTTCCATTCACTTGCATAGACGCATGCAGCAATCCAAACCTGGAAACCTACACGATTCATTACTGGATTTGCAGATGGAAAATTCAGCTGCATTAAACTTTGACCTGCAGAACTGCATCTAGTGATCTGGTCCCAGCCACCTGATTGGACGGGTCAATGCAAGAGCTTACTGATAATTTCAGCTTTCGTTTTTTAGACCATCAGTATTGTTGTGAATTTGATTAGAGTGCATCATGTTACCATGTGAAAAAAAAGGATTTTTTTCTTTTTTTTAATTCACTGCACTCAAATGCCTGGAAGCTAGCAATACAGTTTATTATAAAATGTCAACTACCTATTTCACTCTTTTTCTGTAATCAACTCTGTAGAAATAAACCAACCATTAAATGAAGCTTGTTTACGCTACTGCAGCTTATAACTGAATATTTAATCGAGTTGTTCCTTTTGTACTAAATGCTCAAAAAATGTGAACTTTAGTGCAAAATGCAGTCTGTGTTTTGAGTTTAATGAGTTGTTGGGATATTGTAAAAAGGGTCAAAATATTAACTACACATGTTAAATGAATTATTAAGTAAAACTATCATTTGATATCAAAATATTAGACTCAACCAATCAGCACCAAGTTGTCGGTTCAAGTCTGGCAGAGGTGGTCTTGTTTTGAATGCAACACAGGAGACTTGTGTCACACACTAATGACAGGGTCTTGGAACGGACATGGCCCAAGGACGACCCTAGTCTGGAATCCAGGTTTAAATCAATCATGTGATTCGTTGCGGTACTCAGACAAAAACCCTCAGCCAGACCTGTATATCTAGCACTCTGAGAAAGGGATTGTCCCATTGGAAAACCTCATTTTTGTGTGAAAACAACACTTATTTGAGCACTTGTCAAGATTGTCGTTCAACCAGCTCCAAGTTGTTGTTTCTTTGATGGAACGTACCCTTTCCGGTTGGTCAAAATTTTGTGTTTAATAAATTTTTATGTGTTTGTAGAATTTGTCTGTGTTTTCTGAATTGTTCATTTGTTTTCTTTTTTGCTGGGGTTATTTTTGTGTAATGTTATTTTGTTATTTTTGAGTTTTCTGAATTGTTATTTTTGTTCCGGATTTGGAGTTGTGTTTTCTGGATTGTTCATTTGTTTCTGAATTTGCTATTGTGTTCTCTGATTTGTTCATTTGTTTCAGAATTTGCACTTGTGTTTTCTGATTTGTTCATTTGTTTCAGAATTTGCCGTTGTGTTTTCTGAATTGTTCATTTGTTTCCGAATTCGCAGTTGAGTTTTTTTAATTATTCATTTGTTTTCTTATTTGAAATTAGTTAATGAATGGTTAATTTTTGAAATGTTATTTTTGTTTTTCAATTTGAAATTGTGTTTTTAACTTGTTATTTTGCTTTCATAATTGTGAACTCTGTGAATTTTGCATCCCTCGGTCACCATAAATTAAAGTCTAATTCGAACAAGCTTCCATAACGTCTTGTTGTATGGGTATTTAGTATTGATTACAGGGAAAACCAAATGGGTGCCAATTTTAAACAACGCTTCGATTTATGTGGTCTAGTCTAAAAATCAAGTAGGGCTGTCTGTTGATTACTACCCAGTGAGGAATGAAGATGCAAACTGTTCTGACTGATTGAGATTAATTGGACAGTGATTGGAGAGTAGGGTAAGGATAATGACAATGTGCTTCTAAAACTGGTATGACAGATGGGCTTGGACAGCAGGAGGATTGATTATTGACTCAGACCATGCTGGATAGGACAAGCATTGACTTGTGAGCCCTTAGAGGAAATGACCATTGATAGAGGGGCCAGTGAATAGAAGACACTGCTTGCACTACAGGTATTTAAAGGAAAAGCTATTGGTGGGTGTGTCAGTGGAAAGGATCATTGATTGGTCAGAGGGTGATGATGGGGGACTCATGACTTGTGTTTGTGGTTTTGACACATGATCGAACTCACCAGCGTTCACACAGTGTCACTTTCAGCAGGGGCTTTGGCAGTTTTAGTTGCTGCTCTTTTATAGCATATGTTAAAACTTGCCGATCGGAATAGTGCCTGTATGGCTGGTTGCCAAGTTCAAACAACTCCCATATCATCACTCCTAGAGACCTGCAGAGAGAAAAGGAGAAAGCTAGGTGAAACTAGGTCCTTCATTAGTAGGGGTTAGTTTAGGTAATACTGTTAAGAGGCATTAAAAAAAAAAAAAAAAAA
Organism: Danionella dracula; assembly: GCA_900490495.1. Taxonomy (NCBI): domain Eukaryota; kingdom Metazoa; phylum Chordata; class Actinopteri; order Cypriniformes; family Danionidae; genus Danionella; species Danionella dracula. The sequence continues at coordinate 7,870,974 of UELW01000322.1, forward strand.
AAAAAAAAAAGAGTCTCCAGTTCCCCTTTTTTTGGCAGTTGGCAACAAAGCACTTGGAAAAATTCCTAGAAACAGTTGCTGGAATTTCACATTTGTAAATTTGACTGAGAAATAAAAGAAACAGTGTGATGACATTTCATTTTGGGACTATGCCACACTTTAAGCATAGTTTTTTTTTTAGCTGTTAAATAAAAACATTTTCCTTAGAAGTTTGTATATTCAGATGTGCTAAAATGGTAAACAACTGAAAAACAAATAAATTAACAAAATATTTTAATTATATATTTTATTATACATATTATACATTTAATACAAATAATTCATACCTCATAGCATCTTAATGTGTAACATATGCAATAAAAACGACTTATTTTAAATATTTTGTTTTTAAGACTGTAGATGTTATTGTCCACAAAAACAAAAACTCTTCTCGATAGACTAGAAAACTATGTTGGTCTTTCAGGAACTGTGATAAAAATGATTCAGATCATATTTAGAAGGAAGAGCTTTCTATATAAACATAGGTGATTACATGTCGAAGTGGAATGCAGTTACATGTGGAGTTCCTCAAGGCTCAATCCTTGCTCCTTTTCTATTCAACCTGTGCATGCTTCAACTAGGTCAAATTATGAGAAAGAACCAAATATCATACCATTGTTATGCTGATGATACAGAAATGTATCTAGCTATCTCCCCAAATGACTACATCCCCATAAACTCTCTCTGCCAATGTCTTGATGAGATAAAAAAAAAAACTGGATGCAAAACAACTATCTGAACTGTTTAAAACACGTGCGAGTTCTTTTGAACACGGTACTTTCTGAATAAATCAGTTCAGGGCACCAGTGACAGCGTAAGAGGGTTATAATATAGAAGCTAAAGTGAAAGAGATAAGGCATAAGGGATGGGCGATGTCAACCAATTTGGCATCGTACAATGTCTACTAAAAACCATCGCATTGGACGAATGCATCATCTTTATTGGGGTCACTTATTGGCGTCATTGGGGTCACTTTTTATTTTTACTCTGGCAGAGTGACCTGTCTTGTTTTGATGGCGTGGCTATATCATAGTAAAAAAAAAGTACATTCACCTATCTGGCAAAACTTTAGCTTTAGACCGAATGAAAGAGGACAGCCACGAGACAAGTCTGAAGTGAAAAACGGCCAACCTGAAGCGCGAAGGCTGCTCTCAGAGTAGATCGAAGGCAAATACAGCAACAACGCCACCATGAGTATGATGCGCAAAGCAGCCTTGCTTAACCCAAGACAGAGGGGGTCACATGAATTCACCTGAGCTAAGCGCCACAAAACCTAACGTTAAGCCGGTTGCTGAAATGGCAGCAATGCGGCAACAGCCACCACATGTGCGAGTCCATCATACGGTCATGCATGAAAGAGGCGTGGTAACAGAACCTGAATCTTCCACCTCTCCTGAGAAGATTCCTCTTGTGTCCTCATAACATCGCTTTTAAATATTGAATTCATATGTGCTATAAGTGCTCCATCTGAACATGTGTTCTGCAGAGCGGTTAATGCTGTTACTCTAATTCCTGATTATTCAAGCCAGAAAAGGTAAACTTGTTAGTTCCACTTCAAATAAGTTTCTGTCCAGAAACCTTTTTTTTTTTGTTCCAAAATGTTCCAAAAACGGCGCGATGCCGCCTCAGTCTATCGACACAAGTTTTTAGGTTTTCTTGTAAATTTAACACAATAAATGTTATGGTCAGCACTTTGGTCTGCTTTGGTGTTTTAAATATGCTTTATAAAAACATTTTTTTTCTCATTTTACAAAAAAAATGTTCATCAGTTTGACTGCGGCTAAGTTAGGTGTTTTATAGATACATAAAACTAAAAATACTTTTAATTCACAATTGCACTTGTTACACACATACCTTTATTTCCAAGAAAAAATTTGTGCTAGTTATTTACTAAAATAAATAGCTGCTAAAATAAATTACTGCTATTATTAAAAATAGCTAGTTAGTTGCTAAAAACTGTGTATCCTTCTCAAATAACTCCTCACCATACATTGCTGACTTTAGTCTGATCCACAACTAAAAGATTTCCGTGGACTTCATCGATGAGTTCCGGGGCAATCCAGCGTAGAGGAACCCATATTTGATCCGCTGTCACATAGTAGTCATCCTAATGAAGTGAAGAAAAGATTCACTGAGAAGATGCAAAAAATTAAAAGGGAAACGCACGACTGAATATCTCCACAGCTCACCTTGTACTTGCTCTGGCTCAGACCATAATCTCCAATTTTAACTGCAAGCTCCGAGGTCAGCAGACAGTTCCTAAGAGCCAGGTCTCTGTGAGGAAGAAAGCATTATTCACATCCTTTCATTACTCGCTGGATAATCTTTCATTCTCCTCACAAATAATGGATGCCATTTGTCGAGAGAGGGGTTTCCCCCGGCAACAAAATCACTGATGCTGGAGTCTGTGAGATGAACTCGGGCAGCACCAGGATATTGTTGCCAGGAGACCCCAGAGCTGCGCATCCATGATAAATCAGCAGGAGAATGGATACAGGAGGGAAAGGGTCCTCACCTGTGAATATAACTGTGTTTGTGAAGATGCACGAGTCCGGAAGCAATCTCGCATGCCATCCGTTGGAGGATCAGAGGGTCAGGGGTCCCAGAGTCTGCAGCACGACAGCTGCGGAGATAAGCTTTCACATCCCCCTGTGTGAAACAAACAACATTATTGGTTTAATCAAAGTTGATTCGAATGTTTGCTAGTTGTAAAGTACCTTCACTGACTCACAGAAGTGCACCATTTTAATATGACCACTAGAGGGAATGTATTAGGGAATATTAATATGCCTAATTGTGCTTTTGGAAAGCTCCACCCTTTATCTGACTAAAAGCTTTTAAAAGTTTAAAAATGAGAATCTTTCATTTAAATTTAAGTGTTTATTTGAGTTATTGACGAATGTGTTTTTAATAAAACGGATTATTATATGCCATTAAAAAAATAATTTAAGTTTGAATCTTATTACTTGATTATTGAACATCTGAAATTGAAGACAAGTGAATTGTATTAAGGTATAATTTTTTATCACTTATTTTACAACTTTTTCAAGTGCAAAAATACGGCTTCAAGAGTTCAAGATGAAGAAATATAAAACATCAATTCAAAAATTGAGATTGAGAAATTTTTATAACCAGAAAGTAGGTCAAGGGTCATTAACAAGGAAGAGTTGATGATCACAGAACTTTCGATGTATCATTTTGGCCAATCACAGAGCACCAATCATTTACTTCACCCTTTAAATGGCTCCTGACCTATTTGCTGGCTAAAATCTGAATTCCACAATGTAAATATTTAGTACTTTGAATTTTAGAATATTGAATTTCTCCATCTTGAAAACTTGAAATGGGATTTTATAAACTTCTAGGAATTAAGAACAAAACATTTGAAGCTTGAAAATACGTTTATAATAAATTATCCCTTGAAAGTGTATTTAATTTCAACACCAATAACATTAGTGAAATGTAGTTATACACAATGTAAATACAAAAAATGGCTTTGTACACTCTAAAAATGTCTAAAAACACAGGACAAATAATTTCATGGAATTATTACATTTTTATGATTAACTGGATTTGATCTGCATTCCGAATCTCGTGTTACATTATCAAGTCGCATTTTAATTTTATCAGTTGTTCATCAGAGAAGGTAAAACTTGCAACTATTTACTAAAATTCCAGGTTAAATGAAATGTTTCTGTCTAAATAGTGTATGTGTTGAATGTTGCAATTTGCTTGTGTGAGTCTGACGGATTATAATCATGTTTTAATTTTAAATTTAATTTAGTCATAGTTTAGTTGGTACTGTGCAGCAAGCATAGATGTTCTCAGTTCTCATTAATACATTTTAGGAATTTTTACAATTATGGAAATGCCTGTTTTAAAGAAAAGAAAAACTGTTTTATGCAGTACCTGCTTCGTTTTTTAAGCGTACTGTGCATCGTTGTTTTCAATTACTTCAATTACTTTAGTAACTTGTTCATTATCCACCCATGATATTAATCCCAGCTTGGTTTGTTGGTCTCCATCTATTGTTAGAAGAAAAGTAAGTGCACGCCCAGGTTAGGTTACTAACCTATCACAGGGTTTACTTGTGTTTCAGTTCCAAAACACATCAAACAGATGACATTAAAAATGTTAGAAACAGTGTTTTGTCTGCAAAATTATTGATGTTTGAAGATCCCATTCAAACTATTTTTATAATAATAATGGACTATTAAATATAAAGCAATTTAACTTAAACATTTGGTCCTTTTTTTTTTTAGAGTAATTAGGTTGGATAACTATATCTGCCAAATATTTTTTAATTTTTTTTGTCCCAATTGTTTGAGTTTGATGTTGCTCCTCTTGTCAATATAAGTGCAAGCACTAGTTTATCAAAATATGAATAAAAAAAACAAAACAAAAACTTTTTAATCTAAAAAAAAAACATGTTTGAAAGTATTTTGTCTAGCAGTACAACACTTACCAGGGGGCAGTGCTCCATCACCAGAAGGTAAGGAGTCACTTCTGCACACTGAGAGAGACACTGCAGGAGTGCTGGATGCTGGAGCGCCCTGTGTATACCAGAAATTCACACTTTAAACCAGTGCTCTAACTAAAACAAGAAATCGAACTAAAAGAATCAAGAATAAAACAAACAAAGAATGCCTAAAAGATAATCCGAAGAGTTGCACCTGCAAAACCAATCCAGTTATCAGATTTCAGCATTTTATTTTTTACTTTTAAAAGTAGCAAAAAAAAAAGTAATTCTCACAAAACACAGACTACAAAATCTAAACACATGGGCCTTAAAAATAATTAAAAACAAATCTGTTGGCACTTAAAGGATTCCGGATCTATATATTCTTTACCTTTAAGAAAATAAATGTAGATATTGAGAGGGTTTTTACCGGTAAGGCTGAACCTCTTCCAGAAACTGCATCTGCTCCTGAACACTAGCGCTGACCTTTAACTCCTTAACCACCACCTGAGTGCCGCCCAGACCAGCATGCACTTCCCCTAGCAAAACCTGAAAACAGCAGAAAGAAGCCACTGATGCCACTTGTGAAACTGCTAGATGGCATCAAGCAGGAAACAGTAGGTGTACATAAGTGTTCGCCTAACACACAACTACTCTGCTGTTAACACACAACTAATCCCTGCTGCTTTTTAATTGCAAGCTTGGCAATCTAAAGGTCTCACCTTGCCAAACCAGCCGCGTCCCAGTTCTTTTATGTAAAGGAGGCTGTGGCGCCCAAGTTCTGTAGACTTCAGTAGCTGAACTATAGGAAAGAAAAGGAAATTGGTTCTCATTAGTAAAACATCATCATTAAAACAGCCATCACACGTACAACAATGAAAGAAATTAGGGTTAAATGAAGTTGGAATAAACTGACACAAACTCAATGGAAGTTGGAACAAAGATTGAACACTTTGCTTCAAAAACCCTTGAAAATTGAGCTGATTTGATGAAGAAAATGTTGGAAAAAGCGTTAAGGATGAATGTGGATGAAGTTCAAGTAAAAAAAAAAAAAAAAAAAACGATATGAACCCAGCAGCCCCTCAGACGGTCAAGACTTCCTTGCATCCTTCCCAGAAAGAGATTGTACCTCCTCGCACTTGGATAGAACATTCCACACCAATCCCATGTTCCACCGGTCTCTGGAAGTCCCAGCGGAATCGAACCTGCCATAGCTTCAGCTGACATCAGACCTGGCTGCATGTCTACTGCGTCTGCTCACTCAAGCTACAGCATCAGCACATAAAACCCTCGCTCCTCTACCCCCTTTGCTTCATCTATCTCAGCAAGACTATGGGGGCTGTTGTAAACAAATAAAGCTCTGTGAGCGATAGAATAGATCTTTGTGATGAACAGCAGCCACACACACCTCTGTCTGTGCTAGTGTGTATGTGGCACACAGACCATCCCTGTATTAATGCACTAAACTGTTCTCCTCCTCTGCAGTGCTCCAGAAGCTTCTCATTCCAGCCCCTTACACTCCCCTTCATTTTGACATTGTGGCTTTTGTCCACAGAACAGCAGTGCCTGGTACCCCAGTACCAGCTCAGACACAAGGCCCATTCTCCAGCCCTCAGAGTCAGGATTGTTCCAGCGATGACCCTGACACACAGCTATCTCTCTTTTCTTCGGCAGACTTGAACTGCTCTTTTATATGATTTCTGTGGAATCTGTGAGTTGTGCATTCTTGTCCTACTCCAGGCATTCCCAGAGCAGCCCTGGGCCATGTTGAAATGGATTGAAGTGCAAGACTGATGCATGGAAGACCCCAGCTTTTTATAAGAGCATGGGGTTGAAAATTCTACTTAATGAATCAGCAAAAGAAATCAAAGTGATTGGTTTTACTAACATTGCTGAATAAATGGAACTCAAATAGGAATGGGCTTATATGTGAAAATAGAAGTATGTGAAGTTTATGCATGTTATTTTGTGTGTTGGAAAATACTGAACTAATCAGGTGTTTTCAACCCAATTTTAAAAGGTCACGGCATCTACTCAGCCTTAGGAATGTGCAGTAGATCTTTTTCTCATATTTTTACCTAAACATAAATGTTGACCAGGTTTTCATTGAGTGACAATGGTGCACTATGTCTACATGATCCAAATTTAACCTAGACAACAAAATTTGATTGAACTAGTAACTAATGATATAAATGAACTTCACCTACTGGCAGCCCTTAATAAATGTCATTATAACATCAGGTTAATCTAAGCAAAAACTTGATCAGATGTTAATTGAATTATAAAGACCTGTTCTACCTACTGCCAGCCTTCTGTAAATTCAGTCGGTTTTAAAATCCCATTCTAACTTCTAACATTCTAACAAACATGTTACAATTGAATAATAGAGACCTACTCTATCTACTGCTAACCCTCAGTTTATGCTGTGGGACTTTATCATCTCAACTTGGTAACACTGATAAGTAAAAGTATTTACATCATATACTGACATTTTAAAAGGAGGCAAAAAAAGTGATAACCGAGAAGCTAACAATTTGAATGTAAAACATTATTGACGTATGCTACAAATAATAAAATAACTTAAAGGTGTGTTTATTTAAATTGAACAACAACATTGACCGAACATGTTAAAAGTCACTGATTAAGACAAACTCTATTTACTAGCAGTCCACAGTATGTGCAGTAGGTTTTTACCAACCTACACACAATTTTGACCAGGTTATATTTAGATGAAAAAGACCTATTCGACCTACAGGATTCCCTTAGAAGGTGCACTATGAATGTATGACCCAAATTTAATATTTAAGGCAACAACATTGATCGCATTAGCAACTAATGGTAAAGACCAACTCCACCTACTGGTAGCCTTTACTAGATGTAGTACATCATTAAAATAAAGGTTATAATAATATCATTATAATAAAGGTAAATTCAGTAGGTTTTAAAACCCCATTCTAACTTTAGAAACCAACTACACCCACTAGTGGCCAACAGTAGGTGAAGCAGGTCTTTCACCTGCAATTTTAAACCAGAACAACATTTCCCATCAATAGAAGTGATGCCTTTGTAACTACAGTATTGATTTTCTGTGGAATTAAACAGTTAATCTATTTATTTATGTTGTGCATATTTTTGTGTTATATCTTTGTCACGAAACCCATTTTATACCACATTTTGTTAAGAATGTTACGTTTCTTTTCATTTTACATTTTTGAACCTATTGCCAAGTTCCTTCAGGCTCACTTCAATGCTTTGATAAATGGATGCACTGTATATTCTAGCTCTTTTGACATTTCAAATAAAAGTGTCAGTCATAAACATGTAGTGTAAAGAAAGATTATAAGGTGGACTATCCGTCTCAATGATACAATTCTTCGAGACTATAATTTATTTTACAATCTTGCAATAAGAGTCCAATCACAAGCTAGAGAGAGTTTAGTCATCACCAAAGCCTTCTCCACATAATGAGCAAGCCACTGTTGAAAATGTACTCCGCAACACCTGGACCAATCACATGTCTGTAACTACAGGAAACAGACAATCCAGAGGCAATTGGTTCCTTCCTAAATCTTTTTTCCTATCTCTGGCTGTTTCACTCCAGGATCCTGCTGTATTCCTTCTGATGCTGTACGCACACTGCGAGCATGAGTCATAGGGAGAAAGCCTGACTCGCACTGCACCTGCATCTGCCAATGATCCAGTATTTTAGAGTATTTCCACATCTAAAATAATATTAAAAAAACACAAGGGATGGTGGTGGGTTTCTATGCCGATTTAAACTCTTTTCCACTCGACGTTTAATGGGTATATAAGTTGGCCATGGTTTGTAAATAAAAATATGGTCCTATTTTTATCATTGCAACTCTTTTGTTACACCATTGTTGCCAAACATGCCACATTTATTTCATACCATTCTTTGTCAGGGTTCTGTCTTTTAAAGGGTCAATGAGATTTTCAATAATATGTTGTTCACATTCGTCTAATTGCGGGTGATTCTTTTACTTATAAAATCTTTATTTTTAATTTAAATCATCACATTCAATCTTCTCATTTTCTTGCCCGGACTTATTCCAGAAATTTTCTGAGATTTTCATCCGACAAACTTTGTAACCACTTCCCAGTTAGTCACCTATTGGTTAGTGATTAGCATATTCATGACGTGTATGCAAAATTACTGTCTGATGGTCAACATAGATTTGAGAGATATTAGAGGGATTAATTATGACCAAATTCACTAACCCTAACACACAAACACAGAGCTAGCAACATTGATAGACACTATAATGGCATTGGGAGGGAACACATACAACTTTACCTCTATGAGCCAGAGTCATATAGATGTTTGGTCTTTTTAATAACCTCCTTTTAATAAATCAAATCCAAGTTTTGTGCTGCTCTCCGTTTCACTCTGTTTGATTGGCCCGCATTGGTTTTCGGATTTCACGATAGAAGCCGTTGCTTTGTGGATGGTGCGTTACTTCCATGGGGAGGGAAATCAGCCCTTTGAAATCTGACGTTTCAATGAGACTCGTGTGACATCGTCAATGGTGCGAATTAAATCCGTTTTTAAAAGAAACAAATTTGTGTTTTTGTTTTGGAAAGTGCATGGTTCACTTTTTGATTCAAACTACTCTTATAAAAGCCTCAAAAATTTCACAATGACATTCCCTCTTTAATTATTTGTATTTATTTGTTACAGAACCCTGCAAGTGTTTTGTTTCTAGCGAAGTGGGTTTTTTTTTGTCTTCGATTATGTCCTGGTATTATTTGTGTTTCCCTCTCTACGTTCACTCTTAAATGACTAGTTTGTCTCGTGTACTGGTCAGTAGCTAGGTACTGCTTCATATTGTTACCTTTTGACCATGCTCCCTATTTATATGCCTTTGTTCTCTCAGATCTTTAACCTTAAATTAAAGACAAAACACACTTCAATTTTAGTCTACAGATCTTTTCTTCAAGTTACAGATTATCAATTTAGTTTAATTACATTTTTCAAGCCTGACTGTGTCTTGGTTGTATAAGGTTTTTGTCTCAAGTGACATTTATTTTGTAGTATTTCATTTCAATGTTCTTTTCAGAATTCTTGATTATTTTGCAGAGTTTCCCCTACAGTTACATAACAGGGGCATGGCCCTCTTCCTATCGGCCCTTCCACCTTCCTTAAAGATTTATGTAACCCATGTAATCAGACTAGCAAAATATAAATTAAAATGTGATTATAAATGTTAATTAAAAATATAGTTATTTACAATAAAAGCTCAGTAGTTCTATATTTAACACTTTTCCTGCATCCTGGATGTATTATTATGAACTTCCAGCCAATCAATAGCTGCTCCCTGCTCCTCTGAACTCCAGAGTGAGACTTCACTGTACTTTCACTTTATCTAATCTAATTTTAACTCTTTTAAAGTTTAAAGGCTTTTTGCTTCGGGAAAAGTGTTTTTGATCATATATTGATATTTCCTTTCAGTTAGCTGGAAAGCTAATAGACGTATGCTAAAAATGTTTAGCATACATAAAAATGTGATTAAAGGTGTTTATTTATGAAACATTACTCTTTTACAGCAATTATATAACATATAAATGTAACACATAGAAGGCAGCTCTAACTGTACTGCAGATGGTGTGTTTTACAGCTAACTTGCTCCAGATCTTAATTTTTATCTCCTGCCATGATTGTTTTGTGTTGGGGTTACATATTTCCAAAAAGGAAAAAAACATTATATAGACCTTTTAAATTTCAACATACATTTAATATGTGGAGAAATCAGCATTTCATTTATTTTTTAATACAATCATAAACACATTAACATTACATAAAAAAGTAAGACGTATTGGAATTAACAAACCAAAAAATATGCTAGTATTATCATACGTATATCACGCACGATAATCAATTTTACATTAATACAGAATGTGTTTCTTTGACATCGCATTCAGGAAATCAGCAATGTTCTGCCAACAATCTTGCCTAGCTTTGGGAGCAGCCACAGTATTACTACGAAACAAAATATATGTTGAAACTCATAATGTTTTTGTACTATAATCTCTTTCTTTTCCACAGAAATTAAATGATCTTGCTCTATCATGTTCATTGTGATTGGTTATTCACTGCCAACGTCAGTCTTTTACGTGCACGCGCCCGTGAACTAATCATAGCTTCAGGATCAAAGCGAGAATCGACAAAAAAAAGTTGATGATGCTGATGGTAGCACCTAAGCATGATTGGCACGGTTGGGTTTTGTCATGTGGAAACCGATAAGGTAATGAGTTTGTTCAGCCACATTCATGTTACAGACCCCAGAACTCACACACAAAGAAAAAGACACTCCGCCTCCAGCATGGAGCTGAGCCATGGAACTGGCTGGGGCTGATTTTGTAGTTGATTGCATTTAATTTATAAATAATATATCAGTAACACTTTCCCCAGGTTTACTTTCCTTCATCCTGAAAGCTCCTAAATCAAGCTATTTTATTCACCTAAAATAACCATAATGTGATAATTACTTTCAACTACTTTCTGTCCTTCCCTGTCTCCAGTTTTCCAATGTTGTTTCATGTTTCTCTAATCTTAGTGTAAGGAAGTAGTAAGGTGTAACTACTTCTTTCATGTTCTAAATATGTCTTTTTCTGCTATTCCTGATGATTTATCACTCATGAGTGATCTAATTGAATGGATGAATTGGATAGAGGTTTGAAGGCACATCTGTTTCATATCTGTTTGTATAAACAGCGTCCAGTCCTCCCTGAAGCATTAGACTCCCTTCCCTTCTGCAGGGCTGTTCACATATATCCATCATGCAAGAGGCCTCCAGGCCTGTCTCACGGCGCATTATGCAACAGACAGATGTGTGTTTCTGTGTCCAGAGACGCTTTACTCTCAATCTCTCCCTCCGTCTCTCTCAGTGTGAGAACATAAACAAGGCACTGCTCTTTTCTAATTTCACTCCCTCCACACACAGAGAGAGAGAGAGAGAGAGAGAGAGAGAGAGAGAGAGAGAGAGAGAGAGAAGAGAGAGAGAGGAGAGAGAGATGAGAGAGAGAGAGAGAGAGAGAAACAGAAAGAGGGGGGGTCTGTTCTTGACTCTTCCTGTCACGGGGCTGGGAGGAATCCGAGGGACAAATTTCAGCAGCGTGTCTCCTAACTTCACGTTGTTTGTTAATTAGAAACACCAGAGCCATTGTGCCTACGATGATTATTATGAGCTGTTAAGAGCATGAGCTCAGCAGTTCTTCTCTGTGGCTTTACTTTTTTACTTTATTTAATTCTGACAGGAACATACTCTTATTGTCAATCAAATTAATGATGAATTGATCTAGTTATGTTGTGTTACTCTTACCAAGCCCTTGTGAGTTTGTTGTAGATCTGCGTTGATACGGTATGTAGCCCATAACTTGTTATTTGGGTTCTACATAAAATATATTTTGATATTGCAACTAATAAAAAAAGGTTCACATTCAATTGTTCCATTATCTAATGCGCATTCAGTTCTCTAGAACAAATAATCATCTAGGAAAACAAATAATAAAGACCTTTAGGGAAAAAATGTACATGAAGGGAGTAATTATGATAATCTTAAAGTGGTAAAATGTCATCAAAATTCAGAACCGTTTCTGATCACGCATTTTATAACATCTTAAATCATGGGTTGTCCAGGTAATGTCCAAATAATGTGAATTATACATGGCAAAAAAGGGGACCGTTCTTGTGTTTTGAACAACTGTTTCCAACTCATTTAAATAGAAATAAATAAATAAAAAGAGTTTTTAAATCATAGTTTTTATGAAGAATGGGAAGCTCAGGTCCCTCGCACCAGGAAGTGAGGGGAACCAAATAGAATTTCCAGTACTTAAAAATGTTATGCAGATGCTTTTTGTTTTTGTTGTGAACATTTAGCAAAACTGCTTAAATCAAAGCGGTTACATGAGTTTTTAAGATGTCAAAAGATCGTCATAGACTTACTGGCATCCCTGTGTAAAAGATTGCTGTCAGATAATCATTTTATCTCTTATTCACAATTAAAGTATTAAATTTAATATCCTCTAAAAGCAAGCGTTCTGAAGAAATATGAGGAAATTCCCTGCTACTGCCTTTTAGCATGAAATTCAACTTTAAAAAGCATTTTAATAAAATCAAGAGACCTATAAGATTGATATTATGTCATGGAAAGAGCCTATCATAGATACCTTTGAATTCTGTGGTAAACCAGATTCTCATTTCTCACAATTTTATCTGTGCTTTAGGGTGGTTATAAAAATATGTTTCGAGTATTTACGAAACACAAAATTTACTTTGTCCAATATATATTTGGAAAAACACTCTTTTTACCTAAATTAAATGGAGCTAAATTAAATATTTTGCTTTAAAGATGTTCCTGATGTAGTGCTGTTCAGCAGAGGACTTATCTGCTGCACCTCTATTATCAATTCACATTTATCAAGTTCCGTAAATGTGTGACAATACACTAACAATTGGTAAAACAAGGGAAAACCACCTCTGCGAAGAAGTTTATATATGAGAAAAGAGAAAGTATTCAAAAAGAGAACGTTTTTCAAAAGAGAAAGTAGTACAGATACAGTTTTACTGTAAGTCTTTCTCTTTCATGAAACCTAAATGACAACAAATAAGCTAAATTAAGTAAATGCAATGCTTTTCTAATGAGAGAAGTTGTATTGTTCTTCCCCATAGTGATGTTTCAAGGCCACACATCCAGTTGGAAACATTGCTGACCGTATAAAGTGTCTCCATTTTGCTGAACTAAAATGAACACAAGGGTGTGGGTTTGAGAGAATCTGGAAAACTCGGGGGTTTGCACAGCATGACAAATTAATTTAATTGATGTGTTTTAATAAGCAAACATTTGAAAAATCTTACATGACTTGCTGGGCTGTTTGGCCACCGGTAGCGAGACCTCGGTGAGGGGCAGAATATAAACTTCAGGGTCATTCGGAGAGCTGGGAGACAGGTCAGCTTGTGCCTCATCCCCCTCTGCATTGTCAAACTCCTGCAGGGAACAGAAAGAGAATCAGGACCACAAATCACACTCCCAGTGACGGTTTTACTACTGAAGCATCAATTTGAGCAAACTGGGAAATTAATACAATTTTACTGCTCTCTTTTGTCACAGCGTGGAATTCTTGAATGTTATGAAAGCTGCTTTCAACATTGTGCAATCTACTTGGATCCAAATAGAAACTGTATTGCAAAGAACCACATTTTGGCTCATTTTGAACACATGATTTTGGCTGTAGTTGAGGAACGGCGTTTTGCAAAAAAGTTTCAAGCCTTATTCTAGTGGTATGTTTTTGTCTTTTTACGTAGGTGGTGAAGTTTCAGTTAAAATATTTATATTTAGCAGACACTTTTGGGTAGGCAGACTCTGTATCCACTGATTCTAATAAAATCAGGAGTTCTATAATATTGATGTTACATCATGTAAAAAGCACAATGTGTTTCTTTTAATTTGCTTGGTCTGCTCGGTCTATATACAAATGTCTATTTCTTACAATTTGAGCTGTTAGGATTCTTTATAGTACATGAAACATGAAAGGCAGAGCTTTGCAAAAATATATTTTGCAGTTTCTATGCATTACTAATTGTTGCAAAAATTTGTAAAATAATATAAAAAAATTTGGAGAGGGGGATAGAAAATAAAAATGTTGTTGTGGCACTTGAGGATTTCTGTTAGTTTGATTAAACTTGTCAACTCAAATTTAGAGTCCAGAACTTCTAGAACTATTGGTATAAAAGTGGCGGAATAATTCTTCTAGATTTGATGCCACCCTATAGTTAATATTTTGACTACAGAGTTTGGAAACAACTCTAATATTATTTTACTTTACAAACTATAAACTATGGGTCACCGTGTTCTGCTTCCACATACACCGCAAGGTCTAAAAAAGCTGTCTTTAACTCCCTTAAGGGCTCGTTTTAGGCATACGTCAGTCTCGCTATGATATATTTTATCATATTAGCTTAGATCGATGTTAGCCCCGCCCATTTGACTTTGATGGTTGACTGACAGATCAAATAAATTCATAAAACTCTGCAACACGGGGATCATGCATTAACTTAATAGCAAAATCATTTTAATAAAGAAAATATGTATTTCATTTATTAATTATACAATAATTATAATAACACATGTATTTACTAAAAATAATGCCTTGTTTTAACAACACAATTGTTTATTTAATTCTACTAATTAATTAATATCAATAATTTTCTAATCAATTATTGACAAACTTAATGACTCATTCATTTCATTATTTCACCATTTTAATGAATTACTGAAACATTTATTTAATTGATTCCTCTTTTAATTATTTAATGTCACATTTAATTAATTAATAATTGCCGTGTATTGAATTAATTGTGACACTTCCTATTCTCCATAATTTATAGCTGTTCAAATTATTTTATATTTTAGTTCTCTTTTGTGCATTCAATGAAACACCAGCTCTCTTGATCTCCTGAGCTAATGAATGGTTTCATAAATTGTACGCAGGGGACAACTTTGCTCCATCAAGTGGTTCTAAATGGAGTTGCATCCAAGTAATTAAATTGTCACAACAGTTCTTCTAGTATTTCAGCATAATGTGTGCATTGCAGTTTTCAAACTGAAATGCTTTTAATTCAGCAGCTGACAAAAGCAGGAAAGCATGTTTACAGTGTGGTGTAACATCTGTGGTCAGTAAATAATTGTTAAAACACCTAAGTCCCAGTATTTGAAAATATAGTTTTTAACTTTAGTTTGAGATAAATTCAACTCATACAAGTAAAATGAAATCTATATGTTATAAAAGACAACAATGTAATTGTATAGTTTTGTATTAAAATCCCCATCTGTTAAAATATCTGTCCACATGTTCCTTGTCTTTTCTTTAATAGCTAAATTTTACCACTTTAGGTAGTGGTTGCTTTTAATTCCGTGTTATGTGTCAACTTTTGCTGTTGTTTATCATTACTAGTTTTCTTAATTATTTGTCTATTGATGTTTTTATCGTTTTATTGTTTTATTCTTTCTGCGTCAATGTTTATTGCAGAGCAGCTCCCTCATTTTTCTGTTTCATGAGAGATTTTTATTTTTGTACAACACTTTGGCCAACTTTGTTGTTTTTAAAGTACTTTATAAATATTGTATTTCATTGTATGTTGCACAGTTTAACTAATGAACTTTAAAATGCATCCATCATTCATACAGAGCCTAACAAACATTTGCAAAAGCCAGGTTTATCTATGTGCTGAGCATTCATGTGAAAGTGGTGTACTGTTTAGAGCTTGTTTTGGCACACACCTTTGTGCACAGCTGAGTCAGGTTCTTCCCAACAATAAGAGCCTGAGCATCTTGATGAAAAGTACCCTAGTGTAAAGCAGCCAACTCATTTCATTTAGGCTCCAGCAGCTGAAAAGCTCTGTTCTGCACCAAAGCAGCTGTCTTACTCCATCACGGAACACATAATCGCTAAAGAGGCTTCATTCCCATTTCATACACACTTTATGATCTGATTCTGACATATCACAGGCGTACATTTGGAAGATATGCAGCCATGCCGACGATTTCATCGCACTGTTCCAGTTAATCCCTCGTTGTATTTTATGAACACCCATGCAAGCACGAACAGACTTTCCACAGGGAGGCATCTGTACTGTCTTCACACTCGACCAAATGTCACACTGATTATCAGTGGCACTGTGATCCAGTGAACTAAAGCAATGTCACAGTCTGTCACACACAAAGCAGTGTGGAACACAGAGACAAACCATTCACATATACAGTAACTCACATTACACTGAAATTAGACAGTCTGTTTGTTTACGTCAGTTTGATTATGATGCGCACAAGTAGCAACGGTGTATTCTGACATATTAATCCTCAACAGAGTGAACCAAAGATGAACTCCATGACAGCATATGCATGAATGAATGAGACATTTCATTAATAAACAAAGAGAGAATGAATGACTGATATTATACACAATGACTGATCAAACTGACGCACAAACAATTAAGTGTGTACACACGAATTGACTGAATTAATCAATGAATAGATGGATGAATGAATGAATGAATGAATGAATGAATGAACGAATGAATGAATGAATGGATTAATCAATGAATGAATAGATGATTGAGAAACTATTACCTGTTCCACCAAACAAATGAATGAATTAAGTTCAACTATAAATTAACATACTAACAAATGATAGACTATCCCAATGAATGAACCAATGAATGCTATAATAAACAATGAATAATCTGGTTAACAAACAAATTAACAATTTATAAAAAAATACAAAACAATTAACTTTTTCACAGATTGAATGAATTCATGAATGAATGGATGAAACAATAATTAATGAATGATCAAACTAAAAATATGCCACCAAATGAATGAACGAACGAACGAATGAATGAACGAATGAATGAATGAATGAATGAATGAATGAATGAATGAATGAATGAATGAATGAATGAATGAATGAATGAATGAGCTAACAAAT
Organism: Danionella dracula; assembly: GCA_900490495.1. Lineage (NCBI taxonomy): Eukaryota > Metazoa > Chordata > Actinopteri > Cypriniformes > Danionidae > Danionella > Danionella dracula. The sequence goes on from UELW01000322.1 coordinate 7,887,976, forward strand.
TATTGCCTGCGCCAATGAATGAAAAACTAATAACTGTTCCACCAAACTAATGAATGAATTAATGAATTTATGCTAAAATCAACAATGAATGAACACATAAACATAGACTGTCTCAATGAATGAATTAATGACGTAATGAGTGCCGTAATAAGCAATGAATGATCTGACTACCAAACAAATTAACATTTTATGAAAAAATTAAAATAAATAAACTGTTTCACAGAATGAATGAATGAATGAATGAATCAATAATTAATGAATGATCAAACTAACAAATGTACCACCGAATGAATGATTGAATGAATGAACTAACAAATTATGGCCTGCGCCAATGAATGACAAACTATTACCTGTTCCACCAAACGAATGAGTTAATTAATTTAAATCAATAATGAATAAACACATAAACAAATGATAGACTGTCTCAACGAATGAACGAATGAATGAATGAACGAACAAACGAACGGGACTAAAAGCACGATCCCTCACTTTAGAAAATGACATGCTGCAATAAAAATATGGCATCAAACAAAGACCATTAAAGTACGCAGTGAGAAAAATCACTTGGTTTTACAGCCAATTAAAAAAATGAAAGAGCACAAGAAAGCATTAACGTCTCAACTTTGTAATTTGCTGAGCTGTTATGATGGATGGAAAGACTAATGAGAAGCGAGGTCTCACCTTGAAGCTGATGTCGCCTTTTTTGCAGCACAGGCAGGCGAGCATGAGGAAGACAAACGTGAAGAGACCAGAGAAAGAGACGGCCACAACTGCCAGAGAAGATGGCCATGACAGCTCACTTAGCGGGGAGCCACCTGTCCAGAGCAAAACAGAACATGCTGAGGATCAGAATTGATACAAATAACAAAACACGAATGTATTATGAGCGGATCAGTCCTTCTAAGCACATACTCATAACGTGCAACCTCGTTGCGCAACACATCAGTTCTGTCAGTGATAGCAAAAAGGAAGTAGCAAGACACTAGCAGTTTAAAAATAGCTAACTCAACAGATTCAGCCATCTTAAGGTTTTTAGGGCAATGAAAATACACTCCTGAACCAAATCTATCACACTATTCAAAGATATCTGTTGTTTATAACTTGAAGAGTGTCTTTCAGATTCACCTCACAGAACATTTTATTTTTTTTTCCTCGTGGATTCTTAGACAAGTTATTTGCCGTAAATGATAAAATATGAAAGTAAAAAATTTTTTTAAATAAATTTGTGAAGTCAGTAGCCTTAAAGAGCTGCAAAAAGAATAACACAGATTATCTAACATTTCATAACAGCATGTTGTGGTGTCTCAGTGATTTGATTTTGTTTTCCTCAAATCTGAAAAGATTACTTGTTCATGATGTTACATGTTGAAACTAGGTCTAGCAGAAGCTAAAGCTGTTTCTGTCAACGCACAAATTAATGAAATGTGGATAAGAAAAGAAAATGCAGTAGAGGGTCACAAAAGCTTGATATGAGATGACACATTTTTATTCAACACCGGAATACAATCGACTAAATTTTATCAGTTGATGAGGTGGGAGACTGTGAGAGAGCATTCATAGTAATTTGGGAAATGTGAGGGTCTGATAATGAGTTTTAGGGTTGGCTGCATGGCATGCTAATAAACTGATAAAAGATAATGCAAATTGTGTTAAAGTACAAATCTGCTATTTCTCCACCAAATATTCTTCATTCCGAATATCCAAACAAAATATCAATCCGTGTACTACACTATAAAAATCATGTACATTACATCAGTAATATTAAATTACGTATGTAAATTATGTATTAGTTATTATTTGTCTTAAAACTTATTCACTTCTTGCAATCAACTTTACTAAACGCTTTCAGAACTACCTACACATCAAAGCTGAATCTAATAATGAAATATGCTAAACTTTATTAGAAAGTAAAATGTATACAATTTTTTTCTTCTCTGTCAAGGGCCCAATCAGGACCTTAGCAAACTTAACCAATCAGAAGGAGCTATTAACATCAAACTGAGTTATGATGTGTTTTGGTCTAGGGACATCTTTCTTTTTTTGCTGATAGTTAAAATATTTTTAACAGTAAATACCACACTTCCAAATGACTTCAGACATGTATTTGAGGAAAAGAAATGTCTGAAAAGTCGAGTTTTTAAAAAACCTCATACCTTACATTTTTAGTTGTTCGCGTCAAATAAAAGTGAAATAACCTAAATCAAATAGATGCTGACACGCAGATGACCCTCGGCCCATAGCAATTTTATCTTCTCTGCATTACACCTCATCAAGAAAAATAGCAGTAGAAACGTGTTTCAAGCATAAACGGACAGTCACATAATGTGCTGAACTGATAGAATAGAACAAACATCTGCATCAGCTCCTGAATAATTTTTTCTTTTGTTTTTCTCTAGCCTTGCATTTTTTGACATCTCCAGGAAAATAACAATGTAATAGACAATAGACATTAGTAGCACCATTACTACCCTCTTTAGGTTATATGGAATATGCTAAAAGGTCATTTAAAGTACTTTGTGATGATTTTTCCTGAAGGTACTTTCAAGCTGGGACTTGACCCATGAACCTCCTCACTTAGTATATTAAAAATGAGGCAAAACTCAAAAATTCTGTACCATTGCACAAGTCCTTCTGGGGAACGGCTGTTGCTTTAATGTTCATCTTCAAATCTCTCTAATTCGAAGAGTGGATTAGTAAAGGGAAGCTTGGAGTATATTGTCTTTTTTTAATCCGGATCACAAAAATACATTAATATATTACATTTATTCAGAACATTACAGCTCCAGCCTATGTATAAAGTCAAAACCAACTTTGTATTATAAAGCACCTCACTACAACAACAAAGTAGACAAAGGCCCCACCCAAAATGAAAACATGATACCCAAACCCCCAATCAAAACAAATCCTCCACCACCCCGATATTAAAAACTAGTTTAAAAAGTGAACTTGTAATGTTGATTTTAAAACTCTGTTACCGACCAAATGTCTAGTGGTAGCGAAATTATATTATAAACAAAGGTTGAAAACAATGTAATTACAAAATTACATTATAGATGGAATATGCTAAGCAGCCTCAAAAATAGACTAATTATACCCAGTATCACCAGACAAAACACAGATTAAAAAGTTTACAAAGGAGATCAAAATAATACAAAACTCTTGTTAGTTTTTTTTATCCATTTCGCTGAATCAAGAACCTTAAGATCAATCAATACCTGTGTGTGTCAAGGAACGTTGCGAGCTGTCTATGCACTGATTAACAAGAATGCTAACTACTAGCTAACCAAAACATAACACAGATACTAATAAAGGACATGATATATTTACCTTGTCATATATTATATAATTATAACTCCATACGCATATCTGCTGCTGTCGAAGCACGAGCGTTGCACAGATTCCAGCATGATGTGACAGCAATGCTAATTGCTAACTAGCTCAAATGTAACACATTTAACAATAACTCTAATTTTGATCGTGTTCACATGAGAGGAAGGGGTGTCCCCAATTCTCCTTTGCACAGAGGGGATGGGGTACAAAAGGGGGTGGTGGAAGTGTGGTCAGACCCGCACTTACAGATCGAGGGTTTGAGAAGGATTTCCCAGCATCTAATGTGCAATGCAGGCCACTGTTGTTTACCTAAAAAAGCTGCCAATACGATGAAAGAGAGCCACAAACATAAGTATTTTCTTGTCAGCTGTAACAGTTTTCACATTTCAAATATGATAATTTTGGGTATGATGAAGTCTATGATGAGGTTTCATGTAAGTAGATTGGCTTGTTCGTTGATGGATCCTAAGTTCAAATAGGCTTTATGCTGGGGAGGTGATTAGCACCTTCCCTGGTCAGCAAGGCTCCACATGTTTGTGTATGCCTTACTCTAATTAATGATCCATTTAAATTAACAGGTTCCTCATACTAAAAGCTTTGCTTCACATACCTAAGGTAGCATTATTTTGTAGTTTTATTTCTACCCCATAGAATTGTCCAATAGGAATTCCTATATACCCCAAATTAATCCACATGAAACCTTTGTTAAGCTGATTTGAAGCAACTGCTAAAAATTCTCAAATTTTCTCAAAAAGAATTTTGATTGATTGATTGACTGATTGATTGATTAAAGTTTTTTTCCATAAAAAAATACTAGTCTTACAATACTTGTTTTAAAACTGTACCTTACAATAGTGTGACAATTCATACAATTTCCAGCTCTTCTCCTTAGCCAAGGGAATTCAGCCTTAATGTGTGTACTTCTAAAATATGCCTAATAAATGGGGAGGAATTGTGTTACAATCACATGTACAAATATGTGCAAAAACATTATTTAGCATTATTATTTTTAACAATTGCATTCAAAAACAATTTCATTTCTAATGTCAGTAAATTTAGGTTGGAAAGATCTGAAAATAATAGGACGATTCATTGTGGTTATTGCAGTGGACACAGAGTCTGAATGGGTTAATTGAAAATGAGGTGGTAACAGAAGCATCTAACTAAAAAGGTTTTCAAACAAAGTTGAATATCTCCCAGAGAGCTGTAGAAAATCATATCTCTTGAGGTTTAAACATTCCACAATTCAGCTGTCCAGTCTTATGTCCTGCATGTTAACAAGGGACAAGCCGTGGGACTAGAGCCAATAGTGCTTAGGCCTTTCCCACGTTCACAGCCTTTACAAGGACAACACAGTGGACAGGTGTTGAAGTTTTCACCAGCGAGATTTAATCAGGTTTTACGGCAATCCTATTGTCAGCAGCAGACAGGATAAAAACATGCAGAGAGAGGGAGGGAGAGAGAGAGAGAGAGAGAGAGAGAGAGAGAGAAAGGGAGAGGATGCACAAGTTATTGATGGAATATAGTTGAAATCCATCAGAATTATGGTCATTTTTATTCATCTGTGAAAATAAAAGGGAGTGAACTTTTTTTTGAGAACTGTCCCTTTAAGCATGTGTTCTTCAGAGGAAATGTGTTCTTCAGAGGAAAAGGACATGGATATCCTGCAAACTCCTCACCACATTGGCCATGGGTTTTAGGAAACAGAGGAAGTGGCTTGTTTTGCTGATGTGCTGACACAAACATACATACTTGTGGCACGATGGACCACAGGTTCTACACATGACGTTTGTCTGGGGTTGGAGTTCAATGTCTCGGAAACAGGAACACTGACAACAGATATAAACACAGCCAAGCAATTGATTTCGTTTCAAAACGTACATTTAAAAGCCACAGGCCACTACATTTCATTTCCAATTCTGCTTCTGTATCAGCGTAGCTTAAAAAAATCCAACTAGAACTTAAGCAGTTTGATTCCATTTCTTTCATGAAGGTTGAAGCTAATCTGTTAAGGACTGCGGGCCCTTTAGGTACAAAATTACAAGTGGCTGGTATATCCAACGCTCATAATAAGCTTTTTGAGAGATAGTCCTTGTTGAAATATTTCATCTTAGTGCACTGAAGCATGACCTTTAAAAACACTCACAAGAGAACAATGGCTATAATGCCTTCAAGAGATGTTGGCGTAAAGAACTGAGCTAATATTGCACTGAATAACATCTGCTGTCAACTGCTGCAGTATAAGGTTAAGACTTTTATTTTCCTCCTCCGTTGTAATTTTTAACCAGAGCTAGAAGCTAATTTTATAGACTATTAAATCTCAGTTTTTAATGGGCACACACACATATTACATAACCTGACTTCTACAACAAAATTAGAGAGTAATTAAACTTTGAAAATGAGGTCCTGGGCAACATTTCAAGAGACTTGCTAACTTTTTTGCATGATATTAGTAATGCAGGAACGCAGTTAAGATTTAAAACTAGAGATATTTCAAAACAAAATAACTTTAGTAAAACTACACATTTTACACAAAATAACTACTTACCCAACTAATTTACTAAAGTAAATGTCACTAATAAATGTAAATTACTTGTAAGTTACTACTCACCTCTGGCACACTCCGTGCACATTTTAGTTGCAACCTTTCTCTAGTATGCATGCTACTCTAGCTTCAGACATTTAGGGAGAACCTAAATTAGTGCAACAAGTGTGTTTCATGACGATTGAACCAAAAATGTGTAGGTTTCCCACCCTTCAGGACCAGATTTGGAGACCCCGCCTCTACACGCTGTAAGGAGTTTACCAAGAGACTGTCTGCAAACTTCCAACCCCAAAAAAGAGAGCTGGGATGGATGTTCTGCTTTTTTTTTTTAAACATTTTTAAGGTGAAACTATTGAACTTTCATTTGGTAATATTTTTGAGGTTGGCACTTTGCAGATAGTCCCTTAATGGTCTCTTTTTTTCAGATTAGTGGATCAATTTTAGCATTCCAAGAACCCAATACAGAGTGCATTGTTTTTAAATGTTAAGTGTCACCGGATGTGATTTCACCCTTTGTGCCAACACTGGTTAAGCTAAATCTGGAGATAAAATTTGATACATATTTAAACATGAAAAACCTGATCTGTTCAGTGGTAAGAGCAATCTGCTTTCTACTTCTTTTGTTCTAAATAACGTCTATTCTGACCCCAAACAATGGAACAATTTGCAAGTTATACTGAGGGAATTGATAAATACGTTTTAAGAGTAATTAGAAAACTTGCCAATTTCGACCATTGACTCTACATCAAATGGACTTAGCTTGTGTGACGTAATCTTTAGGTTAAAGCAGAAGCAAATGAGGCTCAGAGTTTGGGTAAATCAGCCATTTCCTCCCTGACAAAGAGTTACAACAAAATAGGCAAAAGAGCTTATTTGATGGATCAGAATTGTAGAGAACAAAACTTCAGCACTCGGTAAGTGACTCTCATCGATTAACCCAGCCGTTTATAATGCAAAAATGTAAAGTTTAATACAACCTAAAGAATGGACTCATTAAAAAAAATTCACCCTCTCAAGGGTTGTCATGAGAGTTGTCATTTTAACATAGGTGTTAATAATGCAAATCTGCTCACGTCTGGGCCCAGCCTCAAGTGGTCAGTTGGGGTATTGCGAATCCAGTCAATTTCTAAAGTGCATCGTGAGGTAAAGACAAGGATGTTACTTGGTTTTGACCGGCAAATTATGGTCTTGGATTATTAATTAAATACCTTGAGCTTTTGCCTTTAATTAGTTATAATATCACAGTTATAAAATTTAGATTTGAACCAAAAAGATTCAACCAAAATAACCAATAATACCTCTTAACTGTTCATGGTGAGTGAATTCACAGATTTTGACTCTTTATTTTTGTACCGCACATTGAGTATCCCAGAAGAACTGAAGAATATGTGCACACACACAGACACACATGGTCACCAGTGTGTTGAGTCTATGAGAGCATTTCACCCACCCGCTCCTGTATCTCCATGGCAACAGGCTTGGCTGGCTGACCTGTCATGTTGCATTGGGCTTTTCTTTTCTTCAAACCTCTCCTCAGCCTCCACCTTTCACAATAATGCTTCATTTCTGCTGAAACATTAGCAGCTGCTCTTTCCATTTTGCTCCCTCTCCTTCAACAGCTTTCCCTAAAGCATTCTCCCACTGCCCTAAACACACCCGCAGTGACTCGGGCTGAATTTAAAGATGCTGCGAATGCATTTCCTGCTGTTTTATTTTAAGAGGGGGATGTAGTATGTAGACACAGCTGTTAAGGCATAGATCTTTCTTCAGAAACTAGTGTCTGCTTGCATTGTAAAAGACTCACTTAACGAATGCTAAATAGGTGAGTGTGTAAATAGACAGAAATGAGTTATCATTGAAATGTCAACAGAGTCACGGTGGCGCAGTGGGTAGCACGGTCGTCTCAAAGCAAGAAGGTCGCTGGTTCTAGGCTCAGCTAGGGCTGGTGGCATTTCTGTGTGGAGTTTGCATGTTCTCCCCGTGATCGCGTGGGTTTTCTCCGGGTGCTCCGGTTTCCCCACAAGTCCAAAGACATGCAATATAAGTGAATTGATTAAGAACAATTGCCCATAGTGTTAACGTGTGAATGAGTGTGTGAATGTTTCCCAGCGATGGGTTGCGGCTGGAAGGGCATCCGCTGCGTAAAACATATGCCAGAGAGTTGGCGGTTCATTCCGCTGTGGCGACCCCGAAAGGGAAGAAAGCCGACATGAAGATGAATGAATGAAATGTCAACTATTTTAATTAACATTATCAGATTCCGTATTTAAATATTTAGTTTGTCTAGAAAGAAGAGTATATAAATCAGGAGTACTTAAAACTAATTTAAAAACTCCAAATAGGTAAAAATGTTATGAAGAAGCAGATAATTATACAATGTAATTATGTAAAGAAGATACATAGTCTCTACATGTAACAATGCAGAGAAATATACTATGTAGTATCATTAGTAATTATACATCTGTTTTATGTATTTTATTAATATTTACGTTTAACATGTACTTCCAACCCTAACCCCAACTCTTTTGTCTTTCAGCATGTTCTCAAAAACGCATCCTAACGAGTTGGATTTACCCTAACCCAACCATTTCAATCTTCCCACCCAAATCATTTGACCTTCCCCTAAACCCCACATTAACGTCCAACAAGCTGTACTTGACCTCTCACTCCTGCTGCTGCACCACCTCTCAGCTGCTAATGCTCCGAAACTGGTGAGTCTACAGCTGTATAATAATACCTGGATCTGCAGCTGACTACTATCAGCAACAAGCCAGCTGCAGCTTGTTATCTAGTCCATAAAACAAAAGTGTTAACATAGTAAAAATTAGGTGGTATATATTTGGAATGCTATCACAATGAAATGCTAAAAAAAGGTTTCACATACACATTTACGCTGCTACACAATGAGGCTGATGTCAAATGTTAGACAGTTAACGTACATTAAACATTGTGCAAGTACAGACAAGCAGCTGCTAAATGAACAAAATTACAAAAAATGAACATATTGGAAGGTAATTGCATGTTAGGTCTTATTAAAATAATATGAATGTTTTCATTTTAGTTAAATCAAAAACACATTGCATCCATATAAATGTGTTTAGTATTGGCGTTTTATAGGTGTTTTAACTGTTAATCCTTAAACCTTGTCACTTAATTTTTTTTTAATATCTTACATTTTCAGATTAAGCTTAATCAAAATAAATAAATCAAAAATAAATAAATAAAAGAAAGAAAGAAACGTTCGCAATAGCAAGTTTAGAATTTAAAGAGAGACCTACCAAAAACACAAGAAATTCAGCAGTTGGTATTCTCCAAAAGCCATGGCTACATCAAGATGTTAACATAAGTTCCTAAAATCATTCCCAAGCCTCTGGAATGAGCCCCAAAGAATATCAGTGAGCTTGGAACTCATGATTTGCCAAGACTGGACAGTGTCTGAGAGAAACTAGTGTTTTTACCATCGCTGCTGCCTGAGAGAGAGGAAGGAAGCATGCAGGGCAGGAAAAGCCACCTGCAGGACTATATTTAGCTTCAATCTCCCTGTCTCTTGGCATTTTACTCTTCCTTATCCTGCATCAGCACAGCATAAGTTTCCCGCTGAGTCGTTCCTTCCCTTGTGTTTATATAATTGAAAACACACAAGCTTAGATAAACTCCCACAATGCCTTTCAGGGGTTTGACCAGGTGCTGACAGCTCAGCATTCTCAACACTTCAGAGGAAAAGACCACACTTGCGTTTCTGCAACATCCCCATTCAACTGCTTATCAAATTCTGCACCTGATTCGAGAAACAAATAAAATTGCATTCCTTTAATGCAAATCTTTTAGGAAACAAGTCTCAAAATCTTCTCTTGAAACAAGTCTCCTGTGTGTTGTTGGATCTATGCTGTTTGTGTTGATTAAGTAATCATTTCATTTACTAATATTGTATTGTTTCAGTTCAATTTGGCACATGCAACATTATCCACACTGCAAAAATCAAACACTCGATGATTTCTTATTCTGACATGTACTGAGCCATGCACACAAACACACAAGTGTAAACAAACTCAATATTTTCATTAAATATTCATTACTGAACCAGTGGATGGATGAAATGTGTTCACCGCCCGAAGAACAACTGAGGGGGAAAAAATCAAATCGCTGAAGCATAGGTGATTTGCGGACGAAATCTTTAATCCTGGTGTTTCTTTCTCAGCAGGGTTCTTTCTTGATGGTGTGAATATCACAGAACAAAAGCATTCCTTCAGCACAGATGGAAAGGCATCTTTCTGATAACTACAGTAATCAGGTCGGGTGTTACGGAGCAACCAGTCATTAACACCCTTTCGAGATGTATTATTTTTGGAGCCCAATATATCTAGTGGTTAGAAGTAAAGCCTGAAAACATTTATAAAACAATTTATTCAAATGTATTTCGATAGCAAATTTTTGCAGTTGGCTTCACCAACATGAAGTGTTCACGTACGTCATGTTTGGTTAAACCTAATTCTAATCTGACTGCTCAGGTAGTTGTCATCCTTGGGTTAAGCATAAAGGGGGCCACCTGACTCCTAGTGAAGTGAAAGATGACCACTCGGTCTGGTTCTATAAGAGCTCTAGTGTACACTGGGTGTTAAATGCAACAAGATCCAAATATATATTCATAAAATGACTCTTTTAAATAATTTATAATAAATATTTGACTCCTTTAGTATATCCATTCAGCTCCTGACCCCCTAACTTTCACCACCAACACTCTCAAATATTTCCATTAAATATTGCACTAAGAACCCGGGACTCAGATGTTTATACATTTCTGGTCACTCCATATTCTGTTATTCTGTTGCTGTACTATACTCTTACTTTACCTTATGCTTTGGTCTGCATATCCCCTCCAAAGCACATTTCTTAAGCACGCTGGGCTTCTGATATAGTTATAGTTCAACTACATTATATTTTTACTACCTACCTTCAACTTTATTTGTGTCACTAAATGTAAAGTGTCATTTAATGTATCAACACTGGAGAGCACCCCTGCACCACAGCAAATTCCTTGTGTGTGTGCACATGCACACTTGGCAATAAACATCTTTCTCATTCTTAATAATCTTCAAAAAGCAGTATTTATTGTAAGCCATGTTTTTGAATTGCCTCAAATGGTTGTGCTCTGCAAAATGAGCCATGAACCCCTGGACCTTCAACTGTTATGTTATAATTATTTTAATCTTTTGGTAAGGCATAAAACATTTTTGACCTGAGACATCCAAAACACACTTTATTTTCACTGACACGGTTATGCTATGGTTACACTTCGGTTTCATTCAGCGTGTACATTCTTAATTGATAAGACCTGCAATAATGGTTCGTCTGATTGGTTAGTGGGCTGTGCTATAGTCAATGGCCATCTATATAACAATATATGATACATATATAAAACGCTAGACTCACGATGAGTCATTCAGAAATGGCGGGCACCTTTATGTATTCGGACTGCAGATTCGGTTTGGATAGATGTCAATGCACAACATCATTTGAAAGTTACATTGCAAAGACTTTGTGTTCAGTGACTTTAACGTTGTGGAAATTGTATATCTAAACGATAACCAGACCAAGGTTGAAAGTTTTTTTTTTTTTTTTATTTTGGTTCAGATTTAATTAACCACACAAACTGAAGTACAATTAAAAACACACCCTAAAATTCATATTGACTGTATGTGGGGTACAGACAAGACAATACATAGAAAAGACTAAGGTTGTAAAACGTGCAGGAGCATTATCACCAAACTAATTGGTCATGTATGTAAAAGAATCAGGTTCTAACATTGCACAAATGTACAAAAAGACACAACATTCCCAAAATGTATGTTTGCTTTGGCCCTGATACGTCTCCAATTTCCAGCATCTGCTCTTTTTACCAATCTGATTGGCTGCTGCTCAATGTTGTTTCACACTTGACTTGTCGAAGAGGAATAAATAAAGCATAAATTACTTTATGGTCAAGTTTAATGCTCCTGATTCTCATAAAAAAGCTTTTTCTCTTCAACTGCAGCAAGTTGAGGATGAAAAAAATGTATGTGCCAGATTTCATTTCTTTCAGAGCACCATAGGGTACCTTAATTAACCTCGACTGATATCAGGCTTTACACCACATTGAAACTAATGGAGCTATAACTGTTTGGTGGTGTCCTGTTCAATCATGAATCATCCCACATCCTGTCAAAACCCATATTCTGTCAGACAGGCAGCTGAATTAAATAGTGGAAAATGGAACTGTTCTTTTTAAAAATCAACTCATCTGTAATTCATCATCCATCATGCACACTTCAACTTCCTCTAAATAACTGCTAAATAACTAAACAAGTTTTCTCTTGTCTGAAATGGTTTGTAAAATATCTCGTCCCTCTAGTGAGCGCTTCTAGATGAACTGTTACTTTTTTAAAAACTCATTTTTTTTGCATTTCTGATACTATGACTCAATGTCAAGTGGAAATACATCTATTGCTTTGTGGCTTCAGGAGTTGATGATAATTGGCTAAATCTAAATCATACCCTCAATCTCTGTCCATGGTCCTGATTCTCAGCACAGGTGCAAACAAATACCTTTGGAAGCCATTTTTCTGAGCAGAGCTTGGGTTTCCTGCTAACCAAATAAAGGCTGCAGGCAGCTGCTTAAAGAGGGAGCTTTAACAGCCTCATGATTAATAGCTCTATCAACTGTCTATTGATTCGAAGATAAAAACGCTCCAGTATCATTAGAAAAAGGGGGAAACAGTAGCAGTAATTTGCATTGAGCACTTCAAAATCAAAAATTCTCAAAATTATAAATTCTTGTCATTAATTATATATTTTATTGATTCAGTTAGAACTGCTTTTATAATGAACTTGATTGTAATAAGCAGAGGAGTAATTCAGGGTCCCAACAATGAACCTGTCTGTCATATCAGGGCAAATTATGAAGGAGATGTGGAACTAAAAAAGTAATGTAAACAATGATTATCCAAAAATAAACACTAGAAAAAATAAACCAAAGGAACTTGTAGATATCTATATCTTATTATATCTATTAGAGAACAAGGAGAGACATAATTGAGACTATTATGCACAGTGAGACCGTTAGAAACGAGCAAGCAATGAGCATTAACTGTATATAACATGGACGGAGTAGTCGTGACGTCACCCGGTTCTGGCAAAGTCAAATGAAGCTTGAGTGGGCGAAGGCAGTGCTTAAAAACACATCCTCAGAGGTGGGACATGGCCGTAATGAAGGCATCTGATTGGCTGAAGGTTTCATTTTTATATATCTTAAACAAACAAACAAAAAAATAATTACAGTCTCTCAGAGTGTTCATGAAGGACAAAATTAGCGATCTGAATAAACAAAGCTAATGGAGCCAGGCATTGATACATTTTTGTTTTTTTCAGCTCCAAATTTGGTCAGTTTTAACATGGGAGTCAATGAGAACTTGTTCCCTTTAGGGTCAGCCTCAAGTGGCCGCTCGGTGAACTGCAGTTCAGTCACTTCCTGTCACACATCAAGGAGGAGGTTGCCCTTTGAGAATAAAGAAACATGAAGGAGATACTGAGGAGAGCTTGAAGTAAAGGGACAGGAAGTCCCTACACGGTACGCAGGGATTAAACAAGGTCTGGAGACTAAAACAAGATAACAAGGAAACAATAATGAAGAACAGGTGATAGAACTGTTACCAAATGACTGAAAACATGAAGTGATTGAAAAGGAAGTCCAAAAAAGTACTACTGAACCAAATGAGGTAAAAAAGAAGCTAAATAATGAAAGAAAAATATGGTTTCACGCTGGTAAAAAATGTATTCCTTATCGGAACACAATATTTTCTATATAAACAATGAGGCTTGTGGCTGCCCCGTTAACACTCATACACACCACTTGTTATGGACTAAAAAAATGTATACAACCGAAGAGACAAAAATCGTAGCTTGTTCCAATCCTATTTCAATAGACACAAGTAGTTTAAAACGAATCAGCTGTGTTATATGTGGGCTGAAGCAAATTTTTCGACCTCTAATGTAAAACATAATAAAATTACTCCATCTGCCATGGAGCACACTAATACTGTCACTGGACTACATTTTACTAAACTTGCTTATCAGAATGCTTATACAAGAAGCGGAACAGAGACAAACAAGTTGAAAAAATTGTTTACATGTGCAAAAAAAATTTACGACAGCTCTCGGCTGACGTACCTCATACTAATTGGAAGTGACAAGGTGGGAACAAGTGATTAAAGTGCCCCTTTTGTGATTTTGATAAAAAGGTTGACACACACGCAAGCTCGAAAAAAGAAGCTCAAGGGAAGCCTTGTGAGACAGTTCATCAATCAGGGTCCCAGGTGAAATTATGGTTCCAGTTCCTTACTCCACAGAGAATAAATTAATTATCCACTAATCAGACACAAATAAACATTTTCCCTGTCTGCATGCTAATCTGTGAAAGGCTTGCATAACCATGCTTCCCCTTCGCTTTAAATTAGGACTCGTTTCAGCAACTCTGATTCGACTCTTGTTAAAGACAATAATTTTATACACTAAGTTATTTCAGTTTTAAAACTCCAGCTCTGACTTTCACATCCCATGAGAGGTATTTTAATCACTAATAATAGCGGTCTTTAATGAAAAAAAAAATATATATATATTTTAAAAACCCCTCTAAAGCTGTGAAACATCTACCATTAACACAGTAATAAACTTAGGGTTTTTATTTTCGTTTTTGGTGGAGTGTACAGGTTGAATGAACAATACAAAGCCTTATCAACTGTTATATTCCTTACTCCTATACTGATCAGCCTACTGTATGTTATAGCAAAATAGTTAGCAGCAGCTTTTGTTTTTTAGGTGAAATGAAATGCATGAGGTACATTTAGATCATAGAGTTATCCAACAATTGAATTCACCTCCATGGTACCAGATAAAACTAAGCAAAGTAAAAATAATAAAGAACTTCATTTGAAGAGACTTTTAGATTAATCGTTTCAAACATGCAGGCAGCTGAAGTAAATAGCAGAACAACAGGAGGCCTTGAAGTATTTTGCAATGATCTAAGGGAGTCTAATAGCATTGAGTTATATTGTAGGAGTGGAGTGGTAAAAGCCCAGTTCACAGACAGTTTGAGGCCACCACATTCTGAATGCACGTGGCTTTATGAGGCATAAAAATAGAGCCTGGTTTAGAGAGGCCAGCATAGTAAAGAACCATCAGCATTCAAGATCTGAGCAGAGCGCTTCTGAAAGCTTTGTAGGTCTTTGAGCCATAGAATTGAGCAGTAAACACAGGAAAGAGAAGTGTTTGAGTAAGAAAAAAACTTCAGAGTGGTCAGGATGCACAAAAGAAAGTTTTGGTTCTATTTAAAAACAATATGTTTTGAGGAGGATTACATGCGAGAAAAGGGTAAAACTATTTGAAACAAACAATCATTAAATAAAACGAATTCAAATACAAGCAAACTGAAAAACAAAGCATTACTTATATACAAATACACATTGCTATTTGTTTCTGTTTTGATAAACACACACTATTTTGGAAAATACAATGGCTGAGCATTTATTGCTAGAGTGTTTATTTTCTTTAATTAGCGATTGCATTTTTCACAGTTTAGACCAATGATGCAGGCAGTTCATTTTCTTGTGAACTTTTGACATTTATTTTGATCAACCACAGCAAATAATTAATACAAAAAAATCTAACTCATCAATATACATTTTAAACTCATTTATAACAGTGCACAATTCATATAAAATAGATGTTTGCTTTAGTCATCAATGAGCTCATGCTTTTACCTCTCAATTATGATTGGTTGAGTCAGGTATCATGCAGATCTAAATTCAATTCTAAATAAAACCCTAATCAGACGGGACTAGATTTCCAAACAACGTTTGAGTTGAATTCTCAGAGGATGTATGTCATGTTATGTGCTGATTCGGACAAGACTAACACGTCAGCGATTTTTTACTGAGAAATAAGATTCGGAGTTTGACTTGTGGGTGTTGAAGAAAACCATGTGATTAGAATGTATAAACTTCATTTAGTCAAATGACCAAGCAATGGAGAGAAAAAATTTAAAATTTAAAATTAGCATACTAATTCTAATAATATCATAAATTATATTAATATTAATCCAAATCATAATAATGTCGCATAATCGCATTTGAACAGCATTAGATTTCTCAGACGAGCGCAGAGGTTTTTTTTTTAAACAGTATGCGTTTTGCTGTGGACAAGATTAAAAACGCAAAGTATATCTGAAAAACAAACATTTCTAATTACTTCCTATGAAACTAATACCATCCCAAAAGGGCTTAAGTCCACTACTGTAACTTGAAAAATATCATAAATCCCACTCCCACGAAATTCTTCATCAATAAAGAAACAACCTCCGAACATTTTTCAATGCAGCTTTGATACGTCAGTGGTTACTTCAGTTCAAACAAGTTGCTAACAGCAGCTCACACCATCACTTCATGTGTTTGCACTTGCTTTAAAAAAAAAAGTATCGGAAGCGTGCTTGGCGTGCAATAGAAAAGGGTACTAGATGATCTGTCCGATAGACCTGGGCCCAGGGAATACCCCCAATTGAAGAAGCAAAGGAATGTGAACAACATTGATACCCTTAGGTCATGTCTTATATACCTGAATATTATAGGTGGGACCATATAATTGGATGATCAATTCTCGGCCATTCCAGAGCTTATATAAATCCTAAACATCTAAACAACTAACCATAACCATAACCCTAAACCATAACCTCCAGATACTGTAATTGAGATCTAATGAACACCCAATTCTTAAACACACACAAACATGCTAAAGCAACCCTTATCATTGTTACCAGCATGACTTTGATAAGTCCTTGAGTACATTGGGTGGGAGACTGATTAGTGCCATGTCACACACTTCACCATCCAATGCCTTGGACCCATTGATTCTCAATCCCATTACTTGGTGAGTCAGAGTAACAGATTGCTGCTGACTTCAGCCCTTTATGGGACATGTATATCATGAAGGCAGCATCCAGACACTCTAACTACATCATCACAAAAACTTGATGACTAAAAGGTGTCAGGGGGCTTATTTAAAGTAAAATCAACAATAAACAAATAAAATGTTAAATCTTTGGTCCTTTTTGTGCATTGGCGACGTTTATGAATTTGACAACTGAACGTGTTTTGCTTTGTCGTACTTAAAAAAATAATGATTTGGTAAGCAATGTTGTAAGCCAGTGGTCCCACAAGTACCCCCTCCAAGTACCACCTCGGAAAAAATGTGGGACTCACAAAGTATCACCATAATGAGCAACATTAAGACACGACTATCCAGTCATATATTCATAGCTTTTAAACAACCTCAAAGTATATGTTTTACCTGCACAGGAATAGTGCCAACAGACTTAGAAATGTAGTATTTTTAACTGCAAATCCTGTAAATACACTCTCATGGCAGCATTGCTTTGTTAAAGATTTGTTCAGTGGATGGAGGGAGGGGCCTGTGATTTAATTGGACTAGCCCAGAGTCCTTTAAAAATCAACCAATGGGGCACGATTCAGGTCTCAGATACCCTGCCATCATTGCTGATAAGGTTTTTGGGGATTTTTATTGACACCCACTCAATAAAATGACAGCCGCCAGCACCGCGTACCACCAACAGGTGTCTGAGTATCACTAGTGGTATGTGTATGACAGTTTGAGAAACAGATTTTTAAGCCACTTCAAAATGCCTAAGTTAAATACTCAAAAAAGTTTGCAACAAAAACAGGCCACACACTCAAGTATTTTATTGGACCACCTTCATACGCATACACTGTGCTATTCTCCACAAGCTTCAGCAATGTCACAAGATTAATTTCCATTTGTGTTGCATTCACTTTTGACCAAGATCTTGCATTGAAAAATGTAGAGTCTGACAGCTGAGTAAAGCCTTCTCCAGCACATCCCCTAGAATCTTGGAGTAAAGGTCTGGATGGCCAATGATTTGACAATTGTATAACATCAATTCTAGGACTACTCTATGTGTTTTTCTAAATTGTTGTTTAAGAAATGAGAAGCAACTCGTTGCCCGAGATGAGGTTAAATAGCTTGTTTCCAGCTGAAGGGTTAATTATCTGCCCAGTAATTCTACGCTAGGATGCTCATACCAATTGTCTTAGTTAAATTCTTATATTTTGGCCAGGCAGTGTATATCTCAAAATATTAATCATATCCCAAATTTCGAGACAGCATGAATGCCAAATGAATCAATCAGGGTTAACCATTCAATCAAAAGAGACCCTAGGGTAGAAGCCTAGTCATTTACACAAGAAACTGCTGCTCTAGCTAATGACTCTAGTATAGGAATATTAAGATACTTAGATATTTAAGATAATTATGAGCACCTTTTAAAGCTTTAAAACTGAAAACAGCCGTATGACAAAGATTTTGTGTAACGACTGGTAACAATTTCTTAGTCTAAAATAAAAAATTTTTACACCAGTCACACCAGTAGCTTCAACCAAACTCAGAGGAGCTTAATCAGTGAAATCAGGTGTGTTCAGTTAAGGCTGGAGCAAAACTGTGCAGGGGTGCGGCCCTCCAGGAATCAGGTTTGAGACCTCTGATCTACACTGTACACTGACAGATTGGCTTATACCCACTAGCTTTGTAGAAAGAGCAAAAAGACTGTCGTGCAGTGCACCTGCAGACTGCTATGGCTGGGTGAACAGTATTGATTAACCAGTTTAAATTGATTTCATTTTAAAGAAACAATAGCAGTTTTCCCCCTACAATTCAACAGGGATCATAAGAGCCACTCCTCCAGCCAAGCCGGCCTCAAAATAAATCCTGTTATTATTATCCTTCATGTCCTACATTTCAGAATTTAATAATCTATACATTCAGTGAGCACAGAACACATTTAAAGGCTATTGCTAAAAAAAGCCATATCCCTTTCTCCCTGTTTTAATTGATTTAAAGAGAATCTCTAAATGTTGGCTTGGGTTCGTGTTGGCTAATTTCTGTAGAGAAATATCGAAATTACATGTCATTTAAGAGGAAACCAGCCCTCTTACCCCCCTCTTTTTAATTAGGACCCCCTTCATCTTACTTGATAGCGCAAAATGGAGAAGAGGGTGTAAAAGCTAGAGCTAATATAATAAACTCAGCCTGAATATGAAACTAAAGTCAATTAGGAGCATTTTACTCAATTTACAGTGTAATAGCAACACTTTATAAGGGTAATCCTAAAAAAAAAGATATCTGCTGTCTTAAAATGCTTGGGAACATTACTTTAAATGTAAAATTTTAGGAGAGGAAACTATCGATATTTTTATGAGGGAATTCCCAAATATCATTTACGTAACACGTTTGACCATGAAATATCAAGCTGAAAACATCCCAACAAACTCTACAACAAACTCCGAACTTTTGTCACCTTCAGCTTGGGAAGTTACCAATAAAAATATAACAGAAAAACACAATCGGTTTTCTAAATCTCTATTCTAATCTTATCTATATTCTAAACCTATACTTAAGATGTATTAAATCCATAAACAAATACAAAATCTAAGTTACAGTCTTTCAAACTAAATTACTTTATTGTTTTTTTTTTTGTCAAATATTGTGAGAGTTTCATCCTCTGGCCAAAACTCAAGGAAGCTGATTGGCCAGTGAAGCCTACACCTGCGAAGGCTAGGTGGCTAATTATAGGGTGGCCGAGAAATTGTAAATTAGTTTTATCACATGTAAATGTGTTTTATGAAATGTTAAAGTGTGTTGTAATTTGTAAATGTGTTTTCTAAAATGTTAATTTGTTTTGTAACTTGTAAAAGTGCAATGCACATATGAAATGTGTATTGTACCTCTCGGTTACCGTATAATCCTAAATGCTGAGAGTCTTTATCTGAGCAGATGGATCAAACAATCTTGAGAAAACGCAACAAAAAGGCAAAGTTTTAATTTTGACCATTTGTAAGAAAAATATTTTTTTCCATTCGTGGGCTCGTTTTAAAGTTATGAGCTTGAATTTGTTTGATTAGTATGCAAGTTAGCATTAGCATTGTCTACGATTTCACAAAAGTTTGAATTTTAACTAATGGAGAGTTAGTGGTCTCACTTAATTGTTTCAATTGTTTGTATGGGTTAATAACTGAAGATCTGGATGTCATGAATAAAGAAACAATTTTTTTGTAGTAAACCCAGTTCTTTGAGTTAACCTTTCAAAACCTCAAGTAGATTAAAGACAGTTGTTGTTGTTGTTTTAAGTTTGGGCACATATTGGCTTTGGGTACTCTTGGAAAACTATAATAAAGCTGAAATCTTTCTCCAAAGAAATAGCAAAATCTTCTCTTAAATGTTTTTAGAGTAGATTATGGATTATTTACTGTCACCTTTAGCCAAACAGAACACGTACATCATTTACAAGAACGGATTGGTACATAACTTCGAAACTAAAATAGCACTGTGTCTCAGTAGTGAGAACGCAGTGAAAGCAATCTCAATATGATGTGCTCAACTTCAGAGAAGTCAATTTCTGATTTTTTTAAAGCATACAAGCAATTATTCTCATAACACAGCACACGCTCAAGAGAAATGAGGATTCTTCTATTGCAGTGTGCAGAAGTTCTACAAAAAAAAACAAGAAAGCAATTGAATTAAAAACAGGACTTTGCCCCAGCCAAGGTCTCTATCGCAATTAAATTAATCATTAATGATTGGGATTGTCAAAGGCTTTCATATTGCTTGATCTAATTAGAGAAGTGAATGTTACGTAACAGCTTGTTACGGCTTCCAGATCAGTCAAGCGTTCAAGCCGAGATCTGTGTGCTAAGTGCAAGAGTAAAAACCCAGTCAGAACTGAAGAGGAATCAAGAAGCGAAGGCGGCCGACCCCCTCCGCACCCCAGAATCATTAGTATTCTGCACATCACCTTGCGCAGGGACGCTTTGGCTGCATTCATAGCACTACCAATTTCCCTCCTCACCTATGTCACCCTCTTTCATCCTGTTTAGCATTCAAACACTGCAGGCGCAACTCGATCCCAGGAGGTTGTAAACCAATGGTGTGATCCAAAAGTAGACGTGCATCCAAACCCCTCAGTGCATGTGTTCTGCTCAACTGGGCCCCTCTTGTTGGACATGCATGCAGAGTGAGCCCTAAACTGCCTCATAATAAGATCTGTGTGTGAGTGTCAGGGGTCGAGCAGAGACACCACAGGATCCTGCTCTGAAGGAAGTAAACAGCAATGCTCAGAAATGCCAAACACTCTAAAGTTATGCAACAGAACTGCCTTGGGAACCGAGGACACACAAGAAGAGGAACGTAAGCGTTCTGGCTGACTAATGCCAAGTCAGCTCTGTCTAGCTGCAAACAGCCTCTCAAATGCAGAAGCCATGCTCATGTTCATTGAGGTGGTCCCATGATGGGTGCAGATCCTCTGTGAAATAATTACAGTGATCAAATGGGGCTCATTTGCATATTTTGTGCATTTTGCCTCAAAACATGCTACTTTTTTCTTGTTAATAAATCATGCTTAAATACTTTCTCATCAAAACAATAAAACATATGCTTTTTGATTGTATTGTTTTAGTGCATGTTGAATTAACCATGAACGCATTGTAGTTAAAAGATGATATTTTGGGCTTACCTGGGTCGAAATGCGAACTGAAGGCAAAACTGGGATTAAATAAAACCGAGGACATGACCACGGCGAATAAACGCGCTTTCATCCTCTTCAGATTTGCGAATGTACATGGAATAAAGGACAAAACCCCGCTTCAAGCACAATTATTATTGTAGGCATGAGGGTGCTCCTGTGCATCGCGAACCCAGCGTGCTTGTCGCGTCGCGTCATTCCTGCCTCGCTTCAAGCGAACGGATGCAGGCGAGCAGCGCGTTCATGACGGTTTCCGCGTCCATTCGCGTCGCTCGCGCTTCACGTGCAGGCTTCGCAGCAGGGGATGAACGTCGAGTGGATGTCCAGCGCACCGTTTAGCTCTGTCTGCAGCAGTGTCCTTGAAACACAGCGCGAAACAAACTGTTTTGGGTGCTCGTTCTGGTCAGAGCTTTTCTGAGGCTGATGTGAAGTGAGTGGAGGATCGCTAGCGTTGCAGATGCAGTGACTGGCAGGAGAGCTACACAGCAACAAGGTTACGAGCTGGCAACACAAATGTGCTCCCTGCCAGAAAACATATCCGCTATCTCATCCCAACCAATAGGCGTTTCTGATTGATAACTATAGTGAGATACCTATTGGGTTTAATTGTACAGTGAGATTTTTGTATTATCAATTTGTATCATTATCATCTTTCTCTGTTTCTTTCGATTTGGAATTGTGTGTATGCTGGTTTGTCTAAAAAAAACCTTTCTTTCATTTTAGAAAGAAACCCCTGACTCCAGAGTGAAATATTTAATGATCTAATTTCCTGAAACTTGTGTTCATGACTCACAGATACTGAAAACACAAAGGTCATAGATTTAATCATGGAATATTTCTCAGACAGGGACGATTTTTCAGACAGCAGGGTAACCTGAGCATCCCCTAAAAGTAAAAAAAAAAAAAAAACTTGATAAATGTGAATTTAAGTTCTAAAATTATTGTTCATATCAGTTTTAAATGAGATCTCAGAAGGCATTTGAACACAAGTGAATTTGGTTCTTTAGGATAAAGTCTGCAACAATTTAAGTGTTTTGTTCAGAATTGTTTACTAAAAGAAACAAACATTTTTACTTCCACAAAGTCACCAAAAACATGTGTTTTATTCAATCTGCTGGTGCATTTCCTCCATAAATAAAAGTTTGTTTCCTTTCATGATTAATGAGCACAGTTGTATACTTCTTAACATCCCAAAACATCACAAACCTTTGAAGCCAGGGATACTCACCAACAAAATGGCGGCCTATAGTGTTTACAACCGGACATGGAGGGTCAGAGTTTACGGTAATTAATGAGAGGACCTTACATTATTTGACTTAATTTGCTGTTCGGTTTCAAACTGGCTGGTTCTCAGAGGGTATGAAGCATGTATTGTGATTAAAATAAAACTCTTGAAAGGATTTTTGTAATTTTACGGGGATTTGCATCAATGAGCCACATTTCTTTGCAAACAACTGGAAAGTTTCGATTTTCATCTGAGGTCTGTCATTGTTTCAGCAAACATTCGTTCTCCATAGCATATCTTCATGATGATGTAGTTTCTCACTTGTTACTACTGCCTTAGTCCCATCTACTGGACTGAGCAGTTAAATAATTTCCAATTAATACCTCAGAAGCTCAGCTTCACTGCTCAGAGGCTCATAAAGCCTGGGATTCTAGGAGTTGGGCTTGATTTCATAATATGCTAACCGTGATGACATTTTGAAGCTTGAGCTTTTCTGATGGTTTATAGAAATTGACAAAAGCCGGACAGAAACCTGTTTTTGTTATTGATTAGGATAACTGACTACCAGACCCAACCCTTGTTGATTAACAGTTTGCTGAATGAATTGAACTGACACCTGGCAGTTGAACAGTTGTTTTGAGAGCAATGCTTCATCTATTGGTACGTTCAGTGAGTTATAGTGAATTGTTATAGTGTTAAATTGAAATTGAGGTTAATTTTACTATACCTTTTTATTTAGGTTCAGTAAATCTAAAAAACATATATATTGAATAAAATGTCAAGTTTAGCTTTAAATTAAATCTTCATGAATCTTAGCAGCAGAAGGACACGTAGTGTTCTAAACATTTCTCGATAAACCATTGATTCCAGAAAAGTATCCCAGCAAAGGTTCATCTCGATTTATAATTGAAATGCAAAGTTTACTTTCATGGATGTACCATTTCTAGCTACAGTCCACTTTTTGTAAAGCTCCCCCAAATTGTTGGATGATATTTTTCCCCTGACCATCTTGTCAATACTGTTGTTAACCCTTTGCTTGTGTGCATTTAACAACTACTGTTTTACTTCCACTCAATTTTTGTGAACATGTTTGGAGACAAAACATTTTGAGTCTCAAACTCAATTCCTGGAGTGCCGCAGCCCTGTACGGTTGTGCTACAACTTAAAACGAACACACCTGATTCCACTAATTGCGCTCCGCTGGGCTCGTTTGAAGCTGCTGTAGTCTTCTGAAGCATGGTAGCAACAAAAACCAGCAAGAGGGGTTGCCTTTTAGGAATTGAGTTTGAGACCACTGGTTTAAAGGGAGTTTTATATAAATATTGAAAATATAAAAATGTGAATTATTTAAAACATTTAAAGCAAATTGCTGTTAACCTTGTTCAAAGTTCACAATCTATGTGTTTAGTGCCATGACTAATATCAGTGGACGGTTATAGACATGTTACAATGGTAAAACACTAATAAACTGTCTCTACAGAAAGTGAAGTAGGGAAATGATGACAAATTCTCAAAAATATACATAGTTCAGTAATTCTAAAAAGCTTGCAGCTTTATGCACACATAATGTTATTTTTACTTCATGAAATAGAATATAAATGTTTCAGGACTTCAAAAGAGAGAGACAAATATGGTAAGATTTTAAGTGATGACAAAGTGTTATTATCAATCAGATACTTCACAATTTTTTCCTCTTTCTAAACACTTTTTCAAACATTCTTTACAAAAGTAAAAAATGTTTTTTGACTTTCCACTAACTTGCTGTAAGTTACTACATTGGACAAGATGAAAAAAATAAGCCCTGATTCCATTTAAAGTAAAGTAAATAAATCAAAAGTCAAAGCAGTTGTTTAACTTTTTTTTATTGGAGATGGGCTTTAATTTAGGACTAATGTCATTTCAAGAAAAGAACAAAATTACTCTCAGCCTACATTTTAATGTTAAAATTACATGGTTGATGTATGCGATATTTACGCGTGATTTCAACCAGAAAAAGCTGATTTATACCTTACCCATACAAGGTAGCTTTAACAGAATTGAGACAGTAAAGAAATGGAATCAGGGCTTATTTTTTCAGCTCGTCCTGTGTAGTAACTTACAGCGGGTTAGCGGAAAGTGAAGATATTTGTTACTTTTGTAAAGAATGTTTGAAAAAAGGAAAGTGTTTAGAAAGAGGAATAACACAGTGACCTTTTTGGCCAGAATTGCATGTTCCACCGAACCATATCTCACAGAAAAATATCTTGCATGTTGTCAAACAAAATAACCTGCGTCCATCTAAATGCTTCGAATGAACACTAGGAGGCAGGAAAGTGTTGGACATAACTTTTATAATGTTTCTCACAAATGAGATATTGCGCAAAACTCCCTTTTTATAAACGTTTGAACTGGAATGTGGGTTATCAGTGTGTGTGGTTGCGTGCGTGCGTGTGTGCGTGTGCACAACTCACAAAAATGTGGAAAAACCCACCCAGTAGTTTTGTTTACTAATCTTAAACAATTAACTTCAAACTAAAATATCTTAATTTTCAATACACTTAACAAGTTTGCTTAACTCCTAACACACCAAATCAGTTAAAAAACACAATTGGCTAAACAGTTCATTTCATTCTCAAAACCCCTCATTGTAAACAAAACTCCAAAACTCATTTTCAAAAAAACAATAATACAGTTTTCAAAACACTAACACATGTTTTCTTCCGACAGCAAGACACATCATAACACATTGAGAAAAAAATTGGCTTTAAAATGACTGTTTTGGTGTTGGTGGAGCTTAAGTGTAAAAGAAGTTCAAGCATTTGAAATTTGTGTTAACTGAATGTATTTTGTATCAAAACAACAAAAAAAAGTGTTATGTGTTTAGCCTACCAAGACGGATGTTGTGCTAATTGTGTTAAGAGTTTAGAAAAGTAGTTAAAAATATAGAACAAAAACTGTCATAGCAATTGTGAAAACTGTAATTTACAGATCAGACCCAATTCTTGACAAAAAAGATCAACTAACTCCATTATAGTATCTTGAATTCCAGATAGAGTTCGTAAAAACTATACAGAGCATGTTAAACATCTGCCCCTATAGTTGCAGTTTGTGCCTCTTCAAAAACATTGGTTGAGGGCCTTTGTTTTTAGTTATATCAAACGTCAACACAAGTACAGAAAAATTGCAAAGAGCCTCTTTAAGTGTGTTTTCCCTAATTTATGCATGCTTAGTTCAAATCAAAAAAGAAATAATAAAACATGCTGGTGGTGCGTGACACTAAATTCCTTAAGTGGTTCTGTTTGGTGCTTGTTAAATGACCAAAACGCCTGTTTCAAATGCCCTAAAGACTTCTGCAGAAATATACAGTGCTAAAATGTTATTTCCGCTCTAGCCTAAGAGCTCATTAAATATGATGAACCCAATTCTATTACACTAAATGAAGAGGAACAAATTAACACCTTAGTTGGGTAGTTCTAATAGTAGAACCAGCTTGAGGATTTTTTTGGTCTATAATTTAAATGCAACAGAACTGAAGCTGTTCCTTACTGTAAAATGCATTACCTTATAGACTCATTATCTGATTAAAAAAACGTGTTTTAGATTAGAAACAAGGATGTAGGGCAACATCCTGTTCATAAAAAAACACTTCTGTATATTTGGTTATTCAGTAGGCGTATTCGAGTTATTTATTAATCTAATCACAAGGTTTTATGATTCATGTTCTCATCAAAAAGACTTCTAAAAGTCACTGGTGCTATGTGACCGAGTTTAATTAATCTTGATAGTAACATTTAGAGGTCTTTCAACAACAGTTACATATGCAAATTTAACCACAAAGATGCTTTTGTGCTTGACCCGAAGATGACCCGCAGAGTGCGGTTTGAGTATAGTTTCAGCTTAAAAAGATCAGCTTTAAAAGATAAATGTTGCACTCATTCTAATATCTGTTGTCTGTATAATAGATGAGTTAAAGGAGAAAAATATTAAGACTCTTTCTGGTAAAACCTTAACATAACACAAAACACAAATCAATAGTGTCATTATCACAGTATCATTAGCTGAAATTACAGAAACAACATTTTCTTATTTTATGAGTCAAACTGCTCTTATATTTGAGGCTTTTCAAACATTTGTTTTTCAGTTGGGTTTAGTAAATTAATTAATTTAGTTTCTTTTACTACAGAAATTCAATACAAGAAATGAATGCGCATCTCAAAGTAGCTTTATAGAAATCTTAAGAATTTTATCTAGAGTGGAACTGAAGCACAGAAACACTCTTGAATTGTTAAGTTCGTATAAAGTAGAAAGTTACCAAATGAACACTAAAGAAAGTTAACTCTAATGAACCTGAACTTAAACTAACAAGTTGTTCAGGTTTCTTGAAAGAATGTGATCTTTTTCTAGGATCTCTTTACTTTGACTTAATTCATTCTAAATTATATTTGTTTTAGGCGGTTTTTGCAATATAATAAAATTATAATTTTAATCTGCATAAAGCCGTCATTTTATTTGAATGTATGAATATACATATACATACAACTTGACCAGCAAGGTTTCCATCTCATTGCATGCACAACTCGGAATGTAAATGTTTTACAGATTTATCAGTGAGCTACATATCATAAAGTCTGTATTTGCATAAGCAAAAAAAAGCATAAAATGTGACAGCGCTCTTCTTCCATTTGCTTGATCTGAAATACAGAAGGAGCAGGTGTGTTGGCTGGGATTAGTCATAGCAAAACTTTAAGTCAACCACAGGCATGCTTGGTTGAACCGATTGGTTTCATTTAGTTCATCACGTGTCTGACAGAACCCATCATGAGTAGCGAGCAAGACCGGCAGGCTACACACTGAACAAAGTGTCTGAAAATGTCAGTGTACATGTATAGCCTTAAGAAAACTGTCCAGCTCTTTATGGCATTTTGTTAAGACTCAAATGGAGGGATCATTGTACATGTGACCTCGAACGTCAAAAATTAACAAGACTGGGACCACAATTTGAAAGACTATGCCAGACCAAGTGTATCACAAAATGTTTTCACAACCTTAATCTTCAGAGGTGGCATTACGCGTTCTTTAGTTTCCATTGCCTTTAAATTTGGACAATATGTTGGCCGGTTAAAATTGTTGTTGCTGCATTAGTATCTGTGTTTTGACATGTTTCCTTAACCATAATATCCACTTTGCTAGGCACTTTGCATTCTTTCGCTTCCATTGAAATGGATTTTGGCTGATATTTTGGCTGATATTAATAACCACTATAAATTAATACCAGGGTTACACAAGAGAATATTGGAAATTTTGGGTAGCCTTTAACTGTTGCGCACCTTACTGTATTGACTCACAGTGTAGTTGGGGCGATACATAGAGTTTGCATACAACAGGTCCCTTCGCGATGGGGTAGGAACCAATCTTAAAGAACCTGTGGGGTCAGGATGCAGTGCAAGCTTCTTTAGTATTGTGTGAGGTATGATGAGGAACGCATGGGACATAAGATAACAGCAGACCATTAAAATGGCAGACAATTCCTGATTAAAGATTGACTACTCCATTTGATGTACCACATGATTTGTGCATGCAGTATAGCATACTGACTTATTAAGTTGGGCAACACTGAAAAATGCTGAATAGCTTGGAATCAGTAAAGTGTTTCTGCAGTCCGAGCAAAGTTTCAGAAAAACCTTCAGTAGTACATAGATAAACCTAAAAACACCCTCCTTTCACATACAAATGTGTACAAAAACCTAAACAAAGTATAGATGCCATTTAGACTATTTAAAATTTAGACGTATTGGTAATGTTTTAAACCATGTTCCTATCCAGACCACATGGTATTATCTCTATCAAATGTTTGGAAGTTCAGTGGGGCATTGGAAATCAATAGGCATTATTTGTAATTGAAGTAGTCTTTTCTTCATCTGCCAAAGGGTAGTTGCCAACAAACTTTGATTGATTGCACTGTTCAAAGTGGTAGTATATACCAAATATCTGTATTGAATCTGGTTTTGTGACAGCAATAATGAGTCTACTGTAAACCTTTTTCAAAACAGGTGGGTACTGACATTGCCTCCATTGGGACAAACACAAGCGGCAACTCCCCACTTTCCCTCTGAACACATGTAATAGGAGGTGACTGAAGTTGCAATTCCTCGACTGACCACTTGAGGCTTATCCCAAAAGTAAGCAGATTTCAATAGACACCCATGTTAAAAAACATATTTTTAAACCCAAAATAAACACATGTAATGACAAGTTAAATCTATATTAAGATGTAAAGTTGAAGTAACTAAGAGAAAACCCAGCTAACAACATTGTCACGAGAAAAGAGAGGATTCTTATTTTTATTCTTTTTTTTAAGATCGTAAGTATTCCTTGAAGAGAAATGTCCACATAGCAGCTCGTTTAAAAGGTGGGTCTAAATGAGGGAGGAATTAATGTTTAACCCACCCGAGTCTTCTAGGCCACCTTTAGTCAACAGGCTGCTAATCCTGCTAACTTTTAGCATTCTTCCATGCGTAAATTTGATACTTACCTAAGCACTTTGCAGGCGAGAAGGTGTGAAGAAATAGTTTTTTTGTGCTGGCTGTCTAGGTGAGGATTTTTCATGTAAAGCAAGCAGAGAACTTGATGGCCAGTTCTCACACTGCCACTATGGGATGTGTTGGCTGCTTCAGATACAGATATATTTCCTTGAAACAACTTCTTTTTTAATTGTCATTTGTAAGTATGTGTAAACATATTTTTTCTTCAACGGTGTACTTCTTTTAGCAATAAAATTCAGCAGCAAAAATAAACACCATCTCACTTTGAAGTGCTTCTTTTATTTAGATTTTCTAAACATGTGTAATCATGTTACATTTGGTAATTCTCTAAGGATTCTGCAAGGGAGTATGTGTGAACGGTTGCTGGTATCAGTTGACCAGTTGATTGACCAGTTCAATTGTACACAAGTAAATGTACACACGGTGTGAATCTGCACATTTATGGAATTATTCTACGACATGAAATTGCTCAAAAGTGAGAGGCAACTCTTTTTGTGCTGAGGTGGATAAAACCTCACGGTACATAGCTTACTACTTCAGTACCCTCAAGAATTCTGTGCTGTAAGGACCTCCTCTTATTTTTCATGCCATTATCTCATGTAACTGCTCTTTCTGTTTACTCATTAGACTCCAGACCTCGCGCATGTTTTTCTCTCACTCTCCTCTCTCTACTTTCTTCACACTTCCTTATTCCATCCTTGCACCGTTTTAGTGAGTTGTATTTTTATCAAAAGCCTCCAGCGTAAAGTCGCATGTATACTCCTTTCAGATTTCAAACTAAATGTCTTTGTTTAACACTTTTTTCGGATGGTGCTGATGGTGAAGAGACAAACCTTTTTAACGCATAAGGAAATCATGCTTGCCTTTTATTTTAAATAATATTTCTTCATTTTGAAAATCAAGCTTGGATCACAACCGAACCATGTCAAGTAAGTTTTTATGATGTTGTGTTTTTAAATGTATACAGATCCTTTGAACATAAACTTTTCTGCTTACTTGATTATAAACCACATCCTGCTCAGCAAAAGAGGTGCTCATGTGTGTCATTCATGACAAAACTATTTTAAAAACTTAAAACCTGTTTTACAGTTAAATGTAGGAACATAACCAGTTTGCTTTTCCTTCAGCTTCTTTCAGATTTTTGTGACATGTCTCAAATGCTAGAGTATATTTTTTTAAATTTGATATCAATTTATGGTTATGCTTATTTCACATACTTTGATCATCTAAAGTGCTTTACAGGAATTAAATACATTGAGAACATAATAAAAAATAGCATTTTATTTCCAGCTAGAAAAGAGCATTCAACACAACACAATTCTTTAGCGCAAGCGTCACAGTGGTGCAGTGGGTAGTACGGTCGTCTCACAGCAAGAAGGTCGCTGGTTCGCGCCTTGGCTAGGTCGATTGGCATTTCTGTGTGGAGTTTGCATGTTTTCTCCGGGTGCTCTGGTTTCCCCACAAGTCCAAAGACATGCGGTATAAGTGAATTGAGTAAGAACGATTGTCCATAGTGTTAACGTGTGAATGAGTGTGTGAATGTTTCCCAGCGATGGGTTGCGGCTGGAAGGGCATCCGCCGCATAAAACATATGCCAGAGGAGTTGGCGGTTCATTCCGCTGTGGCGACCCCAAAAGGGAAAAAGCCGACATGAAAATGGATGGATGGACAATGGCAGCATGTTTCACTCTAATTTACTTCACATCAACATTGAAGCCCTAAAAAAATCTAGCTTTAAAATAAGATGTCCGTACACTCATGCCCTCGCCTCTATGATAGACAGTATGCACGACTACTTCCACATTGTATGCCAATTGTTCGTCAACTATTGGTTCATCGGCGAAAGTTGTTTTATCCAATAAATTGGATCGCCATGAAATTTTACATTTGTTTCCTTATTTTTTGTAAAAGTATGGATACCTCTGAATTTTAACACAATAGTAACTTTGAACCTTCGAAATAGAGGAAATTACATTTTTATCATTCATGTAAAAAAAAATATTTTAGATATAGATCAAATATAAAAATATGACAATAAAATGGAAATACAACAAATCTGACTAAAATAACACCTATGATCATTTCTGAAGAACCAAAACCAAGCTATCAACACAATACTCCTAACAGAAGCTCAAACCAGCTTGTTTAAAACTGAGATTTTAGCAGAAATGTGTAGGCAGTGGGTGTGCATAGATCCATCCAGTGCTATTTAGTTCACGTGACGCAGTATCGCAGGTCAAAGTTCATCAGAGCTGAATCCAAAAACTCACCACATAGGTTGCTTGCTAATGCTTGAAAGCAATAAAAAAATATTTTCATTTGTTCTTGCACTATATTCACCACTTATAAATCAGTGATTGTCGACCCAACGGAAGAATAATGTTGCTTCATCAATAAAAATCTAAATCAATTCCTGTTTTCAATTAGATTTGTCCTTTCTTTTTAGGTTAAAGCCATTATCATGCCATTATCAGAACTGGTCCATATATGTCTTTATCGTAGAATGCGTTTTACGACTCACAGAGACTTTTTTCCACTGTTGTGAAATATGAACCTAGCCCTCCTTCCTCAAGAGTCCAGAAATGCTGCCTGGCAATGATTTGTTTAATTTGTTGATCTGTGGCCCCTTGAGCACACGGAAAGCAGATGACTCAAAACTGGATTTAAAAGGTGACATATTATGTAAACAAAATTTTTCAGACATTTTCCTCCACAAAAAAACCCTTTCCAAGTTCTATTCAAATTCGTTCATGCATGTTTATTGCATATTTTGTGTCATGTGCATAATTGCATATTCCTTTTTTGGGAGATCAAAACAGATTGATAATCATAGCACCTCCAATTTTTATGCACCTCCTGATGACCAATCAGAGGAACCGCTAATGCATCTCATCTACATGCAGAACAGACCGCGTCTGACATCGGAAGTGTAACATTAGCAGACCTACGGCGAACAGCAATGTTTAAAATATTTTCAAAGAAGCACTACGCGTTGATGTTTTACCAAATTCTGACTAACAAGTGAGGTGAAAACAGGGTAGTGGGAGGAGCAGGAGGTAAATGGCACATTTGGCACAGCCCAACAATCTTAAGAGACTCAAAAAAAAATTTTATGATAGATACTGCCTTTTGAAGGTTATTAAAGGTGCAGTGATAATATAGAGATGTCATAGATTTATTTGAAATGCTTTAACATTAGTATAATAGGGTACCTTTACAGTTTTTCACAATTGCTATGACAGTTTTTTCAAAACATTTAACTACTTTCCTGAACTCTTACCACAATTATGTAACTGTAAAACTATAAAAACAAAAAAAAAACCCTCTTCCATCAATTCAAACTCAACCAGCAGATCAGACCCAGCTAGTAACACTGACACCTTTTTATCATCGCAGCATTATTTTGATATGATAGTCCATGCTTTTATTATATCTCATATTTCATGATTACCCCTCATTGAATCCCCATTCAACTTCCCCATGTGCTGTTTGTGCTAGAAAGAGGGGCCAAACCACTACTATCCTGGCTTCCCTTTAGTGGCTGCCTATGAAAAATTCATTTTAGTTAGAAGAGTAAACTCTGCCTGTGAAGAGTTAATTTTTGTGTAGAGTTCTTTTATTTGTTTTTTAAATATTTAAATGCCCCCCCCACACCTTTATCCACCTTTATCAGTTTGTCATTTTTTTATTTGCTTTTAACACTGTCTGAGACTATGTTATGCTTTTACTGTTGAGTATTTTTGGGGTGTTTACGGCGTGTTTTAATGTGTTTAGATTTTATTGTTTTATCTCAGTTTTAAACTCCTTTTTATACACTCAATCTGTTGTATTTTAAATGTTGTAAAGGACTTTGTTATCACAGCTGCAGTTTTCATATAAAATAATGTTAATTTGAGTTTTAAGGGTTATTAATCTGCTTGAAATAACAAACTCTTTCATTTTAATTGATCGGTGTGCCCATAAACCAAAGACACAAATGGTAAAACTGATTTTCTTTTTCTCTCCTTTTTCTCAGGTGATTATACATATTTTCTCCATCCGAAATATTTGCTGTTGTGTATCTCTTTTGGACTAAACATATTTTTTGTTTACATGATTCAATTTCATAAAGAATCCCAAAGTGCTGCGAATCCTTCTACATTTATACAGAAGCCTGTGGAAAACACTACCATACTGCTGCTCTGGTTCTGGCCGAATGGAGTTGGAGATCCCAGTATTTGCAGACCTTTGTTTAACATTGATGGGTGTTTCCTAACTGTGGATAGAGAGCTGTACAGCCAGGCTCATGGAGTATTGATAAACCACAGAGACATAAACAACGACCTGTCCAATTTACCCCTAAACCCACGGTCCTTCTTCCAGAAATGGATATGGATGCACTTTGAGTCCCCAGAAAACACAAGAAAGCTCAACGGTTTGGACAATCTCTTCAACGTAACCCTGAATTACAGACGGGATGCGGATATAGTTCTCCGTGAACAAATGATGCTTAAAAGTGAGGATACAGAGGATGCGGTTTTCCCTCAGGTTCTGGACAAAAAGGACAAGTTGGTTTGCTGGATTGTGAGCAATTGGAACGAGAGGCATGAACGGGTCAAATTCTATAACGAGCTTAAAAAGCACATTGACGTTTATACCCTCGGGAGGCATTTTGGAAAAGGAGTCAGTGATGAGGAATACAAGGAAACACTAACTAGCTGCAAGTTCTACCTCTCATTTGAGAACACAAACATTCATTTTGATTATGTGACAGAGAAACTGTTCAACCCTCTGACTTTAGGAGCTGTTCCAGTAGCTCTTGGGGCTCCGAGATATATTTATGAGAGGTTTGTGCCAGAGGATGCGTTCATTCATGTGAATGACTTCCCTAGTGCTAAGGAGCTAGCTGCACACCTGCTGTCATTGGATAAGAATGTTGAGGAGTATAAAAAGTATTTTCAATGGAGGAAACACTTTGAAGTTAAATTAGTTAGTTATCCTGTAGAGCATGCATGTCGTGCTTGTGAGTATATAAGAACAAAGAAAGACTATCAGGTTTTTAAAAACCTGAACAAATGGTACTGGAAACCCATTGAAGATTTAATATAATAACTAATGTTTTTTAAGCACTATGTTTATTTTATTATTGTTAAAACAGAAAAAGCCACATCTGAACTCTTGGGTATCTTTTTGTTATGGTGAATAAAATGAGAGTAGTTTGAGCTACACACTGGAGTATTTTTAATTGTTCTGATTTCAATATGCAGCAGTTTTCTTTGAAAACAGTAATTAAGGGACTTGAATGAAATAGACCAAAATTATAAAACATAAAAAGTTGGATTTTTTAAACTATGTTAATCCACCCTGCACCTTTGCAAGGCTGTGTAAAAATGCTATATAAATGCTTTTTAGTTGATTGATGAAATGGGATGCCCATTTTAAAGGTGCTGTATCATGTACACTCTACCTTTTAGATATTTTTAAATGTTTTAGTATTGTTCCCTCATCAAAAACATGCCTCAAGGCATATTCAGTTGGCTTCATGTATGTTTGTGTAAGCCTAATTTATTTTTTTAGGAGCTCAAAATGGCTTGACGGTTGCAGCAATATTTGTTGGCCATAGCTTCGCCCACTAACCAATCAGATGAACTGCTAATGCATCTCAATGAAGAATGTATGCACCGACTGATACGGAAGTGTAAGAGTAGCAAACCCATGTTGCATAAACAATGAAAAGAAATTGTGTTGATTAATATGTTCATGTGTCAACAAGCATAACCCAGCAGGGGGCGTGGTGGAAGCATTGCAGTAGGAAGAACAGGCGTAGATGCCTCTTTTTACAGAGTACAACAATTTGAGGTGTCTCAAAGACATTGTTTACAATAAACATTACCTTTTGAAGCTTATTAAGGGTGCAGTGACAGTCTAAAGGGATCAAATATTTATTATAAATTATATAAAAGGGGTATGATATGACACTTGTAATGAACACTTGTAATGAATGGGTTCAAATTCGATTGATTTATTTTAATGTGAAATTCAAAAAGTAACCTAAAGGTGTGAATTGTATAATTTTCTAAATGTGCCATCCATAGCGCAATGTCCCTCTAATGCGTTGCGGTTTATGTGTTAACCTATCGGCAAGAGCCTTTTATTGGCCTTTAAACCCGGCAAAGAAGTTGTTACACACACATAGGAAGCAAACAAGTTTCTGCTATGCTAATTTGTTCTCTTATCAGAATGAGTCAACATGGAATGAAGAACTAGACTGAGCTAAACTCTGGTTTATCATTAATCTCCCTGTCTCTTTTGTTCTTTCCACGCATCAGAGAGCAATTTCTTGTTCTTGTTTCTTGTTGCAGTAGCTTTTTTTTTAGGTTTTTACCAGACCGGGTGCTAACCCAGGGCCAGAACCAGAAACATCCACTATGGACATTTGTGCTTACCAAATTGACTTATACAGCATGTCTTTGGATTTGTGGGGGACAACGGAGAACCCGATCACGATCACAGGAGGAACATGCAAACACCACACAGAAAAGCCAACTGACCCAGCCGAGGCTCAAACCAGCGACCTTCTTGTTGTGAAATGCCCTTGCTACCCACTGCTCCACCATGGCACCCTTAACCTTTAACAGTCTATAAATACGGTTTGCTTAACAGATTTGTGCAATATCCTGGAAATGAGGCGCTGTTGTGGTGTGGACAATTGGTGTTCCTGATGTTAATGTATCAAGACACAGTCATTTCAGATTCTGACTCCAAGCAGCAGGGCAGACAGGGAAGTCAATCTCATTTCCAGAAGACCTGGAACTTTCTAAAACCCTGAATGGTTACATTAGTCAATTGTGCAGAGCTCTATGTATAAAAGTTTTTCACATGAACTGTTTCTTCTTCATCACTCCCTTTAACATACTTTTGATTCTGGCCTCTTTTACTGTGTTTTGCCAACAACATAATACAATTTTTTGGGTGTTTGTACAAAGAAACATTTTACTTTTGATAATGCTCTTATTTTTTGGTCATAAACCATCACAGGACATCAATTGTTATTATACGAATACCTAATAATAATTAGTTTGAACCCTGGAAACTCTGGCATAATTGGAAATGAAAAGACAGACTTAGTAGCAAAGACCCTGAAAAGAATCCTTAAACTTCCAACCCCTCCACTGGACCTAAAACAGGAAATGAACAATCTCATTCAAGAGGAATGGCAAAAAGAATGAGAACAACATCATTAAAATCCATTTCCAAGTAAATGTGCAATGTTATAAACCAAAAACAAGAGATGAACAGGTTATTCATTCAAGATGTTTGAAATGCCACTCAAAAATAACCCATAGTGTCCTAC
This sequence comes from Danionella dracula, assembly GCA_900490495.1. NCBI lineage: Eukaryota > Metazoa > Chordata > Actinopteri > Cypriniformes > Danionidae > Danionella > Danionella dracula. The sequence goes on from UELW01000322.1 coordinate 7,924,564, forward strand.
TTAAAGGAGAAACAGCCGGCGAGCCAAGTCACAGGTAAACATCTCTGTGGAATGTACGAATCCACGAGAGGACAAAATCTGAAGACTTGAATCTTCAATTACTTTTTTAAAACAACATGTGAACTATTGTAATTGGTGGTTTGAACTAACTGAGAAGTATTTTATGACAAGCTATGCTACACACGTATTTAAATTAAGAAGTGTGTGTATAATGTAACACAAGTAGCCATAAAAAAAACATAGATGTTAGCTTGCCTTTAACAAATAAGCAAACAAATAAACTCATCACAATTTGTTCGAGAGTAAGCAGTAAACACACAGTCCACGAAGAAACGAGAACTTTAATTTATTCAAACTATTGGCTCAGTTCAAGAATATACACACTTAAACCGTATAGAAACTAATAAAAGAAACTTGTCTTTTGGAATTTCTTCATGCACTGTATGTGGCCCAACCTGTTTTCAAACAGGGGATTGGTTTTAACCAGAGAACAGAATATTAATGCGCAGTCTGACCTTTTGACTTCATTCCTGTCAGATCCAGTTGATCTGCCTCGATCACCGCATAACAAAGCCCAAGATATGTATGTCTAAAACTATTATTAATCTCATCACCTTCTGTACAGCATGGTAGAAATGCAGTAGGCAGCTGTTTGGCACCATTATGGTTGGTCACAAAAATGGCCTAAGGGGACAGGCATCTCTCTTCGTGCTAATGGAACCAGTATAGAATGTTGTGGAAAAGCCTTAAAAATTTTGCTGAACCGAATTGTATTATTCCATGTAGTACAAAAGTCCTTGTCAAATTCTAGCATTGTAAGCAAATCTTTTGTGTATGTAAAGTAGTTAGAGATCTGATTGAGCATTTCTACTTACAGGACATACAAATTCAGCTTCTGGCAACTGCCTTGAATCACAGGCAACCCATTAACACCCACAAGTCAAACATTTGCACATGGTGTTAGAATATATTCATCTATATAATAACTATTTCAGAGAGATGTACTTACTTTTGTGAGAAACTGTCTAAGTGTAAGTCTGCTTGAAAATGAGTTTCACATTTTTTTTTATTAAATGTTGTAGAAATGTGTTTTTCACTGCTAAATGCATTGTTGTTGCAAGTTTGCATTCCATTGAAACAAAAAATTCCTTCGTCTCAAATGTGAAACGGACAAATTAAAAGGTCAGAGAGACTACTTGTTTCAGTATATTTGACTTTTTTCAGCATTGTTTACATCTAATAAGAGACTGCGACATCTGGTGCTACATGTTGGTTTGCTTGTGTGTAGCTGAAGTGCAGTGGCATCATCTATTGGTCATTGTTTGTAAAGGCAGCACAGGTTTAAATCCATGTGTGGTTTTATAATGAAAAATACCCAAAAATATGGTACAAAGATAAAATGTCAGCTCCATTACATCACCCCATAATGCTGGTGTCATCAAACCATTCCAGCCATCTGATAACAAACCTTTTCATTAGAGATAATTATTATTAAACACATTCAACCTTTACTTTTATCTAGGACTTTCCCTGGAAACGAAGAACAGCTTCATAAAGAAATGCATAGCAACTTTCATGGCGTAGCAACTTCAATATCTTTTTCCAAAGAATATTATTCCTTTATTTTTTACTTAGTGTAAGCAACAACAAAAACCTTTTTTATCATGATTGTATTTAACTTTTTTTTGCATAACAATTACTACAAAACAGTAAGCGTTTTGTTCAGAAAAAAAACGTTGCATCTCAATTTTTGGTGGGGATCTTTTGTTTTCTCAGAATTTATGAAAAATTATGAAACCAACTATTTAATGTGGGATAAGATCATTGGACATGATTTAGTTAAACAAAAAATAAGTATTTATTGAAACTTAAAATCAAGCAAATGGAACAAACCTTGAAAATGGTTGACAAGACCTTAGAAACAGAGTTGGAAGCATCAAAGACGTCAGACTATTTGACTAGATGATTGACAGCTTTTGACACCTCCGATGATAGCCGTGCAAGGACCCCACCCACCAGAGAAAATGTTCTAAAAAATAACAAAATATAAATATAAACTATTCAAACGGCAACAGGGTTCACTCTAATGTTCTTCACATCAACACTAAAGTCCTAAAAAATTAAAGAATGAGAATGAATTTAGAATAAGATTTCAATCAACTTGTGCTCTCTCCTCTTTAATCCGGTATCATGTCACGCCAAAGTGGAATTTCAGCTTGGAACGAAATCCAAAATTTTTACATTCAGGTTTCCTTTTTTAAAATTAAGTATTATTATTTTAGTATTAAGTTAAAGGATAAAATACAAAATAATCAACAAACCCTTCAGGCTTGTGATTAAAGTCACAATGTTTTAAATATAAACTTGATATGTTATCCATTCATCCATTTTCTTTTTGGCTTAGCCCCTTTATCCACAATGGAATGAACTACCAAATCATCTAGCATATGTTTTACGCAACAGATACCCTTTCAGCTGCAACCCCCTCCAAACATCCACACACACTCATTCACAATATAAACAATTTAGCTTACCCACTAGGTTGTACCGCATGTCTTTGGACTTGTGGAGGAAACCGGAGCACCCGAAGTAAACTCACACTATCACTGGGAGAACATGCAAACTCCACACAGAAATGCCAAGGCTCGAGGCTCGAACCAGCAACCTTCTTTCTGTGACGCAATCGTGCCACTGTGACATCCTATTGTTGTTGATTTAAAAAAACCTGTTACATGTAGAATTTAAACATGTTTTTGTGGCTGTAAAGTTGAGGACAAAGTTGAGGTATAATTGTTCCTTCCTTTTAGACTGTGGGTTGAGACAAAGGTGGGCCACGCTTACACCATTGCAGCATTATCAAAGGATTATCGCTTTAACCAAACTTCACCGTTGTGTAATGTTTTTTTTCAGCAATCTAAAAATAGGGATATAGAAGGGTGGATGACTTCATCAGAGACCAAAACACTGTAAACTGACACTGACAAACCAATTTTCACACTTCAGCTATTCAGCTAATAAACATCAGCTTTTCAAACTATTTCTGCTCTTTGAAACAGCAGAGAATATCTAAATAAATCCAACCAGAAAGCAAATGAGGATTCTGATATTTGATAATAGTGTATTTGTGTATTAATAGTGTCTAAATTTAACATTGTTTATAAAAAAAACTTTTATTTTAAAAAGTGGTGGATACAAATGCTTATGATCTATTGTAAAAAGGTTAAACCACTAAATTATTTTATTCTGATGTTAGTGTTTTAAAATAAAGTCATGATATTGCACATGGTTTAACATGTGAAACAGACAAACATCTGATTGGTCTTGTGGTTTTCTCGTAGGAAGTAGAGGCTGTTGGGTAATTTCTGGTTAAAATTAAACCCTATATAAGCCCACAGAACACATGTTTCTATACATGGGAACGTAGGAGTAATACATTTTAAATCAGAAATGGAAAAAAAATGTTGTTACTCATAAACGACTTCTTGAGAAAATGTTTGTAACAACCTGCAAACATTAGTAAACTTTAATTTCCTAGCAATTTCCACACCAAGGCAGACCATAGTGCTTGACAACATGAAAACAGAACGATAGTTACACAAACAGCAACTCAGTGTAATCTCAGAAGCAGAGACAGAAATCATGAATCCAGTTTAAACATTTTAGTAAAAAGAAAAGTTTTGTGTTAAATCGAAAGTATCCATTGAACTCATACCCTTTCATCTTTAATTTTGTCCAGAGGACTTTAAAAAAAGACCTGTTTATCCAAATAGGCCAGGGGGGAGGGGCAGCCCTTTTTTTAGGAATTTAGTTTAAAACAAGTAAATTCTCAGTGTATCTAGTAATTACTAATAAAAAGAAAGAGTCGAGTCGGATTCTTTAAGACTCGTTTTTTTTAACTAATAATTTTTATGTTTTTTAATGATGAGCAAGACAGTTTGAATACCTCTTATACTACTTTCTACCATTTTTTATATGTTGTGATAGATGAGTAACCTGGTTAAAAGCAGCCCCTCCCACTAAAAGTCATTTTGTACAGAACTGAACCATCGAATTTAGTTTTTTTCCTGGAGTTTAAAAAGATTCTTTAACGTCTGGTCATGATGCCGGAAAATGGAAGCTTTGAAACAAAGCTGAAAGCAAATCTTCTTAGCTTAACCATACATCTCCAAAGTGTAATTGTTGTCAAATTAGTTGTTTCTGCCCCCTAAAAAGAGGGGTAAATGCCAGTGGAGTTCACCAGAGACTCCTATAGTCCTGCAATTATTAACAATGTTCAGCAACAACTTGCTGGTAGCAAAATGATCATAAAGCTTCCGTTGTACAGACATTACAAATGTCAATAATTTATCACTTACTATTTATATGTAATGCGCACCTCATTGACAACGATGCCAATGAACTTGTTCGGGTTCATAGACGAGGCAAGCAATCGTCTCCATTTGGGATTCTACAACCAAGGCTCCTAAACTGAAGCACCTAACCCTAACTCATAACCCTAACCCAGTCATCCACATCCATGAACACAGAGCTAGTACAGACTACAAATGTCTCGCCTCCGTCCCTTGGTGTTTTGGGCTTGGCATCTTCATCTTGTTGCCTTTGCAACTAATAGAGCAAGCTGGTAAATCAAGCTTTTTCCAAACTCTGTTGGGAGAACCATCAATACATCTTGGTGACAAATAAAATGTAATATACAGTGTCACATTTTTTTTGTCAGACCAATGAATAGCCTCATGTGGAGTCTTCTCCATTGACTAGCAGACTGAGTCAAATTCCAACCTATAATCACTCACAGTCATTCCCGCTGTTCACTGATTGGCCGGTACAAGTCTAATTGAAGAAAACGAAACTCAGTGGTTCAGTTCCAGACCCTCAGTACGAAACAAAATGTTGTGGAAGGGGCTGGTTTTAACCAGACTATCCCATGTGGCCATCTTAGAATAGATAACTTTTACACTTCTTTCTGCTTTCAAAATCTTAGAATATCAGTCATAAAAATAGATTCAGTAAATGTCACTTGAAGAAACTCCAGTCACATTCAACCAACTCCTTTCACGTGTGTCAGTCATTAGCAATTGAACTGAAGTGGGAAACTTTCTTTTTTTAAACCACACAATAGTTTTTAATCAGGTAAGAAAATAAAAATCATGAAAGTACCACTTGTATCTGTCAGAGCAAAGAAAAAGCTTGCAGACTATATCTGTGTAATTGCTCCATTTATAGCAGTTAAAACTTTTTTGTTAGCAGCCTCAGACGCATATTCCAGTGTGTGCTGATTGTGGAGGTGGCATTTCCATGGCAACGCTCATGTTATCAAAGCTCAGGAAAGACCCAGCTATCAACAACCGAAAAACAGAAAAACACTCAAGCAGTTTCACAGATTAGGAAAAGAAGAAAATATTTTTAAAAAATCAGCAGCATGATAAAAGTGAAATTTGTGCAGTTGTACTGTATAAATGAAAACAAATATGTAAAGATAGTATAATAGAAATTGGAACTTTAATAATTCATTTCATTTGAATTTAATTCAAAGCATCACAAGATTAAATGAAAAGCGTTAAAGAAAAGCTGAACAGTCATTTCTAGAACTAAGATGACCTTTTTGCTCAAGTTCTGCACGTTTGTTTCTTGTCTTGAATAGAGGCACATTAACCAGAAATCTCTTTTTCTATGGTAAACAAAGCTCTTGGCACAGGAATGAACTGCTTCTCAGCACTCATTCTCTTTCTGTCAGCAGTGTGTTTGATGGGTGCAGAACAAGAGGAAAAGCGCTGCATTTCAGGGGTCTATACAAAAACCAATCAATTAAAAATGCTTTGAGAGCTTTGGCTTTTGTCATACTTTAAGATAAAAATTATTACATCAGAATATCACCCGTTCATTACTTCAATATTACTTTATTAACAAATAAATGATTTAATACAACAATAAATACTTTTAAAAGTGAAGTTGTTTGTCAGTTTTTAAACACTGATGATAATACGCATTGTTTTGTATTTTTAGAATTGTATCTTTTTAACTACATCATTGATGCTGAAAATTCAGGTTCTACATCATTGTAACAGTATTTACTTTAAATCTATTTTTTAAAAACCCAATATATGATCTTTTGTAAATTTAAAACTGTTTTGCAATTGTTATTTTTACTGAACTCTTCAAAGTCTCTGAGACCAAACTGTATTCCTAATATGTATGTGTTATCATAATTGTTTTAATTAAATAAATAATGTGAATTTCTCGCTTCCCATTTTAAACTATATTGTTAACTGTACTCTACCATTCACCTCACTTTGTCTCCATCAAATAACTGTTGTTACGCTCTAACTGAGTACTCTCATGTAGCCAGACTTTCAGAGAAGTTCTTGTGTGTTTGGCAGCTTTCTTTGGCTAAGACACACCCAGGAAGAGGTTTGACCGATATGGTGATTAACCAATTTATAAACATGTAGCCTCATGTTTTCAGGAAAATGTGGCTACGAAGATTTCTTAACATGCAACAAGTTACACAATGATATTCAATATTTAACCGTTCTTTATAATCACTCATTTTCAGCACTCAGTTTTTTTCTTTTCTTAATTGTATGGCTGAACTTTGTTTCTTAGCTAAATGAAAATAAACATGACACTCACTTCTCCCAGATAGATATTTAATTTAACTAATCAGATCATGACTTCAGGATTCTTAAAGATGTAAAAAGCTGCCTTAAAAATGTACCAAACCAATCAGATGTATTTACATTAACATTTTAGCATTTTTAAAGATACTTTTGTCCAAAGCTAGGGGATAGACAATATGCAATTTGTTACACAGTCAAAGTCTATCTCAACTCGTTCATAGTAGAAGTTGTATCAGCTGATCAATTAACCAAAGCAGGAAGGGAAAAGATTTTTGGTCATTGTAAGTCTTTCTTGAGAAGAGTATAGCATTCCATGGACCTAGTTCCAATGCTTTCTTTCAGTGCAGAATAAAGTAATGTTACAATCAAGCGAGAAGCAGACAATTCAAAAATTGAAAAATCTGTACTTTTGGAAGAAATCTGCTTCCCCTAACTAATCAGCTTGCTTTAGAGAGCTGAAGCATTGTCGAAGGGCAGTCTCAAAAAAAAAAAAAAAAAAATAGTCAAGCTACTAACAGCACCCAGGCCTTTTCCAAATACAAGAGTCAAATTGATTTTGCTCAGAGAACAGTCAGTGAAGAGGTTAAAGAATCTCGTGAGTTTCAAGTTTCAACCCTTACTACAATCAGATGGTAATTAGCTTTAGCTGCTAAGCTAGCCACTGATGACTTGGTGTATTTGTGGTTTAACTGTTCAGAAAGAAGTTGAAATTACTGAGTGAGACTCATATGAAGAAGAGAAGAACAAGGACTGAAGTCTCTCCTGTATGTACCCGCCTAATTTGAACCCCCAGACAGACTAGGGTTTGACAGCTCCGAATGTCACACAGCAGATTTTTTTTTAAATATCAAGCTCTAAATATATAAGGTTCAAACAGTAGCAGGTTTCACTGAAACACTGAAGCCCTAGTTTTAAAACAACATTTGAGTAAACTCATGCTCTTACCTCTCCAACCTGTGCTTAGTAGTCACATCACATGATGAGCTATCGCAGGTCAAAGTTCAATTCAGCTGAACTTTCATTCGAGCAGAATCTAACATTTTTTTAAACAACAGAGCCTTGTAGGAGAAGCAATCACCTCTCTAACCTTAAACCAGTTATTGAAATAATCTAGAATTTTACAACAAAAGGCTTAGAGTACATCTTGAAAGATTATGAGAGATGTTGGTAGAGACTATTTATTCAGAGATGGACCAATATTTTCAGGCGGTGTAAAAGAAAGTAACTGTTGATCTGGAATGCATGGAAAGCTGCGATAAAAAAATAACAGTCACCAAAGGTCACAGCAGCACTAGCTCTACACAATGTGGGCCTCTTTGTAGGGAGCTTTGGGATTTCACTTGTTGACTTGTAACATTCACCAATCTGACCCAGAGGAACACAACTAGACTCAGTGGCATTGTTTGAGTAAATTTAACTTCAGACAATGTCAGCAGAAATGGTATTAAATCTCTCACTCATGCATTCCCATAGGAACTAAAGGATATGGATGAATGGCAAAGGGTAGATTAACGCCTTTATGACAAAAGAATATTGTTAACATTTAAAACAGTAGATGGTAGATGCAACCAGTCTGATGAATATGAACTTGAAGATGGTTTCTCTGAGAACATCATGTCACGATGGAAACAGGAAGTCACACATTCAAATGCATCTTTAGAGGAAGCAACACATTGATTTCACAGTACATTAACATTGGTTGTCTAAACAGTTCTGCTAGGTAGGGAAATTTCAAACTTAATTTGTACTTGATTTTTGTGGTGTTTAGACCCCTGGTGGGTGGCAGAAGAATTCAAGAGGTCAGATATATCTTATTTGATAAAAAAAGTACCATTTTAAATCATTATATTGATAAACATCATTCCTGGCTTTTGTTTCTTCATTCTAAGTAATACACAGAAAATTGAGGTTTGGATCTATGTGTTTGTGCAGCTGGGACCCAGGATGAAGGAGAGATGTAGAAACAGGAAGCCAGTGAACTTGAGTTTATTAAAGTACAAAACAAACAAGCCAGAAAATTCAAGAAAATAAATGTGGATACCTGAAGCACAGGAGACAAATTTCTTTAAAAAAAAACTGTGGAGATTAGAAATGCCAGCGATAAACATGAAATATCTGACAAGAATATGCCTCACCTTCTCAAACACATGGAAGGTGAGGCAAATCAAGGTAAAGAAAGAGCAGGAGTAATAAACTGGTGAAAGCAGGTCCACCATCGACGTGTCTAAAGTGACGTGTTCAGCAGAACTGAAGCCATGTCAAGCTTGAAAGCAATGAGGCGAGCCCAAGGCAAATCAAAATGAGAAAGTCAAAACACGAAGTTAAAACAATCCTCTCTGTAAATTTACTTCTTCATTTGTGATTTATTTTGTTTATTTATTTGCTTATCGACATAACAACTGCCATAGATAACTATGAAAAAGGTGAGACACTTGGCCGATAATTGCATTCCTCACAAATAAAACCACTCAAGTAACTGCTCTCTACACTAGTAATCCAACACACCCTAAGCCGTTCATTTTTTGTTTGTTTTCACCGCACGATTATGACAATTCTTGAATTTTAAAACCAAATTTACTTTGCTACTTTTTGCTGATTATATGTGTATGAGTGCATTAGGGCAAGTTTGAAAATGATGAGCGGCGCAAATGCACTCATGAAACAACATCATGAATTCCGGTCAATTTTTTATCTTTGTGGAACTCTTAATGGTCGGACACCAATAAGACAAACTTCTAAATACCCATAGTCTCCTCTTTTGTGATTTATTTTCCGGCTCTTCAGCATGTTGTTCATCGTCAGGGTTTTCTGTCGTGAAGTTGATGCAAGTATGTGTAATATATCACAAAAATCAAGCCAACATGGCAGAACCTACTCATCGTTCAGCTAGATGTTCAAACTATCATTTGCTTTTATTGTTTTTAAGCGAGGCGTGTTCATGCACAATATTATGGACTGAAATTAGTTGTGTGATGACCTTAAGGGTGCACGCAATCAATAGTTTAAATCTTTCTTAAACAAACATGCTTTGTCAGTGTTTTATTTGAAGAAGGAAAACTTGCATTGTCAGACTCGGCCAAGATGAATTGACCAGTCTTAGTAAACCAATAAGTCCGTGTCATGTCTGAGTCAAGGATCATAAAAAAAATTTCTCTGGTTCAGGCTCAAGTACTACAGGACTATAATGAAGTGACACAAGCACAATCAAGAGGGAAGGTTTATTCAGTGAAAGTAACCGAGTGTTAACAAGGAATGATAACGAGGAGAAAAAAATTGAAAAGTAACAGAAGAATTCTTAGAAATCTGGTAGAGAACCTTTAAATTATTAATTTGTGCTCACTTGTGCTCACAGGGTTTTAAAATTTTTTACCTCTTCTGTGACTCAAAAGATTCCTTTAAACACATCCCAAATCTGATGTTTTATTAAAGATTTTTCTAATATAAAAATTTAAAAAATTACAGTTTACAATGTATATTTAATGGGTTACTTGTCCATAAAAGTTCAGATTCAAGAGAGTTCTGTTTTAAAACTTATCTTAGCTATTTCTGGTATGTGCTTAAAAAGACAATCCTTTAGATTTTGAATTTGTTAATCAAAAATAATAATTTCTACATTTCACATTTAATAAATTGGTATAAGAATGACGAATCATCCTTTGTAATCTTATAATATTACTCATAAAAAGACAAGGACAGGTATAATAACTGATGATAAAAGAAAATCTAGTCAAATTAAAATGAGCTAAATATACTGAAATTCTACTCTCCATCATGAAATAATTTCTTATGAGTTTTGATATTATTTCATGAATGCGCACTCAAAAAAATAGCCATAGATGCGACAGCATATTAGATGAGCTCTCCAAGACAAGGCTCTTACAGAGTCTTAGAGAGAGATCCCGGAGATAACCCCCATTAAAAGTTGTGGAGAAGGAAAGGTGGAGGGTTGCAAATTGAATGACTAAAGGATACAGAAGGCTTACGGTTTATATAGGGAGGATGATAAAATCAATCTAGAGTACTACCCCTTCTAAGTATCTTTCATGAACTTCCGAAACTAGCCTAATGGCTTTAAGCTAATTTTTTCCTCATATTTTGGAAACTGCTTTCAAGCATTTGCTTAAAAAACCCTGTATTATACTATAAATTCGTTCATTAAAAATTCCTAGGATTTGCCCATATCCTTGCATATCAGACTCAACCGATCAGCTGACAATCAGCTGTCACAAGAAAGTGATGAAGTGATCTTTCACCTTTATATAAAATCTTCAAGTTTTTTATGCTATTGTTGCAAACGAATAAATATGTGAACTTGAAACCGTTGTACAAAGTTGAACAAAGCCTCTCTCTCAATCATGCACATCAGCTGCCAACCCTCCTCCCCTCCCTCCATCTGTCACCCAAAGCAAGGGCAGAACAACTCTCACAAAACCAGATATTTCAGAAGTGGAGTCAGAGAAAGACAAGACCACAGTACGAAGTCTGACGCTGAGCTATTCTTCAATGAATGAAACCATTTTCATCTTAATAACGATGAAATGAAGGGTGACTGCTTTCCTTGCATGGATACAGAAATCATCAGGACACTCCTCTGAAGAAACTCAACACTATATCAAATTCCTAAAGATCTTATATAAAGAAGCTTTTTTTCAGCCTTTCTCTTTCGACAATGAGCTGTGTGTATCTGCTGAGTTTGGGTGAGTCCTGCTTTGCTGCGTTATTCGAAAAGTTTTCACCGAAAAGATTTTTTAAATCAAGTTTTGTGACACTACATGGCTGTTTCAGTTTTAAAAATAGAGAAATAGCGCATGGCAAAGAGGGGAAATCATGCAACACAGATAGGAAAGTCTGATGTCAGAGTGGTGACGCTTGTTCAGAATCAGAGCCTCTTGTAATCTGGAAATCACCCGCTGGATGTTAGTGATGAAGGGAGAACAAACACAGGACGGGCTTGACATGGGCTTATGCTTCTCCTCTCACAGTCTCAATACAGTATGTTGCAGTGTTAGCAAGTGAAAAGAAAGACAGGAGTCAGCAGCAGATCTTTTTGTAGTTCTTGACTTTGGGGAAGAGATTGCTGTGAAAGCAGAAATGACTCTAGATAAAATTAGCATCTTTAAAAGCACAGAAGGGTTTATGAGTCTTCATAAACACTGGAAGTATAACATGCGAGCGACGCTTTTTCTAGGAAGTTGCTAAACATATTTTTTTTTAAGTTTATTTAAAACTGCTGAAAGATGTTAAAACAGCAAGTTGTGCTTTGGATCAGGTGGGAAACAATCAGACAAAAATAGAATAATTAATTTTAAGCTTTCCCTTCTGCAAGTCACTTTGAACAAAAGTGTCTGCAAAATCCGAGAATGTAAATGTTTCACTAAAGATGTTCTGCTAAAGCTAAGAGTTGTTCAATGATAATAAAGGCCGCTACATGTCTATCTAACTGAGACTCACACGAATCCTCAGATGCATCTCTTCGGGGTGCATTTCGCAAGCTAGTGTTCATGTTTAATGATGTGTTGTTCATTTCGTGAAAAGAATGAATCTGACTCTTTAGCAATAACTCTTTTCGCAGAGCGAATCGTTTTATTGATGCGTGCGGGTAACACTGTTTATAATCAGAAGACACAAGTAAGCATGTTATTTACTCAGATCAGTGTTTTTTATGCTATTTTTGGGTCTTTGTTGTAACATTTCGCAATTAGATCAGTTTTTTCCCCGATATGAACGATACAAATGAACTGTCCACATGAAACATTATTTTAAACGAACAAGATTCAAAAGAACAAATCACCAAGTTGACAGAAACTTCCCTTCACTACTCAGGAGAAAGCCACTCGTCGGCTCTACGTTGTTTCTTGCTATGTTTCACATACAATGACCAGAAAATATTTCCACTGCTAATTATATTGGAGTTAATTAAATAATGTTTGTTTCTTGTTTCAATTAGTTAGTAGTTATTAAAGAATAGAAAAGTTACTGGTAGCTCTTTATAATAACTACACATTTAATAACAATAAATTAAGCATCAGCAAAGAGTTAATAAATAACTTACAAAGCATTGTTTCCATGTAATTGCACACTTGTTAACAGCTTCTAAATTTTACTTTAATGGTTTATTTTTGTTTTAATGCCTTTGAGGATTAGTTAATCAAATTTAAATTAAACTTTTCACTGTTTATAAACTGGTTGGTTTTTAGTTGTACATTTATACGGCTTATTATTCAGATGCAGTATATTGTAACTGTTACTAAGTGTAATAATCTATGCTTTATTAACACATATTCATATTGTAACCCATGATTAATTCAGGAAGTTATAAGCATTTACTAGCTGTTAACTACTTGAGCTCATCTAAAGTGAGGACTATTTATGCCTTGTAAAGCTGTTTTTGTGAGCTCAACTAAAGTGAGGACTACCTTTTAAAGTAATAACACATAAGATTTAAAGGCTTAGTTCCTAAACGGACAAAGAAATACACATCACAGAGGGAACCAGACCATTAAATAAATTAAAAAAAAATATACCAATAAATTATCTAGAAGCAAGCGTAAATGTTTAACAAGGCATAAATAGTTCTCCCTTTAGAAAAGCTAAACAAATACTGGCAGTTAGTAAATGTTTTATAACTAGCTGAACTAATCATGAGTTACAGTAGAAATATCTGTTAAAGCATTATTATTATCATCACACTGAGTAATTTTTGCTCTATGAGTAATAAAATGAATGTGCTTTCAAATAGTTTAATAATAATTTCTAAACATGTTCTAAACAATCCCATGTCATGCTTACCATTAATAACTACCTGTTTTTAAATTATGACACGTTTAATTTAAGATGAACTAAACCTCAATAAAGCATGAAATTCATGTTAATACGCATATTATATAGATGCTAAGAATAAACCCTTTAAAGTTATATTTATAAAATGTTTACAAATGCAGTTTGTTTATAATCTACACCTTATGTTCAAAAACATAATTATTAACCCTTTGGTTAAAATGGTTAAAAAGAAAGTTTGGTGACCAGACCATCAGCAGCCTTTGAAAATGGGTTTGAAACATGTTGGAAAGTTGGAATTACACAAGGACTAAATGTCTATTCATCACCTGGAGCAGTGCGAGTTGGATTTTGACGGTGGGAAAGCATGTCGGAAAGTGAATTAGGACAGGAAACCAAAAGTGCTTTTATGTGTCTTCCAACTGAGAAGCCAAGGTCTGTGGAATGATGACATCACAACTGTAGGGGAGCGTAGGAGTAAGAACAAAGCCATGAAATGATTACATGTGACACATCAGCAAACAACATTAAACCTTGCATTAAAATCAGGGTCTGTTCTTGGGACTGAAGTTTCAGTCAAAATTAGTTTTCTATGTTTAATTCGGGTTATAGTTGGTTATGATTCTGAAATACTGCACATTGACCCACCTATGTGCCGCTCTGGAGACACATACAGCACATCGCTTCCTGGCTCCTGGCTGTCATCACAATTCAACTGTCATGAACAATGAGTGGAAACAGGCTGGCTGGATTTCATTATTTTTTTTATCAGAGGCATCTTTTTTGTTTTTACAACCAGCTAATTTCTGCCTCTATTTATATTACTGTCTAAATATGTGCTTTATCATTTATTTTACAAGCTTGACATGACGTGTATGTGGTGCATTGTTCTGTTTTAAGCTTGTGCAAATGTATATGTTACTCCTGATGACATTACAGTAGAGAATCAAATAAACAATCCAGTCAGCAAACAAATTAGACACAAGAGGTCTTGCTCTTATCTTGAGTACAAAGCACAAGCCATCAAATTTATACTCTCTGTTAAAAATTATAATATTGTGTCCAAGTTGTAAACAAAAATGTAGGTTGTGGACCATATGGAATTATGCCACCGTTATACCAAAAATATTTCTGTAATAGAATTCAGCAGTTAAGCTACAAGGAGTTTTCTCCAGATTTGAGACAAATAATTTTTATTTTTATAAGAACAAGAACCCTTTGGACACCATTAAATGTGTGTAAGTAATTTTTGAGGCAAAAAACAGTAGGTCACCATCAGGGAGAGAGGCTGACGTACAGACTCGAGTGGATTGGTTGGAGACACCGGGCACTCTGTCTCCATTGTTCGATTTCCTCTCTTTAGTTTTATTTTGTCTTTGAGCTCCACTTGAGAAAACTTGATTCATTGTTTTTTCAAAAAGGCTTGCTTGAACAGTACATGTTATTTCACATGACTCAAACTTGAGGTTAACATATAGTGAACTTTAAAACAACTTAGACATCGATCAATTTATTTTAGGCTCATTTGGCTCGTTTAAAACCCTCCCATCCTGAGTAATAGACATAAAGGTATTTTTGAGAGGCAATGCTATAAATTAGTATGTAGTTAAATGTTGTTTCCTTTGTACAGTTGTAAGTGATGTATATGCAAGCCAATGTGTTGAGGAATTTCTTAAATAAATAGAGTCTTGAAAACAATCTATCATCCAATTACCGTCAGTGTCCACCAGGTGGCCCCCAAAAGCTGTGGGGCTCCACGCAGTTGCGTGGTCTTTGTTATTGACAAACACTCTACTGGGCAAGGACGTCTGCAGTCCAGCACAATTTACAATAGCTTCACCCTGCATGCAACACACCTGACTCTACTGTTTAAGCTCCTCTTGGCTTGTCTGAAGCTATTCTTGTTTCTCTTGAAACAGGGTTAGAACAAACAGGGGCTATGGCACGCTAGGAATTGCTTTAATGCAAATACTGTTTTGTTTCACCACCAAGTAACAATCTCCTGCTTTACCTCAGTATGCCTTTTAGAAAATGACTGACGTCTAATTAATCAACAGACAGCTTGAGGTTGGGACATCCATGATAATACAGCTGTTTAAATAGGGAATTAAAATATAATTGCATTTAAGTTAATTGTTTTTACCTTACCTTGAGAGACCACCATTCACAAGCACACAAACTTTAGGTTCATCATTTCCAATAAATTCCCACTGCACTGCCAAGAGGGAAATGCTGGCAGCAGTATCTGGGAAACTCGAACACTCTGTGCAGAAATCTATGGAAACACTACGTCCATTGTTTTTATGCTGTCAACGGCCTTCACTAATGCAGCTGTAAACCAGTCTAAGCAGCTTTTTATATTATTATCACCACCTATGCACTTGAAACATTGGAAAATAATAGTTCCATTGCCTTCTTTTTTAATTTCATATCACAACGTGGAAAAATTTGCTGAAGAGAGAGCTGAACTTAGTCCTGAATGACACACTACATTCTGATTCTGAATAACAATATTCTGTTATGCACTATGAATTCAACAGAATATGAATTCAAACACGTCTTCTGATGAATCTCCTCCTTTACCATGTGTTTCAAGCTGCGAGTTGTGGTCAGGTGGATAAGGAGATCGACTTGTGATCGGAAGGTCGTAGGTTCAATCCCCAGATTGCGTGAGAAGATGGTGTGAGTGATGAAACACTTGCTCTCCCATCTTGTATCTGTGGTGCTCTTGAGCATGGCACCAGTTCCCCCGACTGCTCTGCGGGTGCTGCAGCCATGGCTGCCCACTGCTCCGGGTGTGTGTTCACGGTGTGTTTGTTCACTGCTGTGTGTGTGTACACTAGATGGGTTACATGCAAATTGCGGGTATGGGTCACTCCATATCTGGTCACTTTCTCTTCACTTTCTAGAGAAAACTTGTTTTGGCATGCAGGGTTGAAGTTAATGTTCTCTTAAAGACAAATGTGCCCCTGATTATTTTTGTGCAGAGCATTCTGACACTGTTGAACATTCAGGGAGAAAAGACACAGAAACAAACATATCCTTTTTTCTATCTTAAGCCATCATGTGAAACAATCTTTTAACTATCATGTTTTTAAACACAGAGGTCATTTATTCGACCACGTTACACTTTAAATTTCATAGTTTACTATTTAAAAATTTTTTCTAATCGATTGAACGAATTCAGCTAAAATTAAGACTGAAAATGCAGTGAGAAAATCTTTATTGTTTGTCTTTAGGTCTTCTGTTTGCACTGGCTGAAAACATAATGATGGAAAGTGCCTGCAAGCCTGGTGAAAACATTATCAGAATTGGAAAAAACAAAACCTGTGTCGGTATGAATCAAATCAGAGATTTCCAGCCTTTTATTCAGTCTAAATACCTATTTTTTATACCTGCTGGGAGTTGTCTTCTACTTTTTTAACTCTTTAATATCTCTCATTGTTTAATCTAAATTATATAAAGTAAAAATGCTACATTTGTTTATGTGTGTTCTGCAGATGCTGATGAGTGTAAGGACCAACTGATGATATGTGGAGAACATGCAGACTGCTTCAATACTATTGGCAGCTACTACTGTCAATGTCAGCAAGGATTCAAACCAGTAGGTTCAATGGCAGTCGGTAATTTCACACAAGATACTGGAATCAAATGCAAAGGTGTGAAAAGCGTGAAAAACATTCATCCAACATCAAATACAAGATCTCAATCTCTATTCATTTCATTTCAGACATCAATGAGTGCCTCAATAATGGCTCTGTATGTGGTGAAAATGCTAAATGTTTGAACACAGAAGGAGGTTACAACTGCACGTGTGAATCAGGCTACAGTTCCAGTAGTGGAGACTTGACATTTGCTCCAGGAGAAGGAGTTGAGTGTACTGGTAAGAACTTCACATTTTTTACTGATATTTTTACAAACTGGACTTAACATTCCATTGCATTTATAGAGCTTTCACTAGTTCGCTTATAAAGAATTAGATTAGAAACGCAAAGCAAGTGAGAGGTGAGATTGGGATACTAAACGAGCTGTCAAATGAAGGGCCGAGAAGAGAAAAAGGAAATACCTTTCATGAAGTAGGGGAGAGGGTATTTTGCATTTAATCGTCAAAATGGAAATTTAGTTGCAACTGTTTTATACCTTCGGGAGCATTTACATTTATGTATTTGGCCAAAGGGACTTACTGTGTCACAATATATATTTTGTTACACAGTCAAAGTCAAATCTCAGCTTGCTCATAATAGAAGTTGTATCAACTGATCAATAAACATAGCAGAAAGAAAATAAAGACAGAGGAGGAAAAAGATATTTTTTTACAGTAAGTGTTCCCTGAAGAGAAGAGTTTTCAGTTGCTGTTTGAGAGCTGTTAGAGTTGCTGCTTTCCTGACTGGATCAGCGAGTTTGTTCCACCAGCCTCTTCTTATCAGTGAGAGAGCAGGTTCTGCTAAGAGATTTTCTACCTTTGTGGGACGAAACCACAAGTCGCTGTTCCTTCTCGGAGTGCAGGTTTCTGGAGGGCAGGTAGCAGTGTATGAGATTGTGGAGGTAAACAGGGGCTGGTTTGGAGATAGTTTTGTATGCCAGCACCAGCATCGTTTCAATTCCATTGAAGATAAGACGAGCTGCCGAGTTCTGCATTGTCTGCAGAGGTTTGATTGCATTTGCTGGAGGTCCTGCTAGAAGAGCGTTGCAGTAGTCCAAACGTGAGAGGACCAGAGCCTGAACCAGGAGTTGAGTTGCATGCTCAGTTAAGAAGGGCCTGACCTTTGAATGTTGTGCAGTGTAAACCTACACGCTTGAGTTGTCTTAGATGTGGTCTTTGAAGGACAGCTGTTTATCCAAAATCACTCTGAGAATCCTGACTGAAGGAGAAGGGGTGACTGTAGAGGATTGCAGCTGGATGGTGAGGTTGTGATGCACAGAGGGAGTGGCCTGGATTACCAGAAGTTCCGCCTTGGCCATGTTGAGATGTAGGTGATGGTTCTTCATCCAAGTAGAGATGTCATTCAGGGAGTCAGTTATGCGGGTAGTTACTGATTGGTTATCGGTTATAAATAAAATTGTTTAATGACTGATCATAAAATGAGTATAAGCATGATGCTGTTGCTTGGTGACATGAGTAATGGATTCGACCAAACCGCAATGCCAGAAGGTAGATGTTCTAGATGTTCCAACTAAGGTGACTTGATTGTCTATCACAGACTGTGAATTGAACAAATGAAATTGTAAGCTAAAATATCAGAACTTTTCAGCACTTTTTAAGTGTCTTATGCAAGATTATGAACAACTGAAGACCAGCTCTTGTTTTAAATGAATGAACTAGTAAAATATTATTTAAAGGGTCAGGTAGATTTTTTTATCTGTGGCATAAAGGGTTGGAACCAGAAAATATTAGTCAGCTAAACGCTAGATTTAGATATGCTTAGTTTTTTTTTAGCTGAAAGAACCTTGCATCAATCAACAGACTTTATCAACAAATCCTCAGCCAAATATTGAACATTGAATCTGTTCATTTAGAGTCAGACAACAATGGATGTTTGAACTGCAGCATTGAGTGTGGACCAAATGGATCAATAATAGACAATTCTTCAGGTCCTAAATGCACATGTGTCTCTGGATACATTACCAGCACTGGAAAGGAGACATTTGACTTTGGACTTGATCACTGTGTTGGTAAGATCATTTGAACCAAAATACCTTAAAAAGAATTTCTTACTATACTTCTACAATAAAAAAAAAATAAAAATAAAAAAAAAAAAATATATATATATATATATATATATATATATATATATATATATATATATATATATATATATATATATATATATATATATATATATATTAACTGTTTTATCATCTTTGTCATACTCAGACATAGATGAATGTGTGGAACCTGATTATTATTGTGAAAAAAATAGTGAATGTCACAACACTCCTGGGGATTATTACTGCACCTGTTTGCCAGGATTTGAAGAAACAAGTTTTACTCAAACCTGCACACGTAAGTCCTTAAACCTGCAGTTACATTTTTGGCAATAGAAAAGTTACAGAACATTTTGAGTCTCATTGAACCTTTCTCTTCAATTTTGAAGCTGTGTGCGTCATCGATCCAGCCAAATGTGGACATGGAACCTGCAAAATAGGAAACGATGGGCATGAATGTGTGTGCAATCCAGGATCCACCAACTATGGTCACAAACAGAGTAAATGTGCAGGTTTGTGTCATATAATTTGGATCGTAACATCTCAAATAGAACATATTAGTATGGATTAATTATGAAATAGCATTTGTCTGAAATTGAGGGATATGTAGTTTTAGATTGACTTGTGAAAGTTATCTCTATATCCCGTTATTGCCTTTCAAATGAGAAAGTTGACTCAGAATCTTTGAAATGGTTCTTCATGAGTTTTCCACTCTTCCTGTGACTGGGTACAAAAAAATATGTCCTCTCACCCAAAAGTTGTATGTAGACTTTCGAAAGTCTTTAGTGTCATGATGGCATGAAGATGACTACAATCATTGACTACTGATTTGTCACTCGTGTTCATGTTGTCTGAAATTTTGAAAGCTAAAAACCTAAATAACAATCGAAGGAAAAACGTTTTGACATTCAAAAGCCGAAATAAGGTCAGGCTTCATAAATCATAAATCACTGCAAACAGTGGCAAGATCTACAAGATGAGACAATAGTGGTGTGTTTTACTCTGTGAATCTTATTTGATTGGTATCTTCCAGTTCTGGCTACACACAGAAGCCAATCAAAACAGGATA
This sequence comes from Danionella dracula, assembly GCA_900490495.1. Taxonomy (NCBI): domain Eukaryota; kingdom Metazoa; phylum Chordata; class Actinopteri; order Cypriniformes; family Danionidae; genus Danionella; species Danionella dracula. The sequence goes on from UELW01000322.1 coordinate 7,944,733, forward strand.
AGTTGTATTAGATATTAACACAGATTACTTTAACAACAACTGTGTGGAGATGGGTTGCTATGCAAACGTCAATGCAGTATTACAAGGTGCTCATACACTGTAGATGGTGCAATGAACATAAAAAGTAGTTTTAACATTTAGGTTAACCCATGACACCAACAATAGATTTTTGAATTCTGTGAACGAATTCTGTAACAACAGCTCATGTAATGAAAGTTATAAAACATATGTTTGAGCTGACTTTGCACATTTTGCTTTTGTTTAGAGCTTAATTGTACCACTTTTCATGCCAGTGAGAACTCTAGATTCAAGGTACTGAATTATTTATATTACAATATATTAGTTCCTAGATTATTGCAATATTTGCAACCATGTTGAAGACTGTTTATCTGTTTAGGCTTCTCCTGAGCTGAGCAGACTCTCCTCGTTGATGACCAATACCTGTTCAATTTTGACCAAGAGTGGGTCTGTTGGAAGTAAAGCTTTTACAAGATCGGATGGAGAACCACTTTTGGAGGTGATTATTTATAAAAATACCACACAAATGTTGGCCAATGAAAGTGTCCCATCCATTGCTGTGGATTAACCCTGCAACATTATAGTTTAAATCATGTTTCAGTTGTCAGATTGCTACTATTAAGTGGATTTTGAATACTTTATGTGTTTATTACTCGTTTAAAAATACATAATCTTTCACCCTTCATCTGCAGTATGTGCTGGAAAGATCAGCCGCTTTCTGCCATCTGGTGGCCACTATTGTAACTTGGATTACTTTAAATTACAGTTAACGCAGCAAATTGAACTACGAGTTTAAATGGCAACGTGAGACATTTTCACAGTTCACTCACTGTAGTTAGACTGCTTACTTTATCTCTTGCTTTTATCGGCAAAAGTTGATTGATATCAACATTAATTCTTGATTTAATGCATTGGTATATTTACAAGTGCACACTAATAAGCCATAAATATGCTTGGCGGGATCTAGCGTACTAGGCGAGCTGTCAGATAGGGCTCCGAGTCCTAGAGACAAGCTGAGTTATTTATATAAAATGTTGCATTTTTAAATGTGGTTTATATTGATTTTATACATATAAATTCATGCCGTGTCTGATCTTTGTGTTTGGAAAGGAAAGCGAGAAAGCAGAATAAGTCATTTGCTTTCAGTACACACACAGTTTGTTAATCTTTTTACTCATAATGTATAATCAAGCTCTTTTACATCAGCACATTTCTTCTTACACATTCTTTTTTTAATTTGGTGTGGTTAAAATTATTTATCACAGTTGTTAAATTCCCCTCTCTCCCTTTTCTCCTATTCAAATTCACTCTTCTTCACTCTGATGCTTAGACACGTTTCAAACTCTTAAAACCTTCTTGAAAGTGAGTTTTTTTTTCTTTTAAAGTCTCTGAACGTGAGTTTTAAATGAATGTTTAACAAGTGAGATTTTTGAATGGAATAAAGCAAAAAGCCACTTCATGGGGGTATGTTGAAAATGACTCACACATATATTGGAGCTATAATACCAATAAAAAGTCTCAAATGAACTGAAAGTGAATTTCAAAGGCAATGATTTTGTCTAATTTCATCCATTCTGTGTAGGCATTTATACATGAAGTAGACCAACTTCTTAATAGTGGATTTGAAATAGACAATCACACAGCCTCAAATCTGTTTCATTTGGTGGAAATCATGCTAAAGATGATTGGACCATTGCTTTCAGCCAATCAAACTAAGATATCATCCTTCACAACAGGTCAGTTCCATGTTACTAACACTTTTTGTTTTATACCTGAGTCGTTAAACTTGTTTCTACACTCATAAACATGTTCTGTTGTTTTCAGATGTGGAGCTATTGGTACAGAGGGGCCATTCTCCTCCTCAGGGTAGTTTCCTGATGTCCACTGATGGAGCATGGTTTGCCTCCCACTGGGACACAGCCGCAGGAAATGAATCCTTGGGTAAATATAACTCAATATAAATTGAAATTCTTCTGCACAGTGTAAATCAGGTTTACTACACCCACCAGGCTTCACGACAGCAGCCCTCCTCAGCTACAAAGGTCTTGACGAGTTCCTCAAGCCTTATTTTCATCATATAGAGACAAAAGGAAAGCAAATTTTTAAGATTAATTCGAAAGTCGTGACTGCAACAGTCAGCAACAGAGACACATCCCAACTACACAAACCAGTCAATCTCACCTTTTCACACCTGAAGGTATGATACCTTCTCAAATTTCTCAAATAAAACTCTAAATTACGTATTATTCATCCATGTTCTAAAATGTGCCTGCAGAAGGAGAATGTGGAGCACACTTGTGTGTTCTGGGATGCTGCTTTGGGGGCATGGTCAACCCGTGGATGCACCACTGTGGACTCCAACGAGGTTGAGACGCTATGCTCCTGTTCTCATCTCAGCAGTTTCGCCGTCCTCATGGCTCTTTACGACATCGGGGTATGTGTCCTTGATTGTCTTCTCATCACATATTTTTAACGCTGCTATAACTGTCACAACTTTCTGAGATGTTTTTTAAAAGATTTAAGAATTGTCTTGGTGTTTGCCCTTTAATCAAGGATACTACTTTGGCTAAGAGAAGGTCAAGCTCAAGTCTCTTGCTTTGCTCTCTTCTCTAGGATGTGTATGAGCTGAATGTAATCTCCTGGGTGGGTCTGACTCTGTCTCTCATCTGTCTCTTCATCTGCATCCTCACGTTCCTCCTAGTGCGCTCCATTCAGAGCACCCGCAACACCATCCACCTTCACCTGAGCATCAGCCTCTTCGTTGCATACTTCATCTTCCTTGTGGGCATCAGTCGCACTGAAAACCAGGTAAATAGAGACATGGATCTTCCAGATGTTCGACTTGAACAGATGTTGGAATTTAATATATAAAAAAAAACTTCTTCACAAACACTTTTTAATCAAAACTTAGATTCATGTCTTTTTAGAGTTGATGCACTTAAACACTTTTTTTCTTGATGGTGGATTTGACTAATATTTCTTTGTCCTCACGTTCTATGCATTAGGTGGGATGTGCAGTGGTTGCTGGGTTTCTTCATTACTTCTTCCTGGTCTCGTTCTGCTGGATGTGTCTGGAGGGAGTGCAGCTCTTCCGCATGGTGGTGCTGGTCTTCAACACCACTCTCAGAAATGTGCACATGTTTGCAGTAGGTTATGGAATCCCTGCTATCATTGTTGCCGTATCTGTCTCTGTTAACGCAGAAGGATATGGGACTGAAAAATAGTGAGTCTTTGCAATTCCAAATGTAATTGGTGATTTTTGTCTTTTTCTATATGTTTAAATTGTGTTTCTTTTTTTCTTTAGCTGTTGGCTGAAGTTAGAAGATGGATTCATCTTGAGCTTTTATTTGCCAGTTTGTGTCATTATAATAGTGAGTACCTATCTGAGTGTGATGTTTTTAAGCTTTCTTTATGGTTGTCAAATCTTATAATCTTGTACAATTAAAGTAGGCAGTACTTTCTGCTTTTTTGGAACAAAGAACAAAGTTTTGATGGCTCCAGTTTGCGACTTCCAGATTAGAGAAACATAAATTACTGAACATTTTCGTAAAGTATTCAAATTCATTAAGTAGTACATTTCCAATACGCAATTTTTCTAAAGAAAAGTGGGAAAATTAGCCCTGGGCCACCAGGGGGGCTCAAGAGCATGTGCACTTAAAAATAGATGCATCAAAAGAAGTTCATATGTTTTAAACAAGTGGACACCCCCACTCTCCCTGCTCCAGCACAATAGGAAGTGACTGAACTTAAGCAACTCCGCAAGGGGGAAGTGAGCAAATTCTCATTCACTCCAATGCTAAAAATGAACAGAATTGCAGTGGGAAATAATAATAATAATGTCTTCAATTTATATTGCGCTTTTCTAGACACTCAAAGACGCTTTACAATTATCAAAGCATTACTCATTAATCCCATCTTCACCACTCTCGTGGTGATAAGCTACCCTCAACTTGCCGGGTATCTAACTCCCCACCCTTCCTAATCATAGGAAATGTTCATTTATGTGCAAAAAAAAAAACATATATTTTAGTATGTAAGGAACAAATATCAAAGGAAAAATCAAGTAACACCAATTCATAAAAATAATTCATATGAACCAATATAATTGATATAACTGAATAAATGTTTTCTTTATAAATATACTTAAAATAGTAAACAGCCTTGTTTTCTGTTTTGAAATCAAACCTATAGTAAATGTTGTTTTCGAGTTTTCCATTCTACTATACGATATTTCACGAAACACTCTTATAGATCCAGCTTAGGGTCCCCTGAACACTTGAGCCAGCCCTGTAAAGAGGAACCATTACTAAGAAATCAGAAACAAAACATTGTCAGCCAATCACTTGTGCTAAGAATGAAACATGATTATATCCCTTCACATGCCCTTATCAGCAACCAAACAAACAACTATCATTATCCAATGCTAAGGGCTGCAATGCATTTGTGTACTCCAGTGCTCCATGATTGGTGCAATTTTTCTTTCTCTTGTTTATTTAACTTTCCAGTATTTTATTTATTTATTTTCATTATGTTAATGAGGTGATTTGCTCATGAGGGGCTGGCACTCCTTTTTATATATTTGTTGAACATTGTCTTTTTCACTACACTATAAAAACTGTACTAAATAGCTTAAAACTGATTATTTTGCTCATAATCATAGCCAAACCTTTTTGATGCCATTCACCATCGGCCTCTAAAGGTGCTATTTAGAATCAGCATTCAAAAGTGCTATTTACAACCAAACACATGTAGAGCCAAATACATTTAAAGTTCAAAGAACCACAGAGGTATGAATCTTCTGTGGTTCTTTGGCACTTTTGAAGCTTGTTTCTAAATAGCTTTGGAGATTGGTCCTAAATGGCACCAAAAAAGGTTCCCTCTATGACTATAATATATATATATACTATATATACTATACAAGTATATACTATACTTGCACTTCAGCCTTCTAAACATGCACAATGCTTTGAGGCAGTGTGTACCCCTATAACCATTGTTTTTCATTAAAGAAGCCTATTTTGTTGTCTTTTTTATTACAACCGTCATAAAATACAACCAAACATTATCATAAAACAATTTTGTGAACATTTAGCATTTATTTTAACTTTTTGTCCATGGATTGATTAAACATGAGCCAAATGTGATCTAATCATATTATTTAAACATTTCATGTTCATTTCAGGTCAATGTGATTTTCTTCCTCATAACGGTATGGAAGTTAGCTGAAAAGTTTTCCTCCCTCAACCCGGAGTTAGACAAGTTACGCAAAATAAAGTAAGACATCTTTTAATTCTCTATGCTCTTGTTCATGATTTAGCAAAAAAAAGCATATTAGCAAAAATGTCTTCTTTTCTGTTTCTTCACCTGCAGGATGTTCACGGTCACAGCCATCGCTCAGCTTTGTGTGCTTGGCATCATGTGGGTGTTTGGCTGCTTTCAGTTTGATCAAGCTTCGCTGGTCAACTCTTATATTTTCACTCTGCTGGGGAGCCTCCAGGGGGCACTCATGTTCATCATGCACTGCTGGCTATCAAAATCGGTCAGTATTGCTTCCAGAAACAGGACATACTAATCTAGCATGCAATTAAACATCATATCTTTTCAATTTCAGAAATTAGTCTTTATTAAAAATGTTGGTTCACTTGATGGTTTTGGCTACTCTTCCTGCTATCAGTGAATGTTCAATATATAATTCAATAAAATATGGCTATGGTGGTTTCTGGCTTATTCCAATTGACTCAAAAATAGCATAAAGTTATTATAATGCGCTATATGACGTTGCAATGATTGAGTAACAATATTGAAGGAAACCAAATTCAGGAATGTATATCGACATTAAAACAGTCAACATTTCGGTATTTAAAAATTTAAACACAGAGCCATTCGATGGACTAAGACAATTTATTCTAAACTAGATTATGGTCTGTACTGGAATACGTTTTTAATCAAAATATACAGCGAGAACGAACACGTAAACAACAGATCATATTAAAGAGAAAGACAATTAGTAGATAGCAAGCTGCAGCTGGCTGGTTGCTGATTCCGCTCGGATTTACGTGTATCGTAATCTTCTTATTGTTATTTTATGTAGAGATCAGAGGTTTTTTGTTGAAATTTGTTTGCGTCCCAAAAACAAACATCCATAGATGATTTGGACTCAATAGTCAATTAATTGGTCACATGTGATGAAGGTGATGATTGGTTCTTGTGGTTTCTTGACAGGTGAGAGAAGAGTACATCAAATTCTTCTCATGCATTTGTGGAGCAGAGAAGAAGAAATATTCTGAGTTCAGCTCCAACCAGAGCAAGTCACAGGTATGCCAACTCCCAGAGAAGGGACACCATGCCAGGTCTTACTACTAATAGTTAGATTTTTTTTTTGTTGGTCATTTTACACCTTGTATTTACACAAACAAAAAGTTACAATAATCAAATCCATTTTCTTCTATCCTAAAATTATAAAGTCTCTAACTTCTCTAAATTCAGTTTTTTACTGTTTATACAAAAACAGCAAATAAACAATTCCATTTATCAACAAATTTCATAAATTGTGTTTAATAATTGCCTGTTGTTTTGTCTTGGGTTAGTTAAGAGCTGAAGTGGAAAATTGTATGTTTTTGTGAACTAAAAGGCCCAAAATGCCATGGGTCTAGCAGACCCTCAAACCCTGCCAAAGTAACAACAATATCGAACACCACACGTGGCTTGAATTCTAAATGTGAAAAACTAAGGTTAGAGTACATTCAATAAAGTACATTTGCTGTTTATATCACTTGTTTCTTGGCTGAAATAAATATCTAGAATTTTAACATAAAATGTCTTGATTGGTTGAATTAAAATCCCCAAAAGGGAATGAGTTCACCAGACCTGCAAACACCGCCTGAATAACAGTAATATGAACACCACACAAGGGCTAAGGTATAAGGTGAGAGGCTCAGTGTTAAGTCTATATGGAGAAGGACCAAATAGATTCGGATGTCAATTTTATCTAGATTTTATTGTGTATTAGATGAGATTTACATTAGTTTTGCAATCAGCTTTCACCTACATTCCATATTTCCTATTGAAAACCTTGTACTACAGTCTCTTGTTCCCATTACATTCACATATACTGAAAAAACACATTGCTTACCCACAATTAAAAATTAGGGGTTTTGTTTAGCTTTTGTTGCTTGAATATTACTCAAATCTCAGACTTTGACTAAAACAAATGTGTTTGAAACCATTCTTTTTACACCAGGTGTGAATTAGACATTTCTAAAGTACTGTAAGATTAAGTTTGATTTAATGCAGAGTTGCCTAAAAAAAGCCATCTGAGGACACTTGAACTGAATACAAACCAATCATCTCAAATGGGTTTTCAATGCTTTTATGATTTTCTGAAACCAAATAGTAGGGAATACCTTCTAGTTGAACTAAGCTCCATATGTTCATGTAATAACAGGGAGTGAAATTGAATTTCAATGAGATGACTTACTCCTCAGAAGAACTGAACGCCTGTCTCTTTCTCAGGCCTCCAGGAGTGCTCAGCACACTGGCGAATCCCATATCTGAGGAGAGGTGTCGACAGAACCGTAATTTTTCATTATTTTTGACTTATCCTCGCAGATCTTCATCCGGAGGAAGCTTTCTTTCTCCTAAATGAGTTATATATGTTAGAAAAATCTTTGTTGGATTGTTGGAAATATTTTTTAATATTGTTCTTTTTTTGAGAGAATGTGTATTACATTTGCTTATGTTTTAAAATTCATGGTTCATCATTGTAGAAAAGTGCTTAATGTTGTTATTTCTATTTACTGTTTGCTTTGATTTGAATATCTATTTACGGAATATGTTTAGTACTTTATTTTTGTGATTCAAAGCTGTTTTTAAAGTATCATCACTTCAGTACTCTTTATAAAACCCCAATTAGTTCATTTAATTATAATGTAAAACTTAATTTAATTGAAAAAAAAAACTAATTTAGTTAAAACAGCTGTTTCAGGAGAGATGTAGAAAGTTTATGATAGTGCCATAACATTTATCTGAAAGACCTTTGAGGAGTAAATGTTTTTTATGATAAGATGTTTTGGACAATTTAAGTCATTTTTGTTTTGTTTTCTCCAACGTCTGGGTATCAAACACTTTAAGTTTAAAAAAAGCCTTTCAATAAGACATAAGATTTAGGTAAATAATAATCACCTAAATTTTTCCTCCAGTTCATGTCTAGTTAACTGTCTAGCTAACTTTTATTTACTCTGTAATGGTTTTTTTTGTTTAAAATTACATGCGGTATAAATGCTCCATGATTTTAATTAAAGACCAACCAATCAACCAATATTTCTGTATAAAGGTACAATTCCCTTATGAATGAATACATTTACATAAATTATTTTTGCTTTACCTACTGGAATATTTAAAGTGAATACTTAACCCAAATATTAAAATGTACATATTGCACTTTTTATTCAGCACTTTGCCTTTTCTCCCTATAATAAAATTACAGTTTCATCTTTTAAATGTGTTTCTGAATTATTTGGACACCTCCATAATCTGTTTGCTGGTAGAAGCAAGTACTTCCTAAACATTAATAGGAATAGCTTTCAACCTGAACTAACCTGAAAAAAATGCTCAAAAAACACTTAGGTCTGTAACAGGATGAATCCGTAAAAGCTAGGGGCATAAATTGCTTTAAATCTGAAATTGTCCGTCCGGTCACTTTGACTTTCTATCTCATGAAGTCTAGAAACTGTGTCAGTTATCATATATTTTAACCTGCCATTCAATATATGTGCTCCTCTGCTGAGGCTGGAATGAAACCCGATACCGATCTCGATGTGCTCTGCTGGGCATAGACTCTTGAGCACCAGAGGGTCATTAAGCATTAAATTGAGCAGAACTAAATAAATTGCCGTCAATTCAACTGAACAATTTTGTTTTAATGGCTCTATTATGGGGAAAAAAGGAACAGTTTATAACTTCAAGTGCATTGAAGGTTTATCTTTATTTCCTGTTGAAATAGCCCTAACATTAAGTTCATTAATTCTTTGTCTGAGTGTCAAATATTTTTTCTTCACTGTAAGGGCACATGTTAGTATCTTGGCAACACATTAAAAATGCATCTGAAAAAAAATGTTTTAACCCTTTCTGACCCTGTGTAAACGTCACATGTCAGGCAGAATTTTTTGTCTTCTAAAGACTTTCACTCAAATTAAAGCCTACTGTCCATTAAGTTTGCTGTTTGTCATCCAATCAAATGGCAGCGAGACATTGTATGATGCAATCTGAAGAAATTTTACTCCTCTAAACAGAAGCATTGCAGCACATGACACCAAGTGGCGAAGAAAGCTAGATTTTCAGTTGTCTTATTGTCATTAAACCAATATATTTGGAAATACTTCTGAGATTGTATGTGGAATAGAGATATTTGAAAATAAAATAATAATATAAACTCCATAACTAAACATCAAGCTGGGCCATCCAATGCATCTTAAAATCTGATACTCTGGCTGGAGTAGTTTCTAGAGTTGGTCATGCTTTTGCAGGCTATGCAATAACTAATATTTAAAGATTTTACCGTGTAAAAAATCCATTTCAGCACACAGGACCCCCACAGGATGTTTTGCATGCAGAGCTTCAAACTTAATAATCTAAAAAAAAATCATTAAAAGCATTGCATATCATATACATACTATATACTATTCAAATAATATTCAGCTTTGGAGGTTCTTCGCCAGACAGCTGACAGATTTTTCTGGATCTTGGCAACTTTTGCATATATTTTGGAAAATAATTCAGGTCTGAAGGGGGTAAAAGCTTACATCAACAGCATTGTATCTTTACTTCTGAGAGGGCTGCATGTGGAAATAAACTTAAAATAATCCTCTCCAATAGGAAACGTGGCAAATTAAAATTCTGAATCTTTTGAAGAGTAGACAATGCCCACTGGAGCCTTCATTTTGTCTGGTAACATGGTTATGACTGCGAATATAAATGAGATGACTCAACTCAATAAAAACTGATTGACTTTTCCTCCAGGAGTGGTCAGCGCACTGGCACATACCATATAATTTTGAATTATTGTTAAATTGTGTTGTTGAAACATTTATTAATTAGGTTAGCAAAAATGTGTAAGCCTAATTTAAAGTAAAAATCTGCTTTTATTGCAAGTCGAGGGCTGAGTCACTCTTTTCTGACCTCCCTTTATTCTCACTTTTAACAAAGGCACAGATATGCAAATAGATTAGCAAAACTTTCCATTCAAATGAATTTCATTCTAATATCTATCAGATAGATGCTTCCCTCGAGATGGAAAAAATGCTTTCATGATCTGTTATCATGATTTTGTTAACACATTGCATTGGGGGTTTAGGGTCACATGTTCCTTCATTCCGAAACTCTCTAAAAACACATTTGATACAGTATGAGCTATTTTTATTAAGTTAAAACAATTATTGTAATAATTATATTCCATTACAGTTTCATTTAGAGAAAATTTTCTTTCAGTTCAACTGTCTGTAAGTAATATATGTCTTTAGATCAAATGCTAAAATAAAACACATTTTTCTATCAAATAGTTTTCTTCATGATTACCTTTTATTTCATTTGTTCAAACGTAATAAAACAGCAATATTTGAAATAAGTTTTTCAAAAGTCACTTTGATATTGTCATTCATTTAAAAAAATATTTTAGTCACCTCCAAAAAAGAATGTTTTTTTTTCATCGTCATTGTTAAAACAAACTTAGGACATTTGAGTCCATGGTTTTTATCAAGAAGGGGTGTTGAAGATCAATTTGGTAGTTGAAAAACTAAACCTTTTGGCAGTTTAGTGTAGAATTGATTCATAGATTTAGTTTAAAAAGAACAAGACCTCCCATTAAAATGTTTGTAATTTTCCCTTTTTCTGCACTTTGCTTTGTCTCCCCAAACCCCTTTTTAAACATGTTGTGTTGTGTGTTTAAAAAAAAAAGTTCTAGTTTTATCTGGCATCCTTTGACTTGAATGAGATGCTAATTTCCATTAGAAGCTCTTTTGATGTTAATTTGAGAATTTATTCATGCTGCGCTATAATGACTTCTGCTCAACCATGAAACTAGAAGCTGAAAATTGCTAAATCCTTTAAGATATGAGCTCTAGTTTTTGACAGTAAACATCTTCTGTAATATACTCCATTTTTATCATTTAATTTGTTATATGTGTTATAGTGTTTAATTAATGCATGATTTGATTTATTTATTTTAAAACTGATTTGTAAAACACACAAAAAATCAATAAATTTATTTTTTTTGTTTATAAGAATTGGACTTTATTTTAACTTCAATTTCCCTCCAGTTGTCTCAGTATTTTATATCCAAACATACAAACTGTATAAACTTCTGTACATTCTGTTAAAACAATCCATGCCCTTTTGATTAGAGATCAGGCTCTTTCTATTATTTTTCTGTATAAAGATATAATTAAGAACCTATTTTCTGAATACATTTACATAATTTTACACATTAACTATGGGATATCTTAAGAGAATACTTAACCCAAACATTGAACTCTCAGGGTAAGTGCTCTAATATTGCTTGGTGCAGAGTTTAACACCTGCTACTAAACCTTTTTAATGTTAAGTAGTTGAGCAATTGAATTTGGGTTTATAATTTTGTCCATAGTCTGTTTGCTCCTCTTTTGGATGGGCTACAGGCTTTTTAGTTACTCACAAAGATGCGTAGAGTATCCAAAAAATCTACTCAAGTAAGAGAAGCACCTGGACCAGCATTGTTATGTAGACCTGATCTGAGTTTTGCTATGGATCTTTAGTTGTAAAGTGGCCAAAATGTCTTCATAGTTAGTACCACATCACCAACAGTCGGTATGGTATGGATATGATAGCACTTCATAAGCCATTTTTTGGTCTTTATAAAAACAAAACTGCCATCAAGTTTGAGAACTTTTTTTAAATGATATAAGAAAAACTTGCTTTGGCCTTGTTTATAAGGACACAGAGTATTAATAAAAGCTATAAACTGCTGAAAAGCTGAAATCTTCCCATCCGGTCACTTTGACATTCTGTTCCTAGGCTCAGAGAAGTCGTGTCAAAAGCAGCATTGCCAAAATTTTAACCTGTCATCCAACAAATGTACTGCTTTGCTAAGACTGGAATGAAAACCCGATATTGATCTAGAAGTGCTCTGGTAGATATTGAGCACCAGAGGATCATTAGGCTTTAATATTCACAGACAGAAACTGAGCAGCACTAAAAAAATAGCAGCCAAGTCAACCGAACATTGCTTTTAATGGTTGTAGGAAATAAATAAACAAGGAACAGATACGAATGAATGGGAGAAGGCTTATCTTAATCGTATTTGTCCTATCTGTGTTACTTTACAAACTTCATTATAGCCTTGAGGTCTGCATGGCATTATCTCTGCAGAGAAGCATACTCTGGAGGAAAAAGGTCTGGATTCTATTGATTTGAAAACGGTCTCCTCCTGTTTTTCTTGAAACTGTTAATCACAATTGAATACATGGAGTTGATTTCTTAAAATCTAATTTACTTTATTTTTTTTAAATACAATCTAGATTCTTGTCTCCCAAAGTTTCTCACGTAACAGAATGTACCCATCCTTTAACAAGGCAGGTCATTTTCACTGAGCTGAGTTTAGAAGATTGTAGATTATTTGAGCTTGTGTAAGCATAGAAACTCTCATGCATGCCTGGGTCCCATAGGTCTAACAATCTCTATGATCCATCCGATTTGGGCCTAGTTGAACTCGTGACCCGCAAAGAATGTAATGAAGTTTAACATGGACCAAAAACATATTAGAGCTACGACGGCCCAAAAAAGTCCCCGGTAATAATATTTTTTGATTGGTTCCCTATATCAATCCAGACTCCCAGTCATGATTCTTCAAGGAAGTTCCCCACAGCAGAGGAGGTGAGTTAACTGGTTTCACTGAAGGGGGCGGATCACAGAAGCTGAGCAGTGCGTAAGAATAAAAAAAAATTGATGTAGTGAAGCTCAAGTAGCTTTTGCAACCTCACTTGACACCACTTTAAACTGCAATCCCTCAATTCCCTGATTAATCTTGTGGATCTCTCTCCTGTACACATCTCACAACTTGAGTCTGCACAGGTGACCTTCACAGATACCTTGAGCTACCTACTGTGTGCTGATGGCTTCCATCTTGATCTTGAACCTTTGTGAATCTTTCCTTATCTATTAAAGCCCTTACAATCAGTGCGATTTTAACATGCAATTTCTTTGCAAAACAATAACATCTCAGTAACCACTTTCACATCAATAACAAGAGTTAAGGCACCAGTTTCCTGACTGTGTGTATGTGAGAGAGAGAGAGAGAGAGAGAGAGAGAGAGAGAGAGAGAGAGAGAGAGAGAGAGAGAGAGAGAGAGAGAGAGAGAGAGAGAGAGAGAGAGCGTGCTGTGTCGCTGATTATAGCTGTCTGCAGCATCGAACCGAACATGTCATACTGAACAGCTATACATTTGACATTTTTTCTTGGCCCAAACTGTACCTGTTATATGTCTGGAAAGAATGCTGATATGCATTGAAACACATATATAAGTATAATCTGTCTCTGGAAGTCACTGTCTCACCAGCCAAAAAGCTTCCAGCACATCACTGCAGCTTAGACATTTACTTCAAAAAAAGCCTCTAAACAGCTTATTAGATGTTTTTTTTCTGTGTGTTGTATAGCACATGGCTTTCTGTCACATCAAATATGACAGCTTTCTCTTTGTTTTTGTTTTTTTGTTTTTTATCTCCCACCACTTATTATTCTGTTTCTCAGTCATTGAAGGCTATGAATGCTTGTCTATCCTTTTTCTAATTGCAGATGCTGTGCATGTTTCAACACCAACAGAGCAAGGTTAAAATCTGAATGCTTTATGTGTTGTCCTTTAAACATCCTTATGATTGTCTAATTGTTTTGAAAGTGGGGAGACAATTGCTTGACCTCATACAAATCCTCTGTAAAATGGATAATTTGGATGCCAGTGCTGAAATTTGCTATAACTTGAGGCGTGTCAGGAATACTTTTTTGTGCTATGTTCCTCTTCATTTTATTATCCAATGGTACAATGAATATAAAACAATTGCAAAACCAGCATGCATAAAGATTAGATTAAGAAAAGCGTTACCTTTCTTAAATCTCATTATAATCACTTTTAAAGAAATGAGTGTGCATAATATAGAGAAATTATGGAGATGCATACAAAGCAGCAAAAACAAAGAGTAGGGACAATATGTTTAATAAAAGGCTGAAACAAAGAGACAGCACGCTCTAAAAAACCCAAATAAATAAATCCTGTGAAAGCTCCACTGTTTTTGTTGTTGGTTTTTCTGGTTATTACCACATTCACATTCAGATGATGTACCTACCTTGACAAAGCCTATGAATATTTTGGTAGGAAATCCATTCCAATTTGAAGAATTCTTTGAATGTTTCCTCAATAATCCTAGAGGTCATTTTTTATCGGGATAGTATCAACAAGGTTTTAAATGGTTATTAAATCTAAACATTTTGTTTCAACAAAGACGTTTTACAATGTTTAAAGCCTTATTCATTCACTACACATTCACACTCCGGTGGTGATAAGCTACCATGGTTGCCCTCAGCTGCTCTGGGGCAGTCTGACAGGTTGTGCGTGCCATTTTGCGCCTACGGCCTCCAGACCAAACACCCGCCAACAGTCACACACGTTCATACAGGGCAATGTGGGTGAAGTGGCTTTCTCAGGATCACAACGGTAGCATGACCCTAGCGGGGATCGAGCCGCCAACCTTCCGGTTAAAGGACGACCAACTCTACGCTGCTATTTTCACAACCAATACTATTTTAAATACAAAACTGGAAAATCTGAAATGGGTTGAATATTTGAGTGCATTCACCAAAATGAAATTAAACTAAGTAATTTTTTTAGTCATTTGATTTATTTTTATCTGAAAATATATTTATTTCTTGATCATTTGAAAATAATTCTAAAAATATGGTTGATTTGCTTATGAATAATTTATGGCTATTATTTAAAAGTAACCATTTGGAAATATCTTGCCTGTGATGTCATATCCCACGTAGTCTGTGTCTCAGATATCACGTCTGCAGAATGCTAGCTAAACGTTTGATGAGTTTGGGAATCCTGAAGGTGTGGTTGGATTTGTTACATTTATCTGTATTTCCAGTAGTTGTAAGTTTCGTGGTCATAATGGAACAGCATGGAAGCGTACGATCGTGAACATCGAAAATCCATTGAGTGTAATGAAAAAGTCTGATTTTAAAGAACAATTAAAGATTAGATAGATTAGCTATTGTACTGTAGATGAAACTATTGTTCTGGTAACATTTTCGCGCCCCAAAAACATGGCGCTATGTGAAATGACAATGGATTGGTAGTTTATCATGCCAGTCAAACAACCTCATGAGCGAGCCAAAAAAAGCTGCCAAAACTCCCAGACCTTCCCTGAAGTCTGGTTACGTGAGACTATATCTCACAAGCCCTTTTATCAGTATATAATATTATATATATAAGACCTGTTTTTTTGTACCACACACCTGTACATTCTGTCTGTTGCAATCTCCATACATAGTCCCACAAAATGAAAAATGATAGCTATTTTAAGCTAAATTGAAGATCCTAAAAACAGATTAAAGCAAAGGCTTACTTTTGAGGAAACAGATCTGGACTACTGATTGGAAAGCATGCTCACAAGAATGTCCACAGAATTTAGTTTGCTTGTGATAAAGGATTTTATGTGACAGTGAATCACAGAACCTAAATGAACATTTCACATTTTTGTCCAGGTGGATGGAATAGCATCAGCCATCATCACCTGAAAAGTGAATCGATGAGAACATAAGCTGTGTTATATGGTGTTACTGACAGCAGAACAACAAACAACATCACATTAAGTTTAGGTTTCCACAGAGCCTCTGACAAATTGAGTGTCTAATTGAAGAGACTGTTTGTTTGTTTTTTGCAGTGAAACTATAACTAACAGAGCCAAAACTAACTCCAAAAGTTGTAACAATTTATATCTCATTGACTTGCATGAGGGGGCACCTTTGATGACATTCAGTAAACCATGGGTCCCTGCTCTGAGGGGAGAATTTTAGAGCAAACATTACTTATTTGTTCAATCTTGTAAATGTATTCCAGCTATTTTCGAGTGTTTTCCTTTTGACAATGCATTGTAATAAAAAATATGTAAAAACTGAGTAAGTACAGACAGAGAGTTAGTACCACTTTTAGGCATTTCTGTAAACTAATAAAACCATTCCATAATTTCACAAAGCATTTGTTCATTTTAATAATACTGGTGGTTAATGTTAAAATAAAAAAATTAGCACAATAGAAAGCAATAGCAAAATTATTCTGTAGTTTAACATTAAAATATTGGCAGCAGAGTTTCCAGCAGTGAACTGTTTTTTTAATAGTCTATTATCATTTTCTACACATAAAGTGTGACTTTATTTGAAAACAGGACCCAGATGCAGCTCAGTATCTTCAAAGATCTTTAAAAAGGAACTGAAAACTTCAGTTCAATAGAACTGCTCAGTGTGACTCCAGGCAACCGACAGAACAAAGGTGAGATGCTTTATGTCGCTCTTTCCAACATAAGACAGCTACACGCAGTTATCTGGATATGACTAGACAACAGTGGGTATTTTCAGACTAAACTAGCATAGAGGTAATTGTCAAGCGATAAGAAAGCAATAAACCGCAAATGAACCTAGAAACTGATAGAAAGTAAATAGTGGGCCTAATTAAGGTGCAAGCACCAGCAGTGAGATGAGTAAGGGTAAATAAGACAGGTGAGAAGAGGGAAAAAAAGCTAACGGCAAGACTATCGCATAAAGCTTTTTTGTAATTTTACAGTAAACTGCTGGAAGCAGGATTTCCAGCAATGAGCTGTTTTTAACAGTTTATTACCATTTTCTTAAAATAAGCTTTTCTGTAAAATAAATAAAATATTGGCAGCAGGGTTTCCAGTAGTGATCTGTTTTTAACAGATTATTATCATTTTCTAAAAAGTACGATTGTCGGTAATGTAACAGTAAAATACTGGCATCTGGGTTTCCAGTAGTTATCAGTTTTTGACAGATTATTTCGATTTCTAAAAATAACCTTTTCTATAAGGTAACAGTAAAAATACTGGCAGCAGGGATTCCAGCATTGAAGTGTAAATAGATTATTATCGTTGTCTAAAAAGTAAGCTTGTCTTCAATATAATGGTAAAATACTCAGAGTCGGGCTTCTGCAATAACTTTTACATTATATATATACTTTTGTTTGTTGTTGTTTTGTGGAAGTAATTGTTTGCCAGTACACTTGATTTTTTCTGTTCCCTGCACAGTGTTGTCTCATGGGAATATGTCACACAAAGAGGAAAAATGTCAAACACATCTTCTAAGTATTCAGGATTTTTTCAGTATTTTATAGAATGGTATTTGTGTTTGCCCTTAGCTATGTTTCTGTCAAAAAGAAGGCTATCCACATATCTTAAATATTGTTTAATTAACTTGTCAAGTGGTTGAGTATTGACTGTTCTGCAGAGCTAATCTAATATTTTATGTACAGTATAACTATTGAGAACAGAAGCAATCCGTTATTTGTCTCTCTGGGGATACACAATCAGATCATATTAACGTTGAACTAAAGGAAATCACTGTCAATCATTTTCTATTTTCACCATTCCAATTCAAAATATGATCTATGTGGTGGATGAAGACTTGTAACATCTTGTTCTCTCAAGACTTAATTAGATTGCAGGAAACAGTGACAGACAGTGGGTGTTTAGATATTGCAATTGCTTAAATAAATAATGTGTGCAGGGCTTGACTACCTACTGGATTTACTTTAAGTCTTGTGGCAGCTCAGTGAGGAGTTTTCATCTATTCTTTGGATTCAGTGACATTTGAGTATGGATTTTATTCTTATTTATTGGAAAAAAAAGATGTTTTTAGTTTATCACACATTTATTTTGACTGCAGTACAGATTCAAACATTATGTTCAATATATATGTTCATATGCATACAGTACAGACCTCATTCAAAAAGTTTTTTGGACTGACCTTCATTTCTTGAAGGAATGCTGGCCACTTGTTTTTCTTTACTTAGCTGCATAATACAAATTCTAACAATCCATTCAGTGGGACTATCAGCTGTGTATCCACCTGACTTCTGCTCAGCACCACTGATGGTCCCGACCCCATTTATAAGAGAGAAATCCAGGTATTAAACCTGACAGGGATCAACTGTGACTTGAAGACCATCTCAGGAGACCACCTCTTCAAAATCATTAAGAGAACCCAAAAGTGTGCAAAGCGTAATCAAAGCAAAATGTGGCTACTTTGAAGAAGCTAGAAAGACATATTTTCAGCTGTTTCACACTTTTTTTTTATTATATATACAATTCCGCATGCGTTAATTCATAGTTTTGATGCCTTCAGTGTGAATCTACCATTTTCAATTTTCATAGTCAAGAAATCAAGAAAAGTTTTTGAATGAGAAAGTGTATGTATATGGATTTGGGTTCCAAATGTCAGGCATGGCTGATCATATAAGGTATCTCTGGTTTGTTGTTCTGAAGCCTCTAACAGAAATGGTTATTTTAAGAAGAGTAGACAATTACATGCTGAAGAGTGTATAAATCATCCCATCATTATCATTAAAAGGGCTATTGGTCTGTAAATTATATAGTAGGGTTGTTCCAGATCCAGAATAACCAGTCCTGACATCACCTTTACTGACTTCGAGGGCTCAGAAACACATTCGCATAATACTCTGTCCTAGTAGTACTGCTTTTACCCAAATCAGGTGCCTCTAAAACTCCAATCTAAACCTCTCTAAAAGCTTTTCATGTCTAAAAGCTGCTATGGTTAGTTTTATGGAAATGTTGTTTATGTTAATTCCTCCGTTTTTGCGACTCGATAACCTGTAACTAATGTTCAAACTTGCCTCAGAAACAATTTTACAAGATGAAGTTTTGGCGTCATACTTCTTTATGTTTCCAACGATGAAAAGAAGGAGCGTTTAAAAACTCAACACTCTCAGTGGTATATTTTTAACAACAAACATTTCACAGCGCAGTGAGGTTCAACTCTGTTGCTCTCTCTGTAATCACTGCCTCTCAGGTTCTTGTTTGTTTGTTTAAAAAAAAGAAAAACACTTTTTCCCTTCTATGAGCAGAATTCTTTTCAGTCTATATAGGTTGGCATCATCCTCCATTTATTTGTTTTCCCTAATACACAGAAAATCTTGAGAGTAAAAATAGCTCCACCCTGAGAGGGACCAAATACACTGAACAGAGTAAATGTAACACTCAAACAAAAAAAATCTAATAATCTGGCAATTCTTGGATGCAAAGGGAAGTTGAATTCACCAAGACAAACAACAGTAGGGTGTAGTCTGCATGGAAATTTAAGGATAGTTTTCTTATCTGTTAGCAGGAGTTTTAGAAGAGAGATGCTGCTGACAGACACACATGAGACACCACTGGAGGGAAAGATGAGGGAATTTAAGGTAAGTAAAAATGCAGGTAAGTCTCAAACAGAGATTGTGAGGAAGCCCTTTGTATGATGAGCAACGGGGACAGACAGAGTAAACTGAGACCTGGGCATATTTGCTGTGCCTGTCAGCTTTGCTTACTATTGATTCGTGATGAGTTGCTGTGATGTGGCAAAGAGCCTGATAAATTTGTGACAATCTCAATGTAAACTAAATAAATGACATTAATATATTTTAAGGACATGTTGATAGACTCTGTGTTCATTTTACACTGTATAAAGACCAAATAAACTCAGAAAAGAGTCCTTTTGAGTAAAGATTTTTACTGTGTACATAACATGATAAACACCCCTAATGATGTAGATGATTGCATGATTGCAAGAGGAGTTTGCATGATGTAGATATTAGTACTGGTTGTGTCATACATACTGTAGATGATGCTATAAGTAGGTGGGACCATATTGAATGGTTGTAAATTATCAGCCTAGCTCCTCCCAAACTTATATTAATCAGATGATTATCCTAAATATGAGTCACTATTTATGAAATCAATTACTCAAGAACTCTTCTAATATTCTTGCTGCTACCTAACTACAAATCATTAGTCACCTTTCCAGTCTAAAATCCTAAAACAAATTTTGATCCAAAAAAGTCATTTCTTCATGCAAAATTTTCAACTGTGGGAAAAAGCTATTGTTCAAAATTGTCATGGAAACAATGTCTTTCAGACACCTGCCATGTAAGCACAAGTACTTGGATGGCATTGTCCAATCAACCAGCAAGACCTCTTTAACCCATAATTGCAGCAGCCAGATCGTATTGTTTTTGACAATGGCTCGGCAAGATATAACATTTTCCCATTTATGGGTGATTTTACATATCTGAAAATAGTATCTATACAAAAACAGTAATTACCCACTCCCCTCTGTAATGTTTTTTTCAATGTACACTTGAATGGGCTCAATATTCAAGTCACTGAGCAATAATCTTTTAAAGAGGGGAGCTGAGGACAGTTATGTTTTGTGATCAGCCAGCCTGTGAGTGATTAGACAGCAACGCAAGACAAAACATTGACATGTCAAAGGATCGCTTTCACTTCAAAGTCTTTTCCACCCTGTTACTCTCGGCAGTTTGTGATTTAGAAAGAGAAATTGGCAATGTGGCTTGTATGAATACATACAAATACTAGGAAAAAACAATCTGTCTGAACTTGTGTTTCTATCGAACATTTACTATATCAGAGTGGATAAGTTGGTGTTGTAGAAAATGCACTCATTTGATGCTAAAATACATTTTAAAATATGCTTTAACAAACAGTTTTTATCATTTTAAAATTTAACCCTGGTTAGTCAAGAAAAAACTGTCTTCTAGCTTTTTATTGCATCCTCTTTTGTTTGGTTTGCTCTTCTGTTTGAGGCCTTCTTCATTTGAAGTTTATTGTCTGCTCCCTCATCACAAGCATCACTGATCGCAATATCACAGCAGCTGAACCTTGTATTGCATTCCTGCTAGTTTCTAACAAAAGAAAAAAGGATGAGATACCGTGAGCTGCTAAAACCTATGATTCAAATTCCAGCGTTTCACATTTGCCTTCAACATTAAAAGTGCCATAACATATAAACTCAACTTTCCAGACATTTCTTGAAAGTTCATGTATTATACGCTCATCAAAAACATGTCTTAGGTCTGTTTCAGATTGGATCATGCATGTTTGTGTATTGCCATTTTCTTTTTCTGGGAGCTCAAAGTGTCTTGACCTAAGTACCCCCAATTAATTATAGCTCCGCCCATTATTTCTATCAGATGAACCGCTAATGCATTTCAATGAAAAAACGTACTTGCGGACTGAACCGTAGGTGTAAGAGTAACAACAATTAAAAGAAAGTGTGTTTTCAGATTTCCTGGGCCAAAAGTGTTTTTTGGCTTACCAAAAAATTAATATATACATCTCAAATGGGTGATTTTCTGTGCATTGACAAGCAAAATCCAACAGGGAGTGTGGTGGAAGCAGGACAGTGGGAGAAACAGGAAGTTTTGCGGAGCACAACCATTTTAGGTGAACCAAAGAGATTATTCTAGATAAATACTTATTAAGCATGCAGTGGAAGTCTAGGGTCAAACATGTGTAATAAATTCTTTAAAAGGCATTTTTCAAATACATGGGGTCGGAGCTGAAGGGAGCACATATGAGTATTTTAACAGTTAGTAAAGAGTTTGAAATGAACAGAGATACAATTTTTATAAAGTTGCACCCAGGTGACTTTTATTTCTGAACATCTGACGCAAAGACATTTTGTCATTATGTCTTTATGACGTCCTTTGGTTAAGAGCTACTTGAATTGATGTCTTCTAGACGTATTTTGCTCGGCAGGATATGTGACAAACAACTGAATATGAGGTGTCACACCTCGGATGAACCACTTGTACGTAATTTCAGCTCACAAGATGAGCTATTGACGGTGACATTGAAGCATTATTACTATCCACAAGCTCATCAGTGGAAAGACAGAACAATGAGTGCCTTTAAAAATACTTGGATGTGCTTCAAGGATAAAGCTAGAGATACTGTAGAGGAGGCTGTGTATGTGTGACCGTGTGTTAGTGAGCGAGTAAGAGAGAGGGAGAGAGAGTGAGAGAGAGAGTTTGGTCTGTTTTTGAATCGTCTGCAGAGTGATGAGATGCGGAGCTGCTTGAGGAACAACCTGCGACTTGTTCTGCTGAGACACACTCGGTAAGTCAAACACACAGCTGTAATCAAAATATTTTTATGTATCTCATGTAGGATTTGTCAACTGCTTATTTCTATGATTTCATCATGGCTGATTTTGTGGTCTTTTGTAAATAAATGATGGGATTAACCAAACAGGTTTCATTCAGGTGCAGAATCACACTATTATCAAAAATATGAAGGAACACGGTTGTCATGATTTAAGGAAAAAGTTAACTGTCATTAAGTCTATGTTTGAATGAGATGACAACGCATCATGGCATTTAACCCAAGAAATATTAGAAAGGCTGCAATGGTACTGATGAGTAACTTGTGATTTTTTTTATTTCAATAACACTACATAAATATTTATTATTAATAATGTTTTTTTGTATTAACATTTATTGATTACATTGGTTTTTCTGGTCTTTTTGAAATTTGAAATATTGATCAAATAAGTCAGAATCTGTTATTGAAGTATTTCTTTCGTAAATTGTTGCATTTGATGTGTACAATAATTTCCTGTATTCCCCAGTACTGTCCTAAAATTAAATGTACATTTATTGTAGCATTATAACTCAACAGTCTAACTCATTTGTATCTAGAAATAAAGAACTTAAGTGGATTTCAGTTTATGTATAACAATCTTTTATATACAGTAAAATGCAATTTAACTATTTTAATTAAGTATTTGAGTCAATCATTTGAGTTAAAATGTAATTGTTCTCTCTATAAAAAAAAACAGTTGAATGTAATTTATTGGTGTAAGAAATGTGATTAAGTACATTAAAGCGTGGGTGTGTCAGCAAAAATGTGCTTAATACTGTTTAGTTTGCACATGGTTGGGTTTTGTCATTTCCAGCTAAGCAGTAAAATACTTTATGGCTTTACAATACATTAATTTGTATAGTTCCCAAAAAAAGCTTTTAAAATTTCAGGTTTAAAAATGAAAAGTAAATCCTAATGAAAGCATGGTGGCATAGGAATTATGCAACTTAATTATACTTAACCAGTTCTTTTGTGTCAAAATGACTTAATTTCCCAGGATACTTTGCATGTTTTAATACTTATTTGCGAACAACATTCAGCTGCTCACTGCTGGCTCTGACAGGCGTCACCAGCTCATCACTTTACACAAAAAGACGAGATGCCATTTCAAACAAGTTCAAACAGCTGCAGCTAATGTTTTAGCCATCCCAAAACAAAGGTGTTAAAACGAATATCACCACAGATTTTCCCTGGCTTTTCCCAATATTAACATAATTGAAGTGTATATAAAAATTAATACTGAGAATTCATATAAAAACAGCATACTTTTGCACATTTCATGTCCTCTTGTCACTCCAGTTCCTTCCAGCAGGACTAAAACACACATCATACCAGGTGAAGCCTGACTTAATTACCCATGATACTTTGCATGTTTTACTACTCATTAGCTAATAACATTGAGCTGCTTACTAGCTCGCTGCTAGCATCACTCCAATTAGCCTTTCCAGCTCTGCCAGCAATCTACTCACCATTCATCACTCTCCGTGAAAGGATTAAATATAATTACAAACATGGTCAAATTACTGAAGGTACAGTTTTAGACAATGTTAGAAAAATGTGTTAGACACAAGGTCATAATGCATTAATTTGATGCTTCCTTACAATTAACAAAGCAAAGGTTCTAATACTATTTCACATGCAGGATTACTATTTCACTACTTCTCATTACTGTTAATAAATCACAACAAAATTAAGTGGCTCCCTGCTGGCGGATGCGCTGGTCAGACTAGCTTTTTAGAGCTCTGAAGGCCACCTCATGAGTTTGCAGCAGAGAAGATCCACCCACCAGGCAGCAAAAATACCAATCTCTAAATTTAATTAAGTTCACTCTAATCTACTTCACAACACTGCAGTCCTAAAAAAACTAATTCTGGCTTTAAAAATGAGATTTAATTTAACTCACCTCTCCAATTAACTGGTTTGTAGTAGTATCACGTGATGTGGGATCGCAGGTCAAAGTTAAATTCAGGTCAACTTTTGTTTTGTAGCGGAATCCGAAATCTCACTGCATAGGCTGGGACTTCTGGTTTCGCACCATCGTATGGGATTCCCTTCAAGTCAATGGAATTGTTTTGATAGTGTGACCACAGAAGGAGTATCCCTCCATTTAGATCTGCCAGATGTCACCAATCTATTCACCAGCTTATCAATTGACATAAAATGTAATAAATGCAAGGATTATGTATTTGACAGATCACAATCTATTCTGATGTTTCCTTAAACTTAACAAAGTAGGTGGTTTATTGTTAAAAATTTTGTGAAACTACATTAAACAACTTTGAGGCACGGAAGTTACCATGTTCTATATGTACAAGTCCTCTTGCTACCACCCTCAATTCCCTTTCAGCAACACTAAAGCAGTCAGGTGAAGTCTGACACAATTTCCCATGGTACTTTACTTGTTCCAATACTAATGAGCCAACAGAATTTAACGGTTCACTCGGGTGTGTCTCACTGCTTGATTCAGTGATCAAGTGCTGCTTGATTCCTCCGCAATCGCTCCCCTAAGTGTGGCTGCAGTATGATTTTTTTAAACTCTGAATGAAGTTGTTTAAAAAACTATTTGCAACTATTTTTTTATTTATACTGTCAACAATCATACTCAATCAAATATTCCTCAAATACTTGTTATGCGTTTAAAAGGAGCCTTTCTGCTTTGTACTCTACTAACCAACATCAGGAATCTAAGAACAAAAACAGGTCAGGAGTTTTTTTCAGTAAATAAAAATTAGCCAGAGGTAACACCTAGCCATGCTATGAAACAAAAGCATTCTTGTTAGCTTAAAGGTGCATTTTAATAAAGTTACCTATTACAAATGGATACAGTTTATGTGAACTGTAAGAGTAACCAACAACTTACATTTTGAGCCCAGGCGCAGCTGTGAAAATAGTCACCACTCACTCTGCAAATCTGCACATATACAGTCTCTGTCAGCCTGTCATGGGTGGAGGCCAAATCCCTCTCAACATGGCTTCAAACCAGAAGGTGCCATCATTCATATTTTTTTTACAGTCATTGGGCTGAGTTCTGGCTGATGTAGCGGTCAAACTATAAAATCAGCTCTATTCACTTGAATGGGTTCGCCTATGCAATACTGACATCTTGTTTTGAAAGCTAGATTTATTCTTTATTATCACTCAATGACAATTGAGTGAATTTATTATCACTCAACAAAAAAATGTGAGTTCAAACGATTACAGATAATGTTTTAAGACATTGTAATCAAAAGAAATGGTTGGGAATAAAATAAATCTTTTTCAATGTTTTCCTAGAATTTACAAAATTCTCACTGTTAAAGGTATACAAACAGTGAATCCTCATTAAAACAGTGTTGAGGTGCAAATTCTACAACAAAATAAAATCCAATTATTTCAAGGAAGGACTGCAACCCCTGTTGGTTTTTGTTTCAACTCTGTATTAAGAAACTCAACAGACTAACAAACAAAGTGGATCTTAATTAGTGGAATCAGGTGTGTTCAGTTAAAGTAGGCACAAAACAGTGCAAGGCTGTGGCCCTCCAGCAAGGGTCTCAAACTCAATTCCTGGAGGGCCACAGACCCTGCAGGATTTTGTTCTAACCTTGTTTCAAGAGACAAACCAGTAGCTTCAACCAAACTCAATGGGTTCGAGTGTGTTGAATTAAGACTGGAGCAAAACTGAGCAGGGTTGCAACACTCCAGGAATAGAGTTTGAGGAATTTGAGGTGCCTAATAGAATCTCTAGCAGCTCTTCACATTAAATTGCATTAAAGTACAAAATGCAATAACAAACAGGTTCGAAAATACATGCTTGCTGGCCAGCCCAGGGTGATAAACTGATCCAATCTCATAGATATAATGGCAGAAGAGATAAATTAAAGAGGAATCTGTTTATTAATTGAACAGTAGTTAATTTAACCTTCATATTGAACACCATCCTGAATATCCTGTTCAATTTGATCACATGTGACTGCAATATATGTTGCAAAAGTCAGTCACCAATAATTATGGTGACATCTACAATTGAAAACCTCTTCTAATGTGACAGTCTTCAGCAGTAAAGGAGTGAGTTTGACGGCAATGTTCCTGAAACCTCACAACACCATGTCTGTTGTAAAAGACTGCGTGTTCTTGAAATTCCTTTCAGATGGATGAGCTCTCGATGACCTGATATGGTCATACTGACTTCCTGCTGAATCTTAGCAGCTCTCAAACGCAGCCCTCACACATCCTCTTTCAAGAGAAAATTGGTGCACTTTTTCAGTCTTTTTTTAATCCGATTTTCCCCAGTGAAATCACTTTGATTGCCTTGATGTTGCAGAAATAATGCGGCATGGCAAAAGGTTTAAAAATGAAACAGTGGTTGACCAGTGGGGAATCAAGATGTTAGAGTTTGAAACAAAATATAATTCCCGTCTGAAGGGGAGTGTTCTGATTACGCCAGCACACTGCAGGTTCATTTTGGACAGAACATAAAGCTTCAGAGTCCATTTCTGGGTGTGAAAACCCCTTTGAGTACAGAACAGCAGAAAGACGTACTCTCACATATTAGTCTGTCAGAAAGAAAGCTGTTTTTGATGAAGGACCGATGAGGGTCAGCAGAGACCGGCACATAATTTTCAGAAGCAGAGCACAGTGACATTTTCTCACTTCAAAGATTTGGTGACATTTGTGACATCAACCAAACTTATCAGAACAAAAGGTTAGTAATTTCGCTAGTTCGCTTTTTCTTTTTTTTTTTTCATTTTTGAGCTTCATAGAAAGAATAACTCCAGTGCATTTTTGAAGTGTTCTGAACTCTGGAACATTAGAAAATGTTTTCAACATTGGAGGAAACTGCATAAAATACTTATATTTACTATTTTGGCTGTTACCTTGTGAAAATGAAATCTTTGCTGTTAAATTTTGACAACGCGGGTGTTGTAAATCCTTACATCAAATGCAAAAATGAATAGTCAATCGACAACGTCTTATGAATGTCAGTGTCAGACTGGTTTAATTTCTGAGTCTGGTTTTAATTGATTTTTAGACTTTTTGTTGTTGTTTTGATTTGGGTTTTAAATTGGAGTTCATATCTGATTGTTTCTACTCTACCTGCTACCCCTACAAACTCCTGTTGAATTAAGTGCTCGTCTAACAATTTGCGCACAAATATGCTCAGTATTAGGAAGAAAAGGTGAAGCCAATGCTACAGAAGCTAGTTACGGTGGTTATGTCACTTAAAATTTATTTTTATAACCGCTGATTGGATGAATGTAAGGTTGAGATCTCTAATCCTCTTTAATTGAACATGACAAACCTTCACTAGTTCGGTCAAATAGCTTTATCTGAACGGTGATTTGGAATAGTAAGACAAAAATTTACTTATGACATTATAACTACAAAATGTGGTAGCCTGCAGAGTTTTGTCGCAGTGCCACCTTCAATATCAAAATTATCTTTCTAAAATCTTTGCTGTGAAGTCATGTTGGTCTACGGTGCAGTTTCAATGACAGTGATCTTCAGACTGAAAGGTTCTGAGTTCGGATCCAGGAAAACTAAGATCTGATTGCAAAGTTAATGTTTGCTTTTTGACCATTTTCCAATTTACTACTTTAACTTATTTATTCTTAATATTATGCTTTCTCGGAATAGATTGAGTTTCGAATGACAGAGATTTGCAAACCAACAGATTGTGGGTTCAAATCCCAGAAGATCTGTTTATTTAAGGTCATAAAATATTTTATTACTGAAATCTTGAAACTGCTTCTTCTTAAATATTTGAGGTTTCTTTATGCCCCAAAGTCAAGGGTTTTGAAGGCCAAACATGCTATGTGACATAACCATGCTCACCTGCAGACTTTTGACAGAGCACTACCTTAAAATCTGAAAAAACATAAAAAGATTGAAATTAACAAAATGATCTACCAGAAGTCTATGGTACAACAATAAACGTGAATAAAACTACAGATCATTTTATTTTATATGTGTTGTGCACAGTTTTTTAAATGTTTGACTAGATACTCTGTGTCTCAGAGTCTTAGGGGGACCTGTCTTTGCTATGAAGCAAACTTTAAAATAATCAAAATAAGATGATATATTGCTTTAGGATCTATCCATCCATCCTTCTGTCCGTCTGTCCGTCCATCCGTCCGTCAATGCATCTATCGGTCTATTTATACGATGGCTTTAATCAGATAAAATATATTTAGAAACAATATAAAAGCTCTTCAAGCTTGCAAACCTGCACCCAGACTGTTCAAATCTTTCCGCACCTCTCCTGCAGACCTGGACTCACACGTACCCTCAGAGATCCATGCTGAGAATGCAGATGTACTTTATACGCATGGCTATCGGCCTGTTCATCACAGGGACAGCACAGCAGTGGATCTTATTCAGAAGGGAGATAAGTGTGCTTAGAGATGAGATTTTGAGTCAACCAACAACTTCAAACTAAACTCTTTATCTTCATCATGTACCACACAGCGCCTTGCACACTCAAATTAAATGGAAATTGCACAAATACTCCATCTTGGGAACATCATTAGAACCTTGCTGCTGCCCATCACTGAACCTGAGCAAACATGATGAGGGAAAACTTGGAGTGTACTATTTGATGCTACTGGCATCACGCTGTCCACAGCAGCTGCACCAAAGCAAACAGGAAAGCATTACAGAGGATCACAAACACAGCTCAGATGATTATCGCCTACTGCCTTGAGGGCTTTTGTAACTTCCGTTTCCTAACTGAAGCTCTAAACATTATAAAAGCTAACTCTCGCCCATGGTGCCCCACCTGCTTCTCTCTCCCAGGCACTACAGGTGCATTAAGTCCAGGGCAAACAGGTTGAAGGACAGTTTCTGTTTTTCCCAAAAGCTTTGAGAGCTCACACATAGATCAAATTAATTTCATCCGCTCTCATTTCATTTCATTTCATTTCATGACATGTCTATTTAAGGTGCCGTTTTCTATCTGCATTTGCCTCATTGACCTAGGTTGCACATATTGTTGAATGTAAAATATTGCAAATAAAATCAGTTATAATGCAGAATTAACCACCGTTACAATGCGTGAGATTTTATTTTGTGTTGGATCAAATAATACCATATAAGTTTTGGAAAAGCATTTGTCTGACACATCAGGCTTATATCTAACAAATATTTGTCACATTTAATGCAAACATTTTCATATTTAAGGTGGCACAGAAGATATGGCCCAGTCAATAAATGAAATGGAACTAGTCTAACTTAAACTTGCTCATAAAATAAGTTATTTGTGAACAAATGCAAACAAATAAAATGTATCCGCTCCAACGGTCTCTGCATGGCCCTGTTAATCGGCACATTTAAGTATCAACCATCTTTTTTTATTATCCCAATCTAATGACATTATTTTTATGTATAAGTGCATCTTAGGCAATATTAATTTATTGCAAAAAATGTTAATTAAAAGACAATCACCTTAATTTGTACAATCACCCCATATATACAAAAATATTACAAATAGAGTAATTATATAAGGATATTTTTAGCTGTTAATGAAAAGTTTTAAATGTTACAACATTATAACTCCATGTGCAAATAAACATAAAATCTGTGCAAACATAAATGGAATTTGTATTATGTCATTTCCTTATAAATGAGCAGTTGATATGTTACAGTAAACTAATTAACTACTGTTTGATTGTTTTCTGCCAGATTTGTCATGTGATTTTTTTTCACAGAATGCAATTTGTTTTGCTTTTTTCATACTGCTAAAAACATGCTGATAAAGAAAGGATACTGACAACAAGAAACCAATCGGAGGATAAGTCTATAGCCAAAACAAGATAGGATAGAATTTGAAGGACTTGTCCATCTTTGTACACGCGTCAGAGCAAATCAGATATATCAATGTCACATAAACAGCCAAATTTGCTCTCTAAAGAAAATTAATAATCAACATATTTAAGCTGAAACTTTGATTTGTTTCTACGTATCTACATCACACATGAAATAATTAAATTATACATCAAACAATCAAAACTTTTTATATAGGGCGTTTTTGCAGTTGCTTTAAAGTAGCTTCACAAAGGCCTAATGTAGACCATTGAACAGTTTATAGAAATTTATAGAAATAGAACCATCAAATACTGGCAACTAAGGACTATAGAGTCTCAGTTACGTCAGTTGAAAGGGAGTTGTTTAATAATTATTCAAACACAAAAATGACAAATTATTCTTTTCTAAACTATAAATTTGACAGCTAAATGTTGTGGCACAACTGAAACAGTTGCTTTTTAATGACAGTGTCAGGGAATAATAGACATGCAAACAGTGTTCAGGGAGATTTTGAGCTAATCCTCTACTCAATCGTGATTTGGTTATCAAATGTCACTGCTGGAAGAATCCTCTTTAGCTTGATCATCTTCCTTAAACCCCATAATAACCCACATCATTAAAGTGTTCTGCAAATTTCCTTGTTTAGCTTCTTTTTTTTTACTTCATACATTTTTTGCATGTTTTGGTATTGTTCCCTCATCCAAAACATGCCTTTGGTTGGTTTTTGCATGTTGTAATACTATTTTCTTTTTCTGGGAGATCAAAACAGCTCGATGACTTTAGCCACGGCCAATTTCCATAGCACCGCCCACTAAACAATTAGATGAACCGCTAATGCTAATCTCAGTCAAGAACGTATGGGCTGACTGGACCTGGACGTGTAACTGTAGTAGAACCCAGGTGGACAAACAATCAAGAAGTACAAACAAGACAAACAAACAAGAAATGTTTTTGGATGTCCCGGGTTAAAAAGGATCCTTTGGTTTATTAAAAGATGAATGTATTCGTCATATATGGGGGAATTTTTTATCTGCCAACAAGCAAAATCCAGCAGGAGCAGGAGTATGATAGTGGGAGAACATGAAATATGGGCAGTAGTCTAGAGAACAGGTGTCAATTTCTGGAGGGCCCCAGCCCCGCTTGTTTTGGTTTTCTAATTAAGCTCCTCTAATTAAGTTTAAGGGTGTTTATTGCTACCCATGTGTCTCTTGAAATAGTGTTCAAACTATAACCAGCACATACTGCAGGACTCCAGGAATGAGTTTGACACCACTGGTCTAGAGGAATCAAAATGTATTATAAATGATTTAAAAGAAACATGACAAACAAGTGTGGGTCCTTATTGAGAAAGCCACCAGCCTCTGGATTTCTAATCCTGTGTCTACCATTATTTTGAGTTATATTACATTTACTGAAGGGCGGCTCCCATGGTAGTTGTATCTTCATGCTCTTAAAAAGAGAAATCATTCAAATATCAGTGCAAGAAGCTTTCCACCCATTACCAAGTGTAACTTATTACAATACAAGTGTGCAGCTGTCATTGTTGGAAGAGTACTGGCATGAAAAGCACCGCTCACTGCATAAGCACCCTCAGACGCAATCTCAAATTTTCTGCCACCATTTTGATTTGTTTGTAAAATTATTGTGTACCTGTGCTGTGCATGTAAACCTTCAGAATCACAGCATCGATATATTGTCACATTCGCATCCTTTCAATTAAATAGTAATTAGGGTTGCCAAATATTGGACTACAATATAAAGAACAAACATGAAAATCGAGAGAAATCAGTCACAGTAGCATTAAAACTTAACTTGGCGCCGCTCTTTCAATTAAAAATCCTCATATATTCTCATAAATTGCCTTTGAATTCTTCTCAATTCTGCTACTAGGTTGCAGACTACTAAGTCTCGTCTGATAAAAGTTTTAAGAAGCTAACCAGTTTATAAATCAAGCAAACTTGCGCCTCACAGACCAAATCTGTCATTATAAGGTTCAATAGAATGGAGCAGACACCGGTGTGGAAAACGAGAGAGAAGAGCAATGCTTAAGGGAGGACAAGATAAATGAAGAGACTTTCTGGCTCAGGAGAAGAGGAACAAAGAGAAAAACAAGGCCTGCAGGTTCTTTCTGTACTGACAGTGTGAGGAGGAGATGTTCTTTCGGCAAACAATACATTACCCATGATTCAGCTTTACTGTAAAAGCGCCAGCTTTCATTGACAATGTAATCCTTTAATAATGCTCCATATTTCAAGGCTAAATAATGTAGTGTTAGTTAGAAATGTTCCTGTATACATAAAGGACATTTTTCCCCAGAGGAGAACAGAGAAGATTTAATGAACTAATTATCATACAAACTACCACAAAAAGGTCTAAGAAAAGTAGTACTTTATTGAACAATAATTCAATGATTTTCTACAGTAAAAGTTGGTATACTTTCATCTTTGTTTGATATTGTTTATTGATTTATTTCTTTTTTTATCATCTCAGAGATTTAATGAGCATTGAAATTATGAATGAGGTATTATAAATTATTCCTTTAATTTGCAACTCTGCATCCTAACCTAATGAATGATCAAATAATAAGCATTAAAACTTTGATTAGCTTTAGGAGCTGTATCACAGCTCTACCAAAGCTTGGTAAATACTTATTTCAGGAGAACAGATTCTTGGTAAATAGGACCTGCAAACTGTTTCAGTATAGATATAATTTGTGAGTTTTGACAAGGTCATCAGCCATAAAACCCATCCATGTGTGTCCGGTTGTATGCAATGTTTCCAGGAACATGAATTTAATTAAGCGTATTCAGTCTCTCTAGACTTTATCTACAAAATAATAATGTCAGTTGTCTGGCAAAAAAGTCAAACAGTCAAAAGCCAAACTGTTTACTTTTTGTGTTTCCATTAATTTGCTATAAACTGTGTATTTTAGGATAGAATTTCATAAGAGACTAAAACACATGTGCTGTATATTTATATAGATTATATATTGTAGACAAATGTGAAACAGCAGTATTATTTTTTTATATTAATGTATTTAATAGTTAAACATTAAAACCATTTAAAAACAGTGTAACTATGTGAAAAGTAATACTTTTCAATTTTGTTGTTTGTAAACTGGAAGAAAAGATAGATCTATAAATATTTTTGTTGTTTTTTTTCTTTTTGTTTATAATATAACTGAGCCTTTAAATCTCATGTGTTAATACTTTACAAGTCATACATAATTCTAAATTCAGGTGAGCACACAAAAACAGTTAACTGACAGATAATAAATGGTTTACAAATATCTGAATTAATTAACAAGGTACAGTGGTATTATGCGATAACAAAACATATCAATAAATGTCTGAATAATAAAACATATAAATGTGATGTTAAATAGTTTAATAATTGTCTATTAACACATTCTAAATTATTACATGAATCGCTTACAACTAATAACTAACTAGTTTAAAAAAGTTAAAATGTTTAATTTGTAAGTTATCTGATCCTCAATAAAGCATGAAATTAATGTTATTAAACATATTAAACATTATATATAGATGCTTATAAACCAAGAATTATACATGCTTTATAAAATATTATTAATGAATTAATTATGTTCTAATGCTTAAATAATGATTTGTGGTATGTTATAAAGTTTTACCAAAAAATTATAGTGTTACCAAAAAAGGGAAATATTGTGAAATTCCCGAAACAACTGTAAAAATAACAGCACATACTTTAGAGCATTGAGAGTATTAGCAACTAACTGGGAGTAATATTTCTATTAAGAGTATGCTTTTCACTTTGGTGATTTTAAATGTGACATAAAGCCTGTGTTGAAATTTCCACCTGCCCCAATCTTCTAATTATTCCTATGTGGCCTACTGTTACAGTGATGGCAGTAGACTTGTGGTTAAAGTCTTGCCCAGAAGTGGATAAAGAAGGCTGTAGTACTTCACAATGTAGCTTCAGCCTTCAAGAAATGGCATAGCTTACTGAATAAGCTTCTCTTGACTTGTTTGAAGCTAGTCACGTGTCTCTTGAAACAGAGTTGGAAATAAAACCAGCGGCAGTTGTGGCCTTCCTGGAATTGCTTACTTGTTTGTTCCTTTTTTTCTCCCGTTTCTAAAAGGCTTGACAATTTAATACAACTAAAGAAAAAGTCTCCAAAAACGTGTTAGCATATTTTCAATGTCATGTTTGCTTTGAAATGATGCACTTTTCCTGCCAGATATTTTTTTTCTTCTGTCATATCTTCCTGTCAGCAATGGTTAGTCGTTTGGAACACAGCACTGTTCATTTCGCCAGCATCAATCTGAATGCAGGGATGCCAGGTTGAAGCCTTGCGGTTTGATGTAGACTAAAGCACTGAATAAATATGGAATGATCTTCACTCTCCCTCCCTTTCTTTCTCTCTGAATTATCTTGTTTGCAGCTGCAGCAGATGAATCCACCCTTGCTAATCGTCTCTTCAATAAACCTCGCAGAAGAAGAGTTTCCCAGAAGAGAGGCTCTAATCAAAAAGACCCGGTGACCTCAGTCGCAGCATGGATATTCTCTTCACCTCTTCCTTTCCCATATTAAGCCAGAGTTCCAAAGACTTCAATCACACAACACTCTGTCCTGACAACCAAACATTGAACTCAAAGTCAGCCGCTGTGGTAAACCCACCAGCATTTGGGATGTCTTACTTCACCATGACCCTTGGTGCACTCTCAAACCTCACAGCGCTTGGCATCCTGGCACATTCCTACACACGTTTCCGTCGATGGGCCAAAGTACCGTTTCTCCTACTGGCTTCAACCTTGCTTCTAAGTGATTTAGCTGGACACTTGATCACTGGGGCTTTTGCTCTTCACCTCCATTTAGAAAGAGTGAAGTATCATGGGGCTGCAGTGATAGTGGAACCTCCTGAGACTTACTGCAAGCTCTTTGGGGCTTGTATGGTGTTTTTTGGACTGTGTCCTCTGCTGCTGGGAAGCGCTATGGCAGTGGAGCGTTGCATTGGCATCACACAACCTCTCTTGCACTCGACAGTCGTCACCATGACCCGTGTTCGACTGACTGTCCTTCTCATCGTCTTCATTGCTCTCACTTTCGCAGGACTCCCTCTGCTGAACGTGGGTAACTACAAACCCCAGTTTCCTGGAACTTGGTGTTTCTTACCAGTGAATGGTCCCCTCTCCATGACTGAAGTCAGCCTCGCCTTGGCTTTTGCAACACTGGGACTGCTGACATTGACTGTTTCATTAGTATCTAACATCGTAAGTGTTATGAAATTGCTCCAGGTTCGATTAAAGGATAGAGGTGTGAAGCCAAGCACCTCAAGGAGACATGAGTCCATCATGTCATCATCTCATCGGCTCTCCCTAGACATTGAGATGATGACACAGTTGGTCGTGATAACGGTGGTCTCTTGTGTTTGCTGGAGTCCTTTTCTTGTGAGTTTGCAACCTTTTTAGAATTTAAAGTGATCTATTACACCTGCTTCAGGTCCTACCAAGCACATTAAGCCTTCAAATTGTGGGTTTTTTATTTGTCGTAATCATAATCATAATTTTCATAACCACAACACACTAAATTTACTCGAAAATATCTTACTGTCTGAAGAAGGCTGAAGTAATAGGGCTCCACCATTCATTAAATAAAGATATTCCTAGATCACTCTTCAAACAAAGGGATAAAATAGACCCTCCAAATGCACAGCATACAACATTTCCACAAATTCAAGTCAAGAGTGCCACGGTGTTAGTTTACTTAACTCTGTTATTAATACTTAATTTGAAAATTACTTCAGCGCTTCACTTTATTTAAATCTCATTTAATTTACTTTAACAACTTTCAAAAAATAAAATGGATCCTTTGTACTACAAAGCAACTGGCAAAAGATAAGTAATATCACTATTTTTAAGGGGGTACGATATCTTACATGTATCTATCTTTTCCAATTTTAGAAATTGAGACATAGACACAAGAGTAAAAATTAAAATAGTGCCAGTCTAAACAAAAAGGTGGGTTTTGAGATAACTTTAGGGCTGTACAGGTCCATGGACAGTGAAATGTGAAATGTGCTGCAATCAGTGTGGCACATTGCAGGGCAGTCTTGTTGAGGGTTGGAACCCCCTCCTTGTTTAGTGAGCTTCTTAGAAAGAGTATTTGGTGATATTATTTCAACCAGAGACTATAGTCTGACACACCAAGTCTTACGTGGCTAAACCTTCAAGGAAAGTAACACTCCTAACACTCTAATCGCAGCTTTCTTTGGCCAAAACTTGACCAAAAAGCAGTTTGACCATTATGTAAAACAACCAATCCCAGGTCCTTTATCATAACATCATGTTGCAGTTTGTGGAAATGTCACCACAACAACTAACTGATACGCAACTAGTGAGCTATAGAAAAAAATGAAAAATTTTTCACAGAGCTGTTCACAGAGATGTTCACAGAAGCGGGACATGGTGAAGACATCTAATTGGCTGAAAGTTTAAATTTGAATACATCTTAAACAAAGAAATAAAATAATAATTCACCCCTCGGTGTCCATGAAGGTCAAAACTAGCGAGTGTGAATTGACAAACCTGTTGATATATATTCAATTTTGGCTAAGCTTTTTCCGCTCCAAAGGTGGGCAGTTTTAACACTGGAGTGAATGAGAACCTCCTCCCTCTTGAGTCACTTCGTATTGCGCATCGAGAGGGAAAGTAGGAAGTTGCCGGTTGTTGCCAATGCACTTTAAACTGAACTGTAATATCACAAACGGCCTCTGGAGGCAGAAATTAGCAGATTTTCTATCACTTTTAAGTAAAAAACAACCTATCTGGCGATCTTTACCTTTCCTACAAAACCTATTGTTGAAGTGTTACCAGTCAACTTACCAGTTACCAGTCAAACCCATTAGACGTTCTGTAGACATTATGTCTGAGACTAAGACTAAAAGCACCAGAGTTAAACAGTAGTGTCCTACAGAGGTTATTTTAATCCCTGAAGTTTTGTAATCCAACAACTTTTTGCTTGAATGAAAAGTTTGAAGCTACATAAAGATAGTCTACCTTAGCCAGCTAATTGTCACACCAATCCACCCACCAACTAAATCATAGAAGAGAGTGAATTTTCTTCAGATAAGCTTTCGAGGCATACTTGACACCTCTGGTCTAGTTAGGCCCTTGTCTGACAGAGTTCACTAGATTCAAGTTGATTCAATGTCAGAGAGTCCCCTCTAAATGACTACTCAGTGTAGAAAAAAAATGGTCATTATTAGAAAATGAAATGGAAAGTGGCAGGAGAATAGGCTGTTGTAGTAATATTTTACCTGGCTTGAGCTTTTCAATATCCATGATATTTCATAGGTATCTGAGCCATGTTAAATGAAGAAAAAGAACAGGGTAAAATTAGATGAAATATCTCTGCCTTTGAAAACTTTAGAATCCACAGTTGTGGTATCAGTGTTATGACCATTCATTTTTTTAGACCGATTTTTTTATGTGCACATAAGCAGTTATCTCTTTAAGGTCAGGTTTAGTATCAGAATAGTTTACACTGAACGACTCTGGTTGTTTTGTCCTAAATCTTTCCTTTCACCGACCCAGCTGATTCAGAACAAGTTAACCTTTATGGGGTATTCCCATTTTAAAAGCAATTAAAAATCAAAATTTTACTCCACAACACATTAATATATATGACTTATCTCAAATTCAAACAATATAGAGAACATATCTTGAATTATTGCAACCAGTCCCTACTAGAAAAGAATATACACTTGTAACATTTTTATTCTTGAAAAAATAAAAAACGGGTCAATTTGACCCGAAGAAGGCCACACAAGGGTTAAAGTGATGTTAGTTTAATGTTTTTTAGTTTTTTTT
This sequence comes from Danionella dracula, assembly GCA_900490495.1. Lineage (NCBI taxonomy): Eukaryota > Metazoa > Chordata > Actinopteri > Cypriniformes > Danionidae > Danionella > Danionella dracula. The sequence continues at coordinate 7,982,627 of UELW01000322.1, forward strand.
TTTGCTCAGAATGTCAGAGAATGAGAAGTCTTGACATAAGACTAAGATTTCTGACCACAGTAGGTTACACAGCCTGACAATTTTTTACTGAACATGTTCTGTCGACAAAAAGTGATTAGCAACTAACAGCAAGAGATCTGATCAGACAAGCTTAATACCTTTTTGTACAGGTTTGTTTTTTCTAGGGCTTGTTTAATTCAGAAAGTGAGTCAATCCTGTAAGTATCATGTGCTACATTTGCATGAGTTCAAGGTATAAACAAAGTCATTGATTGTACACAAATTTACTGATAAGATGTGATACAAACCACCTTCTACTTGATTTTGCATGAATTATTGCCATTATAAGTATTATGGTATCATCAAACAGTGTTGCTAGCTGATACTTTTTGCAACCACACAGTATGAATATGACTAGAACAAATCACACTCGAACATTCACTATATCAGTATCATGTGACCAGTGCGTCAGTTGCATTTCATCCCTCTTATTCAGCACTTCTCTCACTTTGCCCCATGAGATAGATTGCGCTATATTTAATAAATGCAGCACTGACATTGTGATTAATTAATTCTATCAGAAGTATTAAATTCCTGTCTCCATAAGCATTATTCTAGAGTGCAGTAATTATAATATAGTGTGCTCTGACCAAAACTTAGTTTCTTTGCATTTTCTAGACCATTTGACAGTTTTCCTCTTCGTTTCACAGATTTACATCCTCATGTCCGTTAGCAGGTTTCATGAAGGCGTTCGGAGGCCTCAGCGGCAGTGTGAGGGGCTGCTTCTCTTGGCTCTACGGATGGCAAGCTGGAACCAAATTCTGGACCCATGGGTTTATATCCTCCTGCGTCGGGCTGTTCTGAGAAGGGTGCTTCAGTTACTGCCACCAGAGCGGGCACTGTTCACCCAGAGCAGCTCCTATAAAGACTCGCACAGAATGAATGTCAGCTGAGCAAACAAAATGAATTTTTTAACTATTTTCTTTATAGGATGTGGGGGGTTTGGAGATGTGTGGAAATAAGGACTAATATATACATTTTTTATTATTAAATTATCGAAATTCATTTGCCTTATGTTTTTTTTTTTTTTTTTTTTGGAGTTGTAATGAAACTTTTTGAAAGTATTTGTTAACAACAGAAAAAATCACCAATAACGTACACAGTTATGATGAAACATCTATTACTGGAAGATTCACTTTTTTTTTTTGAGACCACTCCTGTCTCAAAACTAAAATTTTTTGCCTTTCAATTTTTGTGGATTCCATGTTACCATTGAAATCCCCAAACAAACACCCATAAAGCAGTGGCATCTTATTGATATTCTGATAGCTTCTGCACTTCAGCCACAGGTTTTTTTAAGGTGTCCTGGAAAATTCATTGTCTGTTTTATGCCCAGACTCATTTTGTTTGTCACAAATCACTATAGGTTTTTGAGCGTCTTTGTTTTAGAATAACATTTGCAATGCCTGGTTTAAAAAAATGCATCCATCTCTATAACAAATAAAAGAATGATAAAAAGAATTCACCTATGTAAAATGGGGTGGTGGGTGTTGCAGGCAATATAATTAATTTATTTCATCGAAATAAAAGTGAGATCTCAAGTTCCTGCCTCAGTGCTGTGCCCACACATGGACTCTCACAACCAAGTTGCCACATGACTGGTAATCGACTCATCATTGTAAAGAATTCGACATTTAAAGTATTTGACATAATAATAATAATAACAACAATAATAATAATAATAATAATAATAATGATAATAATAATAATAATAATAATAATAATAATAATAATAATAATAATAATAATAATAATAATAATAATAATAATAATAATAATAATAATAATAATAATAATTAGAGTCCCTGTTCCATATCATAGATCCTGTGCTAGGCTATATTATTTCAACATGGTGAGAACATTCATTACTCAAAAAAAAAACTTTCTAGGAATGTTTTAAGAATGTTGTTCCCACAACTTTTTTGAAACATTCTTTATGTTGTTTTGAAAGAGATTTTAGTTTAACGTTATTATAATATTACTAGAACGTTAACATTCTATAGCTAACATTAAGACAATCTTTGAGGAAATTTTGCGAAATTTAAGAGAACGTTGAACCTGTTAACTAACCTGAGAACATGGCATCTGCATGGCGTTGGCACACAACATTAAAAGATGTCAATATTGTCAAAATTGGACTGCTACATTGCGATTGTTGACAGTTTTTGGATCAGAAGTTTAGTTTAGTTTAGTTTTTTGATAAGGAGTTAGAAGCTTTTAATTTTAATGAGCTCAGGTGAAAGAAGTTTATAACCACACTATTGATTGAAATTGCATTTTTATTAAAAAAAATAGTGCTTAAAGTTATACTGGGTACAAAAAAAATGTGAATAAAATAAATAAATAAAAAACTCTGATGTTTTAAAAGAAGGTCAATCTTGATCAGCGTCAACCCCAAAGAGAGAAAGTTAACGGATCATGACGAGCAGCTCATACTTTTATTGTGAAATGGCCCTGATTCAGCCATTTTGAAAATCTTTCTCCTCAACTCCAACTTCATGGTGCACCAGCGCACTGTCAGCGGTTGTTAGTAAACAGCAAACACATAGTTCGTAAAAGCACGCTGTACATGAGCTCAGTACTTTCACTGGCTAACTATTACTTGAGTAAACGTTAGAGACTCTCGCAGTGAATTTCACCGCTTTCTGCCGCTCTCTGACACTCGTGTACTTTCCCTGGGGTCAGTAGTTTTGACATAACTGTTCAGTCAACCTCTAACTCCACAGCAAGGTCGTCCCATGTCTTGACAAATCAGTGCTGGTTAAACTTGAACTCTCTACCATAGGTAAGCTGGTTTATTTTTATGACAACGTGTTATTGCTTTATGACACGCAAACATGAAACAGATAGTGTCTTTTATCGGAGTAACATGATAACACTGTGCTACTGTTTTGAGAAGTGATCAGGTGCATGCTGTTGTTTAAGGATGCACTATGTGTCGAGTGGTCCCCTATCTTTGGGGTCTCTGGGACTTCTCCGTTTTCTCGGGGCATCCTGGTCCTGGAGCTTGGCAGCTGGTCTGGGGGTTTATTTAGGAACTGGAGGCTGGAAGTATCTGTATGTGGCGGTCCGGACGGCTAAAAGGGACATCAAGTGAGTGGCACAAAGTTAACTGAAATGTCCATGCTTGGAGAAATTAATGTCAAAACTCTGACACATGACCACTTTTCTTTTAAAAGAGCATTTTCCCGGCAGACTCTTATCTAGTTGCATTTAAGTTGTACTGACTTATAATTGTATTATTAAAAAAAACAGACATATAAGTAAATGAAAAAAAGAATAAATAGTTTACATATTTACAATATACAGGGTCCTCATTGCGCACCAAAGCTTGCCTACATCATGAAAATAATCTGTCGGCATAACAATAAGATATCATTATAATTAACCTACCTTCTTTCTTCGTATTGATATAACAAATCAATAGCAAATTATGTATCATCCATTCTTGGTTTGAATACAAGGTAAGAGTTTACTAATATAGGAGTTAGCCAAAAACATTAAAATTGTCCTGTAATCAGGGGTGCATCTAGAAAAAAAAATGAAAATAAAATGTGGGCCCGTGGTCCCCCAAACACGCATGCATTGACCAGGTAGTTTCTTAAAGGTAATAGTAATAGTTATTAAAAGTAATAACGCTTTTTCACATTTATCAGGGTTTTATCTGTGCTGGCTCCTTAGAAGGACTTGAAGCACATAAAACATTTAATTTTATGATGGCCTAATGGCCAGATTATAAACGTTCATTCAATCCATTGACATTTGAAGAATGTTGCGTATTGATGTCAGCCAGGGAAGATTGTACAAAATGTACAAAAAACATAATAATTCGAAACCACATGAGTGTTTTTAAAATAGTTATCCACACAATTTTACAAAGTGGAGGTTTTTTTAGGTTGGCACATGAAATTAGGTTAAATGCTCAATTTTGATTCATTGTAAGGGTGAACTCAAATGCGTTTAGACCTGTGAGAAATATTCAGTGCTTGTTTTAGTTGCAGGTTTATTACAATTGCAAAAGAATCATTCATTGTTTAGGTGACAAAAGTAAACAATTATCAGGTAACCAAGATATGAAATATTTTATTATGCAAATCAAGCCGTTTAGGAGCAAAATATTAGATAACTTTATCCTGTGATAATAAATCCATCAATTGCTAATTATTAGATTGATTGATTTTTTTTTAATATAATGTTATTTTTTTATTAAAATGTTCTCATGATTTAAATCTTGTCATCTGAATTTGAAGTTTTAACTTTAACCTTGTTTGCAACATATTATAAAAGTAGCTTAAAAATGGTTTACATAATTAAGTAGAAATTACTACAAATTAAATGCATGCTAAGTGAGTGGTGAGGATCTATATAAAACAAACTTGTATTAAATCTAAAAAGAAATCATTTTACTTTTATTTGGTTATAATGGTGATTAAATTAAAGAAAAATAAAATCAGTAATCTTACACCCCAAAAATACTAGTTTCCCTGAATCGAATAGCATTTAAGAAATGAACCTTTATTTGCTTTTAAAATCTTTTTAAACTGAAAAAAAAAAATAAATAAAAAAAATAAATATATATATATATATATATATATATATATATATATATATATATATATATATATATATATATATATATATATATATATATATATATATATATATATATATATAATTGCTACTGTTTTAATCTGGTTCAATGATCTATACTAAACTATACAAAAATGTCATCAGATCAGGAGACCGAAGAAAAAGATTTCAAAACCATTAAATCTCAGGGAGAGCCAGACACAAAAAGTGCAGTGTTCTTTTAACTTTAGTATGTTTGAGTTAAAACAGTTGGTTTCTTTTTCATCAGCAGTCTGTTTAATGACACAGACACTAAGACCTCAAATGTTATAGTGGTCGACAGATTCAAAGTGTAAACGAGTCATGTTTAGGGGGAAATTAACTTAACTATTTTAAGCAGAGTTAGCACAATGCAACACTCAAAGTTTAATTCCTGATCTCAATGCACCATTAATTTCCCTTCCAGAAAATAAGTACTTTAACAGATTACGTTCACAGTTTGAGATTAGCTGTTTGTGCTAAGTGTTTCAGTTCAGTTCTTTTCCTGTGTGAAGATTCGTTATATTTAAGACTTAAAACCATTCAGATTGTACTTTGCATTACGAAAGACAAAAGTCAACATCAAGAACATCAATAACATTCTACTGCTTCAAATGCACTAAATACATCAAAACTGGGAACAGGAAGTCTTACTCTGAACTGACGCATAATTAATTTTGATGAGTCGTTTAAAGCTGATTTGGGATTAAAAGATTGAATCCAGCCTTTCAATCCTAAAACGTGTCGAGAAAATCAAAGCTGTGTGCAGTACCTTGGATCTAATAAATCAGGCTTTTCAGTTTTCAGCCACCAAAGAATGTTCAGTGACCTTGTTGGTAAACGTTTAGTGCCCCATAATTGTAAACCGCAGATTAGTCTCAAGTTTTTTGTCAAGAAGACGGAATTGCAGTCGTTCTTCACTTTTCACAAAATGATGACAATGAGGTCCAGAAGGGGGACGCATCGGTCTTCTAGCTACTCATTCAACAGCTCAAGATTCAAACTTGCATCTAGTCACATAACTCTATTTTTTTCCCTTTTCACTTGACATCTTTTGACATACCTTCATGATCTGACTGGTTCCATTTATTGAAGTTTGAGTTTAAATAATCACCAAATAATCTGAAGTAAAGGCGACTTTCACACAGGATTCAATGATACAGTAATTTGCCATTAGCCATAATTAAACACATACATAAATGCATTGAAATGAAGTGTAATGAACAAAAACTTAAAAGTCTATTAGTCATGCAAATTATGCGGCACATACTGCACGAGAGAAGTGTTGTGTAATTAATCGCTCTAATGTCTGTTTTTACTGAGAATCCACTGGAGCTTGTCTGAGAGGGTCAATGATTCACATAATGGATTGTTTTCATTTAAATTATATCAATTTATTAAGAAACAAATAACCAATAAAATTAAAGCAAAATTTAGAAAATATATTGTTTTTTAATAATGTCATTTGACATGACATTGTGCTGAAAGCCCAGTGTATCAACTAATGAATCTCTGTCCATAAACAACACTAAACAAAATGAATGCATTTATGATCATGTTAATAATAATAATTTATGTGTGTATCTGAAAAATATATTTACATATGATTATAAATCCAGTGTTGTTTTTTAGGTCTTTATAGCGATTGGCAGAATACTAGGCATGAACGATTTTTGAAAAAGAAAACTCAATTGTGATTTATTTTAACAAATTTTGCGATAATGATTTATGATGCAATTATTTTTCCAAAGATTTCTCTGTTCTATATTTCTGTTCCAACAATATCATGTAATAAATCATTTTAGCTTTAATAGAACAATATTTAAATTAATTAAACATAAATACAATGAAATGTTGTGATGCAAAATTCATATAAAAATGTTTACATTTATCAATTTAGTCCTATAATGATTGATTTGTTCATCTTCTAGCCTTGTACGCATATAAAGCCGGATGTTTTAAATAAAAGCCAAAAACAATTAAAAGAAAGTCCAGATGTGATATGTAACTTTAGATTAATATACTCAGACATGCATTAGTTGTTTATGAATGATTAACTTGAATAATTAATCTCTATCACTTGTAATTACTTGGACTGAGATTTTAAACATTAATGGCTCTAACAGATAGTTGTCAATTGTTTGTATCTTACAATTTGATCCTTTATAGGTCTTTCACACAAAATTGCTCTACTCACAACTGGATGGCTGATTCGTAGTCAGCAAGACAGCTGGTTAAGAATAGTTAAGAACAATTTGGTGTCAAGCTTATCTTGAAAATCTCAGAAATCTTAGGTTGAAGAGTAAATGGAAGTTCTTCAAATTAAAAGTAAAGCTTGCTGCAACCAGTTGCAATGCTTCTCCTCTCCTTTTGGAAGAGAGTTGTGGTGATGTCATCACTGCACAATAACTGCATGATTACAATGGTTTTATCTATTTGTTTGAGGTCTAGGGTGATTTGTTATACACACCATTGTCGATTATGGTGTGTGTTTGGATTCAGTCCTTGGGAGGAAGCTTCGTTAAGTGTGCTAGTGAGAAAAGCCATCGTTCACTACTTTGCTATTTCAGTTCAGTTGGCTCCGCGACAAAGATTTTCATAGAAAGATCTCCCGAAAGCTTTTTAAGTAAAATTAAATATATCGCCTAACTCTAAGCTCTACTTGAGCTACTTGACCCATCATGTGCTCTTGAGGAACGTAGACTTACTTTTCATTATTATTACATTTTCTAATTAGCCAGTTAGGTTGCAAATTCAGGGGAGGCACTTGGGGTGGCCAATGAAATTTTAGGGGTGGCACAGGCGCCCCTGACCACCCCTCTAGATACACCATTGCTTACCAGGTTCTCTGACTTCCTCTCTCACTGCCTTCCAAGCAACATCCTTCTAGTCTTCTCTTTTTAAAAATAGTTCGTAGAGTTATTTCTAACTGAATGTCTGCACACAGCAATTTTGTTCTCCATCTTGTACTTTTTCATTTTCCCTCTCAAAAAATGATGCGTCGCTACAAGAGAGAGCTGCTGATTGGTAGACGTGGCATGAATGCTTCTCACAGCACACATTTTTTTAAACTTGTACAAGTACTACAAGCTACACTATTTGTCTCGTGCTGCGCTAAATCATTTGAGATTATTTCTTCAGATGGCATGTAAATAACATGTAAATCACTCGCACCTCCCTTGTTCAGCGTGAAGGCAGAGTTAGAGCCACCATAGATACATGACCTTTAATACTTTTTAAAGCCAAGGTTTATTTTTTTTGTCTGTGACCGTGTACATAAGACATCGATCAGTGAGAAGGACCTTTGTTCCCCTTTACCTCATAAAAATGTTTGTTTGGAATCATGGTATTATTGACATTTTCAAGAGTAGAAAACCCTTTTATCCAGTTTCAAGGGACCATAGGATAGCCATGAGCAAGTTTAGGATGCGTATATTGGTCTTCTGCTAGTGACTGTGTAGTACTATATCAAAAGAAGACTTGTTCATCTTCAATGAGAGCATGAAATTTGCATTGACTAACAAGCATAAACTTTGTCCCAGAAAAATTCCACCAGCAGGGAGGAGAATAGTTGAATGAGCACTGTTTTTACAATCTCTCACTTGTTACTGAAAATGCGTCTCTCTTCTGAGAAATTGTTGAAATGCTTTTAATAGCATGTACTGAGCAACAATTGTTACTAACAGAATGTTAGTGGTGCTTTTTCAAAAACCGTTAGATTGGGGCCAAAAATACATTTCTTCAGGGATTATTAAAGGTTAGAGGTTTTCTGAGTTGCTGCTATCTTTTTCAACTTCTTTTGTTTAAAAAATGACATGTTAAAATTAACTTTAGCTTGATAGGATTTTTTCAGCGTTGTTTCAATTACCAATTTCTCTTTCTTTTGCTCATCAGTGGTCTGTATGTGCTTCTGCGAGTGAAACTGGCACTATGGCATCACATCCGCAATCAAAACACCATACCCTCCATCTTTGCACAAACTGTGGCTCAGCACCCAGACAAGCCAGCGCTGGTGTACGAAGCCACCGGGGAAACTTGGACCTTCTCCCAGTTAGATCAGATCTCCAATGCTGTGGCACACTGGGCCTTGAGCCAGGGCTGGACCTCAGGGGATGTGGTGGCACTATTTATGGAAAGCAGACCACTCCAGGTTGCACTCTGGCTTGGTTTTGCCAAAGTAGGCATTGAGGCTGCACTCATCAACTTCAACCTCCGGAAGGATTCGCTGCTGCACTGTGTGGGAGTGTCAGGCTCACGGGGGATGGTTTTTGGGGAGGAGCTGGCAGATGGTGAGTTAGAGCCGTGTTTCCCAACCCTTAGGGAGGCGCCAGAGTTAATGAGGGGCACGGGAGCGGATAAGTGTTTAGGAAGAAAAAATATGTGGTTATATAGCGTCAAAATTCTGAGTGCAAAAAGTGCAATTTTGAGAGAGCAAAAAGTTAATTTCCTCATGTGTTATCTGTGTTTGAAATGTTCTCGTGGAGAAAAACTTATTTTGAGCGAGCAAAAATCAATTGTGAGTGTAAACTGTGCGTGTGCACAGACAGTCTTGTTTGCTCTCGCAACAATACCCTGATAATTGCGTTTGCTCTTGGATCTTGCTCTGTTTGATCATCACCAAAAACTGTCCAGAGACCTCAGTGACTCACTGGCAACCATTGTAAATGTCATAAACATCAATAAAGCTCATCCTACCAACCAGAGATTATTTATGCAACGATGTGAGGATGAAGTGCACTAAATGCTAAGTGACACATGGAGGATCACTGCTATTGCGAGGCAAAGAGCTCATGCATTTTTTAGAACCTCGAGATACAATTTTAGACTACTGAAACTACTGGTACACACAGTCAGAGCAGCTGTGTTCTGGATTAAACAGTGAGACATTACATCTGTACTTACAATCTGTACTTACGCTCTGTACTTTCTTTAAAGTAAATGGACAACTATTGTAATATTCATAATCATGTTTAAATGTTTATTATAACATTCAGTGTTACACAACTATATGTTCATATATAGATGACAAAAACCAAAAATGTAACTATAAATTCTGTGTGTTTATTCAAATATAATTTAATTTTAATAATGTGATTCAATATAAATCTAATAAACTGATTATATTTACTATACATACTATATAATAATAATAATAATACACACACAAATGTATGGGGGTGAGGTGTTCAAATTTTTGTATTTGGGAAAAAAGTTGGGAAACACTGAGTTAGAGAGCTTCTCTATAATGACTGTTAAACCTTGGACATGGCACTCATGTATTGTCTGCTTCTGGGTTTGTGTAGCCATCTCTGATGTCAGCTCCTCCTTGAGTGAGACCATGGTGCTGTTCTGCACTGGGGACCTCAGACCAGAGCAGATGTCGGCTCTGAACTGTCAGCCCCTGGATCCCATTCTGGCATCTGCTCCTCAACATCCACCATCCTGCAAGGTGTCCAAAGGGTTCAACGGTGAGATTCAAAGTTTTTCTGAGAAAAACATGTTTTATGTTATGTTTCATGAACTGCCAAGGGACTGTAGATCACTCAGGTGTCCAAGTGTTTTCACATGTCCACATTTACAGAGAAAAAAAAAGTTTTTCTTATCCACATGAGAATGTTTTTTTTTTAACTATAAGAAGTTTAAAAAGCCTTTTAAAATGCTGTAACAATTTTTATTTGCTATTTTAGAAGTTGGGAGTTGATTGAACTCTAGTTATATCAGTGAATCCAAAGCTTCTAAACTAGTGTTATTTCATCACAGATTATTCTCTTGTATATGTGGAAAAGGAGCTTACACAAATATATCAACATCCTTGAGAAACAAAAATTCTCCGCCATTCTTTCTTCACCAACAACAGTCAAAACTGTCTCGTTTATTTGAGGTTCTACCTGGTTCTATCCAAAACCCATGTTGTCGAGATGATGAGTGTGTCACGTTGAGCAGTCTTTCACAATTCACGCTATATAGGCCATAGACTTGGGTCTTTATAAACAAAGGAAGCTCTGTCAAAGACAAACAAACCCTGCACAAATTGGGGTTATGCTGACCACACATCAGTGTTGTAACAGATGTTTTTTCCAGGTTACCAAATACAAAACGTTGCTCAGTTTTCATGTGGTCGAACAAAATAACTACATAGAAAACAACCTGTAACCTGTAATGTGTGGAGCAGGCCTAAAGCGCCTTCATTATTTTGCATGTGAAACTTGTTCAGAAGTATCAATCATTTTTTTACTTGAGCCCTTCATTTAATGAGGAGCTATGAGGAATAGTTTAAAGGTTGGATGAATCATTGCAGGGGCCTTTGAATTTAGTTGGAATGTGCGTCTTGTGATGACTGGTTTTTCAATGCAGCCAAAGAAATGTATTTTATTATTGGCTTTTTATGGGCTTTTTGGGATTCGCTCTTGACAAAATAGGGAGTTTTCAGTTTCAGTGATTTGTAAAAAAAAATGACACATCTGATGCACATCGCGTTTAAATTTCCTCTCGAAATCTACAAGTCTCATAAAAAATTAGAACCACATACCCTGGTAACAGCGGGATTGGTAAGCTCTCAGTATCTCTTTTATCCAGTATGAATACCAATTGTAAGGAGCTGCTCAATTCAACAACCCTGTAGTCAAAATTGAAAATTGATTCAGAGAGGTCTCGAACCCTCTGATCTACGGCTCAGTTGCTGTAATTAGCATCTTGATGTGCACATTACTTTGACTATCAATGCACTGGAGTGTTACATTCATTTCATGTCTTGTGCTTTTACGATCCCCACTGCAGCTGTTATTCAGCATAACTTTGTGCTGAGGCCATTGCTAAGGTTTACTATGGTAAGGTAGGCAACTCTAGAAAATAGAACTTTAGTCTGCAAGATGTAGTGCTGTAAAATGTGTTGTCAGTGCATAGTTTTGTAGGTTCGAAATTGCAATTAGTTTTTCATTTGTGTTCCACTTTGAAACTGCCTTGGATCGTGTTGTTAGTTTGTTCTTTCACAAATCGGTTGGACATTTTTCATGTGTGTTCATTATTAGAAACTTGAGAGTGTGCCTTGACCACTGGGCGTGGCTGCTTTCTCTAATGGCCCTGAATTGCTTAGCGCTATTAAAGAAGCCAGAAAATGATCTTCAGAAATCATGCACCTCTTTCATCTAGGTTCTTTCTTAAACTTTGCCTCTGAAAGATTTTTCCACTTTCTCAAGATGAAAAACTTCTGAAATCCTGCAGAAAAATGCTTCGATGTGGTATACTTCTATTTAAGCTACACTGCAATCCCCGGTAAATGGAGCTTCAAATGAGAGTCAAATTTGTTTGATTAATGAGGGTTTTAGTGTGAAGTATGCAGAAATATTGTATTTTAAGGTTATTATACTTAAAATCATTAATTTGCCCTAACAGTAAATACATACTAGCCTGACTTGTTTAGTTTTATAGCAACTTACCTAAATTGTTTAATTGTACACAATTTTATTGAGTCATAAATTGGTATAGTAGCAATCAAACCTACTATACTATAGCCGTCTATGTAACGTTCCACCACTCCAATTGGGGCACTGAACAGCTAAATTCTGAACTGCCCGATTACAATTTTTACAAATCCAACCCAGGTCGCTTTATTTTTTTATTTATTTTTTTTTGCAATGCGACTTGAGCCAGGTTGCATTTTTCCGACTTCTATGTCTTTGAGATGTCACATTTCTAGGCCTAGAGTTTCTGGGCCTGGCCGATGAATCATGGCTGACAATGGAGCTGAAAGCAGTTGGAGGAAGTAAAGTGAAGTAATAGAATGAATAAATATTTCTTCTTTCTCTTCTTGGTGTGATTTGGTTGAAATAATAGCAGCTCCAATGTTACTTGAACTGAAACAAAGCTACACAATCGACTAGAATCCCATTCTTGTCTATGTTTACTTCCGTTTTGATCAAAGCCATTTGTTCAAAGCCACATACACACTTTACAGTGAGCTGGATTGCATTAATACACAGGACTTGAGCATTAAGACCTGCAATCTGAATGTAGCCCCAATGTATCTCACTGTGATGTCAAAGCCAAAATGATGCATAGAGCACAAGGTTGTTAGTTGCAGAATCAGAAAACACTGATCCTGTGGCTGAAAAACTAACAAACATTGAATATTAGAACTTTTAAGTCAATGGCTTTAAAAGGGTGTAATTGTGAATTTAAAATGTTTCATGGTTCGTTTATGATTATGATTTATGAACTGCTCATATCAAATTACTTGTATTTACCCTATACATTCTTCTGTCCCAGATCATTTGTTCTACATCTACACCTCTGGCACCACAGGACTCCCTAAAGCTGCTATTGTGGTGCACAGCCGGTAACTGCTCTCACACACATCAAACACACGGAGAAACGCTGTCATGTTCATCTCTTCGTTCTATCTTCTAGGTATTATAGGATTGCTGCTTTCGGGTACCTTTCATTTCGAATGAAGCCAGATGACATCATTTATGACTGTTTACCCCTGTATCACTCTGCTGGTGTGTATTTCTAACGTTTGTCTTGATTTTCATTCAGGATGTTTGTAGTTACGCTGGTTCTTAATAAGTCTAAAATGTAAAAGCCAAAACTTTTCTCTAGGCTTAGGCTCTAGGCTTTAAAAAGTATTAAATTTACTGTTCTAGGTCTTAAATAATTTTTCACAATACATTTTTGTTGTTGCTTGGCGTTGGTGGAGATTGAGAAAATATTCCTAAATGCGAGAAAATTTTTTAGTATGGTAAGGGTTGCCATAGTTTGAGAAAATGTGCAGAAATGCTCATAAACATATCATAGTTAGAGCTGTCATAAATTTTTTGTATATTCTCAAAAACATAAACGTGACATTTCGCGCTGCCATAGTTTGAGAAAAGGCTCATATACACTCAAAATCATTAAAAGTGATGATTAGGGTTGCCAGAGTTTGATAAAGGGCTTGTGAACAGTCAAAATCTTAAGAGATTGTTAGGGTTGTCAGTTATTGACAAGATTCAAATGTTGAAAAATGTAATCATGATTATAAGGATTGCCAGAGATTGAGAAAATGTGCATTAATGCTCAAAAGAATAAAACTGACAGGTGGGGTTGTTATTAATTGAGAAAATACTCCTATATGTAAAAAAAATAATAATAATAATGAAAACAATAATTGAAAATATCAAAATTACTGTTAGGGTTGCCAGAGTTTGAAAAAAAACCTCATTAACGCTTAATTTTGTAAAAGTCATGGCCATGGTTGCCTAGTGTTTTATTAAATTTGATTCTAAATGTCTTACATTTTATTTTACCCTGTCAAAACCGCAGAAACCCTGATTATTATGTTTTTGCTGTTGGTGAAGACATTTCTAAAAGCTGGCTTTATGTTTCTATACAGGGAATATAATGGGAGTTGGCCAGTGTCTGATTTTTGGTTTAACTGTGGTGGTCAAGAAGAAATTTTCTGCCTCGCGCTTCTGGGAAGACTGTATCCAGCACAAGTGCACTGTAAGTCCCTTTACTTGGAGTTTGTAAACAGATAATGTTGTCTTGTTTTGTTAAAATTATTATTTTTTTCTCTTGGCATCAAACTATAGTCAAACAATGTTTTCTCAGCAGACAATAGAAAAATAATCAAATATTAAATAATTATATTGAGAACATTTTAGTCGTTTTTTTTTTTTTTTTTACAGAAGTTTTTTAAATCTGTAATCTGAAGTGTCTTTATTAGAAAATGATCACTGATCCTTTCGTAAATGGCTGAGATGCTGGTGAAGACTGGAACTGGTGTGGATCGGCTCAAAAATATTACACTAGCTCTGGCTTAAACAGGTTGTTGAATAAAGGTCTTATTCAGCCTAGAATCCAAGCTGTTTTTTTAAGATTCATGGGGTTTTGGGGAGTCTCATGATGGAATATCAACACAGCCTTTAATGCTGGAGATCAACGGACACCTATCAGAACAATGGGCTGTTGTGAGGAATCTGTGCAGTTTTTGAAGACTTGCGATGGTCTGGGGGAGTCTAGTATTAGGATTTTTACACAGACACCTGGAATAATTGAGTGTTTTTTTAACAAGCTTACAATGTTCAGCTCGAGTACACAAAGGATTGCTTCTGGTAAGTTTAATATTTTGTGTTAATGTACAGTTAGCTTGGTGGTCTGACCAGTGAGGTTAACTGTGTTAAGTCTCTGAGTATCCTGCTATTGAGTATTCTCTATGTTAGGGAGTTCAGAGATTGACATAAGTGTTTAGTTCTCTATATTAGTATTTCACATGCTAGGTAATTTGTTTATCAGGGGAAGTGTGCAGGAAGAAATGAAAAGGGTTGAGGGACACATTTTTGAAGGAGAGGAGAAAGGAATAGGAGAGGATGAGTGTGTGACAACTGCAGGCTCAGGGGAAAGGTGAAGGTATCCATTCCTGTTATTCCTGTGCCCCGCCCCCATCCCCCCTTACAGGCATGCTTGTGCAAAGTTCTGCGTCATTCTCGTAAGCGAAGGGAGTGGGTGTCTTTTTGTGAGTACTGTGAGTGAACGCTGCACTTGAAAGTGTTTAGATCGTCTCCTGGCTTCATGAAACCCTGTCTTAGAGTTGTAAATCTTCATCACTTACTACAAGTTTCATTTGTTCAAAAGGCAAAGCACTATGACCTCTGATATTTTAAGATTATTGTTGCTTCAGCTCTTTAATGTGAGCTCTTGTTGTTTTCTAAACTTCTTTCCGTAGCCCTTTAATGAAATGCAGCATGGCTGATTTTTTTTTAAATTTAAATTAATTGGGTACACATGCTCAATTTCAGCATTAATAATTTGGTTATCATTGCAACTATTCAATCCATATAGGTATTTAGATTAACATGACTTCTGAATAGCAAAGCATCAAAAAATGTAAGTCACTTTGAACGTGAAATGGCTGGTTGATGTGTGTGTTTCAAACCCTGCTGATCTACCAGGATTTCCCTGCAGGGTTTACAGAAAATAACAGAGAAACTATTCAGAGAGCGTTGTGTGAACATGTCAAACCCTGAATGTAGTTCTGATTTTAAAGGTTGTGCCCGTATGAAGTGACTAGTATGTACAATAAAAAAAAAGTTTTAATCAATAGACATGATTTACAGCAATGCTGACTAACAATCAATTCAGATTAGCTTTAACTAAATATATCAGAATCTTCTCTCTGTAAGCTCAGTGTCCTTAGAAGAATGTGAGATGAATTTACCTTTGAGATGATGTGGTACCATTTACAGAAATATGTTGCAAAATATTTAATATTGTATTAGAATTTTTACTATGTTCATATGGAACAAATAGAATAATGTAATTTGACCTTTTGGCAATATAATAACAAAAAGGAAAATCTTTTATAGCCATCTTTGATTTAAAAAAAAAAACTTTAAATTTAATTGCCTAAACACTCAACTGTTAGCCAAATCGACGTCGTTAGCTTCACGTAGTTGTTACACAAAACTGTTGATTAATATGTAATCAGTTTAACTGATATTTAAGCTGTTAGTTGTTTAATTAGAGCATTGATTTTCTCCATAGCCTCCAGGTAGCATTTTTGAGTTCAGTTTGAGTCTAACAGCTTTCAAAAAGCAACTCTTCTCTTCAAGGAACACTTACTATGGAGTAAAATTCCCCTTTTCCTCTCTTCTCTTTATTTTCTTCCTGCTATGGTTTATTGATCAGTTGATATGACTTCTATTATGAGTGAACTGAGATAGGCATATTGTCTCTCCCCTACTGTAAGTCGCTTTGGACAAAAGCATTGCTATATGCATAAAAGAGTGGAAAAATCTTGTGACCATTTATTTCCAATTTTTTTTTTATTATTATTTAATTATTATTATGAATAAATAACAATACACTTTCAGGCCTCTCAGGGTCACTATACAAAAGTACAAACAAGAAAATTAAGAGTTAAAACAATGTGAAATTCAGAGAAGGGGGGGAGGGGACTTCAACAATAAACATAACCCCACTTTTATTTCTAAATAAAAGATAAAAAAGATAATCACCCACATAGACCGTTTTTGTTTAAATTTTTGTGTTTTAAATGCATTTCAAAGAAGAAAAAAATTTGCACAACATTCGGCCTCTATTCCAGATCGTTCAGTACATCGGAGAGATTTGCCGGTACCTGCTGTCCCAGCCAGTGCGCCCTTCAGAGCGCCAACACCGGGTGCGTTTGGCGGTCGGCAACGGGCTGCGGCCCAGTGTCTGGGAGGCATTCATGCAGCGATTCGGAGTCAAACAGATTGGAGAGTTTTATGGAGCCACCGAGTGCAATTGCAGCGTCGCCAACATGGATGGCAAGGTCAAAAATCAGCAAAAATTTGAAAAGGCAAATAACAAGATTGTTGATATTTGTCCAGATTATAAAAACTCCCTCTCCTAATGGCAGGTGGGAGCCTGTGGGTTTAACAGTCGCATTCTCCCAAACGTCTACCCCATACGTCTCCTGAAAGTCAACGAGGAAACCATGGAACTGATTCGGGACAAACAAGGACTGTGTGTGCCTTGCCAACCTGGTGCGTCCACTGCCAAATACTCTCTCATTAACATTTCAAACACGTTTTCTTCTAAGAGGGAATGTTCTTTAAAACTAGGGCTTGCTCTCATGCAGGGAAAATAATTTAAATTTTTTTTTTTAAGTTCAAAAACAGTGGATTCATTGTAGGCAAAGACCTAATGCTTAGCTGTATTGGTGTTTTTTATTTTAAGGAAGCATCTGAAAATATTCAGCATTTCACGAAAAGGGTTGTTAGAAAAACAGTTTTTTTATGTTAATTTGACAAGCATTTTTCATGTTTAGGGCCAATGTTATCCAGGTTAATTTTACTCTACTGTGGTACATTATAATCACTTTCTGTTGGGTTTTTCAAGAGGAGGATGAGAGTGTGTTTTCAGAGACATCTACATGTTGTTTTGGTGAAACAAAGTGAAATTTTGCATACATTTTGAACACACCAATCCATTTCTAAGGACCAATCATTTCATGGTGTTGAAACGAAAATCATGGTGTTAAAAAGTATTTTTAATTATTAAAATAAAATAAACTTATTGTTGTGGTTCCAATGCTTAATGTGAACAAAGTCAGTGAACCTCAAAAAAAACTTATAAAATGTACTTTTGCATTTGCCTTATTTGACACCAAATACAGCAAGTCTGTGTATTATTATGGATTTTTTATTTTTATTTTTTATATTTACATTGGCCTCAGGAGAGCCCGGGTTGCTTGTGGGCAGAATTAACCAGCAGGACCCTCTCCGCCGCTTTGATGGCTACGCGAATCAAGAAGCCACAAGGAAGAAGATTGCCTACAATGTGTTTAAGAAAGACGACTCAGCATATCTGTCAGGTGCAGCATATCTGTCAGAACTCTTAGCCAATAGCCAACTAGAAGTACCATATCCGATGGATCGAAAACTTGCTATATGTATTATTGAAAGCAAACATCAGTTCATGAGATCTTTTTTTTTTTTTTTTTTTTTTTCATCTCAGGTGATGTTCTTGTCATGGATGACCTCGGGTACATGTATTTCAGGGACAGAAGTGGAGACACATTTCGTTGGAAAGGTGAGAATGTGTCCACTACCGAAGTGGAGGGGACTCTGAGCGGCCTGTTGGGACAGACGGACGTGGCAGTGTTTGGAGTGAATGTACCAGGTGAGATCATCATAATCATGGACTAAAGTATGGCAAACTTAACATTTTCACTGGAAAGTTCTTTTTGGTTGTTTTGTTTTCTTCATGTGTTGGTTAAACAACTCAAATAATGGATGAGAAGATACTTTTTAAAAACAAGATTTACACATGCACACGCACGCACGCACGCACACACACACAAATGAAATATTACCCTGACTAAATATTGATTAAAAATAAAGTAAGCCTGTGAAGGCTCTCAGAAAAAGTGACAGAAGATATCTCAGATTTGGGATCTGTTCAAGCTTTAGCATCGTTCAGCGCATCCACTGAAGACAAGTTCAGATGAGGAAATTTAGATGAGTAATGGTAAACTAACGTTACAGTCTGTTTGAACTTTGAGGTTAGAAATCACCTTTAAAAAAACAAGTATTTATTTGTATGGTACTCCAGGATCATGCTGAAAGTTAAAAACTATTTTTTTTAAATCCCTAGGTGTGGAGGGAAAAGCAGGAATGGCTGCCATCGCTGACTCAACAGGAAACTTTGACTGTGGTTCATTCCTGAAGGAGGTTCAGCGAGCTCTTCCTCCATACGCACGTCCCATCTTTCTGCGCATCTCCCCTTGTGTGGATACCACAGGTGAGGAACCATGACTGTTCAATTGTCTGAGAGTGCCAATCATAATGTTTTTTTGTGTTAATGGTGCCATGTCATGCCCTTTTTAAATAATTTATAACAAATATTTGACCTCTCTAGACTGTACCTTTCATAACCTTCAAAAGGCAGTATTTGTTATTAATGTTTTTTAATCTCGTCAAATTGTGGTGCTCCACAAAATGAGTCATGTACCCCATGGTCCTCCCACTACCTGGTTTCCACCACACCCCCTGCTTGATTTTGCTTGTTTTGACACAGAAAATCCCCAAAAACATTCATCTTTCAGTGAGGAAAAAAAAAATCACTTTTGGCCCATCCAAAAGCACATTGTCCTTTCATTTTTTAATCATTGTAGCTCTGCTACTCTTCCGGGTCAGTCAGCATGTACACTCTTCATTAGGATGAGCTGCATTAGCGGTTCGTCTGATCGGTTAGTGGGTGGAGCTATGGCCAGTGGGCGTGGCTATAGCCATCAAATCGTTTTCAGCACCCAGAAAAACAAAATAGGACTCCACAAACATGCACAAACCAATCTGAATATCATTGCGTTTTTGATATGGGAACATGCAAAAAAAATTGCTAAACATGCAAAAAACTTTCATATTACACATTCCTCACCGTAATACAGCAGTACCTCGAGATACGAATGCTTCTCGTTATGGAAAATTTCAAGATACGAAAAACAGGCATTCGAAATACTTATTTCACATTTGAAATTCGGACGGAAGACAACATGGGCATTTATCTGCTCTCCTGTTGGTCAGTTGCACCTCTGATGCTATGTATTCGTACATAGTATCCTGCTCTCCTATTGGTCAGTCCCAGCCCTGATGCTGTGTCTTCGTAGTATCCTGCTCTCTTATTGGTCGCCTGATGCTCCATGACAACTTCCTGGAGGAGCTCTCACTGTCTGCATGCACACTTTTGCTTTCGTATTGGTATCCTAAATTTATGAATATTTTCGTGTTGCTGTTTTGGCAAAGTGTATTTCTATGGCCATGGCACACCTCCTCAGCTATTATCCGCTCTCCTCCCTTACCACTTCCTCCGACACTTCCCCACATTGCCTCACTTGAAAAGTTATAATTTTTCTTTTGTTTCATTTTGTTTTCATTGTTTTGTTGTTATTGCTTAGATTTATAATGTGTACTTTTAATGATTGACAAAACCTAGTTTATTTATCTCTGGGTTTCCATGTTATTTTCAATTTTTTGTGTTGTTTCTGTGTGGCTTGGAAACATTAGGCATTTTACATGTAAAACTTGCTTCAACATACAAATAATTCAGCATGCGAAGGCCAACCTGGAATGATTAATTTTGAGATAGTCTTGAGATAGCACTGTATTCTGAAGCCTCGTTGGTACCAGTATTTGGAAAGAATAATTGCTTTTTGTGCAGACAACATCCTCATTTCTTTGTAAAACAATACAGACTGCTGTCGTTGCGCAGTTGCAGGACAAGAAAAGCAAGTAAGAATGCAAGGATTAATTCCATATTTGGTGTTTTTTATTTTACAGGAACATTTAAAATCCAGAAAACCCGACTACAGAGGGAGGGATATGATCCCCGCCTCACCACCGACCAGATCTTTTTCCTGAACTCAAGAGCGGGTTGTTACGAGCTGGTGAACGAGGAGCTGTTTGAGGCTCTTGAAAAAGGCAGGATTTCCCTTTGAGGTGGGCGAGAGAAGGTAGTCGGCTGATGTCCTGACCACCGCAGTGCCACAGAAACCATTCTGATGTGTTCTGCTAACAGTTAGACGTTCGCTTTGTTTAAATGCAGAGTTGCCACCAAAGTGGTTTCTGTATTTTGGTAGTCTACTAGAAAGCACAAGCTGTCTTCAGTGCAAAGCCTAATATCCAGTATACAGTATAGGAAACAGGAAGTGTGAGGTTTTATTTTCATTGTTTTGATTTGGTCTTGCAACAAGATACTTTAATAGTTTTAACCACTCAAAAACAGAATCAAATATGAGCTCTTTTAGGATTTAACACTATAAATATAAACCACTACAAGTGTTAATATTTTAATTTAGGGAAACGACTGAGAGGGAGTGCTAAAAGACTTTTGCTTGGACTTGATGAATATTGATAAAATTGCTAACTCCAAAGTGATTTTTTTAAAGAGGTGAAAGATAGTGTCTTTATAAACAACTACTATAAAGTGCCTTAGTTTTTTATTTGATAATTTTTTATTAATGGCAGGGATGTGGTTGTGAAGTGTGAATTGTGAACAAAGACCCTGGAAGAATAAGGTATTAACATAGTTCTGACTATTTTAAAGAATAAAAAAACTTACTACCAACTCTCACTTTCTGGTTTTTGTTTAAATGCATCTCATACATCCATCCATCCATCCATCCATTTGCCCTTTCAGGGTCGCCACAGCGGAATGAACCCCATATGTTTTACGTGGCGGATTCCCATTGCTGGGAAACATTCATTCACTCATAGACAATTGTTTTTTTTCTCAATTCACTTATACCGCATGACTTTGGACTTGTGGCGGAGCACCCGGTGTAAACCCACACGATCTCTGGGAGAACATGCAAACTCCACAAAGAAATGGCAACTGACCCAGGCGAGGTTCGAAACAGCGCCCTTCTTGCTGTGAGACGAATGCTACCCACTCCGCCACCGTGACGCAGTCCGTATATAATGTGCAAAAGCGAAGGGCTACTGCTCCTCTTTAAATTATTGAATACATTTATGGAAAAACATTTACATTGTTTAGGTTGCTAAGTATTCTTTACAGTCACCAGAAGGGTTTTTGCTTGATTAATCTTAGAGCAGCTGGCAGAGAAAGAGTTATGTAGAACAAAGGCAAAAGATGCTTGACGCTGCAGCTAATTAGGGCTCGAAGCATAAACAGTGCTGAAAGACCCATTGTTTTCCTCAGGATTGTTCTTCTTCTTGTGACTAATTGGCCGTTTTGGTGGGATCCTAAACAATTGTGAAGACTCACAAAATGTAGCACACACCTTGGAATCTATCGTCATCAGGACGAGGCAGTAGATGGGATTAAAAGAGTGAGTGGAGGAGGGCTGGTGTGTTCTCCTTTATATGTTCCAGAGGCAGGGAGTATTTCTTTTCACTTTATTATTATGGGGGACAAAAGTGCCATAATGAATTAAATAAATATACCAATCATTATCTAATAAAATGTGCAATTAGTTAATTAATTTCAGTAATTTATTAAAATTTCTAAACAAATAAATGAACGAGTCAGTAGACTCTGTAGAAGTGGGAAAATCGCTTATTTTCCAGTCAATCTTAATAACTCATTCTTAAGAAAGCTCAAGTGCAATAGAGGACAAAGACTAGGAATATTAAGAAATTAAATAATTTTAGGGCGTCACGGTGGCGCAGTGGGTAGCACGGTCGTCTCACAGCAAGAAGGTTGCTGGTTCTAGGCTCGGCTGGGGCAGTTGGCATTTCTGTGTGGAGTTTGCATGTTCTCCCTGTTTTCTCCGGGTGCTCCGGTTTCCCCACAAGTCCAAAGACATGCGGTATAAGTGAATTGAGTAAGAACAATTGCCCATAGTGTTAAAGTGTGAATGAGAGTGTGTGTGTGCGTGCGTGTGTGTGTTTCCCAGCAATGGGATGGCTGGAAGGGCATCCGCTGCGTAAAATATATGCCAGAGAGTTGGCGGTTCATTCCGCTGTGGCGACCCCTAATTTTAGTGTAAAGAGGGAATCCAGCAATAAAAAAAGAAGGTTAAACCTATCTACTGTATAATGAATTAGTCATTCCTCTGTGCGTTTATGTGTCTCGAAGGCTATGTTCAAATTAGTTCGTCCACCCTGTGTCTGTAGTGTATTGTTAAAGCTTTTGAATACAGGACGAATTTCCTGAGTCATTTAAACAGACAATAAGACAAAAGCTCAAGCATAAAGATGTGCGGTTTAAACACAGGTAATACAAACTGTAGGTTAACATTTCTTATGAGCTTCCCCCCATCACAGTGGGTCCTCGGTCTTGATGGAAATGTTTGCTGGCAGCACTCTAAGCGGATGCTCCTTACAGGCGCTGCAGAAGTATGGGAATGCACTCTGAAGGTCGACATCCCTGTATGTGAAGAGAGGTGTCCTCTCTCGGGGGTCGTAAAAGGTCACTCGGGACCGGTTGAAATCCAGCACTACCCTCACCACCTGAGGCTCCCTGCTCATATTGAGTGGAGACCAGGGGGCTGTGCAGGCTTTATACTCTCCATTGCGGAACCGAATTGTCCAAAAGCCGTCCGCGGGGGTCAGTACATGCTTCCCCTTGCGGCTGATGGAGGCGCTGGCCACCCCGATCACCCAGTAGCTGTTATTCCGGACTTCCACGTCCCAGCTGTGCCTGCCAGAAGTGAAGGCCTCACTGGCTAGGACCTCTGCACCCAGGTCGAAGCGCTCAGGGTTTTCTGGGAGCCTGAAGGTGTGTTTGCAGCACTGCAGGGAGGTGAGATCCTCAGAGAGCAGGAAACATCCTGAAGAGGTGTTTGGGTCCAGGGTCACAGGAGCTGAAGAGAAGGGACATATTTACATTCTATTCAAGTTACTTTTGATGTGGAAACTCTCAAATAAATGTCCTAACTTAGTATTTCCCTACCTTATAAAACTTCTACCTGTAAGATTTTTGTGCCCCATAAAACTTTCCTACCTGTAAGATGTTCCTATCCTAAAAATGTGTCCTACCCATGATTTTCTTACCTCATTTTCTTACCTTTCTTACCTCATTACTTAACTCACCTAAAAAACTTAAATAACTGATATTACTTACTTAACTTGCTTAACTTAAATGCTTACGTTATTTACATAGCAATGTAACTTACTTAATTATAGTTCCTCACTTAAGTAACGTACTTAAGAACATTGCTTAAATAAGTAACTTAACTGGGTAACTTAGTTATTGACTGACTTACTAATGTACAACTTGATACTGTTAATGCAAGATAGTGTGTTGGTCTTTTTAGTAGTGTGGATATTGTGTTCCAGGAATGTGGATGTGTTGTAGTGTGAACATATAAAATGCTCCGACCTTTGACTTTTACCAATTTACCTACCTGTACGGTCTTCCTATCCTATTCAGTTTTTCTTCGATTTTCCTACCGTATTCAGTTTCCCTACCATATTCAATTGTCCTGCTGGTGATATTTTCCTATATTCGAGATTTCCCCTATTTGTATCATTTTATTTTATTTTTTTATTTCCTACCCTGCATTTCAAATAGGTTCAGTTTTAATAAGTTATTTACTCTGCCTTCCTGAGTCAAAAGTCTTCTTTTAAGAAAACACAACTATGGGTTTCACAAAAGTTTCACACAAGATTCTAAAAGAGTAAATTCGGCTCAACAGCAGTTTTCAATTTAGGTTTGTTTCCTAAAAATAGTATTCCATATTCAATATTTAAAGAAAAACATGATCAGACATTATTGGAAATGTGAACTTACTATATTGTATGATTTCCAACATTTTCTCCCAGACTGTAAACTTTAAAGAACCCATATGTTTAGCCACGTCCAGTAGTGAGCCTGTGGCTATTTCTGGAACTGGTGGAACCCCCCAGGTTCTGTCCGTGACAGAGGAGACAGGGTAACACCGGGAACAAATAAACAAATTGGGCATTCAGAAGAAATTTGAGTAATAGTAAATACAACTTTTACCTCTTTATGGTGTCTTTATAATTCTAGAGGAAACCAGATGTTCGATTAATGAATGCACAACATGTGTTTTAACTATTTATACCTTCTATGAGGTTTCACCTGGAGGAATGTCACATCTTGACACCTCATCTCCTGCTCAACAGCTCGAATAGTGTTGCTGAGTGATGCAATGTCGATCTCCAGATCTTCAATCTTTTGGATCA
The DNA here is from genome assembly GCA_900490495.1 of Danionella dracula. Classification (NCBI taxonomy): domain Eukaryota; kingdom Metazoa; phylum Chordata; class Actinopteri; order Cypriniformes; family Danionidae; genus Danionella; species Danionella dracula. The sequence goes on from UELW01000322.1 coordinate 8,007,426, forward strand.
TCATCTCCTTCTTCTGTTCACTTTCTTCTCTCAGCATGGAAAGTCTGGAGTCTTCTTCATCTCTCAGAAACTGGTGTAGGGCCTCAAACTCCTCCCGCATCAACCTCTCTGTCGTCTCGTCCTGATTCTGGGAGTTAAAACATCACGTTTTATCTTTCAATTATTTTTGTTCAACAGATAATTGGGAAAAACAGAAAGTAAAAAAACCTTAATGTGCTCCACCATGTTCTCGCAGTTGAGTTTTGCCCTTCGGAACAATTTCAACTTTTCTTTCAGAGGTTTTAAAGCATTTTTGAGTTCCTCCTAGAAAGAGAAAATCTAAAATTATAAAGGAAGAATATAAAGACAGAGGAGGAAAAAATAGACAGAGAAGGGGGGGGGTTCTTTTTTTATAATTAAGAAGATAAGATATTTCCGTTGCTTTTTGAAAGCTATTAGTGTTGCTGCTTTCCTTACTGGATCAGGGAGTTTGTTCCACCATCCAGGGACAGTGAGAGAGGAGGTTCTGCTAAGAGATTTTCTTTCTTTGTGGGATGGAACCATGAGTCGCTGTTCCTTCTCTGAGCGCAGGCTTCTGGAGGGCAGGTGGGAGTGTATGAGCTCGTGGAGGTAGACAGGGGCTGATCTGGAGATAGTTTTGTAAGCCAGTATCAGCGATTTGAATTTAACATTAGCTGTAATGAGGAACCAATGAAGAGTGATGAAGAGGGGAGTAACATAAGCTCGCTTCGGTTTCTTGAAGATAAGATGAATTGCAGATTCTGGATCATCTGCAGAGGTTTGAGTACGTTTGCTGGAAGTCCTGCCAGTAGAGCGTTGCAGTGGTCCAGACGTGAGAGCTTGTTGTTCTGAGTCAGGAAAGTAGAGAGTTGATTGAAGATGACCCGCCAATGAGTTTTGCAGTATAGGGCAGCAAAGAGACAGGTCTGTAGTTGTCCATCAGTGATGTGTTGAGTGTTGGTTTCTTGAGAAGAGGGGTGACTCTGGCCACCTTGAAGGTGTTAGAGAAAATGCGGGTAGGGATCGAGTAGTTGATGATGTGAGTGAGGGCAGGTGTGATGGTTTGTAGAAGGTGAGAGGGGATGAGATCGAGGGGGTAGGTGGTTGGATGTGCTGAGTGTAGGAGTTTGGACACCTGATGTCACCTATTGGGTACTTAAAAATTAAATTAGCATCTTGGCAGAGGAACCATTTTGGATAGTAGAAAACATTGACTACATATAAAATGGACATAGTATCCAAGATGTCATGATAAGACATAGGTGCAAAGGTATAAAAAAGGGGCATATCTAACAATTTGTGTATCTCTTATACACTTCCTGTACAATATGATTTTTTATCAGTTTGTTGATCAGATAAACCTTATCATTTATAGTATAGGTTGCAATTTACTTAAGACAATTCAAACAAAAAAAGTGTGCGTACAAAATATTGAACAATCTTTGTATTAAAATATGAGTTAATAATAGTCTTTACTATTGCTTGGGAAGGCTTACCTTTATATCTATCTAGATACTTTTATATATTGCAAGTAGGCAATTTGAGCTATCAAATAGTTATGTATGCTAAACAGTTATGGTGCCACTGTGCGTGCGACCTACAATTCCCAGAAAGCTCAGCATCAGGTGATGGAAAAGCTCTGTTCTTATAACCATTTAATGTAAATTTGTTATTAAATATGATCAATTCTTTTTATTAGATCCACAAGGGTTTTTTGAGCATGAAGGTGAAAAGGGGGACATTGTTTTGGTTGCCACTTGGTGGAATTTATTTAGTGAGAATGCAGTTCAGTGTCAGTTCAACAGCAGCTTTTTTGAGAGCGCCCATGCCTTAATAAATGGAAGAAACGCCTGACTATCGATTGCAACAACACCCATGACCATATCTGCCCAAGTTATTTTAATCCCTGAAAAGAAGAAAGGCTCCTTCATTTTCAATTCCCCTCTCTGCCATGGCACTAGTTTACTTGGTTTAACCCAAGTTTGTAGTTTAAGCTGAATGTCATGCAGTCACTGTTAACACTGTATATTGGAGTATAGAATAATAAACCTTAAATTGAAAACGCCTTTTCTGAAATCGTGTTATTTCATTTGGTTCTAAAGGAAATTTAGATTCAAGGTTTTGAGCTAATGATCATTCAAAAAGGCATAACAGTCTTTTCACAGATTGTTTAAGCCAGAGTCTTGACAAAAGTGATAATTATATGTTATAGCCTAAATAAATCATAGTACTTTGGATACTTGAGTAAAAGTACAGAAGTACTATTTATTAAAATGTACTCAAGTAAAAATCTAAAGGACGCACCTTTACTTTATTGGAGTAATATTTTACTCAGTGTATCTCTACTTTAACTCAAGTTCTTGATTTGTGCACTTTGGCCACCACTGATAAAAACTAGCAATCTGAATCAACAAACTTTATAGAGCCAAGGGTGGAAACATGTTTTTTTTTCAGCGCCAGGTCAGGTCAGTTTTAGCATGAGAGTAAATGACAACCTGCTTAGTGGCCGGTCGAGGAACTGCAGTTCAGTCATTTCCTTTTAGGCATCAAGAGAGAAAGCAGGAGGTTGCCGCTTGGTTGAAAATAGAAAAAAAGGAGGAAGAAAGTGGGGGTGGAAGAGCTGAGTAAACTGAAACCCAATAACACTCCACAAAGATCTATGGCTGTCAATCAAGCGACCTTTATTTATCTCACGTCAGAGAAGCATTTAAGTCGGTTATAATAAAAAAAACCTTAGCTCTTATGCACTCACTGCACATAGAGGTAGCACAGCTGTATGCGGTTAAATTTATTGTTAAACTATCCTACTTCTAAATGTGATCGACCACAAGAACAGCATGCATTTAATAGCATTTAGGCATTAAAAAAATGCAAACAAAAACTGGAAAATTATCCGTTTTAAAACCTTAACAATAATTTTATGCTCTCTTATTTTTAAGTGAAAGGTTTTCTTGAAATCATAAATCATAGCTGATATTTCTCAACCAGCACTCCTTCAATAGCATATTGAGATTTTTCAGATACCAGTGTACATTTTTGTCTCCTTTAAAATAAGCATTTGAGACTCTGGTTACAAGAGGCCTCATTTACTACCAAGAGCTGACCTCTATTTATAGTCTCAAAGTCATCCCGGTGAATACAGATCCGCCTCAAACAGATATTGACTCAAAAGCTCTTCTTATTTTTGTTAGTGACCGTTATAAACATAAACCTACCTTACAATCATTTGCGGCTTCAAACAGCGGATATAACCTGTGACCTCCGTGATTCACAGATGACTCACATTGGTAACAAGAAGGCTCCAGGTCCTCCAAACAGAAGAGCGTTAAGATTTCGCCATGCTCCTGACACACCAAGAGATCGTTCTTACATTGCTCCAAAAATCCCTCACATCTTCTCTCAAGAACTGTGTTGACCATGAGCTCCTCCATAGATGATGGCTGGCAGCATAGAGGGCATTGGCAAGACCCTTCACCATTCCACAGGCTTTCCAGACAGGATTTACAGAAGTGGTGTTTACAATAGAGCACTACAGGCTTATGCAAAACACTTGCACATATATTACATGAGAAGTCACTTGAAAGATGCGATTGAGTGGTGGCCATAACTCCTTGTAGTCCTTCATTCAAGTGTTGGATCACAAGAGGGTTGTATGACCTGCCTCCTTCTTGAGATTGTCCTTGGAAGATTGGTCTTCTGATTGGCTCAAGGAATCTCTCATGCATGATGTGGGCTGATAGATTCATTCATTCATCTTCATGTCGGCTTTATTCCCTTTCGGGGTCGCCACAGCGGAATGAACCGCCAACTCTCTGGCATATGTTTTACGCAGCGGATGCCCTTCCAGCCGCAACCCATCGCTGGGCTGATAGATGATATGGTTAAATATGTTGTTATATTGCAAGTTTCTAGACTGAGATTTGATTTTAACTATGAGTAAGGGGAAATACTCGATTTTAGAAGATCAATGAAGAACACTCAGGTTAATTTTAAGGGTAGGTACACAAAAATGTTGCAAAATGTCTAAGGACTATATATAAAACACCACTTGGCTGTAAACGTTGTGGGATGTATCATGATTCATTGGATCTTGCTGTAGAGGTGTTTGGGTATCGTGTTGCTCCCACAGTAGCAACAAGAGCTAGTAGAGGTTTCCTCTAGTTATTTATAAGGATTAACTTTGGGCCACTGCTGCTTAGCACCGTTTCTCACTGTTGCTCAAGTATTCGGACTTGTTACTGTTGAGTCACAACATAGTATTTAATACCTCACTGTTATTTGGGGATGTTTGCTTCAGAAAGGTAATTATTTGACCATTGTGAAAAGCCAATTCAATATTACTCTATTGAATGAAATTGCCACTTTTTGTAAATTTTGTCTTCTCCAACTCTTCCAGTGATATTGAAGCAACACTGTGGAATTTGTGGATTTTATTCAATCAATCAACCATTGAACACATTTATTAGGCACTTTTATGCAGCTGCTACAGACAAGTCCTACTGTGGATCAACATATTTAAAATAAACATTTATATTGGTTAATTTTATGGGGTAAAAAAAGCCTTTAGAAATCAGGAAATTGAAAGTCTCCTTGTTTAATCTAATCTATGGTGCCAAGTTACTATTGGGAAGAAAGAGAGTTGTAATCATAAACTTCTCATCACTGACTGTATTTAACATGGACGTACCATGCGTGGCGTTACGTTAAACAAGAAAGGAAGCTCAGAATAGATGTAGCCAGTCATCACCATCATGGAAGTACTTCACTTCTCGCCTTTTGAATGACCGAAGGTTTCAATTGTAATATATATTTTTATAAACCAATTTAAAAAAAATTTACCCAGAGTTTTAACTTACCCCCATGAGTGTTCATGAAGACCAAAACTAGCAAAAATATTTTCGCTATTGTAGCATCAAAGGTGCAAACATGTTTTGTTACAGCCCCATGGTTGGGCAGTTTAACATTGGAGTGAATGAGAACCTGCTCACTTCTGGCCCCACCCCCTTGGTGCCCAGACTACAGTTCAGTGACTTCTTATTGGCTTCTTCTGGCTCCTGATCTGAACAGTATTGCAATCTAATTTTCCTGCTTCTGATCCATGAGTCAGCAGAGACAATAATAGCTGATGAGTACACTCAAAGGATTCTCAAAATATATTTCTTTACTTACCTATCTATAGTACTTACCTGTATATATACGTATATATTGTGTTACATAAATCTGGTGATCTAACAAGGATTATCTATTTTTAAGATGTTTAATTGCAGCACTGCACTTTATGATACTTCAAGAAGTGACTGAAATATAGGGCTAACATGAACAAGTGGGATTAGGTCTTGAAATTTAAAGGCACTTGTTTTTAAAAAGAAAGCAGGCTAATGAGTAATATGTCCTTCTCATCTGTGTATCTGTAGGAATTTAGAGGAGAGAAGCATGGAAATTCAAATTCAGTGTGGCACTGAAATAAATCACCTGATTGTGATCACAGATTTAGAGCATAAGTGCCAATCCAAAGTAAGTTTAGCCAGCGTTTGATCCCCTACTTGTGAGAGGAATTGTATGAGGGTATCGAGCCGTGGTTGGAAGATCATGTTTTACTTATTCTACTCTAGGAAACTAGTTCTTTACAAGTTCTACAACCTGCCATTGTTCAAAAGTGTTTCATAATCATAAAAAATGTTTGAGAAACTTGATACCAACAAATACTTTTGCAAAACTGTTTTTTTGGCTAAGTAAAGAACTAAAGGGATCCAGATTTTTAAAAAAAATGTGTTAATGATGTGATGGAGAAAGGGAGGTTTATAGATGATTCTTTCATGCATTCGATATTTAATACCTTTGGATTCAGCTCCCTGCACTTTCGGAGATGAGATCCAGATGCTTCTAGCCTGCAAAAGGGACATTGCGTCTCCCAAAACTGTTGACAGCAAATCTCACAGAATGTGCTCTCGCATGAAATACAGCAGAAGACGACAGGCACGCTGAACACTTCTCCACACACGGAGCATGATGGGTCGTCTTCTGACAGTAAACAATCCTCCATTTGTCCCTAGAGATAGGAGCAGTAATGTGTCTTCTGACTTCAAACTGAATCTGATAAAAATACTGCTTGCACTACTTGGCCCTTCATACTGAACAAACTTGACATTTAGAATTGACTTCCTGATGTAAGTGATCGCAGAGTCATGCTCCTGTACACTACTCAAAACACATGTTAGCCGGTCTGCATGTTCTACTTCAGAGCTGCATGACTTAACGTTGAAGTAGTCAGCTTGTCATGTGCATTAGGAGTTTTTGACTGTCTCAGCAGTTTAGTTTTCAAATAGCTAAACTTTTAGAAATTTTAAAAGTTGCCACAGTGAAATTTTGGATCTGGTCCCATTTACTGTACAAATGCTTCCATCGCTTCCAAAATTACATAACCAGCAACCCAAAGCTGTGAGAAGAAATTTTTTATCTTGCTCCCACTGACAGTTTAACTGTACAATGTGTCAACTCTCATGACATTGAGAGGGAACACAACCGAAAGAACAGGCAAAAAAAAAGAAAATGTGTAGGAAACTATGTTATTAAAGGATTCAGTGTTGATATAAAGAAGACAAAAGTGCTCCTGGATTTGGGCAAAAAAAAACCTCTCTTGAGAGCCATCTGGGAAGCATCCATGACAAATACTGACGAGAAATGGCTACATTTCTGTCCCCTTTGTATAGAAAAAGACAGGAAATCAATATCATATAGACTGCAGTAAAACCAAATTACTTACACTGTGCTTTTTGGGGGTGCTTCTTATACAAGACATTTGTCCTCAAGACAACATATTATGTTTGTATGACACATCTAGCTCTATTTGTGTTGTTAAAGTGTGACATGGAAAACTTACAAAAACATTTTTCTGAGAAGAACAAATAAAAAAACTTTTTTCCTCCTCTGTCTGTATTTTCTTCCTGCTATGGTTTATTGATCAGTTGATAGAACTTCTATTACGAGCAAGCTGAGATAGACTTTGACTGTGTAACAAATTGCATATTGTCTCTACCCTACTGTAAGTAGCTTTGGACAAAAGCGTCTACCAAATGCACAAATGTAAATCTAAATAACAAAAACCGAGAAGAGCACTACCGTTCTGTTTTTGACAGGCCATCTCTGTTTAGCGTCTATAAACTAGCATATGTGGCTTGGTGAAAAACTGCTTTATGGTGTGCTTTACAAAATAACATCATATTACTGCACATATGACTGATATGTGTCTGAATGAATAGTGATGTAGGTAGGAAATACCTGACTCCCTTTATTTATTTAAGTATTTTTTTTTAAGTTGAGTGTAAAAATCTACAATTAAACATTTACACTTGACTTGAATAAAAGAGACAGAACCGAAAATCTGAAAGAGGGAAATTTTTCTAATCTCATAAAAAGCTAAATGTGATACCTGTTCATATTCAACCCACGAGACTTTTGCTTCCATTATACACGTCAAATGTATTCAAAACCACATAGCATTGGTTTTATTGGACGTATTGATGTCTTTAATTTGCTCTTTCATATAATGAAAGTACATTTCTGATTTTAGTTAGAGAAGGTAGGGAATTTCACGGGGAGGGGAAACTTGCTACAGTACCGGAAGACAAACCAAAATAAAAGCCGAGTATTATTTCCGGTTTAGCATAGGATCAAGTTGCAGTTTAGAAATTTATGTGTATATTAATATTTCGCATATTTTGAAGGCTAGGGGAAGTTTTTTTTTTTTACTTACACAAAAAAAGCATATAGAACGTTAAAGGTGCTTGAGATAATCTTACAACATGTCGAAGTCTGCGTCATTTCGCTTGCAACTTAGCTCCATAATGGACATAATGACAAAAACTGCAATTGAACAAATATGCACAATTGTAGAAAGCGATTTTACGGTGGTACGCCAGGAACTGTCTCGGCTAATTTGTGAAAACGCCGTTCTAAAAGACCAAGTACATAGCCTCGGGAACGAAAGGCGACAAAGCAACCGGGTCTCCATGAAAACATCCAAAACACAGCGCTCCGTTAGCGTGCAGACCGAGGAGGGGGACGGTAAATACTGTATCACATTCTAGAACTTTACTGTGTGAGGAATTATCCACAAATCACGTGTGCATGGCCGCTTATGGGGCATTCTTCCTTCTGACAGGAGAGCAGCCCTCCATTAAGGAGATTTTTGGGAAGGAGTGGTGCTCCAGTCTGTGGGGTCGCAGGCACGCGGGCAGAAGGGATGAAATGGCCATCGACGTAGACCTCTATTCAGTGCAGGCTAACAAGGTATTTTAACCCCTCTATTTAAACTGTATTTGAGACTAGTGTGGAATTGTTAGAACGGTTTGATCAAAAATAAGTCTCACTGATGTTAAAACTTCAAATACATTAACGTTACGCTTTTGTTTGCACGTGGAATGAATAATTCAATCAACTTCATGAAGACACATCTTTTCTAAAACACATTCTGGACCTGAATTATTGGTTTATATGTTTTAAAATACTGAAAGTACATATCTAATGTTCTGAAGTCAATACTTGTTTTTTATTACAACTAGAAGTGTACACATTTATGTTCAATCGATGGGCAAAACATATTCATACATTAGAACAAAAGAAAAACATTTCAGTTTGGTATGAAGAAATGTGCTGCCATCGTGGATTTTTGTTCTTCCTCTCCAGGTTACACCCATGCTGAATTTTTTTAAGTCAAACAACATCCTATGTTGGTATTTTATTAGAGTACATTTTTCCAAAAATAATTAAAAAAAAACCAGGTTCAATATTGTCAGAGCTGCTGTATGGTCCCACGGGCCCTGTGGCCGCAACTTTGGAGGCCCTCATAAATTATTGTTGATCCAGTGCATTATGTTTCTTTTTTTTATCTTTTAGAGCTGTACCTGTAACTTTGTGTGTGTTTGTGAGGGAGGGAGGGAGGGGGAATTTCAACTAAAAAGAGTTGTTCTTTTTGGAAACATGAGTTGTGTTCATTATGGCGACAAACAGTTAGTTACAGAAACATATAATGCTGTTGATGTAGATAAAGCAGGCATTAGTTCAAGTTAGATGAGTGATTTATAAAACAAAGCAAAAAATTTAAAGGATGACAAAGAAGAATAATAATTTTAAATAATCGTTGTTTAATTTATTACCAAAATGTGTATTATGAATGTGTCCAAAGATGGCTTTGTGTTTTGTCATACGATTCCAAGAGACTAGGGCTAAAAAGGTAATGTTTTTAATTGACTACAAAAAAAAAATCTAAGATTTAGCGATTAAAATTGTGAATCTGAGTTTCTTTTAATAAAAAAAATACATTAAAAGTATAGTTTCTATTTTATGTAATCTTTTTCCGGTTCATTGATCATGAGCGCAAACAAGACACGCAGGACTGGAGCCTCAGAAGAAACTTTGGAAGTTTTCACAAGTGTGGAATAATTTTCAGCTTAAACATAGAAAACACTTGTATATTTGCTCAAGACGCATGACCGAGTGCCTGAGCAGAGTACTAAGAAGAATGTAATCTTCCATGATCTGTAGCGTATTGATGCTAAACCCTAACATTACAGTCTAACTTTAGTGTTACAAAATAGCATTTCAGATGCACACGTGGTCTTTTTTTTATTGTTAATGCATCGGTTATGTTGGGCAGTACAGCAGGATCAAGCTGAAAGTTGTAATCTGTTAAGAAACATATTTATTGGACTTGTAAGGGAGATGGAGACTCCCTTTTAAAAGTGTATAATATAATTATATTGTGTAGAGAACGAAAATCCAGTCATTTTTTTATATCCCACAAGAAGTATTTCCTAATGCATTTTCATAAAAAACGTTTTTGAAATCTGTAATCAGTTTTTCTTTAGATAATTATTGTATACCCATTTGTGATATATCTACTGTGTGTAATAAACATGTTCATATAAATAGGCTATATCGTTTTTGGTGAATTCAGAATTTTATTTACCAGTCTGTAAGGTTTGAATATAGAGAAGGAACCTGGAAAACATAATTTATATGCACTTTTCATTTGTCTGTATAAGTCAACTCTGTTAAAGATCAGGAAATGCACAACTGTAAATGGAGTATCTGATTAATCATCAATCAATGTAATCACAAGCTGCATCCCAACAAGAGAAAATTACGAGCTTTATCTAGAACACTAGTAAAATATTTTCTAGTCTCTTGCAGTCAACACATAGCAAGTGTCTTATCCATCGTTGAGCTTCTGCTGTCAGGAACAACCACTCGATGGAAACACTCAATTTTGCTTCATGCAGGCGAAGGAACGCGAACCCGCCAGCCTGGTCCCCGTCAAAGTGGAAACCATTGACGTGGACACTTACCCCAGTTGTGCAGGTATCCATCATTAAGTTATTATAGCTTTAAGTATTATCATGTTAAGTTATGATGTTTAAATATCCTACTGATTCCAACAGGCAAACCTGCTCGAAATTCACAAGTCCCAGAAACATCTGGATTTGATCGCTCCGAAAAATTAATCGACGATGAGGTGTCTGGTAAAGTCTCTGATATTTCTGAAATAAAAATCACGTCCTCCAACATGGCTCAAACACGCTTCATAGAAACCAATATTGACGATGCCGTCAACCAGCTAATTGCACCGATAGAAGATGCTTTGGAAGTTGATGGGCATTGTTTACTTGGAGAGTTTTCAGCACAAAATGTAGATGCTGAAAAGATGTGTGCTCAAGCTTTACAAAACCGTATGAATGGAATTCAAAAACAGAATTTTCCAAAACATGGCAAAAAAGGGAAGTATAGTTGCGAAGTCTGCGGCAAATGTTTTCACTCCAACACCAATCTTGTGATTCATTACGCGGTCCATACCGGAGAGAAACCTTATAAATGTAGCTTCTGTGGAAAGGGCTTCTCGCAGAAAGGAAACGTACAAGCTCACGAACGCATTCATCGAGGAGAACGGCCCTTCAGTTGTGCCATCTGCGGCAGGAGTTTCAGACAGAAAATCTGCCTTCGCAACCACGAACACATCCATCGCGGAGAGAAACCTTTTGTTTGTGGAATCTGTGGAAAAGGTTTCAACCAGAAAACCACCCTCCAGCAACACATCCCAATTCATGAAAGAGCAGCGCAACGGCTCAAAAGAACAGAGAGGAATAATCGTCATCTTAACAATAGTTACATGAAGGACCCAAATTTGTATGTGTATGGTTAGACATCATGAGTGCTCAACAGCCAGATGGCGAGCTCTAAAACTTTGGAACAAATTTGCTGTGTGTTAGTTAACTTAACAGAATTGACAGTAATTTGTTTCCTTGTGTCACCACTTAGAATGCTCTTGCAGGTAATAAGTAGTACCCTTGTAATGATAAGATAACTTGAGTTTTATTAAAATTCCTTAATAATTTCTTGTAATGACTATTCATTTTACTGCAAACTGTGAATGATCATTAATTTGGAATTACTCAAGAAAAATAGCTGCTTGTTCATTAATAGTACCTATAATAGTTACTTAGGGGGGTCTGGACAGCCTCGCGGTAAGTTGAGGTAACCACATAACAAGAGCTCTTTCTCTCGTGGGTGTGGATCAAAACATCGTCTGCTTGAGTTTGTCCTTAAATAATAAAGACTTTGAAAGTCCAAAAAAGTAGTTGCCAAGGAGTTTTTTTTAGCGGTATTTATAACAGTATAGTTATCCTGCCTTTGGCTAACAAATAAATATTCATAAGTCCTTCCTAACAAAAATTACTGCAGAAATCCCTGTTAATTCTGCAGCAATTCCCTCTAAGTTATGAGCTGACTAAATTAAATCCAAAAAAGTAGTTGCCAAGGAGTTATGGCTAAATTCAGAAGTTACTGATATTTAAGGTAGTTATAACAGTATAGTTATCATGCCTTTGGATAAGGAATAAATATCCATAAGTCCTTCCTAACAAAAGTTACTGCAGAGCTTCCTGTTAATTCTCCAGCAATTCCCTCTAAGTTATTTTAAACTGTTACTAGTCCTAGCAACGTTTTTGTGACCCTATTATAGTTCTGGCTATTCTCATGGAGCAGCATAAGCAGTTCACAGGCCTCTCCCTGCACTAAGCAGATCCACTGACTGAAAATAAAATCAACGTAGTAAGCAAGACGTCACCCATAGGTTGTAGCAGAAATCATGAGTCTGGTTAATCAGAAATCAGATCACAAATGGGCAAAAAGGCGCATTTTGTGTGAAAGGAGTTCACTATAGTACCACGCCCATCCATCCAGGGCAGGATTGCAAGGGCCGCATTCTTAGCAAAGATGCCCAGACCTCCCTGGCCAAGGACATTTCCTCCAACTCCAACCAGGGGGACACCGAGGCATTCCTAGGCCAATATCGAGATGTAATCTCTCCATCGAATCCTGGGTCTTCCCCAGGGCCTCCCCTGGCCGGATATGCCTGAAACACTTTCCTAGGGAGCGTTCAGGAGGCATTTGGAACAGATGCCCAAGTCACATCTACTGGCTCCTCTTGATATGGAGTCACCCTGCGGAGGAAGCTCATTTCGGTCGCTTGTATCCGAGATCTTATTCTGTCAGTCATGACCCAGAGCTCTATGACCCAGGGCCATAGGTGAGAGTAGGAAAGCAGATTATAGTAGCCACACTCTTAATTATGCAAAACGTTAAATCTATATAAGATAAACAAATGAGTAATAAAAAAATTAAGTTGCTGTTAAATTCAAATCAAGCAATATGCATCAAAAAAACACAGGCGTAAATGTTTTTTAGCTGTAAAGTTAAGTCTTTGTAACATTGATCCCAATGAATGCACGTTTACTTCTGTAGTCAGCCTCGATATACTGCAGCCGCTGTCATTGTCTATTACGCATCAACAAAGTCGCAGGTTGCCTCTCCAGCAGAACCCCTTTCAATTGCTCTCTGAACAAGAGATGCATCAAGAAATCTGTGCATGCTGTAACAAAGAATATACAAAACCGTGCTGCACCGTAGTTTACCATAGTCTTAACCGGCGCGGTGTTTTTCAGGCCGCAGACTGTTTCCCCTATTATTTATGAACTCAAGCCTTAAATATCTTTATCCATTAAACGTTTTCTTTTTATAAGGCGGTTAATCCATTTTTTGCATCTATCGTTCTCACCAGTGAGAAAAGTAACAAGGTTCATGCAGTGTGATCTTGTGCTCTAATGTCTGCATTCACACATACCTTCTCGTACCGGTTTCTGCACTACACAGTAACCCAGACATCTTACTCTTTAAATTAAGCTAAAAACAAACGTCTCAATGCAAACCACAAACACATGAACAAAGAACAAGGTGGACATGTCTAGCTTAAATTGAGGTTTCATATTCTGTACATCATCCTATCATTGTCATTATTGAATGAAGCTATATTTATGTATTTTTTTGTAAATACATATTGATCATTTTAATCCTGCGTGTGTTGTATTTAATTATTACATAAAACAAGTCTTTGTAAAACTTTAGGTGTGGCATTGAAAAGAGTTATTTATGTTACAGAATATTTAATCAAATTAGATGATGTGATGGAGCAGCCAATATGATGATATTCGTTTTCACTTAGCGGCCATTTTTAAAATGGCCAAACTTGGAACCTAGTGTGAAGAAAAGGAAGACGCTGATAGATGAAGGCAAGGCAAGTTTATTTGTATAGTACATTTCGTACACATGGTAATTCAAAGTGCTTTACATTGGAAATAAAGAGTAAAAAGAAAGAACATTTAATAAAAAGTCATATAACATCAAAGTGATTAAAAACTGAAAATTTAAAAACAACCATTAATCTAATATAGGTGGATTGGATTCAAAAAGGATACCACAACTTTGAAAATCTTTATTTAATCAAAGTTTTTTCAGCCAATTGAAATTTCAGAGTTTCCTTAAATCGACGAAGTTAAATCGAAGTTATGCTTTCCTTTTCGTCTTTGCATAGTTTTTTTTTTATTTACAAATTTGTGGTATTCTTTTCAAATCACTCTGTAACATTTAACATTACCTCTGATATTTACCGTTCAATCCAGGTACTTTATTATTTCACCTTCGGCCCGGTTTTAACGTTACTTATGGAAAATCTTGGCAGCCAATCCAAGCTGGTTGTGCACACAATTGTTGTTTACAGCTACTTTTGGGTTTGTTCCCACCTCGTTTTTCATTGTGTTCCTACTGAGGGCCAGTGACAGGACAATGAGAAGTAGACTTTATGAAACTATGGATGTATTGTTTATCCTGTCACTTCTACATTTCTGAAGATAGCTGTTTGAGCTACAAAGACTTGCAGTGAGTCACTACTGTATAATAGATTGGGTAAAACAGTATGAAACGACAAAACCCAAGCCTTAGACTTTTTTGTTGACTTGCTTGCGGTTTTTGTGGTAGGTTTTTGAAACACAGGGAAATTATACATATAATAGTCTCTTTTTTCCATGTTGGTTAAATGAAATTTGGCAACTGTGTCTAGTGGTGTGTTCACACCCAGTGCACATGATTTACTCGGAAATAACGTATTAGATTGATGTTTCTTGGGAAAGATAAAATATGGTGTGACATGATTGGTTGCCATTGCATAAATATTAATGGTTGTTAGTATGTAGCCATATGACAAAAAACAAAATGTATTTATTGGCTGCTTTTTCCCTTCCACCTGTTTCAAAACTACTTCCCAAACAAAAAATGAAATCAGTGTAAAAATGTATCTTTTGTTTTTGGCAGAGAATAGAATTACCATATTTAGTTGAACTATAGAGAGCAGGATGTATTTTTGTTTTTGTATTTCGTGTTTTACTGGGACTGTGCTAAAATTTTAAATAATTAATTCTATTAATTAATATTATATAAGATAAACAATTAATTTCTAACAAGATAAACTAAAAAATATATCCACAAAAACATGCTTATACTAGTCACAATTTAAAATGAACATTTGTCATTGCTTTTTTCTTTTACAAAAATACATTTTCTGAAAATAAATATTTTTCTTTCAAATAATTTCTAAAAACAAATAGTCCAAATCATTAATAATTCAATTAACTTATAATAATAGTGTCCATAATATTTTTCACATACTAGGATTGTTACCCATTTTACTTAATTACTTGACACAAAATAATTTAAGCAATTTCATGTTAAGAGAAAAATCTTGCTTATATTCTAATGTGTGACTTGCACATTTTCAGGATAATTGTGTATTTTTAAACCTGTTAGAGAACTGAAGTAAAAAAAAACTCATTCAAATGATGAAGCATGTCAATTTTATTGAAACACTTTTGCAAATTCATTCAGATGAATGCCCACAGATACAAATGCCTCTAAATGCAGGTGAAGTCAACAGCTATATTTATAACAATACATGGAGAGGGAATGAGCTCGACCTAACAAAGAATATCTCGCATTTTAACCATCAGGCAACATTCTCACTGTAACGTCTAAACCCCACCACCACGAAAAAGCAAGGAAGAGCACTCTCCAGCACAAAAGCAATACATTCGTATCAGCAATTAATTTGGGATAAAATAGTTGTCTATTAAGCCTGGTTTATATTTCTGCGTCAACTCAACGAATTGCTCTCTGCGGAAGCTCCGCGCACAATCATGTGTAAACAAAGCATTTACACTTGTGCGCTTCATCTGGCGCTACCTTCGCTCTGATCAATACTGGTTTGATAAGAAATCGAAACGCAACACCGATACAAACAAGACAGGTTTTATTTACTTTACCATGATTCAATAGAATTTATTACAAACATCCGCTGCTGGTGAGGAAGCACTGAACAGATGCTAGAAAAGTAAAACTCAACTTAAGCTGGGGAGGGACAGAACGAATGCTGTAGAAATTAAATTAAATCAAATCAAATAAAGGGTGTGTCAAAAAATAGAAAATCAATGGGAAAATCTACTTTTTTCAATAAAGTTAGTACAAAAACTTTGACCAATTATAAGATTATTTTTCTTTCACTTTAATCAATAATGAATTAATGACAAAAACATTTGGAAGACCCTGGAATTAGTACTGATCAGTGTGTGAAATGTAGCAAACGAGCAGAGCATCATGTTTTATATTCAAACGTGAAAATCAGTAAGCAAAAAAAAAAACCTTGAATGGGTTTCTATATTTGGAGACAATTTTGAGTACGCAAAGGTTCTGAGGGTTCCTAATTCCACAAGCCATTGAACCACCAGTCACATGACCTTTTGACATGGTGGATGGATGAAGAGTGTTAAAAATGTATTTGTGCAACTCATTTACATACAACTTAGTAGGTACTTGTGCAACAAGTCTACAAATTGCCCTTTGCGAAGACTCTGCATTAGTGTTGGGGGAAGTTGCCCAATTTAGCATCGGCGATATCTAATAAGAAATTGACAAATTCATTATTTGAAGCCTGCCCGCGTGGTCTTTGTTTTACCAATAACAAAAACATAACATAAATAAATATGTTACACAGAATTTACCACCTGTCAATCACTTTGTCAGTTCATGCCAGAGTCCTCCGGAGTGTTCTGTGTCATTATAATAGCGTCGAGGATTTTGGTTGGTAAAAAAGGAGTACCTTCATCTGGCAATACTTTGGCTTTAGACCGAATGAAAGAGGGCAGCCACGAGACCCATCTGAAGTTGTTTGGAGAGTTGAAGCACGTGACCTTGGAGCAGATTGAAGGCAAATATCAATAGCGCCACCATTATTATGAAGCATAGAGCAGCCTTGCTTGACCTAAGATACAGACGAGATCACATGAAACCACCCGAGCTATAAGCGCCACAAAAACTCCTGGTAAACTGACTGCTGAAATGGCGAGTCTGTCACCCGGCCCCGCGCAAGTGAGAGAAGAGCCGGAGGATCGCTGATACCACCTCAGCATTGCGACGTCTATCTGCCATTAGTGAGGGAAGATGGCATCATCTATCGACCCAACCCTCCTCCGCATTCACCAATTTTTTCCCCTCATATCTGAACTTTCCCCTAAATCTTCTTCGAATGGAGTTTAAAAACATTTCTTGCCAGATAACTTTAAAACATGGATTAGTACTACAATAACTGTAATATCCCTAAAATAGGTATTAAAAAATTCAAAAAGGAAAGTGAATTGCCATTAACTTTAAGTTATACAACAGTGAGTCATTAACATTTTTTAGGGAAACCAAGCAGGCTTCGCAATGAGGTCAATCCGGCTTTATGTGAACATGCAACCTTTGCAAAGGACAATTCGTAGGCTTGACGCACAAGTATAGATTGGCCTTTAATGTGAAAGCTTGCACTGATTACATTTTGTTAAGTCACATAGCAAAAAATAAAACTGTGTGGAGTCCTTAATTTCTGTTGTTGCCTTCATTCTAAATTATATTATTATACAATGCAAAGACAGCTTCTCTAGTCAAACACAGAGAAAAATACAACAATTGACTATTTAGTATGGCACATAAATTAACCCCAGTATCATACACCAGCTACATTAACGCAGTTATAATTCAAAGCTTACTGTATTTGTCTAAGTAAAGCACTGATGCGTATTAAAACCCTGCTTGTACGCATAGCTTTTGCCACACTCACAACAGGTGTATGGCTTTTCTCCTGTGTGGCTTCGGAGATGAACATTTAATGAGCTCTTTTGTGCAAAACTCTTTCCACACTCCATGCATGAATACGGTCTCTCACCTGAATGAACGCGCTCATGAATTCTGAGGTAGGTTTTCTGAGCAAATCGCTTACCACAGACTGTACAGACGAATGGTTTTTCTCCCGAGTGCGTTCGCATGTGTGTTTTCAGGTAGGACAGTTTGTTGAAGGTTCTTTGACAGAATACACAGTCATACCCCCTTTCTTCTGACGCACCTGTGAGGTTGTGTGCTCCATGGAAATCTTGATCGTTTATTACATCTTCATGTGTAGGAAGCCTCCCTTCGAGACGTTGTTCTGTTGCATGTTGTTGAGCGCTCGACTGGATCTTTTCATCTGAGGGAACTGTGTATGTGATGTAGTCTTCAGAGCTCTCGGGGTTGCATCCCTCGTCTCTGGACACAGATGGTCCTGTAATTCAATCACACACATAAAACCATTACAATTCAACACAGTTTGATTTCTGTTACTTAGCCTTTCAGTTTACCCACTCCGGGTTTGGGATGGACCTATCATAATTTGCATTTATTTATTTTTGATGATCGTAAATGACTACTTAGATAAAAAAAAACAAAAAAAACAAGGACTTTGGGTAGAGCTGAACGATTTTAAAAACCAATTCAATCTTCGGATAAATTAGAGTTTGGTTTTTAAACAGTCGCTATTATTTTAAAAGTTTTGAGGTGTGAAACATAGCTTTAGGTTTGAGGAACACCCTGCTAGAACTTTAATGAGTGCTAGTTGCCCGCACGCTCAGACCTCACGCCATACAACTCACGTTATTCATTCATAAAGAAAAAGCCCCCAAACATCGAGGTAACAGCTCTTGGATTACACAAGTCACCTCGGTGCAAGCCTTCCACAGAGATTAGCATGAAGGTAAGGGAAATTGTACAAATTTACCTGCATCTAATTGCTGGAAAATTATTGATTCTCTGTTGAGTAAGGAACTGGAGCAATATTTTCACCCGGCACCCTGAATGTTGAGCAACCTCAAGCTTCTCTGGTGAGCATCGACTAAAACCCTGACTCTGCATTTAATCACAGTGAGTTTGATGTTGTGTTGATTGTACAGTGGTACCTCGAGATATGAATGCTTCACGTTACAGAAAATTCAAGATAAGAAAGGCCAAAAAAAATATTTTGTGAAATAATATTTAGCACAAAAGAAAAACATTAGACGTTTGGAATTTGGCCAGAAGACAACACTGGGCATCATATGACTACATTCAACGCGCCACCAAATGTTCTGCGCTCCTATTGGTCAGTTCTATCCCGGAAGTGTATTATTCGTTCTCTACTATTCGTTCTCCTCTGACACTTTATAATGTGTACTTTTAAGGATTGAAAAATCCTAGTTTATTTTTTCTCTTGTTTACCATCTTTTTTTCCAATTTGTAGTGTTCTGTGTGGCTTGGAACGAATTAGACATTTTACATGTAAAACTTACTTTGACATACAAAAAATTCAGCATACAAAGGCTACCCTGGAACAAATTAATTTAGTATCATGAGGTATCACTGTACTCAATTCATTGGTTGTCATTTTCTATAAACGTGGTCAACACCAGGCCAGATAGATTTCATTCGCAACGACGTGCAACTCCCTGGTCGTCAAACAGAATTAATGATAGAAGTAGCAAGCTACATTGTAGACTGTTAGCAAGTCAAGTGCGGCCATCCAATATTTTTTTCTCATTGCAAGCCTCATTTCAAAACAGAGGTTTACAGTTCACTATATTATTATCTAAATGAAAAAATTTCTCTAAACTGGACTTTCAATCGATGCATCTGATACAAATTAAAGAACGACCAACACCGGAACTATGAATAAGTTAAGACGATAATAAAATTGTAATGTTATTTTTTTCCGATGCTAGTTTGTATATGTAAAGATTTCTGAAATTAGATTTTAAACAAATCACGTTAAATGTTGCCAATCAAATGTTGAATGAGGGAATTATGTATTTATAAATTGATTGTGACGATGTCAGTGTCTCACCAGACATCAACCTCACCGCACGCCACTCAAGCAACATCTCGTGATGAAATGACCAAGAGATAACCCAACAATTAATGTGACAAGAATCCAGGGAGACTAAAGGGTTTAGTTTAAGTAATTCAATTTGGTCTCAATATCTCTTCTGCAATTCTCCACAAACCTTTTAAACTGGTACCTTCGTCATAAGCAGGCTTTTTTTTCCTGGAACAGTCTTCAAACAACTCTTCCTTGATCATGATCATTTCTGGCTCGTCATCATCCAACAGATTTACAGTCTAATGGAAGAGCAATAGATAAAAAGCTCACAAGGACTGGATGGCGTTGTAATTTGTCATGTATATGCAAAGTATGTGACCCACCTCTTTAGAGACTGAAGAATCCAGATGTGGGGCACGGTCCCCCCTCTCTGTAGTGTTTGGCTCAGAGTGTCTCCAAAGGTTCATACACCATTCTTTACCGAACACACCTTCAACTGCAGGCCCATGTCCTGACTCTGCTGGACAGAAAGTGTTTTCCTCATTTTCATTTCATTTAGTTAGAAAAAGACTGCTGACAATCAAACATGCCGAACGAACAGATTTAGCTATTTGAGCTAAAATTACTTTACATTATTTTTTTGTTTCAAAAACACTAATTATCAATTTACACCTACATACAGTCATTGTATATTTGGATGTAGCACAAATTTGTCCACAAAAACGGTTTGACGTGAACAATAATTTGTATGCTTAATGTTCATTCCATACGGCAAAAATTGAGTGTGTGTGTCTGTGTGTTAATATCTTGTAATTTTGAATTATTAAGTCATAATTATGAGATACATTTGTAGATTCTGTAGGTTTTTTGGTATCATTTCCATCAAGCTCATAATTCTGCATTCTAATAGTTGTGGAATGTGTTTGTAGTTTCTGCAATTTTTTGTGCTAGTTCATAACTATGAGATGTGTGACTTAGTAAGTCATTGTTTGTCATAACTGTGATACACCCACCAAAATATATTGGTAATTATAAATATAAAATATTCCGTATCTTTGAGAGTTTTGGATTGTATTTTAAACGATATATTTAAGCTCAATGAAGTGATGATGCGAAAAGATAAATGAGCTGTTGAGAATGGAACGTAAAACAAACTATTACACTAAGATTAATGTAACGTTACACCCAAATAAAAATAGCTTATTCGGGTGTTAACGTTACACGGCCCAAGTACGGCTATTGTAGAGCTCAACCGAAGCTTGGCCAATGCATTACTACCGAAAGAAACCGTAAGCTAGCAGCTGAGCGCGAACAATGGCGCATAATGAAGCCGTTACCTGCGAGTCCCGCCGGGGGTCTGAACGGAGCTTGCTGTGTGCCGTTCATCCTCAAAACGACTTTTCGAGCAGATTTGAGCTCGCTCTCTAGAAAATGACACTTCTTTTTCAGAGACTCGTTCTCGTTTGTACATCGGGAGATTTCTAATCTCAACAACAATGAATTCTCCTCGAAAAGTTTGCCTATTTCCAGTATAGCCGTTTTTGCTAACATTTCCACAACGGACGTTAGCTGCGTCTGGAAATCCGCTGCATTCATTGTTCAAGGGAGCATTAATTTGAGATTTAATGTAAACACCGATAAACACACGCCCTTAGCCGGTTTAAATGTCAACTAAGAGCTTTTTTTTTCTCACTTAGCAATGTTACTTTGTACACTAAAATTCTCTAGACACAACCATAACGTGTCGAGCGCTTCTAGTGTCGTGGGAACTATTACCGTAAGGCGTGAAATAGAGAGGACGTAAAAACTAGTCGTAAAATTGGGAAAATACCACAAAGTCAATGAAATAATACTCTGGTTGAATGGTTATACTGTGCTCAGGCAAGGATGGAATTGTTGAAATGTTGACTATTTCTATTCAAACTATCTTGCTCAGTGCCACAAAAAAAGCTAATTCTTTATTGGTCATTTTTAGATATTGGCAA
Source organism: Danionella dracula (assembly GCA_900490495.1). Lineage (NCBI taxonomy): Eukaryota > Metazoa > Chordata > Actinopteri > Cypriniformes > Danionidae > Danionella > Danionella dracula. The sequence continues at coordinate 8,028,990 of UELW01000322.1, forward strand.
CTACAATACAAGATTAATTTTCAGTTTAAGTGAAGCCTTTTACATAGTATGACCTTTTTGTGCTAAATAAGTATAAACAGATCAACCTTAACAGTGAACGTTCAATTAAACCTTAAATAACAAGAGAGAATATATAACAGAAAAACAGGTTGAATACATTGAATTAAAGTTGGTTCTCTCATAATAGTTTTGAAAAAAATTCTCACACAATAAACATTCCCAGCATTTGTAAACTAAATCTATAGAGATGACATGGAGGCAAGAGTAGAAATCTGAATACTAACCATGCGTCCTAATCAGCACATTACCCACACATTTGTTGTCGCAAAATGAGAATGTGTGGCCCAATTCGTAGTATACATTTAAAAAACATCTAAGCAATGGCCGGATATTTACTTTTACCTGTCAGATTTGGAAGTGCAGATCTATGGATGCTTAGCTGGCTGATATTACCCACAATCCACTGTGCTCAGGCAGGAGTTTGGACCCAAAACAAGCAAGCCCTCCAAGTAATACAAGTCATTTTTAAAGAAACACAGAAATAAATAATAGCAACATAGATAGTGTGGTATTTTTTGTTTGAATACTTTTTAATGAAGAAAAGAGACAGAATTACATTCTCACACACTGTGCCTAATGATGAAGTCAAAACTACTTCTATGACATTTTAATGGGTCCCATACCGTCTTACACACTAAAGAGTATGTAGCTTTTCTTCTGACAATAAGTGTCAACTTTAAGGGTTCAGTAGAAGTTTTCGGAAGTTTTGGGACATGTGTAGGTCAGAATATGAACTAGTGAGGAGTGTGTTGGAGTGATATGATAGTGAGATTCAGGTGATCATAATCAATAAATCAACAAACTGTATAAATGAGTGCGAGAGCTTTTCAAAATCAGTGCCATTGGTGCGATCCACCATGTCCCTTTGTAATAAGAAGGTCTTATCTGTGTTCAGAGTGCTTTCAAGATATTGAGCTTTATGTTTTGCCTTTCATGTAGCAAATGCAGATAGAACAGTTTTGTTTTTTTAATTAAAGGTGTAAACAACATATCGATGAATCCGAATATTTGAATAACAAAATTTTAACCAAAATGTCAGAGAGGATCTTGTTCGACGACATATCTCTAATGGAATGTTCTTGTTAATCAATCACACCGAAAAAGTTGTACACAAAGACTTTTTTATTGTTGCATGGTTTATGTACAAAGATGAAAATAAATACTTACAAACATTCCAGCAATATTCAGATGAGACAAACAGAAGTAACAGCATTTAAAGCAAAGTTATCTGGTATCTGAGTAAAAGCTGTTGCATAAGCAGTAACCTGTCGAAGTGGCTGTAGTTGTTGCAGGCGGTTGGTGAGGACGACTCTGAAACATATAATAATGAAAATCATTTAAAGTCACTTTTGAAGTTACATTTGTAGTTATTTTTTTTACTTAATGTATTTTGACAGTACTCTTAATGGATAACAATGTCTTGCAAACTTTATTGACTTATTAATACATTTGTTTTGTTAATATTTCCGTAATTTTTACATTAAATCAACTTTGTGTACCTCCAGATACATTCAGGGTGGTCACATCTAATTCAAATATTCAACAAAAAAAAAGGAGGCGTCACGGTGGCGCAGTGGGTAGCACGGTCGTCTCACAGCAAGAAGGTCGCTGGTTCAAGGCTCGGCTGGGGCAGGTGGCATTTCTGTGTGGAGTTTGCATGTTCTCCCCGTGATCGCGTGGGTTTTCTCCGGGTGCTCCGGTTTCCCCACAAGTCCAAAGACATGCAGAATAAGTGAATTGAATAAGAACAATTGCCCATAGTGTTAAAGTGTGAATGTGTGTGTGAATGTTTCCCAGCGATGGGTTGCGGCAGGGAAGGGCATCCGCTGCGTAAAACATATGCCAGAGAGTTGGCGGTTCATTCCGCTGTGGCGACCCCGAAAGGGAATAAAGCCGACATGAAGATGAATGAATGAACAAAAAAAGGAATGACTCCAAATACAAGTGGATTGTAAGAATGCCATGTGTATAAAATGGTAGAAGAACTCACTCTTCACCATGAATTCCAAAAAACTCAAGACGGTGCCTTACTGGGGAATCTTGGAGATCCAAAATTCTGTATTATTCACGAATACTTAAGTAAACAATAATGGGATTGGAAGTCCTTGTCTGTTGTTTCTATTTGAATAGGTGTTTAAATCTCTACAATGTGGAGGATGCGGCTTTTTTATTTATTTGTATTAATTTAATTAACTAAAACTCAACATTCTGTGGTTTTTCAGATCTTTTAAAAATTTTTAGATATTTGAAAATGTAACAGCACAACTTCCTTAGCTGTACCCACAGTGAATAGATTCAATTCATTGTATCTTTAATCTAAAGCAAACTTAAAAATGTGCAACATATAATGTAGACTAGAGTTGATTTGCTATATTTGAGATTAACTACATTTTTAAAAAGACACCGCTAAATGAGCATTCTGATCAAATTAATTTCTACATGAAATGAAATTGCAAAATAAGTGTCTGACTTACAGTCGGGAAAACCGCACAATGAGAACATCCTCAAACAGAGTGAAACAGAAACATCAGTCTAAAAAACTGCTCAGACTCACTCAACTTGATGCTTTCCACTCAAACTCTGAAAGCCTCTGCATGAATGTAGCCACACGGCTGTTAAAGTGTTGGAGTTTTCTTTGAACCGATGAACCCGTCCTTCGGCTTGTTCCAGATTTTGAAGTACATTTGGTCCCTTCTGGATTAATCCTCACAAAGAATCTGAGGAACATGACATCCTTTCTTAGAGAAGCAAACATCCTCATCAATTCTCATCAAGTACCTATCAGTTTCTTCATTAAGTCACTTCACACGTCAAATTTATGGGGAATTGCAATTCACAATTAGAGCTGAACAATGAATTACATTTTTAATTAAACTGCAATATGAATAAACACAATTTTCAAATTGCAAAAATTGCAATTACCATCTTGATAGTTTAGTCGGCACAAAAGGTTTACTTTTTTTACATTAGTTGAAGTGTGTCAGAATATGAACCAGTTATTAAAAGTGCAATTCTTAGATTTACATGTCTGTTACGATAACTTTGAATGAGTAAAATATGGGAAAATTACATATTGGACTTTTTCAAATATTTTTTAACTTATACTTTAGAAAAAGTAAACACATTGTAAATAGCTATTGCAATACTAGTTAAAAATAATCGCAATTCAATTATTGTACAAAATCATTAATCGCTATTCACAATGCTGACCTTTTTCTGATCCCAGAAAAGAAAGTAAACGTAAAATAAAAGCAAAAACACTCACCTCTGAATGAACTCAAGAGTGGTGCTAGCCGACTCCTGATACTCGATGTTAAAAACATAGAAGCACCCAAAGAAAACGGACAATGCTGCAGCAAAGTCCAGCTGCTCATCTAAAGAATGCGTCACTCTGCCCTCGATACTGATAAACCACTTGGACGAACTCAGCAATGTATCACCTGAAATGTAAAGAAATACAGTACATTGATATTTTGGCACATAGGGACTGATCTGAACACTATTAATTAGAAGACAAGAGTTTATCTGACAAACTTTTTTCAATCTGGCTTTCCCTAATGTCGGAAATTTCAGATTTATTTTATTAAAAAAAATAACTGACTATGCCTTGTTTTTAATTGGGCGGTATTGTGGGTATAGGTGCTTGTCAAAATTATAACAACATTAAAAAGTTTATTTAAGTAATTTTATTCAAAAAGAAAATGTGTGTAGTATAATTGTCCATTCCATACAGATTTACATGTCAAACATTTATTTTATTTAATTTTGATAACAAACAACTAATGAAAATCCCAAATTCAGTATTTCAGAAAATGTGAATATTGTGAAAAGGTTTAATATTGAAGACACCTGGAGGCACACGCTAATCACCTAATTATTTCAAAACATTTGCAAAGGGCTTTAAAAGGTTTCTAAGTCTAGTTTTTAGTGTACACAACTATGGTTGACACAGTTTAAAAAAAAAGACAGTCAACACAAGGTGTCAAAGAAGGCAAGGCACAAAAGAGACTGGCTGTTCACAGAACTCTGGATCTAAGTACATTAATGGAGAGGTGAAGGGAAGGAAAAGAAAACGTGTATAACCAATATAACTGCACCACCGGAGAGGATTATGAATCAAATCCAGTTGGGAGATTCACAAAGAGTGGGCTGCAGTTGGAGTCAGTGATTTAAGAAGCACCAAGCACTAACGAATGCAAGACAGGGGTTTCAGCTGCTGGATTGGGTCAGTCAGCTCTCTGGTTCTTGTTAACATAATATTGATTTGAGTTGAACAGTACAACAAAATACAGTTTTCATCCCGTTAAAAAAATGGAAGAAAAAAACCCTGAGAAATTTTTTAAAAATCTTCTGAAGTTGTAAGTCATTAAACTTAAAGTGAGGGGAAAAAAGAAAATAGGTTGACTGTTCTAGTGATGAAAAACACCCTATAAAACCGTGAACAACAATAATTGTGTGACAGGAAAGCTCATGCAACTTACATTTTTGTCATCTATTTACACAGGAGTTTGCTTGTGTTGGAAAGGTGCTGGCAGTGAAACAGTGACTCACCAAGCATAATGAGTCGAGGGGTTGCTGGTAAGTTAATCTCATTTTCAATAGAAATCTTGGTTGAGCTTTCCTTGAAAACAGAACACATCAACTTGTAAGTTTTTGGACCCACTTGTAAAGCTGGAACTGAGAGAAATGCCTCATGACTACTGACATCAGCAAGGATGAAGATTGAGTTGTCCGGTTCCTTGAAGTACCTCATCAATAACAAGATGGCAGAGATGGAAGTCCAGTTAGGATTTGTTGTGTTGGCACCTTCATCGATCTCACTCAGGAGACTCTGGATCTCTATGTTCCACTTCAGCCTTTGACTGCTAAAGTAATTTAATATCCTCCTAGCCTTAACTGCAAGGGTTTCACTGAAGCGGCTTCTAATGTCAATCCCAGTCAGGACTTTGAAGTGCCTGCAGAGGCCTCTTTCGGTGAACAGGAAAGGCCAGTGTCCTTGTAAGTCACTGATGGTTGGAGGCGGGCATGAGTTGATTGTGTGCCGTTGGTAAGTGTAAGTCTGAAACATTAAGTCATCCACATTTGGCAATTCTGCTGCCTTTGGTCCCGCTGAGTGAAAAATCTCGGCCGCAACCTTCCTCTTCATTTCTAGAGACTCAGTCGTTTCACCTTCTGGGTTCGATGATGGCTGCCAATTGATGCAGCCATAACTGTCCACTTTGCATCTGACCTTTTTAACAGAGCATTCCTCCTGTTCCTCTTCTCTGTTTCCAAATGTTTTTCGAGGTCGACGAATACGATTTTGCATTACATCCCTGTTGACATGCTCCACTCTAGTTTTTAGTTGTCTTTGTAGGCAACTGAAACCATTTCCTATTTGTTCTCCTTCTTCAGAAATGTCTCCGAATGTCAGCGGATAAGTGGAGACGATGTGTTGCGCCACTTCTCCACAGGCAGATAAGTTTGGGTTTGGACAGTGGGCTTGCATGGCGGCCACAATAATCCGAACAAACTCGCGTCTTGGGCTGGGCCGAGCCCTCTCTCCTTTCTCGATTGACTGCATGAGCGATGGTGGCATCCGGCCCCAAGGAACATGGAAATTTCGGACCCAGCTGGACTTTGTGGAAAAGTGAGGCACGATGGACTGTTCCGGAAGGCACTCGTTTGGTAATAGTGACAGGAGAGTCTTCTCTCTAGGTGTTTCCTCCACTTGTCCATTGGATTCTTTGAGACAAGGGAAACATTATGTACAAATTATAATCTGAACAAATCCCCTCAGCAATTTTATCAGTAAATTGCTGTTATTTGTCATCTAACTACACAGACAAGCTCCTGTGTAGGCTTTCATTAGAATTCTTTCATTAGAAATCTTATTAAAAAAAAAAAACTATTAAGAGCGTAATTCCTTTCTGTACTATTTGGTCTCTGAACAACTTGTTTGTGTACCTGTAAATTGCCAGTTCCTCTGGGTCAGTGACAATGAGCTAGAGTCTGGTCGGGATCTGGACTGGGAGGTGTGGTTATTGGTTATGCAATATAACTTTTTACAGTATTTAATGGCATTTTTATGTATCATGCTTATATTAAACATTTGAATGAATAATTATGATTTTAAGTTATCTTTTGTCATGTTACTGAAACCTTCCTCTTCCAATGTGCAAAACAAAGTGTCCATATTAAAGCATTGATATCAAATCTCTTTCCTGTTTTGAACTGGAGTATCTGGCCCTAATCTGGGGGTTCTGATCCATTTTGGAAGAATGTGTACAATCGTAACCAGAAATAATTTAGAAATATCCTAATTTTAAAAAGATAAGTAAACAGTGAGTGCAAAGGTTTTCATCTGTAAGTTCATTTCTTACCTCTTTGTCTGAACGTTTTCACCAGCTTTCGACACTGTATGGGTTCCAGAAGACCTTTGAGGTCAGCAACCTCTACTAAGGAAAGGTCTTCTGCTTTTTCCACTCCCACCTCAAACCAAAGATGGTTGACCACATTTTGAACCTTCCTGAAGTCCAACTCTGGGAGAATCTGCTTGATTTCTTCTTGGATTACAACTGTAAGGGAAAAAAGCATCCATAAAAACAATGACAGCATGTACATGTGGACAGCTATCTATGAGTGTTGTTACTAGACTGGGCAAATCCGGATAACTTCCCAGACCTAATTGTGCAGTTTGTTTTGTTTCAGGGTTGACCTTCAGGTTGGCAAACAGGCCTCTTCTGATAATTGATGAGTCCAGCTTGTATAAAAGGGTGGACTTATAGAAGAGAGAGGAGCTCCAGAAACTCTCTGCAGAAAGACGCTCACAAGTGCATCTGAATCACAATCATATGAGCTCAGTAAGTTTTCAGCTTTTCTCTCAGTGCTCATGTGTGGTTCAGCCAGAGCCATGGAAACACAGTCCTGGTTAACGCCAGTAACGGCATTAACACATTTTTTATTAAATAAAAACAGCTTTGAAGCTTGTTGCCTTCCATATACAGATTGTATATGGAAGGCAACAAGCTACAAAGCTGTTTTTATTTTTATTAAAAGAGACCTCATTTGTTTATTTGATGAGGTTGCATCTAAAATTATTGAGCCAGGGAATACCAATCTTGGAATCCGTAGTTCTAATGAATTCTAATGCATTGCTTCTGAAATTATCCGGGGGCTAAAGCTGCTCCAATGCCATGTTATGGCTTGTATATTCCCACATATTTATGGGTCATTAAAGGATTAAGAAAAAAATATTTGTAATCATTAACATACTATGTTAGTTTAATTTGTGGAAAATTACCAATAGCAGCACTCTTATTTGTATTTTTTATGTTGAGTAAGTAAGAAAAAAAACATCTACACTAAGAGTACATGAACTCTTGCTAGCCTCACACAGGAAGGGTATGTAATTTATAAAATTTCTTTGATCAAGAAAATCCAGCTATCAAACATCCCAAAAGCAGTAAAGATTTAGGAAAAAGAATCCTAGATTGATTTTCTGGTAGGAACAGGTCAGTATCTCAGGTTTGAACATTCACTTTCATGAAGAAATCTGAAACTGCCTCAAATGGTAGACTGTATGAAGTCAATTTTGTCCTTGGATCAAACTATATGGTTCAACATGTCAAATAATATAAAGCTAGGGAAAAGTCAACTTAAAACCTCTAATTGCTATAAGAGATTCAGTTGTATAAGACATGCAACAATGTGGAACCAGTTGTGATAGAATCGCATGCTCTCTTTCTCCCTACCTTTTATGCTGTGACTCCCATGCTCGTCCTCATTTCTTTTCATAGCACAATCTTCAAAACTCTCCTCTTTCACCAGGATCATATTCGGTTCTTCTTCAGCCAAATCTACCGGCTGAAAAAGTGAGAATACATTGATATCCGTAAGCTCTTTTCTGGTGGCGATTGGAGAGGTAAAACTGTACGAAATGGGACAAACCTCTCCAATAATGACAGAAGAGTCCAGATGTGAAGTATCGTCCTCCTGCTCTCCAGAGCTTGATCCTTCATGTCTCCAGAGGTTCATGCACCATTCCTTACCGAAAACATTGTCGATTTCAGGTCGATGTCCAGTCTCTGTTCAGCATTATAACACACATGCATGACACATGTTTAACAAGATAAAGCGAGATAGATTCTTTATCACATATACTGATCCTTCTCAAAAAAGAGCTATATGCCAAAATCATCAATATTAAAACAATAAAAGGCTTGAACTACTTCAGTTGTATGTAATGAATCTAAATTATATGAAAGTCTAATGTTTATCAGTACATTACAGAAAATAATGAACTTCATCCCAATATGCAAATTTTTTGAGAAGGACCTGTATGTCAAGAAAGTGCAAGGTTGAAGATTTGATCAATTAAACTTATAGAGATGCACACATTTAGTGCAGGATAGAGTTAAGCTTATTTTGTACAGTTTCTAATAGTGTAGTGTAGTGTAAGGTAATGGTGAACGGGAAGAAGTTGGTCCTGAACCTACTGGTTCCTGGAAAATATTGCATAGACTATAAGATACTGCTTCTAGCCTTTAAGGTACTGAATGGCTTGGCTGAGGTCAAAAAGCAGGACTACTGATAGTTCTGAAGATTAGTGAAACCACCAGAGGAGGAAGAGTGTTCTAATATAGAGCTCCACAGCTTTGGAATTAACTCCCAAAATGGTGACCGGAGAGCACCCTCAGAGTTCAAAACAAGATAAAAAGCATATCTAACCACAAAATTAGTTTAAACCAGGCTTTTATAATAAGTTCAATATTACTGGACAGTTTAAATCCACACTTTCCATGTACTTATTAACCTAACAATCCCTAAGGTAGCGTTTACCTCATAGAATTATCCAATAGGAATTCATAGGGCTTTGTGTAGCTGCTTTGAAGCAACTGCTTAATAAGTGCTATAAAAAAAAACATTTAATTTATTGATTTGGTGTGAATGATCCTGTATCTCATTCTTAATGGAAGGAGGTAAAACTGTTTGTAATTGGGGCGAGAGCACACACATGTGTGGCGATGATGGTGGAATGCTTTTTTCACATTAGTTGAATTAACTAGGGACCTCAGATGATCATCATTATCATCAGTTTGTTGCTGATTGTATACATTACTAAAGCTGAAACCAGTATCTTAAAACATCTCAATGGCCCATTGAACATAGCTCCGCCTACTAACCAATCAGATGAACAGCTAATCCCACCCTATGTTTCCATTTGCATACTCATACTGCACCCTTAAAGTAGATACTCACTTTCAGAAGAAAATGTACATAAAAATGTATAAATATTTATTTCTGTGCTGCTTATTTAAAATGACTCATATTACAGAGAGAACTCTTGTCCGCCCGAGCGCCGTGGATTGTGGGTAATATCGGTGTCCAATTTCAGAATCTATGAAGAAGGTACGATCTGACAATAAAGTGTGTTTTTGGATGTCCCAGGCAAAAAGTGCTTTTTTGTTTACCAAAAGATAAATGTATTCGTACCAAAAGATAAATATCTTTGTCAGATAACGGTAATTTCAGTGCGCCAACAAGAAAAATCATGTAGCGGTCGTGGCGGAAGCACGATAGTGAGAGGAACAGGGGATATATATTGGTTTGCAGAGAACAAGACTTTGAAGTGACTCAGTCACAGACATTTTTAAAACTGTCTTTTAAATATTAATAAGTAATAGTCTATAGGCGTCCAAAATTATTATGAATTAATTTAATACATTTAAGTGGAGGTGTAGGGAAAAAGCAGTAAAGCTGTTCATATTTTTTTCATTTCCATTGCTTATTCATTTTTAATCAGGACTTTAAAAAAATCTAACTTATTTTAGGGGTTGTAACATTGCAGGCAAATGAAAGTCATGCATTCTCACACAGTCTGATCAAACTGACAGAACTTAATTCAGAGGAAAATAAGACAAAATATGTCACTATAAACAACCATTAACATATTTAAGACCACATAACTTTGATTTTGATCAGCTGTATGTTTAACCGATCTATGTATGTATATCTCAAGTGTATAGTAATTTAATACATAATAAATAAAAAGACCATAACAAACAGACAAACCAGATACATTTTAATACATACCGGGGGGTTCCTTTGGGTGGCGTGACGCCTGTGCAGTGGCACTGCTCATCTTTCCAGCTGTTTTGCGAGCAGATTGAAGTTCACTTTCCAGAAAAAGGCACTTCTTTCTCAGCGTCTCGTTTTCATTTGTGCATCTCGATATCTCTAATCGTAATAGAGTTGACTTGTCGGTGAAAAGTTTGCTTATTTCCAGCACAGCTGCTTTTGTTAGCGTTTCCATGATGGATGTCAGCCGAGTCTGAATTTCAGCGCCCTCCATTATGTCCCCCATGCACGTCTCGCTTTATAAACTGCCACTCTTGCTTCGACTCGACTATTTAAGATGTTTATGTCTCCTTTGAACCAACCCGGGTGTTTCTTTGTTAATTATATGGTTACAAACAAAGCATAGTGTGGAGCAGAAAAGGATCATGGGATGCTTTACCGTAAAACACCGCGAAGGGACTTTTATTATGTACTTGTAAAGCAAAAACAGAGTAGATGTTGTAGTTTTACTGGTGATCACCCTACAACATACTCCAAACTGATATCACTGGATAAAAAAAAGCAACCTTACTTTTTATTAATTATAAAATCAAGAAATATTTTCAGTTTATTCAGAGATTGGTTGAAAAAACGATTTGATGTTTACATTACATTTACCCTTTCATTTAATAAATACATATTAATTTCATGTAGATTATTCCTCATATTCTACAAAGAAAGCCATTCTTCTGAAATTGTAGTATGGCTAACACATTATTTATCATCTAAACAGTTTTCAAATACCAAAGCACTGTAAAAGTAAGTTACTCACCAACAATGAATTGAGTTATAAATATAAAATAACAGTTTAAACAATAAAAATAAAACTTTTTAAACCACGAATTAACTAATTATATATATATATATATATATATATATATATATATATATATATATATATATATATATATATATAGTTTTTTATACTGTTAAACAAGTTACTTGTACTGGTATTTAAGTTACTTTAACTTATTTTTTAAAATTCAGCCATGTTAGGTAGGTGACAATACATCAAGTACTTATTTTTGGATTTTGACTATTTTTTGTAAACTTCAATGCCTAAATATGCACGGTTAGCCTAAAAAAACACAGAAAATTATCTTTTACAGACTTTAATGCAGGCCTGTCAAACTCTGGACTACCAGAACCCAGCATAGTTTTTGGTCTTAAAATGAAATTTTTGGCTTGTTTGGAGCTAGTATTTTGTCTCTTTAAACTGTGTTGAAACAAAACCAACAGGGGCAGCGGCCCTCCAGGGATCTAGGTCCTTTAGGACAGGGGTGAACAGAGTAATTCTTGGTGGGCTACAGCCCATGCTGACTTTAAGTTTAAACTTGTTTAAAATCTAGACTTGCAATGGTAGCTTCAAAAATGCCAAGAGGAGCTAAAATAGAAGGATCAGGTGGAATGCATGAAGGTTGAAGATAAGTTTAGGACTTCAGGCCCTTCTCGTCCACCTCAGCACGCCGATGTCAAGTTACCCAAAAAGCCTCAATTGCAAGGATTTAAATGATCCAAACTTGTGAAAAAAAAACAACCTATTTATTGTTCACAACTGGAAGATGATTCCTCATAATCCCAGCTCAAAAGCTATGGAATCAGGTGTCTAGCAAAAACTTTAAACTTCATTTTTCGCACGATACACTAAATGAGAACGTAACCAGAAAATGCCTCCTTTAGTACACTGTACAAAGACTCCAATATTTAGCACTTGCATCAACATTCATGGGATATCGGACAAATAAATTAAAAGCACAAAAGAAGAGCAATACTTTAAATATGTTTTTATCATCAATACCATAAAATGTTGATAAAACAGTTAATTAAAAAGTAAAAAGAACATTTTAAAAATCCATATCCCAAGACAAACTAAAGCTAAATACAGTTTAGCGCAGGGGTGGGCAATGTCATTCTTGTCTTCTTAACCTTACACTTTATCATGTGGGCATTAAGGCGAAATTGGTATCCGTAGCCATTACCACACTTGGTGCATTTGTATGGCTTTAATCCGGTGTGCGATCGGAAATGTACGTTCAAAGAACACTTCTGAGCAAAACTCTTCCCGCACTCTTTACACACGAAAGGCTTCTCTCCAGAGTGAGTGCGCTCGTGAACAGTTAGGTAGGTTTTCTCAGCAAACCGCTTTCCACAAACTCCACACTCGTACGGTTTTTCTCCCGAGTGTATTCGCATGTGCCTTTGTAAATGATATGTACTCTCCAAACTTTTGCCACAAATGAAACACTCAGGTTTCTTCTTTTGTGCTTTATGGTAGATTGTCAGATCTGCTCCCTGTGCAGAAATCATCCCTTCAAGACTTCCTCCTTCAGCTTTCGGTTCGTCTGAGGGAATCGTGTAAGTGGTATAACATCCAGAGCTCCGGTCAATGTGTCTCCCATCAGCGGAAATACCTGGTCCTGTAAGTTATTGATATCATTTCTTCAGTTTATGCATCACAAATACAGTGGAAAAACTAAAAAAAATTATTCTCAACAGGGTAAGACCATATCAATCACAGAATGGGAGAAGGATGGGGTTTCCATGCATTAAAATGTTATTTTGGTGCGAACTTCGTGATCGTGATTTCTCTGCACAAACCTGTCAAACGTCTACTTCCATCTTCCTCACACCTGCTGTCCTCCGTCTTCACCATCTCTCCACTGTTCACCACAACAACTTCCTCCAGAAAAGAGATGGGCTAAAACGTTGGGAATATGTTGTGTATGGAAAATAAGGAAAGAGTTAATTAAGTAAATAAACTTAGCCTGGCTCGGAAAGGTAAAAAAAATAAATTAATAAATTAAAAAATCCCTCACCATAACTTTCTTATTTACTGTCCCTGGCTGGTTGAGTCTTCCTATTTCAACCTGAAAAGTTTAACACTTTCCGGTAAAAAAAAAAAGCTATATAGGATTAATTGACAAAAATATATTTGATTAAAAAGGAAAAAAAAAACTAATTTAAAAAGGAACTCTATATTTCCAAAGTTAACCACGTATTGTAATCATCTACATACCTCATATAATGAACCATCACAAATGTTAGTTTCCAAAATCAACATTAGTCCTCTTGTTTGGCAAGCTGTTTTAGATTCTAAATACAAATAGATCTAAATACATTTAGATTTGATTGATCGAGAGAGAAAAAAATCAACAGCATATGTGAAAAGAAACAGGTTCTAAAATCAATTAGCATCCTCCAGTGGATATCGGGTAGTTTCTTTCAAAAATTATTTTAACAAGCAGCAAATTTCAAGTTTCAAGTCCATAAAATTGTTCCTAGTATCTAATTATACTGAAGTGAAACGATCAACGCTTCACCTTTACATTATAATTGTCAAACTCCCTTTTGACTTGCATTGTTTTGACAAAATAAAGCTAAAATACATAGGAATGTTTGGGCTGAAGAAATACATATGTTCATTAAACACAAATCATTTTAGGGCATATAACATGAATTGGTGTGTACATATAATGCATTGTTGTTTACAGTCAACTTAAAAAATTATTTAGGGCATATAATAGGATATAAATAACAGACCTCTCCTGTAAGGTCTGAACAGTCCAGATCTGCACTCTGGTCCTGCTGCTCTCCAGAGCCTGACTCCTCTTGTTCCCAGAGGTCCCTGCACCACTCCTTTCCAAACACTCCTTCAATCATGGGTTGCTGCTCAGTTCCTGTTAAAAATGCTTACGTTTAGTGATAGATATCCTGTACGATATCTTTGGAAAGTCTCATGGTAACTGGAATTTTGTTTTATCAAATACTACAGAATTACTATACCTGAATAAAATTCCACACAACAAATTAATGTGGCTAGTATTTTTTTTTAATAAAATGGAAGTTGTAAAAATGATTTGTAATAGACCACAGGTTGATTGGCTACAAAAATGGCGGCCATTCAACTGCTGTTTTGATGTCATCTTCTTAGTCTCTATAAAAAGAAAGTGATGCACTAAACACGTATCGTATAAAAAGGTGATACAGAAAAACATTTAAGGGCAATATGTTAATTTGAAATGAATACAAACAACATATTGCAACGTAACAAGTATACACTGAAAGTACTTGGTATTAGAGTAAAGAAGGCTCAAAGGAATAAAACGTATAAGGACAGTTTTAGTTCTAACCGTAACTCATTTGAATTAAAGCACGAGACAGCTTTTTTAAACAAATAAATGTTAAAGTTATGTTGTTAGCGTAATTAATCACCCGAGTAGCTGAGTCTGAGGCTTCTCGTCCTGTTCTTCTCTCCAGTTTTGCGCGCACCTTTAAGTTGACTCTCGAGGAACCGACACCTCTGTTTCAGAGATTCGTTTTCTTCGGTAAATCTTGAAACCTGTACACTCAGCAACAAGGAATTCTCCTCGAAAAGTCTCCCGATTTCAGCCATTGCTCTCTTTGTCAATATGTCCAATATAGATGACAACTGCGTCTGAAAATCAGCTTTGTTCATTGTGTTCGCTAAAACTGCAATTGTTGAGGGGGAAGAAGTTGGTTAACTTAAACACACAAAAAAATCCTTTCCAGGTTCCAAAACAGTTCGCGAGTCGCTGCAGTTTATTTCACTTCCTCCTCCTACAGCGATATCCATGTATTCGACCTTTCCTCTAGAGGGCGCTAGGAAATAGTTCTTCTTCTTTGTTCTATGAAAAGGAGCGTCCAAGGGGAACCTCCTCATTTCCGCTTGAAGCTCGAAGTGACTGAACAGCAGTACCCCGAGCGGCCGCTTGAGGCGGACTCCAAAACAGAGCAAGTTTTCATTCACTCCAATGTTAAAACTTGCCGACTTTGGGGCTAATAAACACATGTTTCCACCCTGGCTCCATTAGAGTTGTTGATTTAGATTATTAGATCTTGATTTTGATCTTAATAAACACTCTGAGGGGGTGAATTACTTTTTAATTTGTTTGTTTAAAATGTTTATGAAAAATAAACCTTCAGCCAATCAAATGCCTTCACTACGGGCATGTCCCGCCTCTGAGAACGCGTTTTTGAGCACTGACTCCGCCCATTTTGAGCTCCATTTAACTTTGTCAGAACCCTTTGGCTGACGTCACGAACGCTCTCTCCATGTTATACAGTCAATGGGAGCGTTCCAGTGGGGCGAGTTCTGTGTTGCCAGATTGGGCTACTTTTGGTATGTTGGGCTGGGCAAATTGGCATCAGGCGGGTTTATAAAAATAAGCCTTGCTTTTAAACAGTCTAGTGGGGTTTATAATGTCATGCCCTTTGTCAGATTACTTGTATACTTTTACAAGTAATCTTTTTTTTTTTACTTTGCTTCACTAAGCTCTTTGTCCCCAGGCATCTTATATTTATTTAATTTCTTTTTTCCACATTATGCTTTGTTGCACTACATGTGTATATTCTCAGTGTAATATTACACCTACATTTTTGCTTTATTCAGTAAAAAACGTGAAACTTGTATGAACTAGCAACTGACAGACAGAAATGAAAAAAAAAAATACAAAATTTACATTTCATGATAAATGTTCATCCTTGGACATAATAATTACAGAAATGTAACATTTTCCAATGCAGGACAAATTTTAGTATGCGGCAACGCCCCATTTTTTTAAATTAAAAACAAGTAATCTTTTCCTCAAATTATTCCCTATTTTCTACCCATTTCCTTGCTTTTCTTAAATTATTATTGTAGTCAAACCTTGCTTACTGAAATGCAATGCAATGTTTTATACAAGATAAACATCAAAATCAAGACAAAGTTAGCTAACATTTTAAAAGACTTTAAGAACATATACAATATGGAAAGCCTTATATATCTGAAAATGTCCCTTGTTATTCTTAAACCTGATAGAACATGATTAAAAACAAAATGTAACACAAACTTTTTTCTTTACAAAAAAGCAAATGATTTTAGAAAATGTGTATTTTAAATGAAGAATTACTTCATGATAAACAAGACAGTTCCAACCAATTGAGCACAAAAACACATGAAAAATCACATGTCAAGAAAAATAACAAAACAATAAATTGAAAAAAAAAAGATCAGCGTGAAAAGAAATTAATTACTTTTAATTTCAAGATGAAAGTATTTTTTGTAATACTGCTTTTGGATTTAATAATTCACTATTGCATGTTAATGTTAGTGAAATTTCCTATTAATTATTAATTATTTAGGAACACTAACTTTCTCATTAAAAAAAGGAAATGATAATAATCCCAAAGTGTTCTTATTTTGACCATAACATTATAAACACAAAGCTGTTTAAAAATCTTTGTGGCTCAATTTTTTTTAAACATGACTCAAACATTAGAATATTTGGCAATTTCCTGAAATCCACTTCAAGCAGGTAAAAAGTAATCAAAAGGCAATTTTTTTAAACAGACTTTTGCCCCACCTGACCCAACCACAGCGACAAGGCCAAAAATACCACTGCTTGTCCACTGTTAAATAGATTTAAATCATGTTGTTATCTACTACTTTGTTGAGTACTTGTACATTTTCATATATGCATTTTGCAGAAGCTTTTGTCCAAAGCGACTTACAGTTTGTATCACAAAAACATTCAATAATGGCCCATGCTGAAAAGAATGTAAATAGAACAGACAACAAATGTATAGGATAAGGCTTTACCATACTTGGTGCAGTTTCAGCGGCTTTACTCCAGTGTGCATTTGTAAATGTAAATTTAGAGACCTTTTCATAGAAAAACTCTTGCCACACTCTAAACACACGTATGGCTTCACACCAGAGTGAGTACGTTCGTGAGCGATGAGGTATCTTTTCTGTCCGAACCACTTTCCACAGACGGGACACTCATACGGCTTTTCTGCAGAGTGTGTGCGCATGTGTCTTTGGACAAGGGACAAATACTCAAAATTTTTCCCGCAAATCAGACATTCGTGTTTCTTCTTTCGAGGAATCTGGAGGATGTTGTGATCCAAACCTGTGGCTTGGTCTTGAGCAGAAACTTCAAGACCTTCAGTTGTTTGTTCGTCTGAGGGAACTGTGTACGTGGTATAACCTCCAGAGTGCAGTCTCCCATCTCTGGACATCTCTGGCCCTGTAATAAAACCAGTTTTTAAAACTACAAATATCTTTCTTTCAAGCCTTGATGGTGTCATGGCAATTTCATGGCTACAAAAATTTAATTCAAACTTGTAACTTAACTTAATTTAATTGAGTCCAGTTCCATTTTCAAAAGGCCTACCATGAGTTGGTTTTAAATAATTATTTCCAGAACCTGAAGCCCTCCTACGCACAGCTCGCCTGGTATTCGTTTATACACGCCAATTTCAGCTTGCGTTACCAAGGCTAATTTCTGCAAGTACGCAATCGTGAATCCCCATTTTGACTACCTTGCTACCAGCAAATTGTATGACACACCAAAAATCTGTCCAGAATTTAGCATCCTCAATTTCTTGAGTTGCTTCTGTTTGATTATGACCGATGTAGAGAAAAAAACTGAGAGGAGCAATTAAAAAAACCAAGCACCACTTCCTGTTTAGCAAAATATCAAAACTTCATTCTCTCAAAGTTCAGAAGACAGCATGTACCTTATGTATAAAGCTCTCCTTCATTTAAAAAAAAATCTGTTTCTTAATTAATGAACCATGCAAACATTCTAAAACACGGTACCACTCTTCTTGTCATATTTTTTTGTTTGTTTTCATATCAAGCAAGCATTGTGTGACGTTAGCACAATTAAATCTGGTATGATTGCAGCGAATGAATAGGTAAAAGTACAGAAAACAATTGGTAAAAGTTTACTGTACAGGCTACAAACCTCTCAAATGATCACTTGCATCATTCTCGGGGCTGCTGCTGATGAAGCAGTCATCATTCTTGGGCATCTCTTCTTTGATTATCACATCTGGTTCTTCCTCCAGCAAAGAATTCGGCTTAAAGTTTGAAAAGAAAATTAAATCTTGTGTCTTCTTGAACTCTTTTGCACATGACCACGTATACAAGAAAAAAAATCAAAAATAAAGTGAATTTTGTGACAAAGTCACATACTACTAGAGCCTTTCTTTAAAGAAATTCAATCTGTTCTGTAAAGGATATCTTGACTGATAACAAACTGAAACTTGTTTGCAAATATAAATGTGTGTTTGAGCATAAATTGAACAAAACCTGCAAACAAACAAACCAATTTGCAGAAAATAAAGTCAATAGTGTAAAATTGCAAACATTTTGTGACAAGACAAATTTAGTTAAATATGTAGACAGTTGCACTCAAATATCAAGTGGCACTATGGGCCACAGTTGTTCTCTTGTTCATGAATATGCATTTAAATAGAACAAACATAGTTCTGATCTATGCTTGTCACCATACAGATCAGTAAAAAGACTGTGACTTCTTTTAGCCCAATGTTTACTCTAACTGTGTCATTATGTGACTCAAACTTATAAAATGAAGAAACTTATTGAGTTAAAAAATGAAGTGAAAGTGACCCATACCCAGAATTTGTGCTCTGCATGTAACCCCTCCCAGTGTACACACACAGCAGTGAACAACCGTGAACACACACCCAGAGCAGTGGGCAGCCATGGCTGCGGCGCCCGGGGAGCAGTCGGGAAATATATATATATGTATATGAGTGTGTGTGTGTGTGCGTGTATGCGTGTGTATATATATATATATATATATATATATATATATATATATATATATATATATATATATATATATATATATATATATATATGTGTGTGTGTGTACACAATATTTTGAAAAAACAAAAAAAATATAAATAAAACTGAGTTCTGATCGAGAGGCAACTTCCAATTCCGATCGAGTCTGAAATAAAGTGACGAAGCCAGACTCCCAATTACATGATCAGATCGGGACATCCCTAATTTATACAGAAACGGAAGACAACTGTTCAGTGTGGTCTCTCCAGCAACAAGTTTTGTTCTTGTTATGCAATGGTATGAAACTAACCTCTCCTGTACTGTCCAGATCTGCACAGTCGTCCTGCTCTTGAGAGTTTGACTCTTCGTTTATGCTCCACTCCTTACAAAACACAGCTATAGACGATGGTTTTGGCTCAGATACTGTTGAGAATTTGGGGATCACAGGTTACTTTCAAAGTGAAGGCAAGGCAGCTTTATTTGCAAAGCATATTTTTGTACATGAATAATTATTGGCATTTGAAAGTAATGTAATTAAACAAATCACTAAAAAACGATAAGTGAAAGAAAAGTTTCTCTGCTTGTTTAAGATATGCCAAGAATGTAAATATGCATCATAATTGTATAATAAATACGAATTAAATGTAAACAGATAAAGTGCATTTAATTCACAAATAAATAAATCGAGACATGTAAATTAAAACAGACTCTTCGGACATATTTTTAAACTCTCAAATACAGATTTGGAAATGCTTAAGAGATTCACAAATAAATCTAAGCAAACCTGTTTTTGAGAGTTTAAAAAGTACTTTTGTTGATCCTGTTTTCGTTTACGAATGTCAATTTCGTGAATGTAATTTATTTTTGTTCCTCTATTTACATTTATTTGTGGCTATTAAACTTTTATTTGTTTAGGTTTTGGAAGCAATTGTCCTATACAGAGTGAGGCCAGGTGTGTCCAGGTAAAAGCAAGATAATGAAACCCACCCTGTATTATACCAAATACAAAAATGCAGTACAAAACACATTACATTGCTAGTTGACAGGTAACGTTAACTTAATTTCCATTTCTGTATTTAAATAGAATCACCTGAGGGTAACGTTACGCGTTGAGCTGGTGGCGTCTCGTTCATCTTTCCAGCTGTGGATTTCCGAGCAGATTGGAGTTGACTCTCCAGAAAACGACACCTCTTTTTCAGAAACTCATTTTGTTCCGTGTATCCTGAAATCTGTAATCTCAGCAACATTGAATTCTCCTCGAAAAGTTTACCGATTTCAACGATTGCTGTCTTCGTTAATATGTCCAAAATGGACGATAATTGCGTCTGGAAGTCTATTGTGTTCATTGTGTTCAGTGGTAAAATTGTTTAACTGGACGTAAACACCTATTAAACGACACTCTGCTCGGATTTTTCCTCAATTACGACCAAACCAACCCTTTCTCGGTTTCACCTTAATCTTCTTTAGTTGTGCTAGAGTAACTAAGTGTTTCGTTTCTTTAGCGCCACCTGCGGCACTGGATGACGGAAGTGTAACATTTTAATCTTTTATATTCATTGGCAACCGGGTCAAAACAGAAACAGAGTTGGCAGTGTCAGTAATTCTAAAAATTGACGAATTTATTGTATATTTATTGAATACGTGTCGACATATTGTTGGAGACCTCTAAAATCAAATAAGGCACCTTTCAACATCACAAAAGGTGCACTGTAAAGAAAAAATGTTTTCAGCAACACATAAAATCATGATAAGAGTTTTCCATTTAAACACCATTTTAAATGTACATGTCAACAAATAGAACTACGGAACGTTATTTCATTTCCCATCATTCCCAAACAAGATTCTTATCAAGCCTGCAGTTGAGGCTGTCCATAAAAGGTAATCAACTACCAACAATTCCAGAAATATAAATATCATTAATTTTGAGAGTTTAGAGTTTGGTATAAAAAAAAAACTCTGTTTTCTAGATAATTATATCAAAATAAAATATTGATCATTTAAGTGTCATAAACCAGTACAGACAGCTGCCCACAATCACCTAATTCATCTTCATCTTACCTCAAGAGTTTATCAACTACAAAGTAATTTTGTAGTTGTACATTTAGTAAAAATATATGAATCGCCAGCAGTGTAACTTTCGATTACAAACGTGTAAATTTTGCCCGCCAATACTCTCTACTAAACACAAGTAAAGCATACACAACACCACTTAAAAGTTTAAAAACACAGAACCATTTTTTAAAGAATTATTAACTGAGGCCATTGCAAGTCTGACAGGACAGATGTTTCTTGAGATTAAATTTGGTAGTGAAGCCCTTGCCGCACCTCGAACAGATGTAGGGTCGTTCTCCAGTGTGACTGCGCAGATGCATGTCCAGTGTGCACTTCTGGATGAACCCTTTCCCACAGACCGCACATCGGTACGGTTTCTCTCCCGTGTGTGTCCGCTGGTGGGTATACAGGTGACCCTTCTGGATGTACCTCTTCCCACAGACCGTGCACCAATACGGCTTCTCCCCCGTGTGACTGCGCTGATGGATCGTGAGCTGACTCAAACACCTGAACCTCTTGGAACAGTGGCCGCAAACAAACCGCTTGTCACCCGAAACAACAGTACCTGCGCTTAACCTCGAGCCACTCAGATTGTGAGAATGACCGTATGAGGATTTTTCCGATTCTGGTGTACACTTTGGTGAGGTTTGGTTCAAATGAACCACTCCAGATGAGGTGCTTCTGTTCAGAATGGCCTGAGATTCACACTGAACCCACTCCATTCTGGTTTTTCTTTGTTGGGAAACTTGAGGGACACTTTTGTGAGTCTGCTTGATGGGTGTCTGGCTTGTAGCTTCAACTCTGTTGCTTCCTGCAGTTCAGTAAAGGTGTTTAGAGAGGCAGAACAAGAGAAGTACACTGAATACTAATCTTTTGACAGAAGTCCAAACAAGCTGTGTTCAAGTACAGGTGCATATCAGCAAATAAAATTATAAAATAGCTTTTGGAAGTAAAATATTTTACCTTTACATCTTGATATTTATGGCTTCCAATGAAAACCATCAATGCCTGAAAATATTAATTTCTAGCACCAAAAGCTTCCTAAAACTTTAAGTATGTCCATCTGATAGATGTCCATGACTACATGATATATGTCCAGTTGACAGTCATTGATACCCTACACAAGGAGGGTATGATTTGTTTTTGTTTTTTAAATGGAGTAGGTTCAGACTAGTGTCTGAACCATTTGTAGGAAGTTGTGCGCACCACCAAAGTGATAACTGCACCCATGATAGTATTTCCAAAACGTCAAGAGAGGAACTGTGTGTATCTTGCTGACCTACATCATTGACTTACCTGAAAAACTGTTGTCTTGTTCAGTCAGAAACTCTTCTTCCTGTAGCTCCAGCTTTATTGTGCCGATCACTTGTTCTGCTGTCCTATCCAGCTGTGGACTCTCCTGAAGATATTTTATCAACATATTTCAGTAAAATACTCAAATGTTTAAAAACTTTAGTAACATTTTGCAGACTAAACAGAGAACTTACTTGAGCTTGCAGAACTGCTGATGAGTTTTCTTGTAAAAGGTCCTCACTTTTGTCGCAGTGCAACTGCTTGTTCAGCGCAACTTGTCGAGACAAGCTGCACAATAACAAATACAGAATGAATGCTGGCGTTGTGGTTAAGCTGGTGTCTTATTTGATGTGATGTCGCATTTAAAAGACATCTTAAAAGAATATACAAATGTAGAAGCATTATAGGTAATTTTAAGGACTAACAATCAGGCTTTTACATTTTAGACTTTTTAAGACCTGCACGGGAACCTTGTTTAGGTTATTTATGAAAAACCTGTTTCAGACTACAGTAAAATTTGTCTACGTAAATTTAAAACAACCCCCCTTGGTTTTACCTACTTAAAAATAACTACGTTCAAAGTTGATTTTTTTTGCTTTAAAAAAAGTGTGGCCATCAGTAAGTGGTTATTATTAACCAAAAAAAGCTACTCAAAGGCAAACTGAACTAAAATAGCATTAGATGGTGATTGGGGGAGTGGATAGGATCCCATAGTTTGTGAAATCACCCTTATTCTATTTAATTTTAAGTGTTAACACAGAGTTCAAATTTCTTTTAAAAATGTGTTTTTTAAATCTGAAAAGCTTCATGAAATAAAAACTAGAGTATCTTTTTTTTCTCCAATTAGTTCAGTTTTTTTCGTAAGTTTCCTGTTTTGACAATCCATACAGGAGCCGCCTACTGTACCTCTTGTGTGATAAGGGCTTGTGTTCGGCTGGAGGCCCCTGAGGAGTCTGCTGGTCAGGCAGCCGCCTGCGAAGGGCCCTGATCTCAGCCAGCAGAATCTCTCTCTCGGCCTGCACCAGCCTCGCGATCTCTTGCACTGCAGCGCGCGCCAAGGCTTCCATCACCGACTCCAGCTGCGCCTGAAGAGAAGAAGAGCGCCGCGGGGACACCATTCTCCTCGTACACACCGAATCGAAGACCGCAGAATACAGAAGTGAAGTCAATTGTAACTGGTAAGTATAGAGGAGACCGGTAAAGGTGGTAACTGCGCTGCTTTAATAACTTAACATTAAGTTAAGAAAACAACGTTTATCTCTAAACATCTCCTTTCGATTGTTTAGGGGGCGCTTTCTCGACGCGAATGTGAGATGAATGTCTATAAATGTTGCACCATCGCCATCTAGGGCACTGGAGGCTTCTTCTTCTTCTGTAATTTTTTGGGACAGTTTGCATCTTTGTTTGTCGCGCATTACCCCCACCTGCTGGATATGTAGTTTAGTGCTGGACATGGAAGAAGGAAGTTTCTTTATTAGGGGTCGAGCACCGAAGGTGCAAGAACCCTATTGTTTTTCCTCGAGACTTTTTTTTATTTATTTTTTTTTATTATTATTATTATTATTCCGGGAATCATTGCGGGCACTTTTCGGTACCTGAACATATATGAAAAGTCACCGATTTTTGCACACGCATCAGACCCGGTGAAAAATTTCGTAAAATTTTTGGTCCCAAAACTGATTTCTAAAAAATGGCTCTATAGCGCCACCTAACGCGTTTTTACAGCTTTTGATCATCCAGTTTGTCGTAGGCGGATGAAATTTGGTACACATGTGTAAAGTACCAAGGTGTAACTTTTACTAATTGAAAGTCTATTTCCAAAATAGACAGGAAGTCAGTTATTTCGCAAAAACCTCTAAAAAAGGGCGTTTTTGCTCGCTCTACTTTTTTGACGAACTACTCTCACAGACTTTATCCAAACATCTCCAAACTTCTTGAGTATCATCATAAGGCATACGGCAATTGATATTGAGAAGCTTGTTCGACTATCATAAAGTATGTGGTCGTGGCGGCGGGCTAATGTCCAAATTTCGACTCGAAACAGGAAGTTGTTATAACTCGGGCATAGAATATCCGATCCGGCTCAAACTTGTTTCATTCTCATCGTAGTCCAAGCCTGAGAAAAGGCGTACGACGACGAACGACATCCGCCATAGCGCCACCTAGTGGCGAGCATTAAAAGCCTGTTTTTCATAGTTTTACCCTTCTATTTCAGCCAGTGTATTGCGTGCACACTTAAAACTTGTCGCATGCGTGTAGGACCTTAAGACCTACAAAAAAGTAAATTGGGTCGAGTTTTGAAACTGGACGGAAAACCGGATATTTTAGGTTTTATGTAAAAACACAGACTTTATACTTTGACGAACTCCTCCTAGGCGAAATGTCCGATCCAGCTGATAATTGGTGTAGTTAGTCGTAAGGCATTTGGGATGAAAAGTTATCAAAAACGCAGCAGTTCGTCAAACGGCCTTTGGGTGGCGGTCTATAGCGCCACCTGAAGCGGTTTTGTAGCTGTTGCGCAACCAGGTTATCGTAGGCGAATGAAATTTGGTACACATATGTAAATGACCAAGCTGCAACTTTTACTAATAAAAACCCATTTTCCAAAATTGACGGGAAGACAGATATTTTGCAAAAACCTAAAAAAGTGTGCATTTTCCGCTCGTTTTTAAACTTTGACGAACTCCTCCTAGGCAAAATGTCCGATGAAGCTAAAAATTGGTGTTGTTACTCATAACACATTAGAGAAAAAAAGTTATCAAAAGCTAAGAAGTACGTCCAATGGTCTTTCGGTGGCGCCACAGCAAAGTTCAACCTTCAAAATTGTGCAAAAACAATTAACATATTTTGGACTTTATCTCCGTTCTAGATAATCCACTATCAACAAAAACAGCCTGTCATGATTAACCTTGTCAGGTTGAACAAAAGGATATGCATCACTGTGACTGCGCTACAAAAATTGGCTGTACAGCGCCCCCTTATATGTGACCAAAAACATCGCTTTAGCTGTTTTTTAAAGCTGTTGCTCAAGCAGTTTGTCGTAAGCGAATGAAATTTGGTACACATGTGTAAAGTACCAAGCTGCAACTTTTACTAATATAATCCCTGTTTCTAAAATCAACTGGAATTGAGTTATTTCGCAAAAACCTCTAAAAATGGGCTTTTTGCTCGTTCCACACTTTGACAAACTCCTCCCACAGATTTTCTCTAAACATCTCCAAACTTCTTAAGTATCAACATAAGGCATACGGAACCTTAAAATTAGAACTTTTTTTCAGCTATCATAAAGTATGTGGTCGTGGTCGCAGCCAAGGTCAAAATTTCGATTTGAAACAGGAAGTTGTTATAACTCGGGCATAGAATATCCGATCCGTCTCAAACGTGTCTCATTCTCATCGTAGTCCAAGCCCGAGAACAGGCGTACAAAAACGAACATAATCCGTCATAGCGCCACCTAGTGGCGAGCATTGAAAGCCTGTTTTTTATAGTTTTACCCTTCTATTTCAGGCAGAGTATTGCATACACACTTAAAACTTGTCGCATACGTGTGGGACCTTAAGACCTACAAAAAAGTAAATTGGGTCGAGTTTTGAAACTGGACGGAAAACCGGATATTTTAGGTTTTATGTAAAAAACACAGACTTCATACTTTGACGAACTCCTCCTAGGTGAAATGTCCGATCCAGCTGATAATTGGTGTAGTTAGTCGTAAGGCATTTGGGATGAAAAGTTATCAAAAACGCAGCAGTTCGTCAAACGGCCTTTGGGTGGCGCTTTATAGCGCCACCTGAAGCGGTTTTGTAGCTGTTGCGCAACCAGGTTATCGTAGGCGAATGAAATTTGGTACACATATGTAAATGACCAAGCTGCAACTTTTACTAATAAAAACCCATTTTCCAAAATTGACAGGAAGACAGATATTTTGCAAAAACCTCAAAAAGTGTGCGCTTTCGCTCGTTTTAAACTTTGGCAAACTCCTTCTAGGCGAAATGTCTAATCAGGCTGAAAATTGGTGTGGTTACTCATAACACATTAGGGAAAAAAAGTTATCAAAAGCTAAGAAGTACGTCAAATGGTCTTGGGGTGGTTCCACAGCAAAGTTCACCCTTCAAAATTGTGGAAAAAATGTTACATATTATGGTCTGTATCTCTTTTCAAGATAATCCACTATCAACAAAAACAGCCTGGTATGATTAGCCTTAACAGGCTCAACAAAAGTATATGCATCACTGTGACTGTGCTTTAAAAAATTGGCTCTACAGCGCCTCCTTACTGCCCCCTTAAATGCTACCAAAATCTTCGTTTTAGCTGTTTTGACCCATTGAACATGTTAGAAAGCCCACCAAAATTTGTTCGAAGGTCAAAAAACTCGAAAAAGGCCGGGAGGCGGTGCTTTCGCTCCGGCGGATGCATCGTGCGAGACCCCTTCCATCGCTGCTTGCAGCTTTAATTGCATTTGTTTTGTTTATTTACATATAATTCCTATATTTTAAATGCAATTTTGATCTTTTTAAGAAAGGTAAGAATACAACATTAAGTGTTTTCAACGCAATTGAGTTTCTAGCGTGATGGAGTTCATTTTAAATTGCCATATTTGTCTTATCATGTTTTTCCTCTTTCTTTATTACATGCCTTACACTGCATTAAATGTGTTCTATTGTTTCATTGCGGTTTCATCCGTCATATTTTCTTTTGGGAAAGTTCACTATTTTATAGCGTGTGTAATTTAGTACTGTATGTTCAATTTATAGTCAGGTTAATGCTTTCATCCTTTCTATGCCTTAATTTCCTTTGTTGTCTTTTGGGCATTGGAGTCACGTGTCGTAATAAAAAAATCCTTCAATGTTTTTTTTTTTTTGTTCATAGTAGGTATATTTTCTAACTAAATTATTAAAATTAGAATGAATGCACAACTAGTTTAAACTATTACTCACATTCACATTTTACTACATTTTAAATAGAATTCCTGTGCTGTGTAAAATTCAGATCGAACTTCAAAAAGCCTCAGTTTAAGAAGAGTTATTTGTAAAAACTGAAATATGCAGATTTGTCAGGGCTTTAAGCTGTGCGTTGTTTTTCAGATAACTTCAAGTGACTGAAAAGCCCATTTTTCTGGCTTTTACTATCTTTGTGACAAACTCATCGCAGAGCGTCGATACTCTTTTATAAACGTCTAATGTAGTTTTTGAGACATCATTGAGATCTTTTAAAAACACCCTTAGGTCTCTATGTGGCAAAAAAGATCACTAGGAACAAATAATTCCCTTTGGTCCTTACATCTTTTTTTGGTGATTCTACATCGTAAACACTATTTTACACCACTTAATGACATGACAGAATAGTTTTGGTGAACAATTTAAGTTTAACCTTAACATAGTTTTTTATTTTAAAATCATTTTGCGGTGTTTAAACTTCATTACCCAGAATGCATCAGCATTCAACCGTCACTGTGATTGGTTGTTTGGCAAATGAGGAACACGATCACGTAAAGCCACACTTGGACCTGTCTGTGTGGTGGTTTGAGGAACCTTAAATTCAGTTTTAAAGGTGAGTTTGGCGGAAAGATTGAATTAATAAAGTACTCGTATTTATCTCTCAGTTAGGGCCACCTGTTTATCTAAATGCGAACTGTTGTTGATATAATCCTTGGTAAATTTCCAACATCACCGGTATTTTGCAGTTTAAGTTTGTAGCAAATAAATGCTACTGCCGAACAAAGTAAACAGTTTATTATAAATAACTGCTCTTGTTCTATACAAATCTCGCATTAATCCTTTAGAGCAAGGCAAGGCAAGGCAAGGTAAGTTTATTTGTATAGCACATATCGTACACAGGATAATTCAAAGTGCTTTACACTGGAAACAGAATAAAAAAGAAGGTACATTTAATAAAATAAAGCATAAAAAGTCATATAAAAGCATAATAATTAAAAACAGAAAATTAAGACAGATTAACACAGTAAAGTGCAGAGATAAAATAGTTGTTTGACTTTGGTGCTCAGTCAACAAAACTAAACAGGTTTGTCTTTACTCCGGATTTAAACGTGACTAAAGTGTTGACAACCTTGATCTCCTCTGGAAGCTGGTTCCATCTGTGGGCTGCATGGTAACTAAAGGAGTATTTTCCCTGTTTGGAATTTACCCCGGGCAGATCTAACTTATTTGATCTGAGAGATCTCAGTTCTCTGTTTGGTGTGTATTCACTGATCATATCTGTTAGGTATTTAAATACCTAGTTATGTTTGGACTTATATACGAGCAGCAGAAATTGAAAATCTATTCTGAAGGTGTATTCTGAGTAATGGCTGGTGCGCTTTCACTAAACTGCTTTTCTGAATGTTTTTATCTTTTCAGACACACCTAAATAAGATGGTTTAAAGTTCTCATGTATGCAATTAAATAAACATTTCCATCCAAGTTCACTCACTATTTCCAGCCTGAGAATCTATAGCAACGAACGGCTATAGCTACCAAAGAAAATGGCTGACCAACCAGTTTAACTTCTCATGCCCTATTGATGTAGGATGCAAGTTAGTCTTGTGACAGTAAATGTTAGCAGTGGTTTTAACCGTGTCATTTGAGGACATTTAATTGAAACGTAAATGTGTTTCAGTTGTTATGAGAAGTAAAAGTCTCAGGTATCTAAAACTAGACAAGAATAAGGGAGCTTGTTTAACGAGTTGTTGTCAATGTGGACTCTTTAATTTTCAAAGTCTAAAATAAGCTTTTTTTGTATGAACAATCTCTAGTAGTTAGTTTGTTTAAATGCTTTAAGATAATTGTACTCATTGGGCATACTTACATTTCCTGTCTCGCATCAGGAAGCGATGTCTGGACGGAGAGTGGTGGTTTTCCCCTCAGTAGCTGAGCTGGGGTGCAGTCTGGCCCAGCTGGTGTCCTCTCGAGCACAGAGGGCTCTGGGTATAGATGGGGGAAGCACCTTTTCTCTGGCTCTTTCAGGAGGGAGTCTGGTATCCATACTAAGTAAGGAACTACCCTCTTTACCAAACCTGGACTGCTCGAGGTGGCTGATTGGTTTCTGTGATGAGCGGCTTGTTCCCTTCACTGATCCTGAGAGCACGTACGGTTTATACAAGGTATAAATCAAATATATCAAGGAATATACTATATTGGGAAACCACTTGTTTTGCCGTTAAGATCTCATTTTGGACTCCAGAGTCCAGAGCTTTGGCTAAACTCAGAGATCTGGTTTCACTTCTCTCGCTTTAAGACAGCTCTTGTCACGCTTCCTTTGCCACATGAATTGATCATTTGGATGCGTTTAATTTAATGTTAATAAAAAGAGGTTTGACAGCTGTTTGAATATATATTCTGTTTTTGTGTCGTTGTGTCTAAAAAACGTATACCCACTTTTTGCATAGCTGGCTCCAATAAAGGCAGGTTTCTTTTTTGATTGTCATCTTGTATATGTCAACACACTTTTTGCTTTCTTGGCCTTTAAAAAAAAAAAAACACTCAAACATGTAAAACTTTTGATCTTCAAAAACTGTAAACGGTCTTTCTGGAATATGTGAGAAAAGTGAATGGTTCGAGTTTTTAGAATGCTTTAATTACAAACAGATTTTTTTTCTTTTTATCCCGCAGAGTCAATTATTTGAGAAAATCAACATTCCCGAAGAGAGAGTTTTAGCGATAGATCCTTCTTTACCGGTGGACAAATGTGCAGACGAGTATGCAAGCAAACTGAACAAGGTACGATTATTTCCATAGAAAATGTGCTTGAAATTGTGTTCATTAGATTAACCGACGTTCTACTACATTATTTGCCTTTCAGGCTTTGAATACTGAGCAGATTCCAGTCTTTGACGTGCTGCTGCTGGGAATGGGACCAGACGGACACACATGTTCTCTCTTTCCCGATCATCCTTTATTACAGGTTCAGATCAGTTTAGAAAAAAACTTTCGTATGTTCGCATTTGCTATTTGAAACCGAGAGTATTGGAAAGAGTTTTTAAAGTGCAAGTAAGGGGTTCAATAATTTCTGAAATGTAAAGACATTCTGGGATTGTTTCTCAATTTTAATATGAGCTTAGCGTGTTTTGATATGCTAGCATTGTAAGAAACCTGTCTAAAGCTATTGCTAGTTGTTGCAAACCTTGTTGTGAACTTAGATATATCTCTAGATGAATAGTTTTTCTTAATTACAATTTCTTATCTTTTTTAGTAATACTTTGACGTGGTATTTTTGTAGGAGAGTCAGAAAATGGTAGCACCCATCTCTGATTCCCCCAAACCACCACCCCAGCGGGTGACGATGACGTTACCCATGGTCAACGCTGCTCGCTGTGTCGTTTTTGTGTCCACCGGGGGCAGAAAAGCCACAGTACTCAAGGTCAGTAAAAAGCTCTAGTCAAAGGTTTCCATGGAATGGATCTGAAACCAAATTCTAACCGTGTAGGTGTTAGATCTGAATTTAACAAAAAATGTAAATGTTGGTAATAAAGCTGTTTACCATGTACACAGATTAAAGTGTTTAAAGCCAAGCTCAGACTGCTGAATTAGCCCCGATTTTGACAGGTTTTAAGAAATCACTGACACTTGCACAAAGTCAGAGGTACTTGAGTGGCGCTCGGTCAAAAATGCAATTTGAGTGAATCACAGACGAGTCGCAGACATCCACGAGATGAAAATTTAAAAGCAAAATGTGATGTGTGCTCGTAATTTCTTTTTTGTGTCTTTTTTATTTGAACACAATCAAAAATTTAAAAAACTAAAGTTTTTTTTCTTTTCATTTTAAAAGCAAGTATTAGTTTTTTTTTTTATTTATTTTTTTTTAGATTTTTTCTTTTTGGTTTTAAATTGAAAGTCGAATGAAGGAATGGTACACTGATTTCGGCTTATGGCACACCAGCTGCCTGAGCTCTGTCTCCTACTTATCTTTCGGTTTGTTTTGTCCTTTCCCATTCAATGACCCAAATCTAATCTTCATATAAAAATGAAGTGTTGAATGAACTACTAGGAAGCAGGCAGCAAGAACTTTTCATAGCTCCTATTTTCAAAGCCTATTTTTAAAGGACATTTCATTTTTGGATCATGGCTTGAGATGGCAGTAAGAACTATAGATGTATATCAAGATACCAAATTACTTCAATCCAGGGTGACCTTTGTATGCTGTATTTTTTGCACGTCGAAGCAAGTTTTACATGTAAAATGCCTAAACTGTTCCGAGCCAATACTAAAAATTTAAAATAACATGCAAAACGAGAGAAAAATAAACTAGTGTTAGTCAATCCTTAAAAATGCACATTATAAGTCTATTAAATAATATTAAAACGATCAAAACAGAATAAAATAAATGAAAAAAAAAATCAAACCTTTCGATTGAGACAGTGTGGCGAAGGGTCGGAGGAAGTGGTAGGGGAGGAGAGCCATGACCATAAAAATATATTTTGCCAAAAAAAAGCAACTTGAAAATTTTAACGAATTTAGGACAACGACACAAAACAAAAATCAAATTGAAGAGAGGGGGAGGATGGGGATGGGATAGCATCAAATACACAGCATCAGAGCTGGAACTGACCAATAGGAGAGCAGAACTGGTGGCAGTGCGTTAAACGCAGTCACATGATGCCCAGTTTTATCTTCCACCGGAATTTCAAATGCTGAATATGTATTTTTTCGTATGATTTATTTTTTTCCTGTGGCCTCTTGTGTCTTGGATTGTAGGTAACGTGAAACATTCATATCTCGAGGTACCACTCTATGTAGTAATCACTATATTTTTACTGTAAAACTTTTCTGTTTCTTTTTAACTGCATGCATGTATTTATTTATTTAAATATTTTGACTGAGTAGGTTGCTCTTCAGTGGCGTATGGCTGTTGCTCAAGAGTCCAGCTTCTTAACTACCATTTTCAAGTCTTAATAGAACTTAAATGACCAATAGTGAACCACATTGAGTTTGTTTTGTAACAGTTTACTTGTTTGTGTGATCCCACAGCATGTTTTAGAGGGTGGAGAGGGCCCTGCACTGCCCGCAGCCCTGGTTGCCCCGATGCAGGGAGAGCTGCTCTGGCTAGTAGATGAGCCAGCGGCTGCTTCCCTCACAATTCCTGTGGAGAGGCTCGGCCCTGGGGCCAAACTCTGAAGTGTGAAAACTAGACCTGAGGATCCACCCTTTTATGTTCAAGGCGTTACTCTTAAAGGGATAGTGCACCCAGAATTGAATTAAAAGCAGAATTTTCATCAGAAGTTTGTGGAATATAATGGTGCTTTTATTATAGCATGCATTACTGTTTAATAACTCCTGTAAAAACTGTTGGAACCAATGAAGGTTTAATAAAAAGCATTTATAGATAAGTCAACTCGACTTTATTTTTTAGAGAGAAAACTGCTCTACAGATACATATAAAAACTATAATTTTAAACAGAATAATTAAAAATAACAATAAAACTAAAATGATAAAAACAAATAAGAACAGTAATGGAGTAAAACAGTGCAGCACAATAAAACTGATTCTGATGCTGGATGGAAAATCAAGGAATAAAAATGGTTTATTAACAATGTTGTATCTATGGTTTTATTATGAGAAAGATAACAACATGTTGTGTGTTTGATGTGTTGTAAAAAAGAAATTGGATAGAATTATGAGAAATGATTACAGACAATAAATGTATTGGAACTTTCATTCAAATGTTCTTTTTGTGGTCTACTCAGACCTGAAAGTAGATTTCAGAACAAGTTTTATAATCAACCAATAGCTTATATTTACCGAACTTAAAGCCTAAAAGGTTTGCTTTAAGCGCTGTTTTAAAACCTTCACAATATAACATTCGTAGTATAGAGAGAAAGATGTTTAAAGGGTATCTATACAATCATAATATCTTGAAGCTTGCGCTGCACTTTCATAAACACTCTCAGGCACATCTGCAAAGAATCCGGCTCCATAATGTAAACAATTTCAGGTTCTATGTACTCTTGATGGTGGTATGTATATACTAGTGGAGTCACAAAATCACACTCAAATATTCTGTAATCTTCAAGGGATTTAAAGAATTGTCTATTTTATATAGATTGTTAGCGATCAAAAGAAACAGTTTTACAAATCTTCCATGTATGTTAAATTTTCTTGATTCTTAACTGAAAACTATAACAATGGGCTTGTTGCGTGTGTAGATGCATGATTGAAATGAAACTATTCCTGATTTCTTTCAAGAACGGTTTTTGAAAATTGTGTTACAGTTTGTATTTAGACCGTTCTATTCCCTATCTAGTGGAAATGTGCTTCCATGTTGCTCTAATGCTAACTGCATTATCTCAAAATGTGGATATTTCAAAAAACTTTGTAAGTGAAAATTTCGGCTTTTAATCTCAAAATTTCGACTTTCAATGATTGTGTTTTGTTTTGACCTTTTCTCTCAAAATTTCGATCTTTTTAAATCCAGTTATTTAGGTTTAAAAAAAGTGACTATGTAATTAAACACCTCCTGATTTCCTTCAGGGATCGTTTATGAAAATTGTAATTGAAAATTTCGGCTTTTAATCTCAAAATATTGAGTTTTTACCTAAAAATTTCGACTTTCAATGTGTGTTTTTTTTTGTTTGTTGGTTTTTTTTACTTTTTCTCTCAAAATTTAGACTTTTTAAAATCCAGCTATTTTGGTTTTTAAAAAGTGACTATGGAATTAAACAGCTTCTGATTTCCTTCAGGGGTCGTTTTTGAAACTTGCATTACAGATAATATCTAAACAATTATTTTCTTATCTAGTGGAAATGGGCTTCCATTCTAATCTAATGCTTACTGCGTTATCTAAAAATGTGAATATTTATCTCAAAATGTTGACTTTTTTCATCTCGAAGTTTCCACTTACAGAGTAAAAAAATCTACCTTTAACTCAAAATTGTGACTTTTTACCTCGACTTGCCAAGTCAAAAATTTGACTCTCCATTTAAAAATGTCAAAGTTTTACCTCAAAATTTCCACTTTCAATTTTCTTTTTATTTATTTGTTTTACATTTTTCTTAAAATTCGACCTTTTTAAGCCAACTATTTTAGTACAAAAGTGGAATTAAACGCTCCTGATTTCCTTCAGGGATTGTTTTTGACAATTGCATTACAGATAATGTCCTACATTTCTATTCCCTATCTACTTTAAACATTGATGTCAGCTGCATTAGAACCCAAACAAGAAAATCTCGATAAGTCCCTTTGCGAGCGCGACTGAGCTCCAGGAATGTTCGGGAACGCCGGGGTCTCCAGAGGGTCCTTCCCTTTAAACGTCACCGGCGCTTCCCCTTTAACCCGTCTTCCATCTGCAGTGTTGTCATTACGGCACTATTTCAGTCGGCGGAGGAGTAATCCGAACCAGAACTAGCGCTGCCGCTTCCCAACTTTCTATCTCCACGTTTCTGGCTGCCTGCTTAGCTCTATTATATCCTAAAGTCTGCACCTCTGCTATGCTTGCGCTGGTGTTGTTTGCGGTTCTGTGTGTGCTGAGGGCTGGCCCCGCACTCGGGTACTTCCATGAGGAGCGCTGGAGTCCCGAGTCCCCTGTGCTGGCTCCCCGGGTCATGATCGCCCTCATCTGCCGCAACGCCGAGCATTCCCTCCCGCATTTTCTCGGGGCTATCGAACGCCTAAATTACCCCAAAGACCGCATCGCCCTGTGGTGAGTACGTGCGTGGCTGCCTACTAGAATTGTAAGCTAGCGTTACGTTTTTTGCATGAGGAACGTTACACGTCATAATGCCTGCAGTGTGCGCATGTGTTAAAGTATACGAGCTACTTTTGTGATTCTGTTAGTGTCCAATAACAAACTAGCACGTTTACTTTGCGTTTTGTCCTGTTCTTTTGTGTTGTTGTGTTAACTGTACAGTAGTGGAAATGTTTAGTACAGTAGTTTCTAGAAACAGATTGAAGATCCAGAGGATATGGCAACCCTTTTGAGTGTTTAAAGAGACAGTAACCAAAGTTCTGAGGAATCAAACTTCAGTCAAACTAGTAAACACTTAATATGTTTTGTTCTTAATGTTCTTATGATTCATATACATATTAAAGATGGAAATTAAAAACAAACTATTTTCAAATCTAAACTATTATATTGAGTCATGACTAGATGTTCAAATATAGGGGGGGGTTAAGTGTAGAATGTAAGTTAACAAGGTATAAATAAAAAAAATATATTATTTCAAATGTATGTTATTATTTATTTGTTTAGTTGTACATAGTAGTACTACATGAAGTAAAAAAGGTAACTAATTATATAAAAATTCAAAAATTTGAGAGTTACAGAACAAAATACAAATTACAGAACACTATAACGATTCTGTCATCGAGGTTGTAGAACAATATTTGCAAACTTGCATTTTTATTGTAAAAAACGATCATTGAGAGTAACTGATTGAATACCTCTCATTTTTAATGTAATGGTTTATGCATTTATGCTGTTCAGAAAACATTTACATGTTTGAAACACTTTAAAACAAGGCTTTCATTGTGTCTATTTTGATTTAATTAAGAAAATGCAGCTGAAATATACTTCTGTCTGATCACCAACTGAGCAGATCCTCTCTCTCCTGCTCCCCCCCCCCCTCATCTCCCCACCACCCTCCCCCCCCCCCCCCCCCCCATCTCAAACCCCCCCCCCCCCCCTAAAATATAACATCTTCATTTTGGAAGCTGGACAAAATATCTTGATGCATACCCTGAGCTCAGGTGGGGAATCTTTCCAAAGAAACTTTTGAACCTAACACTTTGTCACAGGAACTAGAAACTAAGCATATGTAAAGACACGATGGAGTGATAGCTGAAAGACGTAGGTGTAGAAAATGTTTGAGATGATGTAACTCACCCACGTCATCACCTTCAATAAGTAAAATATAAATATTTCAACAGATTGAGATATTATTGCAAGTAGTGTGGTGCTCTAATTTCTACTGCTTTTGCTAACATATGTTTGATGTACAGTATTTGTTTATTTTATTCTTGTTTTACTTTCATGTTGTAGGCCTTAGGCCTGCATGTACAATGCTACAAGAAGCTGATTTGATCCGTTAAGTTTCCTGTTCCTGCCCCCTCCTTTCAGCAGCAGCAGCAGCAGCAGCAGTTGTTGTGTGTTGTTTCCTTAACTGAACTCAAGGACTCTTTAGCCTTGCAGCTGGTTCACTCATCTGCACATATGACATCATGTGATGAGAGAAAAGTAGGACGTGTGGCCAGACATGCGCCTAGCACTGTTGTGACCTCTTGTTTACTTTATCTCTGCTCCTCTATCTTCATGAGAGTTTTGCTTGTGGCTAAATGTTAGCATGATTTTCGTTGGGATTTTTCTTCTTTCCTTGGATCTTTCCTCTGTTTTTGCTTCAGTCCAAACATACTTTGGATCAGGCACGTGCAGAGAGTGGGGTTCTCGGGCACCTGCCACGTTGCGCATTAATGGTCAAAGTGCCCTCATGGATTACTACTAAAAATAATGTGAAGTGAAGTGACTAGTTGACCAGATATGGACCCATATACCGAATTTGTGATCTGAATTTAACCAATCCCTGTGTACACACACACCAGTGAAAAAACACAGCACTGAACACACACCCGGAGCAGTGGGCAACCATGGCTGCGGTGCCCGGGAGCACTCGGGGACTGGCTCCTTGCTCAAGAGCTCCACAGCTGGTGTTGTTGAAGATGGAGAGCAAGTGTTTCATCACTTACACCACCTTGTAACTTCCTCGGTGGAACTGGGGATCGAACCCACGACCTTCCGATCACAAGTCGATCCCCTTAATGAGATCCTTCATAACATAAATTATTATATTTATATTGCATAATTAAGTGTAAATAGAAATTAATTTGCATAATAACATATTATAAAACGATTTCAATACCGAGTTTTGATCACACCAACTGCAAGTGATTTCTACATCTAGTAGTCTTTGTCAGTTAAGCACCAGAAGCAGCGAAGCTTTTCAGAGACCTGATGCTGAGGTTGGAGGGGCATGTAGGACCCGTGTCACCATGTGCAAATCCCCTCACATGTCACATAATTAACAATTTCATTCATAGATTCTTACATCATTTCTTGTTAATAATGTCTATAGGAGCAACATTTTGACCTTTAAATTACCAACAGAAATCTAAATATTTTATGAGGCCTTCTTTATATTTGCACACCTGCACGGCCCTGCTTTGGATAACAACAGGATCCTGTAAAATAGAAAGTGATTATTTCACCCAGTGCTGCTGAAGACGTCATCGTGTTCTTTCTGTTTTCAACAGGGTGGCAACCGATCACAACATTGACAACACGACATATTTACTTCGAGACTGGCTGATCAACGTGCAGAAACTCTACCATTACGTGGAGTGGAGGCCAAAAGAGGAACCAAGGTTTGCTGAGTTTGTTTCAATGTGCTTTTGAGAAACCGGTACGGTTTAGGAAGATTCCTCCTGAGATTCTTGTCTCTGCTCAGTGAATATCATGATGAAGAGGGGCCGAAGGATTGGACCACTGAGAGATATGCTTACGTCATGAAGCTGAGACAGGCGGCGCTGGAGTCTGCCAGGGAAATGTGGGCTGACTATCTAATGGTGAGATCTCCAAAAAGAACAGATTTTATTCTGAAAAGATATTTGTGCCAATTGACTGGGAAAGAGAAAGAGGGGCAAGGAATTAAAGAAATAGTACACTTTGAAAATAATTTTCAATTTTCCTTCCCCTCCTTCCTTAAGTGTAATAAATAATGCTTTACCATTATTTTTTTATCTGGCCTTTAACAAAGCTTAGCATAGATCAGTAATTCGGATTAGGCCAGTGGCATAACTGGACAATAGCGAAATGGTCAGTTTCAATATTTTTCCTATTTAATACTTGACCTATCTGTATAAGAATGCAATAGGCAACCGGTCATTTTCTGGCCATTTGTTGCAAATCTTCTGGAGATGGGGATTTGAGTGCAGAGACGAAGATAAGATGATGGGATAAATTTGAAG
The DNA here is from genome assembly GCA_900490495.1 of Danionella dracula. Classification (NCBI taxonomy): domain Eukaryota; kingdom Metazoa; phylum Chordata; class Actinopteri; order Cypriniformes; family Danionidae; genus Danionella; species Danionella dracula. The sequence goes on from UELW01000322.1 coordinate 8,067,040, forward strand.
CAATGAGCGCTGCTCTGTGCACTTAAACGGTTTACTATGACGAGCCAAAAGGGTCAGAAACTGTAGTTTTCAAAAGTACTTTGGCTTGTTTTGGATGTCCGAAGCAGCTTTATCTCTTTCATTCTCTATTCTGATTCTTTATTTTATTTGACCTTAAAACTGCACTGCCAACATTTTAAGAAATACATTATCTGATGTGGCATTCTACTTAATAAACAAACTTAATATTTAAAAACTGGATTATCTGTTTGGATTGTTGAACATAATGTATAAATGTGCTGTTGTCTAAATCTTTAATGTTATATCTGTCACATTTAAAGCCAAACTAATGAAGTTCTTAATGTAAATGGATACATTGAATTAAAGTTTATTTGAATTTTTTTGGATTGTTACAACAGCAAAACATATAAAATGGCTTGTACAACTAATATATATATATATATATATATATATATATATATATATATATATATATTATTTAAAAAAAAATTATACTTAAAAAGGAACTTTTAAAACTGAATCAGAATCTGCAATGTGGCAAATATAATCTAAGAAAATAATTGATGACGATGCTGATCTTTTGTTGAGTTATTTTTCTGGTGCTTCTGGATATTCTTGCACATGTGGATGAATGTTATGCAGGATTGTTGGGTTAAGTTAGCTATTACAATTTAAAATTGAGTTATTGGGATGTGGCTACTTTTGTAAGAACCGCAGACCTACATTGAGGAGAACAGCCTTAGGTTTCGCTTTGTCATCTCCCATTTTTTACTTTCTGCAGTGATGCACTGTGGCTCCCTGCAGCCAGTTTTAGCATAAAAACTATTCACCAGAAACCTAAGAGTGACGTCACAGATACTAAATCCACAGATCTATAAAGTCTGTGTTACTAGTGGTCGTCTTATTTTTGTTCTGTGTAGGTTTGTGTGTTTGTAGTCTTTTATTCATTCGATGACATAACATCCTGTTCTTGTACCCTGACATCACTTCCTGACACATCAAGAAATAGTGGATGTTTAGTTTTAATAGTAATAACACAAGTCAGAATCCCAAACGAAACAGCAGTTTGTGATCTTCATTTTACTGCTAACAGTTTCTCAAACAAGGCAGAATTCAATGCTGGTTTTTGTCAGAGGCTGTTGCTGAAGAATGGTGCTCTGCCAACAAAGTGAGCCTCAAAATGCAGAGCTTTTGGTTTGGTGAAGTTGCAGAGTTCCTTTAGTGGGAATTGGATAAAGGGCAGGACAACAATAAGGAATGCATGGACCAATGAGACAGGCACAATTTTGAAGTAGATGTAATAATGTGGCAGGAAGTGATGTCATTGAATGAGTAAAACACTACTAACACATAGAAGACAAATTATACGACCGTTAGGGGTCATAACACTGGTTTACACACACCTTAAAGAGGTTACTTGGTGTAAGAGCATTTTTTGTTATTTTGGCTTTCATGTAAGATTGCAGGAGTTTTTGCACAGTGTACTAATGCTAATGTATTTTCTCCTAAACTTTAATAAAACAGCTTTTCTAAATCTTTCAGATGATCGATTGTGATAATATCCTAATAAACCGAGATGTACTTTGGAAGCTAATAAAGGAGAATAAAACGATTGTGGCACCAATGATGGATTCCCGCGCTGCATACTCAAACTTCTGGTGTGGGATGTCATCCCAGGTACACTTCTTATCTTTACCGAACTCAAATTTTTTGTCTCTAAGAAAATGAAAAATAAATCATCTGATCTTTTTAGGGCTATTATAAACGAACCCCTGCGTATATTCCCATACGCAAGCAAGTTCGCAAGGGGTGCTTCGCCGTTCCCATGGTGCATTCCACATTCCTGATTGACTTGAGGAAAGAAGCATCAAGAGACCTGGCTTTTCATCCTCCACATCCAGACTACACCTGGGCTTTCGATGATATTATAGTGTTCGCCTTTTCTGCTCGTATGGCAGGTGCGCCGCAGATACCTACAGTGCTGGTTGTTTGTTCTGTATCTTTAACTTGCTATGGAGGTTTGATTAAAACAGTAGGTCAACTTATTCTCTGAACCATTTATCGTGACAGTCTCTTTAAAGGTCCCATATTATGCCCTTGTTATAGCACTTAGAATCAATATTTGAGCCCTCTAAACTAGCGCTGCATTTTGATAACTTTCAAAATGCAAGATTTTTCTTAAAAAATGTCTTTGAATCACCTCGTATTTTTGGCCTGGCAAAATGCGCTGTTTACACCAGTCCCTCCCACAGACAGGCTTTCAGCACGCCCCTACTGACTACCGCTCTCTGGATTGAGCAAAAACACACAACGAGTGGCGCTTTAAACACGTGTTATTGTTTTATTCAATGGCTGTAACAGCAACTGTGTGAACCACAGTCTTGAGTCCACAGAATGAACCAGAATTTAAGGGGAGATAAAATGCAAAGTCTCTGTGTGTGCTGAAACCAGATTTCATTATAAAAGTCATGTAGTGCGTGAGTTAAAATGACTTATTTCAGCAATGTTTGGACCTCCAAATCAATGAACACGGGACAGATGGAAAAACACCTGGTGTAAGAGTCAGCCTCGTCATAATTCCTTTATCAAGCTGCTCTTTGTTGAACCAGTTGAATATGAAGTACTGCTTGGGCGGGGATGAGGAAAACGAGCTGATTTCAGCTCACAAATAAGAAATAAACGGTTACTACTTGAGGCATGTTTATGAAGAGGGAACAACACTTCAAGAGGCCAGGAATGGCAGAAAATTCATGTTATCATATGGCACTTTCGTTCAAAAAAATATTATAAAAATTTTTTCAATTCTTTTTTCTGTTTTTCTGCAGAGGTCCAAATGTTTGTCTGTAACAAGGAGACGTATGGATACCTTCCAGTGCCTCTTCGTTCCCACAGTACCCCACAAGATGAAGCAGACAGCTTCATTCACACTGTGCTGGAGGTCAATGGTACGTGATAACATGGTTAACGTTCATTAGAAAAAAAACAAGAGGATAATGAAGGTTTATATTTTATGGTTTTTAATGGTTTAATAAATGATATTGCTCATAAAACAAACAACAGGTGTTGATTAAACTTTGTGAGAGGGTAACAGAGCAAATGCATGTAAGGATTAAATAATTGGGTAGAGTTTTTAAAAGTTTGTATGGACACTACATCTTGAAGGAGCATTCAAGAATTCAAGAATCGATAACTTGGCACTGATTGGACAAGACTTCTGTCAATTAAACTACTTGAAAGTAATATTACAGTCTGTTAGAATGGATATCCTGGAGCAAGAGACCATTCACTAACATTAATTTTGATTGTTTTTGGTCTGCCTAAAATATTTTGACCTCATTCATGAGGGGAAATTGACAACAAGACTGCGCATCATTTGAATTGTTTTCATTTTGACATGGTAACAAAAGTCAAAATCATTTATTAACGCAACGGCCTTTCATGAGTAAAGAAAGGTGCGGTAGGTGCTACACATAATTGTGGATCAGTGATCTTAGAAACACTATCACCCTTGATATTGAGCATCATTCCAGGATCAGGAAGAAATTTTGAGTCTCTAGATTGAAATAATTTTTTTGTCCAAATGGTTCTCATCTATGAATTTGGACACACTGCTTTTCATCGTAAATTAAGCTATAGTTTTTATTTTCAAGCCCACCGAATGTGTGACCTAGAATATGTATAAATTAAGGATGTAGTGTCTCTACATGTTAAGAGCCAAGTGTCCGCAGTTTCCTACTTGGCGATCTGGAAGTAAAGGCTGAATCTCTGTAGATCGGAAGTCACTAAACGCATGAAGCTTTGTGGTTGCCTACGAGAAGTGCATTTATTGGTGCCACTATTTATTATTCCATCATTGGTTGGTGCCACAATCGTTTTATCCTCAAGAATAAAGAAGCTTTTATGCTTCTAAAGAACATCTCTGTTTAATAGTGCACGCTTAACCATATAGATACAGAGAGTGAAAAAAAAAAAAGAATGGACTACCTGGAAGATACCTGCCCGCCAGAATAGAGTTTTCAGACAGACCATGGTATAAATCTTAATAAATGTTTAAAAAGTAGTGATGTAAAAATTAACTCATCAGAGAAAATAATCAAATAAATAAAGTCACCAGGGTTTAAATATACATTTTTGCTGGAAGGTCAGCCATTTTTAACATCCGTGTCAATGGGAATCTGCTCTGCTCACTTCTGGAGTCAGCCTTGTGTGGTTATGTAAGGTTACTAATAACATTTTTTTAATCTCTTTTGTTAGTTAATTAAACCATCATCTTGTTTAATTCACAGTACGAAATCCTCCAGTCGAACCCTCAAGACACATACCCAAACCTGTTAAAAAACCAAACAAACTGGGCTTTGATGAGGTAAGTGGCCTGTTTTATCAAGCATTATGCTTTCTTGGTGTGGTTCTCTTAAATAGATGCTTTCTTGGTGGGGTTCTCTGGTTCTATTAAAAGCTTTGTGTGTATATTACAAGGTGTTTATGATCAACCTGAAACGGCGGACCGACCGCCGTGACCGCATGCTGAGGGCTTTGAGAGAGCAAGAGATCGAATGCAAGATTATTCCTGCTGTTGATGGCAAGTAAGTTAGCTTTGATTACAATCATGCTCTCGAGTCTGAACAGAACGTTTGCTCAACAAATTTTTCTCTAAACCAGAGCAATGAACACTAGTGAGATTCAAGCTATGGGAATCACCATGCTGCCTGGTTACAGTGACCCCTACCATGGTAGATCTCTGACGAAAGGAGAGCTGGGCTGCTTCCTGTCCCACTATAACATCTGGAAAGAGGTCTGGAATACAGTTCACATTTTAGCTCAGATAATGTATGCTGTCTGCGCAATATTTAAACTAAAATACAGTACTGTGAGGATTTTCACAAATGTTGTCCTAAGTTAAACTTGCTGTAAAGAGTGAAACTGAAGCATCAATGGTAGATAGTTAAGGTTGTTTCACCTTTCTCATGCAGGACATCTAAATGTCTGTTTTTGTATAGGGTGGTTGTTAAATCAACCTTCAACTACTCTTTAGATTGTCAGAGTGTTATGATTGTATAAGGCTCTGTTTGGCAGTCTTCATGATGTGCTTTTCATATGGGGTTATTTTATAATATTTTATAAAATTATAATATTTGTGTTTTTTAATCTTTGTGATTCCGTCTGCAATTTTGGGTATCAATCTAAAAAATGGAAGGCCTGATTTGTTTTCATCTGTAAATTTGTATCTTGATTAGAGATGAAATTTAAAATTAGAATTCAGCTCGAACCTGATTTGGCCTACCAGCTTATTTAGAAGCTTGAACTTTATATTATTGAAAGGTACTCCCCACTCAAAATTTTTATTTTTTTTTCATGTGTGTTGCTTTAATAGTCAGTTGTGTGGGTTATGGGTACAGCTAAGTACCTTACCGTTTGCGTGCATCATTTCTGGACAATCTACTTCTAAATGAGAAGACTTCCTAAATTGGGTATTAAAACATTATTAGCTTACCATGAAATTGTCACAAAGAAATGTGTCCATAACTCTATTAAATATATATGAACATTTGGTAGCAGATAAAAAGACTTTTTCATTAAATTCCAAGCATTTAATGTTGATTTCAGATTGCCTGTTATTCTTAATGTTTAATCAAGTTCATTTATATGATCAGATTTCAAGCAGTTGATTCTTTACCAGTCCCTCTCTCCATTTCAAATTCCTGCTCATATCTTCAACTAGTCTAGATTTTATATTATATAGAAGTAATTTTTGCACTGTTCAGGGTTGCAAACTTGGGCCAGGGACATCTTTCCAGAGCATACCGAGAGTCCATAACTGAAATAACACATCATCAGCTGTATTTAATCACATTTCGAGGTTACAAAACTAATGTCAAAAACACATTCAAATCTCTTTTGTTTTGCACAAACCTAATATTGCTGCTGAAATACCCCTTATTTTCACTGCAGATTGTAGACAGAGGCTTGCAGAGCTCCCTTGTACTTGAGGATGATTTGAGGTTTGAGGTTTTCTTCAGGCGGCGCCTCCAGAATCTGTTACAGGAGGTTGGGAGTAAAAGTCTGGACTGGGACCTCATGTGAGTGCTGTGTTTTTTATTTTTCAGAGTAGATAGTTTTCGTCTAGTGGTGAATGACAGATCTGTTCATGTGTGTTCCTCTTTGTTGAATCTATCCAGTTATATAGGGAGGAAAAGGATGCAAGTGGACCGGCCTGAGAAAGCAGTGTCAAACATTCGCAGCCTGGTGGAGGCGGATTATTCCTATTGGACGCTGGGTTACATGATGTCTCTTCAAGGAGCCAGGAAGCTTCTCAATGCAAAGCCACTCAGTAAAATGCTGCCTGTCGATGAGTTCCTGCCAGTTATGTTCAATAAGCATCCAGTGTAAGTATTGGAAATGTTTAACACTATTTGGATATTTTAGACCATTAACCACTACACAGCTGGAGTGTGTTTTATCATCCTGAAATTCTTATCATCGTGTGTTTAAATAAGGAGGATTTTAATTCAGAAATTTCTAAATGATTTAGTACCACCTTCGGGTGATGCAGTCAACTGTGGTTTTTCTGAAAAGAGGACAATCCTTTAGATTGACTACGTCACACTGTGGAAATTAAAGTGTGGTTTGTTATTATTCACCAAACGAGGCTGTCAAAAAAGTGTTTTAAAGATTTAAACAGAATTCATATATCAGAGGTGCCGGACTTTGCCCTAATTATATACCAATCTTTTTTTTTCACATTGGTCTATATCAACAATTATCACTATATTACAATATTTTTATTTCTGGTAAAAGGCAATTTTTTGCTCTGGAGTACAAAGCTCATTTTTTAAACATGAGCAGTTTAAACTAATATTATTGTACCAACAAAATTGTTCAATTAAAAAAATCAAGATAAATGGTTGAGTAATAAATTGAGTATTATTTTAATACATTATTTATTCTAAAAGGAGTTAATGATATTCGTAAAACACATTAATTGAAAAATTTTTTCATTTCCAGCTCAACTTAAAGGTTTTTTTTTTGCATGTTCATGATGTGAAAGAACTGTTTCTGAGCTGAAGAAAATGGGCTAACATGAAAACTTTTTTTATGTTTCAAATAAATCTTTTTTCAGAAGAGTTGTAAAGCCAGCTCCAGAGCGGTAGATTTACAGAGTGGTGTCAGTGTTTGATCACCGTTCAAAAGCACCATTGTTTCCAGCAGCGACCTCTGGAGCTGACGCCACTCTGTAAATCTAATCACTCTTTAACATGGATGTGTGACATTTCATTAGAAAGGTAAAGTAGGCTCAGAATGTAGCCATCCATCGCCAACATGAAACGAATGTGTAAATAAGCCTCATGAAAGTCAAAATTAGTAATATGAATCAACAAACAAACAGTTTTATGATGGGAGTGAATGAAAACCTGCTCACTTCTGAACCCACCCCCTTGCGGCTGGGTGAGGTACAACACTAAGGTTCCCTTTGTCTCATTTTGCTAAAAAGTAAGTCAGTCACTGAACTAAACAAATCGGAAGCAGACTTTTTCATGAAGTACGGTTTCTGATTGGTCTTTTAGAAGTTTACGTTAAGTAATAAGTAATCTCCACAGAACAAAGACAACAGATGAACAAAATATAGCTTTTTTGCTGAAAACTAGAGAAAGAGGACAGAAGAAAAGCAAATATAGTTTTTTAATGGAGTTTTAGGAGTGGTAAAACCAAGGGGCAACCTCCTGCTTTCTCTTTCATAAGAGGAGGTGACTGAACTGCTGTTCCTCGACCGACCGCGTGAGGCTGACTCCAGAAATGATCAGGTTTTCAATCACTCCCAACGAACCAACTTTGGAGCTGGAAAAAACATGTTTCTACCCCTGGCTCCATCAGTTTTTCTTTTATTTAGATCGCTAATTTTGACCTTCATTAGCACTCTAAGCTAATCATTTTTAAAGTAGTTATAGATTTATTATTTAGACCTTCAGCCAATCAGACATCTTCACTACGGTCATGTCCTGCCTGTGTGGACATCTGTTCGAATACGGGTTACGCCCACTCTGAGCCTCTATTAACTTTGCCAGAAACCTATGGGTGATGTCCCCGACACTATGTCCATGTTATATAGAGTCAATGGGTACAAGCTAAGTCTCTGACATCTTGGCGTGGTCAACTCTGATATGAAGACTCATTCTCTGAGTTTTACTTAGATTAAACCAGTGGTTCTCAAATTGTGGGGCACCCCTGGGGGGCGCGAGGCTCCGTCAAGGGAGGCGCGTTTCACCTCGGGGAACAGACTTTTTTTTTTTTCTTTTTCTTTTTTTTTTTTTTTACTGTTCATGAATAAAGGGCAATGCCACTCCGCTACATTAGGGGACAGTGCCGCTCTCATTGGCAGAGTATGAACTGTAGACACGAAGTGTAGAAGAGACAAAAGAGTTAAAGAGAAACGAAGGTCTCCTGAAAGCTAAGACGAGGAAATATGATGACGGGTATGTAGCACTTGGCTTCACTGCAACTACGGTGGGTGATGAGGATAGACAGGTGTGCTTACTGAGTCTAAAAATGTTGGCAGCGGACAGCATGAAGCCAAATATATTAAGGCATCACTTAAAGATATCACACTCCAATCATGCTGATAAGCCGCTTGAGTTTTTTCAGGAAAAACTTGTCGAATATTGCCAGCAATCATAGTCAGTCAAACAATGTTTTGTTTTATTAAGGATTTATTGTGTTTTTTAATTCAGATGCACCTTAAATCTTTTCGGCTACAGTTAATAAAGCTATTGTTTGTTGTAAGTTGGTTCATATTTCTTTCTAGAGTGATCTGTTTTACACTTTTTTTAACACTCTCTTTTTTTTCTTTTCAAAACTTTTCTCAAGTCTAAACTGTTTTATATCTAATAAAACCTCATTTTAAAACAATTAAACAGTTGTGTCCTAATAAAAACAAATGAACTTCAGATAAAAAATTGTTCACCTTCTCTTTTTCTCTATCTTTCTCAGAGAGGATTATATGGAGCATTTTGAGCCGAGGGACCTGAAAGCGTTTTCCGCGGAGCCCTTGCTAGTGTTTCCCACACACTACACGGGAGAGCCTGGTTACATCAGCGACACAGAAACCTCCACGATATGGGACAACGAGAACGTGCCCACAGACTGGGACCGGAAGCGGCGGGGTAAGACCGGGGAGCAGGGGGAGATCAGCACAGAGGCACAAAACTCTGATGTTCTCCAGTCTCAGCTAGACAGAACGGCCCGCGATGAACTATGAGAGGAGAACTTTGGGACTCGCTGCTTAGGATCTCCTGCTGACAACATTCCCTGTTAGGGAGCCGAAGAGCCTTTTAGAGTTGTGTTTTATTATAATAATGTGGGAGATAAAAGGATTCATTTTTCTGCCTTTATTTTAAAACCTGTGATGGTTATCAAAGTGTGCTTCAACCTCCTCGGATACTTTGTAACTTTCTCCATTCGTTAACATTACAATAGTTAACATCAAGCAATCTATTTAATATAAAGTTTTTATTAAGGGGGGTTCAGGCTAGTTTTGAAAATTTCTTGGGAGGTTTGTTGGCTGTTCTCTGATGATTTTACTCTGATTGGTCAAACTCTGATTTTGGAGAGTCGCTGTGCTGATTAGCACCAAAATTAATTGGACTCCTGGTTAAGCTATTTAGGGTCTTCAGGTTTGTTTGAGAGCTACAGGTCAGAGTGTTAAAGTGTGGTTGGCACTAAACTGTGCATGGATGTGGAACTCAAGGGGTTCAATTCTACAAGACTGCTTTAATAGATTACTACACAAAAAAAATAAGAGTGGTACTGTTTTCAATACAGGGACAATACAGCGTTACATGTTGATTAATCATGTTGACCAAATCATGTTGATTTGGTGTCTCTGTATTAGCTTTTTTTTTTTAGGATTTTAAATAATCTCTTTAGGTTTTTGCTCTCAGATGGCTAACATTACTATAAGAGTTCTACCAAAGACATTCGCAATACATTTTATTTTAGATTTGTGCAGATTATCATTTGAAGGGATATGAGCAGGTGATAGGAATTCATTCATTCATCTTCATGTCGGCTTTATTCCCTTTCGGGGTCGCCACAGCGGAATGAACCGCCAACTCTCTGGCATATGCCTGCCACAACCCATCGCTGGGAAACATTCACACACTCATTCACACTTTAACACTATGGACAATCGTTCTTATTCAATTCACTTATACCACATGTCTTTGGACTTGTGGGGAAACCGGAGCACCCGGTGAAGACCCACGCGATCACGGGGAGAACATGCAAACTCCACACAGAAATGCCACCTGCCCCAGCCGAGCCTAGAACCAGCGACCTTCTTGCTGTGAGACGACCGTGCTACTCACTGCGCCACCGTGACGCCTGGTGATAGGAATGCAAATGTCAAAAGAGCTACATTGAAATTACTCACTTTTGTTTGAAAGGAGAGTCTGAAATTTACGGTGGGGAAGAGGAGCAATAAACATTTAGTACATTTATACACATTACAAAACAAATGAACATTTTAGAAATGCATTATCATGTTCCAAAACACTTTTACACATTCTGAAACACAAATAAGTTTCAGAAACCTGAAAGGATTGGTACCACAGAACCGACAACTTGTCGCTGATTGGATAAGACTTCTGTCAATCAAAGTACTGGCCACTTGTATGAGCGCTCGGCATGATTGGCAGAATACTCATCCAATCAGTGCCAAGTTGTCTGTTCTCAGTGGTACCTGGTTTCTGAAACGTATTTGGGTTTCAAAATTTGTGAAAGTGTTTTGGAATATGATGATGTGTTTTTTAACTTGTGAAAGTGTTTCATGTTATGTCGGTGTGTATTGCCCCTCTCGGCCACCATAAACGCAAAGAGTCATGATGTAAAGAAGGTCTGTGTTTAATTTCATGCAAACGTTTAACCTCATAGGATATAATTGGGAAAGGCTAGAGACCAAATAATTGAAATATATGTACTTTTTTTTTTTCAGACACAAATATAAAACCAAAAACACACCTCCATACGGTCAATTAAAGATGCTTACAATAATGAAATTAAAGAAGAAACATTAAAATATACAAGTTAAAAAGGGCCATGTACTTTTAGCACACATTATGGGTCACTTTTTTTGTTTGAGGCTTTTACAAATATTATAGAAACAATGTATAAATGTCGCAGTTGTTCATTTGTGTGTCTCGATTTAAAATAGTTAATGACTAACACACTGTTACACTCCTCATTTTTAAAAGGTATCCTTAGTTTAAGTGTCATTTTAGCTAATCTTCTAAAACGAGAATATGACTTGGATTCAGTTATGCTTTTAAACTATCAGTAACAAACAGTAGTAATTTTAAACAATTATTTGTACATGTTGGGAAGAATGAGGGATTCTGAAAGGGACTGCATTTTATACTATATTAAACTTGTGTTGACTAAGCATAATGAATGGTTGCTTATTTTATTGTGTTGAATTGCAAAGAATTTTCTTCAAGAAGGCTTTTGTTACTTTAGGCGTGTGCCACGCTTCTTTACAGGGGTTGAGTGCTGGCATTTAGTGCCATGACAAGTCCCTTCTTTGGTGGCATTTCAGGCTGTGACTTCCTTCTTTCATCAAAGTCAGGCATCCACACCTCATTATGTGGTTTAGCTGTCGTATCATCAGGACAGTAATTTGAAGGTCTGCACTCATTAAACTCATCGTCATTCCAGAACTTTGGTCTTTTTGTAATATGTTTTAATCCAAGGAGGACTGAATGTTTAGGCAACAGATGTGTTTGGTGTGAATTTTTGTGATTGCGCTGTTTAGTCACTCTGTTACTCTGACGCTATCCGAGTGTAACTGTGACTTTAATCACCGACTGTGCCTTGAAAATAAAGAATGGATGTTTTTCAATGAAAACACTATAAGGTGTCTCTCTGTTTTATTCAGATTTGTTATGAAATCCAGCCTTTTTCAGTCATTAAAGAAATAGTTTGATTTATAATTTGACTTCAGGAGGACCAAGAGTAGCCTCAGGCCCTTAGCAACCACGGGAGAGGAGGCTGATGTGGTTGAGGGCTACAGCTACCTGGAAGTCCACCTTGACAATAAACTGCATGAGTTTTAACACTGAAGTGGTGTACAGGTAAGGACGGAGTATACTTTACTTTAAGAGGAAGCTGCGTTCCTTTAATGTATGCACAAAAATGTTGCAGACCTTTTACAGTCTGCTGTGGCCAGTGCCATCTTCTTCACTGCTGTCTCCTGGGGGAGCATCACCAGAGCCAGCGACACCAACAGGGTAATCAAACTAATTGGGAAGGCTGGCTCTGTCTCAGGGACTTTGTAGTGAAGAGGAGGATGCTACAGAAACTGTTAAACATTATAAGAAACACACCCCACCCTCTACAGGAGCTCCTGATGAGACAGTGGAGGCAGACTGCTTCAGCTGCTCTGTGACAGGACAATAACTCAATAAAACAGCACTGTGTCTCAGGGGGGACCTGCATTTGCTATTATACTATTTATTATTACATTATATATTGTAAAATATTATTTTTTCTTTTTTAATTACTGACTTAAAACATAATATATTAGGATAGTTTAATTGGGCAATACATTTAATAGTACTATTTAACATGCCCTACTCTTCTGTACACTTTTTGCGAACTTCAAATAATATTCAGTTTTTTTTTCATTATATATTTTATTGTGTGGTCTACCTGTCTGTCTGTCTATCTGTCTGTCTGTGTCTATCTATCTGTCTGCATTTGAACACTTACCATCATCTTTATTAACCAAAACAAATGAGTAAGTCTAGCTTTCAATGTTTTTAATTGTTCTCTTTATTACATATCTGCAGTTCATTTTCAAATGATCAAGTTTGCTCTTAAACTTTGGTACATTTTCATTTTGTTATTCCAGTGATTTTTTAAGCTCTCCTCCAGGCTGAAGGACTTGGACAAGAAGTATTCCATCTCAAATATACCAAGTTTGGGACACATGTCTTTACTCATTAAACAATGGTAGTTTAAAATCGCATCTTGATAAATGTCCAAACTGATCATTTTCCTTTTAATGGCTTTTTAGAACGCCATTTAAGACGAATTTGCTTTTCTTGCAAGGAACAAATGATGAAAATAAGTTACATATATTTTAATTAAAAGTACAATTCCCCTTCTTCACTTTCTTCTCTTTGTTCTCCTCCTTCACCTTCTTCTCTTTGTTCTCCTCCTTCACCTTCTTCTCTTTGTTCTCCTTCACCTTCTCTTTGTTCTCCTCCTTCACCTTCTCTTTGTTCTCCTCTTCACCTTCTTCTCTTTGTTCTCCTTCACCTTCTCTTTGTTCTCCTCCTTCACCTTCTCTTTGATCTCGTCCTTCGCCTTCTTTTCTTTGTTCTCCTTCACCTTCTTCTCTTTGTTCTAGTCTTCTTCTCATTGTTCTCCTCCTTCACATTCTTCTCTTTGTCCTTTCTCACCTTCTTCTCTTTGTTCTTCTTTTTCTCTTTGTTCTCCTCCTTCACCTTCTTCTCTTTGTTCTCCTCTTCTCTTTGTTCTCCTCCTTCACATTCTTTTTTGTCCTTCTTCACCTTCTTCTGTTTGTTCTTCTTTTTCTCTTTGTTCTCCTGGTTCACATTCTTCTCTTTGTTCTTCTTTACCTTCTCTTTGTTTCCTTCTTTTCCTTCTCTTTTTGTCCTCCTTCCTCACCATCATTTTGTTCACCTTGTTCACCTTCTCTTTCTCCTCCTTCGCCTTCTTTTCTTTGTTCTCTTTCTTTCTCTTCTCCTCCTACTTCTTCTGCTCCTTCTTTTCAACTTTGACAACAATCACATCAAATAGAGGCAAGGTGAGCAGTGCCTGATTACTATTTAAAGAGTGAGACAGCAAAGCAAAAAACTTATTGTTTGCTTATAAAGAAATAATGATTTTAATGCAGACATAGATTTAAGAAGCAACAGGAAGTTAGCATAAAAAAAAATCCCAAATCAAAACTATTCAGACTAAATGTCAGCAGAAAAGGGTGTGTCTGAAAGAAAGCGTGTGACAAACTTCCTCTTCAAACAAGGGTGAAAAGAACATTGGCCAACCAACGCTATAAAGGAAGAGAAGTGCATCCGAGTTCTACATTTCACACTCCATCTTCATTTTCTGTTCTGATATCTGCAAGGTGATGGTGCTGTCCTCTTACTCTGAGGTGAATGGACTGAGCTCTGGATGACCACATGAACACCTTTGGGTCAACTTCAGCATCAGCGCTGGATGAGATGGAGGAGGCCACAGAGGCGCCTCAGTTAAGACAACCCAAAGGTTGGTGTGCGTACAGAGGGAGATTTCTGCAATAGAAATAATTACTAAATGCATGTTATGATATGCATTTAACTCTAGTTTGTTTCCTTGCTCTCAGGATGTGTAGAGTGTGCTCTTGTGTGTTCCACGCAGTGATATCTTGCATTTCCTGTCTATTTTTATTTGCCTTTGTACAAAAGTGTCAGCTTGAGGAAGTGTTTGAGTGCAGAACATTAGTCACAACGTTGGGGGATCTCTTGAGATGTTGATTTTTAATAAGACACAGCATGTTATCACCACAATGTTGTAGGTGGTTTGCCTTCTTATTTGCAAGACTTTTAAAAACAGTATTTAATCTATTGGGTAAATATAGCAAAATTACATAATAAAGATAAATATGTGAATAACCTCAGATTAACAAAGCATCTTGTTGTGTAACTAGATGTTATCATTATGAAAACAGTTTAGAACATTTTTCCTTTCGATTCCGAGCACTGATAAATGTTAAATGTCAGAAACCATCCAAAACAATGTGTTCGGCTGACCCTGTGAACCAAACGAGAAATTTCAAAGTTATTCGTTTTTATCTACACTTTTTAAATTGAGAAATTGTTGTCTTTTGCTTTTATTTGTAAATGTAATGTGTAATATTCAATGCTTTTTTAACCTCACATGATAGGATAGTTAATAACAATTTTTGTGAAAAAAAAAAAAAGTATTTCAAGGGACCAATGCCGTGGCTCATTGCAGCATTTCATTTTATTCAAGGAAATAGCTTTAGCATATAGCGGTTTAAGACATAATGCCATCGTGCCATGCACAAACAATCAAATAGTATATAATTTCATGCTCAGAACTTTCCTGCTTACTGCTGACTGGCTACTGATTGGTTTGGGAAGCCAAGTCTTCTCCCTGAAACATTTGTGAAAATGTACATACTGTACTTTTAAGTGTACTATAACAATCTACACCTGTGCTGAGTCCTCCACATAATTCCCATCGAACCATGCTTTACGAGCTTCATCCCTAACGAAAACCTGTGTTGCTTCTTCTCCTCTTTTGAATCTAGCACCCCGCTTTCTTCTTGTGGCAAACCCTCAAGGCTTTTTCCTTTAGAAATTAAACTTTACTTTTTTTGTGGAATTATTTCTCATTTCTCTTGACTACATTAATGGACTTTGGATTTGTTTTTGTTATTTATTGGTAACAAGTAAAGGATTTTAATCTTAATTTACATTTATCACCATTTTACAGTATCTCCACGAAGTCAGTAAAGCTGTTTCTTATATTTATTTACTTCTATATATTCACGCGATATTTTCATAGGAAAAAGCAATGATACTTTGCTGCAGTGTAATTCAATATCATTCAGTGAATGTGCAGCTTGTATCAAAAAACATAGTCATTAATGTCTAAACCCCTCTAAAACAAGTGAGAAATTTCCATGGAAGGGCCCTAGAAGCCCTTCTCTTGTGTTATGTATTTCGTAAATTGTGTTATTATTGCCTCATATTGGCCAATAGACATTCAACCTTGACAAATAATCTATAATAAAATAATTGAATTTAAAGAATGTCAAGACCTTGAAATTGAGTGACTAAGGCTATACAGTGATTTAACGCGACAGGCATCTCCATCTTTGACCAAAGAGTTAATCACACAAACTCAGTGTTATATTCTGGGTTGTATCCAGTTGTGTTGTCTTGTGCTTATCAGCGAAGACTTCAGGGTTTCCGCAAGGTGTAAAAAAGTCTACATTTTAAAAGCCCAAATCTTAGGCCTTAAAGCAACTTAAAATTCTCTGTTTTAGACCCTTAAGTTGTTTTTCACAGGTGTTGTTTTTCTTATGTCTATTTAAAGCTAATCTGATATCTGACTTTTTTTTGTTGTCGCTTGGAGTTGCCAGAGAAAAGGCTTCTTTATGCTAAAATAAAAGTCAAAATGATGGTTATGGTTTCCATAGTCTGAGAAAACACTTGTAATACTCATTAATACTTAAAATTTAAAAGTGATTGTTAGGGTTGCCAGCTATTGACATAAGACTCATAAATGTTAAAATATTTAAATGTGACAGCATAAACATGATTGTGGGGGTTCCAGAGATTGGGAAAATGCTATTAAATGTTTGTTTTTTTTGTTACAAAACTGTTTTATACAATTTATTATGTGAAAACGGTTTGTATGTGTTTTTTTTTGTTATGACATAGGTCTTAAAAACCCAGAACTTGATCTGTGTCATGTTTTACCTGTGGTTTAGGCCTTGCAGATGTTATAAAACCATGTTGGAGAAAATGATTTAATGGACTCAGACCTTGTTATGCACATTAACTTTCCTTTTTGTGTTATTATAATGAGGAATTACGACATTTTGATCTACCAAAATCTGATGTGACCATGAACTGGACTGCATTATATATGACAGAATATCATGATCACCATAATTATATAATTATCACTAATAATTATGCAAATAAAATGTGACAAATGTAGACAAAACGTTTATCGTTTTTTTAAAGCCTACTGACACTTTTGTTATGATATTTCTAGCAACACTTGCCAACACAATGCAATATAAAGAGCTTACTAATCATTTAAAGCAGTTTAAAATTTGAATTTGTAAAAAAGTGCATGAAGTCGGGAGGAGAAATGACATTAACATCTCTGTTATTGATAGACAACATTGCGCCTCCTCTCAAGAGTTTTTTGTGTGGTTCATTGTACATGAAACATGAACAGAGTTTGTTAAAAGTACATGTTAAAGGAACTGACTAATTTGGTTAAGCAAAAGAAAATAAATTGATAACCTTATTTTAATTTTTGCACATTTTTAGAGCCTGGCTGCAATGTCAACCCCCCCAAAAAAATTCAGTTAAGATGTGGCCCAAGTTAGTTTATATCCGCAAAGCCGCAAGTTGTACATCAAGTAAACCAAAAAGGTGCCATAACTCAACACTGAGCAAGATAACTGATAAACAAATACAATTAGGATCAATTCGTAGCAGCGTGTTTATTACTGGCATCATCATTATGAAGCATTTGTTGTGATTAAAATAAAATGTAAAAAAATTTATGTTTTAAGTTACATACACAACAACACATTTCTGATAAAGCAGCTGAAAAGTTTTGATTTTCATCCAAGGTCTACTTTAAACATATAGCAAAACTTAGATAGTTATAAATTATCTGGCCTGTCTATCTAAAAGTCCATCTGGTAAAATGCTGAATGAAATTAAATTAAAATTGCAGATGAAATTAAATTGCTGTGTGAAGCTTCGGCCTTTGGAATAAACAAACTAAACAAGACCTGAGAATGAGAGGAAGTGACATAAATCCTTTTCAAATCGTTTGTGTCACAAGCAGCACTTCTTGTTGTAACCACATGACACATAAATTGTAGTCGTGCAGTGGATGACAGAATAAGAATTAAAATATTCTATACAGAACATGTAAGATTGTCAGACAATCCAGGATCTGGATTTGACTTCCGCTATTGTTGATTTGGAAACGAAGAGGAACATTCAATTCTCTAAAACAATAAGCTATCATTGTCCCAGTAGCAAAACAGCTTTCAAACCAAAGACAGGATGTGGTTAAATGAGAAAGAGAGAATCACACAGGCACTTTTCTCCGTTAGTGGGGTGCAAGGCTGGCATATTCAGATCTATAGGTACAGCATTATCAAAATTGGGTCTAGTTATGTAAAATTTGATCAAGCTCAGCAGCAGTTTTTTGATGATTATCACTATAATCCATACAACAATTTCCAGTATTCAATTTAAAATTCATTCATTTTGTATATGTCCACATCTGTTACTTTAACCCTTGTGTGGTGTTTATGTTATTTTCACTAGCTTTAAGAGTACTGGTGACTAGATACAAGTTGAAATATTCTAGTTTCAGTGCAGTTTTACAGCTTGGATAGAGTTTTTTTTGAGAGTTGAGAGGTTTTTTTTGTATTATTTCAAGATCCAACAACATTTGTTATCAGCTAGACATTTTTACGAATTCTTGGCAAGTCAAATTTGGCTACCCCATTGGCAGATTTTTTTGCTTTATCTAGGAAAAGTTTATTTATATTTGAGGTTTTTTTTTTCTTGTTCCAAGAGTTCGTATTTTTAGTTGTGTGTAAGCTCTTCCATTAAGGTTTGGAGGATTGATGGTTTATTTACGGTGTAGATTCTTTTTCTTCTTTTCTTTTCACAAACATTTGAGTCTTATTTCAAGAGTTAAAATTCATAACCCATTTGGCTGATGTTTTACTTGATCGAAGATTAGAACTAAATTCAAGATTTTTTTTCTTGTTCCAAGATGAGTGCTTTTACCCGTATTTAACATTGATTTCTTAAAATAAGATGTCATTAACATTCTTGAAATAAGAGTATTTTGAGTGAAAATGTATAGTTTAAGACTTTTTTTTAAATATCAGTCGCAACAGCTTGTTTTACAAAGATTTACAGTATTTTTTATTTAAATACTGTTTTTGATTGTTTAAAAATCATTACAGTGCTTTGGACAATTAAAGTTGTGTGAGATGTGGAGTACGGAATCATAAAATGTTTGTTTTGTTTGTTTCAGATGGTGTTCAAGTCAGGCACTCGGAAGTCAAGCGCTACAGTGAAATATTAAGGGATTTTGATGCAAACCTCGATCTTTCCCTAACATGCTCGTATGTGGAACTTCTCCTTTTACCTCATAAAGTCTCGACTTAAAGTTACCATATAATGCCTTTTTTAAAGAAGCTAGAATAAATATTTGACCACTCTCTGTTAGCACTGCACCCTTAATAACATTCAAAACACAGGTTTCACTCTAGTTTTGAACTCCACAGAATGCACCATTCACCCCTGTTCCTCCCACAGCCATGCTTCTGCTACACATCTACTTTATTTTATAACGTCATGTAACAGCCTGATCAAAAATATAATTCACTGCTCTGATTACAGATCAAACTTATAGATTTTTTCATTTAAGATTCTTGGGGCTTATCAGCTTCCAGGACAGTTAAAAAAGTGGTCGTTTTCAGAGCCTACCCTGTTATATGTCCTTTATTGAATTCAGTTTTATTTAAAAACAAGTCCAATGTAAAGTTGAAAAAAGAAACAAGTCATCTTTCTAAGTTTTTTTGCTTATCGCTACACATAAATTCTACCCATTTCTGGTGAATAGATTTGATCTTTTGCCAGGCAAGAATACACTTCTTCTGTATTATCGGTGTGCTACCTTTTACACTTCCTGGACAGACAGCACATCAACTCTGCATTAAGATGAGCTGCATTAGCGGTTCCTCTGATTGGTCAGTGCTTTACCAATAAGAGTTGCTATGGTCATCAAACCAGTTTGAGCTCCCAGAAAAGGAAAATAAGATTACAGACACATGCATGAATGAATCTGGAAATAGGTTTGAGGTTGCTAAGTTGAGACACATTAAGATGCTACCAAATGACCTTTTTTCTCATTGGTACTCAATGGTACTTATTTGTATTTTAAAGTGTTCTTGAGTTCCCTTAGAGAAACATTGTTGTTTTTGAGTGTTAAAAAACACAATTTTGAAGAACACTATTCAGTCTTTGAAAAGTGTTTTTTATTGTACGAATATGTGTTTCAAATTGCTTAATAAACAAGCAGTTTAATAAATTCAGATTTCTGAAGGTGTGTTTGGTTATTTAATTGATTAATTTGTTAAATTATTAACTGATACCTTATTTAATTTCCTAATGTATTAATGTGTTAAATGAATGATTGATTGAATGATTGCTGGATTAATTAATTGATTAATAGATTACTTGATTGATTGGTTGATTGATATATTAATTGATCACTTGATTGATGGACTGATTGATTTATTGATTGGTTAATTAATTGATTGGTTGATGAGACTCTTCAAACAACTTCACAAAGGGAGAGTTTGAGAATGGAAATCTGGATTATATTTGTCTTTTTGGTGACCATTCAAGGTGTTTATGAAGCAGTTTGGCAGAAATAAAATCATCACTTCAAAAAAGGCCTATTATGTCAAGTTGAAAACAGCTTTAATTAATAACTGTGCACCTTAAGAATATAATTAATGTAATATAACGTAATTTTAATAAATGTAAGTATCGTGTTTCGTGACTTGGTTCTCTTTTCTTTACTCCCTACACCCACTAACTGCTTGGAATATCTCCAAATGTTCACAAAAGTCAATTAAAGGCCAGTTTGCGATGGAGTTTTATCTGCTCTGTCTTTAGATCACAAAAGATGCCAATGCAGGTGTTCACACCAGCACCAAAATGTATAATAAAAACCCTTTCTAATAGAAAAAAGCAACCTTACTGTAAATACATTTTTTATTGGTCTCTGTCCTTTTTCAGAACTGTGGATGAGCTGCTGTTGGAAACAGACTCGATGTGTTTTTCAGATGTTTCTGCGGACACTACTCTGAACGCTGATCTGGAAAATATTACAGTAAGAGCCATTAATTACACGATTGTGCTCATTTCTTTTTCTGATCATTGCTTTTACTGTAATGTTTCTGTGGTTGCCTTCAAGGGGGATGAGGTGGAAGATGTGAAGATATGCCAAGAAGAGGAAGAGAAGGATGGAGGCACAACCGGTAATTATTTAAGTAATTTAAGTAAACAAAAGCTCAACCGGCTAAATGAGTAATGATATGTTTAATGAGTAGATAATAGAATTATTTTTAATACTCATGGTAGTTTCATATCTCTGACCCACTTTTGTCTTTTGAGCTGCTACAGAGGTATAGGAGAAGTAGAAAAAAAATCTTTTGTCATTAACACATGAGATTTAAAGACTCAGTTAAATTCTAAACAAAAAAGGAAAAACACTGCACAGAGGGAAACAGACTATTGAAATATTTAGTAAATGTCTTATAACTAGCTGAATTAATCATGAGTTACAGTAGGAATATGTCTTATTAAAGCATTTATTATCACATTGATAACTGTTATTATATGTCTGAGTAAGATGTATGAGTATGATTTCAAACAGTTCAAAAATAATTTATTGATGGTCTAAGTTATCTCATGAATCGCTTACTACTAATAACTGGCTATTATAAATAAAGCACAAAATCATTGTTAAGCATAATGCTTATGTTATAAACCAAGATGTTATAAACCTAGATTAAAACACTTATAGTTATATTTATAAGCAGTGCTTTATAAACTCTTAGTAATCTGTTCACTAATGTTAAAATAATATAGTTATAATATAATGTAGTCATTATAAAGTGTTACCTAATTTTTCTAATTCTTAATCTCTATAAATATTTTTTAGTCACGTAAAGAATTTGGTTTTAAATAGAAAGAAATACTTTACTTCAAATTAAGTTTACTCAAGTAAATGTACATAGTTTAAAAATTATAAGCTAAAATAAAAAGCAAACTAAAAGCTAAAGTTATTGTATTTCTCTACTTTCCGTCACTGGAGAGTAGTACAGTATGTTCCGATCCATAGTCTCCAAAGCAAACAGTAGAAGAGTCTTACCTGTGTTTGTGTCTACGACTACCGTATGATCAGTGCATTTCAGTTCCTTGACATCACCTGAATGGGGAATAATGATTGCACGATTGAAAATTCACGTGAGAAAACTGCTAAAACATCTAAAAAGGACCCAAATAATTGGTGACAAGCAAATGAAATGCCTCTAGTAGACTTCCAGTACAGGACAAAGAGCCTGTGAACTGGTTATGGTGAATTTAATTCAGTTTCTCTCGATGCACACACCCATAGAGGTTCTGCTCACCCAAACTCAGTTCTTCTTCATCTCGAATCCGGTATGCAGTAGCGTCTTTGTCCATAATGTAAACCACACAATTGCGTGGGCCCCCAGGGGACTATGGTCAATGTCGTAATTTTGGTAATTGTATAATTATGTATGTTTTATTTCCACAAGACAGGCCATAATCAAGTTTTCTTGCATATAACCCACTTACTTTAAAAATATTGCCCTATCGAGATGTAATGTTGTCCATTCGGTTCTATTCGGATATTGATTCAAAACATTTCAATTTCCCTCATAATTTGGAGAAACCGCATTGCTGCGTCACTGTTTAGGAATAATAGAGACATTGTTTTTGTTTGTAAATTCAAATGATTTTTTATTTAAAATATTTGATTTTAACCTGGAATTAAAATTGGCAACAGAGGGAGAGTAAATGGTAGATTCCTACCCAAGTTTAAAGCAATATCATTAATTTCTTATAGTTAAAATATTTTTAACAGCGTTCTTTTTGACCGCTAAACCAAATTGTGTTTAGATTTATTCGAATTGTTTTGAGAAGAGTTATGAAGTTCAAAGTATAAAAAAAAAATCTGGTTTTCTGTACAATACATTTTAGGCAATTCTCTGATGCAGGGGCCCTAGATCCTTAATTTGCTCAAAACCTCCAAAATAGTAAATACTGTGTGTTGCTGTTTTACTGACTGCTCAGTTCTTTACAGTTTCGAGGTGTTGCACAAAGAAGTGGCAGACCAGGTCCATGATTTGTATCATGCCACTAAATCTCTGCGCTGCATGCAGAGCTGTTTACTTGTAATTAGACACACACAGTAATTGGCCCGGGCTAACACGATTAGCACCGGACAGGAGTTAGAGAGCAGATTAAACTGACAGCTGCTCTCGTGTTTTTCCACTGATCCATTGCGAGACGATCTATCGAGAGATGAAGGCTTGATACGTCTTTAACAAGAGCATTATCTTTTGATGGAAGAGCCAACAAACTTTGATTAGGTGATAGTGTAGCTGTTTCATGCTACTTTGACTGATCCGTGTTCTTTTATTATGGCGATAAAAGGGATTATGCTAACGATATAAGTTTCGATTAAACATCCGCATGGGGCCCTTTAAGCTGATCCTACACCTTTATTATTACTCACTCCTGAGAACGTTGCCCTGATTTGGTTGTTTTAAATGTCATAAAGAGTGATTTGAAGGTAAAGGGTAGATCCTGAACAGTGCATAACTTACAGTAACAGCGTGTTACCCCCACAAAAAGTGGAACTTAAATTTACCGCATCCATCTTCCAGAGGGAAAATGAATGTGCGTTAGATTTAGCAGAGCAAGGGAGTTACACAAATAGAATACATGTCTAAACAAATTATTTTTGTGTATAGAGCAGCTCTTATGGATTTTTGAAAATTACCTTTAACCCTTGTATGGTGTTCGGGTCTGTGGGACCCGTTTTCAGTTTTCATCAAAAGAAAAATTATACAAGCAATTATTATTTGAAACTGAGATTCACTGGCCTTGGCTCATTTTCTGTGAAAAACATATACCAGAACAGATTTTTTTATGACCCCCCCCTACACTTTTATATTATACAGAAGATGTTTGGGTCTACTGGAGCCGGGGCATGTAAAAGTGTAAAAATGGTAGATTCTTTACCTTTATTCTGTCTTCCCACACAAACATAACTCACACATAAACATACAATTTTAGATTTTAGTATAAAATTCTATGGTTGTGTGAATTAAAAGCCCCAAAATGTAATGGGTCAAGCAGACCCACCAACCCTGTCAAAGTAACAATAATGAGAACATCACACATGGTTTAAATGTTTGGTTCTACACACCCAAGCAACAGAAATAAAGAAGTCTATTATAGCTGCGGTAATAGCACACACAAACAAATAGACTGCAACAGACATTAGCTAATAAAGTTAGCGGCCTATTTTAGCCTGGAGTTTTGCAACTTTAGGCTTGCTATAAATTCATCTCACTAATTCTCAAATAAGAAGGAGAATTTGAGCGTTTGTCACTGTCACTGAGAGCACAGAAGCTCAGTGTGAGCGCAGCAGGTGGAGCGCCTGACCAGACAGGGAAAACAAGCAGCGAAAAAAACTTTAAAGTTTGAATGACAGATTACAGCCGTGAATTATGGAGAGCAGAAATGTCAGCAATTTTAATTCTATAACAGTCAACTCATTACCATTTTTGTTCACTCTTGTTTTTGTTAATGAAAATTTGTGCTTGTCTCAACAGGTTTTCGTCAAATTAGAGACATATTTAGCTCGTCATCTTCTCTTATCATCACAAGAAAAAGATTCGCCACCGAAATCCTCTTGTTGTCTGAAATGTTGCTTCCTGGGAGGTCTCAGCCAAAGATAGCTGCCAAGCACACCAAACTCTAGACTAGGCCAGGAAATTCAACTCCTCCCTCAAAAAGACTCAAAAAAATGTTTGTTACAGAACAGAACTTTTATAGTTTTCAGTGTGAAAAAAAGCAATAAACATATTCCTGGCATCATTACAACAGCAACGAAAAGTGACCTAGCATATGCACCAACCTGTTGTTGGAGACTTTAAAATAAAAAGACCTTTCAGACCCATAATAGGGGAACTTCAAGTACATTTGACACTACTTGGAATCAAATTGTTGTATTTACTATATTTATTTCTCACGTGAAAAGGGAAGGTAAATCTCCGTTGTAATTAATTCGTGCTTTAGCGCAAAGAGATTTTCCAGCTTACTTTGAGACAGCTTTGAGCATCCACCATTTATTCTTACTCTGTCTGTGAAGCTAGTCCCATCCCCCCACGCCCCCAACCCTCTCGAGGGTTGATCAGCCAAATGGACAGATTTATCAGACGTTTCTTGAGGTCCCTGGGGTTAACTTTGTCTACTGGTGTTTAATTGAGCTAGCTATTGTGATTAGAACCCACCTGCTCAAGTTGCATTTTCAAACCATTTAAAAGAATCACTTAACAGTTGTATTAGTTCATTAGCATTAAATGAATCTTTTTTATTTTAAGTGTTCACTTAGGTAAATGTATTATATAATAAACAAAACAATATGATAAAACAATAATAGTGGTCTAAAAGGCACTTATTTTATCTCTGGCAACTCCAAACCTAGCGTGAGCTCGTGAGTTCAAAGTATTGTGTAGAACACGCCTCGATCAAAAACTAGTCTCCAACAGGAGCTCACACATCTCACCTAATGAGTGGTGCCAATGAAAAGGGTTTGGCTCTGCCATATAGGATTGTTTTTTCATAAGAAGAACAGCCAATGAAAGCTGGCTCTTTTAATGATGTGAGTGAGACATAAAAGAGCAGCGAAGAAGAACGTGATGAAGAGCCGAGGAAAAGATCGCGAACATATGAACATTCAGAAGATGGCCTTGTTGATGTTTGACCATCAAGAGTTGCTCGACAAAGCCCACAAAGATGGTCGTAGTCCCCTAAGCACTGATGTACTGATGGGAAGTTTCGTTCATTTTGGTGCTTTGGCTACATCAAGGATCGGCTTTGAGTCCCTTCTTGTTTGCTATGGTGATGGACAGGTTGACAGATGAGGTCAGACAGGAATCTACATGGACAATGATGTTTGCAGATGACATTGTAATCTATAGTGAGAGTAGAGAGCAGGTGGAGGGACAGCTGGAAAGTTGGAGGTCGTAGTAAGACAGAATACATGTGTTTGAACGAGAGGGAGGGAAGTAGAACAGTGAGGTTACAGGGGGCTGAGGTCAAGAAGGTGGAGGAGTTTAGCTATTTGGGGTCAACAGTCCAGTGCGACGGGGAGTGTGGAAAAGAGGTGAAGAGGCGAGTGCAGGCAGGTTGGAGTGGGTGGAGAAAAGTGTCAGGGGTGTTGTGTGACAGAAGAGTGTCAGCAAGAATCAAAGGAAAGGTGTACAGAACAGTAGTGAGACCAGCTATGATGTATGGGTTAGAGACTGTAGCAGTGAGGAAGAGACACGAGGCAGAGATGGAAGTAGCAGAGATGAGGATGTTGAGGTTCAGTTTAGGAGTGACAAGGATGGACAAGATTAGGAACGAGCACATCAGAGGAACAGCTCAGGTTGGTTGTTTTGGAGACAAAGTCAGAGAAGCCAGATTGAGATGGTTTGGACATGTGCAGAGAAGGGATAGTAGTTATATTGGTAGAAGGATGTTGGAGATGGAGCTGCCAGGCAAGAGGGCAAGAGGAAGGCCAAAGACAAGTTATATGGGTGTGCTGAAGGAGGACAATTGGTGCAAGAGTAGAGGATACTGAGGCCAGAGTTAGGTGGAAACAGATGATTTTCTGTGGCGACCCCTAAACTGTGAACAGCCGAAAGAAGAAGAAGAAGTTCTTTTGACTCTTTTTTTATTTAAAAGCATGATTCATTTGAACAATTCATTTATATCACTCATATAGATTAAAAAACCGCTCTACTTGCAAAATGTTACGACAAAGTCTGAAAAATAGAGCAAAATACAATAATCTGGGTAAATGAACTTGCTAACCTGTGTCTTCTGATTATCAACAGTATAATCTGCATGCACCAAAAGAGTTATTACTGTCGAGTCAGATTCTTTCCATGATCGACACATGACTATACATGTGCGCCATCCATGGGCAAGGAACTTTACTGCATCAACATTAAACAGTAGATCTTGTGAGACATTAAACGCTCGTGTGAATCTCAATTCGGCTAGGTGTGCAGAGACACTTTGCCTTTGTAATAAGAATTGCCTTTGCCAAGAAGCTTCGGATGAAAGTGTCTGCTAAATTCATAAATGTAAACGTTAATAGAAAAATTAATCTACTCCAAGCGAAAGATTTTTTTATTTTTTAAGATGTGAAAATTAAAGTCAAATTATTTTTGTTTGTTACTAAAGCTATTTTGCCAAATTTGTTCATGGGTGTTCTTTCCTGGTAAAAGAACATTATTTTTTTTAGTTTGCTTAATCACAGAGTTTGTATGCAACCCTGTGTTTCAAGTTTTAAACCTCAAACAACATCATTTTCTGCATCTATGAAACGAAAATAGTGAAAATATTATCAATATGTATTTATTGATTCCATGTGATGCATTCTGTACTTAAAAGTGCATATTCTCCTGACACATCTGAAGGATTATAGAAAAAATATATATTTTAATTAAAGCAAATGATCTTAAAATGGCAGTGGTTCTTAAAAAGGAAAATTATTCAGAACTCTAATGTTTAAGAGCTCCATAAAGTTTTATTATGACCCACAGTAGATCAAATCCTGGGGTTGCCCCTCTGCTAAAAGAGCTTGACGACTCATCTCTAAAGGATGTGCTACCAAAGCGGTAAACATGACTGAAACACATGTGATTCAGAGTAGAAAATACAGCCACAGGTTATTTCGTTTGCAAATGTAAGCATGTGTTAATTACACTCTTTGAGACAAACAGGGAGAGTGTGTTTAAAAGAGTGTAAAGTAATGATGAGAGATCTAAAACTTCATGTCATGAAGTCAGCCTCAGGCTAATCTAACCCTCCTCAATCTGCTGCAATCCTGAATTAATCCTCTCTCTCTCTCTCTCTCATCTCTAGATCTATATCTGAGCTCGCAATGCATCGCGGTCTCCATAGATGCGAGAGGAGAGAGATGAGAGAGAAAGACGGAGAGAAGAGTAGGAGATAGAGCTCCGAGGCTCTAATCTCCCTCCCCTCTTCCTCTCTCTCTCCTCTTCTCTCTCTCTCTCTCTCCTCCCTCTCTCTCTCTCTCTCCCTCTCTCTCTCACTCTCTGTGCCAAAACAACACGAACATTGGACATCAGACAGCTGAAGTTCATACCTCCCAACACTTCTTGAAGGCTGATGCAGAAATGTTATTGTTTTTATTATTTGTTGTAGAAGAGACAAAAGGAAAATGAACCCACTTATACTTTTTGGAGAACACCAGCAGCTTCTTATGAGGACTTTTGGATGGATTTTTGGATACATCACTGCTATATATCTAGTCAAATTTTGGATTTAAATGAAATCTAAATACTAAGCTTTCCATTTCTTAAGGACACAATAGTTTTATTCTGAGCTTTTCAGGCTGTGAGGTGCAGCCTGCAGAATCTTCAAAGCTGGTTGAGGACGAGAGCGTGGCCGCCTCGAGCGGCTTGGGATTGGCCTTGGAGCCTAATGCTCAGGACCTGCTGATGCTGATGTGTTCTTCCACAGCTCAGGATGCAGATCTGTGTCTCTGCCGCTGTGAGGGGGGCGTGGAGCTCGCCCTACAATATGCCAAAATGTGGTGCCGGTATGCCAAAGACCTGCTGACCTGGATGGACAAGCGAATAAGCCTGGGTGAGTGTGTTGGATTTCTCAACTTGAACTGAAAGGGTGTCAGAAATGGTACGTTCTAAATGTGGGAAGATTTAAGCCAGTTTAAGATTTGTCTGTCAGTGATTAAAGATTGATATGCCTGAGGGATGTTAGCTTCCTGGAATCAGAATAAGAATCTAAATTTGGATCTGACAGAGAACTTGACTTTAGCTGCTGAACAACTCTCAGGATTAGTAATGGGATGAAGGCAGCTTTAATGCATCACCCATCACTGCGCCCTCTACAGGATGGTTTCTGATATCTGAACCCAAGCTTAGTGGCTTGTACTCTTTACAGTTTTAGTACTTTCAAGATGGTTTTTTTTAAGGTAGCATCCAATTGAATGCTATTTCACATGTCGGGATCACTTCATTAAATGTGATCTTAGTGAACGAATAGTCTGGTTGTTTTAAGGATGCATTAATGAAGTATTACATTATGTTCTGCATTATACATAATTTTTTTGTGTTGGGCGAGTGTTATGAGTGAAATGCAAGCTACAAACACATATCTTTAAATAAGAGGTTTTATAGAGCATGTAAACGAGTATCTAATATATTTGTACACTAATTGTAGTTTATAAAAAAAATACTGACTGAAAATGCAACATTCATACATTTTGGGTTGTCTTTGCATTTTGAGGTTGACTTTCTATACTGTAAATAGTTTTCTTCTTCTCCAGCTCATTTATTTTGGGTGTAAATAGGGATTAGAGTCTTCAATTCACTTTAAGAAACCCAATCAAGCACTGGGAGAACATGCTTCACAGAAAGCCCCAAACCTCCCAAATGAGGGGTCACCATGCTGGCCACTTTAGAGTCAATTATTTCAAGTATAGAACTGTAATGTCAAGAACAGATATTACAGGTGCAGCAACTCAAACCAATACACATAATATTGGCATACTTGTTTTGTATTGGGAAAAAAATTCAAGCTGATTCACAGGGGCAAAAGAAGTGAGTAAAGACCATGCTGACCAGCCATAATCAGTCAGGCCCTAAAGTATTGAAATCCTATTGAAATTGAAATACTATTGAAGTATTGAGTTCATGGCTATGCAAACAAAATCTGAGCCAGCGCTTTAGCCGGGTGTCAATATAAAAGAGCTAACTGTAAAACCATGCAATACATGTTCAATATAGTCTGAGTGGTATCCAGCCATCAGTGGTGGCACGTATCCTGTTTTCCACTGTGCTGTAATTCTAATAATGACTTAGGGAGAGATAAGGTTATGTCATTGTTAATGTCTGATAGATATAGTATTGATGTCTTCGCCACTCTGTTTTCACATGAATAAGGATCAATGCTCTTTTCCATTTGTTGTATGTAATTTCCTTTGACCTCTACTCTGTGTGGGATATCAGACTCCACTGAAAATTCATGATTCAGATTTTTTTTGTTTGTTCACAGACCAAGAGTTTGCAAAGAGTATTATGAGAGCTGCGGAAGCAGCTAAGTCAAGTGTTTCTCAGCAGGTAAAAAATTTTTCATGTGGGTTTTTTTGTGTTTAAAGAATTTTTTTTAATCTGGTATAAAAATGTATTATCTAATACTTCTTTTGAGTTTTTGTATATCACATAATGGTCAGACTTTATTCAAACAAGTTAATTAATTTTAAAATGGGACAAGTAACATTTTGTTATTTGACGTTTATTTATCAGGAAGGAATTTAGGCTTATTGTGATTAATAATTGCATCAAACATTTCATTATGTCTAGCATGAGGATGCAATTGTATTTATTTAATGAAAAAGAAGACAATTTTCCCTGGTTTCCAAACCTCCAAAACACAATCAAAGTTGTTTTAGATACATTGTACCTTACAAAATGTTTCTATTGTTTTACTCTCTTTCAATTTCAGTATGATTGTTTTAAAACTAGTTTGTTTATTGCTTGTCAACAACTTTTTAATTGGGTTTTTTCACGTTACAAAGTAAAAATGTTTAATACAATTTTTTTTTAAAGAAAATAATTACTTATTTCGTTTTTATTTTATATACCATTACATGCATACTTTGTTAATTATTATTTATTGCTTTGTAATATATGTATATTCCATTAAGAGTTGTCAGCTACCTGACTTCAATGGGAGTATGTTTGTACATTTTTTAACAGGATATGATGCCGCTGCAGAGCATCTACACTCAAGCGCTGGATCATGATCTTAAGAGCAGCTCCTCAGCAAAGCAAACAGCTGAAATAATTCAACAGCGCTGCTATCAGGTCAAACATCAATAAATAATACAATAATAATACAATATTACCTGTGAAAAACTGTATCTATCTCATTCTTAAACTTTCATTGCAAAAACATTAACTTCAATGCAAGAAATACAAGAAATTAGTAACATCAAGAAATTGGCGTAGTCGGCAGGATCAACCAGGTACAAGTAGGATTCTGGATGAGATATATGTTGTGCAAAATTGAAATAAGATGTTGCAAACTTGTTATTAAGAATGTCTTAGACAAAATGCTTAATATGTTTGCAAACCAGCATTTGTCTTTTTTCTTATATGTTAACATGTGGAAATAACTGAGGCCCTGTCCATGCATAAATTTGTATTACAGTTTTTTTTGTTCATTTCTGCATTAAAATGAGATTATTTCATCTAATTAGTTTTTACTTTCCCAAATTTTTATCATTCTTCTTACTTAAAATGAATATACCTTCTTTTACTCTATATCTCTCCAGAGCTGTTCCATATCAGCTTATGTAGTGAATCACTTCATCTAGCATCCGTTTGTAGTGTGTGACCTATGAGTTTTCTTTCTGTTCCAAAGGCTCTTTCTTCTAAAAGAAACGAGATTGACAAGTGGCGGCGGGAATTCAAGGAGCAGTGGTCAAAGCAGCAAAAGAGAAGGGTAAATAAGAGTTCATTCATTGTTTTTACATTAATGTATGTTTGATAAATTAGTAATTTGGGTGTTTCCTGCTCAGCACGATGCTGTGTCTGCACTAAAAAGAGCCCGACAGCAGTATTTGCAGCGCTGCGAGGAGCTGGAGAAAGCTAAAGCCATGACCGCCAAAGCCCAGGAGGAGCCCACTGGAGGCTATAAGACCCTAGACAAGAGGAGGAAGTCAAGAGACGATGCTCAAACTAAGGTCAGGGCAGTTTCTTATCAGGGGAAATTATCTCATAGTGAGCTTCAGCTAAAAAAGGCATTTTGGCTTTCAGGGCTATCTGTTTTTAGCCAGGTTATTGATCAGGTTAACTGACAAACAAAATTAGAATTGCTATGTTTGATTTGTAGACCCCTTGCTTCACTTCATTCACATTTCAATGCAAATAACTGTTGGTGTAAAGGGTAGTAAAATTGGATCAGGTGGAAATCCATTACCACACAAGCTGTTTTTTCTACCTCTTTACTTGCAGTTTTAGGCAGTTTATCTTATTAAATAACAAGCTAAGCTTCCACCTCCCAAAATGCTCGTATTTCACAAATTACACTCATATATTTAAAGGAACTTCACATACTGTGATTGCTGGCAAGATGGAAACTGATAAAACGTAAACATGGCAGTATAGGATCAATACCAATACACAATTTGGAGTTGATCAGCTGATCTTTAATATCTAAAGATTTCATCTGAAAAAGAATGACTCTGACCAGTCATGTTACCCGATGAATATCAAGACTGGTACAAAGAAAACAAACAACAGCTTGGAGAAGAAATTCAGTAATCATTAAAAGATAATGCATAAGATACAGGACAAATCATGTTAGGGAGGAACTGTTTGAACTGTCATGTTAAACACAAAAACTGGAAACATAACCCTGAAAATAATGAATCTCTTTTAAATACGCATTGGTTTTGAGAGTTCGTTATCTTTTACTGCGTAGGTTTCAGAGACAGAGTTACTTTACCGACAGTGTGTGAACGATGCCAACGTCCATCAGAAAGAGCTGGAGAGGGTAAAGCGTAAGATCATCGTTCACATCCGCAAACTCATCTGCCAAGGAGACATGGTCTTAAAAGAGGTGAGTTATTTTCCTCACACTCAAACACGGGAACGTTGTCAATATTCTGTTTGCACCAAAAGTTAAAAAAAAGCTTTTTAGAGAAAAAATCTGAATGTCTTCCTCGATATTTTTAATTAAATTTTTTCTGATATATATAGTCATCTCAAGAGCCGAACTCTGTTTCACTGTTTGGTGTTTTTTCAGGTGACGGTGAACATGTTTCATTACCAGCGACAGCAGACAGAGCCGGTTCCTCTGGGTTTTCAGGTCTTAGAGCTGAACTGTCGACCCTGTGAACCCGGGGAACCCTATATGAACTTCATTCTGGGCAAAAGGCTGCCTGACCAGCCCACCCAGAGCTTCAGCTTCCAGGAGTTTACTCCCCAGAGTAAGAGGTGAGGGTAAAAACTGATGTGCTCATGAAAGAGAAACGTGTAAAGTAGTATTTAGCTCTCTGGGAGCACTGAACAATTATAGATCTATCTGTATTAAATGAAATCAGTGTTTTTGGTGACTTATGGTGAGTAAAAAGCTTGGAAGCCTTGTCTGTATATTGCAAATATCAGATTAAAAAAATATATATAATGATAAACGTTACCAACTAAATAGAAATAGACAAATGTACACCAGCATATTTAACCATTCTAAAATAGAAAAATAATAATAGTGGAAGGAATAAGTTAGTAATAACGTATTAAATAAATAATGAAAATAAAAATGATTTCATGAATAATTAAAACAAATAAAAATGTAAAAACAATATTAAATAAACAATGTATAATATTGATTGCAACTTGTTGGTTAAGAATAAGTGCTTAAATAACATTATAAAATGTTAAAATAATAGTTGGGGTAGGTGTGCAAAGAAAAATATAATAATAGGTTATTAAATTATTATAGAAATACAACAATTTTGTGAATTAAATTAATAAAATAGTAAATAAGAAAGGGAAATACAACAATTACATTTGAAATTGTCTAAAACATGTATAAAATTAATTGTAACATTAAGAATAAGTGCTTGTAAAGAACCATTTTAAAATGTTAAAAACAATGATAGTTTGGGTAAGTGTGCAAGAACAAATAGTAAATGAAAATTACATAAAAACTCATGAATTAATTTAACAGTGAAAATAAATATTGAAAAGTAAATGTATTAATTACATTTTAGAAATGTATAAATCATATAACATGTTGGTTAAGAATAAGTCCTTATAAAGAACATTTTAGTCAGTCTATCAGTGGGCCTGAAGGGCCACATTTTTCATTCAACCAGAGTGAAACACACCTGATTGCACTAAATAGGTTTTTTGCTAGTCTGAAGCTACAATAGTATGCATAGAGCAGGGTTGCAACTAAAATGTGCAGGACTACATCCCCCGAGGGTACTGGATTTGAAGACACCTGGTGGAAATCAGCCAGAAATTGCTTACAAAAGAGTTGAGTTGAATTTTTTTTTTAAGATTTCAACAAAATTCATACTACGGTTTTACTGCTGCGTGTCTAGGAAGGATTTTTTTAGATATTAAATATACCCTATGTACAGCATTTTCATAGTTCATGCAACCATTTAACATTGCTTCACTTTCTCTCTGATGCTCACAGATCTCCAGCACAAGGTCGACGTAAAATGAGTTACCAACAGGATTCAAATGCGCTTCCAGATGATATGAAACTGGATGGCCGTACGTCTGTCTTCTCTCATTAAATTCCTTCGAGGTTCTTGTCAAGTTTGTTAGTGATTTGTTCAATCTACAGGACGAGGTGGCAGCAGTGACAGAGACAGCACCGGAGGAAGCCTTGAATCTCTCTCAAGTCCAGGTAAAACTACTCTCGCTGCATCGAGAGCAACACTTTACACAGTCCAGATCTAACATATCTCCTTTCTGAAGCTCATGGGAACCGAAAGCTTCCGAAGGTCTCATCCACCGGAACCATGTCTTCAGATGATCTGGATGAGAAAGACTCTCTGCATGAAGCAGGTGAGTTTTAAAAGCTGCTTTTGGCATTTTGGGGGCTGTGCATGGGATGTATCTGATTGGTTGAATTATATGTGCAGAGAGTGAAGAGGCTCTGTCTGATAGCAACGGCATCTCATGTAAGCCACGCGCTGCATCACGTGCAGCTCTGACCCACAGACTGAGAAAGATGAAGAGCAAGATGGTGAAGTGTAAGCAGTGTGACAACTACATTCTTGTCAATGGCATCGAGTGCGAGGAGGTGAGTATAAGCTCTTGAGTGAGCCCTTATTATTTATTTTATCCTTTCATATGAGCCTCAAGTGCCAAAAAATGTAATTTTGGTTTAAAATTACTTACAGAAATGAAGGAGGGGGAAAGTATGTATCTCTTAATTGTTAATGAGCTCCTTCTCTCTTTCTAAAAGTGACTTGATATTTTCACACCAGTTACAATGAACAACTTTTAAAGAGAAACCAAATCAAACTTTACATTGTGTAATAGAAATTTCCATTCATTATAATGGGTGTTGGTAATTATCTATTTTGGCATTGTAAAATAATATTGAATGTATGTAAACAGTCTTAGCCTGAGAGGAAGGTGACTGGGTGAGTGGGTGGAGTCTCTGTGCAGCGATGGGCCTGTCCCCTAGGGAGAGCTTAAATTTGCGTGCGCGGAGACTTTTCGCTCTCTTTTCCCCCGGCTTTCTTCCTTCTGGACTTTACCTGTAGCTTTCTGTAGTTTTTCTTTAGAGCACCATTTCATGTTTTGTTACAAAATAAAGTTGCCGCTGTTGTTCTATACCCTGCCTCCGGAGTGATATTCTACGATAATTAAATGACTATTTTTATTATGTATAATCCCAAACTTCTTAGTTTCTTTCTTTGGCTAACCTTGTAAAACCAGGGACTGATCAGTTAAATTTGATTTAATTGAGTTCCCCAACAAAAGCAGTATTATCACCTAAATATAACGTAGAGACATTGGAGGATTTTAAGAAAAAGATTAGATAATATAGCTTTATAGATCATTGCATGAGGAAAAGTCATATTTGTGTTACCGTTTCCTGGTGTTCCTATAGATTAGTTTTTTCTTAGGAACGTTGTTTTCAAGTATAAAATGTTCAAAACTACAGAGCCCCTATGAAGAAAGAGAATTGTCTTGACAGAAAAAAAATCCTTTATTGTAAACAGGAAGAGTTTTCCTGAACTTACTTATGTTTAAAAAAATCTTTGCAAGAATTATTATTGCCAAATAGTGGAAAATGTTTGCCAAAGAGCGTAAAAGATTAGAAACAATTTGTCCCTGCTATGCTAACATTTTAAAAACCCCATGTCCAATTAGGGATCCGAGTATGGTAATGTCTAGTAATGTGTTCATCATTTTTTTTTTGTGCAAAATACATTGAAAATTCCCTTTAATTTGAAGGACAGTAATACATGTTCACTGTAATTCTTCTGGAAGTATTTTTGATCTACTACTTTACTATCACAGTTTTAAAGTCATCCATATATTAATTTCCTTAAAAGATAAATAAACTATGTTCAATACTCAATATTCTATTATCAATGTATGACCAATGACCCTGACTCAAAGGGCCTCATTTCTAAATTTGTAGAATATGCTAATAAGTCTAAAACCCCATTAAATGAAGGCATAAAAAATTGGGACCACAGAGGTCAGAAGACGACTGGATTTGCACACTCAAGAGTATACGGAATGCTCTATAAACTCTAACCTCCAGGTGATACGATATAAAGTTGTCCACGGATTGCGTTATTCTCCTACTGAACTGCAATCTATATACCTCTCCGTATCACCACTGTGTAGCAAATCAAATAAAATGAAGGTACCCTTTATCATTTATTCTGGTTTTGTCCAAAACGTTGTACGTAGAGAGGTGTTTTATTCTAAAGTACTTTACACCCATTTCCCTCCAAATAATTTGATTGCCGTTGCTGGCTGGCCCCTTTATTAGAGAATGTTAGCTTAAATCAAGTTCAGAAAGTGCAGCATTGGATGACAGTGGCAACAAGGGCAATTCTTCTGGTGTGGAAGAAAGAGAGTGCACCTAAATTTGAGGCAAACAGATGCTGACAGCTCTGCAATATATTATAGATGAGAAATTTTTGATGAGAGACTGCAGGGAAACCTAAGAAATATTTGTGTAATATTTGTTCAAGGTGTTTTTAATTAATTAATTAATTTTTTTATAATTTTTTTTTGCTGGCAGGAAGTGGGGTTGTTTGTTATACATTATAATGTACAAAAGCTGTAAATATTTTTAAGATAAGTAAACAAATTGTTTTTGCTGTGTACTTATTATAGCATGAAATGAGTGATGAATGGAGTGTTCTGGCTGCGAGTGAGAGAATAATGGATTGATTACTTCTCTCTTCCCATCCCAGTGTGCCCTGGCAGTGCACAGGAAGTGCCTGGAGGTTTGCCAGCTGGAGTGTGAGCACAGAAGGGGTTTTGTCTTCGGTACAGAATTCTCCTCACTCCCCAGACAAATCCAGGAGTCTGTGCCCTTCGTTGTCCTGCTCTGCACTGAAGAGATCGAGAACAGGGCTCTTCAGGTCCAGGTAGGGAAAAAGAATGAGCAAGAAACTCAAAGATGACGTAATGGTAAAAACCAACAACTGTATGTTAATTCATTACGTTTTAAATTGATTTAAATGCTAATTAGTTGGTACATTTGCATATCAATCAACTAACCAGCCAACATCAACATCAACTGAACATAGGCCCAGTCCCAAAAGGCACACTTGTGGCCTCGTCAACTTGAATCACGTGTGCCCGAGAAGTGAACGAGTCCATAGGGTGTCCCACTTGTCCCTTTTAGTTTCTGAAGTCTGCTCATTAGCACCCTCTATGCGCCCTTCTTTGGAGACGCATGCACTGATGCAGATTTCATATGCCCTTACAACCCAGAATTATTTGATGAAAACAAATTATAATGACCAATCAGACGATTGTTGGGAGGAGCTAACGCAGATCGGAGATATGAGAAGAAGAAAGCCTTGAAGTGACTTGTAAACATTTATCAGAGAAATAACCGTGATATTATTTAACTATTTAAACAGTCCATTTGACAACATGTGATTATAAAGTCCTAAATAGATCGTGTACAAAATCGTTGAGCAACATTTTATTTTATTCTCTGTGCATTATCAACAAATAAACGACAAAAACTTCTTCTGTGGAATTAAAAGCCTTTTTTCAAAAACCATGGTGATTTCAAAGCAGGTGTGTCCCACGATCTCAGAGGGCCCTCGAGACTCCAAGCGTATGGCAATCTAGGATTTTTAGAAATCACTTTTTCATGCTTACAGCCAACAATATTACACTTAATATTACACTTATTACAATTAAAAATAAACCATTCAGGCATCTTCCTTTATCTTTTTAAGTGTAAACAGGAAGTATTGTGCTATTTTCCTAGTCTCTTGTTCTTTTCTCTGGTCCCAGGGAGTGTACCGGATCAGCGGATCCAAACCTCGCATACTAAAGCTATGCCAGGCCTTTGAAATCCAGAAAGAGCAGGTCGACCTCAGTGACCTCTCTCCGCATGACATCACGTCTGTACTCAAACACTTCTTCAAGGAGGTAAACCCGAGCAACTTCAACTTGATTACTATTTCACAAACCCCATGGAGGATTAAGTTATCCTTTTTTATTTTATTTTTTTGTTTGTTTGTTTGTTTTTAAGGAGCATTATGCGCTTGAAAAACATTAGACATAATAGTTTGGATATTTTGGGTGATTTATCAGCATTTTAGTTTGTTTAATGTTGGACTTTGGCAACCTTAAAACCCATAGTGGAAAGAAACTGCTGCATAATAATAGCACTGATGCCCGGTTAGGGGCTTGTAGATTGATTACAGCTCATGGTGTTTAACTTTTAAAAATCAAAGATTTTTTTAAAAACCCTGCATCATGTTTAACACAGTTACTGTATACTAAATAGAATATAAATATATGATTATGCTGGAAAAAAAACTCACCCCCATTTCCTCGGTGCAGTTTTTTCTTTTTCAAATATTTAATATACTTAATAATATAATATACTTAATAATAATTTAATTAGCACACATGAAATGTTTTTAATATTGTTAAAAATGAACCACCCATAAGATTAGAATTTCTATACATCCTATATGACTGGATCATTTAATGTTAGCATTAAAATGTTTCAAGAATTAGGATTCAAGATTCTTTATTGTCATTATATTATATACTGAGTAAATACAGCAGAATTAGAGCCATCCATTACAGTACAGGCAATAAAATAGAATTAAAGCTCAAGAATTAACAATTAAAAAATATTGGCTGCAGCAAAATCTAGACATAAATTTTGAATTACAAGAAATACCCCCAAACACACATATTTTTTTATTGTAAAATGCTAGCCTCAGTCTGGACCAGAGCTTAAACATAAAACTGAAGAGGGAGGGGGAGCAAGATTAGTTTATGGTTATTATTTTCAATAATATCCTAAACGCTGGTTTAACGATTAAGTGAAAGCTAAACATTGAACATTTAAACATTATAATGCAGTCTTTTTTAATGTGAAATTCTTTGATTACCATATTGTTCTAACTGAATGTTGTCCCAAATTCAGAGAAAGGTAACCCGTATAGAATGCAATGTTTGACAACTTAAAGAATTCAAAAACTGTGAGAGAAGATATTGAGACACGAGGGTTAGAGCTGAGGATCTTTGCCCGAACCTGACAGGGCTCATTGGGACGCGGCGAAATGGGTTGCTTCGGGCTAATAATAAGAGAGTAAACAAATTTGGGTTTGTCGTGCATCTCTTGCCAGGCCAAACATTTTAGGCCCGATTACAGCTCTAACCAGCGTACCACAATCCAAGAGCTACAGATGATTCACAGGGTTTGTTGGGTTGGGTTTTAATCATCATCCGAAATTGGAAAATTTGGGCAAAATGTGTCAATAAATGAGTCAAACTCACTAGTAAAATACACACAAAGTTACTAATTTCACTTGTTGTCTGAACTTAATATTGCATTTCTTACAACTTATAATATTATAATCAGACAAATACAAGAAAATATCCAAATATTGCACACCCCTACTTAGCATAATATGTGTATCTAGCTAGTGTGTCAAAGCCGTCATTAGCACTCATTAAATGATGCAATGATCTATGCTAAGATATGCTAAAAGGTCCTCCACTGAACCACTGATTTCAACACATTAAACTCAGCCTATTAACATGTCATGTCATTAAGATGATGCTAGCATTATTTAGAATGTAAATACTGTATTTCCAGCATGACCTTATAGATCATTAGCATGTTGCTAACATGATTCCGAATTTCATTAGCATTATCTTGGTTGTCTTCTTTCAAAGCTTCCAGAGCCACTACTCACCTTCGACCTTTACAACGACTTCATCAATGTGGGTAAAGAGATTCAGAGGCTCAGTGAAAGAAACCATGCTTCTGAAACTGCTGGAATTGTGCAGAGTATCGTGGCTAGACTCAAAGATTTGATTGGACGGTTACCTCTGTGTAACTACATCACCGTGCAGCACATGATGGCTCACTTGAATAGGTACAAACCTATTCAGATCCACTTTGAAACTAAGACTACAAACATCAACTACTATTAAAAATACAATACAGTCTCATAATAATTATTAATATGTTAATGAAGCAGGACATTAATTTTAAATCATGATATTCTAAACCTCCATCACTTCATCTCTTCAGGGTGGCAGAACATTTTGAAGAGAACAAGATGTCTCCAGGTAACCTCGGGATTGTGTTTGGCCCAACTCTCCTGCGCCCCCTGGTGTCTGGAGATGTCTCGATGATCGCACTCCTGGAAACTAGCTATCAGGCCCTTCTGGTGGAGTTCATGATTTCAAACTATGAACAAGTATTTGGACCCAAAACAGGAAATACCACATCTCCAAATTCCCCTCTGCCCTCAGTACCCCTGCCTGACACCCCACCCCTTACAAACAGTCCGGTCTCAGCCTCTCAAGAATCTGGAGGTGCAAGCAGGGAACGACCACGCTCATTGGAGGTCAGTTGAACTCTTTCGCTCTTATTCTATAGTGTTTAATACATTGGGCTTTAACGCTAGAACCACCACAGGGTATCGTATAGAATAGTTGACAACGGATACAATTCTGAATAAACTCTATTCAGGAATTAAACAAATTATTACTTTGACAAAACGAAATTGAAAGAGTGTATTTTGGTACATTTGAGATTCATATTTACCAGACCTCTAAAAGCTAGTTATTGATAATATCCATCTCTTGTTAGTTTGTTTACTTTTTGTATGCTTTTCTAAAAACAAAATTATAAATGCAACCAGTAATTCGGGGCCAAGCATTCATGACCAATGACATTAGGTCATAAAGCATGTGAAACCTTTAAGAAGAATTCAGAAACCTTTACAAACATATTTTGGTTTGACTTCTAATCCAGAAGCTTTCGTTCTGAAGATCAATGTGATTTGAACTGCGGCACTGACAAACTTTACTTTACACCAACATTTTTAGGGTAGATCATTTTATTATTTTCACATTTTTCTTTGGCTTTCTTGGGCTTTGATATCTCAAATTGTCGCTCAGATATAGTCTTGCGACCAAATTGGTGAAGATGTGTCATGTTTGATCACGATCTGTTTGAAA
Source organism: Danionella dracula (assembly GCA_900490495.1). Lineage (NCBI taxonomy): Eukaryota > Metazoa > Chordata > Actinopteri > Cypriniformes > Danionidae > Danionella > Danionella dracula. Next base: position 8,107,952 of record UELW01000322.1, read on the forward strand.
ACCATTTGAGCGACTGAGTTTCTTTATAAATAACTTTTAGTCAGCAGGATTTAAAGGGTCCAAAGATCAAATTTCCTGGAAAATGAACTAACTGAAAATGGACTAACCCAGGGATTTTTAATTTAACTTAGGGTGGCGGAAGTAAGGCTGAATATGGAAAATGTTGATCTTTTTGACATGCCTAAACTTCTTGAGACCAATTTTATGAATTTCTGTCAAACTTCGAGGCAGTGAACCTAAATTATGCAATTTTTGTGTCTTCATGCCGCAAAAAGCAAATCTAATTTCTTTCAATACATTTACGTTAACAGTCACTGAAGTTGATGTGACCCAAGTTCTGTGAAAATCGAACCATCGGTCTAGAATTTTAAAATAGAATAGAATAGAATAGAATGCCTTTATTGTCACTATACACATATACAATTTGCATTATAAGCATGTACAATGAGATTAAGAGCATCTCGCTAATCAGTGCAAGATTTAGTAGAGAAAATACTATAAAGTGTCTAGAAAATACTATAAAGTGTCTCTCTTATAATAGTGCAAAAAATTGTGCAAAAAAAGAGGGAGGGGGAGGTAGATGAGGTGACAGTTCTGTTTAAGAGCTAGACAATGTATATGTTAAAATTGCAATTGCACAGCAATTATAGTTTTTTCACCTATAAGGTTATTAAATTGGTGGAAACCAATATGGCAGATAATGACATCATAGGGTGCATTTGAGCAAGCATGAACACTGAAATCCGGGGAATACACAAATTACATTTTATTTCTATGACATACGGTTCAGGAGTTAGGACAAAAACAAAATTGAAACTTTGGACAAGGGGTGGTGCTATGGTGTTTGAGTCAGAGGCTTGAAATTCACTCCAGTAGACCACAAGACCCATATGTACTTGTGCCAAATTTCACCACAAATTTCAAGGAAATTAAGCCACCCTTGACTTCAATGACAGTGAATAATATTATTAACAACCAGAATGATTTCAATAGGGGTCATTAAGCCATAATTCAGCAAGAAGTTGTTAACGGTGTGTCATGTATTTTTTAATTACATGTGAAATTGAGTTTTATTGTGTTATGATGTTAATTAGTTACATTTTAATCATTAATATAAAAGATTCCCTGCTAGCTTCTCACAGTTGTACTTCCATGTACTTCATGTAGCATTTATTGCGTCATTGCCTGAGGCACACTAATAATTGTGTTTTTTAATCAGGCCCAGTGGTCACATTAATCATGATTCCTCTTAGAATTTGACTTCTAGTGGAGAAATATTGCACAGTGTACCTTTAAATTTGAATATAAATTCAGAAATTACTTAATAAATGTATCTTAAATAAATTAAAAAAACACAACCAAACTAAACAAATAACTAATCAACGCAACTCAACCAATGTAACATAGCCTCTTTGTTCAGCTCTTATCGTGGTTGAAATCTGTGGCGTTTAAACCTTAGGTAGAAAATAAAATGTGATAAATTACCATAACTATATAAATGTGGATATATCCCATTTCATGAAAGTCTACATGCCTCCTGGTGGTTCTAGTTTCAATGTTGCTCTAGTTTTGTCCGTGTTGTTCGAGTTTTTCTCAGCTGGAGCAGGCGACAGAGTTTATCTTGATCTGCTTGCTCTTGCTGAGGCCTGAAATGTCCCACCAGGGCTGTGAAAGGACCTGCAGGGATTAAACGCTTACTCTGCCCAGATTACTCGTGCTTCATGTGTGCTTGAGCTTATTTCAGAAGCTACCTCTGCTGCTACATATGATAAGAGAGAATTACAAGAAAACAGAGGAAACCATCAATACGACACAAAATATAATTACACCCAAATTATTTAAAATAAAATAATTTTAAGATTGATAGAAAGGATTAGCAATTGAGTTCTGTCCATTGCTTTTTCAAATAATATACAGAGAACATATAAAACGACTCCCAACTTTTTAGGCATCCAATCATCAGCAAATACGTAATGAACAAACACGCTTTGGCTATATCTGTGCATAATGCCGAGAGCTTTTCTGCGTAGTGTTTACAGAAGCAAAGGCAGGATCTTGGAAGGAGTGGCACTATTAGCCTACTGTCCTTTATCTAGCAGGGTTAAGCTATTTAATGACTTTCTGAGCAGTGAGATTCCCAGAAACCCTACGTAAAACCTCCGCCAGTTTCACACTTTGGTTAGATTAGGAAAAGTTAAATTTAAACACATTTATTTGTGAGATAGAACAAGTATTTGAAAATGAATAAATGGTCAAATAATCATTTGTGTATACTTTTGTGAGAGTCTTTTGTTGATTTTCAATAAACATAATAAAAATCATCAGATTTCAATATTACTGTTAATATTTATTTGGCGGATTAAGTACTTTTTAAATGTTCTTGTAATTAATGGAAAATTAGGGATAATTTATTATGTGTCATTTTGTTTTTGCAATTTAACATTCCCTTTTAATTATATGCTATTAATTAATTTCTTGACATTATTAACAAAACAATTTACTTAACAATTCGTTAAATTAAGATTTTTTACGAATAATAGGATTTAATTATAGAATCGTTTCATTTAACTTCACTGGTGTAATAAAAAAAAATCCTAAAAACACTGCTCAGATATGATTAATCAAATCATAATTTTACTCAAAAAATAGTAACAGGTTCTAGTTGCTGAACTTATATTAAAACAGTAGGACTGAACTTTTTAGACCAAAATACAGCTAAACATCAACATTCAGTATCATTATCACAAACATCAACCCCAATGTTAATGCTAATATACAATTGTGAATTAAAACATTACTGTCACTGTCTTTTAATGTGGCATTATTATGCAAAAGTAATAATAACTTTTAAATAAAAGGAGAAGTATGACATCTTTTAATAATGTAGTTCAAACTATTTCCTGAAACTTCTTTCTCGTTCACTCTCAATTCGACTTATACATCGACTTGTTATCATTTTGACAGAAACGCACTATCAAGAGAGATTCAAGTGAAGGTTATATATCTGACAAGTCATCGTCCAATGAAGCGATGGACCAGTTGAGCCCAGAAGCCAATCAGAGAGCAGGTAGGAGGGCTCTAAATGACATCAAATGTCAGCATCACCAGCTGCTTGCGCAAACCTTCGCTCTGTGTGTGTCTGTGACTTGTGGTCATCACCTGTCTGTTATTTGTTATCAAATGATTGCTGTTTTTATCTTTATGCAAAGTTTAACCCTTTTCACTTCAGCCAGATATTGAATCATGGTTGACAAACCTGTAAATGAAGAGAAATGAATTATACTGTGACTCTTTTAAGAAAGAAACAACCACAGCATGGCAGAACAGTTCATTCTACAAGAAAACTAACAATAAAGCATTTTCTATCTCTCTCAGTTATTAAGATATTATATTCATTCTATTCAACACCTGATTTTGCACTTTTGCGTCAATCGGCATTGATAAGTAAAAAATAAAAAAAACAGGCAAAACTAGAAAGTTGCTAAAATACACAAAAAACCTACATTTAATGTTTAAGTATTTGTGCTAGATGTAAAATATGCGAAATTAGAAAATGATAGATGTCTATGTATTGCTGTAAATCTTAATGTACCATTTAGTATGAAAGAAATTAAGACAATTACGAAAAATTGAAAGTTTCCCATCAGATTCAATGATCTTTGCCAACCTACTGTATGCTAAAATGCTTTAACAGATTAGAAATTGATAAAAACTAATTAATTCTAATAATATTAATTCTAGTGAGAGATGGATAATAAGCCTAAATGCAGCTGCTTTTACATTTAAATTTGCTCATAATAGCTTTTTAAAAACTGTGAATATTTACATGTACATATTTAAGTAATAAAACAAATAAATGTAACTTGCTCTTTTATCTCTCTCTCTCTCTCTCTCTCTCTCTCTCTCTCGCCTCTCTCGCTCTCTCTCTCTCTCCTCTCTCTCTCTATACGTCTCGTCTCTCTCTATCTCTATCTCTCTCTCTCTCTCTCTCTCTCTCTCTCTCTCTCTCTCGCTCTCTCTCTCTCTCTCTTCTCTCTTCTCTCTCTCTCTCTCTCTCTCTCTCTCTCCTCTCTCTCTCTCTCTCTCTCTCTCTGCTGCAGTCATGGCTCTAAAGACACCAGAGTATCCTGAGGTGCTTCTAGAGCCAGAAAGTCACCCCCACACCAAGTCCCGCTCTCCCTTCAGCCGGCAGCCCGTAAAGTACATCACACAATCCTCTTCAGGGGCACAGCCCCAAAAAGCTACCTTCTTCTTGTCCCAGGATGAAGCCAGCGGGGAGACACTTGTGTCACGCAGTGCAGACAGCAGCCTCAGCTCCTCTCCTGAGCACCAGCTCCCCACGAACACTCAAGAGCGTCCCGTCCTAAAGAGCGAGAGCCTGAGTGAGACAGGGGCACACAGGATGAGACCGGAGGAGAACGATTCTTTACTGACTGAACGAAATAAAAATCCACCAAACAACACCCTCGGGGGAAGAGAGCGCCTGATTCGGTCTCTGAGAAGGCGTCCTGCGGAGCAAAGGACAGCTCAGAAAAATGTGTCTGAAGTGAGGTTAAAGGTCGAGCAGCTCCACTTTGTTTGATAGTATCTGGTTTAAGCCTGTTTCTTAACGTTTCTGTACATTTCACAGAGGGTAGTTTTCTTCTTTACTGTACCGGTGTTTGTTTCTAATGCAAATTGACCCTATATAGATGATTGATTCTGAATCATGACTTCTTTGGAATGAATCTGGAATACATGAAAACCATTATACAGTTTATTATCTGATCTTTTTTATGTGTATATTTTTAAATATGGAAAAGATTTGATTCTCAGTATAATTATGAGAAGGTTGACTATATGCTTGATATATTTTTTTTTGTTGGGCAATGTCAGAAACAGCTTATGCACAGTAAAATCAAGTATTAAATTGATTCTGTTTAGAGTCTTTTTGGTCCTAAAAGAGTTAAATTATCAAAATAAAATTACAATTTTAAATTATCACAAAATTAAATTACAAAATACATTGTCTCCGTTAAGTATCAGTGGGTTATATGATAACGTCATGGATGTTTTAACTCATTTAGAGTGATATTTGTACTCTGAATCCTACTCTTGAGGGAGTTCATTTTACTCTCAGGATTTTACTATATACGTCTATGATGTTTGTAGTAACAATATATTTTCCTTTACTTTAAAAGTTTTCCAAAAAGAATGTACTGCAGATATATTCATGGATACTTGCTGTATTCAAATGTCGAATTTGTTTGTTATCTACAACTTTGCGAGGTTCATAAATTGTTTTTAAACTCTTAAGGGAATGAGTCTTTATTTCCTTTATATTTATTTCAGTTTAACTAGATTTAGATTCAAATCAAAACAGAGTGACAAATAAATCATTATGAAGGTAACGATTTCTAGCTCTTCTAAAATATTAATAAGAATATTAATAATTCATGATACTTATATAGCGGTTCACATCTTGACGGGGCACCCTCTGAATCCACCAGCATCCACCTGGATGATGTGATGGCTGCCATTCTGTTCCAGGACACTCACCCCACACCGGCTAATGGTGAAAGAGATATGGAGGGCTGTAGTTAAATCGTTTTTTCTTTTTTTATAACATAAATACATTTCCGCTAAACCGTTAACTCTTTTTATTCCTATGATGCAACAGTGGGAGATTTCCATTCATCCATCCATTTTCATGTCAGCTTTTTCCCTTTCAGGGTTGCCACAGTGGAATGAACTCTGGCACATGTTTTATGTGGCGGATGTCCTTCCAGCCGCAAGCCATCGCTGGGAACAATCGTTCTTACTCAATTCACTTACACCGCATGTATACTCAATTCACTTACACCGCATGTATACTCAATTCACTTATACCGCAAGCACCCAGAGAAAACACAGAAATGCCAACCGACCCAGCTGAGGCTCGAACCAGCAACCTTCTTGCTGTGAGACGACCGTGCTACCCACTGCGCCACCGTGACGCCTCAGTGGGAGATTTCTGAAAGTCAATTATATGACACCCCTGCCAAATATAGCATTATACTCACAATAAGGTGGATGCAGTGACATCACATATAGGCAGCAAGGTGAGTATTTGGATATACCCTTTTACTTATCCACAGCTCTCAAATTTACTAGAAATCATTTCTGATTGGTGGTAGTCTCAAAAGCGCATGCGCAATCATGCACTATTCTGCTGCAATTTAAATTATCATCTTGGTCGAACAATTAGCCGGTAGAGAGAGAATTGCTTTAACGGATTGTGAGTGTTTTAGTGTTCTAATAATTAAGTGCCAGCAAAAAGACTTCTAGATAGTGGATACTAGTATGACACTGAAACGTACATTGCGAGCAGGCGTTTCTGAGACTGCCGGTAGTACACTTCTCATTTATACAATATAGATTTTTTTTTATGTGTGAGATATGTTTTTGAGACTATTTATAGAACATCCCTCCTAGTTGTCATAATCATACTCATGCTACAGTGTGCACTTTATAATCAATCCTTAAATAATATCAGATAAAACAACAACTTGATTTTAGTGGTAGGTTTAGTCTGAAATTTCACTTTTCAATATACATTATTATGGGGTAGTTTTCCAAACCGTTAACTAAATGTGATCTACATTGGAATCAGTAGAAATCCAGGTGCTAAGGCATCACTTGCTTCTTTCTTGTATCTAATTTCTAATCTAAATGGTCCCACTAGATGGCAGAAGCGACCCGCGTGTGTTAACCAACTGCTGCCCTTAATTGAGCTTCTTAACAGCGGGACAAAAGATACAAATGGACAGAATTTTAAAAGATAAGCACCACAATGATTATAAAAACATTGGAGCAGTCCCACAGATCAAAATTTACAAGATGGCGACTTGGTAAGATTAGCTAAACAACATTGACAACACTTTACCGAAGACACAATATACATCATATATATTTAAGTAACGCTACTTTAAAAATTAGTAGTCAACCTAAACCATATAGAAATTGATTTATAGGAATAATGACGTTACAAACTACAAGTTAGCTGAAGTTTAGCTAAGAAGCTAACGTTGGTAAAACTATACCGTGATGTTTAGAATGTTGTGGTTTAGTCGAAAAAGCTTCTCAAATTGACAAAATGATCAAACTAGTTGTTTTCAGGTAACTAGTGCACAGTTTTATAATGTGATTCGTGATAAAGATCGTAATTAAAATGGGTTAATGGGTTAATTGATATCAGGTGAACGCTGTGTGTGAAACTCAAAGCTAATCTCTTAAAGGTGAAATATGTTCAGGACTAAAACGAAATACATACTTTTTGTTCTGATTTTACCTTCTTTTTTTTACAATCCTCACAGTAAAATTAAAAGTGTTAAATGAACACTCCTGGTGTCAGCTGTTTGGTATGTATAAACTGCCAAAGTGTTAAATGTAACACTATGAGAGTTATAATAACACTGAGAACTTAGATGAACACCATAGCCGTGTTAAAAAAAGTCCGGAGTCTCAACTCACATCCCAATATTAATCCAACTCTCAAAGCGTTAATTCAACTCTCAGTGTTACATTTAACCCTTTTGGTCACTAGGAGTGTTGTACAGTATACAACAATGTTGTATATTGTACAATTTAATTCTATTCCGAGAAGGAGCAAACAGACTCAATTTAGAGTCAATTTAACACCCTAGATTTGACTGTGTGTATATAAGCACAGCTCCAGAGTAATATTTGAGGTAAAATAACACACTAGTTCATATTAATTTAAGATAATATTGGGAAAACTGGGAATGCTCTTTATACCACAACCTTTCTAGAATGTATGAAAGATAGGTAATGGATGTGTATTTTAACACTCAAAAGCGGTTAAAGGTTCACCCCAGCAGTGTTCATTTAACACTGTGTATTTTTCTGTCTATTGATTGCTTGTTGTATTGTAAAAAATAATAATAATAATAATTAACAGCCACAAATATACACAGGCAGTAGGTGGCGCTATAAGTGCATCATCACTTAAGCATAGCAACCTGGTTCAGTGTCAACTGTTGGGCATGTGTAAATACTACCAGAGTGTTAAATGTAATACTATCAGAGTTATATTAACACTGAGAGCTTAAGTTAACACCACATCCATGTTAAAATTGAGTGGAATCTCCACTGACATCCCAATATTAATCCAACTCTCATAGTGTTATTTCAACTCTCGATGTTACAATTTTTTGTTTGTCCAACATTTGACTCTATAGTGTTGTGTAGACCTTCGTTTGCAGAGGTCTATACATTGTAAGTATGAGTTCTTCTGAATGTTTTATGTATTTATTAAAATCTACTCAGTGTTTAGTCAGCAAACCCTCTGAACACTGGCTTAAATCTCGAACTAAACTATGCAAAAACTCTCTCTCTCTCTCCAATTATCTCTTTTTCATCTCTCTTACTCTCTCTCACACACACTCTTTCTTTCTCTCTCCAATTATCTCTTTCATCTCTCATGCTCTCTCTCTCTCATACTCTCTCACTCACTTTCTAATTCTTTCTCTCTCTGTGTGTGTGTGTGTGTGTCTCTTATTTTATTTTGTTTTTTTGTTTTGTTTTATGTCATAACTAATATTTGAGTAAAGCACTGGTGTATTAAACTAAACCAACCAATCATATAATAGTTGTACCTTATTATATCTCTCAAAAAATGAAGACCCCCTCTATAATCCTTCAGCATTCCCCCCTCTGTCTATACTGATAGCATAGTACTATTTAACTATATACTTAATTAAAAGAGAACAAAGAAAGAAAATTGGTAAAAGAACAAAAAGCATGCAATATAGCTCTTCGATGAAGGAGTTGATTTATTGAGTTTCTCTGTGGGACATCAAGGCCACCTCTAGCCTCCTGAGGATTTCCTCTCCTCAGAAGAATATAAGGAAAAGAAGAAGAAGAAGACGCCAAAAAGAAGAAGATAAGAAAGAAGAAGAAGAAGGCAGACAATCACTCCCTCCAATCCTCCTCCTCCTCCTCCTCCTCCTCCTCCTCCTCCTGCACTTGTTCACTGCGCTCGTTCTCTCCATCACGCGCGCTCTCGCTCCAGAGCTCCGCACAAGCCTTGGAATATTCCTCTAAAGTCCGGCTTCTGGAGCTTCGCTGCCGCTTTCTCCTCGAATCCTTTTTGATGTTACCAACAGAAATCTCAGGAGGAGTGTGTTTCAGCACAAGGTGAGCGAGACCGGTTTGAGCATCACCTGCGCCTCTTCTGTAAACCGCAGCATCACGAGCTTGGATTGGTGCTTTTATTCATTTATTCTGAATACGCAATTAACTAATCAGTGTTAAATCGCGACTGCAAGAATTAGCTACTTTATAAAATGAACAGCGTGTTTTGTTCTATAAGAGAGGACAAAGAAAGCTTTAGACATCTGTTTAGGATTTTAAGCAAACAAAAGCATAAAACGTTAAACGTTAAAAATGTAAAAAAAAAATTACAAATATTAAAATGTATATAATTGTATACAATTTACATATGGACAAACTCCTAACAATGTAAATAAAAAATTGAAAGAACGCCTAATAGTTCAAAACAGTAAAAATTTCAAAAGATTTGTAAATAATAACGCGTCTTAAAATTGCTTCAGCATATTCTGTAGTTTTTCGGACAAATTTGAGTCTAAAAAAGAACAATTCGATAAAATATGACTAGTTTTTGCCACAAATTCACGATTTGTTGTTGAACATGTGTGTTCCGAGTAAAATGTAGCCTATTGATTCAAATAGTGCTGTTTCGAGATAAAAAAAAACTAACAATCACAGCTTTTTTTCAAGCGTGTAACCCGTCTTTTATTAATTTTTTTGAGGAAATAAATTTTAAAATCGGCATAACTAAATTATTCGATTGGGGCTCTCAAATGGAGATCTTAAATGTAATGTAATTAAAAACAAAAAGTTTTTAAACGCTCTGTTCACGGAGGTCCCTGTTATTAAATTCGACGGAAAAGCAAAAGTAAAATATATGTATTTACGGACTTTTTTCTAAGAAAAAAAAAACAAAACGAAACGTGTCGCAGAGGGTGAAAACAATATTTTACAACCGGGCCAAAATAAACTTTTTTTCATGATTTTACATTTAAATCGGTTGCGCGGCACCAAATTTCGAGTATTTATATCAGATTACATATTTTTATTTATTATCCTTTCTTAAATCTAACACAGGGTATATTAACACTTTGTTCACGTGACAAGCCATCTGCGGAATTACTTCAGTCTTGTCGAGAAACACATAAACAAAAATACATAAACTTTTATTCTGAACTTATCAGCCAGATAGGAGCGATAACGCTCTTAAATAATTAAAAACAAGGCGCTTTCGATGCGACGGATCGCGAATTCTGCCAGAAGTTTCTGTATCGATTTGATAAGTCAGTGAAACGGTTAGGTAAACGTTGAGTAAATTCTTTGTATTTTGCTGAATTTGGGATTTGTTTTTTATGTCTTAACATTCTCTTAAGTTAGGCTGATGCTTCCTAAGCAGGCATCCTTTCAGAAACGATCTCCAGTCAGAAATCGCTCTGAAATCACAAACTCCAGGACAGACGATCACGTTTTTTTGGACGAGCATGCATGGTTTGCTTCTTTTTTTTCCCCAAACCTCGTCGATGCCTCGTTATAAAGTGTCTAAATTCGCTTAAATTGTTGACTTATACTTTATAACACATGAACTCATGCACAGGGTTTTTATCCACAACAGGGATTGAGCAAAAGCGTTTTTTGGGGGGTATTGTGTCTGCATATCTTCCAAACGTACGCTTTCCTTATTCTCGAAACTAAGCTGTGGTAACAAAAAAAGAAAAGAAATAAAGACTGATATTAATAATGATCATTTTGTCCTGTCTGGGCGAGGTGTAATACGTGTGTCTGTAACATGCAGACTGCAGTGTTAGAATCAGTTTAATATATTTTGTATCCAATCTAATTAACCCAAAAGTTCTAACTATCTGTAGAATTAAAGGAAAGCTGTTTTTTTATGAATTGATATGTGGGGAAAAGTTTTGACCTGTAATGCTATTTTACAGACTGAATCTTTTTTTTTTTATTATTTTTTTTAATAGTACTAATATTTCATTTAAAGTTTTGGACCATGGTTCAATAAGAAGCAAGGAAATGTTATTGCTGCACAAAACTCACAACATTGGAGTACATTTTCAAAGCCCCAAGTAATCTACAAAAATAAAACATGATCAAGAAATTAAAGATATATCCGCATAATATCAAATGCATTCTACATTATACATAAAACAATCCCTCCCTGTGTTGTCATATATTCGTAACAAAACTATAATGTTTTCTTATGAATGCATTATAATGCTTCCTTTAAAGCCATTTTAAGAGTATTACGCACTTTAGAAATGCAGAATAGTTAATGTTATGCAATTATGACTATACCACCTTATACAAAATTCCAAATGTTAAGTATATGTATTGTATTTGTATTGTATTTTTTAGGGTTTATAGGCTTTATTTTTCCATAATTTTTATGTTATTAATAAATCAAGCTTAAAAATTCTGCTAAAAAGGACCCGCTTTCTTTTTAAAAATGATTTATTATGATGATGATGATGATGATGATAACAAGATGATTATTATAATATTGTACATCTTGTTTTAATAATGTTCTTCCAACAAAACCATGTTTAGATTATCAACAATTTATGTTCAGATTTTTGCAATATTTGGAAGTTTAACAAGCATGTTAGTAATTGAACTCATCAGTCCATACAGCATCCTTTCAAAAAGATGTAAATAATTTTTCAAATGTGAGTCTGGACACAGCGCTTTCCCTCTGAGTACATTTTTCACACAGCTCACCATTTACTCCACTAAGTAATAAGCTTTGGCTGTTTACGCATGCACCCTTTCACACTTTGCACTTCTCAAACCAGGGTCAAGGGCCTCATTTGCATATTCATGACATACTAGAATGAATAGAATTTCCTCACTTGAGTTGAGAAAAGATGCTCGTCTCCAGAGTTTATTTCTGTTTACCGTATGCTGTGATGGAATACGAGGTGGGGGATACATTCACAAATGTGACATATTGATGCAAAGAGTCATGGAGGTGAAATTGTACAAAATACATTCATTCATCTTTATGTCAGCTTTCTGAACCGCCAACTCTCTGGCATATGTTTTACGCAGCGGATGCCCTTCCAGTCGCAACCCATCGCTGGGAAACATTCACACACACTCATTAACACTTTAACACTATGGGCAATTGTTCTTACTCAATTCAATTATATCGCATGTCTTTGGACTTGTGGGGAAACCGGAGCACCCGGAGAAAACCCACGCGATCACGAGGAGAACATGCAAACTCCACACAGAAATGCCACCTGCTCCAGCCGAGCCTAGAACCAGTGACTTTCTTGCTGTGAGACGACCGTGCTACCCACTGCGCCACCGTGACGCCGTACAAAATACATTTGGGTGAAAATTTTGCTCAAAAGTTAATTTAAACATTTAGTTAACCATGTTTTACACATTGATACAGGAGTCATTAGGCAACATAGGTTAAAACGTTCTTGTTATGTTGTGATAATGACTTAATTTTTTTGTGATCATGACATAACAAGTGTTGGTTTGTCTTGATCATGACTTAATTTTCTTATAATCTCGACACAACAATTGTTGGTTTGTCTTGATCATGACTTAATTTTCTTTTAATCTCGACACAACGATTGTTGGTTTGTCTTGCTCATGACTTAATTTTCTTTTAATCACGACACAACGATTGTTGGTTTGTCTTGATCATGACTTAATTTTCTTTTAATCACGACACAACGATTGTTGGTTTGTCTTGATCATGACTTAATTTTCTTTTAATCACGACACAACGATTGTTGGTTTGTCTTGATCATGACTTAATTTTCTTTTAATCACGACACAACAATTGTTGGTTTGTCTTGATCATGACTTAATTTTCTTTTAATCACGACACAACGATTGTTGGTTTGTCTTGATCATGACTTACTTTTCTCGTGATCACGACACGATTGTTGGTTTGTCTTGATCATGACTTACTTTTCTCGTGATCACGACACGATTGTTGGTTTGTCTTGATCATGACTTAATTTTCTTTTAATCACGACACAACAATTGTTGGTTTGTCTTGATCATGACTTAATTTTCTTTTAATCACGACACAACAATTGTTGGTTTGTCTTGATCATGACTTAATTTTCTTTTAATCACGACACAACAAGTGTCACAAGAAAAACAACAGTTGTTATGTTGTGATCACAAGATGATTAAGTCATGATCATGACATAACAACCCTTATTATGTCATGACCATGAGATAATTAAGTCAGAGATCATAACATAACAAGATACAAATATTGTACCTATTGTTCCTCTTTTGACTTCTGTACATTGATTATATTTTATCTTCAATATTTCCTTCAAAAAATCCGTTCTAGATTTTCTACAAAGCTGAAAACTGTCTTTGACAAGAAATAATTACATTTGTCATCCATACGGTCACTCATCTTCAAAAACCTGCATGTTAATCTGAACTGATTAACTTCAGAAGTTTAGTGTTCTCAAGATATATTCTGTATCGATCTCATACAAAATGTAAATGAAATGTAATGTAAATATATATAGTACAATCAAGGGTATCCTTTATGATCTTTTTAATAGCACTATGTTTCTCCTTGTTATATGTCTTTAGTCAGCACTCCAAAGACGTAAGGAGCGGGATGAAAACAGAAGAAAACCAGTCATGTCTTCAACAGGCCCCCTCCGCCACCCCATATGGTGAGTCACTGGCTTCTTGTCATTTCTTATACTGGGCTATTCTGGTTTGTTGATGGTAATAATTGGGTGCGCTTATTTTCAAATGCCTCTAGTGTTGAATATCTCTGTTAAATTACTCAAAGGAAGCTTCTTAAAAAGTTTGCAGGTGCATTAATAATAAAAAAACCTTTGTTCTAAGAGCAAGGTGCTTATTTTGTTATCCCTCTCCCTTACTCGCACACACACATGCACACTATAATGCATTCAAATTCCAGGAAAAAGCAAGAAAGTATGCTTATTTTTTACAGTCTAAAGGCTTAAGTGTACCAACTGATGAACAACAGTAACATGGAAAATCACAAACAGTCAAGAATTTCAAATGATTTCATTGCTTTGAAATAATATAATAGAAATCTACAGGGCAAAGCAACCATGAATAGTAAAGAAGATAGAGAACATTTTAGATTGGATACTAAACAAAAAACATAACTTCTTCAAAGTTAATGTTTTAATCATTTACATGGTCAAGTTTGTGATAAGAGGTTAAAACAAACCCATGTCCTTGAAAATAAGCGATTTTATTGTTCTTTCTTAAATAAGTTATATGATATACTGACAAAAATGACATAATTTATTAACCTGGTAATGACAGTTGTGTCACATGTTTGAAAGCATGATTAGTTTTTGTCAGAATGAACACAGATTTTATATATTTATGCAAAAAAGTATCTGAAAATTTTTTTTGTCACCACTGCTTTGAATATAAACAATATTCCAACTGTGTTCAAAGTATTTCCCACATTGTGCATCAAATTAAGATATGTCACCTGAAACTATTCATTCATTTCTCGGAATGTAAATGTGGCTAAATTAAGCTTTAATCACCTCGTAGTGGATGAAAATGTCCTCAGAACTCAAGGCTTGTGTCAAAGACCTTGAGTTTAATGCACGTTCTTACACACGTTAAACCAGTTTTTAACTGCATCACTATTCATTTCATGTGTTTTATTGTTTCCACGTGTTTAGGTTTTGAGTTCAGTCAACATACTATTTTTTTAATTTAATGAATGCAGGAAGAATACAGTTTGATTGTGCTACCGCGATCATATTATTATTATTACTGTAATACATATTAATAATGCTGTAACACTATATACAATGCTAATAAGTTATATTATACTTACTCTGAAGTTCTTCCATGCAGCTTCATGGCATTCAGAGAGGTAGATGCTATTAGCAATTCAGATACTGGCTGGATGAAGTAATTCATGCTACTTCTTGCCTATTGTTGTTTACTACTGTATGAGTTCCAACATACTTCATACTACATATGCAATGGAAGTACTCAGTCTTTATTCTTTGTCTGATTCACGTCCGAACAATGGCAGTTATATTTTCATGCCATTATAGGCACTTTTGTGTTTTTATAAATAGACCAAATAATCAAATAATCAGTTTCAAAATCTATTTTGGTTTAGATTTGTTCTCTAGTGCAGATTTTTGATGGCTCCGTCTCTAAAAAACAGACTAAAGATGCTGGAAATTTAATTCTGCCTCAACTGTGACTAAATTCTTGAATAAACATAAAAGAAAAAATATAAGATGTTCCAATGTGACCATCACAAGTTTTGACAGAAAGGTCAAAATATTGCTTGCTGGCATAGTAGTGAGTTAGTAGGTCATGTATTTAGCTTTATAATCATAATACAAAGTTTTAAAATCTAATTAAATCACAATTTTTAACCCCCCTTTTATCTCTACAAAAAATAGATAAAAGCATAAGTAAACCCAAAATCTCAAGAAATTCTTGAAGTGTATAGTGAACCACTAGAGGTAGTTTTAAAAATGAAATTAGATTAAAATATATAACTGACTGAAAATTAATGTGTAATAAATAACAGACTGTTGCTGTACTAGAGACACCTTGTGTACCTATTTAGAGCTTGTGTCCTGACTGCTCTCGTTGTATCCTGATACCAGCTCTCTTCTCTTTCAGAGCGTGTGGGGGGCGGAGAGGTGTGTGCTGGGTGTGAGTCTCCTATCGCCGACCGCTTCCTGCTGCGCGTGAACGAGCTGTCGTGGCATGAGGCATGTGTGAAGTGTGCGGTGTGTCTCAGTGTGCTGAGCGGTAGCTGCTTCTGCCGAGATCGCTTGCTTTACTGCAAGCATGACTACCACAAGTAAGCAAAGGCTATATACACTCATTGTGGAGAAATAGTTCACAATAGCAGTAAGAAATAATGTGTGGTGTTCACATGCCCTTTATTTTCATTGATCTTCTGGCTATACCCCTGTGTTTTAGAAGTAACCTTTTGAGGAATTAAGCATAATAAAATCTGATTTTTTTTCTTAAAATAAAATGACCTTTTTGGAAAGTTTTAAGACCCAAAGTTGTAAGTTGGTAAAGCTATTAGTAGAAAGACATATATTTGTTTCTTATTTTGAACAATAATTTAATTTGGAACTTAATTTGTATTACTAGACTGTGCATTTTGAGAAGAAAATGTTATCGGCACATAAAATCCATTCTTTTTAGCATAACTCAATCTAACTCTTTGTTAGTTAATGAATCCCCATGTCTGTGATTAATAGGTACAGTTCTGCAAATAACTGGAACCATGTTCCTCAATATTATGAATCTGAAATATAGATCTGAAAATATGGTTGCTAGGATAAATGATCTGGTTGCTAAGGAGGGGTAAGGGATTTTACAGAATTTTTACTGTCACCTTGGCTGATATAAAACAATCATCATCTGAAAATAAGGTTCCAAGGAGGGGAAGTGATGTTAGATCAAGCTTTGCTTGTCACTTTGAGTGATATAAAACAACTCTCATTGTCCTTTTTTCTGAATCTGAAAAAAATATTGTACAATATGGTTGCTATTTGGTTGTTATGGATGAGTTAGTGACCTCATTTTGATCACTTTTTTTCTTTTGTTAAGATGTTTGTTTATGTAGGTTTTTTTTTGTCTACGCATATATAATTTGTAGTTTAATCAAATATCATTATTTTATAATTTTAGGATAACCTGCCTTTGAATTTACTTAGTGTTGCAAAGAATTTCAGTAAATTTTCTCAATTATTTTAACATGCTATATACATAAAACTTGATTGATAGATAGTGTAAATAAGATTCTGCCGCTATCCTGGAAAACTAAACACAATAAGACTCAGATTGTTCAGTTAAAATGTCTGCGTTTTTAGTGCCCAGAGTATGCTTGCATCAGGTTTTTCAATAAGAAGACATATCAGACTTTACAGTGTACATGATGTATTTGGTATAAATTCTCTAAATGCTCTTCTGACATTTCCTTCATCAAGAGTGAGTGGCACAGTGCGTGGCACGGGTTTCTGAATACACTGGTTAGCTTTGACAAAGCTAATTCTCTTGATGTATCAGACTGTATTGGTTGTAGGAGATTCGGGCATGCCATATTTTCATGGTGACATCATCAACAGGAGTGTAGACAGTTGAAGGGCGATTCTGTGGCCTCTTATCTTTGTTGTGAAAAGTGTCAGACACCATGAAGAGGTGCGGACGCTCCCTATGATGCTGAAATCTGGAGACTAACAGAGTGTAAAGATACCACTGAATAGAAGAGTTGGGAAACGTCTCCTCCTCCTTGCAATTGAAAAAAAATTCTCAGCTTTTGAATTGTTTTGTTTTGGGATGTTAAAATAATCAAAACTTCTATGTTTGGTTTCCAAAGTTTTGAGCAGAATGTTGTATAAAAGTAATTAAAACCAAAATCATGAAACAATCCTCAAACGAAAGAGATTTTCACAGCGTCTATAAATAAAAATGTTTGTGGTACTGACAGGCTCTGACTGAGTATAGCATAGAGTGCAGTTTGGCATGCATGCAATTAAAAGAGACAAATATTGCAAATCCAAACCTTTAATTGAGATTAAACTGAATTTAAGAACAAGTGTGATGTGTTCAGATGCTCCGGTACAATATAAGCAGCCTAATTCAGAACAAATTACATCATGTCCAGAGTAGATCTCGAAATTCCAGAAGAGAGAATGTTACAGGATTTCAGACGAGACATGATGAACCCATTGATTAGTCTTTTTGTGGTGGAGAGAAGCACCATAAGCAGTCTGAGAGGTAGTCTTCTCACTGCCTACTGGCTACATCACAGTGATACGGATGTCCTATTATTATCAGGATGTCATTATAGTTAAAGCGCACATGCGCTAGCTTTAAAAGAACAACACGTTTGTGTACCTTTTGAGTAGGGCCTCACTGCAATTTAGGAGTATGTCCAAATCCTCTTGCCAATGTGTGCTGTGACATGTACACGAACGTCTTTGTTGTTTGTTAAATTAGGCAATAGAAGCGATAGTCTTCAAAAATGAACACAAACGCTAACAATTTTAACCTTCCCCTTTACACCCAAGTCAATCAACCTGGTTGGAAAACTGGCTTTTGATTTTTTTACAGTAGTCACAAGAAACAATTATATTTAACAAAAATGTCACTTAACCCCAACTAATTCATATGAGGCAGATGGTCTTCAACAAAAAAGTCCCCTAACCCCATCCATCTTCATGTCGGCTTGCTTCCCTTTCGGCGTCGCCACAGCGGAATGAACCACCAACTCTCTGGCATTCGTTTTACGCGGCGGATGCCCTTCCATTGCTGGGAAACATTCACACACACTCATTCACATTCATACTCTATGGACAATTGTTTTTTCTCAATTCACTTATACCGCATGTCTTTGGACTTGTGGAGAAAACTGGAGCACCCGGAGTAAACCCATGCGATCACGGGGAGAAAATGCAAACTCCACACAGGAATGCCAACCGACCCAGCCGAGGCTCGAACCAGCGACCTTCTTGCTGTGAGATGACCGTGCTACCCACTGCGCCACCGTGACGCTCTCCAACCATATCATCAGAGTCAATTCTAAACATATTAGTATTCACATTTTAGTCAAAATATACGCTTAACACTCCCTTTCACACGCTCTGAAAAGTTTCATGTCAAAAGCCCATAATCTGGACAAAAGTTTTGGAAGATCAGACACACCAATGTTTCTCATTTTGCACTTGCCCTCTATTAAGAGACAAACTAAATGACCCAGTTTTTCAAACATGAGAGTGGGCTTTTAGACTGACTAAATTGTGTTACTGTTCAAGCCAAAGAAGTTCTAATTCATCACTCTCTGAATTATAAAGACATATTGTAAAATAAATTAAATCCAGGCATTATTCAGATTTTGAAGGAAATTAATTTGAGTCATCAGCAACAAAGTGATAGTTAAGAGCAAAAACTGCCTGTAGCAAGACAGAAAAATGTAGTAGCCCTTGAATAGAGCCCTGATGGGCACCAGTTTGAACAAATCTCTTGCTGAAGTTAAAGCCATACATTAAAACAATGATAAAATTGTTGGCAAAATTAACAGACAATTTTTAAGCAGAGCCAGTTACAACAAACTCTGAGAAACTAGATGTTTTTAGCTGCATATTTCTTGTCATTGTGTAGATCAGATAGAGAGTGGAAGAGCATAAATCTATTTGTGTTTCTGGAAAGAGAGATCATTTGAGATGCTGCACAGTTGCAGTGCCTGTAATTACCATACTAACTGCACTTCACACTATGAAGAAAAATGGGAGTATAGCTTTGGTATTAGTTTTGCACCAAAGCTTAGATTGGGCTTGTCATATCAGTAGTTATGAATCAGGAGGTGGCTAAAGGATCCTGGTGCAAGCTGGTACTATTGTTGCTGCTGACTACAATGGATTGTATAGTTTTTTTTTTATTCAGGAGAACATTTTTAACAGATACTTTTTAATCGTCATAATTTGCTTAAAAAGCACCTGATGGACAGGTGGTGGTCTTGCATTTTAGTAATTATTTAAACTTGTCCTCTGGCTCTCTGCTTCATAGTTGTTTGTTAGAAACCTAAAGGTAATGTCATTGATGCAACATTCTTAGTTCATTCTTTTTTTTAAATTCAGATTGAATAGCTCTTAGCATTCCATTTTGATTAAAGTTTAATTATAAAATTCTTTGGTTTTGTACATCTGTTGTTTGTTTTTTTGTTTTTCTGTGGAAGTTGTGGCTGAATACAATTGCTCGCAGTTGTTTTTGTGTTAACATGTTAAGAGCTAAAACACCTAATTATCTGTTCACACAAGGACTGTTAACTTAAAAATTACTGAAAGAATTGCTACAAATAGCTCAAGAATCGTTTCTGAATGTTATAAATTCATCTCTATCGCTAGGTTACATTCCCAAACAGCTAAAACATGCAGTAATTAAACCACTAATCAAGAAAACGCACCTGGATCCTACTGAGTTATCCAACTATAGGCCAATCTCTAACCTTCCGTTCTTGTCAAAAATATTAGAGAAAGTTGTAATAGCACAGCTCAGCTCCTTCTTAAAGAAGAGCAACATTTTTGGTTAGTTTCCATTGCTATGCAGATGAAATCCAGCTCTATATCTCAGCAAAACGACCCTTTAAAGCTAAATAAGATCTCAGAATGTGTCGCTGATATCAATGATTGGATGAATGAAAATTTCCTAATGCTAAATCCTGATAAAACAGAAATATTACTTATTGGCTCTAAAAAGCAATTACAGAATCTCTCAGTTTTAAATATGGAGCTGGGGAGACACACTGTTAATTTCTTCACTACAGTTAAAAATATTGCCGTTATTATAGATAGTGAATTGATTTTTAAGAACCATATCTCTTATGTTACTTGTTACTCTTATGTTACTCTTATGGATTATTGTAACGCTCTGTTAGCCGGCTGTTCGGCACCACGCTACAAAAATTACAGTTAGTCCAGAATGCAGCAGCTAGAGTTCTCACAAGAACTAAGAAATATGATCACATTACACCGGTTTTGTGCTCTCTTCATTGGCTTCCTGTAAAATATCACATCGACTACAAGATGCTGCTCCTTGCCTTTAAGGCGCTGAATGGCTTGGCTATGTCCTACCTGAGCAGTCGATCACAAGAAGAAGGACTATTGATTATTCCAAAGATTAGTAAATCCACCAGAGGGGGAAGAGCGTTCTCATATAGAGCCCCGAAGCTCTGGAACAAACTCCCGGACGTTGTCCGGAGCTCAGCTACGCTCACAGAGTTAAAAACATAATTAAAAACAAATCTGTTTAAGCTAACATTCGAATAATTGGCTCCTGTTATCGATTAAAACAGATATGAAGTCTAAATGCTATAAACATACAAACTGTTGAAAAAAAAAAATGTGGTTCAATGTGCCTATCTAACCCTATCATTTATCACTCATCCTGCAACTGATGTTGATCACCTGTTTGTTGTCTGTTACATTTTTTTAACCTTTGTTTTTCTTTCATTAGTTTCTGCTTTGTCTTTGTTTGTTTTGTTTTTGTTTTTTCAGGTGTTGTCCGGTGAACTTTTCATCGATGGATCTTAAGTTTATATATTCTTTATGCTGGGGAGGTGACTAGCACCTGCCTCAGTCAGCGAGGCTCCCAGGGGCCTCACAGAGGGAACTCCTATTTACCCTACCTGACCAACACTAGCACTTTGTGATGCTGCTTTGAAAGCAACTGCTAAAAAAAGCCCTATATAAAAACTTGATTAATTAATTGATTGATGGATTCATTCATTGTCACATTACAAATAATTTTGCTATAATTTTAATATTACTATTTAGTATTAGTAATACTAGTTTTCCTCTCCTCAACGGGGAACTGCTTAAAGGTGCATAAGCTCCACTTTGGAGTGTCATCGTTTTAAACTTAAAAACTGTATGAAATATTGTTTATAACTGTTGAAATGGGGAAAGGTCGACTGATGAGCATTGGAAACATTGAATTAGGTGGGGTTTGTGTTGTATTGTAATGCTACTTATTAGCTAATTTGGCTATTTGTTGGTCAGAGTTTGGGAAACTTGAATATTTTTGCAAAACTTTGAAATTTGTGTTCTCCTGTAGAAATCAAGTTACCTTGTTTGGAGTCACTATTGTATGTTTTTAATGCTTTTCATTGGTCAACATGGGATATATATGACCCCTATTGAATTGCCATTTTCACATTTTGGAATTAAGAATAATTAAAAATAAAATTAAGAAAGAAGGTTAAGCATGAAAGTTAAATATTATCAAGACATTTTTATATAAAATACATGACAGAAGCTAAAAGTGTAGAATTGCACACAGAAAATATATATTTGTATATTAGTGATTATTCATGAAACATTGAAATGAAAATGCTTTGGAAAAAACATTTAATTCCTTTACACGGGTTGAAAACTTCTTTCATCCATGAGGTTTTGTTTTGTTGGGCAGATACTATTTATAAAAACTGTGTCTCAATAGTCTGTGGGCAGCGTAGTATGTGAAGAGTTTGAGGAGGAGAGTTGGCTCACTTCTCAGTGTATGACCTTGACTGAGTCTTCTACATTACAGTGTCTCCTTGTGTTTTGGCCGTCTGTCCGTCAACACCCTCCACTCCTCTCTCCTTCACAAGCCTCCCGTCTGCAGCAGGTGTCTGCCCCAGTTCCTTATCACCAAGAAATTTCTTATGAACCAAAAAAAATATCATATTATGCAGTTAAAAAGGACTGTAAACCTTTTTACTGTTATAACTGTAATAATTATACACACTGTCAAGACAGCTTCATACAGAGAGCTGGAATTCAAAAGGATTAAATAGTTAGGTGTTGTGCAGGTCTTATTGGTAAGCGTAGCTTTTGTGGTGACTCCACTAGTGAGTGCAGAACATCAGATTGTTACTCTGAGGTGTTTCTTGCAAGGTGTGAGCTAGTGGTATGAAGGACTTTAGGAAACAGAGAAGGTGAATGAGAGTCATACAGTTCCAGCAGACAACTTTGATTCTTGATCAGTTTTTCATCACTTAAGTGCCCTATTATAATCTTAAAAGGTTAAAATATTTAAAGATTTTAGGAGATTCCAGCAAAAGATTACCATTTAAGTGAGGTAAAAAAACAGTTTTATTCTCTCACAATATGTTTTTACATGTCCAAAATAATTTGTGCAAAATCTGTGTTCAAAACCCTTCTCTTTAGGTGACGTTCCTTGGATCGAGTAGAAGTAAAGGTCCCCATACACCTATCCGAATTGAGATTAGCAAGGACATTCAGAGGGTTTTTATTAAATATTTCATTTTCATTATACTTTCATCGAGGAGAATATAAACATTCATAAATAATTTGTTTGATAATCAATAGTTTTGATTATCATGTGATTAACAAAGCCCACCATGATGATACCCAATGGCAAGGTGCATCATTGCATCAAAATATAAAAATAAATTAAAAACATGTAATACTGGAAGATATTAATTATCTGAAAATTATACTGTATTTTGACCAAACAAACATGAAGATATTTTAGGACAGAGTAAATCTTAGGTCTTGAGCTTGAAAGTATTGATTTAATTTGTCACTGAAATAAACAGGCCCTCAAGAAGACAATTATAAATTACATTTTTTTTTTCATCAGTTCACTATCAGTCCAACAGCTTCAGCTTACCTTCCAAAAACCAAAGCCAAACTCCTATTTATTAAACCCACATACTCTTGCGAACAAATATTCAAATTCTCTCACTCATTGTTTTCCCAATTCCAGCCTTCTCCCGGCGCATCCCAGACAAGTCAGTCCCAGACCAATAAAGGCTTTGAGCCCCGGGGTATGGAGCCTGAATCCCTGGTAGAAAATTAGAGTACAGCAAGTGTCTCGGAGGCCTATCAGTGCGCAGACAGGGGACCGGATATTTAAGATTCCCCTCATTTAATAAATCACCCAGTGGGATGGTGAGCTAAACCTAAATAGCCCCCAATGCGAAAAGAGGTTGCACTCCATGTACATGACAAATCATGAAGGAAATCTCTTTAACGTTCTTTGTTTCTACAAGACTGTATGTGGCTAAAGGATCTAGAGTTCCTGTAAAATCCTCAGTCGTAGAGCCAATTTACACTGGTGCTTAAGGAAACCTTTAGCTTTAATCAGCTCTCTCCGTGTGCTCCTCTTTTCCAGCTCGTCCATCATTGTCTGCTTTCTAATAATATTTCTCTGGCAAACTTCGTTTCCTACTTGTTGAGATTTATAGCCATGATGACATCAATCAGTTTATTTCTCAATTTATCCCACATTTTGGCTAATCGTCTCCTGCTCTGGGTCAAGGAGGGGGAGTGGGGAGGGGTTCACGATTGGGAATGTTGTTAATTATGTTTAAGACATGACTACATGCTGTGTTGTACTTGGAGTTTTGTTGTTCTGTCAGTCCGACATGAATATGACGTATGGGCTTTGTTATTGCTTGCTGCTGTACACAATCCTAATTCTGCAGAGTAACTAATTGATGCCTTCTGGTGAATGGAACTAATGAGGGCATTAGTTTTAATGTTCATCCTTTTATTGTTTTTTATAACCAGATGCTATGTGTTGAAGACTTTTGGAGTCATTTCACAGTAAACTTGCTTCATGCTTCATGTTTGTTGTTAAGGTATTCAACAAAAAAGATTTTTATTGAGGGCAACATAGTGGCGCAGTGGGTATCCCTGCTGCCTCTCAATTAGGTTTTCACCTGCTTGAGGCAAGGAAGGGGGCTTCTTGTGTGCCATTTGCATTTTTCCGTCTGTAAAATAGTGAAAGAATAATCAAATAAATCTTTGTGTTAAGAATGAACATTTTTTTTTTTTTTTGTTATGAAACCTGTTTAAAAAAAATAATTTCAAACCATCTTTTTATTGGTGAATTACTATAATGTCATCAGGATAGTTAACATATATAAGATAATATTGATTTATCTATACTTGGACATCTTTCTAGACTTGGTCTTGGTCTTGATCTTTTTTTTTTTTTTTGCTGACGACAAACAAATGTACATTCTCACCAAACCTGGTAATGATCTCGATTTTTAACAACATCTCAAACAGTCTCAGACATGTATGAATGTAAATTTCCTTTGCCTGAATAGTGGCAAAACTGAATTAATACTGATTGGCTCCCGACATCAAATAGAGCATGTTACATTTGGCTCCTACTGTCTGTCACTTGAAGGCTTGCCATTAGAGACTAAGAGCAAAATTAGGTACCTTGGTGTTTCATTCGATTCGTGCCTGACTTTTGAACAGTTTGTTCAGACGCTAGACTGCATCCTATGCTGCAGTTTTCTGTTACCGAAAGACTCATCAATGCGTTCATTGTCTCATGTCAGGACTGCAGTGTGTTCAGAATTCAGCTGCTCGTATTTTGACCGGGACCTTAAAATGTGAAAAAATCACACCTGTTCATAAATCAATCCACTCTCTCCCGGTCCATTTTCGTGTTGATTTAAAATTTATAACCCTTACCTACAAAACACTCCATGACCTTGCTCCTGCATACTTGTCATCACTTGCTCCTCTCAGTCAAAGCTTTTGTCTGTAACACGCACTTACAATGAAACTAAAGGAAACGGGACTTTTTCTGTCTATGCACCGACACTGTGAAACTGGTTTCTGATTTGAAACCGTTAACCTCAGAGATGAAGCAGTAAATGAGTTTGATTAAAATTGAATAGAATTAAAAACAATGTGTTTAGTGGACATGCCGATCTTGAACTCACAAGTTAGCTTACAAAGTATTAGCTCAGAAAACGCAAGCAAATATGGCGAGATTGCGATAACGAACTGTGGAGCTATCCATGAAAGGGCCTCTGGACCGAGAAGTTACCCGGGCCCGAGAACAGAGACATGGAGAAAAGGATTTTGAGACAAATAGTGGGTCAGCAGAAGGTATGCTCCAGTCTCGTCATTCCAGTCTCCCAAGCTCGCGCCTAGTTCTGCACCATTCTCATCAGTGAAGGGAGCGGATATCTTTATGCTAGTGACACCCAGTGAACACCGGGTTTGAAAGCGGTCAGTTAGGCGTGGGAGAAACTGTATTCAAATTGAAGTCTGGCCCTTTAAATGCTCTTGAGCTCTTGCTGATTCCGACCCCTCCTGTCTATCATACCTTTTAGCATTGCATCCTCCCCTTTACACTTTTGGAAGAAAAGAAAATATAAACTTTCCAACTGCAACCTACCATCACTTAGAAGATAGACTAGACATCACTACTGTGCATGGGGATGATGGCTGACTGTTGGTTCAAATTTAGAAATCTCTAATAAGGTTTGTTGTTGGGATCTTAAGGGTGTGATGTTACAAACATGGCGATCTGAGTAGGGCTGGTATGGGATGTGTAATTTTAGCTTATTATGAACACTATAGCTTAGTGGTCCGTTATCTTATTGGTATTCCAAGTTGAGTATATTCTTGTTTATATTCTATTTTGAGTTCTAAAATGCTGTATTGCCCTGGCAACTATCTGTTCACACACATGGAAAGTCCATTTTGTCTTGGTTTCTTGATTCTGCTGAAATTGTAAGCAGACCTAAAAGGTTTCTCCATTGTTTTTTTCTTCTGCACTTTAAGGACCAGTGGTTCGAGGATTATTGTGAAGATTGTGTTGATAAAGGGTGATATGAGAGGTGTAAGGAGCTTGGATAGGTGATGGCTAGACCCATAGCAAGGTGCAGAAGAAGATCAGAGATATCGCCACAGTTTTTGCATAATTTCTGATGAGTCTCCATCACCTCACCCGCCGCACAACAATTTCATTACAGACGGCTAATAAATGTTTCATGGCAGAACAAGCTGCTCGCCTCAGCTTTATTAAATCTGAGATAATAAAAGAAGAATGGCAAAAAATGAAAATGGGAGGGGGTGAGATAGGAAGAATGCCATAGATATCCTCAAACAGGGCTGCCATATCTTCTGTTTCTGAGGCAACGAATCCCCTGTCCCCCCTCTCGCCCCGGCACGGCGAGACAGGAAATGAGAATCTGCCAGACAGGATATTGCGTTCTGGTGGCCTGGGGATTAGCTGTTTAATCCAAACACACACACGCTCACAGACTCACACTACTCGACACATCGATCCTGTCTGTCTCTGAGCCCCAGAGTACAGCACACGCAGTCACAAGGGATGCCAGAAACCCATCAATGCTTGGGACTGTAACGTAAAGACAGGTGATGGTGTCAGACCGGGAATGTGGCACAACAAGAGCATCAATGATGCTTTTTTCATCTGGGTATTATGAAGCCAATTCAAATTGTTTATTCCTTTACCATGCTCTGGTTTGATGTTATTCTAGAGGTGTTTTAGTAGAGATTTGTGGTATCTGAAGAATGAAACCTGGAGGATTAACTTTGTTCTGAGATGTCTAAATTCACATTATTGCTGTTGTCTTGCTCAAACAAAAGTTTCAAAAACAACCTCGGAACAACAATGGAAAAATAAAACAAGATAAAAACTAAATAAATTGATAATATTTTTTAAGTCTCTTTAGCTTTTCAGACTTCTAGGAAAGAGGCTGTCTTCTTTGCTAACTTAACCTGTCATCCAGTGATTTAAAGTTTCTTATGCCATGGTCTGTCTGAATACTCGATTCTGATTGGATTAACTGTTCACTCTATACATCCTTGCAAAACATTAACCTTTGTAAAAAAACAACAACATTAGCAGCGGAACATAACATAACTAGCAGAGCTGGGAAAAATATGTCACTGCCCTTTTCTCCTGTAACCCACCTCTGCACATGTGCAGTCTCTATCTGTCTGTCATGGAGGTGGTTAAATCCCGCTCGGTGAGGCTTCAAACAGCTGGAAGCGGCTGCATATCGTCCATATTAATTATAGTTGGTGATTAGAACATTAAAACACCTTTTTACCTAAAGTTTATAGTCAAAATCTCCCATCAGAAAAGGTGACCAAGTTGGGAAAATAGTTAATGAGTCTGCCTATCTCTCTGTGTTTCCATTAGATTTGGAGTAAACAGAAATTGTTAGACCTGTCATTATACCCAACAACAACAATCCTGCAGACATAAGACTGCTACTCCATGAGATAAAGTGATAAAATGGAAAAAGATATCGACTCACTAGGGACAGTTATAATATTTTTGGGATGTCTCTGGTAAGAAAGAGTTGTAACTGACATCACAAACATTTAATTACATTTGTCACAACACAGTGGATTTATTTTTTTATTATTATAGTGTGGTTTTGTATCAACACACTTAAAACCGTACTTCTTTTCCCTCTAGAAATAAATGCCTTTATTTGAAGCCTGTCAAAAATCTACAGTAGTTTTAACAGTAGTTTTGACCTTTTGTTTTTTACATTATAGTCCTCTGTCCTTTAATGACTAATTTGAAACACAAGCGTCAGAACCTAAACGTTTTTACTGTGAGAGGCAGGTAGGGTTTTAGGGTTTTTCTTTTCTTTTCTTTTCAACTAAAGAGTCAGAGTATATGAATAAACATATCAGATGCTCAGGCCCTGTCCACAAGTACCCGGTTACACCCGATAATGTTTTTTTCTTACCCTGTTTATGAAAAAAAATCTTGTCCATATCAGCACGAGTAGAAAAAAAAACACATCCACACAAAACCGGGTTTCTCTACCCAATAGAGGGCAGTAGACTCTTCCCCCATTGAGGTTAAATCAACCAATCAGATGCTTCTTTCAGCTCTGTGCTGAGACTTCAGACTTCAGCGCTTCCTTTTAATGGCTGGGAAATACAGTTCACATCAAAAATAAGAATAAGGTCTTATTTTAATGAAAATGCTCTCGTCTGCCTTTACCAACAACTCTCAACAATTCCTCATTTGTCTAAGGCTCAAACGGTTCTTTTTGTACGAGGTGAGCGTGTCTGTAGCAATAACACACATTGCTGCGGTTGACGCCTCTGTTCTGTGATTAAACCCGTTATTAAATATCTTGTGTGCTTGTGTAGTCCTGTACATCTCAGAATATCTGGTTTAGCTCAGAGAGCCTGAGTGCAAGCCCTCGCTCTGTCTCCATTAACCATATGGAGCTCTGAGAAAATGCTGACGCATCAGGTAAAGAGCTCATATAATGTCTTCAAACTCCTGAACCAGAACTTGTGCGGTTATGCTGTCCACACGGAATGGAATCAGTAGTGTTTCATATGAACTCTGTTACAGTGAAAACACTGCTGCAGTTACATGTTGACGAACCCTGTAACCGAGTGTAAAAGCGGCGTTACAAAATAACCCTGTACGTGTGAACAGGGCCTCAGTAGCTGGTTAGTCTTCAGTTCTGAAACATAACTCACAGCAGAATGCTCTTGATTAGCTAAATGTAATTCTACCATGAAATACAAACGAATCGTCACACATTCACAGAAAATCAGAAATGACTCAAAAGAGTCCAGGGACTGGTTGAAGAATGAACGAACAACTGAGGGTGCTTGTGAAGGGATTGCTTGGAAGTGGATTTGGTGCTTTCAATCATGTTTTTAGATGATGAATGATTTTGTGCGAATCCAGAAAAATACATTAACTTGAGGAGCATTAACAAGCCTTTTTTATTTAAAAAAATTGTACAGTACCCTCTAATAAAATCATGTTTCTTGATTGGTTTTCTCTTCTATTATACAGTTTGAAAATAGTTGCTATTATTATTATTATTTTATGTCTGTTAACTTGAATAATGATGATTAAATAATTACTATATAGTGTTATGTCCTTAGAAGCAACCAGATTTTATGACTAAATTGACTTTCAAAGAAGGTGTGATGGAACAGTTACTAGAGCAGCAGGTTTGTGAACACTGAAGTTGACAGAAATCTGAAAAATTCTTGTTATCTCCTAATTTATCTGAATTTATTTAGTTTTCAATTCATGTATTTATTATTTCATTACATTTGTTCATTCAGGTTTATGCTACTGTCAGACTTCTCGCTTTATCTGTAAACCCCTAGCCCTTGGCTAAAATATTGTATGGAGAGCATCTAAAGTTTTTTTTTCATGCATTGTCTCTATCTGAAAAAAAAACTTGAAATAAGTCAATAAAAGTTCAAACAAAAAAAAACATTTGTTATATATTGGAATGAGAAGAAATAAAAAAAACGTGTGATATTTAAATGTTTAATTGAGGTCAGCACTGTGGGCCGCTGCTTCTTCATAGCTTTTGAGGATCGATTCAAAGTCCTCCTCATGCTTGCTTGGGATTCCACTAGAACATTCTCCACCAATCCATAATCATGATTTGGGTGAACATGAGAGCGAATGGGGTCCTGCGATGGACTGGTGACCTGTCCCGGATACACGCTACACTCTGCCTAATATGAGGTGGAGACTTTTTTCTACATTGATCCATCAAATGCATTTACTATACATGTACTTATGAATATAGTAAAAAGTTAATTCATTAGATTATTCTGAAATTTAGAAAGGAGACATTAACCAAATAGACTCATCGTTTAAGTGTTATATATTTTTTTTATCTAATAACTTAGGTAAAACTTTTTTTTTTTGAGAAAGAAATGGTTTGTTTTAGTGTAATATATGTTTGCATTGAATGGTTCACCTGTGCTTTCCAGGGGTCTGATGTTTATAGGGTTTTATCAGCTACCTGTTGATCTGCTCATATTTCATCATTGCGAATATTGATGTGTGTGTTTGTGTGTGCGTGTGTCTCAGGGAGGGAGGAGGTGGAGGCTTTGGGTTGTGGGGAATGCTGGGAGATTTTAATAACGAAGAAGCAGTGCGGTGAGATTTAATAAAAGAAGATGATGTGATTACTGAAGCCTGGCTTCGAGCCATTTTACCTCACAGCAATATCCGCTCTCTCTCTCTCTCTCTCTCTCTCTCTCTCCCTCTCTCTCTCTTCTCTTTCTTTCTCTTTCTTTCACACACACACACATCATCAACCTTTGCAATTATGTGTACATGGATGATTTACATACTGACTCTCTAATCATGCACCAAAGTGTGTGAGATGAAACTTGCGACCGTGACAGTAAGTGTTTGATTATGTTAAATTGTCTTCATTCATGCACAGGGCCCCGCATTATGATTTTGGATATAGATCCATGTAAAATGATTGGAATAGAGATCATAAACACGACTTTTTTGTAGGTTCATAAACTCCTTCTCTCTATTTCACTCGTGTTCTGATTTTTTGTTTGTTTTTGTTTTTTTATGTGCAAAGTTCCTTAAATTATAGCAACAAAAAATATTTTTTACAAGCTATTATACATATCCATATATTATCTTGATGTTCATATAATTAAGCATTTTATTTGTGACAACTAACTAGCTGTATTTATCATTAAAAAAGAAAAATAGTATAGTCTTGGAGATATAGTCTATATCACTCTGGTTGATTCTTAATCTTTCAACAACAAAATTTGTTTAACAAGACGTTGTCCTTAGTTTAGAGTTTACATTCTTGTGTTTTAACAAGCAGAAGTGAAGGTATTCTTTTATTAACTTTATTGCTGGTGTTTTAACCCCATGTGACTAATCAAAATGTATTAATGTTATGCTATTTGCATTTTGCTCTTCATACCATAAGGCAAAGGTATTTTGAAAAAGTATTGATTGTTCTTTTGGTCCTAAACTTCTCATTGAGATAAAAACACATTAGTCAGCATGTCTGGAGCTGCTGGAGTTAGATCTTGGTAGAGCTCAAGCAGCAAACCGTCTCAGACAGCACACATTACTAATGACAAAAATCCTTGTGATATATTTGAAAAGATAATATATTACCATCCAAATATAGACAACATACTTTGTGTTTGCAATTAATGAATATGCAGCTACTTAACTGGTGAAATTGTACAAGCAAAAAGATTTGTTAAAATGTACAAATTACAGAAAATCATGGCTCTTATACTCTTGTTAAACTTGCCTTTAGCTTTCACATTTGCTGCTGAGAGAACATTTTTCTTAGTTTTTTACTTACATCTTTTGACTGATAATTTCTTCCATCTAAATCAAGTCGTTACCACACAAAGTTGTCAGGATTGCCTCAGCACACCTGCCTCCACTCTTTAGTTTATTTATTTCAGTGTACTTTTAGTGTCTTCTTCTCCCTTCTGTTTTCATGATGTATGTCCATCTATTTTGGAATAAGGTCTTTTTTGGAAGTCAGTCTCTGATTAGCTCACCTTTGTGCATACTGACTGAGAAACTGGCCTTTTGTCTCTCGTTTTTCATGCTGTCTTTTAATCTCTATTTCTTTGTTTGACATTCTGACTTTACACACTTTGACATACTTCGTAGCTGGAAAAATGTTCAGAATTTTCACTTTTTTGAGTAGACCATAAACTTACCAACAGACTCTTTCTCATCTGTAAACATAAAACACAATATGATGCAATTTTAGCATGTTGAGTCATGGTAAAGACAAAGGAAATGTCAATGAAAATGTCATTATGATGTTATTATGGTTCTTGGCAGACTGTTGAGTGGAAGACAGGATAATGATTCTTTTTGTTATAATGGTCACTAATTTGCATTTATTCTTCTAAAGATGACACGTAGTTGTTGACTGTTTAGATTTCTTATGAAGTGACCAAGGGACAACCTCCTGCCAATGTGCGATAGGAGTGACTTAACTGAAGTATCTTGACCTGCCACAAGGGGAGTAGGGTCAGAAGTGAGCAGGTTCTCATTCACTCCTGTGTTGTCGCGTACCAATTTTGGAGCTGAATAAAAAACATGTTTCCATACCTGGTGTTGCAATATTTTTTTATTCAGATTGCTAGTTTTGACCTTCATGAACAATCTGAAGGGGGTAAAAAATGTTTTACATTTGCTTGTTTACTATGTTTTAAGGTTTAACTTAAGACAATTGTATGTGCTATATGCCCATGTCCCTAGTTTAGTAGTATAAAGCTTCACAACATGACTTTGTACCAGAGGATTTCTCATTAAGCATCATGTTTAGTCTCTTCATCTGCTTTGTGAATCATGTATATTACAACAGAAATGTTTTGGAAACAACATATTTATTGGTGCAAAAAAGAGCCGTTCTTTGTGCTTGAGTTTATAGTGTTAAGCTATAAACATTCTGGAAATGTTGCTTCTGCTGGGTGCATTAAAAGGCTTCCTTCACTTTTCACCTTGCACTTCCTTCAATTTCTCTTCCTCCGATTGATTGGTGTTTCGATGCCTGAGTTAGATGCAGATTGTATGTGACTAAAACCTTGAACAAACTGCTTTTTTTTAATGATTTGTGTTACACAGGGGTTTTGACCTCATAAAGGCTAAAACAATTTGCCTGCAGAGAATGAATTTGGAGGCAAAACAAAGCTGGCATATCCCGATGCTCAGCTCACTTGACTTTAAAAAAATCAGATGCAGGTACCTTTAGAAAAACCGAAAGTCAGACAAAGCCATCATAATTCTGTATTCTGTATTCCAGTCTACCCTGTTTCAAACGCATCCTAAAAGTAGCCTCTTTCTAAATCCACACTTTTCCTAGGTTTTCCTGTTTTTGGTTTTCTAGCAAGAAGAGGCTGCTGTTGTACATTTTTGTATTGATTATCCCTTTCAGGGCTCTCTCTCTCTCTATCTTGTTTTTCATTAATAAGCCATTATGTTGCCTCAGAGGACTTTCAGTAATCTGTTTGTGTCTTCAGTCTTTGTGTCTTCAGTCTTCAGTCCCAAAAGCGTCTGAAGTTATTGCAACCCACAAGTTCTTTTTTCTGATTAAAAATATGCTGCACAGACATCAAGACAAAAGCAGGTACCGTCTATTGTCTTAACACTGGCCATCTTTTTACCTGATAATTGTTTCCTTTTATGATGTCTTCCTTGATATGGCTTCTATTTATCGGAGTTTCTGCTGCGGGGTCTTAAATTCACTGTTCTAGGTCTTAAATATTATTTTAGCTCATTTGATTTGTATTTTGGGGTTTCTAGAGTGATGTTTAGAGTTAGAGTTTGAGAAAACTTTTCTCAAAGACATAAAAATGATATTTGTTTACAGTGATATTGAGTTTATACACTCAAAATTGTGAAAGTGATGGTTAGGGTTGCCTGAGTTAGACAAAATGCTTGTGAACACTCAATGCTCAAAATTTGAAAAGGGATTGTTAGGGTTGCTAGATATTGACATAAGACTCATAAATGTTAAAACTACCAAAAAATCCAAAATAGTTTTGTTTATGTGTAATTTATTGTGTAGTTTATTAAAACTAGCAAGAAACCAGTGAAGGACGAGTTCATTCTGGTTTCAGTAAAGTGTTTGAGAATGAATCTTTTATTTGTTTTATGCTGGAGGGTTTTTGGGGTTGGCTCTTTTCAGACACAATCTCAGCCGTCTCCTCTCAGCTGCTCGTGCATTGATGGCAACACATTTCTGTGATCGCCGAAGAAGGATTATTACTGCTCAAACATCTTTGCAGCTCGTTGACTATGTTACACAGATTACAAAGTGCTCTCATATGTTTGTTATTACCTCCTACGCCCTGAGTTATTGAGTAGGGAAAAGCAAAAATTTGCATCTGCTGCTAACTTTCTTTGCATAAATAACGTATATCGTTCACACTAATTTTTGGAAAATCCTGCAGAGAGTGAGTGCAAAACAAAGCACGACCGCTGCCATTGCTATAACTGGAAAGACCTTAAATCTATTAGACAGAAGACAGGAGTTGTTGTGCAAGTAGCAGTTTGTTGGGTGGCCAACATTGAGGAAATGCTCCTAAATGTTAAAAATGTAAAATGACTGTTAGGGTTGCCAGGGTTTCAGAAAAGATGCAGAAATGTTTAACTCGTTGGCTATATATAACATGGACGTTTCGAATGATCCGTGAAGCAGGCTAAAAATGGCCATCACCTTCATTGAAGTGCATCACTTTCAGTAACCAAATATGGATCCAGAGAGATGGGACATGTCTGATTGGTTTAAGTTTTACCACATTAACACATTTAAAAAATTTGCCCCTCAGAGTGTTCATGAAAGTAAAAACTAGTGATCTGAATAAAAAAATAAACATTACAGCACCAGAGATACAAACATGTTTTTTTTTTTCAGCTACAAAGTTGGGGCTGTTTTAACATAGCGGTACTACATTTCAGTTACTTTCTATTGCTCAGGGGCAACCCCTTGGTTCAACTTTGTAAAAGGCATTTGAGAAAACCTTTGCAATTACCCCAAACATAAAAGTGATGGTTAGGGTTTCAAACAATGTAATTGAAGCATACTGTTTATTATGCAAAAAGTTGTGTATGTTTTTTTTATGTTCTAGGTCTTAAATTTGATTCTTAGCTGTCTTAAAAATGTCTTAAAACGTTACCTGCAAAATCATATCACAAAGAAGTAGAAAAACTGTCAAAAGGACTATACCTTTTTATTTTAAACACTTGAAGGGTATCAGCAGCCACTGCTCTCAGTATTCCTTCAAAGAGTAAAGAGGTTTGGAACCATGTAAAAGAGAATTAAAAGCGAGACGAATTTTCAATTTGTGGATGAGTGCGTTCTTGAATAAGTTGTCTTTAGTTTGTAATGAAGTAAAGGATGATCCGGATTCTTGACTGGTTTCCTGAGATTCCTCCCTAGGCGGCTGTTTGAATGGTGCTGGGGGGGTTTGAGTAGTTCGTCTTTGATCTGGGTGTATTAGGTGCTGATTTGGGGTAATTTTGGCAGTTTTTGGCAGATGGATTGAGACAGATTATCCAGAGCAGCTGCGTTTCGGACAGGATCGACACATCCGTACAGATTAGAGGCTGTAATGTGTGGACCTGGCTGCCGCTCTCTTCAGCAGATTTCAGAGATCACACCTTCATCTTGTCCTTGCGTGGTCACTAAAGAGAATGGTCGCTGTGATGATCATAAAGCCGTGTTATCTCCGACTGCGCTGTTCCTTAGATTAATAGTTGGAGTTTATGCATCTATCCAGTCTCTATGCACACACAAGGACAATGAAAACAGCTTAGGTTTTTCTACTTAAAGCAAAACATTCCTAACAAAGTAGTCTATCTAGTCTAAAGGAAAAGACAGCCATTGTTTTAACAGCTTTCAATTTTTTTGTGTGTTTTAAGTTAAACAACACTTCTATATTTTGTGAATTTGTTTCATTCATTTCAGCTCAATTGATAAAATTTTTTACTGTTTAAACAAAAGCAAAATTAAGGTGTAGGAACCCTCAGAAGTGACATTTTGACATTTTAAACACTTAAAATAAATTTATAACACAGATGTCAAGAAAACTTGTCAAGTAAACATTTAGTACACATTAGAATTAAAAAAAAATTCTTATAGCTTAATATCGCAACTAAACACAAAACTTGTTTAGCTTATAACTTTAAAAGCATTTATTAAATCATAATTCGGATACAATGAGGCAAATACTTTCTATGAGTTTTTTTTGAGGGTTTGATTAATGGTTTCTTCACTTGTACACTTTCACTGTTGTGCAAAAACTTTCATAGGTTTCAGATGTCACAAGGTAACATATTTATTCCGTCTTTGATTCTTCATACATTGATTGTTTTGGTTTCTTAAAACAGTCCAAATGAATACAATAAGAAAATTGTGTATCTCAAACCTTATTAAAGCACAAACTAACTCAAAATTTGTAACACCCTTCTTCCTCTAGTGTAAAAAAAATCCTCTGAAAGTTGAGAAACTGGTATGGTCTTTCGACTGGTATGAAAAGGAGTTAACAAAATTCATCTTTTCATGTTATTAGAAACTGAATACAATATTTAACTCACACTACTGTGCTAAATAAACTTAAGCATAAAAAACAGCACATTTGGGCAGCACATGGTATTCTATCAGATTTAGCTACTCTGAGATTTGCCTACCATGCGTAAACAGAAACATTGTTTTATTTTATCACTTGTAATATTCTTTTCACACCATAATTCTTTCCGTCATAGTGTAAGTGTTTTAAACCAAGTTTGCTTTCATTACACTAACATTAATGAATCCCTATTAAAGCGTTTTATTTAATAGAACATTTAATATAAGCATGTCAAATTGAAATTATTCTTTTTTTTAAACATGTAATTTATACTCTTGTACTATTGTAATGGCAGATCTCACAGAGTAGCAAAAAAAGCAGCACTGAAATTGTATTTTCATAAAGCTAAGGTGTTTCAATGACCTAACTTGAAACAAAAGTAGTTTTGGACGTGTGAAAAAGGAATATTATTTTTTTTGTTTACTGAAACTTTTTCTTGGAAAAAAAGAACCAGTCAGAGGACTAATAAGAAGGAATCTGCAAATGACTGTGAGAGATGGTTTAGTTTTTAAATTGCATACTTACTGTAGTCACAGTGGTGCAGTGGGTAGCACGGTCGTCTCACAGCAAGAAGGTCGCTGGTTCTAGGCTCAGCTGGGTCAAGTGGCATTTCTGTGTGGAGTTTGCATGTTCTCCCCGTGATCGCGTGGGTTTTCTCCGGGTGCTCCGGTTTCCCCACAAGTCCAAAGACATGCGGAATAAGTGAATTGAGTAAGAACGATTGTCCATAGTGTGAATGTTTCCCAGCGATGGGTTGCGGCTGGAAGGGCATCCACTGCATAAAACATATGCTAGAGGAGTTGGCGGTTCATTCCGCTGTGGCGACCCTGAAAGGGAAGAAAGCCGACATGAAGATGAATGAATGAATACTTACTGTGGATGTATTCATATTCAACATTAGTTTTTTATCCTCTGCTCTTCAGTTATGTGCCAAAGTTAGACATTATTGCATGTATCCTTAGCTACATGGTCAGCAGAAACAGATTAGGCAGGTGACCCAGACTACAAAAATATGTCTTACTGAAAAAGGTTTTTAAAGATGTGACGAATAACACGATGTTTTGTGAGGCTATTTGATTCAAAACTCAAAAGCCTTATTTTAAGATGTTTCCACAACATAGCTAATGACATGAACCACTTTTTCTGCTTCACACCCTAAGGCTTGGAGCCCTCTTTCGGACAGCTCGCCTAGTACGCTAGGCCCCGCCAAGTATGCTTGTGTATCCATGGATAGTTTCTTGATTGTGCACTCGTGAAAGAAAACACCATAGTCATACAATGGTACCGATAAGTACCTATATTTGGCCTTGGTACTTATTTTTGTTGGTTGGTTGGTTGGTTGCGTGTTTGTTGTAATGAGGTAATGTCACATTCTGTGAGGAGCTAATATTAGCCAATTGATTGAAGTATATTAAGGCTTGTGCAGAACTTGGTGGAGCAACGTGGACTAGCCCTGACAGATGCTCTTGTATTTCAGTTTCAACCTTTCAGCTCAAGATCTGAACTTTCATTTCTACAACTATTTGTTTGTTGCACTGGCAGACTCTGCCTGCTTTTACCGTAGAAGGAAGGCCCTCAAATGAAAATGATTTTTGTGTGGGATGTTAAATACCCATCCTGGAACTGCATGTGTGTTTGTGTGTAAAACATTGATTTTATAAGATGGAGGTACCGTGCAAGGCAGCACCCAGAGGTTTTGCTTGAAGGGTATTGGAGGCTCAGAATGGGCGTAGTCAGTCATTGTCATCATGGAAGTGCTTCCATGGATAACTTCCTGGTTATTTAAATTGAGTCCACACAGGTGGGGCATAGGCGAAGAACAAATGTCTGATTAGGTGAAGGTTTAAATTGTAATTATATCTTAAACAAACAAATAAAAATATATTCCACCACCCTCATAATGTTCATTAAGGTCAAAACTAGTGATCTGACTAAACAAAACTTTAAATGTGGGGGCTTTCGGTTGTGAAGTTAATATTTTTTTACATTAGAGTTAACTCTAGCGCAGTGGTCAGTCGAGGTACTACAATTCAGTCACTTCTTATTTCACATCAGCAAGCAGAGCAGGAGGTTGCCATTTGGTGTAAAACAATTAAATCACTTACCAACCAATAATATTTCCTTTTTCACAAAGTGAAATCGGCAATTTCTCACTTTTTTTTCAACAGTGAGAACCTAAATCATATTGTGTGTGTTTTTGAACTGAAATAAATGTACTAATTTCTCTGTCAGAAAAGCTTTTGCATGATATTTATGTGTTGCTTTAACCCGCTTTACTTTATATTTTAAGTGAATCATAACTGTTAGTTTGTGTTTATATAGTGAGGATTAAATTGAGCTCATCAGAATAATTGAAGTGTCTTCTGTGTGTACCAAATCAACACTGATGAGAGTCGTACGTAGGTGCTGGTGTGCGTGTGTTTGTGTGTTTATCAGAGTGTGTGAAAGAGAGAGAGGAGAGATTAACCCCATGCTATCCTCAATCCCTGGTTATGAGTTTACAGCGTCTGTCTGGGCATCGCGCTGTTTAAACAACAATCTAATTAATCCTGTCTTTATTAGTTTGACGGAGCTGGAGGGAGGGAGTGAGAATTCTGGCAGAAAATATCAAGCCATGAGGGAGAGAGAAAAGAGGAAAGAATGAGGTTTTGGTGAGCATTTAAAATTTACTTACGTTGTGATGAGTCTCCTCAGGAGTGTTTTCGGACATTACAATTCAACATTTGCTCACTTTTTTCCCAAAAACCTTAAATATGTATTTTCCCAAAATACCCATATATTTGATAAATGATTGACAGTTTTGTCATGATGGCACTGGGAGGGTATTAGTTCAATTAAAAGATGGCTTGTTAATGTTCTGCTGTATGCTTATAAAAAAGACGAGAAATTAAAAAAATAATAATAATAATAATTTCCAACAAATAATTTGCAACAGCCAGGTACACAATTAAATCTGGTAACAACTGCTATGGTGAATTTGTTTATTAAGAAACAAGTTAAGATAAGTTAAGAGTAGTAATAGTGCACAATTATTAGTAGCTTAGCTACAAGTACAGGGTTTTTAGTCATCCCAGCTCAACTCCTTTACTGTTTCTCAAGAATGAAAATGATGAATTCTAAAAACCGAATGAGGTTCCTAATTTTAAAGAGACTGTTAGTCACCAGGAGTGTGGCCAGACATAAAGCTCTACTAGGACACAGGCCCATCAAACATTTTAGCCAACCTCAGGTTATTTTAAAACTCAGGATACTGCACAACTTTAAGTTCAGTTATACAATTTTGTATTCACTGAATTTAAATGCACTATTTAATTTTAATAATGAAAAAATAATTATATTATAAGATAATATTTCTTAAATAATTGTCCATGAAGAACTTATCCTACATACAAAATCAAATCATTACTATCTAAATTGATTTTGGCACTAAAATAAAACTGAAATAAAATAAACAGAAATCAACTATGCTTAACCCAACACAACAGAAAGCATTTACAATACTTGTTGTCTGTTTACAATGACATTTAAACTCTGTATTTGGCAGATGCTCTTCTCCAAAGCAAAGGATAGTGAAGAGAAGGATTGGAATAAAAGAAAAACAAGTTAACTACACTTAAACTGTGATCTTTTTATGGATAGCAGGACCAAAAAATTGCAACCAAAATCAATGAGGAAAAATAACAATAGAAACACAGATGTGCATTTAAACTATATAACTTTTTTCTTGCATTTTTATTCTAAACGTACTGTGGGAAAATACATTATAAGAAGTCTATTTAATCCAGATTAAGAATTACATCTTGGTGATGACAGTGCTTGAATCAGAAACACAAAATTGATGAAAGTAACTGTGTTCCTACTTCAGGAGATAAATGGCACTCAGAACCTGGGATTGAAGCACCTGCTGCCTGTATCCCAAGAAAAATGGACAGTTCACGAATCTGTCTACTTCAAGCACTTGATTCTCTTTTTAAATACCTCAACACCCGCCTCCAGAACAGCAAAGCTTTATTTCATGTGAACCCGCTTTAATACACCTTGAAAACACTGCATGCTGTCATGCCAAGCGTAAGCACTCTAAGCATGGACAAAGAAGGTGATATCACTCTGCGTTTGTTAAAGTGTCTTTATTTTACAGGTCATGTAGATGTTAAAAAGTAATTACTTTTGACTTGTGGAACTAACTTAATGTATAATGTGAAATAATTATAATCTGAATGTGGGAATTTACTGGGGCACTGAAGAGATTTACGTGTTAGTCACACGTTCACACTGTGTGCTGATTTGGGGTTCCCAGTATTGTGACCCCAATTAGGAAAGTAGGAATAGGTGGCTATAGAAATAAATTTAAGTAGGCAGGAGAAGGGTATATATTGCTTGCAGTATTGTTGATGGTTACTAAATATATTTCATGTCTTATTCAAGACATGAATTTTCTCGAATTGGGAAAGGACAATGTATCTGCAGGTAAAAAATCGAAAAGGATTGATAACTTTGACTAAGCTCAACCCGTTATAGGGCACTCAATGAAGCACTCATTGGAAAAACCATGCAGATATCTTGCAGGGATATTGCAAGACTTCTAAAGAGGATCAGTGCAATAATTATTTCATGCATTCAAAGTCGTATTTCTTATTTATTCTATTTACTCTGTCAAAGTGTGGCATTCATATGATCAAGCACAACCCAAGTGTAACAAAATGATTTGGTTTTATGATTCAACTTCCATTTGGAGCTTGTTTCAATAAGTTATTTTCAAACCTGGCTCTCTATAATATATTAAGGAGCGGAACTCGTTTTAAGTGCACAAACAATGACGTCAGGAGAGGTAACTAATGTTCTAGCAGTTTAACAATAAACACTGAACAAGAACAACAAAACGAGTACAGTACTTATTATACAGAGAATCTTGGCTCATGGTTCATTCTAGATCTAGATTCTAGATCGTACTGTTTATGTACGACTGGATGTCAGTTCAGTCATTTTGTTTATATCAGCTGATTGCTAATCAGCAACAGTGTATAACGTTCCCACTATATTGGCTAGTTTACCTCCAGAAAACTTAAAACTGTGTCTTTCTTTTATAAAAAAAAAATCTCAAATTTATGATTTGCTTGGAAAAAAGAATGACAACAGTACTCTAAAGGTACTTCAGTTCAATATGAGATTCGTCAAAAAAAAATGGTTTGTTATTGACTCATTAAACTTTTATGAGTTAAAAAATCATGTTTTCGAAGTCAAAGAATTTTCCTGCCCTAGGTACCTGGTCAATCGCCTTAGAAAGATCCGCCTTGTTTGTACGACAAAATAACAATAAATGAGGCTAATCATCTGAATAACAAAAGTAATCATATGGTCCCATCTACCCATATCATCTCCAGTTTCATATCCATATCATCTCAAGACACGACCAAAGAGCTAACATCTACATCATGCAAGCTATCCCTCCTTCCACCCCTTCACCACTCACCATGCTCGTTTCACTTCTTCTCACTTTGCGTGAGGCAGTCTACTCCTCGTTTAAACTGCGCTAATAGGTGAAATCTAGAAGGGGGGTATTCTCTGGGCCCAGGTTGCTCAACGGTCCCGGACTAACACTCAGACAGCTCGCCTATAGTACGCTTCTCCATTTCTCGCCAACCCCGCTTTCGATACAATGCAATTATGAACAGAGCGAACTTGTGAAATAATTTAAAATACATGTAACATTTCAAAGAATGTTTTCAACCTTTATTGTTTAAGTGTATACTTTAAAGAAATGCTATTTAATAAATGCATTTATTAAGCATTTTCCATTTTTACTACCTTGTACAGCATATAAAGTACTTGTGGTCATATGAAGTCTGTTTATTTGTTTCTTATTAAGGTTAGCATAATAGAGATCTTATTTTTACATTTTAAACATAAGCTTTGCCTCAATACAGTCGAGAATGCATGTGTTAGATGGTCTGTCCGTTTTAAAATGAAGTCTTCTGGGAAATTGAGTCCAACTGGCAACTGACTTTTGTAATATTAATGCTATTCCGCTAAATCAAAAACACTTGTTAAAATGCCATATTCCCTAGTAACTTCATGACTTTCTGTTATTTTACCAAGTTTCTCTGTGCTTTAGTTTTGTTTATTGTCTTGTTATTTTACCATTCGGGCTATTGAAGGGGCAATAGCCATGTATCACATTGCAACTTTGATTAAGGTCTTAAAGAGTAACCTTAAGAATGTTTAATGCTCACGTGTATAATTTTTGACATTCTTTTTGGTGTTGCTTGTGATTGTCAGAGATTGAGAAAATGCTTCTAAATGCCAAAAAATAAAAAATACATAAAAAATGATGGTTAGGTTGCCATAGTCTGAGAAAATCTACATTAATTGCTCAAACATACTGCTAAAAATTTAAAACAGTCAGGTTTGCCAGAGCTTTTAAAGATCCTCAAAAAATAAAAGTGATATTTAGTGGTGCCAGAGTTTGAGAAAATGCTTGTGAACACTCATACATACTAAAAATCACAAGTGAGTGTTAGGGTTGTCAGATATTGCCATAAAACTCGTAAATTTAAAAATATGTATATGTGATTGTAAGGGTTGCCATAGATGGAGAAAAAGCATGCATAAATGAATCATAAACTTTTTCGAGTTGCCAAAGATTTCAAAAATGTAAAAATGACATTTCGGTTTGGCTGAGTTTGAAAAAAATGCTCGTAACTGCTCAACCTTTTAAAGGGCATGTTTAGGGCTGTCAGAGTTTGAGGAAATGTTAATGAACACTCAGTAATGTAATCTTATATGTGATTGTTGAGGTTGCCAGATATTGACATAAGACTCATAAATGTAAAAAAAAAAATGTAATCGTGATTGAGTTTTAGAAAATACATAAATTCTCAAAAGTATAAAAGTGATTGTTGGGGTTGGCGGAGATTGAGAAAATGATGATAAACGCTTAACTTTGTAAAAGGCATGGTTAGGGTTGCCAAAGTTTGAGAAAACCTTTATAAATCCTCAAAAACATAAAAGTTATGATTAAGGTTTCAACAATGTATTTGAAGATACTGTTTATCATGCAAAAAAAAAAATAGTTGTTGATGTTATGGTACAGGTGTTTAATTTGATTTATAACAGCCTCAAAAAGGTCTTTAAAAATTTTATATTTTTCATTATCAATGTGATCTTTGACCCTGATCTTGCTAGTTAACGCACGCACACGCGCACACGCACACACACGCGCGCGCGCGCACACGCACACGCACAAACACACGCACACACACACACACACACACACACACGCACCCCCACACACACACACACATATATATATATATATATTCATGCAAAAACATTTAAATATGTGAACATGCATAAACCAGGAAAACCGGGAAACATTGCTCCCGAAACACTGCAGGTTTTCTCATTATGTTGAATACAGATATTTAATTAAGATAAAAGCTAAACCGTGCAGTGCTGTTGCACTCTGTGAGAACGGTCACTTATCCCTGGAGTACACTTTACAATCATCCCATAACATTTGTTCTTGTGCTGTTTGTTTTATGTCAGGCTGTTTGTGCGCAAGTGCAGCGCGTGCCTCCAGGCGATCGGGCGCTCGGAGCTGATCATGCGGGTGCTCGGCCAGGTCTATCACCTGAACTGCTTCAGCTGCTGCGAGTGTGAGCGCCCCCTGCAGAGGGGAGATGAGTTTGTTCTGAAGGAGGGCCAGCTGCTCTGCCGAGGAGACTATGAGAAGGAGAGAGAGATGCTGGCGGCCATCAGCCCTGTGCCTACTGAATCCGGTATGCACAGATCAAAACTTGTGACTATAAAAAATATGATAAATGTGAAGGTCCATTTATAGTTCTGAAGCAAAAGAATAGAGCATGTGTTTGGTCTAGCTATTTGAGTAAGTTATTTGATATGTTAAATATCAATAAATAACAAATTCCTCCTTTTTTCATTGAGAAACTTTGATCTAAGTTATAGAAAAAAAACTAATCTATCTACTGAATACATCCAATTTGAGGATTGTTGATAACAGCATAATAAGGTGACATGCATTATCATTTGTCATGCGTAAAGTCACCATTTAATTTGGATGAGTTAATCATGAATTGATGAGGATTTAGCATATGTAATAATCAGAGCAGTGGATATACCAGAGTGGTGTCAGCTACATAGGATTATAGGAAAAAAGTGGCAAATAAAAAAATATTTTCTATTTCCTACTTCCGGGTTAAGGAGGCACGATTTGTTTCAGACACTGCTCAGCTGACCACTGAATCCCTTTCTAAGGGGTCCGAATTGATTTCTCAGTGTAAAGCTGTTTAAATCATTTAGCTTTTTAATTTACTAACCGAGCAACTCGTCCATGAAAACCCTCACGCAGTAGATACATTTAGAATACTATATGAGCTCGCTGACCCTTGTAATGGAATTGTATTTCACTT
The DNA here is from genome assembly GCA_900490495.1 of Danionella dracula. Taxonomy (NCBI): domain Eukaryota; kingdom Metazoa; phylum Chordata; class Actinopteri; order Cypriniformes; family Danionidae; genus Danionella; species Danionella dracula. The sequence goes on from UELW01000322.1 coordinate 8,152,698, forward strand.
TTTAGAGGAAGTTGGCAATGCGGTCATTAGCTAAAGTTAGGGTAATGACGAACAAATAAAATACAAAGACCTTGCAATTTTCAGTTACATTAAATTGATTAAATATTGCATTTCTTATATTTATAAGTAATTATTTAAAGTAATATATAACACTGAGTGTGAAATGTCTTCAATAAAGTTTTTTTGTAAGTTTTGATGAGTGGTAGGATTTTGGATCTTGACAATTCAGTTAAGACTTTGCTAATTTGCTTTTATTTTTTTAATATTTGAGTCCAGTAAATAGTGTGTGAATGAGTATTTGCACGTAATATATTTAAAAATATACCTACACAATATTTAAAAATCTGAAAAATAAAATAAAATAAAAATAATAAATGTATTGCATTTTATAATGACTACGCACTACTACCTGGTAATCATTTATCAAGCATTAGCAAATAGTTAATAAATAATTTGTAAAGCATTGTTTCTTAGTTGATACACATTTATAAGCCGTTTATAAATATAACTTGAAGTGCTTTATTTTTCGTTTATAAGCATCTATATATTAATAACATTGTTTATCATGTATCAACAGTATCAACAAAATGTTATTTTTTGTGATTTATAAAATAATTTAGATCATGTTAATAAATGATTATTAAACTATTTAAAAGCACATTCATACATCTTATTATTCAGATGTATAATAACAGTTACTCAGTGTGATAATAGATGCTTTATAAACACATATTCCTAGTGTAACTCACTACTTCAGGTCGTTATAAAACATTTACTAGCTGATAGTTAACTGTTTTAGTGAGCTCTTCTAAAGTGAGGACTATTTCTGACTTATAAGCATTAAACATGAGATTTAAAGGCTCAGTTTTATTCTAAATCGATAAAGACAAACATGGCGCAGAGGGATCCAGACCAGTGAAATATTTTGACTCATTTGTTAATGTTGTTTAAAAAGACTCACGCTATCAACACAACACTCCGATGTGAAAGCTTAGACTAGAAGCGCAATCACAAAAGAGATTTTAGAGGAAGTACGTAGGCAGTGGGCCGTGCATAGTCTTTTTTTTTAAGGGGTAATTCAGCCATCAAATTATTTTTAGTGGACTGAATTTTTGTTGAGGAGTTGTTGACTGTTTTAATATTTTCTAATAGAGTTCACATTTTCTGTGGTTGTTGTTGTTTGGTTTAAAAAAAGTACTTTCACTCAATTGTATCAATCTTTGAGTGATCTGTTAATTTTATCAAAAAATTTTTGTTGAGTCAGTTTTGGGAAGATAAAATTGACTCAACGTAACATTTTTGTGAAACTTTTCGCTCAACAATTATACGTTGAGTCAGGTAAATCTTTTTAGAATGGATGATACAGGTTATTATTGTAACAATATTAATTGTATACATTTGTGGTGACTTTTGTCATTGTTACTCGATCTGCGTCTTCAGCTGTAAACTTAGGTTTGTAACTGTAAATGTGACTTCTCTGGCCAGGTTATAAAGCTTTAATCATTGCAGGAATACTTTTATGATATTCTCAGAACCACGTGTTGATATGGGTTAAACTTTTCTGAATCCAAAAGTTAAACAACTTTTTTAGCATCTATGGTTAGGGTTCAGAATTTATTTAGCAGAAATACAGGTAGAAGATTTTCAGGAGATCTTACTGGTTCATAAGAGTTAAGGTGATTGCTCTCTGATACTCCAAAATCTCTGAAGTCCCAGAAGTGCTGGTGAACACTGGGTTATTTGCGCCATCTTGTGGCAGGAACAGTTCTCACAGAGTTGTGTTGAACAACCAGTAATTGAGCTGCTTTAAAAAACACTGAAGTTTATTCTTTGTCTTAATTGATAGACATTTGTACAAATCTACAGAGGTGAGTAAGGATGAACAAAAATACACACATTCACAAATGCAAATGTCAATGCAAATAGAACTATACACGACAAATAAAAGGTACGCACATCTCCACAGAACTACACAAATAATATTGCTGCAAATTACCCCATAGATTTAGTTTTAGGAACGTTCAAGAAAAGAAAACGGGTATCTTTAAGTACACTTTGCTCTTGATCCAATGCAGTGAAGAGTGAGGATGAGGAAGGTGGGGGTGTCTCTGGTGGGGGAAAAGCTGGGGATGATGGGAAGGAACACAAGAGATCCAAGAGGCCGCGTACCATCTTGACCACACAACAGCGACGAGCCTTTAAAGCTTCCTTCGAAGTGTCTTCCAAACCCTGCCGTAAGGTAAGCGATCACTTACTGACTGCTTTTCTGTTCTTGAGTTAGTGGCTCTGATGGAAAACTGTCGCTGCAGGTCAGAGAAACGCTTGCAGCTGAGACCGGGCTGACAGTGAGAGTCGTGCAGGTGTGGTTTCAAAACCAGAGAGCAAAGGTAGGATAACACTCAGCCAGAAACTAATGCAGCATTAAAAGCAGATGTTAAGTTATAAATAGTTTGACAGATATGATTGACAGAAATTCCGTAAATAATGTTCCCAAACAGATAGGTTGACTTGCAGGCGGTGGATGAGGTAGGGGTTTATTTCATCAGTAAAGGAAGAATTGAGCAAGGCAATATCCACAATATTGGTTCTGTGGACACAAATCAGGTTTATAGAGCATGGTTTAAATGTACGTGGCTTAAATCTGTGATATGCTGACCAAGAAATGTTATGTAAAGTGCTGATGAGATGACATTCATTCAATCCTGTATCAAATGCTGTTCCATCTCTAAATACTCTGAAAAGCAGCAATCAGGAAAGTCTTGTCTGTCATTTAAATGTGGCATATCTCGCTAAAGAGCAGAAATGGTACGACAAACTATAGCAATGTTATGTACAAGAATTTAAAACACGCTATTTTAAATTGAGTTATTGTGACAAATTATAACATACTGTGTCTTTTATAATATAATGTCATTTTTATAACATAACTATTTTGCTTTTATTTCAATGACGTCTATATTTAAACAAAAAAAAATTGAGAGTAAAATAAAAAAGATATCTATGGCAGCAAGTCAAAATGTACAATAAGTTAGAAGTGCCCTATTATGCCCCTTTAAATAATTTATAATAAATATTTGACCCCTTTAGATTATTACTGCACCTTTAATAACCTTCAAAAGGCAGTATTTATTGTAAACAATCTCTTTAAAGCATCTAAAATGGCTGTGTTCCTCCAAAAGAGCCGCGTTCCACTGCCATGCTTTCACCACGCCCCCTGCTGGGCTTTACTTGTTGGCATACAAAAAATCCAACCCATTTCCAATAAATACATTATTGTTTTTGTAGGCCAAAAAACACTTTTGGCCCTGGACATACAAAAACACACTTTCTTTTCATTGTTTATTAATTTGATTCTACTACCAAAACTCTTCTGTGTCTGTCGGTATTATTGGTAAGTTGGCGGAGCTATGGCCATGGCATGGCTAGGGTCATCGAGCCGGTTTGAGCTCCCAGAAAATAGAATTACACAAACATGCATGAACCAATCTGAAAGACTCGAGGCATGCTTTTAACGAACAAATAGGACAAGCAAGAAATGCCGCAATTTAAAGATATGGCAGTTTTAATGTCTCATCTATGAGTCATGACTGAAAAAATTACATCTCAAATACACACAAACTGGGTTTCCTCCACGGATGAGGCTGATTGGAGTACTCCTTCTCAAGAACAAAGGCAGCTGAGGTGGATGAGGCATCTGATGTAAATCACTCTCAGAACATCTCCCTAGGGAGGTTACATGCATGTCCAGCTGAGAAGATGTGTCCAGGCTGTTCTGGGAATGCTTGGGAAATCCCCTGGAGAAGCTGGAAGAAGGGTCCAGGGAGGAGAGTCTGGGCATTACTTCTTAGACTGACCCCGGAGAAAACAATCTAAGTCAAACAGATTAAAAGACAGATACATATGAAGATGGAATGATAGTAGGGACCAGGAAGGATTATTAAGTCCAAAAGACAAGTGTGGATGTGTGCAAGGCAAAAGATCACATTCCAGTCTGTGTGCTGTGTCCTTTTAAACAACACTTATGACATTTTCCCCCACTGCTGGTACTTCCCAGCACCGGCACCAACACTGACTCTTGAGACTTCTGTCTGTGTAAGCAAGGATAATCATAGATAAGTGTCAAATAGATGAAGGTTTAGCTCTTCGGTTGATTTTGTCTTATGCTTCTAATGATCTATTAACTCTTCAACCTTTTTTATTTATTATTCTCAGGTTATGTTAAGTCAAGTCTGCCCTAAGTTATAAGCATTTAGTTGCTTAACACTTGGTTAAAATACTTCTTTGTGGTCTGTTCTCTTAAAACATTATAAAACAAAAACTTGATGGTCAATAATTGCAATAAATTACATTTCTTTTAAATAATTACGTTTTAATTATATTACAAAACATAATATTCATCATGAAGTAAAACAGTTGTCAACCAATGTAGAATAGAGTTAGTTGTTCTCAAAGAACAATTCTTTTCAGCACTCAAAGCTTTGGTGGCCCGTCATCAGCTGGCATCTCTGGCGCCGGAGACGAGCTACTGCATCTTCCCTCGTCTCAACGCAAACTCTGTGTTTTCATCTTTTATATCCCTTAAACTCAAGAGTTCATCGGCTTCAGCTTCAACTGCTGTCCATGCTGTAGGTGCATGCACAGAGTATGCCAAGTTCATGGGTTGCTCACTAGAGCCCCCTCTGTCCATCAGGCAGTCTGACAGATTTCATAGCTGACTTTTACTCTTCATATCAGACCTTTCCCTTACATTTCCTTCGAATGCGTCATAAATACATGTATAGCCAGATAACTTTAAACACGATTTGAAGAAGTACTACAATACCTGTAAAATACAAAAAAATGACATAAACATAGTTAAAAAGGAAGGAGAACTAAAAATCCCTGAAGTTATACAACATGTTTTTAGATGAAGAAGATAGCCCGGCGCCAGCAGCAGCAACAACAGCAGCAGCAGGAACAGCAGGAGCAGTTGGGTGGTACCCGCCGGGGCCCCAGCAGAGGTGGGCGACAAAGTAACGATGACAGTGAAGGTAAGAAACAAGCAGATGCACTCCTAAATAATTGCCGTCAATGAGGACAATGAAGGTAAGACACAGGCAGATGCAATAATTTAGATTGCTGTCATCAATCTTCAGATGGCTCCAGCTCTCACGGACTGGATGGGCTGCTTTCATACTCCTCGCTGCCACGTCAGCAGCTGCTGGCTCTCGATCCCAACATCTATAATAGTGAACAGTTTCGACATGGTCTCACGCCACCACAGCTGGGCCCTGACCAGATGCATGTCTATGGTAAGAATCTTCTACTTTTTGGATTGGCTCAATATTCTGGGTCAAGAATTATTAAACACATTTTCAAAGTGTTTCAGCTAATTTACCATGATAAATTTGTCATATTTGAAAATGTTGAAAATGTCTAAATATTTATATGTAGGAATCATTTACTGTCAAAACCAAAACTTTTAATTTCTTATACATTTGTTGTACTCTTTGGAAAGATCAGGGTTTCTTCTTTAAAAATATCTTAAAAAGTCAAGTTTAAAAGCCCAAATTTTAGGCCATAAAGCCTTTCATTTAATGTTCTAGGGACTAATGCTGACTCTTGAGACCTCTGTCAATGTATGCAAGGATAAGTGTAAGCAAGGAATTCGATGCCTGAAAAAGTCTTAAATTCACTGTTCTGGGTCTTAAATCATTTTTCATAGGTTTTATTTTTCTGATGTCGGCTTGTTGTTGTCGGCTTGTTGTTGCTTGATTTTTTGTTGTTTTGGCTTGTTGTTTGTTGTTGCTTGGGGTTGACAGAGATTGAGAAAATGCTCAATTTTTTAAATGATGAAAAACATTGAACTTCCGGAGACAATTTTGGTAGTTTATATTTGCTAGAATGTATGTGTTGTGGATCGTAGTCTATAGATACACTTTAAATAAATAAAAAAGCTTAAAGTTGCAAACTTTTAAGAGTAAAAATTCAGATTTTTTTAATGTTTCCTGTTTCATCTACTTTAAACTTCAGGGAAAATGCTACTTTTGCTCCCTGGTAATGCTTTTACCAATCAAAGCTTTTAAATGGCTTTAGATCCTTAGCCACAATCGTGGAATTGTCAGTTACATATTACGCTAAAAAAGTATTCGACAATTTAAACGGGATGGTCATGTGATGTTTTTGTGTGAAAACACTGATTTTATTTCAGACTCGGAGGCGGTTTTTCATGATCTGGACAGTGATGGGAGCCTGAGTCATCTTGGAGACTGCCTCCTGTCAACCGCAGATGGAGGAATTCTAGCTGGCCGGATAGGAAATCCCATTGATCGCCTCTACTCCATGCAAAACTCCTACTTCACTTCATGACCCTCACTCAGCTAAGCTAAAGCCACTCTTAACGTGAGCAGCAAATCAATAAAGACATCATCTTAAAACCTAATGAAGTAGTGCCAAAAATGATTTTTCCAAGCAAACCAAAACAGAGAGCCAAACTAAACACTTCAACTGAGCTCAAACGCGATGGGAATTCAATGAAAAACACACATTATGTATTCACACAAAAATCTTTAGTTTTTATCTTGTGAGTCTTAATCACAAGAGAACAGGAAGCTGTATGTAAAATGTATATTTTTTCTTCCATCCCATTCCATCATCATTATGTATAGCAATTCATACTACTTAACCACAGAGTAGGTCCACTGACGTTTCTCAAACTAACTCAACATTGAGACCCGTCCCTTGAAACCGAGTGGTAAAGCTTAGACATGAATTATACACTTTGTAAATGTGACACAACTCTACCTGCCAACTGCGACATTATGTAAGTGAGAAATGTTTACTACTTTAAATTCTTGCAGCTTTTTGGCTGTGTGAATAATAGTAATAATGAAGAAACAATTACGTTTTCAATGAGGGATTTGGCTGTCAAAACTTTTAAGTAAAGTATTACAGATTTTACTCAGGTTTCTGCTTCTGTCACAATACAACTCGTCTAAACCGATTCGATGATTTACACTAAACTTTGCTAAATTACCAGAAATTAAAAGAATGAAGATTCCAAAACTAATTCGTTTACTCTTGGAAAAATGGAATGTTCTTATTACTTGTGCACTTAAACACATAAAAAAACATGTTTTTGGGGTAAATTTCAGAAGTTTCTTCATTTCAAAAGTAGAACACAATTACATTACAATAACGGCATTTTATTATTTGAAAATATGTTGAAATGTCTCAGAAACACTAGGTTAAAAGAAGTATTGTCAGAAATGGAGAATAACTGAACAGATATAAAAACAAATTAGACTATTAAAAAAAGTGTTCGTATAAACTAATACACTTAAATGTGTAACAGAAATGTTGTTTAAAAAAATAAATACTCCTCGATACAGCTTTTGGAAGATGTAAAGCACAATAGTCTTTAAACACTTTTTGAATTTTTTTAAATGTCTCAAAGAAACTAAGCTAAAAGTGTTTTTGCCAGAACTGGAGAAGAACTACATTTACTAGATTACAAAACAAATGAGTCTAACTCTGAAAAAAGTGGAGTGTTCCTTTAAACTGATGCACTTAAACATGTCAGACAAGAATGTACTGTAAAAACAAACAAACAGTAAAAAAAATAATACTACTGATAACTGGAGAAAAACATTTCTGGTGCAGTTTTTGGGGGATGCAAACCTCTTTGCACAATAAACTGCAAGAGCAGTGAGTTTTTGAAAATGTTCATGGGGCATTTTTGTTTTCATTTTAGACAATGTCCTTTTATAACACACTTGCATTACAAAACACAATTACGAAACAATGAGCCCAACTCAAATAAGTGTTCTTTAAACGTATGTTCCTAAACACAGCAAAAATAATAAACTGTAACAACAAATATGTTTTAAAATTGCTATTATTATTATTATTGGTGCAAATTTTGGGGACTGGAAACCTCAAATTGTTCCAAAAACGTGCAAACACGATTGCATCTCAATAAGCTGTGTTTTTATTAGTTTCCCTGTTATACAACACTGGAATTTCAATCAAAAATACCTCAGAAAAGCTACACTATTGTCAAAATTGAACTTAATAACTTCCAAAACGAACTCTGATATAGTGAAGTGTCCCTTAAAACTGATGACAATGCAACAGACTAAATTCTGCTATAAAAACAAAATGATTCGGATGAAAGTAGAATCTTCGAGAGGTTCAGGGTGAGGATCAGGCCGTCCACAAACGCCTGAAGTATCGTCTCGAGGACATTGATGCTCGATACGGTGCGGAAAAACACAAAGCTTAGTCACGCTTTCTACACGAGTAACACAATTCAGCTTGGATCTCAGGTTTTGAACTGCATTATACTCGGAGACAGGGTAGATTTTATATGTTAGTTAGTGAAAATGTAGGAAAAGTGAATAAACTCATGACTGGAATTATCAGGGTATTTGCTGTTTCAGAACTAGAACTACTACTCTCGGTAGAAGAGAATGGCAAACACACATTTTAAAAAAATACCCCCAAGCTTGGGAAAGTATCTTTGACTGTGCTTTAATGTAACATACTCGATGTGTTGCTCACATGACTATTGTATGACTCTTGTTATATTAGTAGTTATATCTCCACTTTTTATCCATTGACTGTTTTAACGCCCACGTTCTTATTGGAATATTTATGTTGCAGCATGGAACTGTAAACGTGAGATGTATTATTTAATCTGAAGTATGCAACACCACCGGATCCAGAGAGATGTAGTTTGGAGAAGACTGGATGTTCATATGTGACACTGGACTGTTTGAATTGAGTAATGCTGTAATATATTGTCGTTTGCTTTCAATGACTGTGTTTATGTGATTAGAATGATCGTTTTTCTAATATAACTCTTTGTTTCAGGCCCTGATGTGTGGCTGTGTGATTCATGCTTTCTCACAATACTCTTCAGATTCCCGTAAAAAGCTAAATTTTTATCACATTTTGGACCACTGGAGCAAAAAAGCTTCTCTTCTGTTGGTCGAAGGCTCAGGGGTGAGTGCGTTTCCTCCCTTAAGATCCACCAGCGGTCAGCTTTTGTTCGTAGATGAGAGAAACCAGGGGAGATGCTACACGCCTGCATTCTCTGGTTTAATATTAAACACTGGCGCCAAGGCATGGAGCCAAATATGCAAGCAATGAGGTATTGGGAACAAGAAATCCCCTGTGTAAATGACATGTGAAGTTTGGCTTTAAAAGATTACCAAACAAAGGTTGATATTAGTATAGGTTAAAAAGATGCTCAACACTACTTGTAGTGACTAGTCTCATTTTCCATCTTAAAATGACACCAGTAAAACAAAGGTCGGGTTTCTTATAATGTGCTAGATTTGAATAAATACATAATATAGCAATATATATATATATATATATATATATATATATATATATATATATATATATATTAAGACAAATAGATAAACACATGTTTGTGTCAATAACTGATCATTTAACTGATAATGAGTTAACAGGACTTGGTTGAAAAAATGTCATTAAAAATGTTTAATTGCAAATTTTTCAACCTTTTTGACGTGGTGTGATTTTAAGCTAATGTTTCTCATGAACATGTTAAGTGAAGTTTCAGTTGAAAAAAACTATTCATATTTTAGTTTTTTTTAGAAAAACATTTTTTTGATTGCGTGAACAGAGAGATCTTAGTCTTGTTCCAGATGGGGCGGAGTGAAGTTCCAGTATTATTCTTACATTTAAACCTGTGAAACATACAAATATTTCAAGGTGCCATATCATTTATTATCTTCTAAATGCAATATTTGTGAAAACAATGTATATGAAACAACTGAAATTGTTGTCCTCCGCAAAATGAGCCGCGCACATCCTGTTGCTCCCACTGCCATGCTCGCACCACACCCCCTGCTGGGTTCTTGTTGGCACACAGACAGCCCACAAATTTTTGAGTAACATATTCATCTTTTGGTTAAACAAAAAAAAAAATTCATGATCATTTTTAAAACTTTATGATAATTTTTAACTAATTTTTTTTTACCTTTGATATATTTGTATGAAGGCGTCACGGTGGCGCAGTGGGTAGCACGGTTGTGTCACAGCAAGAAGGTCACTGGTTCTAGGCTCGGCTGGGGCAGGTGGCATTTCTGTGTGGAGTTTGCATGTTCTCCCCGTGATCGCGTGGGTTTTCTCCGGGTGCTCCGGTTTCCCCACAAGTCCAAAGACATGCGGTATAAGTGAATTGAATAAGAACAATTGCCCATAGTGTTAAAGTGTGAATGTGTGTGTGAATGTTTCCCGGTCATGGGTTGCGGCTGGAAGGGCATCCGCTGCGTAAAACATATGCCAGTGAGTTGGCGGTTCATTCCGCTGTGGCGACCCCGAAAGGGAAAAAGCCGACATGAAGATGAATGAATGAATTAATGAATGTTTGTATGCTTTTTCCTTTTACTTTCCTTTAGTGATTATGATAACTTACTGTTCATGTATATGCCTTGATGTTTGTTCATTGGAAAGTAATATAGTAATAAAAAAAGTCTGTAGTCAGACATTTTAGAGCCAGATCACATTCAGTGCCTGACTCCAGACATATTGTAATAGTAATAATAAAAATAATAATAATAATGCGTTCAATTTATATAGCACTTGTCTAGACGCTCAAAGATGCTTTACAAATTTCAGACTATTATTCTTTCACTTCACATTCACACACTGGTGGTGATAAGCTACCTTGGTAGCCCTCAGCAGTCCGATAGAATGTGACTACCATTCTGCGCCTATGGCCTCCTGCCCACCACCAAACACACCCCACCAGTCACTCACATCCATACAGGGCGATGTGGGTGAAGTGGCTTGCTCAGGGCCACAACGGCAGAATGACCCTAGCGGGGATCGAACCACCAACCTTTCGGTTACAGGAGCACCAACCCCACCACCGCGCCATCTATTTTTAGCAGTTTTTTTAAAGATACCACCCTATTTATTATTTTCTCTTTTTTAAAGTATAGTTTTGAAGTCAGCTCTTCCTCCTGCACCATCCAGAGAACTGTAATACCTTTTTATAAAATAAAACAATTGTGGCACCAGAAAAACAAACTAGTTCCAACACATATACATCATGTGGAATTGAAAAAAACTTAAACTAGGCATCTATTGTCATCCAAAAGGAAGTTCTGCATTTTGGTACTGTTCCTGATCCTCTGAGATGTCCAAATCTCAAACATCCTTCAATCTTGGATGTTTTCCTCTTCTCAGCAGAACGAGCTTGGGTCCCGGACCTCGCTATGTGTGCTGAGGCTCAGAATTTACTGCAAGAATAAAGTGTTAAACTCACTTTTGGGGTTAAAATCAAGCCGTCGGTTAACATCTTGGTCTGGGGTCTTGCCTCACCTACTCCTGAGATGTCAACAGTCTGAGCGCAGATGAGGAAGCGTTTGAGGGTGGGTTCACACACCTCTGCAGAGCTCTGATTGTCTTTCAAACATCGCTCAAACTCTGTGAACTCCCCAGCACAGTCTGAGCTGATCTTCTTGATGACGGGACTGCAGCCAGGGGGAAGAACAAGAGGAAACAAAAAATCCCTACCGTGACTTTTTTTACACATAAAGTGCACAAAATAAGGCTATGTTCAGACTGTATGCTGTATACTTCTTGATGCTTGATTCTGATTTAATTTTTTATGAAATCCGATTTTTTTAATGTACTCACATTATAAAATGGCTTTGATCAAAATGAAAGTAAATGTGGAAAGTAAAAGAATGCAATTGTGTGAGGGGGGGGGGGGGGGGGTTCAGTTAGTTTACGATTGGAGCTGCCATCATATCAACCAAATCATATCAAGAATAAAACAAAGACGAAATATTTATTAGTTCCATTACATCACTTTTCTTCCACTGACTGCTTTCAACTCCATTGTTAACTATTGCTTTTGTTAAACTTCCCGTCTACACACAGAACTGCGATTTCTGTCCCCATAGATTGATGTAAAAGTCAGATAAATGTGACCTGGGTGTTCAGACGGAGGTCGCATTGCAAAAATCTGATATCTATTGATATCAGGACCACATATGAAAGCAAACTGAATCGCATTTCAAAGACTATCAAAGGCAGATCATATATGGGCAAAAAAACACGATTTAGGTTCAGCTGCAGTCTGCACGTAGTCCATGACACCAAGTTTCTGCTACACTTGACTAAATTCTGTTCAGTCTAGGATGTGAAATGTATATAGATTTGTTTTTATGCAACTGTCTGTTTTCATGTATATTCTGTTAAAGTGGGTGGAGTCAGCCAATTCCAGCCAAAAAATGGACGAATCAGGTGGAGATGATGATGCATGCAGCTCCAAAATAGTTAGGAACGGAGTCGCTATTCCGTCTCTTTGAAGTAGAGCACCAACTTCCAGCCACAAAAGAGAGAAAATAAACTTTTCTGATGGAAGTTTGAGAATTCTTAGACCACTTCTAAAGTTTCCGTATCAGCAGGAACTCCCCGGGTGTTGCAGATACTGAGAAAGTAGGGTGGTTTCCCTTATATTAGAATATTTACAGCACCCTCAAAGTGAAGAGTGAGCTAGTAACTATCCCAGTAACTTAATAGTGTCTTGTTGATCATGAAACAAGTTCATTTGTAATGATCCAGAATGAGCGCAATTACTTTGTTGTATTTCACAAAACTAGAATCACTAACATTCTCAACAACTTCAACTCTGATTCAATTCCTAATTAAGTCACATCTGAATTTAAAGAGCATACAATTGTGAACAATGTCATAGTTTTATTTACATAACACACATTGTAGCTTAAAATAAACAAAGGCATTAAAAATGGATAAACAAAAAAAAACTAAACAAAAGATGAATAAAATAAAATAAAAACAAAACAATGTTTGGTGTGAATGCTCTTACTGTGAGGAGGTGCACTGTGCCACTTTGATTTTCAGATCGGCACACTTCTCCTGCCAGGCAGCCGGGTTGGCCACCACACAGCCTCCGTACTCCTCCAGTTCCTTCTGGCAGAACTGACTGGCAATCGCCATCGCCGCCTCCCTGCCATCACAAACACTATCAAGTGTCTCATTATAAAAGAATGAATATGTATATGACTTCATTTCTAATATATACTGACAAAAACAGAGAAGCTTGTGCCTTTAGATTGAAATAAGCTTGCTTTCTGTTATTACGCTGCCCATAGCTGTAAACCAGCTCCACAACAATATTACATATATGACAAACTGTTGTCAAAATAAAACCCTGAGATTATATAAATGCATTTACGTTATTAATGTTTTAAATATTGTTTGTGTCATAATTTCCGCGCCGATAGATCACAAATGAATTTGAATAGCACAGTAGCTCCCCCTAGTGTCAGTGGTTTTGGATAAAAACATCTGCCAAATGCATAAATGAATGAAAAGATATTCTAACCACTATTAAAACCTGCAATTGAACTCCGTTATTCATTCTTAATAGTGTTGTTTTTAATCTACCTACAAAAGTTGGATTTGATCAAATTTAATTACCTCCAGATATGGAAAGTGCTATGGCTGTCTTATCTTTTTAAATGCAATGTTCCATTAAATAGAACCCCCACAAATCCTTAACCGGCGTGATAATAAATGTCTATTACTATTATAACACTTATGAAGATTATTGCTTCATGTCAGAAACAATCTCATCACCAGACAGGATTACAGCACTTTCAGAGGTTTCGCCAAACAGATTCTACAGTATTATTAGCATAAGGTCGCCTGACATTAACTTTTATACCGGTTTCTGGCAGACTACATGATCACTGACAACGGGTACTACGCGTTTGCAATACTCACATTTCGACTCGCTTTTGTTCGCGAAGGTTATTTACGCAGCTCTTGCAGGAACATTACGTACATGTGTGTAGAAACGTCCGGGCGCGCCCCCGTAAGAGACACATGATTGGTCGACGTTTCCACGAACTTCGTTCCTATTGGGTGGGAACAACAGCAGCGTGGTCAGTGCGTGAATGAATGGGGGTCGCTTTTTAAAACGATACTCACTCTCTTTTTGTGTGATTTCTGTTTATAACATCGAATTTGTTTTTTTGTTTGGTGATTTAAACCAGTTAAGTTGATTATTTAGACTGGTTGTTCACGTTGGATACAATTATGTAATAACTGTTGGTGTAAAATTAAATATACTTACATGACGAGTACATGAAATTAAAATTTATCGTGTATTGATTTTAATTTTACATTTTATGTTCATGTATTATTAGATATCATGCATATTTTCATTTTACTTTTACTCGCGTATATGATAAAATCCCAATGTAAGTATTTCACCTACCCTTACGTATCCAAAACACTAAGTTTAATTGATTATTTTGTACTGTAAAGTAAAAATATATGCTTTCATTGTCCAACAATGGTTAATACTGGCTTGTTGCATCAGGGTTCAAATTAACAACAGAGATTAAAAAAAGAACGTTTTTACAATGCGTAAATATTAAACTATATTTTTAAAAGCAAAAGGGATTTGTGACTAAGGAGTTTTCGGGTACTATATTACGTTTCTTTTTTTAACGGTCTTCGCATTTCGTAAACCTTCCACGGACCGGATTCTACGTCATCCGCATACTCCATTACGTTTACGGAAGCAACCTTTACGGAGTTTTTCACCAAACTGTAAAGCGAGGAGCCAACACCGGGCCGGTAGAAAGCAGCCTTTTCCCCATCAGCGGCTGCACGGAGGAGGAGGAGAGTAAGAGGGTGGTTACTCGATAATGGACGGAGCGGTTAAACGGGGGAATGGCGAGACTGACGACCCGAGGACACCGAGCGACGAGCTTGTGAGGTCGGTGTCTCTCCACAGCAGGAGGCCATGGGTGCTTCACGGCACGGTGCTCCCGTTTCTCCTTCTGTACCCGGGCTGCGTGTATGCTTGGCTCGGGGTGTACGGTGCCACGGAGCACGCGGAGGCCGGTCTCTTAGCCCTGGCTGCTCTCGGGATGGCGCACGTCCTCACGGTGCTGTCTGGATACTGGTCCGTGCACGCGCACTGCCTGCTCACCTGCTCCAAGGTGATGAGCACTTCGCATTTGCTGTTGTTTTTATTGCATTAATGATCTTAAACTTTTAATAAAATATCAATTATATGTTGTATATTATTTGATATTACTCTGTGCGCATCCTAGCCTTTTTCTCATCCTCAGAACTAATTGGAAACCTCTTTAAGCATTTTTCTCACATGACGTCACAACATACAGGCATTTCCCATAGGCCTCACCATGTTCGAGGGCAAGCGCTGAGCTGCTGTGATCAAGTTTGAGGAACTTAACAGCCATCTCAGAGTGATGGACAAACACCATTCTGTTCTCAACCCATGGTTCATGTAGATCTAGATCATTTAGGTGTGTGTCTGCTTGTTTCTGCATCATACCAATTTAAGAGTGAATGTACATCAATCTAAATTTTTTATATAGCACATTTTTAGCAGTTAATTCAAAGCAGCTTTACAAAAGTCTAATGTGAATTCAGATATATGTCGGAATTCGTATTAGAACATTTTATGTGGTTGAAATAGAACTGTCATACAGTGCTACTTTAGGGATTGTAAAGTTTTATATCATAAGGAACTTGTTAATTTAAACTGACCAGTAATTTCTGATTTTTCCTTAAAAGTCTGGTTTAAACTCAGTTTGTGGTGAAGTAAAGCCATCATGACACTAGTTTTTATTAATGTGGAAAAAAAAACAGACAACCCGGAGTGAATCATGCATAGAAAAGGTTCCTGGGAGCCTCTCTGATTGGGTCTTGTGCTAATCACCTCCCCAGCATAAAGCCTATTTGAACTTAAGATCCATCAACAAACAGATCGCCAGACAGCACCCAAGAAAAACACAACACAACTGAAACAAACAAACAATGGTTAGAATAATGGAAGACAGACATTAGCATCATCTGCAGTATGTGTGATAAATGGTGGGGATAGGTACATTAAACCACATAGGATATTTTTTTCTTCAACAATTTGTATGTTCATTGCCTCAGACTGTTTGTACGCATACCAGGAGTCAGTTTTTCAAAAACTATATTAAGTAGATATGTTTTTTTTATATATATAGTTTTGAACTCTGTGAGTGTAGCTGAGCTCTGAACAGCATCCGGAAGTTTGTTCCAGAACTTCGGGGCTCTATATGAGAACGCTCTTCCCCCTCTAGTGGATTTAGTAGTCTTCGGAACGATAAGTAGAGCTGCTTCTTGTGATGGAAGAGAGCGAGCAGGAATATATCGTGATAGGAGACTGCTCAGGTAGAACGGAGTCAAGCCATTCAGAGCCTTAAAGGCTAGAAGCAGCATCTTGTAGTCGATGTGATAATTTACAGGAAACCAATGAAGAGATGGAAGAACCGCTGTAATGTGATCGTTTATCTTTGTTCTTGTGAGAACTCTAGCTGCTGCGTTCTGAACTAACTGCATAGCATTCAACAAGTGATTTTAGTAAAGCCACATTGAATTTTTCGAGTATGCAGTGTATCCTCTGTGGTTTTTCAATATTCTAGTCTGCAGGAGAAATATATAGTTATAATATAGTTATACAATATAGTTACCTTCTAGGTAGATTTTTCGAGCTCAGTGGATTTGCAGTTTGTGCTGTTTTAAACCTTTTCGCTACATTTTCCTAATATGCTGCCTAATTGACAGAAAACTGTAAAATATTTAAAGTACACATGTCAAAGAATCACTGGTGTTTAATTTGTGGAGCATGTAGTAGATTAAAATTGTCAGTAATGGTGATCTAGTACTCGCTGGTGTAGTGTTTGGCAAACAAGACACACAAGATGGATTCCAGTCCCAAGTCTCGGCCCCACACCCCTCTCTTTTTTCAGATTTTGTTCCTGTCTGTCCCATCATGTCCCAGTAAAGGCAAAAATACCCCCCAAATAATCTTTAAAATGTGTATTATACAAGCGATGATGTGAGTGTTTGGATACAAAATCAATTTGCAACTCAGGACACTTGATACCAATGTAATTCTTAACAAACTGTTAATATGTCACTATTTTCTGCCGCTTTTGCATTTGTATGTGTTTTTTTGGGGAAAAGGTGTAATTAATATCAGAACTGCATTAATAAATTTGATAAGCAGCTGTGTATGTGTTCTGTGTAACACATTCAGCTTGACTTTCAAGTTGTCCTTCCAAAAGATATCAGATTTGACAAATTACTCTGTTCAAACTGTCTATTGAGATTACTGACATCATTTGATAGCTCTTCAGAAAGGCGATGAAATCTCTGTTAATCAGTGCACTTCCAGTAGACCATCTTTAGTTTACAAGCTGTTTGCTTGTTTATAATTAGGGGTGAACAGTTGGAGTCACACGACTGTGATGATTGCTTGATTTAAAACCCTCTAGTAACTGAATTCAGTTATCTTCAGGTCTTAAGAAGAACAAAAGACTTGGGTGTAAACACCACTGTGTATTTGGAGATGAAAGTTTATTTATTGAACACTTTATATTCAAATCTCTTTATTTGTTGAACAGGAGTCAGATCCAGCCAAAGCCACTTTTGCCAAAGTCATCCCGACTCCCAACAACGGCTCAGCTGAACTAGTGCCTCTATTGAGGGACAAGGTGAGATCAGTTTCCCCTCCTGCATCATAGACATGGTTCCCCAAGTTCCCTCCACATAATTAAGAATGGTTTACAGTTTTGGTATCTGTTTAGCTAGTTTCGTTAGCACGTGTGTCTTGGATTCACAGAGAGAATTAAATCAGGTTTCAACAGTAGAGCTTTCATAACCAATGAAATTACTATATTCTGCTTGTCTGTTTAATGTCACGACACAATGCACGAGGTCAAAGTTAACACTACAAAAATACAGAAGAGTCAAAGTTTAAGTTCGATATTTGACATTTTTATATTTCTGCTCAGTTTTTGGACTACAAAGATAAAAAGCGGTACCTTTAATTTTCTAATTCTACTAGACCTGTTGGAACAAAAGTGTTACAGATTTTTATTACAGCTTTTTTATTACTCTGATTGGTTCTGGTGCTAATCACCTCCCCAGCATAAACAACAAAAGCACAACATCTGCATTAGATGCTAGCTCAGTTGTTTTTGTGATTTAAAATGTTTTTGGAGTGGTTGTGTGAACAAAGGTCCCATAATTAATAGAAACCTTATATATGCTAAACAGCTGACAGATTAGGGAATCACAGTAGAAGATGCTTTTCAAATTAAAAAAGCAACATTTTAGCTATTGAAGTAAAATTTTACTATGATATTTGTTGTCGATAAATTAGAAAAATCCCAACTAAATGAACCAAAGACTTGACTTAAACTACTTCAGTTATGTAAATTAAATAAAGCTATTCTAAAATGTCTAACAAATAACTGAAGTTTTCAACAACATATTAATTTAATGAGATCCCATCCCTGTTTTATCACAGGATGAAGATGGAGCCGAAATTCTGTCCTTTGAGTTCCAGAAGATCCGTTACGTGTATGACGGCACGGAAAAAAAGAGCTTTCTGCCCGTGGCTTTCCCCATCAGCTTACCCATGAGCCACTTCCAGAACTGCCGCGGATACCAAGAAGAAGCACATCTCCGTGCAGCGGAGAAGCGCTACGGGACCAACCGCGCTGAGATGATGGTGCCAGACTTCCTAGAGCTCTTCAAGGAGAGAGCCACCGCACCCTTCTTCGTCTTCCAGGTGTCCTCATCCGCGGATATTCTTGAGCTAACTCGCTTTATTCATTTAGAACCAAGCGATTGTGACTCTTCGAATATACCATTCGCAGGGCCAAAATGAGATTTAAAATGTTGCGTCTCATAGATATTAAAGTTATTTTCGATTCCCCTGCAGGTGTTTTGTGTGGGTCTGTGGTGTCTGGATGAGTACTGGTACTACAGCGTCTTTACACTCTTCATGCTTGTGGCTTTCGAAGCCTCTTTGGTGCAGCAGCAGATGAGGAACATGTCAGAGATCCGCAGGATGGGGAACAAGCCTTACATGATACAGGTAAGGTGAACGTTACCATTATAGTTTTAATCCAAAAGTAACATCAGTGATTGTGTGAATAAAAAAGGGTTGACCGAAGCTTTGAACAAGAGAACTAAGAACATTTTTACATGAGACCAACCTCTAAGAACTTGTGAAGCTGAAGAATAATGACTCACCCAGATTATGATTTAGAGTAGCATGATCATCCCAAAAGTTCTTATTTTATTATAGCTGTTAGCTATTAATCACATTATGCAGTGATGTGACATAGTTGCTGCTTAGCTGATCGACAACACGAATCTTAAATTGAGTTCTTTCTGTTTGTCTGAAGGTGTATCGCAACAGAAAATGGAGACCCATATCCAGTGATGAACTAGTGCCTGGAGACCTCATCTCAGTCGGTGAGTTTCAGTGTCTGTCTGTTTCTCTCTGTCTATCTATATATCTATCTACCCATCAATCCATCTTTCTATCTATCTATCTATCCTCTGTATGTTCTCGAGCTGTACTCTCTATGTTCTCCTCATCTCTCTCTTTTCTTCATCTCTCTCTCTTCTTTCTATCTTATCTCTATCTCTTCTCTCTCAACTCTCTCCCCTTTCTATCTCACCTCTCTCTTTTTTCTATTCTATCTTTCTCCCTCTCTTCATCTCTCTCTATCCTTTCTATCTTATCTCTCTCTTCTCTCTTCGTCTCTCTCTTATTCATAGGTTAATTCATTAATAACTGTATAGGTTATTAATACCTCACATGAATATAATTTTTAATACACCGCTTCTTGTCAATCAATAGCATCTATGAGTGAACTTTGCTTGTTTCCATGCAGGACGCTCTCCTCAGGATAACTTGGTTCCCTGCGACGTGCTTCTCCTGAGGGGTCGCTGTATCGTGGACGAGGCCATGCTCACAGGCGAGTCTGTGCCACAGATGAAGGTGTGTTTGGCTTCTCAGTTGTCCTCAGGATCATCTTTAAAGACTCTAACAGCACTCTGCTGTCTCTAGGAGCCCATAGAGGACCTGGACCCCGACAAGATCTTGGACTTGCAGACAGATTCTCGTCTTCACATCATCTCTGGAGGCACCAAAGTGGTTCAGCACAGCTCTCCTCAGCGAGCCAGTGCAGGCCTCAAACGTGAGCATGAACTCTCAACATTCCCAGAAAACTGAAATGAGCAAATGTGCTTAAACATTTGCAGTCTGATTGTATTTAGTTAAAACTCTATTGACCTGTCAAATTACGTATGTAAATAAAATGCGTTTATTTTAAATTCTCTGCTTTTTTTTTTCTAGTTAAGCCTTTGCTCTACTCGAAAAGATGGATAGGTTTGACAAATTTATTTTGCAACCCTCAGTATATGGTTTGTAACATTTGGTCATGTATTTTATTGCGCAATTGAGTTAGGGTTAATATTGGCAGAGATTGAAAAAATGCCCTGGTAAAAATAAAAAAACTAAATGAAAATAAAAAATGAACTAAGAATGTGCCGAGAATTAGTTATGATGAGAAATATTTATTTTGTAAAGGCATGTTCAGACACTTAGGAAAATAACATTCATCAGAAATTTTAATTTATTTTTTTTGCCAGATTTAGGAGAGAGCAAAAATTAATTAAGAATGCATCAAATAATTGTTATATTTGCCAAAGATTGAGAAAATTAGTTTTTTAAATGCATAAGAAAAATAGTTATAAAAACAATTTTTAATTAAACATTTAAAAAAAAATGCATCCGACAAATGGCTATTTAGGAGAAATAAAAAACAAAAATAGCTCAGCGATGCATCAGAGAAACAGTTTTGGTTGGCAAAGATCTCGGCAAAAAATTTTTTTTGTACACAAGACAAGGAATTAGAGTTGCCAAAAAATATAATAATAATAATAACAACAAATAAGTAAAGATATCTACTAATATTCTTATACGGATGACCTTTATAGGCGGAGGTTTTAATCTGCAGCTGAAGTCATTGAAGTTGCATCAGTAAATTCTGAAGCCTTTAACCATCTTTCAGCTCCATTTAAGGCCAAACTAAGAACAATAGTTTATAGAGGTTGAGTAATTAACTATTGTCGTTAAAAAAAAAACCTGTAAAATAATGCATCACAGAATATATCCTTTGAAAACTATGTTAAATTTAAAATTGTAAATGGTAAAATATTTCTTATTAGTCATGTTTCTGACGTCATCTTTCTGGGGGATTGGGGATTTAATTTTTTTTATCTATATTTTTAATGTATTTTGTTGTGCAACGGGTGTCTGAAAATGTCAAAAATCTGTTGATAATAAAACAGTGACGTGGGGTTTGTTACGATCATTCTCTTCTTTTGCAGCTGTGGACAATGGCTGTGTTGCTTATGTTTTACGCACCGGCTTCTACACTTCTCAGGTGAGCTGCTGGATCCAAATGCATCTATTTCAGAATAACTTTTAGTAACACAGTTTTCACCCACTCTAGTTGGCTTCTTATTCTAAGCTCCTCCTTATCAAAGTTTTGTTTAAGAAGCAAAAAAATAAATCATATCTGATCTTTTTTTTTGTGTTTAAGTAGCAGCGGAAGGATTTTGAAGAAATATTAATGTAAAAATGTAACAAGTTAATGAGATTAGAGACTTTTTTTGGTGTGTTTTTTTTTTTAGGGGAAACTCTTGCGAACAATTCTGTTTGGTGTAAAGAGAGTAACCGCCAACAACCTGGAGACCTTCATCTTTATCCTCTTTCTATTAGTTTTCGCCATTGCTGCAGCTGCCTATGTTTGGGTTGAGGGTGAGTCATAAGTTTCACATGCATTGATTGATTTAGTTGTTGATTTAGTGATTGGTCCTCTATGAACTGGACTTTTAGAACAGCGTTGTGTTGCCACACCTCTCTTGTATCATATGTTAAGCAATAGTAGGGGTTAACTCTATCCTCTCATTTTCAACACATATGGTTTATCCATTCATCCTGTCATTAGAAGCCCTCAATAACAAAGCTTATGTTAAAGATATGGCAAGAAAACTGGGAACAATATTAGAACATAAACTGCACAAGATTAATCCTGTGGTTGGATGAAGTTAGCCTCTTCTAAATCAAGACCAGACCAAGTGATCGACAGAAGATGTTGAATAGCTCACACCAGACTAACCCATGAACATTTACTAAAAGGTCTAAAAGCTCTACAGTTGGGTGAGTAATTGGAAAGCAATTGAAACAAATAATTTGTCCATTATTTAAAGTAATTTCTCTTTAAAAACTCTAGCATGTAAAATCACATGACCTCACTCTGTTACGTTTTTCCGCTGACATGTTTAGCTTAAAAACTGAGATGCAACTTGTACCAAAGAAAATGCAGTCTCCATGGTTTGGACACAGTTTGGCTTCAGTGAGGATGATCGAACAAAATGAAGACACTGTAGAAAGCCGTTGATGCCAAAACAACACTAATTTGTTGTTAAACATTTGCAAGTTCATTAAGGTCCTACCTGCTTGTGTTTCTTAGTAGGAAATTGGAGTAAATTCTTCTTCAAATGATTGCTCGTGGTTAGCAACACTAGCAAGATCATTAAAATCACATGCAACTGTCTTAAAGAAAGTTGTATTTTCATTACAATAATCTAAATATAGAGTAAAACAATACTTATCCAGTGTAGAATAAAGTTTGTTGTTGGTTCTCCACGCATAAGTTTTTTTTCTTCGCTCAAAGTTCTGGTCATCCATCATCAGCTTGAATCTCTGGCACTGGAGATGAGCGCTGTATCTTCCCTCGTCTCAATGCAAACTGTGTCTTCATCTTATATACCCCTTGTGATGCAGTCTGAACTAAAGAGTTCAGTGGGTTTCGCTTCAACTGCTGTCCATGTTGCATGTTATGCACAGAGTATGCCAAGTTCTTGGTTGCTCCTAGAACCCCCTCAGTCCATCAGTCTCACAGATGTCCACAGCTGACAGGTCCCCTACATAATCTTTGAATGCAGTTTGAATTGCCTTCCAGATAACTTTAACATAGTTTGGATTAGTACTACAATTAATTTAATATCTTAAAAAAAAGGAATACAAATAAAGTTAATAAGGAGAATCGCAAATTCTTGGAGTTATACGACTTAATGTTTAATGTATTTTCCATGATATGACCTAGATGTTAATGTGGCATTAAAAACAAATTCACTTGCTATTTTTTGTCACTCTTATCTGCTTATACTTCATCTGACAACACACTAAAGACATGCCAGTCTCAAACATCTCTCTCTCTCTCTCTCTCTCTCTCTCTCTCTCTCTCTCTCACACACACACACAGGAACGAAGGACCCCAGCAGAAACAAGTACAAGTTATTTCTGGAGTGCACGCTCATCCTCACATCAGTGGTGCCTCCTGAATTACCCATAGAGCTCTCGCTGGCTGTGAACACATCTCTTATAGCCCTGGCAAAACTCTGTGAGTGACATTATCATCATCTCTCGCTCACATGGTTCTATCCTCTCTCACTCTTCCACTCTCGTCTTGTTTGTTCACAGATGTGTTTTGCACAGAGCCCTTCAGGATTCCATTTGCCGGGAAAGTAGAAATATGCTGTTTCGACAAGACTGGTACCCTAACAAGTGACAGCCTGGTGGTCAGGGGAGTCGCAGGCCTCAGGTAAAGCCTCCTCTGTTACCAATGGCATCTTAAAATAATCTTTTGTCACTGGATTTGACCAAGTGATATTTATTAAGCAGCTGTACATATGAGACAACTATAGGAAATCTAAATATTGTGCATATTTTCCTCCATAGTAAACAATAATGGTGTCACACTTAATGCTTAGAGTTCTACATCCTTAAGACGTTTTAGCCAAGGGTACTGTGAAACACACTGAAGTGCAGCATTCAAGCCCAAACTACCTAATAAGTGGAATACACTGTGTTTTATTTTGATTCCATCGAGTCTTTGTTGGGCTTTTAGCCTATAAAAATTGAGCTACATGCCTAATTGTGTGAGGAGAAAAACTGATGCTGTTGTTTTTAAAATCAAATGTGTTGGTATTGAAACAATGGTAGATCTTTTTCCACTGTGAGACATATTGTATGGAGGTTTATATGTAAAATTTTTTACTTTCGCTCCAATGAATAAAGGGATTGTAAACTGAGAAACCAAAATGTTACAAAAAAGTTTTTCACAACCCCTGAAAATTTCAGACATCACTATGGTGCTGTTTTTTTATTTAATAGAAGTTATCTATTAAACCAACTGACGTCGTTCCTGGAATTTCTCTGTGAAAATCGCCCTTCCCCTTAACACTAGCTGGCAGAGTAGCTCAATACAGCATACTTGAACATTAAACTAAAAACTAAAATCAAGCACAACAATACCTAACAGTGAAAATATTCAATAGCAGGAGACTCAGGAATTGGTACAATTAACCTCAGCAGGCTGGAGCTGCAAGCAATATTATAGCATTTTCTCTGAGAGGAAGGGTTAAGTAAACTCAGCTATAAAGTAGACCTGATGTCAATAAGGAGATGCTCACTGCAGCAGGTGGTTGACCCATTAAATTACTTGACTGCCAAACCATTGAACATTTTCAAAGAAAATGGCATTTAAGGCTAGATATTGTTAATTTATTTAATCTGGCTATAGCACCCAGAGGATGCCCTGAAGCTTTCATCATTCTCTGCACCATATCATGTTCTGGTGCTTCATAAAAACAAGTGAAACACAGGCCCCAGCGCTTAACAAATTTCATGCGAGTCTTATTTGAAGCTGTAAATGTGCTGTGAATGCGAGGTGACGTGAAGCAAACACCAACACCTCCACATAACCACATAAACTCATTCCAGGTCTTTAGCTGAGACTTAAAAGGTAAAATAACGTAAAAACCCAAATTTGAGCCCTTAAAAACTGTTCTAGGTCTTAAATGATTTACACTTGTATTAATAATGTCCATGTAAAACTAATTTGAAATGTTGCTTTGGGGTTGCCAGAGATTGAGAAAATGCTCACAAATTCTCAGCCAGAGTTTGAGACAACCTTTGTAAATGCTGAAAACCATAAAAGGGATGGTTAGGTTTTCAAACAATGTATCTGAAGCATACTGTTTATTATGAACAAAAGTTTTGTACGTGTTTTTGATGTTGTGATACAGGTCTTAAATTTGATTCCTAACAGTTTAAAAAAGGTCTTACATTTGACTTACCGAACCTTCAGAAACACTGTCATTCATTCTAACTTTGAAGAAAGAGACTTTTGGTGATAAACTGAAGCTGGTCCCTTTTGTAGTTAACAAAGAATTTACTTGAATTTACTATTATAACTGATGGTAAACATTTAACATGATGTAAAAGCAAGAAAAATTCAGTCTTGAGGACCTTTTAAAATGGGCATTAATTTGTCATTATATTACTCAGAGATGGGAACCACATCACTCCTGTGTCTGACATTCCTGTGGACACTCATCGGGTGGTAGCCACATGCCATTCGCTGGTGACTCTGGATGATGGGCAGCTGGTGGGGGACCCTCTGGAGAAGGCCATGCTAACCGCAGCAGACTGGTCGCTAACTAAAGGTCAGAATAAAGCACACTTCTGACTGTTTTGCACAGATTTTAATTGTCTTGTCGAAAAATAAAATAGAACAAGATCATATCCTGCAGCATGCAGATCTTTAAAATCCCTTTAAAGATTTGCATGCTGAACGGAAGCAGGAAAATGTGATCAGTGTTGCGCAACTTGTGTTTGTGTGTGCAGATGAGAAGGTGTTTCCTCGCAGCATCAAGACCCCAGGGCTGAAGATCCATCAGCGCTTTCACTTCACCAGTGCTTTGAAGAGAATGTCCGTGTTGGCCTCATATGAGCGATTGGGCTCTACTGACTTCTGCTTCATCTCCACGGTCAAAGGAGCTCCTGAGACTCTGAGGAGCATGGTAAGTTTGGGTTCTCAAGACTCTTGTATTCTCACTGTTCAGAGTTTGGTAATCCCATCTTGTCTCCCAGAGCAATCCTTTACTCCAGGACTGTGGCTTTCAACAAAGAGCTCTTAGAGCCCATCCTCTAAGAAGCCCCCTATCCTTTGAAACTTTTGAAATTTGTAGTGTTGTCATTACGCATGCTATTTACAAGTTTAATTACTGTTTGTTTTTTTGCAGTTTTTTTAGACAATAGAGGTAGTGCCACCATTTTTCGTGGCTTGACTCTTCTGTTAGGCTCCTCTGTTATTCACTGCCTACATCTTCCTCACTTATGTAATCCTTTCTGGGGCAGTTAGTGTTCTCCTTGTGCGTGCATGGATTTATTTTTAATGTCAGTCTTTCCTATTTTTCATCCCACATCTCAAAAATATATGTTTAGTCTACATTGTTCAGAATTTTAGTCTCCAAATTATTTTTATGTTTGGAGCTTTTCTTCAGTCTGGACCCAATAATAGAAAGATACTACGAGATTTATATTCCTTAACTTGAATTGAAACTCTATAACCGGGTAAAATACCAATTCTATTCTGTCCATGAAACTATTTACTGGTCATATAATTAGAATATTATGAAAAAGTGAAAAACATATGCACAGTTTAGCTGCAACCTCGATAAATCACATGAATTGGTCAATTTAAGCATTGTTGGACATAGAATGTTGCAGAGCAAAGGATAAGGGCAAGGATTTATACATGTGTGTTTTAGATCTAAATGGGAGAAAATGTTGAATAGCTTTTTTAAACACCAGTCATGCATTTATTTTGCTTCTTGTTTTACAGTTCTCAGAATGTCCAGACAGCTATGACAAGGTGCACAGAGAGATGTCGCGTGAGGGGGCCCGAGTCCTAGCTTTAGGATACAAAGAGATGGGTCACCTAAGCCACCAGCAGGTAATCAGGAAGACAATGTAACTGCTAAAAATAGTGTTGGGGAGTTATTCCATCTGTTTTTGTGCTTGGTCAGGTGAGAGAGGTGAGCAGAGAACTGCTGGAGTGTGACCTGCACTTTGCCGGATTCATGGTGGTCTCCTGTCCTCTCAAGTCGGACAGCAAGGCAGTTATCAGAGAGATCCAGGAGGCCTCGCATCATGTGAGTGTTTGCCATTGAATGGAATGTTTCAGGGAAAGTGAGTGTAGTGGAGGTGCAAAGATTGTGCTGATTTTTACATTGTATTTATTTCAATATATGATTTTGTCTTTCACTTGCTGTGGAAACACCCCTCTCTCTTTAACATCTAATGTTAAAGATAATGAAAACAAAATATTACACTTAAGGCAGTATCTATCCGAATTGAGAAATGCACAAACATTCGGATAGCTTCTCTGCGGGGTGCATTTCGCAAGCTAGTGTTTAAAGTAAATGGATGTAGTGTTGTGCCATGCCATTGGATGGCACTCGTGTGTAATGATGTGTCATTTGTGAAAAGAACAAATCTGACTTGGCACAAATAACTTTTTCAGGGAGGGAATCATTTTCTTTGATGCGTACAGATTGCACTGTTAATAATCAGAAGACACAGAAGAAAGAGTTTTATTTAGTTAGATGTGCATATTTTGTCCTAATGGTTTGCAAGTAGATAATATTTTTTCCCCAAATTAACGATATAAATTATTCGTTCAAATGAATCATTCTTTTAAATGAACAAAAGTCAAAAGAATGATGCACAAAACTTCGTATCACTACTCGGGAGACAACAGAAACACGCCGGCTATATTTCCATCTTTGAGGACTTTGTGTAACAACTCTTGATGATCGGACACTAGCAATAGAAGTTTCTGGATGTTTATATTCTAATGTTTTGCGATCTACTCCTCGACTGTTCATCTCATTGTTGTTTAGCGTGGTTTCCTGTTGTGAGATGTAAGTGAGTGTGATCGATACAGTGTCTAATTCACGTCATCAAAACAGCCAGCTTTCATTGGTCGTTATCTTGCAAAAAAACAAAAGAGCTGAACTTTTTTTTTTCGTCCGCACCAATCCCTCGGACAGATGTGGGATGTGCTGTCGGCGCCAGGGGTTTCCGATCGAGGATAACTTCGCACGAAATATTCGGATATATGTGAAGCAGCCTTTAACATCTAAGCGTGTCCGTGAGGGACAATAGTCTACTGCATGGGTGTCAAACTCAATTCCTGGAGGGCCGCAGACCCTGCAGGTTTTTGTTCCAACCCTGTTTCAGGAGACACACAAATAGCTTCAAACAAACCCAGAGGAGCTCAATCAGTGGAATCAGGTGTGTTCAGTTAAGGTTGGAGCAAAACTGTGCTGGGCTGTGGCCCTCCAGGAATTGAGTTTGACACCCCTGGTCTACTGGCTATCAAAAAAGTATTCTTAATTATTATTATTAATTTTAAAAAGCAAACATAGAACATCGAAAATTAGGTTGAAATATTACTGACTACCAGTGATAGTCAGTAATAATTGTCAGACTAACTTCCACATCAGGCCACTGAAGCAGGGGCGCTGCTAAGCCTAGCACAGGAAGTAGACTGGAGAGGAGGAAACAAATAAGAACAGGGACATAGAAGCCATACATGTGTCCCAAACTGCGCACTGTTCACACTTTTAAGGGTGCGAAATGCGAAAGTCCCAACGCATAGTGTATATTAAAAAAAAGTATCCGAGCAGTGCTCGTATGTGTACTTTGTCTAGTTAGATTTTAGAACTTGAACGCTGAGCCAGCTGATATTACCCACAATCCACTGTACTCGGGCAGGAGATGTTTTCTCCAGGACTCAAACAAGTGAGCAGTCCATTTAATACTATTATTGTTATACTATACTTTCTAAAGATGCTGCACAAATATAACTAGTAGCAATATAGAGAGTTGCTTATCGATTGTTAGAATATTTTTTGATGAAATGAAAATGAATGGTAAAGAAGTTAAATTCAGGCACAAATTTTTGCATTATCTCCTGCATAATGATAGTCAAAACTATTTTCGTCACATTATCTTTTAGTATGTCCCAGATTGTGCAGAAGTATTCAAAAAAAATTCTGAAAATGAGTATCTACTTCGTGTGCTGTAGAAGTATTCAGATTGGAATGTATCACAAAATTATACAAAACCTGAATGGGACTAATTTTGTATTAGCTTTTTATTTAGCTTTTTTATGCTTTGCTACTTCCCGAGAAAAGGTCCAGAAGAGGACAACCGAGAGGAAGTAAGACGATATTGATGAGATGAGACCTGACATAAAAAGTGCCTAGGCAGATATTAAATGGCCTTGGTGCAAGTAGTGAGGAAATGAACATGCATAAGTACACACACAAACACACTCAGAGTTAGTTAGTGATAAATAAGATTGGTTAGTTATATAGTGATCTCAAAACATCTGGTACAGCTCTGGAGTTGACTGGGAAAAAAGTTTAGAGCTAGGAGGTACATAGTTTAGTGGAAAAAACACTCATTTAATTTTGGTGGTATAAACTCTAGACGCCCTCAAAGCTGCCAGAGCTCAAAGGTGGAAGATTGGCCTAAATGAGACATTGAAACCCTACCCTGTCCTCACTTGAAAATGATTACTTCACAGGTATTACGATGGTCAAATGTGATGGTTTGAATAAAAATACAGCTCTGAGCTAGAACATGTTCTGTTTTGCTGTAAGGTTTTTGTCACTGTTGTCATTGGGAGTCTGCTTACTTCTAGTTACAGCCTCAAGTGCTCAGTTGATTAGATACATTTATGCATCTGGAAGGGAATAGATTTTGAAAAGCCAAGAACTTTTGATATGAATTAAAGGATTAGCTGCTCGTAAGAATCTTAGTTAAAAAATTATAATATTATTCAAAATATTATTGCAAATATAAAAACTTTGTTAAAGATATTTTATGAAGGGAACCTTGTTTTCATTATCAAAAAGGATCAATGTAACAGTGTGTTGTCGGCAAAAACATTTTTTTCTTTTTTTTAATTTACATTTATTTGTATTTCTCTCACTCTTCCCATTTCCCCAATGATAAATGTTATGACAAGACTGTTGTAAGTAACATATAGTTTTATTTATTAAAAACACCTTATTTTCTAATCCATGGTAAAAAAAAATTTGGAGACTACTCTATTATTCTAATGTGAAGTTCATCCAAGCAGTAGTTCTATTCTGCATGTTTAAGGATACACTCTACAATGATTGAGATGCCCTCTGCCTTCTCACAAGTGACGCGTCCTCTGTCCTCAGGTGGTGATGATCACAGGAGACAACCCTCTCACAGCGTGTCACGTGGCTCGAGAGCTCCATTTCATTCTGAGAGAGCACACGCTCATCCTGCAGCAGCGGGATCATGGTGTGTAGCAGCACATCAAATACACGTGCTTGTAAACATGTGAATGCTACTGACTGGATTTGTAAGAATAACAAAACAAAAAAACAGCTTGGTGTTTTAGTACTTTAATGCTGTGTTGTCATATTTTATATACCAATTGGTTAGTATTTTTTATATGTGTATTGGAGCATGTTAAGCTCTTAAGAAGCCTCTTTCATGGGATTGATCAGCTCCTATTTAACAGTCATTATTTAGATATATGATTAGTGAAACACCTGTTGATGGGAGAACCGCTGCGACCAAGGTGGTTCAAACTCTATTCCCATTTATTTGAGTGATATGGTAACAAAGAGTACCAGTGAGTGACATCAAGAGAGAGATTTGGAGTTAAAAATCGTGAGTTCTCCACCACCTTAAACCTGACAATGTCCTTTCACATGTTTTTTATAGGGGTGAAATACTGTCACCTAGTGTCCACTTTTATTTCTACAATCAACTTCTTCTACAGAAAGAGTCTGTCAGTTGAGTTGCTTACTCAATAAATTAAACCTCTCCAAGCGTAATCAACCGATTTTTATGACTAACCTAATTTAAAGTGCATGTATGCCCTTTTTCAATCTTTTAGAATAAATATTTGACCCCTCTAGACTACCACTGTAACCTTAATAACCTTCAAAAGACAGTTTTTATCGTAAACAATGCCTTTGAATAATGTTCAATGCTGTACTCCACCAAATGAGCCACGAACCTTCTGTTTCTTCTGCTTCTGCCATGCCCCCTGCTGGGTTTTTCTTTTGGTAAGCCAAATCAAACTTTTGGTCGAGGATGTCCAAACGCACTTTCCTTTCATTGTTTATCGATGCGGATCTGCTACGCTTGAATTTTTGGTCAGCAAGCTTGATAATATTCTTTGGAAGAATATCGTTGGGGGTGCTATGGTCTATGGGTGTGGCTACAACCATCAGGCTGTTTTGAGCTCCCAGAATTACACAACATGAAAGAATCTGAATATGACTTAGTGTTGTACCCTCATCAAAACATATCTGAAAACATGCAAAAAAAAGTCAGAAAAGTCAAGTTTACACAATACGGCACATTCTAAAGAATAGCTATGTTGGTTCATTTAACTAGAGATAACGAGTTTCCTGGTCTAAATTGAAACTTCACTCTCACAATTTCAGCAAATATGAGAAGAGATGAATTGTATAAATTAATAATTTGCATTACACTGGTTCCCAGAACACGGTTAAATACTAAAGGGGACCGAGCGTTCTCGGTTGCTGCTTCTCGATTTTTGGAATGGCCTTCCAAGGGAGATCGGCCTCACTCCATCTATTGATAATCGATTAAAAAAATATTTTTATGTGCAGGCAGTTTAAGAGGTGTTTGTTGTATGAATTTGTGCTGTTTTATCCTTTATATGTTCTTTGAGTGAAATTTGATTTTCATTTTTAATGTTTATTTTATTGTATTATGTACGTTTTTACTGATTGAACTATATAAAGCACTTTGGTACAACTTCTTTGTTATAAACAGTGCTATATGAATAAAATGTACTTACTTATTTACTGTTACATTTTTGCAGATGAATGGCAGTGGGTGTCGATAGATGGCAGCGTACACCTCCCTCTTCCTCCTTCATCCGTCTCTGATTTTGTCAGGAGCTACGACCTCTGTGTGACGGGAGAGGGCCTGATTCGTCTGACTCATGAGCCCCGGCTACTCAACAGTCTGCTGCCTCATATTCAGGTGTTTGCTCGGGTCAGTCCCAAACAGAAGGTGAGTGGTCCATCCATCAGATCAGATCAGATACTTACTTTTAAATAGATGGTCACCCCTCTTGATTGACTGACCTCTGTGTGCAGGAATTT
Organism: Danionella dracula; assembly: GCA_900490495.1. Classification (NCBI taxonomy): domain Eukaryota; kingdom Metazoa; phylum Chordata; class Actinopteri; order Cypriniformes; family Danionidae; genus Danionella; species Danionella dracula. The sequence goes on from UELW01000322.1 coordinate 8,184,687, forward strand.
GTCATCACAAGTCTAAAGGGTTTGGGTTTCATCACTCTCATGTGCGGAGATGGCACCAATGATGTGGGTGCACTCAAACATGCCCACATCGGTGAGTCAGTTTTACAAAAACAATCATTAAATTGTTCTGAAATGGTGGGGGACATCTACATTATTTTTGTTTCTCAGGTGTGGCCTTGTTGGCGAATGCCCCGGAGCGTCTGCCTGAAAAGAAGAGGAAAAACAAAGAAAAAGAGTTGACTTCTGCAGAGGCCAAACTCGGCCCTCCCATCCCACCAGCAGGGGTGAAGCCGAGCTCCCGCGCAGCCCGACAGAGGTTGATGGCCCAGAGGGAGGAGCAGCTCGCCGCTCAAAAGGTGTTTTACACTTACATTTATTTTAAACTAATGCCGACGTTGAGCCAAATTTAAGCTTTATTTATGATTCAAACTAAGAAAGAGGATGCTTAAAACCATTGTCTGCTGGTTTTTGTGTACAGGAGCCCAGAAGGATCAAACTCATTTGAAATCGCTAATAGAAATTGCTACTTACTTGTTTCGACTATTAATAGAACATATGAATGTTTTGGAAGTGGTGTGTTTGTATAGCATACACATGAGCTTAGCTGTTTCAGATGTTTTTAACTGTTTGTTTACCATAATTGACTTGTTTACCAAGTCAATTGCTGCTCAATTTTAAACTGCCACTTCGTGTTTTCTCATGGCAGGAGAGAATCAGTCAGGTGCTGAGGGAACTAGAGGAAGACCAGATTCAGGTGGTCAAGCTTGGAGATGCCTCCATTGCTGCTCCTTTCACTTCAAAATTATCCTCCATACAGTGCAGTAAGTCCAGCAGCTCAAACAGATTAACCTTAGAACATTCTTTTTTTTTTTCATTTCTTCAATCGAGCTTATGTTCACCCCATCCTTTCAACTGCTCATCCATCTGATCCATCATCCTTTAAACCAGAATTTATTTCAAATTGATGCTCTGTGGCAGCTGTCTAAAAATCTGGTACTGGACAGCCGGAAGCCTTAAGATTTTTGGTTCAACCATTATCAAACACACTTTTATACTATTTAAGGTTCTCTCTGACTGTCTGAAACTAGAGTTTTTATTGTAGAGTAACAACTAAACTTTGTGCAGGGCTGCAGCCCTCCCTCCACAACCGGATTTGGAGAACTTTGCTGTAATGCATTACTTGATCACACTTTGAGTTTCTGAAATAGTACAGCTCACATATTTTCTGAATTATCTGCCATCACTGTGTTCCCAACATAAACTATTCTACAAAAAATACCTATGTAGTGTCCCGTTTTGCCAGGAAACTACAGCATCTTTCCCAACGTCTTCCCATATTAGTATTTTCCGGTAAACAGCCCCCTCCCAATTTCTCACTCACAAATATTACGTTACTGCACATTAAATTACATTTCAACAGCATAGCACCAGTAGAAAAGCTAAAACACACTGACTGCAACAGAGCAAGTGTTTGCTTCTGCAGTGAATTCTTCTTCCGGGGCAGTAATGTCTGTTTTAAGTAATTTATTCAGTGGTTTTTGTTGTTTAAAGATTTAAATACTCAGTACAGGGATCTGTAAATGAGAATTGTTTAATTTTTGTTAAAGACAATTGAAATAATTTTTACTACTAGCATACAATTTAAATGTAAAAGTTCTACTTGCTGGCAACAGAAAATTTTGATGTATTTGTCAACGTACAAAGAAAAATAAACCCCTTTTCTTGCTTTTTTCTCACTGTTTGTGTTAATCCAAAACATGACAGGCATGTTCTAAAAATATGTGCATAACAAACAGTTTTTTTCAGTTTCAGAAACAGAAAAGGCCTGTGTATAGCTTTTTCATAGTTATATGCAACTTTACATTTTATAGTTTTCCTGCTTGACAAAAAACATGTTTGACAAAAAGGTGCCAACATAAACAGAGACTTTTTTTATGCAGAAACTATATACACTATATTTTACTATACTATATACATTGATTCCCAGACAGAAATTGCAGAAGGAACACATGGTCACTGTGTTCTTGAGTGAAAATAACTGAGCTGTAATATGCAGAGCGCTGAACTTTTTGTGCCAGTAGCGCCTTCTACCATCTGTAATTCCTTCACTCTGTGTTCACTGTCTGTCCTTCCATTCTTCCAACCATTCAACTCTCCAGGCATTTGTACAGCTGTCATCCTGTCATACACCCAGCTAGCTGTTCATCCATCATTTAGTTAAAACTATGACTTCTCTGTTTACTTTCTATTCCACTTAATTTTCTGAGCACTACTCTCATGGTTGTCTGTGTTTGCAGTCTGTCACGTGATCAAGCAGGGACGCTGTACGCTGGTCACCACACTGCAGATGTTCAAGATCCTGGCGCTGAATGCTCTGATCCTGGCCTACAGTCAGTCTGTGCTCTACCTGGAGGGTGTTAAATTCAGTGATTTCCAGGCCACTCTTCAAGGCCTTCTGCTGGCTGGCTGCTTCCTTTTCATCTCCAGGTCAAAGGTTAGCGGTTTATTTTTTTTTTCACTACAATCAGACTGCAGGTCTTTATGCCCAATTTGGACTTTTTTTGGGCGAGGGCATTCTGTTTTTTTGTTGTTGTTGTTGGTGCGTTTCATTCACGTCTTCTGTGTGAATGAAATGTGTCTCCAATGTGGCATGCATGCATGCACCAGAGAGGAAACACATCCCCCAGAATGCACTGCTAACAGACGTAAACACTAAACCACCTGTTCTCGGTAATGCTAGTGCCTTCATAAACATAAATATCTGATCAGAGCCAACTTTCTTAGTGCAATATTAAAATAATGACCACTGCAACTTCATTAAGCTTAAAATGCGTCTTTGGGCTTTTCCTAAAACTATTACATTATAAGAGCATCTTCTCCAGTGACCCGTATCTGTGTGTTTAATTTGGCCTTTGGAGTAGCATTGCAAAAAATCGGGTATGTATCGGATTAAAGACCACATATGAAATCGACCTGCATATGGCAAAAAAATAACATATTTGGGTCTCTTTGAGCTGCAGTCTGAATATAGGCTTAAGGCCGCTACACATCCATCCAAACAGAAATTTGCACGATTCCTCAGATGGGTGCTTATGCAAGCCAGTGTTTAAAGTGGATACAGTGACACTCCTTGCCATTGGTTGGCTCTTTAGCAATAACTTTTTTCACAGAGTGAATCATTTTCTTTGGTGTGAGTGGATTACACTTATGATAATCAGAAGACACCTACAAGAACGCTTATTTGCTCAAATGAGTGTATTTTGCTCTATTTTTGTGTCTTTTTTTGTAAATAAAGATTTACAATTATGTCAGATTTTTTCCCGATATGAATGATACAAATGAATCGTTCAAAGACATGCGGTAAAAGTCAATTTGGTAAAAATGATTGTCCATAGTGTTTGAGTGTGAATGAGTGTGTGTTTGTGGATGTTTCCCAGTGATGGGTTGCAACTGGAAGGGCATCTGCCGCATAAAACATGCAACCAGAAGAGTTGGAGGTTCATTCCGCTGTGGCGACCCCTGAAAGAGAAAAAAGCCGACAAGAAAATGGATGCATGGATAATTTTTTTTATTTAAATGAATTAAAGTCAAAAAAACAAAGCACCAAGTTGAAAGAAATTTCCCATCACTACTCTGGGGACAACAGCCACAAACCAACTATTTAATAATCATTGAGGGCTTGAACAACTGAACAAGTCTTAATGGTCGGACACAAGGAAAACAAGCTTCTGGATGTTTGTATTCTGCTCTTTGGCAGTCTCTTCCTCGGCTGTTCATCTCGTAGTTCTTTGGTGCTATTTTCTGTCGTGATATTGAAGCGGAAGTGGCCATCCAGCAGCTCTTTCATGTCCTATTTTCGTCATCTAAACAGCCAGCTTTCATTGGTTGTTCTCTTGCGAAAAACTAATCAGTTATGGCAGAACTGACCTCTTGTTTGTTTGCACCAATCGTATGGTGTGTCTTCGGTGCTCGTGCTTTACTATCGAGGTATATTCACTCACAGACCTTTGCAGCTTATATTCAGATAGATGGGAAGCGGCCTTTAGACACTGCTTAGCATTTCAAGTTTGGATTGGGATTATTAATTAGACACCTTGTTTAACAGTCTGTTTGGAGTGGATTAGAATGGAAACAGATTGAAAGATCTCAGTGAATTAATGGGAAAATTGGAGTGCTGTGAAAGTTTCAATTCTCAATAGATTGAAGGCCTACGGACTGAATCAGAATTGTACAGTTTTCTATTTTGAGTTGGTTTATTGGGTTCGAGAACATTTCCAAAACACATTTATTTTGAGTGTGTGTACAGCAGGGGTTGTCAGCCTGTGGCAGTCTGGGGTGGACTAGATGTGTGGGATAATGAGCAGGAAAATATGCGCTTCTTGCTTAAATCCTTACTTTTCTGTTCCACATTGGGTCCCTATTTACCACTCCGCATACTCCCTTCCAACCGTCTTTTAATAACAATGATGCTTTCAATTTATATAAGGCTTTTCTAGACATTCATTGATGCTTAACAATTTTTCAGAGCATTATTGACCGAGCACAATCACACTCTGGGTGTGATAAGCTACATCGGTAGCCCTCAGCTGCTCTGAGGCGGTCTGACAGAACATGGCTGCCATTTTGCACCTAAGGCCTCCTGACCAACATAACACACACTCCAGAAGTCACGCATCCATACTTTGAGATGTCATGGGTCTTTTGGAATCAATTCATGGTGTATTTGTGACTGACTTTGTTTGTTTTTGTACACTGTTTAGCTATTTGTTTAGTGTTTTTTTTATTATAATCTTTCCTTATTCATCATTCAGTCCTGATGTTTGTGTTGTGTCCTGTCCTTCTTTTGCTATTCTTTGCACTCCTGTTCTCAACTTGGCAGCACCCCCACTCCAGTGCCCTGATGTGGTACTGCACCCTACTGAACTGAAGAACACAGAGAGGAGTCATGTACGCAAGAGAGAGAGGAAATACAAAAAAAGAAGAGAGAGAGAAAGACTGAGAGAAAAGAGAAGAGAGGAGAGGGTTGTGTGTGCAAAAAAAGTTACGAGAGAGAGAATTCATCTTATAAATCTTATATTGAATTCATGTTAATACGCTTGAAGTCTGCCCTCCTTCTGCTGCAACTTCATCTTTGTCTTTCTCCATCTATTCCCATCATTTTATTGAAGCATAATATGACCAGCATGAAGGCCAATCGGCAGCTGAAGCAGTTTTCACTTTCTCACTTCTGATTGGCTTAGCTCCGTTGTTGACGGCTATCATTCTACTGTCTCTGAGATATATAATAGATTTGTGTAATAGAGATATAATAGATTTTTTTAATATGTCTCTGAGATAAATAATAGATTTAGAAGTCTCTTAGAAGTATTGAGGTCGAGTCAGTTATATCAAGATTAAGTCATTAAAAAATGATTATGTTTTTTAGTTAATTTAGTTAATTAGTATTAATCAGTTTATTAAACTTAATAATCAGTATTACACCTCTGAGGTTTGCTATGCCATGGCTGAAAATGTCATCTAGGTCACTTTGTGCTCATTTCCTTTATCATACACGCCATGTTTGCTTGAGATAAATAATTCTAAGCCAAATGTAGCCTACCCTTAAGCAAGATTGCAAAAGTTATTTGAAATTTTTTTTTTGTGTTCCTCTGGATGGAGCAACGGCAATTGTGTTTATACTGGAGCAGAGCAATTATTATTTTTATTTATTTATTAATTTTTTTGAATTTTCAAATAAATGTGAGGTCTATTACGATAAATGGGGATGTTTTGGTCACTGTCTTTAAGGTCTTGTTTATGGTCATCATATTAAAGCAAAGAAAACAAGCTGAAGTAGTTGTTTTTAAGTTAAGTTAAGATTGATTTGATTGATTGATTGATTGATTGATTTGCAGCCCCCGATCTGAACTGAGTTTGGTCTAAACCATGGGTGTCAAACTCAATTCCTAGAGGGCTGCAGACCCTGCAGGTTTTTGTTCCAACCCTGTTTCAGGAGACACACAAATAGCTTCAAACAAACCCAGAGGAGCTCAATCAGTGGAATCAGGTGTGTTCAGTTAAGGTTGGAGCAAAACTGTGCAGGGCTGTGGCCCTCCAGGAATTGAGTTTGACACCCCTGGTCTAAACCATCTAAACCAGATTCAATGGTTTGGGATTTGATCGCTGTGAGAGTACGTTTAACTGCCGTCGCATGGCTTCCTTGTCCCCTTACGAGGTCTTCTCTCATCCTCAGCCTTTGAAGACTCTGTCGAAGGAGCGGCCGTTACCCAATATCTTCAACCTGTACACAGTGATGACAGTGCTGCTGCAGTTCGCTGTGCACTTCTGCAGTCTGGTCTATCTGTACCGAGGGGCGCAGAGCAGAAGCCCACCCAGGTACCACACTGTTTCATTATCTTTATAGAACCCTAAATGTGAACATTAAACACAGTTTTTCTAGTATATACTTTGCTCCTTCACTCTCAAGTTTGGATTGGGAGTCATGAAATACTGCATCCTTGAAACTGAAATACTAAAACTGACAAACGGCTTCCATTAAAAAAAAATTAAAATTAAGCCTGAATTAAAAAAAATAGAAACAGCCTTGAACATATAGGTGTAACACACCTGATTCTACTAATGAAGCTGCTCTTGGCTTCTTTGAAGCTCTTGTATCTCTTGGTCGGCCCTCTAGGAATGACTTCCCCTGATATTGAGGTCTAGTTTGTTTCTATCCAACCAAAATCTTTTTAATGGATGCTTTTGGTAAAGATTTAATGTGAGAAAAGAAGAATTAAATGGTAAATGTAGATAAATCTATTACTTTTTTGTCAGAGGAAGCCAGATTTATGATTTTTCTATTAGTTTGTGCCTTTTTGTATGTTTTTAATACTATTTTCTGTACAGAACTCAGAAATGATCTCTCTCTCTCTTTTCTCTATCTCATTGCTTTCTTTTGTCTTCTCGCTCTTTGTTTCTTCTCTTTTTTATACTCTTGATCTATCTCTTGCCCTTCACTCTTCTCGGTCTCTCTTTTCTTCTCTCTCCCTTTCTTTCTTCTCACTCTTTCCTCTATCTCTTCCCTCTCTTCTCACTCTCTCTTTGTCTTGATCTCCCTCTTCTCGCTCTCTCTCTTTCCTTTTCTCTTTCTCTCTTCACATTCTTTCTCTGTTCTCACTCTCTGCGCGCTCTCTCTTCTCTCATTTCAATCTCTCTTCACTCTCTAATTCTCTCTCTTCTTGCTCTCTTTTTCTCTTCCTTCTTTTTGCTGTCTCTCTCTCTCTCTCTCTCTCTCTCTCTCCTCTCTCTCCCTCTCTCTCTCTCTCTCCTCTCTCTCCCTCTTTCTTTCTCTTTCGCTCACACACAGATCAGAGCAGTTTGTGGACCTGTACAAGGAGTTTGAACCCAGTCTCATCAACAGCACTGTGTATATCATGTCTATGGCTATGCAAATGGCCACATTTGCCATTAACTACAAGGTATTTTAACATAAATTCCTGGTTGTGTTGACAAGCTGTCAAAAGTATTGCTCATTTAAACGTTAATAATTATCAGGTTAAAAGTAAAAAAGCTCTTGATGGTGAACCCTCTGCTTTTCCTAAAGTATTAGAAGGCATAATCTGCCAACAAAAATATATTCTAAATACATTTATGCTGGAGCTGAAGCTTTTATATTTCACCTAAAACAATTGAGTATATGTTCTTTAAAGGTTACATATCATGCCCTTGTTTTAGCACTTAGAATCTATATTTATACTATATTCTAGCGCTGCACTGTCAATAATTTTCAAAATGCAATATTTTTAATAAAGACGTATTTGAATCATCTCGTATTTTTGGCCTGGCAAAAAGCGCTGTTTACACTGGTCCCTCCCACAGCCGGGCTTTTGGTACGCCCCCTACTGACCAGCGCACTCATGTTAGTCCGGATTGAGCAAAAACAAGCACAACGAGCACGCTTTAAACACGTGTTATTGTTTTACAACTATATAATCCACTGACAAAAGTAAAAGCACCTTGTATGTGTGAACCAGAGTCTGACACGGAGTTTGAGTCCACAGAATGAAATAGAAACCGCAGGAAAAACTTACTTAATATACACTCTATAATTTCTAATATAGGCATACTGTTTTATCAACTTTTTATTTTGTTATAGGTGTGCTTGTGACAAATGCAGTAAAATGCCAGTAGAAGATCTAGTCACGATCTTTACTGTTTGACGTGAGTCAAATAGCACAATAGCAATGTTGCAACACACTGTAGTTATGTGCGTTCCACACAATTACTGAATCCTGTAGTGTGTGCATGTTTAGGATTTGAGGGAAGATAAAATGCAAAGAGTCGCCATGTGTGTACTGAAACCAGATTTCCTTATAGAATTCTATAAGTCATGTAGTGTGCGGTCGATTTGATGTATGTTACAATTACGTAGCCCAAGTAAAAAAAAAAGCTCATTCTTTGGTAATCCAAGCACAAGGTTAGGATGGATTCAGACATCTGAAAAATCACTTCTCTGGCATTGTTTATCCAGCGCAGGTCAAACTGCTTCGAGATGCTTCGTCGATTTAATATGATTGACAAGTGGGCGGGGCTTGGGCAGAGATAAGGAACACAAGCTGTTTTCAGCTTAGAAAAAAGGAATAAAGAATTGCTCAAACATGCATGAACTAATCTGAATACTACTTGAGGCATATTTTTTATGAGTGAACACTTCAAGATGCCAGGATTGTCAGAAAATTCAGGTCATCATCAGATGGCAAACAAACGGACTGATTTGTCAGTCACTGCAGTGCATTGTGGGGATCTGGTGGATGCTGTAAATGCAGTTGTTTTTATCTTTTAACAGTATTTTCAGCTTATTAAGTATCAACTGTTTTACTTGGTTGAACCCTTTTGAAGGTAGGTGACCAAATCTGGTAGCCTAATTGAAATTCATAAGTGTATTTTAGCTGATAAAGGTTTAATTCCAGGTTGTTTTAAATGGGTAGCATGTTGTTTATTGTGCTTGTAGTTGAATTTGCACCATCTGTGTTGTCCAGGGTCACCCGTTCATGGAGTCTCTGACGGAGAACCGGCCCCTGTTATGGAGCATTGCTCTGTCAGGTCTGGCGATCGTAGGACTGCTCACCGGATCGTCTCCTGAGTTCAATGAGCAGTTCGCCTTAGTGGAAATTCCAAGCGAGGTATGAGTCCAGATCAACCCTGTGCCCCCTTGAAGGTTTTTAACTGGGTTTTCATGTAAAATCATTAGATCTGTCATCGAAGACTATCCAGTTTTGCCTGTTGGTTTTATTGCAAAAAGGTCAAATGTAGTGGTGACTGTTCTTTAGTGATTTTCATTTAGTGACAGTCATGTATTTGAATTCTCTCACTCTCTTCTTTCTCTCTTTTTTTCTCTCGCTTCTCTTGCTTTCTGTCTTTCTCATTCTCTTCTTGCTCTCTTTGTCTCTCTCTCTCTCACTTTTCTGGTCTTGATGTGTAATTTATTTGAAGATTTTTTTTTAGTCATGAAAGTTCGTTTTATTTTGTTTTGGACTCATTAAAATGTATTTACATTCATACTTCATGTGAGCGTAGACATACCTTCCATTTTCTTTCATTTTAATATTTTATTATCTACTATTTGAATTATTCAATTTAATAAAACTTTTATCCTATTATTAAAAGCACCTTTTGCTGTTTTAATTAATTTAATACATTTATGCATTTAGCAATAATGTCTGTTGTAATGTTTTTTTATTGTATTTATAAACAATTTAACTAGTTGAACCTAATTATTTTATAACTATGTTGATTTTTGTTTTGCATGAATTTTTGCAAGCACTTGATTTGTAATTTATTGTAATTATTTTGAATGTGTATCATTTTATTTAAATGTTTTTTATTCTGTTTTTTTTTTTTTAATTACTTTGATTTAATTTCACTTTATTATTCCACTGCTATGAAAAAACCTTTTGCTGTTTAAATTCTAATTCGATAAACTACCTGATTTTTTTTAAAATCTAAATTGTTTAAATTGTAATTCAATCATTTTATTTAATTCTATCTAGATTAGTCAGACCTTGTGTGCACTCTTTTAGATGTATTTGCATATATTTAATGTGTAATCTATTTGAATTATGTTCAAAGTCTTTCATTTTATTTATTTATTTTATTATTTAGCAATGCATTTTTTTACATGGCATTTTTATTTAGATAGTTGTTTTAAGGGTTTTATGTTTTAGTAATTTTTGACACTTTGGAGTAGCTTGGCTACTGTGAAATCTGCTATAAAAATATAGTTTACTTACTATCATTAAAGCTTAGCGTTAGCATTTTAAACTCTACTTTGCTCAACTCTGCTGTGAGGATTGTACTGTAAGATTAATTACATTGGAACATGAAAGTGTTACATTTGATCTTTCAAAGAGTGCAGAAACCAAGTGCTTTAGTTTTGGGACTCACTCATCAATTACTGAAAGCATTTGTTCAAAAAGCTGCTTTTTCATTTAGTCAAAGACACACTTGTTTCCACCTTTCCTTAACATCGCTTGCATAAAACTAGATTTTGGCCCATATCTCCTATCAGGTGAACCTTTATTTAACAAAACTTCCTCATCTTTCTTTTTGTTTGCAGTTTAAGTTAATAATCGCACAAGTCCTGGTGGTGGATTTTGTGACCGCCCTGCTGGTGGACAGAGTTTTGCAGTTTCTGCTGGGCAAAGGATCCTTGAGGCTGCCGAAATGAACGATTTTTGCTAGCAGTCAATAAAGCAGCTGCCACCCTTCGTGTCCAGACTGTGAACAGGTTTCACAGCAGCACGGCTCTTGTGAAGAAGAAGAAGAAGAAGGATGAGTGATCTGGCGTCAAACTCAAGACTGTGCAAACCCCAGTGTTTTCTTTCCGTCGATGCCTCTCTCTTTCTCTTTCTCTCTCTTAACACTTTAGCTTTATTTTCTTTCTACTGACATCTTAAACCCACTTCCTTCTGCTTGACGGCCAATGAAACGACAGTATTGTGCTGAGGGTTCTTCATGGGTTTGAAGTACATGGCTGTGACTTGGACATTCTGAAGAAGTGTTTCTTTTTTATTTTAATGGAGTTTGTTTCGTTTTCATCCTTTTGTAAAGAGACTAAAAGCAGACAGACTGATAAAATAACGGATAAAACATCTGCTGGTGTGTTGTTTATTTGAGCCACTCCACTAAAGCATGACTTTGAGGATATTATTGGAGTTGAGAGTTGTTAACACATCACAATGTTATGAAATACTGTATTTTTAGGTAAGACCTAAGTGGTTGAAATGGTGCTATATAAACAGAGGTGTGAGTGTTTCTACTATCTGATGTTGGGGTGCTACGGTAAATCTGGTTAATAAGGAAGATTCTTTTATGTCAGACAAAGTTCTTATTGTCTCTGGAAGCGAAATAAATTAAAGCAAATGTTTTTGAAGCTATGATAACTGCTAGATCTGATGCTTCTGCACAACTTCCAAATAATATGGAATTGTGCAGAGGAAATTGCAAATGCTAGTGTATGTGTATTTGTATTATTTATTAATTTAACTTTTTTATTCACAAATTAAATTAGTGGTTCTGTGGCATAAATTCCCAAAAAAATGGACACAGGCCATACAGTGATGGTAAAGGAAAGATTCAAAACATACCAAAGATGTATCTTAATTTCTGTAACCTCAGTGCCTTGAGAGTCAGTTGTTCAATTCCAGGTAACATGGCTTTAAAAAGACACCCTTAAAAAAGACTTTCCCCTGATGAAGTCATCAAACTACGTTTTATTAGCCAGACAATTTTTCTTAATTGGCAAAGAAATCTAGCAGAAATGCTCAACATTTCGATTCCAAGACCTAGGGGACACAGGTATGACTTGAACAACTCCTCCAGCACTGAGTAATGTTCACACAGTTTTACATATGAGATCAAATATATTTAATGTCTGGTCAAATGCATCCATTTAGGAGCTTATCACAGATCCACAAATATGTGTTTAGTTACAGTCAACACAAGTTATAATTATTAGAGTAGTTTGGATTCGCTTAAATTCACATGGAGTAATTTGCATTGGATACTTACTCTTAACCTACTATCTTTTCTGGTATTTTACTTGTTTACAATAACTGTGAAACAAATTTGTTAACTTTCACAACCCTTAATTGGTGGAGAGAAGCATCCGAAATGTTACCTTCGTTAAAAACAAAGGAAACGGACTACTGATCCCAGAAACCATCGCGTCCCGTTGAAGATGGGTGGTTTTCCGGAAAGACCTCGCGCGGGCTTTGAGTTTGAAAGAAAATGGCGGAACTTTCGAATGAAAAATGCTCTCAGTGAGTTTGAACTGATGATTAAGTCTATTTTGTGTTTCTTTTTAGCCTTTTTAAACGACGTTGAGACGTGCTAGACAATGCAGAGTACTTTTTACAGCAGTGGCAGATTGTTACGCTGTAAAACTGCTCGAATGCACTATTGTACCTGTTTAACTGTTATATATATATATATATATATATATATATATATATTATATATATATATATATATATATATATATATATATATATATATATATAACGTTAACAGTGAATATGTCAACGTGACAGTGTTCTGTATGTTATTAAACAGACTTGAACTTCTTATTTTTCCTACAGAAGGGATGGCAGCAACCTTAATACCGAGGTAAATACAATGAATGTTTTGTATCTTTGTGTTAAATATTTTACAGTATTTTTTATGTTAAAGAACGTAATACGTTGTGTGCCATAATGTCAATTGTGTAACGTTAGACAGTACAGTCTCTGTAGAACTGGCTGGGCGGGTATCTAAACACATCTGTAACCAATCGGTATGCGCTATCAGAAAATCAACGAGGTTCCATTGGTCAAGAGATGTGTTTGTTTTGGGGATTGCGAACGTTAAAGTCGAATGTCGGAGATTGCGTAAAGCACCTTTAAACCAGAACATTTCTGCATTCTTACTTAATAGTGATGTATGTGATTTTTGTGATTGGTTTAAGTCACAAAACAATCATGTCCTTAAAGAAGTGGCACCTCATTGTTTTACGTTATTGCCTTTATAACTATTTTATTTTGGGTCCCGTCTGACCACCTCTTAAGCTATTTAGAGTAGTCACTTTCCTTTAAAATAAAAGTCTTCTGCATATCTTTTAAACATCCCATTATAAAATTATTATACATTTCAACAGTTTTTCTAAAACGTTTAGGTTTAATTGAATGTCTCTTCTAGGCCTCAGAAGAGTCTCTTGGAGTCAAGCGTCCTCATGACAGGAACCACAGCTCAGAGCCTCCTCAGAAGTCTCCATGCACATCTCCAGCTGCAATTCAGCAACTTGGAGATGAGGAGCAGCCTGAAGATTCAAAGGTGGAAGCCTCTCTGAGTGTTACTGCTCCAGAACGAAGCCCTCGGTGCCGGAGGAAGTCATTGAGGAGATCGTCCCTAGGCCGACGCTCGCTTCCAGCTTTCGGCAGCTCCTTACAGTGTGAGTCCTGGATCCAAGAGGCTTTCCCTAAACCTACTCACTTGTGACCGCTACTGTCACTTCTTTTTCAGCCCTAGGTGAATCCATTAGTCAGTCTTTACCTGAGAATGAGAGGCTTGAGATGCTCCTGAAAGCTGCCATGCAGGTGTTTACAGTTCTTAGATCTTAATTTTGTTTTTTTTTGTGATGGTTTTAAGTTTAACCTTTTCTTTTCTCTTATTCTGCAGAGCACAGTGAAGAGGTTCAAAAATAGTATGTACACCATTCCTGGTGTTGATGCAGAGATTCTTCAGACTCAACGTGAGTTCTTCAGGGTTTTACATCTGCTGTCTGTGCTTTTCTCTAGAGTTGATCCAAAGAGTGATCTTTTAGTATTGTGGTATTGTTTCAAATCAGTGTGACAATTTTAAGAAGGATGTCACAACCATGTGGGAACCTGTGCCTTTCTCCTCTAGCACTAACTAAAATAATCTCTAATATGCTCAGTCTCTACATCTGTGGTGATCCCACTGCTTCGTCTTTAATCCCTGTTGAACTTGTCTCACTTCAGATTGGCTTAGCTTTTTTGCTAACAGCTATTGTTCTTGGCCCGTGTACGCTTTCAAGAAAGATTTAGTCTTATAGTGCTTTTATGTAGATTATATCAACACTAAATAATATTTATCGCCATATATATTGTAATTTGGTCCATTTGACTATCTAAGATTTTACTAATTGTTTTAGAAAATTTTAAGCTTAAAATGAGCTTGTTAAGTCAAGAGAGGTCAAGTCCCTTTTTAATTCTCTGGTCAAGTCCCAAGTCATGTCGTATTCAAATCCCAAGTCAAGGTAGGCCAAGTCTTAGTCAAGTCCCAAGGCAGAGCAACTTGAGACAGCTTAAGTCCTTGTCAAGTCCCAAGTCAAGACAGGGCAAGTCCCAAGGCAAGTTCTAATCATAGTCAAGTCCCAAGTCGACACAGGGCAAGAACCAAGTCAAGTCTTAAGGCAAGTTCTAGTCAAGTCCCAAGTCAAGACAGGTCAAGTCCCAGAAAAGACAGGACAGGACAAGTCAAGACAGGGCAAGTCCCAAGTCAAGGCAGGCGAAGTCCCAAGTTAGGGCAAAATAAGTCCTTTCAAGTCAGGGCAAGTCCTAAGTCAAGACAGGACAAGTTCTTGTCTAGTTCCAAGTCAAGGCAGGGCAAATCCTAGTTATTCAATTTGGCTTTTTGAAACCCGCAGCAACTCTGCTAGTTTTAATGGAGTTTTTACCTGAATCTCTTGTATTTGATAAAACAACATACTCAAGGGCCTTCTGCTCTTTTAGTGGAGTCTCTGCATGAAGACTGGGACAGACTAGCCCAAGACATCCGGAGAGAAACCCAGGACACGCTGGAACCTGTGAAAAGGTGAAAACTTAATCTAAAGTGATGTTCTTCACTGCTGAAACACACTGTTCTCTTTTGATCATCAGTGACTCAGTTGTTAACAACGAGACCATCGGACACATTCAGGAGGACATTAAAAGGTACCTCCTCCCCTCTTACTCAGCTGATTTCACGAGGCTGTGTCAATAAACTACTCTTAATGCTGATGCAGGTTACAGGCTGAGAACTTTTCCTGGGAGGCGCTGCTGCACAAACACCGGTCCAAAACGGACCACCTGAACAAGTGAGCTCCATTCTATATATTTTTTTCTAATGCTTATAAGGGGAGTAGTGATAATGGGGTCTATCCCCACTGCAGATGTGTGGAGCAGGGGGAGGTGAAAGGGGTGCCCCTGGATCCGTCATCCTTCGCTAAATCTTCACACAGCCAGCTCATCCTGAACAAACTCGACTACAGGGCAGTGCTCGCACGTCAGCAGAAGCTACTTCAAAACATGGAGCTGGTGGTGAGGAAATAAAACACACATGTTAGTTGAGGTTTGAGTCTGATGCACTAGGGAGCTGCTTCACAATGCTGCTACACTCCACAACTTCAGAGCCCTCAGGATAAAGACTTAATAACTATTGTGCCTCAAATTAAACTTGTAAAGTGTTCACCTCAGTTTTCATATGGTGGCTTGAAGGTATTAGAATTGTTTAACTCTTTAATATAATAAAGGATCTTAAGTGAGAGTTAAGAGGAACAGCAAAGTTATTTAGATTAAAATCAAAATGACCCAAACATTCGACCTCATAGCTTTAGCGGACAATCTTAGCCAAACCTTTATTCCTGCTTTTACAGAACAAAATAGACAATTAACTGGATTCTACTGATAGCTATTACTGTCTAGAACGATATTGTCAGCAGTTTCTGCAGGGTCTTAAAAAGTCTGACATTTAAACGCTTTTAATATTAGTCCATAAAAAGTGTTAAATGTATTGTTCTAGTTCTTAAGTAATTTGTCACAGGTATTGTTTTCTGATATCCATGTAAATCACATTTGATATGTGTTTTTGTTGTTGCATTAAGGTTGTCAGAGATTTACAAAATTATTTTAAATGCTACAAAAAGTAATAAGGATTTTAAGGAAGGGTTTTTGTAATTTTATTATATTTATTTTTGTCATTTACCTGCTTTTTCAATATCTGGCAACTTCCATGAGCATTTTTGTTGTTTCTGAATATGGATCTTCTGGTAATCACAAATTCTGGTGTTTATTGCAGTGACTGTTCACAGTACAGTTCACAGTAGTACCAGGCAGAGTCAATCTGCGCATGTTGAGGAGCATTTACAATTAATTAACCATGACTAATTTAAGCATGGATAATAGTGATATCGGATCGTCATTGCTCTCCTACTAGTGTCTAAAGTTCGCATAGTTTAATTTCTTGTGTGTTCATTCTTTTTAAACTCTGGGCGCTCAGTTTTTGTTCTCCCACAACCTAAAAACATGAACATGAAATAAATTAAATAGTCTTTATTGCCTACAAATTAGGCCTATATAAGACCTTAGTGATTACAACAGTCATTCCTCCCAATCCGAACCCCTCCCCCATGTGATTGAGCAAGAATACTTGCATTTGATTTCAATAGACTCTAAATGGTTCCCAAGGTAACTTTAAAGGTATACTTTAATTCTGTTCATAGCCCAAACAATTTGCAAGTATGACATTTTTCATTTAACTGAAATTATGTTCATCTACATTAGAACTGTTATTTTAAGCTTTTTTGAAGGTTTTTAAATATGTTTTGCTTGATTAACATTAAAAACATTTCTCTTTTTCTAAGGTTTTTATATAGCTCTACTTTTCACATGGGATTAAAAAAAAGTATACTCGGTTATATTTGGAATATTTTTTCTTGCATGAAAATAACCCATTAGAACAGTGGAATGTTTCTTATTACTGTTGTAATGAAGCAAAATTTGCTTCCCTGATATTTTTGTCCTCGTTCATCTTTTCCTGTACGAGCATCAGCTTTGTGAAATGTTTTTTTTAATGGAGTCTATTCTTGAGAGAGAGATTTTTTGCACTGCTGCAAGGTCTTTAGTGATTGGTTTGTGGCGCGCATCTCTTAATTGTGTCCCTGCATGAACCATTTCACCACCTAGTCTCTCTGCCATCCCTCGAGCATCTCCAAGCACACTGTCACAGCCATCAGCAAGGGAAAGCTGAACTATTTTTAAACAGGAACGTACTAGTTTTGAGAGTTCCGACGTGTCTTTCTCCACAGATGGACTCACAGTGCTGTATAATGAGGGAGCTGCTGTCGTTCCACGAGAGATCTCAGCTGCTGCTGAAGGAGACCAGCTCCAGACTAGGTGAGGATACGTCAATAACAGACCATGAGATAGCTCTGGTTCAAAGGATGGCTTGGTGAGGTGCTAGCCATTTTAAACATTCAAAACTCTAGGAAATGGTTCTTGAGCATCCATGTGCTTAGCAGAATCGTCCCCATGACTTGAATAATGAATATGGGGGTCTTTCAAGGGTGAACAGCAGTAAATTAAATCAAAATATTTGACTGTTTGGTTGCGGAACGACTTCGAAGAAGAACAGCAGAGGCTTAAGATTTATTTATCTTTCATTTTAAGCTGTAAATAGTGTAAATAGTAGAGATGTAAAGTAGTGCAGGCTCAGTAATGTCTTCACGGTAAAATCACAATATTTGACCAAATCTTCTGTAAGTCAAAATATTTTTTTAACTCTTGTAATTTGCATGTAAATTAACTAAACTAATAAACTAGTTGTGTGTTTAATTTTAAAGTAAAAACATGTTTATTGTTTTAAGAAGTACCAGGCAAGACAAGGTTATTTGTATGGCACATTTTTGTACACATTGACTATTCGAAGTTTACAAAAAATAAAACAGACCAGAGATAAAAAGCAAGTACATACTGAAAATAGTTTTAAATAATTCTAAGTCACATAGTTACTTGACGTTATCTTTATTTAGTCACAAAGTTTTTGTTGTCAAGGAATATTTTACACATTGTCCTAGGCCCGCAGGTCCTTAAAATGTGAACATTTATGACTAGGACCTTTTTAAAGGTCTTATTTCCACAAATTCCTAGTTCTCAATATTTTTAAGTAATTATTTTAATGTATATATATTGAGATTTGCTTCATAAATTAAGCATAACTAATCAAAATAAAACGTAAAGGTAATTATTAAGAATACAAAATAAATACATAATAACTTCAATAACAATACATTAAATTACAAATAAATTTTTTTTAAATATTTTTTTGCTCTTCATTTTATTTTAGGTAATATTTTCCTTATTATATCTCTTGAACGAGTAATAATACTTTTCTATATAAATAGCAAGAATATAAATATTTTTATAGGGCTTCATGTCTTCCATCCAGCAAAAGTCATCGTATGTTTTTCTTAACGATCTTTAGATGTTATTAAATATTGCACACAATCACACTTAAAGCCAAACATTGTCAATGCAGCAATACTCGCGTTCAAACTTTTCACAGTCAGTGAGTCTGTGGGTAATTTTTTTTCCATTTCTCCCCACTTGTGTTAGCTCGCCAACTCTGTTTAGGCTGTCTCCAGATCTTAATTCAGTGACTTGCAGTATGACCCTTTCTACTTGAATGTTTCATTGAGGCAATTTTATCATGGCATATTAGAAACAAAGACAATATTCCGCTCATATTTTTTTCCGGATTAAAATACATGAGAATATGTTTACATTTTTAACACTTTCATTTTTGTATTAACAATTTGTCTGCGAGCCAGATGCACTAGAATCATAGGTTCCCTACCCCTTGCCTATAGTATACATAAGGCTATCCTTTATATGACATTACATATACAATAAACAATAGTGCATATAAAGGACTGCTCTGTACCTAGTACCCAGCACATTGAACAGTGACAATAAAGAATGTTGAATTGCTTTTTTGAAGTTTCTCATACAATACCAATAAAGACAATACTTTTTTTTATCTCTCCGCAGCTTCCAGAGCTGGCTTTGAGAAGATGTCCTTCTCTCCGGTCAGAGAGCTGCTGAGGGGACCCTTATCTGGTAGTTCCCCTGATGTACAGGACACTGTGGAGACCCTGATCTGACTCATACATTAACGCATCTCTCTATTTTTTTTTTTAATTCTTTGTAAATAATTAATTTGAAAATCAAGGAAACTAGCGTTTTATTCATGGGGGTGCCAACTCAAATGTATAGGTTCTGTGTAAAAATACTCCCAACTAGATTTCTTTGGTCTTGCCGTAGTTTTTAGTGATACAAGATAACTGTTATAAAAGAAAGTTTGCACAACTTAAAAGAAAATCTTCTTAAAACCTATAGGCACATCCTTGGGTACTCTAGTCTTTTTTTAGATGTTTTTAGAATTTGGATGCTTTGTTGATTGGTTTGAGAAGAAACCGTGTATATACAGAAACTAACACTAGATGGCAGGCTAGCGATTCAAAGACCCTGCTTATTTTAAAGACTGTTTGCATTTGTACACTATATTAGAATTTCCAATAAAGCCTTGTCTGTGTTTTCACACTTTTACTCTGCAGGTTAGTCATGTATATTAAGATAACATGTATGGAATGGCCTTAAGGTGAGAAGTTTTCTTCCGTCTGTAGTTTTGATTTCATCTGCCTGAAAGCTGAAACTGAATAAACTGTTTGTGCCGGTGAAATATCTCCAGAGCACACCGCAAACACTAATACCCTTTAAATCGTCATTGGGAGCTGGAAGAAAAGATGCTGGCCTTGGGGTTTCAGTCATGAGCTTTTTGAGGACCTCGGTTAGGTCACTTGGTGTGCGTCCCATGACCCCTTCCCCCACTTCTCTTGTTCTCCATTCAGCCCAGCATACGGCTGATGAGCAGGGAAAAAACACTCTTAGGAGGGTTGCTCCTTTCTCCATTTCAAATCCTCTTGCTTCATGCACAGAAGACTAAAGACGAGCCTCTCTGAAGTGCATCTGATGTTTAAGAAAGCTTTAGAGATCAAAGAGGGTGTTTTTCCTCTGCTGTTGTGTGTTAATGTCAGGGTTAAGCGTGAGCAGCTCTGGGGGTGGCTCAGCCAGAGGGATCGATTCTTATTTAGATGAAAATGAGGCGCAGCGCTCGCTCGTGGGCCGAGAGGGCATCTGCCTTCGACAGATTTAAGAAGAAAACCTATTCACAGCCAAACGGGGGGAAACAACTGTCCACATGCTGGAAAATACTTTTAAATTAAACAGCAATTGACGAAGATTAATCTGCGCGTGTGTCATGGCAGTTAGAAAAGAGGGCTCTGGTTTTGTTAAGAACCATTACCAATCA
Organism: Danionella dracula; assembly: GCA_900490495.1. Taxonomy (NCBI): domain Eukaryota; kingdom Metazoa; phylum Chordata; class Actinopteri; order Cypriniformes; family Danionidae; genus Danionella; species Danionella dracula. The sequence continues at coordinate 8,204,850 of UELW01000322.1, forward strand.
TGGAATTTTTCCTTTCATTTTTCTGAAGAATTATGAAATTTATAAAACAGATCAAATCTTTTCCAGAATATATATATATATATATATATATATATATATATATATATATATATATATATATATATATATATTTATATATAGAGCCAAAAACTTAAAATAAAAAATATATAAGCATGCAATAGATGGTGTTTGACTATTGGAAATCATTGACATAGATTTAAATTCGGATTAATAATTTGTGTCTTTATAATTTATACTTTAAAAAATGTTTATTTATTAATCACTTATTTATTTATTTTTTTTTTAAACCTCACACACTGACAAGCACAGTTTTGTAGAAAATCTCCACATGAAAACACTTAAATGTTGTAAAGTCAATGCCAGTCCAATAGGTGGCAGCCAACTCTTCAGCCCTGAAGTTATATAAGCCAATCAGAAGCTTCCAAACTGTTTTTTTTTTTACTCAACTGGTTTTTCTTTTTACCTGCCTACTAACGAATGTCATGTAATTCCCAAAACTCAGAGCGAAAGAATTCAATCTGGTTCTTGTTCAATCTGGTGCTGCTTGCATCTGTGTCAAAAATTAGATATTGACTAGAATATTGTTACAGTTATATATATATATATGTTTATTGTAGGAAAAGTCCTGTACATGTCCTGGGATATGCTTTAGCACAGTGAACAAGGAAAATTCTTGCTTTGTCCACCATTTTATTTGAAGCGTTGTGTTCAAAAGCTGCTGCATCAATGGCAAACTCCACTTATAACCCAAAAAATCTTCACCACCTTTTCTCGGGTATGCTGAAACGATGCATTGTGTATGTGTGGATGAACAGTGTAACGAAGTAACAAAACTCAAAATAACTGGGTTTGTGTGGGCGGGCCCTTAGAAGGTGGCTGGTTCAAGGCTACCCAGGGAAGTACCCGAGTGGAGTTCACATCTTCTCCTTCTACTCTGGTTTCCTCCTCCAAAAGCATGCTTTAGGTGAAAAGAAGACTCATTATTGCTTTTAGGTGTGAATGTCGCTATGTGATGGACTAGTGACCTGATTGTGGCTTAACCTAACTTTCGCCTGATGTGAGGATAGGCACTGGTGAGACCCCCAATAACACTCAAAATATTCTTGTTTCAAAAACTGCTGTTGTATATTTAAATACAAGTTAGTGAACTGGCTTCTCATAAAAACTGTGCTTCCCTGTGCATGCCCATATTTACTCCGGGTGCTCTGGTTTCCTCATGCAAAAATATGCTTCATGAACATGGAATGAAGACTTACAATTTCCTGTCTGGAGCTTACCCTACCTTTCACTTAATATTAGCAGGAGAACAAATGCTTTGAGTTTGTTGGCAAAATGTTGTAATTTTAAATTAATATTTTTCTTTTGCTTTTATCTGTTCAGCACTTTGGGCAGCTTAAAGCTGTAAAAATGTGCTACATAAATAAACCTTACTTACTTACCTAGTTAGTTAGGTAATTTATTTAAATAGATGCAAATGGGTACTTTGTAAATTTAAGACCTAATGCAGAATGTTTGCCTTTACAAAAACTAAAAATGTTTTTATGCATTTAGATGCAAGTTGGTATTTTTTAAATTGATATAAAACTCTTTTTAAATTAGACTGCTTTGTTAAATTCCTCAAACATTTGCTCACTGCAATCACTGTAAAAACTCAGATTTGCTGATATTGTTTTGTTTCACAATCTACAACATGAGTTTTAAGATAACAAAGTCTGCTGTTACCCTGTTCAGAGGTGTCCCCTCCTGGATATTTTCATCGTTGTGATGAGGACATTGTAAGGACATCTGTGTAATTCTTCGCTTTTCAATATCCTGGTTTTTCCAGAATTCATGGACAAAGAAACTGTTTTCCTGGTCAGCATATTCATGCACTTTAAATTAGCCCTAAATACGCATATTACACGCATACGGATTTGATAAAACCTGATGTGTTTTAAATTGGTTATCACTTATACTACTACAAAGAAACTCATGAGAAACCTATTTTGGCAGAATGTATATGGCACTATGGAAATCTGCTCATTGCGCATAACTGGGTTACTCTTGTGCGTGTAAATGCACTCACTGCCTACAGAGAAAATTTCAACATTAGTTCCTTAGAGATATTACATTAATGATGATTGTTCTCTCTCCACCAAAAACAGGTTTATTTTAGCACTGGACCACATTGTCCTCATTTTGAAACCTATGAGGAGAGTAGAATAAAGTATGGCTACCCAATTCCTGAAAATCGCTCATTGTGAAAGCGTCGAGGTTACAGTTTGTTCTCTAATATTCTCGTTCTCACTTCAGATTGATTAGTGTTGGATTGTGCTGGAGAGATGTGCTAGGCGTCAGCATAAAGCTGAAGCACTTTTGTCCCATTCCTCACACACGCACGCACACACAGCTCATCAAACTCACATTGAAATGCTCCAGGCTCCGTCTCTCGCTTCTTTGCTCCGGCAGCCATTCGTCTGAGCAGCCTGTGTCTGCTTTCTGACTGATGAACTGCCCCAAACCTCCACGCTGCAAAAAAACACTGCGAACACTTATTTTTAATCTGCTCTGTCTGTGCACTCTGAGACAAAAAGACATTGATTTCAATAAGTGATGCGATGCACAGGAACCTCATGGAGATTAGATGAAAATCATAATATTATTTAAGTTAATCCATCTTGGTTAGCAAGTGATTGCTGGATTGGAATAAATCTGTGATTTTATTAAACATAAAAGCTTACATAATAAGCAATTTCTCAAAGATTTCATTTAGTCTGTGATCAAGCTGCATCAAGAACAAAAAGTATTTACCCCTTGCTGATTTTGATTGCTTGTTCTGTTTAATTCAACAGTAACAGTTTGATTGAAATCCAGAAAAGTGCACATTTAGTGACCAAGTTGTACTTGTATGCTCAAAATTAGCTGTATTTACGCTTTGTCTTGTTGAGTACACCCAGATGTGCACATATCTTGGGAGTAATTCAGATCCTCTTTTAGTCTGGATGGTTTCTTACACTTTCAGCTACTTATAGAATAACGGTAATTGGACTGGCTATTCTGCTTCAAGGCCTTTTAAAAATATTTAGCGTTTTCTTCCTGAATATTCATCCAGAATCCAATTTCAGGATCCTACCTTCAAATTTTGTCTATTATTTGAAAGAACAACCTCAAACCCCTTCGATACATTGTAGTGGCACTATGTCCCTTTAGCACTATGACCCCAATGCATAAAGTTCCATTCCCATGTTTGGCGGTCTGGTTTATATTTTGAATCTCAATATTCCATTAAATATGGAGGGTTGAGTTGATGCCAAATTTGAATACAGTCTCATCTGACAACCAAACTTTTACCCAGATTTTTTTTTCAGATGTGGCTTGTACATATTCTTTACCAAGGTGTGTTTGAGGAAAGTTTTCCGACTAATGGCACCAGCTTTTTAAGACCATTAGGTTCTCTACCCTAAATTTAGACAAGATCCATACAGATTTCATGATCGTAATGCTTATGAGTGAAAGTGACCAGTTGGTCAGATATGGAGTGAACTATATCCAGAATCTGTACTCTGCATGTAACCCATCTCAGTGTACACACACAGCAGTGGACAAACACACCGTGACGCACACCCGGAGCAGTGGGCAGCCGTGGCTGCGGCATCTGGAGAGCAGTCTGGAAACTTGTGGCTTGCTTAAGGGCACTACAGCTGTGATTGTTGAAGATGGAGAGCAAGCGTTTCATCACTCAACACCACCTTCAACTCGCTGGATCTGGAGATCGAACCAGCGACCTTCTGATCACAAGTGGATCTCCTTATCCATCAGACCACAACTGCTCAAAAAATCACAACCATATATTGATGCAATTTGGCGCGTGTGAGCATGCATAATCTCACCAACACCAGAAATAATTTAAAAATATTTCATTCTACGTTTAATTGAAGTAAGTTAGTAACTGAAGTAGGTAGTATTTTTATAACATATTTTAACACTAAGGCTGCCCATAAGTGCTTTACAATAAAACAGACAGTCATAACTGTCAACAGCAATGAGGATTAAGACCAAAACATGAAGAAAATTTAAACCAAGCACAGGTTAAAAAGAAAAATGTTAAATGCTTTGGTAAAAAGATTTCAGTATTGACTGAAAAGTCACCAAATGATCATTTTGCTCCAAAATGGAGCAGCCTCTACGGCTGTGACCCGTCATCTTAAGCTTGAAATGAGGTACCATCAGAGTGGCCTTGCATAAAGAACAGGAGACAGCAGGTCATAGATGTACTCATGGGATTGATCAGACATGGCACGACTCACAGGTAGAATGGACATAAATGGAAGTCAATGCAAGGAGTAATGTGCCCTTTAGTTTACTTCAGTCAGTAATCTCGTAGCACCATTCTGAACCAGCTGGAGACTACTGATTGACTGTTTGAGAAGTCCAGTATACACCACATTACAACAGTCTGATCATGACATTATAAAAGCATGAAAGACTTAGTGGTAGGTTAGTTGTAGATAAGATGAGCAATGATTTATTCATAAGATCAGTTTTATTAAAACTATTTTACCACTGCATTCATTTATTAAAACTCAGTTCTGCATCTATAGCTACTCTGATTATTTCTGAACTGCTAAGAATTGGAGTAAGAGAGCAAAGGTCCTTAAAAATAGAGCATTGTACTTTCAGAGTGCCAAAAACAATAACGCCAATATGTCTTCTTCTCAATTAACCTTAGAAAGCTGTACCTGTGTTCCCTAGTAATTGCAAGACATGCCAAAAGCAGGGAGCTGGACTCACCAGCCTCCCAAGGGTCTTATAAAAAGCTTTGTGGGTCCAAGATTGAGCCCTGCGGAACTCCAAGTGGTGCAGTTGGAGACAGATGTGTGCCAAGCTCCACAGAAAAAGAGTTCTCCTTAAGAAATGAGGCAAATCACTTTGATGCTGTATCACTGATGCCAAAGAGGTTCTCAAGGAGCCAGAGCAGAAATGATCTTGATTGACTATATCAAAGTCACAGAGAGGTTGAGAAGAATTAGAATAGCAATATCATTAGAATAGCAAACAATGCATATTATTTGAACTATATTATTGTTTTATTGTTTATTATATTGTATGTGATGTTTGTTTAGTTTGGTGGGTTTTTTTCTTCTTCTCTTGCCCCTGATATATCCTTAGATGCTGGCATGGCTCAAACAATAAACTTCCAATGCTTAATTAAATGATCACTTTCTGACCAAGCTACAATAATGGTATTTTCCTTTTAATTTTCCTTTCCCATACTGTATAGATTTATTTATTTTAAAAGCTTCCAGTTATTTTTTGAGGTTATGATGAAACCTCATTATCGGAAGAATGACCTAACATAAGTTCAAAATATTTGAAAGAATTAGCCACCTGCATTAGAGGGGCCAGTGTTAAGAGCCGAACCCTGTTGGGCTGATGTGGGAACAGCTTGAGCGCAAGAGTTCAATTTCATCAGCTTAGAATGAGAAGCAACCAGTTGATGCAGGATTTAGCAGACAAAACAGCTGTGTTTGACTGTTTAATTTTTTCTTTACAAAATTAAAACACATGTGTGATGTTACATTGTTTGCATACTTTTGACAAGCAGGACATACAACAAATGTTTGACCACAATAACTTTAAATTAAAGGCAATGCCTTGCAAGTGAATAATCCCTTTGTAAATGTAATTACAGTTTCCTAAGGAATTCCACCGCTACCTGAAAGAGAAACCATAGGGACGCTGATCAAACCTCAGCAGTGAGGCGCCATCCATTGTTTTACTCATGAAAACGTCTCAGGTCCACTATGGTTACGATACAGTACTTACAATCATGCTGTTCTTTTTTAATTTTATTTTCTTCCTTATTTAAAGTCATTTTGTTTTGTTTTTTAATTTCTTGACTAACCATCTTTAACTCCTATAATCTCATTTAGAAATAGCTTACATTCAATTCTAGTTACTCAATTCAAGCACAAATTCAAGACTTCAGATGGACTGCTCTTAGTGATTTTTTTTATAGCAATTATAAACAACTGAAATTAAGATTTGATGCTGGATGTTGAGAATGCTAAACAGAGCTTTATGAGAGAATCGTCAAGAGTTATTTCATTTACAACAGACAAGTGGTAAAAAAAAGTATTTTATTTTGCTTCAAGTATGTTTACATTTCAGATAGTTTGCTTGCTTAAAATGTAATTACACAAATTGTGCTTTTTGTAAATATATTATGCTTACACTTGCATCACTTTTTCACACCAATACGTAACACAGAAATATATTAGACTATACTAATAAAGTTATATTAGACTATATTATACTTCAAGCGAAAGAAATACATTCTAAAGTTTACTTCATATTCGCTTTTTATATACATATTTCATGTATTTTAAGTTTTATGTGCAAAATGTAACATACACTGAAAGTATATTTTATAAGTAGACGTTGTAGTAGCAACAAGTAATGTTTGAGTCCAATTATGAAGTGAAATTATCAATGCTCATTAAAGCCATATACTATATTTAAGTATATTAAATATATTTATCTTGTTCCAGTTCAGCCTATGGAAGTATATTACACACTTAAAATTGAGCTTTTCTACAATTTACTTACAATGAAAATATATTTAGCACAAAATTAGTTGTTCCAAAATAGCTTGTTTCAAGCTAACTCTTCATGAATACACTTTTAACGGAAAGATTATTAGTGTACAGAAAAGTATGTTAATTTGAAGTACATTTACTTTTTACCAGGTCGTTGTGTACAACGTGTACAACAAACTCCAAGCTCTGAAAACGGTTATTGTTAATGCACTTCATCACTGTGTAATATTCCCCCGTTTAAACGCGTCTTTAGTGTTAAGCCAAAGCAAGATGGTTTTAAGAGGCTGTTCATCGTCTCCCACAAACACCTCGACTCCAATTAGCGACACTTTAACCAGCGTTTAGCACGCTCTTCATTTTTGTTGACAACAACGTGCGAGTTTTTTTATACAACAGACGCGCACGGACCTGCGAAGATCTTTTGTGCGCGCGGATGATGACGTATGGGCTCGTGTGTCTATCGAAGAGGGGGAGAAAGAGCCGCCGAGGAGGGCAGAAGCACCGGAGAGGGGCAAGTCTTTCAACGACAGCAGCGCGGCTCGGAAACAAACCAACTGAGTGTCGAGCAGGCTGGCATGGAGCTTAGCGCTTCCCTTCAGCGTCGTTACGAGCATTCCTGCTAAAGACGCCGGGCATAGGCGAGCAGGGCCCGTGGGCAGTTAGCTGTCGGTCCCGGGGGTTCGTGGAGCCCGTGTGAATCTGTTGCTAGCAGCGCTCGATTGCTAGTTAGCCCCGCTGCTAACACTGCGAGTCAATTGTGTCGAAGACCTCGGGAATACGTGAAAAAGCCGTTACGCGAACCCTCCGCTCGCCTCATCCGTTGAGTTTAGGCTTTTCCCGTGAGAGAGGAGGTTAGAAAGCGAGCGCGCGAGTTTCTATTTCGGTCTGTTTTCGGTGAACACTTTTTTTTCCTTCTCTATTAGCTTGTTAGCCTCGACGCTGGTTGGTTTGCAGCGGCTTGTTAGTGGTGTCAGAGATTTCTACTGTAATATTAGCTGTCAGCAGTCGAAGGGCAGTTTATCGGGGGCACGGGTGGCTGTTTTTAATTGTTCCGAGGGGCCACACAGTGAGATGCCGCGCGTGGGATCCTCCATGTTTCCAGGGACGCGTTTATTTTCTCGTTAGGCTCCTGGTGTTATAGAATAATTCCGCTTGTGTTAACGGTAATTCACATCGTCTCTTTTTGGTCGTTTTCATGTGGCTACCCCCCACATTTGAGACCTTGTTTTGTTTTTTCGCCCTGCTCCGCGCTTGTGTTCGCGCCGAGAACGAGCTCTGATCGCGGGTTTCATTGACTTGCGCTGGAGACTGTGCTGAGAAGTATTATGGATGAACAGACCCGAATGCTGGCTAGCATGGGCGGGCTCGGCGGACTCTCTCAAGCCGACGTGGGTGACCCCGATTCGGTTCGGAAGCAGCAGTCGCTCGGTCAGCCGCAGCAGGACATTGGAGATATCCTCCAGCAGATCATGGCCATCACCGACGAGAGTCTCGACGAAGCTCAGGCCAGGTAAGAGCAGAAAAACAACTCACTGTTTACTGATGGATTTATAGAGAATTAATTGAAGCCTGCGAGGTGAACCGACTTAACAGTTACAGCAGTAGAGATACAATGCGTTCTCAAAGGTATAAAAGCAGCGGTACAGCAGAAATTTACGCGAGAAAAGGCGGAATTTGTTTGCAAGTTTTACTTTAATACGGTGGTCTTCCTTCTGTTAACTCGAATGGCTAAAAGTTATCCTGAAACGAGCTAATTTGAGCTTCGTATAAATGTAAACGTTCTTTTGAGGTTTGGTGAGTGAGCTCAGATTTTAACCCCCTGGAACTCTTTATGTGGCTTGTAAATTCCAGATGTTTATTTCTATTAACATGGTTGTTTTGCAACCTATTTTATTTTTAAAACTAAACAGGTGTGCAGTTGTTATTGTGCGTTTATTACTTTCCATTTTATTGTCGTGATGAGATAAGCCTCGTTTTTAATTTTGGTGTGAGTTTTGAAGTGTGCTCCTTCCAGAACACACAAATTGTGTGAAGGGTTTTCTCTCTAAAGTGAAATTGGGTTAGTTTGTGACCATTAATAACAATAGTATGACAACAATGCTTAGTTAGCTACAGTTCTCTGTTGATGCAGTTGCGAATGTAAGTAGTTGTTAAATAAAATTGGTGTAACATTTTTTTCTGAACAAAACGAGCATGTAGCTCTACAGAAGTCAGACAATCCTTAGCGTAATCGCAGAAAAATACTAAGTTTAGTATTCTAATGTTATATAGAGGCTTTTTTTACATAAATGCTTATACACAATTTCACCATAGTTTACCTCATGAATCCCCTGCGTTTTTGCAAAATTGTGTAAATAAAATACAAAAAAAAACGGAGACCGATCCTTTTTCGTACAGGTCATCCCCGTATTAAAATGTGAAACGGCGTTAATGACATAACGAGAGACATAACGCTGATTGGATGTTCTATCCATGCTAGCATGAGTCAAAACAATGCTTCAGGTGAATGGAAGACACAAAGGAGACCTGTTAACCCTAGCCTAGAAGAACTCTGTGACCCTAAACCTGACTAAACAGGAAAAATAAAATGAGGGAGGTGTGCCATACTTGACACAGTAATCTTCCTAATTAGGATGTTATAGATATATCTGTTAATGTGGTCCTATAATGCATATAAAGCCAACAAATATTGCCTCATGGAGCAAAAGTGAGCTTTCGGGATTATCGTATGTTGCTGTTTGGTGCCAGGAAGGTATGCGAGTAAGAATTGGTACTACACCAACCTTATTTGGAAAAGAGAAAGTTTTACATAGTAAATAAATATAACAACTCTAATTGGCACGTATATCATGTATATGTGGCATTCAGATTGCCTGCCACAATAAAAATGGCTTCATCTAATTTGTTTTAAACTATCCTAGTCATGTTCTACGTAATAATTAATGCAATAATAATATTTTGCTGAAGTTCAGGTTGGTCTGAGGAGGCAGAGGGTATACAATTATCGATTATTACATTATAATTCACCGGTCATCATATGATCACAGTCTCACTGCTATCTCTGTTCACATGAAGCTTCTGTGCCGAGCTGGCTGAATCTTTACCGAGAGTTGAATCAAAGAGAATAAACACAACATGTCGAGTACAGCAGTTTATCATAAAGCGTGTGTGAGGGGTCAGGCATTAACCCTTGGCGGGCAGCCATTTGGTGATCGCTGCTTCAGTCAGTCAATGTTTTCTTACACCCATCGTGTTTGTTCATGATTCTGTTTGTGGCATCTTTAAGATTCTGAGGAAGTAGGTAATGAAAGATGAGGAAAATTTCTAAACAGATTTGCACATCTCAGACCCTGTCCACAAAAACATGGCTATTTTATAACCAGCACTCTCTCCTCGCTGTTAGTCCACGTAAACATGTCAAAGTTTCAAATAAAACATTTGTTATTGCAAACGTCTGCTGAGATGAGATTTTTCAAAGTCGTCATGTAGACGCTCAAATTGGAATTGTCGGAATAATTGGGTTTAAAACAGTTTTCAAGCTTCTGATTGATTAATTTTAGTTTAGCTCTCCCTAATGTGTTGACATGTTCACTGGGTTCAATACAAGCATGTGAGTTTTTATTATTTTTATAGAAATGAAAAAAAAAAACCCAGTGTACAAGTTTATAAGGGTCCCAGTTGAGCAGAACTCAAATTGCAACAAAGTTGGTTACTCTTACTTTTCAGTGGTATGACACAGCATGGTATTGGTTATATCAGAGTTGTGGGTTTATGAAAAGCTAGCTGTATGTTTTATGGTAACAGTTAGTCGCAAGCAAACCCAAACATGGGGCTAAATAACGCTGGGTTTTCATGTTTCAGAAAGTTTGGTTGTAAACAGTCATGAACACTTATTTACAAAAGATTGGTATTCTGAAAAAATATCAGGACATCTTTAAGACATGTTTAGAGAGTTTTGGATTTTAATAATGGTACAGTTTTTTGTTGCATCGAGTAAAAAAACGTACTGTATGACTCAAGGTTAGATTCGCTATTCAATAAAGAATAAAAGTGAAGTTTATTTGAGCTTAACTTCAAGAGGGGGTAGCACTGTAGCTAACAAAAGCAAGAAGCTAAAACAAGGCTTGGTTACAGTGAGTTCAGCCAAAGTTTTAGTCCCCCTTTTCACTTAATACATTACCAACAGATGTCTGTTTGGCTAAACAGATCTGAATTGTTTGGGGAGCAAAAAAACAACTAATTGGAGCAGGACATATCAGGATTAACTTAAATGATTATGATTGGCCAACGTAATTCAAGAGTGTCTATTATAGTGGCTCTTCTTGAATTGGTATGCTCTTGAAAGTGCTTCAGGGGGCTTTTTTTCCCAAAACTGTAAAAAGAAACACACTCCTAATACAAGTAGCAGTGTGCATGTTGAGTAGGTTTAACAAAATGTATATCTATGCGAAGTTGGTTCCTATGTAAGTTGCAGTGTTTCAGTTGATGGTTCTTGCATCAAAATGGCTGCAGATTCAATTTCAAAGGAAGGTTGTATTGGAGGAAACTGTTACAAATAAATGCTAACAGTTGATTTTGGAACTATGAGCCCAACTAAATAAAATGAAGACAAACCAAAGATAACTCTTAAGTTTTCTCCCCTCTGGTTTTGCTAAATAGGGCCACATAGGCTTCAGAGGTCAAGCAATATGTTTCTCAAGAGCCTGCTTGCTCTGGAAAGCCATTTGGTCATCAGCAAGCGTCTGCCAGATTGAGGCCCCACTAGATAAATGAATTGGATTAATGCGCTACCTCGTCATTAGCATAGATAATCAGCACATGCTTAATTAAGTCATTGCCGTCAAACAGTGTCAGCTCTAACCTGGAGATGAGGAAAGCACACAAGTTTGAAGAGTTTCCTGTCTGTTCTGCTCCCGGAGATTCTCCTCTGGGGTAGTCGGTGTGCTTCTATTGATCGCTGTGAAATTGATCTGGTATGGATCGCTAGATTGCGAGCTGTGACCTGCGATCTGTTGAAAGGTCAACAGGAGCGGGCGATCCCAGACAAAAGCTGCCTTTTAATGAGGGATGCTATGTGCGCGTTTGCCCTGTGATGTGTCATTAGCTTGTGATTTTCCACCGAGCCATTTGACCACCTGGTTCTCTTAATTAATTCACTTCTTTTTTTTGGTTACCCTCCTCCTCCCTGGTGTTCATCCTTTTCATTGTGTGTTGGGTGCAATCAATTCTCCTATAATGTGAGCGCGTGTGCAGCTGTCCACAAATTGAGTTTCTATTAATGAGATGGAGGGGCGCAACACGGGTAACATATGAAAGCAGTGCTCTTGGTTTTAAATGCATACTGCATGTTTCGGGTGCTTGTGTCAAGTGGGCGACTTCAGATACGTCGGTGAATGACTGTGACCGTGAGGACTTGCTGCTCTGGTTCAAAAGGGGGTTGAGGGTTGAAGATCAGAAGTCAGATGATGAAGTACTGAGGTTTCTTTATATTATTTTGCACCAAAATATTAAACTTTAGTTCATATTTTTGACTGTTGCTCTTAAAGTTGCAGTATGTAAGAATCGTGTTCACTTCAAGCACTTGCATCCGTTCACATAGTAGTTTAGCCAGAATATTCTCATCGAAAAAGGTGTGTGTTAAACAACTAAACAGAGTTGTTGACATCCTGTTCCTGGTGTTCCATGGAAGACTCTTTGTTATTTTTACTTTTGATATGATTTATGGATTTTCTTTTCTACTTTTGGTTACTTTTGTTGCAGAAGATAATTCCAAAAACACCAAAAAAGACAGTCAGTTATTTCCATGTTTAGTTGCTCCAGAAGGATTCAAAACAGTATGTTGTCAGTGAAATTACTGCATCTGGATGTGATTGACTCTGTTTTGCTCCACACAGAAGTACATTGTGTTTTGTAATGTTGTTGTTTATTTTTGTGTAAATACCTTTAAATCTAGAGTCCTCTTTCAGTCTTTACCTGCAGTTAAAAAGCCTGAATTTTGGTGCGAATCTTTGCTGTACATGTGCAACGGTTCGTTTATCTTATCCAGATAATGGACACAATTGTTGCCACACAGTTCTGAATACAAAGTGGAATACGTTTGGTTCATCCTGGTCCTTAATTGACCGAAGCTCAACCAATAACACATTTTTTCATTAAATAGCAAGGCCCATCACTACATTTATTTTCCACTCAAACTTGGCGAACAGCACCAAGCATTTCAGAAATATGAAGATAAAGTCAAATGTAAATCACCCAAATGTGACCTTACCTGGAAACATGTAGTTTAGAAGGAAGGAAAGTGAATCTATGCTAGGAAGTTTTTTTTCTGTTGTTGCAGTACCAGTTTTGGCTACAAACTTGATTTCTGATCATTTAATTTACTAATTTTAAATTACTAACATTTATTTCACATTCATAATTGACTGAAATGAAAAGTCAAAAACAGTGCCTCAAATATCAACGAGTATTAACTGGTATATTTAGTCGATTCATGGCCAGCCAATACCTTTTCAGACTGAAGTTTGTACCTGAAGCTTTTCTCTCATAGTCAAAATAACAATAGTTTCAGGTAAATTTAATGGGTTTCTGATCTATTTGGGAAGAAAAATGACTCAAATTGTTATCGAAGCTGACGTCTCACTGAACTCAGTCCCTACAATGCTGCAACGGAAGTCATTACATTTTATGAACAAACCAGATATATTGAAAAAAGAACTAAAACCTTTTAATTTTGTATGCCGCAAAACAGTTATCACAAGTTTGATATTTTGTTTGATGAAACGCTTAAAAATTCTATGTTATGGACTGCATTCATGTTATGGACTCTGTTAATGTTTGTAGCGAGGTATAATCTCGCATTGACCCTCATGTGTGAAGAAGTGCCACTTGAGGCCGGAATCAAAACAAACCATTAATTGGTGTGTAATTTAATTCATTAGAAGGCTTGCACACTCCAGACAGAGGTTAAGGATTATTATTTTTTTTTTTTTGCAAATGTGGTTTCAAATTTCCACAAGGAATACATCTAGTAAGCGCCTCAGTGATCTATGGCAAAAACATGCTTCTTAAATAGGTTCAAGTGATACGCTTTGATTATATGCAGTTTCGAAATGGTTGTTGCCAAGTGCCAGAGAAAGAAAGGGATTGATAAAAAGAGGCAAACTTAAAGTTTTATCCCTGAATGGAGCTGCTTCAGTCTGTGGAACTCACTGCGCTGAACTCTCTCAGCAGAGCATCCAGATGCTGCATTTGGATCATGCTGTGCTTAATTCAACATGGATTTTGCTTCATATAAAACCATGATCTTATTTTCAGAAGTCCTTAAATGATCACCAAAGGTTGAGTATTCAATATCCTTTGTGTACTTAACGTAAAAGTGAAGTAATATAGGACACAGTTTATGCTTTCATCAAAGCTCAGGAAAGAATAAATATAAAAATTGTATGTTTTGCAAGCCTTTATAATGCAATTAGCTTATTTAACCAATAAATCCAATACACAAATAAGTAAGTGGTTTGATTATGGGATTACTTTTCAACTTCACGATAACTGTTACATGGTTTTTAGACCAAGACCGGAATTTGCATGACTAGTGAGTGTTTCACGTGTTCCACTCCATGGAAGGAAGACATATGGACTCATATGGACGGCAAAAGCGGTGTGAGTAGGACAAGGGCTGCGGAACAAATGGTGTAGGGTGACTGTATGGAGAGTGCACACTTTGCACTACTCATTGTGAAAATTCAGATATTTAAATATTATGTGTGTGTCAGCGTTAACAGTCAGGATCTTCCTAGGGCAATCGTGTGAGTGAAACCTGGAAACCAGCAATGACAGTGTGCAGAGTTCGCCTATTTGAAATTGAGTGAGTAGAGCATTTCTAGCATTCAATCAGTAATCAAGACACGTTTCTGAACACGACATAAGGCGATTAATTTTTTACTTGTCTATAGCTGTGGAAGGGGCTACTTGAGTGAAAGTTATTCACCTTTGCAGATGAAAGCCTTTAAGCCCATTTTGAATATCATGTAGTGACAAAGGGCCAACAAGGGAATGGCCCTCTCAAACAGACTTCAGCTTTACATGTATACACGGTGCTAGGATTGACATCATGAATGCTATTCCCTTAGTTTTATAAGGTCTGTGGTTGTTATATGTGCAGTATAATTATTCATTACTCCCATCAAAATCCATACTTCACAATGTTTTCACTGAAACCTTAATAAATACATACATTAAAGACATCTTTGTCAATTGAAATGCCTAGTCTATGTATTTATAGTTTTGCCACCATATATTTTAAATGCGCTACATGGATACTCATGACCGATGGACTGGCTAGGAACGTTGAAGTGAAAAATTTTGTCCCAATTCATGTGTGCGTGAAAAAGTAGTATAAGAAGTAAGAATGTTTTCTTTAGTGAAATACCAAATTACTTGCTTACATAGGCCAAAGTGCAAACTTATTGGGTGCACCCTTAAGGTGCGTCAGCTGCATATCAGATATTTTAAAACTTTACGTCTGCATTACACTTTATGGTTTTGTAGATCATATTAAACACCAGAAACTTAAGTGACAGCGTTGCTGAGTGAATGTATTTTCATGTTACTATCAATTTTAAATAAAGCTGGATTCTGTTTTGGATTATGGGTTATTGTAGGCTAGTTTCATTGGTCATTAATGTCTTTTCTTCTCATTTATGACAACTGGTATGAAAACGATGTCTCGTCTGTAGCTCTTCCATCATCTATTACTAACATAAAATACATAAATTGGAGTAAAGAAATATATTTGTTACTATTTATTATTTAAAGTAAAAGTACATGTTTATAATCCCTAATGAAATATAATGTAAGCGCATATACTTCTTTTCTTGTTTGGTTGGTGAATATATTTCACTTTATTTCATTGTTTGTGCTGAGGGAAACCAATAGCTCTTCAAACTGTTCTGAAGCTCTTTCACAGCATGAGTCATGTTAATGAGGACTAATACTGTTTGTTATTGTCTCCCCATGTTACTGATCAAGATAAGTGTCAACGCTGATGTGGTTAAACGAGGAGCTTTTTGAGCTGTTTAGAAAGGAAACTTTTACGTATGCTTTGATTTGAACTAAATAATAGATTATTTATAAAACATATTAGGGGTTAACTTCTCTTATAGTTTGCTTAGTTTTTCGAGTCATTGCCGCCTTCAAAAATGGCCTTTGGTTATTCCGGACAGAGCAGAAATAGTTCAGATACCTGGAAGAAAGATGAATCATTATTGTGTCAGGTGTTCGCGAGTGTTTGGGCAGGGAGGACCCTTTATTCCAGATTTGAGAGGATTACTCCTCTTCCGAGGGGTTTTATCTAGTGCAGTCAGCATTCCTGGACACTACAATACACATTTCTTTTTTGTGCAGTCAACAGATTTGGCAGTAATGAAATTCATTTGTGGCATCTTGTTGAATGGATTTGTGGCTCATGGTAATGTCTCTTAAATTAATTAGTTTAATGTGTCCCAAACCTGTATTATTTGCTAAGTAGAGGCACGTGCTTCACTTGGAAAGCACACTCAGATCTAGTCCTGTATGGACTGCCGTGTCTGAAAGGCCATGCACATTTTTTCTCCTGTGTTTGAATCTACCACCTCATTAACTCAAAAACTGCACCAATACGAGTGGGAATCCTGGCGATGTTCTTGTATTGTTTTAGCTGTAACATTATTATATGATATATGACATATTATGTGATAGTCTTTGTTGATGCAAAAGATTGTCACCATAAATAAGTAAAAAATTAATAAAATGAGAAGTAAGCACTCTATTGTTTGCACAACCTGTGTTATGCTTGTCAGTTAAAACAAATAGTTCTCGAACTTAACGGAACTATCATTACTCTAAAACAAAAACAGCAAAAGTTTTCTGTGAGCATGCATGAGATCCAAACTCTGAGATTTAAACTGCACAAGGATGGAGACGGAGATCTTTACACAATCCTGGTACGAACTGAAGACCCATGCTTTGCAAGTTGATGTTTAGTGTTATTTTTGTTGTTGATCCCATTCTAAACCCTAACTCTAACCCTACCATTTCAGAATTAAATTAAAGCCTAGTTAATGTGTATCTGTGATGCTAAGACTGCAAGTCTTAAAGCCCAATTCAGATTTATTTGGGTGAGCATGTTCACATTGCAAATGACATGTGCCTGCTATTTGTCTTCTGTGTGAATGAAATACGACTCCAATGTCACATAAGCAGAAGAGGAAACTGCATCCCCCAGAATGCACCAATACAGATGTTAGAAGACAGGCCCTCTTGGGGAACACTTGAGGCTTTTTGGATGTAAATGTCTGATTAGAGCCAACTTTATTAGCTTTAAACAATGCTAAGAAAAAGTTTGAGATGGAAAAGTACACTTATATAAGGTATATATATTCCTACTGAGGTCGTATGGCAAAAACGTGGATATGTATCAGCTGTTTAGACTGCCCTGAAGTTACAGGTGGTATGTGGGCAAAAAAATCGTATTTGGGTAACTTTGGGCTGCATTTTGACAGCAGTTCCACCTGCGTCATGCCATGTTTTCTCTCAGTTAAAATAGCTTTAAAATATTTCCGTTCATGAACATTGAGAATTAGCTCAGATTCCTACAGTAAGGACCTTACTTCTTCAAACTGTTTTTATTTTTGTCATTCCTGTTAGTTTGTAATCTTGTTTATTTTGTTAATCAAAGTGTTTAACAAGATATTTCCATTTTGCAGGATTCACAAATCAGTACATTCTCTTACAACCCACAAATATATGACAAACTTATTATCTGCATCCACCCTTTCATCATTTGTCCCCTCGATGCATTGGGCCCTGCAGTACATGTTGTTTAGCCATATAGTAATAATCCACAAAAAAACACAATAATACTATATTTCTTTAACATTGTAATCATTGTCCATGAGGACTTGTATTACAATTTGTATTTTCTCCTACCCTTATCTAATTACATGTGAAAATGTATATTTACTGTGCAGCTCTGGAGCACCATCAAGCACTAGTTCGGGGCTCACATTTTAAGCTATTCGTAAAATCTCCCCACACCTCTTTTTTTGCTTCTGATCTAGCGGGAGTTGGTGTGTGGTTTGTGAAGGTTGTGTGTGGTTTGTGAAGGTTGTGTGTGGTTTGTGAAGGTTGTGTGTGGTTTTTAGCCACTGTTGTTACTTTTTGAGACTGTTACGTTACATTTGAATGCGTTTATGCCATTTTGGTACAGCTGAATTGGATTGAGTGAAATTTTTGTTTTCTGTGTTACAAAGCACTTGGTAACCTTTCGCTACCGATTGGTCCCAAGGCTTGAACCTTCATAGCCTCCAAAAATATAAATGGGAAAAGTTTTCGCTGCCTCGAAGCTTCCACAGTTTGTTTGTTAAAATTCCTCACTAACTTTAAAAAAGAAATCTTACCATTTTTTTTTTGCAGAGAAGACCTCAATGTTTTAGATTTAAACTTTTGCATGGTTTATGTAAGTGCTGTTTGTTGAATTCAAACATTTTGAAAAGCAGCTAAATACTAAATATACATTAGTATGATTTTGCACCAACTGAATTCAGTTCATTTAAAATGTTTTATGAGCGCTTAAACTTTCAAAAACTGCTAATTGATCAAGAAAATTTGTATTCTTTTTTGTGACCACTTTATTTCTATTATATTTATTTGTCATTCACTATACATTAAAAAGTGTGTTATGGGTTGTTTCTTAGAGTGTTTCTATAGAGCTGGCGCCTACCAAAACAAAACGTGTAGCCAATCAGCACAAGCAGAGGCTACCAGAATGTCTGCTATTGGTCTAGACGTGTGCTTGTATTTAAAGTTTTGCATGTTAACAACGAACCCATTGCATACAGCATCTTTTAAGCTCTGATTCATTTCTCTGCTCCCTAAATTTCAATATTATTGAAAAAATTGTTTTGTTTTAACCAGCATTCCTTAGCTTTTGTTTTTTGTTTTTGGTGTGAGTTTTGGATGATCATGGGGGGGTGGGGGCGGGCGGGATGGGACATTCATTGGGACATTGAGGGCTGTTGCAAGCTCTGCCCTCAGCCTCTCACACTGTTGCCCTGTGTCCAGATGCTGGCCAGAGGAGGCACCGGCCCAGTGGAGCCCACAGAGGGAGGGGGAGCTGGGGGGGAGCACAGCAGGGTGTGCCCTGCCGCTCAACTTCCAGCACAGGTCAGTACAGGAGTGCATGAGCACCCCCCTCCTCCTCCTCTCCTCCCCCATCATCCCCTCCATACAGACGACAAAGAGAAATACACTCCAGCTGTTTTAGAAGCAGCTCAGTCTTTCAGAGACCACTGGGATTTCTTTAGCATAAGACCCCAGTTCAAAAAGCTTTGAATGTGAACATAAGAAAGCAACTTGACGTTGTGTTTACATTTTAAGATTTAGTGTGATTTCCATTGAAATGATTTAACTCTATAACAGTTGATTTTTTTTGTTATTCTGTAATGAACCCACAATAAATATTTGGTAAGATTTGAAAATTGTTATATTTAACAATGAATGCATACTCCGACCAATCTTAGTGTACAATTGAAATAAATGTTTGCATTTTAGTTTAAATAGGTGGCTATATGTATCACTGCTAACTCTATAAATTAGATTCAGCACATTCAACTGGAACAGAGAAAGCCAAGCTAAAGGTTTTGAATAGTCACTTTGTATTTGTAAATACTTGTCAGCAATGCCTAACAATAGTTTGAATGCACATTTAAGTATAGTTTGTGCTACTGCCACCGCATACTAACAAGAGAATGTTTAGACCTAATTAAAGCTAATTTAGAGAAGCTAAATTATATGTCGCACACTGTGCTGTGCTTGTTTTTTAAGTTGAACTTAATTTAAAAATGTACTTTAAAAGAAATATGGTCATGTTTATCTATTAGCAAGAAATAATTGGAGTTCTCTTTTAAACAAGAACTGTACAATAAAAATAAGTATGCAGCTTCAGCAACACAATTTTGTGAAATATTTTAAGACCCCAGCCTTGCTGGAGTCTAGGTTCATTTTAGAACTCATTTCCCTCTCATTTTCACCAGTTACATCTATTCATCTATTAATATACCTTTTGAAATGTCGGTCCTTGATGTTTTTGCACTTGTCATGCTCATATTTCAATAAAATTGTAGCAAAAAGGAATGACCTACATTTATAGCATTTTACATCTTAAACATGTTTTCCTCTTGCATTGAATGCAACATACCTGAAATATTTGGGTGTGACCATGACAAAGTCAAACAAAAAACACATCAAATGGAGACAAGTATAGAAGTAAACTTTGACTAGGATTAAACTTGTGGATAATACTCAAGATATTTGAAAAGGAGGCAATTCGAGCTGCGTAATTAGCAGTAACCGATTCAGCATCGCCTAAGCTTGTTCTCGATTTCCAACAGAATTACCCAATGAGTTTCTCTGTGTGTCATCAGCTTAAAGCTTGATCCTTGATCTTTTTGGTGCATTTGGGGAGTAAAATTGCCTCTGCTTGCTCATAGAGGAAAAAATTGGATTTTAGTAAGGGCCATCTCCAATGCTGTCTAGTAAGGGCTTGGAGCGCAATACAAGACTATCAAAGATGTTCACGAATTTCAAAGAGGCTGAGTATTTTGATTTGTGACGTTATCAGCTCGCATGCTCAGGTGGCATGTTAATCGCAGCTGTTAGGTGAGCGACTTTAACGAGTGCACCTCGATTATTGGCATTTGTCAAGGGTTAACAACGCTCCTGGAAAGCACGCTTCGTATACTCTCCAATACAGTAGCGCTGAAATCTGGCGGAGTGTAGATAAGCTTCTCATGCATCAGAGCTCACAGGCTGGATATAAAGTTTGCTGATGGGAGACTGTCCTGAAGTGATCGATGATTGGATTTAGCATGTATGATCCTGGCTCTAGGAAGAATGGTTCCTCTAATATATTGGGGGTGCAGGGTTGTTTTGATGTTCTCCAGGCCAGCTCGATAAATTAAACAAATCCAGGGTGTAAAAGGGCTGGATAATGCCATTGAAAGGTGGAATGCTTTTCCCTGAAGACAAATGAGAACCATGTGTCAGTTTTGCTCATTTAGCTAGAGTGGGTTGAAACTAGTCTTGTCTCATCTCAATCTTCAGACACTGTTGTTTTAAAAGTCTCATCTTGGTTGGTCCATTACATCCTGATTGATTCGCATGTAGACGTTTGCACTTGGGACTGAAGTCATATACAGTGTTGAATGTTAAAATTGACTGGTTTCACTTCAATAATCATACATTTGCAAGTTGTTCAAAGACCAACAAAGTCCACGTTAAGGTTGCTTGGCAATGATGTTTTGAAAAGGAAGTTTCCTTTAGCGATCAAATACAAGGTCAAAGTTATCCTTGTTTTCATGGAGTTATGAAACCCATGCCAGTTAAGGACTTGGCTGTGTCATTTTGGAAAATATACATTACAGGTATATATTTCCATTTGGAGGCTTGTACAGTTACATTGTGGCTACTATTCAAGTACTAACAACTGTAATGCTTGTTTAGTCCATGTCTAAGAATGTGTTGTGCAAAGAATCTTTTAAATACGCTAAGGGCTGGGGTTACATACTGGTAGCGAGGTGTACCACAGCTTGAGTAGTCACTCTCTGAAAACCTAAACTGGTTTAAGTCTACCTCCATTGTGTTTATTGGGGCAAGGTGAGTTTAAAGTAATTTACAGAAACTGCTGTTTTACTGAAAAGGAAAAAGCGACGGGGAGAATACGTAGCTCT
The DNA here is from genome assembly GCA_900490495.1 of Danionella dracula. Taxonomy (NCBI): domain Eukaryota; kingdom Metazoa; phylum Chordata; class Actinopteri; order Cypriniformes; family Danionidae; genus Danionella; species Danionella dracula. The sequence continues at coordinate 8,226,214 of UELW01000322.1, forward strand.
CTTATCCTTCGCTGTGTACGGAAAGAGCGGGTTAGTGCATTGCTGAAATAATGCTAATACATTTTAACACATTGTTATCCATCAATAAATCAAAATGTATATATGTAGTTCTTAGTTACAAAGTAACATTAGTTACAAAGATCTAATGTGGATTTCCTGTGTAATGAGAAATAGTTCTATCATATACTACTAACTTAGGAACTGTAAAGTTCATTTTGACATCAAGAAATATATTTATCCTTGTTCAGTCAATAAAGGAAAGTGTAGTAGTGTGAAGGAAGTGTTTATTTAAACTGACTAGTAATTTGATCTGGTGCTAATCACCTCGTCAGCATAAAGGAACAGATTGGTGGGCAATGCCTGAAAAAGACAAACAATTGTTAGAACAGTAGAACACAAACAGTAACAAGTGGTTAGAGCAACAGGTAACTAAATTAAAACTAATCTAATTAACTAAAAAGCACTTGTATATTTTCTCAAATATAAATCTCATAAATCATTCTCTGGTGAATCAAGGATTTAATACCAGAAGGAAAAGCAACATCTTTTTTGTTTTAACCTTTTAATATGGAGGTTCAGGCATGAACATTGGCTGCATTTATTTTACTTTAATAAAAAGATGATTTAATTTATGTATTGTTACCCGTTAGTAACTTTTTATATAGGTATATTCACTACTCTTTATTTTAAGTGTATATAAATATATACATTTTTATATTGAGTTGTAAGCAGAATACCATGATTCAGTGGTAGTTCTGTGTTGTTGCTCAGTATTAGTAAACAGTCAGTCTTTTTGTATGTAATATTTTGAAATGAGGGTTAAAATGACTACCTACCAAATAGTTTCATGCTAAAGGTTAACCCGTGTTTGCGCATGTGTGTGTAAGGATGACGGTTTTTTTAGCCCTTGGCTGTTTGCTAAGTTGAAACAGCATTTCAAAATTATTCTTTTAACAACATCAACGTCTTAACAAAGATTTAAATATTAATCTTATTCCAGTCGACATTTATATTTGGTGGATTTTTTATAATATTATGCATCATTTTAACCAAACATCAGTGGTGCAGTCTCTTTTGACTCTTTTTTTTTTTTAATTATTATATTATTATTTTTTTTACCTAAATAAACAGTGACACTATACCTTTTAAAGTTCGATTTATTTGTTCTCTAACACCTGTTAGTTTTGTGAATAACTGGATTGAATATGGATGAATTGGTTTGCATGTTCATTGATAAGGATCTCAGGCTACACTCTTCTTTAACTATATGGATTCTATTCGTTTGAGTTTCTAAATGTTACCATTGGTTGTTTAGCTAGTTATGGTGGGTCATGTCAGCCGTTCTGTTTAAACTTTATTAAATAATCTCAAGTTTCAGGGAAGAGGCCAGAAATACTGATATATTTTGGCCCAAGTTAAGATCTAGCCATGCTATGGAAGAGAAAATACATGTTAGCTGAAAGTTGATCATTCTTTTTAGTTGCGTTTTAATTTAGTAACCTCTTTTAAATGGGAATAATGAGTTTGGGACGTCAGGTGGTACTGGGAAAAATATGTCACCACTTGTTCCAAAACCTAGTGACTAGCTGTACAATATTTTAATTTTGTTTAATTGTATGTTGTAAATGCTTTAATATTTAGAGTAAGATAATACTTTTTTTATCCTCCATTTTACTTTACAAGTCTTATATATTTCACCATTTAACAGGATATTGCATGTGTTTTATACCGAAGTGAAAGTTGTGTAAGGGTTTGTAAAAAATCAGAACCTATTCGCACCTTTTAAAGGCATTTTTGGTTGCAGATTTTATCTTCAAAAAGCTGAGTGAATGTGCAAAACTTCTAGTTAGACAGTGATTAATGAGAAACAGACATACTCTGTTACAGATTGTACAAATGTATTCTTTTGACAATGTTCAAGCATGATTTTGTGCTTGTTAAACCGTTTGACAAGATGACTTCAAATGGTTTTGTGATCTGACAAAAAACTATAAAAACACAGTTCTCTTATTCTTACCTCTGTGCTGTTGTTTAGTTTTTTTGGAACATGTGTTCGACTAGATACTATTTGCGCTAAAACACACCCAAGTCCTCCAAAAGTAGTGGAAAATCAGTCAAACAGAACAAAGAAAAAAGAAACTTAAGGAATTTTCAGGATTGTAGCAGCATTCTGAAACCAACTCTTTTGTTTGAAAAGAAGGCAGTCATGATATTAGATGAGGAAATCCATAAGCCCTGCTGAATCATTTCTTCAGACAGCCAGGCCCTTTTATGAGTTATCGTCTCACTGACTAGACCAGCGAGTCTTTGTTTTTAGGATTCTACAACTTCAATTTAAGAAGTGAGCATTAGTATGTTTTTCATTCACTTTTCACAAGGAGCCTAGAAGTCTTTCTAACTGATTCCTTCTCTCTTACAGAAAACATGCACTGAACTGCCACAGGTTGAAACCAGCTCTCTTCAGTGTTTTATGTGAGATCAAAGAAAAGACGGGTAAGTCGCTCTCTTGCTCTTCTAGTGCACTTCTGTAGGCATCTCTTCAATCGGCGCACTCACATTTTGACTAGGTCTCTTTCATTACTCCATATTGATTTGGCATTGACCATATGTAGAGGCAGGTGTTTAATAACCATCAGACTGAATTTATGGCGTTCTTGTGTCCTCTATTGGAGTCAGTTGCATTCTTCTGCATTCTTTTGTTTAAAGTCTCTTTGTTAGCCCGATACATTCGTTGTGATCCGTGTGTGCGTTTACTCTGTGAAAGCTTTGGGCTAGCAACAAGTGTATTTGCGTGAGCAGCATAGTTGCTTTATATGCTTCTGCCTCGTTGTGAACTCCATCCACGTCAACCTTTCAGGCCCAACCAGGTACAGCTCCTGCATCTTAAGATTCGCAGTGGTCAGTTTTCTGGCAGATCTGCAGCTTTCTCCCCTCAAACGAGCTGCTGACAAATGATTAAATATTTATGGAGGTGTTGGCGTTGTCTTTGTGCCATGGTTTCTCTCGTTTCTTTCCTGTCATATCCTGGAGCTTGAATCCATCTCAGGTTCTGTAACAAGCATGCTCATGTGGAATTACAGTCCAAAAATGATGTGCAGCGGTCTGTTTGTGGCAATCTGTCAATAACCCAGTCTTACTTCCCTATAATTGGATGCAAGTAAAGGGTAGGCTTGAGAAATGGGTATCGGGGGTTGTCCCTGTTGCCAAGGCAACCTGCTGTCTTATTTACCTAATGTCATTCACTTTGATTTTCACATTTAGCCTGCCAGTGGAGAAAGGGCCGGGGAGAAATGCAGCACTAAATGGAAGGTGTTGTCGACAGCGCAGACAGGCGAAGTTAATGGCTCGAATTTTTCCATGCATCACTTCTGTGATCAGCAAACTTAATCTAGAAACCGTGTTTATCCGGAGGACTGCGATGTGAAAGAGCAAATTCAGTGGATGAGACAAGCAAGGCCATTACTGACTGATCTATGTGCAGTTGGTAAAATGCCATGACACGATTTCCTGTATCAAGGCACCTTGTTATAAATTTGGATTTTTTTTTCACTATTATTTAAAACAACCAATAAACAGCATGCTAACCTACACGTTTTGCCTAAAATAAAAGATTTTTTTAAAATTCAAATTATGTTCAAAAATTTTTTAATACAATATTATATGTTATATACATCATTTGCGACACATGTTGTACTAGAAACTATGATGGTTAATACTAACACAAAATAATTCATTGAAAATACACACTTAAACCAATTACATGTTGTTTACATAGAAGAAGTAAAACTTTTTTGTTTTAAATAAACTAGCAGAACATTTCAGTTTTTTAACAGCAGACAAGAGACCTAATTAATCCGTATATGTGGAAACTGTGCAACATGTTACTGTTGCTTTGTAACAGAAGAAATAAACTGCTTTTAATTTAAGCACGCATTGGGGAAACTTGCGTAATACTTCCAAAAGGCTATAAACATTGTTAATTTATATTTTTATATTTAAAGTAAGTGATGACTTTAAATACATTTTTAAAGGATTTTCTTAACAGATACATTCTTTTGTACGACGGCTTCTTTTTTTTAAATTTTTTTTTATTAATGCTACTGATTTTTGGCGCACATCTGGTTTACTGTAACCAAACCAGATTAGAAAAATGAAAGCGGGCTCTTTGCATAGTAAGTGAGCAAAATTGTGAGCAACTCCACTTAATGGCTGTGAAGGATGACATACTTATCTAGACTTGTAGTTCTAATGGTTCTGTTGTTATTAATTAAATATAATTTACATGCATTCATGTATTCTCTGAAACCACCAGCTGGAGCTGACCCTCTGACCTCAAAGACGAGCCTTAAAAGTCTGGGGGTCAGGGAATTTTCTGAGGGACTGAGATCGTGGATGGCACTGCAAAACAAAAAAACTTAAAATCGAAATACCAAGTTTCTTAAAAAAAAAACCAGCAGGACCATCTGGCATTTGTGATTTGGAAATGAATTTGGTAGCATTCTGTAATAACTACACTACAACCATATTGACTGGAGTGTTTAATGAGAGCTAAAAAGAGCACACAAACCATGAGATATTGAGAAACCAGGATCCTTATGATCCAAAATTTGAGTTGGTTTCCTGGGGAGTTGTTTTTGACTGGTTTAGGTTTTATACGATTGTGCCAATAAGCAGAATTGGCACAGAAAATCTTTAAATTGAAATTTGAACAAGTTACTATTTATTTAAGTTACTGTATTTTGTCTTTTTGGGGTTTTGGTGCTATATGCCACATATTTCTTCTTTAATACTCAGAAGTGTTGTGGTCTTGTTTGCTTAGTAACTAATTGTTCTGAGCCTTCTTAGATCAGGTTAGTTTTTAGTCCTTTTTATTACTAAAGACTTTTCTATGTTTTGAGCGGAATGGATTCTGCCAAATTATAGGATTCGCATAGCTGTTGGAACATGAAGACGGGTATGCTTGTGTAAAATTTAGTTGGACTCTGTCTGAACAGGCCTAAGCTACTAGTGCTGGATGGTGTCCATCATGCTGATTTGCCCCCATACCCCCTCTCCTTATCCGCTCTGCATGTGTGTTGTGTACCTGCACTCCCTCTCTCCGAGCCTCCCTGCTGCTTTTATCTACTGCCTCTGGAATGTGAATTAAAGCAGGCAGCCTCCTCTGCTGCTCATGATTGTAGTGCTGATCAGGAGTCTTTACATCTGTTTTGCACAGTAAGTCTCAGCGTGTCTCTCTCTCTCCTGCACTCAACAGCGTGGATAAAAGCGAGCTGGAGCTCAGGCCTTTCCCTGCCGCCGCAGTCTTGTCCTCTCCTCCGCCTCCTCCCTTCCGAAGCCTTGCCTCCATTCTTGAAAGAGAAGTCTTGCTCTGAACTCGGAGCTTTGATATGGTAATGGTGGTGGAGGAGAGGGGGCGAATGGGGGAGGGGCACCGAATTCCTCCGAGTGCTTCTGCAGTTGGGAAGATTGTTTTTTATTGTTAAGGAAATATTCCGTGCAAATTCAAATCACACAAACCCAATCCCTACACCCCCCCTCATAACGCATCATCCTCATAAACTTCATGTGCGTGAAATGTAAGATTTGTTAATTAATCTCCTCAGGAACAAATTAAGAGAGAAATGAGCCTTCTGAGATGGGCTTCTCGGCCCTTCCCCCATGGACTGAAAATGGCTGTAGATAGTGACTTCTCACCCTTTTCAGCACCCTGACTTTTGTTCTGGCTGATTGCAGAGGTCGTGAGCTTTGTGCGTTTCGTTTTTACAGGGTTTTGAATTGTAAATCAAGCTGGGATAATCTTACTTTTGGAGTCTTGCTATTGCAAACATGGTTTGTGTCATTTGGTTGATGGGGTCAGATATGGATGTACAGGAAAGCCTAAGAATAAACACAGGAAATACTGACAAATCTTTGAATCTGATCACTGTTCGGATTCACTTTTGAGAGTTGTATTTGGGACCCAACAACATTACTGGTATGAAAACCTTTGCAAACGCATTCTTGTCATTTTTTTCTTAGAAAAAACTGAAACCTCATCTTATACTCAATATAGAGAATACTATCCACTTCACAGGCTTTGATATTCTGTGCTATGTGCGATCTGCATTTTTGAAACTTTGTTGCAGTCTCATTTTATACCAAGCAAGCGGAACTAGACTGAAGTAACAGAGTGTTGAGTTGGAATTCACAGGTTGTGTCCTCACGTGTACCTGTTTTCGTAAGTGAGTTTCTCTTACCTGTTAATTAATGTGTCTACTTGAGCACAGAGAAAACCAGCATCCCATAAAGCAATGTGAAGATTATTCCAATCCCATAGATGAAATAGTACTCCTCAACCCTGAAGTTATGTCAGCCAATTGGAAGCTTCCAAACTAAACTTTTAAGTGAGTGAAATTGTTGTTTTATTGTGTTCTTTTCAATGCTTGTAATTTATTTTAGGTAATTGCAGAAAGTGTGAGTTATTCAATTATGTTTATTGTTGTTCAGTTGTATTAATAAAAGTAGTTTGGTCAATTCATGTTTTTGTGTTCTACTTTGGTCCTGAGAACCATGGATTTTCACTGGTATCGGTACCGAATACTGAAATTTGGGTATCGTGACAACTCTACTAGAAACATTGGGTTATCATTCTTATATTACGAACTGCTATTTTTATCCCTTTCAAGGACATTTTCCACATTGTCCTGGCTGAATAATATCAAATCCAGCTCTCAAACAGTTCAACATAAGCACATGACTTTTACATGAAGCACTGGAAGACAGATGATCACCTCTTCATTGTGCACTGGTTGATTTTTCTCCTTGTATGTGTGTGTAGATCTAGATCCATATCAGGGCCATCTGGATTTGAAAAATGAAACCAAACTGAGCAATTCAGCTTTCAGAAATTGCACAGTTTTTGTTATAAGTTAATGAAATTAAACAGAATTATTATTAAAGGTTCTTTGTAAAGCTAGACATTAAAACCTAACATTGTCAAAAGTATTAAACTGACGTATTTAAAGTATTACTTTTGCGCCAACCATAAAATGTCATAAATTGTGTGGAGATATTTTTGGGATACAGTTTGTTTTTGAAACATGTTTAGGATGAACTCTGGTGTAAAATTAACGAGTTGTTAAATCTGACTTTTTTTCACGAGGTATGGGCATTTCACTTGCTGGCCTGTAAATGGAGGAGTAAGTGGACTGCGAGACTTTTTACACGATATAAAAATGTGATTGATATGAACTCAACCTTAGAGACCTTGTGGGCTTTTAATATGTATATTCACAGTGCATTCTGAAGTAGATTACTAGTTAATAAATAATAAATATGATAAATAATAAATAATTTCATCAGAAGATTTGGGTTCTGAAGTGTTCGTATACTTTAGGGACTGTCTGCACTTCCACAGTAATCAAATTTTTTTTTATTACCACTCTTCAGGCCCACACACTACAAAGTGATCTTTAAATAAATATACATTTAAATTTCTGAACAAATACAATATTAGTGCAAGTGAGGGGTTGAAAAGAAACCAGTAAAACCAAAGTGCGACACTTTGTCTCTGTTTTTAACATTTAAGGTGAACTTTTCAAAAAAGAAGTTCAGACAGGTTTTTGACGTCATCTCAAACATGAAATTGCTTTCCTTAATTTCTCAATATCTTGACATCCGTCGAACGAAAACACGGATTCACATGATCTTTTGTAACATGCATAAAGCAGCCAAATAAATGGAACTAGCCTCCCAAACATCGTCATTTGGTAGTGGATCTATTTTAGTCGCCATTTCTTGTGTGGCGCTCTGTCACTCAATCAGTTTTTCTCTCCTCGGTTCCAGGAGTGAGAAAGATAGAGTGTGAAGGGGGGAGAGGGGAGAGAGAGAGACAGCGATAGAGAGAGATTGATGAGGCAGTAAGAGAAGCAGTAATTACTCTGTGTCCATTCCCCACGCCGGATTGGCAGACGGCTAATATCACACAGACCCCTGGCCCTGACAGGCGCCCCCCCCCCTTCCCCCCTAATCACAAGGTCCAGGATGGTATGGAGGGGGGGTAGCGTCACCCTGAACACCCAGCTTCATCCAAATGCTCTGTGGGCTGAGTGACTTTCCTCTCATTACATGACTCCTTGAGGAATTGAGTGTTTTTTTTTTTTTTCAGGACTGCATGAGAAAATTTGCTTCTTAGACTTGCGGGTACGAGCAGACGATTTAAAAGGTCCTTGTTTTTTGCATCATTTTCCATCTGTAAATACAGGGCTGTTTACAACATAATGCTCAATGTTCCAATGTTCTCAACCTATCTGGGAATAACATTTTCTCTTTAATTTTGCTCCTTTATAGACCAGATAAACGGATAAGAAATAAACCAGTGCTTGAAAACATAACTTCATTAATTAGATCTGTTTTAAGCAGGCGAATGTGTGCAGTTATTGGGAAAAAAAAACATTAAAGTAAATAGGCTTTTTGTTAATCTCAGCTAAGGTTGGAAATCGTTTGATACCTTTCAATTCGATCACATATTTATGGTCACGATTTGATTACTCATTTATTATGGATGAGTCTTGAATCAATGCATCACTAGGCACTGTTTAATAATAGTGGCACTTGCTTTTAAACTAAAAAGGTGGTAAGTAATACCTACTACCTACACTGATACAGTGCCTTGATGCTCATTTACCAATATATCCAAGTATACATATCAAAGTTAATTAAGGTAAGTAATGGAATCTGTATGTTACTGGTTTTAATTTAAAAGCAACATATTTAATGTCTGTTGGTGCATTGACTCAATGCAATGGAAATGACTGATGTGGTTTATTTTTAGAGTTATTTTAAAGTTGTGTGACACAACTTCCACACACTGTGGTTCTTGTCTTAGGTAGTTAAACCTTTGACTTTATGCAAGCTAAAATGAGAGGGGCTAGTGGAATTTCATGGTGCACCAATTCCTAATATGTTTGTGCTTTCGGTAAATGACAAAATACTATAAATTAAAAGTCACCTTTTCATTCTATGAAATATATTTTTTTTGTTACACATTTCAATTATCAATGCTTAACCTAAAAACTTTTTTGAATCAGCTAGGGCTACATCTTGATGCATTGTTTGATCCATTTTTTGTTTCAACCAGGAATGGTGTTTGAAAAGAAATATTTTAGTAACTTCTAAAGTATGCTAACATTAGTTATGCTAATGTTAAAAAGCGGATCAGTGTAAAACATTGTATATCATATCGCTATTTTACCAGGCTAAATTTCAATTATTGAAATACATGAAGTCAGAATCAAGCTTAAAAGGAAAGGAAAAGAAAAGGTGTAAAACCTCAGTGTTTAACACATTTGTCCTACATTTTCATTATAAATTTAGCTGCAAGCAGCAATTCAGGCCCTAGCACTGGAGATACCATCACACTTTAGAAAATCAATGCCCCAGGTTGATGAGCTCTCACATTGATGGTTCTCACTCAACTTGCCTCAGGAGTGAGTGAGAATGCTGAATATAGGCCTTGGATTCGATCACGGGTGTATCTCTAGCTCCCGGCCAATTTGATTCAGGCAAGACAAATTATAAAAAAGGCACAAAATAAGATGTAAACAGACTAAAATGAAATATTTGGAACCATTTAACGACATTTTGCTACTTTAAATGTGCGCAACGTATTAATATAGAAAACGATTTAAACTTTCACTGAAATAAGTTCTCTCATTCATGTGCCCACGCTGTGTTTGCTGATCAGGATTAAGCCTTCAAAAGCAGACTGGCACTCACATTTCTGTCTTCAGCTGTGAAGTGTGTCAGAGCTCATGGAGATGTCCCTCTGCTGAGCTAGTGAGCTGTGTTTGAAAGCAGCCTGTGTCTCTTTAATTAAAGATATGTAAATGTGGCCTCAGCTGGATTACATTAGCTGGCGTGGCTTTGGTGGAATGGGAGAGAGTCAGTGCCCAACACCTAATCCAGACTAATTAAGGATTAATTACAATTGATGGGAGACTTCCATCCCCGTTTGGAGCTCCTCGTTGCAGTCTGTGACTAATCTCCAGCACCGGAGAAGGGATTTGAGGAGGGGTGATCTGTCAGAGTTTAGTGCTAGCACTGCTCACTTTAAGCTTCTCTTGAGGAGGAAGTCGACTTTAGTTTCTGCGCATGCCATTTGGACTGTAGCATTGGCCTTTTGTTTTGCTGAGGTAACCTGTCTCACGGTAAGGTGTTGATTTAAGCTCAGTCTATAGTTTAGGTTAAAAAAAAATGTTAGTTTTTTTTTAGTTCATTTACTAATGTTATTTGGAGAAGCCAAAATCCACGCTTTGAACCTCTGACTGAATGAAGATTTATTATATAAAATATATTAACTGCATTTTTCTCTGGTATTAATTCGATTTTATTTGAAAACTGCATCCTTATCTCAATTAGTTCATTTAAGAACTTCACAATTTTATTTTACATCAAGCTGTAATTAAGACTGAAACTGTAGCCACTAGACTCCCCCTAAAGAGACAGAACCTGTAATTCATCAGCTGGCCTCTAGACGGCTCCTAAAAAGACTGGATCTGTATGTCAGCGACTGACTTCAGTTGCTATGAGAAAACAACAACTATGCCTAAGTCTCTCACGATGTTTGATCCATGTTTTCGTCTCCAGGTAATTCAGAGCCGACTTTGCTTGCACATTCTGTTTGGTGAAAATGCAGTTTTGGCATGTCGTCAGATAGACAGAAAATGTGGCCAGCGAAACACATTTGTTGTTCGGTGTGCCTTGGTTTGGAGGGATTGGGTCTTTGTTCTCCGATGTACTTCTTAATTTGTGATTCGATCCCAGTACTAGATTTGAAGGGTTTGTCGAAGGCATTGTTGATGGAACACATAAAGCAGTCTTCCATGTTTTGCAGGCCTAAACGGCGGTCTTGACTACTGTAACAATAGGGGTTGATCCCTAGATGTAGCCCACCCTGCAGGCAACTTTATGTTCAGCATCACCGCTACATGCCAGTATGTTACAAATTTACATAACTTTTTAATCTGTCAATTTTCACATCAAGACTGCCGATGCTGATTATCAACAAATGTTGACAGAATCAGCAGATTTATCGTCTATAGTTAACATATATGACAGATATGACAGTTTTAAAATGTCTAATTCACTCACATTATTACTGTTGGCATAAATGGTGAATGTGTATGACTTCTACCAACAAATCTGCCTTAGCCGTTTGCTAGAAGGATTCTCACTGTATTCTAAAGGCTACACAGGCATACCCCTTGCCATCTTTTAAAAGATTATTTGGACTTTAGATAAGTGCCTGTTTATCTGCCTTATTCTCATGGGCAAAACCAAAGATTGGATATACTGTTATTAAATACATCTTAAGAAACTAGCAAAAAGATTATAACTAATTTATACTTGCAACACAAACGCCTGTTCACCCCTCAAATGTGCAATTTGAAATAATGGTTTTAGTTGTAAGCGACGTGGATGAATTTGTTCACAGAAACACAGGTTAACAATAGTATATGCTGTCTAGTGCAAGTTAATAAGCTTATGGAGTATATAAGTTTAAATCTCGTTTGCATCATACTCCTCTACCCTTCAAACATTCCCATTCTGTTCTCTTTGCTATAAATAATAATAATAAAAGCCAGAAATAACTTGTTTAACGACTGCATGAAGAGCACCGGGTGATGCACTTAAACTCTTCAGACTCTGGCCTTTCTTCTGTGCCAACTTCCTCTTCCTCCTAAGGCACGCTGAGCCATTCACCTGTTCACATAGTGCTGAGTGGTGCCAGGTATGTGAGTTAGTTTACTCACTCCCCCTCAGTGCATCCATCCGCCTCTCTCCCCGGCCCCGTTTGCCTCTGTCATATTTCTCGTTCACTTGTTATAAATGAGAGCCGCTCCTCTGATCTATTGCTTAATTGCCACCTAATTTGCATAACAGTGCAAATTAACGACCTCTCAAATGAGCGTTCATTTTTCACAAGGTCTTTAGGAGCTCCTTAAGAGGCGGTGCTAATTAGCACAGGAGGCAGCTGTGCTGATGAGCCAGGGATGGGACAAGAGGGAGGTGTGTCAAGAGGAAGTATCGCCACAGCAACAGCTATCTTCGTCTCCTCTCCCTCCCAGAGTGAAGTCATCTGCGGAGGCTTCTTTTGTCCCTGCCTCTTTTTTTCACCTGAGGTGGGCTGGTGTGTTTTCTCACCTGTGAAAGCTTGTTTGACCAGTCTCGACGTGTCGAGCGAAGCCTACTGTTGTGCTGCTCGAGCTCAGCTCTATGAAACAAGTTAATTAAGAGCTGATAAATGACGAGCCACAGCAGAAGGCTTGTTTACCTAAGGTTGGAGCACATTCACACCCTAATCATATCCTTTTTTCTGTTGAGCCTTACCAATAGTGGCTCGTCCCAGGATGTGGACGCTCCCATCTGGGTGTTTGAGGCCAGCCTTTAGGTGCGTGCACCAGGTGCAAATAAATAGGTCCTGCAGACGCTGCTTAACCTGAGCTGCTTATATCAGGAACTTAGCTGTGGATTTTTGGGGCCTTATATCACCTTGGCACTCTCTCAAAATGCCCATCTCATCGTATCTGTGCAGAAATCCAACATGTATTCAACCACAAAATCTGCCTGTCTCTGAGACTCTCCGTACCACCGTGGTCTTTATTTGATTTGATTTCTAGCTTTGAAAGTTTCTTTAGCCGCCTGTTGTGGTGACCTATGTTATTTTGTCTGAGTCTTCTTAATTTGCTTAAGTGATTTTGTCAATTGCCTTTGAACCATTAACCCTTGTATCTTACAAGCACTGTGAGTAAGCTTGTTGTTTGTTCAGCTCTGGAGCTAGGTCTTGTTTTCCAGCTTTTATGAAGTGAACGCTGATGTATGTCTTCATATTGAGCCATGTCTGGATCTGCTGGTGGAATGCACCTTTCATTATAATGTGTTTTAAAGGACTCTCTGAGTTCAGATTTGGTTAAATGCACATGTTGTTTTCAGAAAAGCTACAGAAACATGGTGGATCATGACCTAATATCAACTTAATAAAACTTTTCTCTGTTATTTGGATGTTTTCGTGCATTTGGTCAAATTAATGTTTTAAAGTGCAGCCTTTACATCTTCATTAATTTTGTTGCTTTATTCATGATATGGAATTCAGCAAATTTCATTTTCTAGTTGCTTTGAATGTACAACAGAACATAGGGAAATTGGAAAACTGAGTTAAAAAAAACAAATTGATGAAATCATTGAATGTTTGCAATTCTGTATAAAATCAGAATAGCATTTTTTTCATCTAAGTGTCCAAAGCCAGAGGTCTTAGTGACACAATTGACCTGCGTATTGTTGGGGTTTTAGATCTCTGTTCTATTATTATTATTATTATTATTATTATTGTGCTATTAAATATATTAGCTAGAAGTTAAGTATATGTTCATTAGACTTGTGGCTTTGTGAACATATGACGTTCCATCAATCATGGACTTGGCCTCTAATACAAAATAAATGAGTTACAATAGCCACACGAAAACAATGAACCCAGCATTTAAAAAATATATCTCCTTATTCAGTGTTTTCCATTTACGTATGGGCAAACTACATAAACTAGTAGAAATAAAACTGTTTTTGAAAAAAAAAACAGGTACGTCTGGGCAGGACCTTATTGTTGGCCTCATGTCATATGCTGGGGGTTCATCTCAGCTAAAATTCTTTTAAAATCAAATTAAAAAAAAACTCTCACTTAGGCTTACAGTTTCAGTCTACAGAGATTATATTTCAATTGAAATCCTTGTACTTTGATTTCAATATGATTTTATTGAAATTTAATGGCAGTTTGGATCTATGTGCTCTACTGCATTATGTGTAACACACTGGTTTCCAGGTTTACTATATTGAGTTATTGTTTTGCTTTAAAAAGTTAATAGTAAATGGACTGACTATTACTTCATTGCCAGCGTTACAATACCATAATATATTTAAGTACCATTTCACCAGCACATTTCGTATATTGGCATACCAATAAAACACATATATTCAGTCAAAAACGAAATAGCTGTATTACATCTCACAACACAGATAAACATCTGTGTGGAGCATCCAGTGAAGATTTAATGTGAATGCAGGTGTAATGGCAGCAAATGGGAAGCGGCCATAAAAAATAGTAAAATATTACGTAGAGAGTTTTGAAGATATTGCAAATTTACGTGGCACTTGCAAATTTCTTATAATTTCTGTAGATCAAAAGTTCATCAACATCTAAAATGTGTTCATCAAGCCCTAGTTTGGAATATATTTTAAACAGCTTAAGAGGGATATAAAGAATTACCCAAATGAATGTGTGTTATTTAGCTATTCCTTTAGTCCTGGGCATGTGATGGTTTCTGAAAATGTCCTGCAATGTAAGAGTGACCCTCGTATTTCACTCGGACTGTAATGGCACTGCAGTCGGGGTTGTTGTGAAGATAAATCTCTCCTTATTTACATCCCACTTAGCTCACAGGTTAGCATGTTTGTTTGTGTCCATGTGGGCGTGCATTTTCACAGATCCCTCCTCAGCGCGTTTGCCTCACTCCTTTTGATTTATTGGCTGTTGCGGTCGGAGCGTTGTCATTTCCTAAGTGTCGCCCCGCACTCGTTTGCAGCCTGCCGCGATCATCTTCAAACCTTCCAAAAAACCTTCATTTCCTTGTTCTCTGTCTTTTTCTTGCTCTCCCAGCCCCCTCTGTGGGTTTTTTTTTCAGTCCCTCACTCTCCTCCTTGCCATTTTATCTCCTCCTGTGACTCCCTTTTGCTGTTTTCCCCCCACAGTTCTCCTCTTTTCTCTCCTTACCTTCTCTTCCCCCCTTCTGCTCCCTTGCGCTCTCCCAGTGAAAGGCTGAGAATACCCGAGGGAGCTGATGCAATTAAAATGCTAATCCTGTCTGTCTACAGAGAGAGCTGGAGGGGGGGCTGACAGCATGAGGGATTGCGGCTCACATGGAGAACTCGACTGAAATGGAGAACAGAGGGTGGGGGGAGGAGGATGGGGGCACAGAGAGAAAAGGAGGCGGGGTATGATGGGAGAACGGCCCAAACCAGAGAAGAGGGGAGGGAGGGGGGGCAGAGAGAATGCGTTAAGAGGTAGAGAGAAAGACAGAGAAGAGTCATGATGGACTCTTGTAATGCTCAGAAAATGGCAGCATTAATGTAGTGTCTTGGAATACAGTACCTCCTGTGTCTGTGCTTGACACACCACCTGCATGGTACCTAGTCACGTTAACGCCTGCTTATCTATGCAGTCGAAGCCAGCTGGGTCTGAATATTTCATACCGCTTGCCAGCACATGCATCGTCGTCTGCTGGCTTTTTCCACTCAAGCCCCTCGTGCTTTCTGCTGCTTTCACCGACGCTTCACAAATGAGGGGATTCCTCCCTGTAAGGAGGGGTGTGCGTTCAGCATGATCATTCATAAATTTAATGGAGGGATATTAGTGCAACTTGAACAGATGCAGCACATTAAAATGTACATTATCTCATTAGCATGGCAGTGTGTTTGTATTAATGAAGTGCGCTAATTGAAAGGTTTAACAGGCTGGATTTATTAATCTTCTTAAAGGCACGCAAGCATTGAGATGCAGAGGCTTTTTAGCCTCATATGGATTCGGAAACATTTAGCGCTAAGCTGGTGTGCAGTGTATCAAGACAGTGTTTGCTTGATTACCCAAAATACTGAATGACAATCTCATGCACAGTGTTTGGACCGCTTCATGGTTGCACTGCAAGAAAATCTAAATAAGTTATGGAATCATCAACCTCTAACTCTTTTATGAAGGATTCAAGAGATACTATGACCGTACACAACTCGAATGAATCAAGGGATTTTTTTCCTCAATAATTTTTTTGTAATAGTTGCTCGAGGGATTGTTTCAGCTCTATTTTCAACCAAAAAAAGAAGAGACGGTTGTTAAACACATTCTTATGTAATATCAATATTACTATAGAAACATTAAAAAGAGCGTTTACATGTGCATTAATAAACCAGTTATGCGCAATGAGCTGTTTTCTGTAGAATCAGTATCTGTACTGCAAAAAATGGGTCGTGATAAAGCCAAATGGAGGAGTTAGTTTTTTCCCCTATAATCGGATTTCTCTTTGCATGTGAAGACATTAACCAACATTCAATGCACATGAGTGCGTGTATCTGTTTCTGCATGGAACACCCGGTTGAGACATTAGGCTGTAAATTACATTGTGTTATTGAAGTAGAGCATACTATCCTCTCTCAAAAGTACTGATGTAACAGAGCAGCTGGGCGGTGCTGGATACATACTCTCGCGTCAAGATGGGGAAGGGCGAATAAGTAGTTTTCCCTCTATAAAGAACTCAGTTGATCAAGGGCTGTTTGATAAAGTGCACAAAGACTATAAAATAACGTACAAAAGGAAGGGAGGTATGTCATCGCTGTGGAATTGGGGGGGTCGATGGTGAGATTAGTTATTTGGACTTAAGTTGAACATTTAGCGCCATCTAAGGCCTAGGACCAGCACTGCATCAACAGAGGTGTGACTCTGGTGATGAATCTCCTTGCAGAGATGCTGGCATGAACTAAAGATCACATAGTTGTGTGGTGGCCTTCTGGATACTTGGACAATGGTTTGTCCAAACACACTTTGTCAATTCATGCAGTTGTTGCATAAAAATCACATGTATGCACGGTATACAAATATGTTTGCAAAATGATATACAATTCTTTAGAGTATTAATTGCATTTAAAGTGTTGCTGGTTAAACTGAGAACCTAATTGAACTGTAAATAATCTTACCGGCACATTCAATATCTGTTAACTTTCTCAAGAGAAATAATATGTTTATTACAAACTTTAATTTAACTTGTTCCCTATTACATTAAAATTTTTATGTCAACACTGAATGTTGTTGGCTTCACATAATTGCTTACTTACACTGCTTTGATGTGTCAATGAATGATGTAACTGTGCAGAAGTTTGAAACGGTTTGTTTGGACAGGCCATAGTCATGTTTAATTCCTTATTGCCGAATTCCAACTTCACAGTTATTGAATAAATGTTTTCATTCATTCAGCAGTTATATTATATTTGACAAGTTATTAAGTTGTTTAGAGTTGTTACATTACATTAAATGATGGTAATCTCCTTGTTAGTTCCTAAACACCAATATGTTTATGTTCTTTAAAAAATTATGAACATTCTCAACGCAATTCCATTCATCAAAAAATCTATCCAAATTAATCATTGCTTTTAAATTATCCATCCAGTCCAATGACTTTAGAATCTTACTAAAATAACATTTTGACCTTGCTGGCATATGGATAACCCATAACAAAATATTTGAAGACACCTCCCAACCTTCCCAATCACCTCCAGCCAAATACATACTCTTCATTGGCTCCTTTTTGCCACTGACTTTTTTTGTGTGATTCTTTAACAGACACCATAACTTATTTTAATAATTCATTTGTTTGATCTTCTATTTTAATAAATAATCAGATCTTTTCCATCTTGACATTAAATCAGTCATACTCTGGAAGTGTGGCAGTAGCTTAAAACACAGTAAAAAAACTACGTACTAGAAGGTTTTGTACATTAAAATTATTTTAATTAAAACTATAAATAGTACAATATGTAGTCTTTATCCATTCTGGAACAACAGAAGTGTTATGTATTTACATCAAGACTCTTATGACTGTAACCATTCATCTGTAAATTTTGTACTGTCAAACTGAAAGTAGTTTCGTGTCCAAATGTGTAAAAAACAGAAGCACTTGAGGTGCACAACAATGAAAGTTGAGTTGAAATCTAAAAATACAGAACTGTACCTTTAAGCTGTGTCAAGTGAGGGATGACCGTAAAACATGAGTGTCGCTAAAACTTTCATCGGTGCTCAGACAGCCATAGAAAAAATTCAGATTTCAAGGGGTTTTTATGATCATACAGGGTCCATATCATGCAGTGCTGAGTGTCGGGGTTGTGTGATTATCGGTAATAAGGGCTTAATTGAGATAATTAGCTTGAATAAAACACTGTGTGCTTGAGGGATTGGGCTGGAGGCGGCTCTTAATGGATATTGTGGGTGAAACTCTTTGGGGAGGTGGTAAATTTCACTCTATTGATTGCAGGGCTGTTGTCGTAAAAACAACAACCCTCCCCTCATCCGTCTGTCACACTCACACACACTCACACACAGAGTCTGGGACTGATAGCAGCACAAATAAAGTGCATGAAGAGTTTACGTCATATACTCATCTTCACAAGGGCACGTTATGAGTGTACCCACTTCATTAGTTCAGGAGGATGATGTCATACTAAATTTACTTTAACGTCCTATTTAATAATTATCTAGCTTCGTCTAAATATATCAATGGTTTAACCAGCTGTAAAGAGTTTTGCTCAGGATTGACTTGGTGGCATAAAATCAGTCTGTCTCTAGTGGCGCTACAGGGAATAGTCTGTTATAATGGGTTTATTTAATGAATAAAATAGTATTTATTAAAAAAGGAAAAGTGTTTGCCTTTCCCAAATAAAGATGCTCTAAAAAGTGAATGTATGTAAATATGTGAATTGTATTTCAATAGTTCTTTTGGTTAATTAGTTGATTTTACTAATTGCTTACCTATTGTTACCACTATAAACAAATTCTGTTTGTTTATTTTTATCTAATTTCTAGCTAGCACACAACATTGTATTGTTTAACGGAAGTAAAGGGTTAAAACAAGGGTTTAAAAACTTTATTTGCTTATTTTCCTGCCCTTATAATTTGAAATAAAAACTTATATAATAAAACAGTTTATTGTAAAACTGAGTCACAAAATGTTTATATATTTTGACTGTGAAATCTCTCATTTTAGAATACTTTTAAAAATATGTTTTTAAGTGTTTGAAAAGTATCAAAATATCAAAAATTTAAATTAGTTTGTGTTTGTGATCACAACGAAAACAAAGGAATCATAAATGTCTGAAGCACTTTTATAAACAGTTTGTTTGGAAACCTGCTTGCATGCTAAACATCTCAGAGAATATAAACAAACACTGGAAGTGAATGTACGTTTGTAAAAGTGTTTGAGTTTGTGCGGCTGAAAACGCGGGAGGGTTTGTGAATCGGGGTCATTAGTTCATGCGGCTAGGCCTGCTGCATTCCTCAGCTCTGAGAGGGGGAGAAACCAAAGCAGGAATGTGACTCCGAGACCTGAGCCCAGGGACCCTGAAGGGGCAAGAGAGAACAAGAAGAGGGAGAGAAAAAAGAGAAACAAGCGCTTGCCAAAGGAAAGTTTTCAGAAAGAACGCAAGGAGAAGAAAAAAAAGAGGGATGGAAACAAACCCTCTGTGCCGTGTTTGGGGGAGGGGTGAGCTGAAGTCATTAAATGTGTTATCAGTTAAAGGGAGGATGGGAAGTCCAGCTTTGATTTCGGAGGGAATGGTACTGGCAGAACATCCACATCCAGTTCCTTGCCAACAAATGGCTCTTTATGTGCAGTGTTTGTGTTTTGAGAGTCTGCAAACAGAAGAAACCCGATTCCCGGTGTTAGTTTGAACTCATGGCTTCACCGGTCCTGAAAAGGTTGCGTATCATATAAACTCGACTTTTCAGACATTTCTAGCTTGCTGTAGTATTGCTCACTCATCAAAAACAGGTCCGAAGTCATTTTCTGATTGGTTCATGTATGTTTGTGTAATCCAATTTTTTTCTTTTTGTTTGTGAGCTCAAAAACTCTTGATGGCTGTAGCCATGCAAATTGGCCATAGCTCCGCCCACTATTAATCATCAGACGAACCGCTAATGCATCTCAATGAAGAACATACTGACCCAGAAGTGTAAGAGTAACAGGACCCGTGTCAATAAACATTGAAAAAAAAGTGTGTTTTTGGATGTCCCGAGCCAAACATTGTTTTTCAGCTTACCAAAAATGAATTTATTCGTCAAAAATTGGGGAATTTACTGTGTGCCAAGAAGCAAAACTCAGCAGAGGGCGTGGCAGAAGCAATACAGTCGAGGGATCAGAAGGTACACGGCTCGTTTTGCAGAGCACAACTATTTGAGGTTATTCAAAGACATTGTTTACAATAAATACTTCCTTTTGAAGGTTATTAAGGGTGCATTGATAGTCTAGAGTGTTCAGATATTTATTATAAATGATTTAAAAGGGGCACATAAGGCACTTTCACCACTCAATTTGAAGACTTTGAGAGGGTTACTGCAGGTTATAACAAGAAACAATATTTGAAATAATTTTAATTAGTTATAAAAGTTTAATCCTTTTAAGATCACCTGCTCTATAAAGGGTTAATGTGACTTCACTCCAGAGTAATGCTGTATGTGGTGTATAATGTATATAATGTATGTGGTGATAAATTAGTCTGATGTTGATCCAGATCTGTGAGTGCACTTTTGCTAGGAGCTCAGAAAGAGTAATTAGCATAATGGTAGACTGTTTTTATTTGTACTCAATGACCGGGGTGTCAAACATGGCCTTGGGGCCAAAACCTGTTCCAAAACTAGGCTAGAGCTTAGAGTTAGTTTGCTTGTTTTATTAAAGTATAAAACTTGCGATTGTTTGTCAGTATAGAGTTACCTGTCCTGTCAAAATAACACTGCATTGCACCTTTTAAATCTAAACATTTTAAAACTTTAATCTCAAGTAAAAAAAAATACTGCTTGTGCAAAACACTGTTGATTATGGCAAAGCAAATTTTATCACATCACTCTCGCTTTGGTCATCCCTCTTTAAGATCCTTTTATTTGAGCTTTTAATTTCTATATCCTGGAATATATCTCCTGTCTCCATCCACTAGGTTTGCTGATGTGGGTACTCTAGTGAAGTCGAGGGTGACACTTGTTTTTAGCTGTGCTTGGTTTTAGATCAGCCTCAAGATGTTTGGCAAATGCTGTAAAACCTAAAACTAGACTTGATACTTTTTTCTATTCTAAAGCTGTCATTGCTTTTCAATATATTGTGTGCTTTTCCCCTTTTATGTCTATCTACTATTTAATTATACAGCTTTAAGTTCTGGTGTATGCAGTGTGCTCTTTAAATGAACTTGACTTTAATCTAAAATACATGTGCGAGGACTTCTGATGATTTCATCAGAACTTTAATAAATCAAAAGTGACTTTTTGAAGCTAGTTAGTATCATTCTTCATAAGATTCAGCAAAAAGAGGCTCAGATTTCACATCTTACTATAATAGTTTAGCTCAGGAACATGTATCCGACTTCATTTTAATGGAAAACTTTTAGTTAAGTAAATAAATGAAATTATTCTTTGAAAACATGATTTACTTTAAACTCGATCCACCTAGGATTTCTGACGTGTGTTCTAGCCCTCTTTTTGTTTCCATGCAAACACCTCCCAGTAAAGCATCTTCAGAAAACTCACTTATTCTGTTTCATTCCAATACCAATTAAAATAATCATATCTTCTTTAATAGAATAGGGGTTCTGCAGCTTTTTTTATAAGGTGTAAACACATACTTATCCATCTAATGACGTGAAAACTCCTACTCTAAAGAAACTCGAGCTTTTATTGCAGAAAACTAATTAAGCACCAACTCCTTTAAATGCTAATGAAATGTCACTGTATTTTTTTCTCTCTCTCTGCCACTCCTGCCCTCTCTCTCTCCCTCCCTCTCTCTCTCCCTCCCTCTCTCTCTCTCGCTCTCTCTGACTCACTCTCCCTGTCT
This sequence comes from Danionella dracula, assembly GCA_900490495.1. Classification (NCBI taxonomy): domain Eukaryota; kingdom Metazoa; phylum Chordata; class Actinopteri; order Cypriniformes; family Danionidae; genus Danionella; species Danionella dracula. The sequence goes on from UELW01000322.1 coordinate 8,247,873, forward strand.
GTTTCTCTCTGTCTCTTGCTCTCTCTGCCTCTCTCTCTCTCCATCTCTGTCTGTTTCTCTCTGTCCCTCTCTCTCTCTTTCTCTTTCTGTCTCTCTGTCTATTTCTCTCTGTCCCTCTCTCTCTCTCTCTCTTACTCTCTCTCTCTCTCCCTCCCTCCCTCTCTCTCTCTCTCTCTCTCTTCTCTCCTCTCCTCTCTCCACCCTCCCTCCCTTTCTCTCTCTAACCGTATCTCTCCAGCTCTCATCTCCCTTGTCTCTTTCTCTCTGCTGTCCTTCTCTTCTCTGTTTCTCTTGCTCTCTCTGTCTCTCTCTCTTGCCTATCTGTCTGTTTTTCTCTCTGAGCCTCTCTGCTCATCTGGCTGTTTTATCTCTTTCTGGTCTCTATCTGTCCCTCTGCTTCTTCTCTCTGTTTCATTCCTCTATCTCTACGAGTCGCTCTCTCTCAACTTCGGGACTAGGAGGAGTCGAAAAGCCTCTCTCTCTCTCTCTCGGTGGCAGGCGAAAGCCCTGTCCCTGGATGTATCATATATTCCAGCACACTTTGCCCTCAGTCACTGGCCGCCTGGCTCTCTTTCTGCATATTTATAGGAGCTTGTGTGAGGTGTGTGAGCAATGGGCACACAAGAGGAAGTTGACAGAGGTCTTGCTTTAATTCAGTGCCTAAGAGGAGTGTACTTACGGTGTGTACTTGTGCTCGTCGTGACGCCACTGGCTCTTGTGTGATTGGACTCTTTCTTGAGCTCGGTCCTAACTGAGGTAGCGTGCTGCCCTCTGGTGCCTCAGACTCAAACTACAAAAAATTTCAAACACTGTTAAAAATTATGTATTGGTTGAATATTTCTTTCCTAAGCTCATATTGTTAAAAACTTTGACCTGAATAATAACAATCGATTATAGTTATATTTATGTTTATATTTATGATGTTTTGTGAAATGAATATGTTTTAATCCTGAAAACTGCACAAGCACTCTGAGGTCTCTTTTAGTGGTGTCCTTGTCAAATACGCTTCCAGCTCCATGCTCTTATTCTTCTTTTAAAATTGATGGCATTACTTGGACAAGAACAGCTCATGCCCTTTTGTGAGTGGTGACTAATCCTGCAGCATCTTAAACTTTACTGGACATTTTTAGGATTTACCATATTTGATCAAGTTATTTTTAGTGTTTTCAAATGTTTTCACTTTATAAGAGTGCGCAAATTCTTCACTAAAAGTTGACATTAGTCACTAGACAATAGTCAAGTCTGTTGATTTGTAATTTTTCTTTAAAAATTTTTCTCCATTTTAAAATAAATGCTAAAGCATATAATAAATAAATAAAAACATACAATGTTAGAATGAAATGAGTCGACATCGGTTCTCTTGTGCAAAGAAGTTTTTTTTTTTGGTCATATTGACATATAGCTCCATTTTTTTCAATAGAGTTATTTCAGGCCATGCAGTTTTTTTTTACTTAAGTTATACTTTCAGTTATACTAAGTGTTAGAACACCATAGAAGTGTTCTCTGAATCCAGCGACCTGAGTTCAAATCTCATTATAACCTGACAATTTAAACATTTTCATAAAAACTCCAAACTATTATTTTTACAACTAAAGAGGAGGTGTTTGTTGAAAGGAAGATTTTAAGATTGATTTTAAGTGAAGATTTTGGTCAAATAATCCAAACAATATTCGTTACATCAATGTATTTCGATAGATTTTCTGTACTAGAGCAAGCAAACTGTGTAAATCTAAAGTGATTTAAAAGATTTGACCACCTCTTTATGTACAGGTAATTCACAACAATTGTAAGTAGGTGGAAAAGCTTTTAAAGTTGTCATTGGAAGTCACTGAATTTGATATTTTCAATAGGTGATGGTACCTACATGTGTAGTCACGTAGTTCATCTAGCTATGAGAGAACCCAGAGTGTCTTCCAAGTTCCTGTACTGCTTCTGCTTGCACTCGTGTGTTTAAGAATGTCTAGTAAGGAAAGTGCCGACCCATTTAAAAGATGAAAAGACTTTTACAATCAGCCAGAATGATAGATGTAGAGAGTCTGACTCTCATGTGTTGTTTTTTCTCTTGTTTCTCGTAGTGCTGAGCATCAGAGGCGTGCAGGAGGAAGACCCTCCGGATCCTCAGATCATGCGCCTGGATAACATGCTGCTGGCCGAGGGGGTCTCTGGACCTGAGAAGGGTGGAGGATCTGCAGCGGCGGCGGCAGCGGCGGCAGCAGCAGGAGGATCACCGAACGACGGCAGCATCGAACACTCGGACTACAGAGCCAAGCTCGCACAGATCCGCCAGATCTACCATTCTGAACTGGAGAAGTACGAACAGGTCAGTTCTCATTCCGCTGAAGGAATCTACGTTCTTTTCATAAACTCGTTTTTATTAAAGTCATCTTTAAAGTATGATTTAATGGTAGGCAGAATCCAAAAAAGTTCCTAAATTACCTGAGAGATCCATTTTTCTTTTATAAAGAACTTTCAGTTTCTCGTGTTCAAGTTTAATAGTTGATTTAAGAGTTCACTAGCTTCTACTAACCTTCCAAATATAGATTCAAAACAGAATTAAATTTCACTAAATCTGAAATGCATTAGTTGAGATAGACACTGCCACTCCCTCAGTCCTACCTGTATCCATAGCAACAGATTTGGAATTGTTAGTTTCTTGCATGTCAAGACTCATTTTGCTTGAGTCAGATGACAATTCAAACGTATATCAACTTGCATTGGTAGGTAGAATTTTTGGTCAAGGGTAGTGATAATGAGGTGCAATCTTGGACCATAATTTATTCCCTTTCTTATCATATGTGATTGCTTTAAAAGATGTGGATGTGATCTCTGGTAGTTCATGTAGATGTCTGAAATCTGTAATGTTTGAATTGTGAAAAGACAAACCCATGCTGTTTATTTACGCCTAATAATCTGAATCCACAAAACCAACACAAATCAAATTAACAAAAGGAATAAAACAACCAACCTGAGGAGAGACCCTCCCAAGTGGCCTAAAATATTGCTTGGGGTTGACAGATTAAGAAAATGCTCTTAAAATCCTAAAAAATATATATATGTAAAAATGATGGTGAGGGTTGCCATAGTCTTAGAAAATGTGTGTAAGTGCTCAAAAACATAAAACGGATGTTTAGCCGTAATCTGGGAAAAGGCTCATAATTCACAAAGTCGTAAAAATGATAGTTGGGGTTGCCAAATATTTACATACTCATAAATAAAAAATATAAATGTGATTTTAAGGGTTGCCAGAAATTGAGAAAACCATCATAAACGCTCAAAACCATAAAAGTGATATATTAAATTAGATTCATACTAGGTCTTACATATGACCTTATCAAACCTGCATAAACCATGTGAAGGCTTGAAAGAAATAGAGCTGGGTGTCATCAATATAGAAATGGAAATGCCAGATTTCTTAAATAAGATGACTAAGCACAAAACCCTGTGTAACACCAGAATAGATTGCAACAGATTTGGAGTAGAGCTCTTTGATTTGAAAGAATTGTGACCGATTAGACAAATATGAGTGAAGCTATTCTAGTACAATACAAGACCTATAGCCTACAAAGAATTATATGGTGGACTACTGCATCAAAAGCTGCTCCTAGGTCTAAAAATACAGATATCGAAAGAAGACATTCAAAGGAACCGTTATAAGTGACTCATTGAATGTGTTTATGGAACAGGCCTGCAGCGAGTTCACCAACCACGTCATGAACCTGCTGAGGGAGCAGTCGCGCACACGGCCCATCTCACCCAAAGAGATCGAGCGCATGGTGGCGATCATCCACCGCAAGTTCAGCTCCATCCAGATGCAGCTCAAGCAGAGCACCTGTGAGGCTGTGATGATCCTGCGCTCGCGCTTCCTCGATGCCAGGTCAGTCTCTCCATCTATCCCACTCTCATCGTGTCTGTGAGCATCAAAACACTCGTTTGATCTTTCCTCTCGCTCCGTCCTAGACGCAAGAGACGCAACTTCAACAAGCAGGCCACTGAGGTGCTGAACGAGTACTTCTACTCGCACCTTTCCAACCCGTACCCCAGTGAAGAGGCCAAGGAGGAGCTGGCCAAGAAGTGCGGGATCACCGTCTCTCAGGTACGCCAGCTCCTTGTGTGCTTGAGTTATAATGCTGGGTGAGGAAAACACTCCATCAGGAGCTTATTTTACTTTCTCAATGTCTTCCTGTATAGTTTCTTTTCCCAAATTAATATTTTACCATTGCTCCACGAAGCAGACGTTTATCTGCCACTGGGAGTTAATAATGAGACATTTGGTCTACAATTCTTGATATATCTTGATGAAATGTAGTAATATAGCATTTTTTAGGAGCACTTCAGAGTAGCATCACAAATATGAGGCTCAAGTACGCTCATATTAATATCAAACCTCATACTAGATGGTTTATGTTTCAAATAGTCATACATACATATACATACATACATACATACATATATACATACCAATACACTGTTGAAGATGATATCACAGGAATCTTCTAATGTGCTATTTTCTTTCAAGCCAACAGTTTTTGGATATTTATGCTTTGTATTTAAATAATTCTTCATTTTAATATAAGATAAAATGGAAATTATGCAAAAAAAAAAAACATTTCCAACAAATAATGCCGAATAACTACTTAATAGCTTAGCTTCAAGAGAATATTTTTCATCTGCAGCATTGTAACAGCTTATTAAAAAGTGTGTGTGTGTGTGTGTGTGTGTGTGTATGTATGTATGTATGTATGTATATATATATATATATATATATATATATATATATATATATATATATATATTGTTGAAGTTTCCTAAATTTCAATAGAAACCATATAGGTTAGTTTAATAAATTCTTAATCTAATATAGAACTCTAATATTCTTTAAATCTTCATTTGGGCCATCACTCATTAAGCTGCTTTGACACTACTAGAGTAGCGCTAAATGTTTAATGTCTAAATGCTAAATATGTAGAGTGCAAAATGTTTTTCAATAAACACTTTTTTTCTTCTTATCGACCAGACACCAGAAATTTAAGGTTAAAAAGTTGTTTATATTTATTGAACCAGTAGATGGAGGTATGAGCACAGGAGACTGGGAAATTATTATCGGCAATCTAAAATGATTAATAGTACAGCAGTGTATATCTGGTCTACTGTACTATCATTGAATTGCTCTAAAAAGCCTGTTAAACGGGTAAGCCTTTTTAAGACTGAACCCTTTTTGTGATGTTTACTCAGACAAAAATCTTTGGCTCTACAAAAAAACACCTCGCAAGCATTTGGCATTGAACAAAGACACTTTTGTCACAGTAGAATCCTGAAATATTAAGAAAACTATGAATACTTGGGCTAGCTTTCAATTATACCCATCGTTGTCCACCTTCGTCAGCATTGATGAATGTTTTAACCTTGATTTAGCAGAAACCATGTTGGTTTTGATGTAAATGTTAGTTCTACCATTTGTGTGCTGTATTTAGTTTGATAATTGTTAACTAACATTTAAAAACCATAGTTGCTTCAAATGAATAAGTGAAAAAAAAAATGTTTTTGGGGGGGAAGTAGCACTTAAAACCATTTTGTAGGTGGTTTTGTAAATCTACTATTTTGTTTCAGAAATGTTTTGTAAGACGTACATTCAAAACTGTATTTCTAAGTTGTTCTGTAATCCAATTTGTCATAAAGCATAGCAAATAATTTACAATTCCAGTCTAAAGGGGTAAAATTAAACATTTGATGAGGGGAGCCCATTTAGCCAGTGATCTAGCAACTTTGGAGGAGTGATAAATGGGAAGCAGATAAAACTAAATTGTATGTAACAAATAAATTGCTATATAATATACTTATTTTGCAGTGAATGAGGGCTTTTGCTTGGTTTCCAGTCTTTTTAAGTTCCTTTGCTAAGTTAAGGACTGGTGATGAGTTCACAGCATGTCAGACATACCATCGAGAGCTTCCCTCTTGTAAAGGGTAACCATGTTTGTGCAAAACATAATTACAAGCTGGAAACGTTTTATGACCACTGCGTTTCCTCTAACACAACACTTGTAATGTCAAACAACCGAAATAGCTGCAGATTCCACACTTTTGGGGCCAGTGTTAGGAAACATTGCAGCCACTGATACACCATTGTGTTTTCAATCAGAGACTCTGCATAAACATATTTTACTAAATGTCCACTAGAGAGAAGATCATGATTAGCAAATCTTGATTCTTATTCACAGGACAATGATAATGTCACTTTCTAAAGGATTAAGTGGTACATTTTTAAGGCAATTAAGATGACCATTTGAACCCTTGACAATATTATAATTGTGATGCAATACATTGTACCTGAGTGTGTACCTGAAGTGTATTGAAGTTATACCCAAAACCAGGAAACATAGCAAGTTTGACTATTGTTTAGTCTTACACAAAGCTAGGAGTGGAGAAAGAAGTTCTGAGAATTTTCTGAGGAGAAGAACCATCTCTCAAGGCTACAACTTCCTCTGAAGATATCTTCATCAGAAGTCAAAGGATAAAATTAAGGTCACATTTTTGAAGGGCTGCTTTTTAGTTTGCTGAGTAAATAGTATTACAGAGGTGACCTTTTCTATAGAAGTGAAAGTAAATGTTTGAGCGGTTTGCAAAATACAAAAGCAAAGATGTATTTATATGTAAATTAATGTGTTGTATAAAACCACCAGGTCCTATCAGAATACAACTTTTCAGAATTTGAGGGTAACATCTAAAAATAAAAATTCTAAACCAACACTAAAGTGTGTATGCTAAAAACAAATGCTGTTGTGAAATTGTGCACTTTATTTTTTAAAGTTTCATTGTAATTACATTTCAGCTTTTTAATGTCCACTCCTATAAAATAGCTTAAATATGGTCACATTTTCAGCTACAGGTTTAAGATTTTTTTATAGAGCACCCCAACATCAGCTTAGGACGAAGTTCCAAATGTCAAACAATACTAGGTATACAACAGTACAAAAAGCTAATAGTTTAATAGTAAAAAACCTGCGTCAGAAATAACTGAAAACTGAAAACAGCTGCATGTCTTTAGCAAAGAACAATACGATGGCCTTTTGTTATTTTTTTGTCTCTGAATTAGTTCGATATGACTGATTGAAGGATTCACAGAGGATCTATAGTTTTTTTCAGTGTTTGTGTGACTCGCTCGACTTCGGATGCACAAAGATCCGTGATAAAACAGGTGACAGTTTTTTTACCGTTATATCATTCCATCCTCATCGTATTCGACCGCAAAGCAACAATATCCTTAAACCACAGATTTAAAAGTTGACTGTGCTGTGTGTGTTGACTCATTACGTTACTGACTCGTCTGCGGCAGTGAAACTCGAGACACAGGAACATAAAAAACTCTTTCTCTCTAACTTTAGTGCTCTCTTATTGGATTTTTGCACAAAATAACAATTCATTGATTAAATGTTTGTTCACAGAAAAGCGTTTCTTTGACATGTGCATGTTTATGTCCATAAATAAGTAGGCTTGTTGAAATAATTAAATACATACGGGAGTAATTCAAATGAGGAACCGAAAAACAACGGTTCACAAGTACGCATTGAATTAAGGATGACATACAAAATATTTCTGAATAAAAGAGTATTGTGGCATCCCTAAACAATAGAGAAAAAAAAAATAACACTACAAGGATATACATTTCTACAATACATTCTTCAGAAATCACCTAATAAGTCAGAAAATAGTCTTGTCTTGGAGAGACTGAGAGCTGTTTTGGGTTTCAGAAGTTCAGGAATACAAACTGGAGACAGTCCATTCAATGCCTTAAAACACACAATAGAATGTTCAATTTAATCCTGTAATAAACTGGTAGCCAGTGGAGAAATGCCAGAAGAGATGTGATCATGTTTCCTAGCCCTTGTAGCTCTAGGATGCATGTCTTGAAATTGGAGCATAATGAGGAATTTCAGTAATTTGTTCACATTCTATTTCACAAAGAGAAACAAAGCTGTTTGGTGTACTTGTTACACACAGTGAAAAATTTACACTTTATTTTTCACTATGATTTCAACTATGAGATCCATGGCTTACAGATTACTACCAAAATGCACCGACTCTACAAATGTGAATATCTTATGGTTACACAATCGTTTTGAAGACAGTTGACCGTTGTCCAGAAGACAGTATTTGGCACCTTCCATTAGGAAAGTCTCCTGCAAAGGTTGTTTATTTTTAAACGAGTGGCAAATATTAATAATGTAACAATATACTATTATTCCCTTAATTATTCACATGTTTTGAGAGGCAGCTCATATGATCTTAATAATTTCCAATGATTTGTACATTTGGAGAAATTCTCGTGTCTCATCATGTGCTCAACTCATGCTTATCCAATTAAAGGTTATTTGCAGGGTGCACTAAAAACTCTTGCATGTTTTCTGATGGGCAGGATAAATATAGATGTCAAAATACTAAAATATCATGTAAATCAATAGTTTTTCTTGGCCAAATTGGTGCAACTTCAAAAAAAAAAAAAAAAAAAAAAAAAAAAAAAATAGATATATATATATAGATAGAGAGATATAGAGAGAGATAGAGATGAGAGAGAGAGAGAGAGATATAGAGAGAGAGAGAGATAGATACATATTAGAGATATATATAGAGATATATATAGATATATACATAGATATAGATATAGATATATATAAATATATAATATATATATATATATAAATATATATATACATATATATATATATATATACATATGTGGTATTACACGTAAGCAGATACAGTTCTTTTTTTTCTGCACCAGTTGGGATGTAATGTATGTGAAGAAGTTTCCTGTGGTGAACTGTTTGACTAATTTTAGCCTCTTCTTTTCAGGTCTCGAATTGGTTCGGCAACAAGAGAATTCGGTACAAGAAGAACATTGGTAAGTTCCAGGAGGAAGCAAACCTGTACGCCGTTAAAACAGCCGTGGATGCTGCCAATGTGTCGGCTCAGGCCAGCCAGGCCAACTCCCCAGCAACGCCCAACTCAGGTAAAGATCTTAGCTGGCCATGACGTCATCTCTAGCTCAGAGAGTCCAGGCACAATGCTGCAGCTTCATCTCACAGCTCACTCTCACTGTCTGTCTCAGCTCGAGCCTCTACATTCTTCATCTTTCCCCTGTTTCCAGTCATCCGGACAATACGCGTGTGTGTGTGTGTGTGTGTGTGTGTTTAGTGTGTTCGTGTTGAGCTCTGGCTGTGAACGGCACATGTTGTTGATCTGGTTTGTGCTGTGCGCTCAAACTGATTGTATCTAGGGAATGACTGTTTTGTAAACATCTGCAGGATGAAGCCGTCGTCGGATGTTTGGCCCTGGGTTGTGAGACAGTAGACGTCACATGTTTTTAAGATTTGGAATTAGAGATAACAAGAAGGGGGTTAATGAGTTAAATGGGTCTTTTGTGTAGTTAATGTGAACATTAGAGATTACTAGTCGTTTAAATGGACAGGGTAAAACATTCTTTCCAGATCTTTTATTGGAATTTGTTTTGGATGTTTCCAGCAATATTTTGAACATGATCTTGCAAGATGAACATATGCGCCAAAAGGCATTTTTTTATGTGCAGAAAAATGTTCAACTGTGTAAAACGTGCCTTCTTATTAACTCTTACTTCCATACAATGGCTTAGATACTAAGATGCTATACAAGTTGTCAAAAAAAATTATAAAATATATTGGATAGGTCATACTAGACAAACCCATAAGGAGAGAAAACCCCAATTGTGACCTTTGTTTTTTGCTTTTTAAATCTTCGAAATCAAATTTGAGGGAAACCTTTTAAAGTAACAAGTCTTTATATAAGGATAAAACATCAAAACGCAAATTCTATGGGCTTTATCTTTACTTAGGCTAAGTTCCATTTGTCTCCTTGGTCCTAACCCTTAGCCCTTCCCCTTTCCTTTAACTGAGTGTTAAGGGGGAGGCCTAAAAATTCTATGAATTGGGACACGGCAGTGAAGCCATAAAAAATATCTCTACATATAAACATGCTTCATACACTAGTCTACTATATAACGTTAATGTTAATAACCTAAAATCACAGGTTAATCATTTTAAATTACCTATTATGTATTTAGTTGTTGGCTATTTTTTTTTTATTATTTAGTTTTTTTAGTAGTAGTAGTAGTAGTAGTAGTAGTAGTAGTAACTTATTTTGACCTGTATCAGCACTTGAGAAGAAACCTAACATACACAGCTGGGGTTTTTTTTACATTGAAACTAACGTAAAACAGTATTTTTTACCTTTTACACAAGAAATGACAAGAAATTACTTGTCTATTTACTTTATGTGGCTCTTCTTGCGTCATGTTTTTTTATCATCTTCTTCTTCGTATCAGAGCCATATATGTATATATAACAATCCAAAGCACATTAAAATGTATTTTTATTGCATTTTTTTTATGCTTCAAGCAGCTTTGAAACACAAGGTTTAAAAGTAACTAAAATCAATGTCAAAACTCAATAAACTGTTTTTATGTAAATAATTAAATTGCCATAGAGTTCCTATTGAAACTCGAAAATGTATAGAAGAACTAGAGTAATAAAAAGATAGTGAATTTTTTATGCTTATATAATATGTTAACAATCTTTTTCTTATGTTCTGGGAATAAAACAGATCACCTGGAGACAAAAAAAAAAATCTTGTGCACACGAGGAGTACATGAACACTCCACTCCTATAGAGAGTTCTTCTGAGAGGAGAATGGAGGGGTGCATGTTACCGCAAAGGTAGTCCGGTGAAGCTAATCACCACGACATCATGCACCTAAACAGACTAAGAAAGCAAGTCGAACAAGGCTTGGAATGATTCTTTACTTCACCATGTGGAGATTATTGGGTCAAATCCTTTATAGGAGCACACTTAGGCAGTCAACCACCGAATTTCAGTTTCATTTGCTTCTGTTTCAGCTTCTTGATGAAGAGGAGGACGTTACTGCTTGATAAAATCTCAGAATACTAATGAGTTTTATGATGCTCGTGACAATAAAGAGATAACAATACTGTTGAGTTGTATTTTGGGTGTTTAAAAGCTGCTCAAACCCTGACATTAGGATGACTGCTTCCTCCTTCAGACCATGCTAACATTACTTTTCATTTCTGCTTTTGCATGGTAAATCCCCCCAAACGTAACAGTTTATCTGTCTGTCGACACAGATCACATCCTCTTCATTCTGGCTTTACCCAAACACTCACACCATGTCCTTTTTTGTTTGTGTATCTTCATATTCACACGCTACACATCACACACAGCACACACTGGGTTAGTGTAGCCGAACCTCTATTTGCTCAGGAAGCAGAAAGAAGAAGGTAGGTGATTTAACTTGGAATTGTCATCTCTAACAATACGCGGTTCACCCCATGCATTTTCAAACTCCTCCACACATCCTGTCGCGCATCCTGTGGCCGGCTCGCCAACAATGCAGCTCGTCAGCTACAGGAAGAAGGATGTCTGCGTGTATACCTTCACATGTGCCGCAGCAGTCCACACAGGCACCCGTTCGTGATCTCTACTTCCCGTTGTTCTCCTTCGTTCAGTTGTGTCGTGTCTAGTCAGAGGAAACCCTTTGAACTGAGTGTCATAAGCATTTTGGGTTGCGGAGTGTAGCCCGTCCTGATTTTTCATGCCACATGCGCATATCGCCTGCAGGGTCTTCTGGCTCTTTCGCCCTCTCTCAGGCAGGAGACGGGTACCTCGCGCTTCGACCCCTCAACGGGGATGGCGCCAGTCTTGTGCCCTCGGTTCAACAGCAGCAGGTAGGCACTGAGGATGCCCCTCAATGCCCTTCCTCTTCCTAATCCTCCTCCAATCCTGCCCACCGTCGAGTGCCGTTTTCCCCTCTCTCCCAAAAACTCCCGAACAATGATTCTCCCTGTGACACTGCTCCCGCATCTCCCTGCATTTCACTTCACCCCAGCTATGTCCTGTGTCTGCTTCCTGTTTGAGTTGTGTTGTAGAGTGTCTTTGCTGTTAAGTGTCTTTGAGGCTCCTCAATGGTAAATTTGAGAGGCTGAAGCCTTTAGATTTAAGGCTGGGTCAAAAGTTGGATCTAAACTATTCATGATTATTGTCGCTGCAATGCTACCGTCCTTTCAACTGAAATATTGACTGCTTTGATATTAAAGGAGCTTTTGGACTTAATTTATCTAGAGTTTGAGTTGATTCTGTTGCATCACAGCAGTGCAGAAGAGCATGTTCAGCATCATGTTGAAAAATGTTTCTTATGAATGTTAATACACAGAAAGAGAGTGTTATGAATGTTTTTGTGAAATATTTGATCATCACAAAACAATTATCAGAACCTTTTATTTCAACAGTGAGCATCGCCATTGAAAAAAATCTAATTTTATAAAGTTTAACCTTACAATAAGTTAACCCAAAGCACATAACATAAGGCAAGAGAAGACCTGCTGGGAGTATGACTTTTTGGCCAAAATCAATTATCTTCAGAGGTTCTTCTGAAATCTTTGCCCAAATGCAGCTCTTTTTAACCCTCCAGATTTCAAATACTTGGGTCTTCTCAGGATGCAACCGACAAATACATTCATCTTTTCAAATACATTCAACACATTTGGCCTGAGACATCCCAAAACAAACTTTATTTTTCATTGTTTATTTGATGCGGTTCTGCTACAGTTACAATTCCGGGTCAGTCAACGTGTATTGGGTAAGAGAGCGGCGCTATGTCCATTAGCAGTGGCTACGGTCATCAAGGTTTTTGAGCTCCTTTTTGCTGAGAGAACAATACTCAAACCATGACGATAGCCTATTCTGTAGGCCATGTAGAGTATTCAATTCACTTTTATTGTTTTTGTGTTGAGAAGAAAAAGTCAGAGCACCCGGAGTAAAATCCCATACTTGCATGAGAAAAATATAAACTCCTTTCTGTAAGACGCAACTCTGTTTGACATCTCAAAAGTAAGTTTTGGCTGAGCTGGTCTGGCATCAGTGTATGTAAACAGATTATAACATCAAAGAATGGTTAGAACAACAGGCTATTTATGTATATCTTCAGACTAGTCCATCAATAGCCTCCCATTAAACCAGCTAGAGCATCTACTTTCTTCTCTCTTTGCAAGTAAAGCGATCTGAACAGTGTTCACAGATAAATAAAACCTGCCAAAGTTATCAAGAATGAGGAGGTTTACCATAAAGCAGAGCTCGATGGAAGCTGTGTGACGTATATACTTCTGTTGCATGTTCAAATCTTTCTATCTGTGTTTCCTGTTAAAAGGGCACACTTGTTTGACTCTTGTATTTTTGAAGAAAGAGCTGCTTAAAACAATAAACAAATCCTTAGAATCCTTTTTTTTTTTAAGACTTTTGTAAGGGTTTTCCACAAAATTTATTTTTGACCGTATAGTGTTGCTTTGTAATTGAGGAAAAAGCCTAAATTATATGATAACATTTTAGCATGTCTAAATCAATAGCAACCATCTGTTCTTGTTTGATTTTTCTTCTCTGTGTGTAATAACCACATGTGTTTTAACACATTTATTCTGGTTTACTGCAAAAACTGTGATCAGACATGTGTTTTTGGTTACGTTAGTGTGAAACTGAGGAACAGCTCAGCTCAGACGAATAGTGTGATGGGTAAGAGAGAAGTTATACCCAGTTCACTCATTACCCATGTGCTCCACTATCCTACATCATTGTTTGTTGAGTGTTGTCTGAGACAGAATTCATAATTACAATGCATACGCGTAGCATGACGTATTTCCTGTTTGTGAGCTTTGAAATTGATTTTTGGTGTCTTTCTGCAGGTGGATATCCTGCACCGTGCTACACACCTGACGGCAGGCTATGAAGAGCTGTCAGGAAGTCCTCTCTACACCCCGCATCGTCTAGACGTGAGTCCACAGAGCGTGTGATTTTATACTAATCGTATCTGGCGTCTGTCATACTGTGTTCTGTTGAACCCAATTCTAAGTAAGATCTTAGAGGATGAATGGGCTTTCATCATTTCCAGACTATAGAGCACACCTGGATATATGTAGAAAGGTACAGACATGAGATCTTTTAAACGTTTTAACGTTTTAAACGCGTTCCGTTTTACATTTTTCGACATTGTTGCCACTGTTTTTTCAAACAGTGGCAACAAATGAAGAATATACCATTAAGTCTTTTTTTGTTTTCTTAATCTCCAGCACTTCTACCACTAAAGTCATCTTGTCAGGTGTCGAAATCAAGCAGACTCAGAATAGCTTTGTCGCACACCGGGGCACACACATACAGATGAGAAAAACATGAACTTCGGCCCTAGGGGGCCTTGGCTGATCTGAGCTGGTCTGGTGCTAATCACCTCACCAACATGTGAACAGATTATAACAACAGAGTAGTTAGAACAGCAGGTTATTGTTGTATATCTTCAGACTCATCCAACAATATTCTCTCATTAATCCAGCTCGAGGACGATGATCTTCTTTCTCAAGTCAGGCATCTGAACCAAGAATGTGGTAGTAAACAGGAAGCCTCTGCGAATCACCTTCACTTTCAGGTCCATGTTTGAGTGTATTCAGTTCCTCCACTCGCTGAGACCTGCTGTGTTTTCCTGCTGTTTTAAATAAAAAGTGTCTATACTTTTTGTTGCAGGAACAGTTAAAATAATGCAAAGTTTTTTTTACTTTTGTTTTCATTAGTTTATTACAAACGATCGTCAGCATTCTCTGTTTCTTTCAGTGTTAAGGTTACTAATTGTGCTGTACAAGCACTAACGTTTTTGCATTGAATTTTAAAAACCTTGAACAAAAGGGCACTGATGTCAATAGATGTTAACAATTTCCTTAAAAAAAGAACCAAAGAGAAACAAAGAACCAAATCAATTACAGAGGAGGGCAGTAAACCAATATGCTTATTTTATCTACTGAAAAGTTACAAAATGTACATTATTACATTAAATTAGACCTATTTATGAATAAGATCACATAAAATGTTGAAATTTCTTATTGATAAATCTCTTTATTCTCCTACAATACGTCACCTATGCACAATATAAAACAGCAATGTCGAAGCCATCCTGTCAGCCATAACGGCTTAAAGTCCCTAAATAAACTGAGGGAGATATTTCCAAAACAGAGTTGGGATTGTTGTTCATGTCTTTTCAAAATGAGTATAGTGAAAATAGTCCGTTTGGATGTTCAATAATCTACATAAATGGTATTTTTCAAAGCCTATATTTCAATTATTTGCTTTTATTAGCTTTGAAGTCTTCAGTGTGTTTGTGTTGAATTAGCCTTTACTCTATTAACACAATCATAACAACTGTCTCCGCAGACTAACAACAGCTGGCAAGACCCCACCAACCCTCCCTCCATTGTCTCTCCACCAGGACCACCAGGCAGCATCCACTCCGACGCCTCCAACTAATGCAGCCACTCTCACTCACTTCGTCCTCCTGCTTTTCCCTTCACTCAAAGGTCTTCCATAGCTGCCTCTATCACATCATGCAGACAGACAGAAACACATCCTCCTCAACACTCCACCACAGTTCCACGAACTCCTCCCTCTTCTTGCTTGTACCAAAGTGCTGTCAGGGGTTGGAAGAACACCCTCGGACACCTCAAGGCAACTGTTTAAATCTTGTTTCACTTTCTGGTTATCCGTTGCGTTAAGCACAAAGCCTGTCGGGTTAATAAACGCCAAGCTGGTGCCCAGGATTTCTCCAAATAAAGGTACGCTGGACTCCGAACACTTCCGCTTCGGACTCAAATGGTCTGAATTTGTAGAACGATGCCGTCTTTTGTTTAACTCAACCACCAAGATGTTCCGACCACCAAATCAAAGACTAGAACTCAACACGGCGGGCGAGCCGGAGGAGTCATTTGGATTGGGACAGGGATGGGACCTATTTTTAAAGGGAACGACGAAACGATATTCCACGGTCTTCCATGCATGTACGGTGTTGAGATGTTTTAGTGATTCCATTTAGCCTAACGTTTCTTTAAAAAAAACAACAAAATAAAACAAAAATGCTATAAAAGGAGAAGGGTGTAAGTAACAGACCAAAAAAATCAAGTGAACGACGAACGGTGAACCTCATACTGCCCTGTCCGGTACCCCGGGGCTGCATCTGGCATTTTAATCGCACGTTTCTCCTAGCAGACATCCGGGACGCCTTGAGCGAGTTTCGAACGGTTCCGTTGTGTGTGGGGCTCCTAACGGTCCAGTTGTCTCGTCACGCACTTGTGCTTTTGAACTGATTGTATTGTACGTGCAATTGAAAGCACCTGTTTCTTGGTAAAGCATGCTGTCGTTATTTTTGAAGCGTTTTTTTTTTTTTTTTTTGTCGCCAACACAAAGGAAGTGTTTTGTTCTGGTAGTCTGTTAACGTAGCCAAGCAACAAGGGCTTTTCTCCTTTCCAAACGTAACCAAAAATGAGCACTGGACGTGATTGGACGCAAACGGAAGATCAAAAGAGTTTCAGTTTACGTTTGCCAGTTGTTTGTATTCCCGGGACTGCTTTCTACCTATCTCCCTCTCTTGTTTTCCCTCTATAGACGCGGGAGCAGCAGGGCGTTTTGATACACGAAAGGAAATTCTATATATTACACAAAGGACTAACAAACACTGAAATGTAAATTGGGGGTTTGTTTATATGTACACATGGAAAAACAAACTCTGAGGAGCTTTTCAAGCGATCGCCGTGTCCACTTTAGATTAGTTTCATCACATTTCAGATGGATATCTTCGACTAATGCTATTACTACACCAAATTTCTTTCTCCTTCTTTTATATCAGTCATCTATGGATGTCACTGTACAGATTGTGGAATGTTTTCAGTGTATTTTTCTCTTTTTGTACGCTTTTTTTCCGTTCCTTTTTTTTTAATGGCTGGGGGTTTTGGAGTACTATTTGTTAGTTTTTGTAATATTCATTTTAGCGTTTCGGTTACGTTTTATTTGGATGGAGTGTTATATTTTCGTGTGGTTTTGTCAAAGCTGAAGGTGTTTGTTTGAGCTGCTGCGAAACACTCCACTGTTTGAAACTCACAGGATCGGATGTCGTGCTGAAGCGAACCCATGAGTCCAGAACATTTTGGCCTAGATTCCAGAGCGATCAGAGCAGCAGCCAATCAAAAGCTTTCGGTGTTTTATTTTTCCCTCCTCGATTTTATCCTTTTTATTAGAATTGTAGTACACGCTTCCTTCTGTATTTACCGTTCTCCCTCCTCTCTACCTCTCCTCTCTCCATTTCTCTTGTATATAAACCCCAGCATTTTCAGACTTGGTAGTCTGTATAAACTCCTTTTATACCTCAACTTTAGACCTGTTCTAGTGAGAGAGAAAAAAGAAATATGAGAAAATTGTAGTGTTCCTTATTAGAAAAACAAAAACTAATAAAATAATCTAGTGTGCTTTTGAGCCTGGCCTGTTTCCTTTCTGCTCTTCATTTGCATGTTGTGAGATGTGCACTGTTCTGGTTACGAGGGTTGATGAAATAGTCTGCATCTTATTCGTGTGCTATGCTACAAGAAGTAGATACCGTTGAAAGGAAATTAAGCCTCTGTCAACTTAGAGCAGAGCAAATAAAAACTCAGTGAAAGGACATAAAACACTTTTGAGTAGTACTTGAAAATAAACATTACAAGTTAATGGGAATGTTTAGTCGTGTGCTTCCAAGTCAAATCCAAGACATCTCTCTCAGAAACGAATGAGGAAGGAAGCTGTAACTGGTTGTTATATTTCGGTCAAAAACCTTTTATATCACTTTTAATTAATATGTGATATTCTGTGTTGATCAACATGGGGGGGATATAGGTTTCTGTCGAATTTTTTCATCAGATTCATTCAAAAACTTAACTTATAATCTCCAGGCACGGTATGCAATACAAAAATTCATTGGTTTGAATGGGCGCAATCCTATTTAACGGTGCGAAACTGTAAGTTCCAGACTGTGTTCGAGCTGAATTCAACTTTAACTTGTAGTACCACCTCACGCAGTACGACTACAAAGCACCAGGTTGGGGAAGTAAGAGCATGAGCTCACTGAAATCTTGTTTTAAAGCAAAATGTCATGTGTTGATGTGAAGTAGAGTGAACCCTGTTGGATGATTTATATTTAGATCCAGGTGGGCTGAGTCTTACAGGGTTTCAAATAAATGTTGGTGTTTACACAGACATAAAAATGTTTAGAACTCTTAAAAAAAACAAAAAAAAACAAGGTCACACGGATACTGATTCGCTCATATGAAAACTCATACTGATTCTTTCAGTTATACTGACCAATCAAAAGTGCCCTACCATATTTTAATCTTGACAGGCCAATGCTTAAGCAAAACATTTAAACATCAATTCTTACAAAACTTGGGTTATTTTAAAGTTTTTATTGTTAAATGTTCATTTGCTTGATTGAATACTGCATTGAACTGAGGATGTGTAATAGTACGTGACTGAAGTGCAGTACCTCATCTGATCACCAGAGGCTGACTCCAGTAGTGAACAGGTTCCCATTGACATTAATACTAAAAGTTCTAATATTTACAGCTTTAAAAAAACATGGTTACATCCCTGGATCCTAAACTTTTTATGATGATGATAATTGCTTGAATTGATCATCATGATAACTTTGGGGTTGTGAATTTTGTTTATTACTCGTTTGTTAATTATATTATGGTTTCAACTTTTGCAAAATAGAAAGTGTGACTATTTGAGTAAAAGCCTCTGTGCTAACAATTTGTCACGGGTACAAATTGATTTTCTCTCTGCTGAAACTTATGGATGACATCACACTTAGTTCATCCATGTTATACAGTCAGTTTGTTTAAAGAGGGATGTGTTGCCAAAACATGATTAATGTGCCAAAGAAATAACTGCAAGACAACACAAGAGTTATTCCTCTGCGTCGACGAAAATGTGGAATAAAAAGATAGGGTTCAATTATAGGCGTGTATAAAAAAATATATAAATGTTAATTATAGAAAGGAAAATAATTATAGACCTTTAAACAACTTTACAGTTGAAATAACTGAACGAACAATTGTTTGTTGTCATTGTGCTAAAGAATGTTGGAAAGCATAGCCTATAATTTCCCCTGAACCTGTTTACCTGAAAAATACCTCTCTGAAACAGAGCGTACCTGAGAGCACTGAACGAAGAGTGTTTCTCATGAAGATAAAGCCTCTAGACCGCTGAAAACACTCAGATGTTTCCAGATCCAGGTGAAAGACTACACGTCCTGTATTCTCCGTATCATGACTGCTGTGACCTAATGAGCTCTTGCATGATGAGTCTGTTTAGTGCTGGTGATCGAGGTCTGCTGTGAGAGGAGCTGCTCCTGGAGAATGCTCTGTGAAGGACGCGTCTCGGAGTTCATCCACATGTTTTAATGCAGAACAATCTGCATGTGATCGCAAACACTGGAGAAATAAAGTAAAATTCACATTGTAAAGCGGCGTTATATTATGAGGCCAGTGGAGGAGGCTCAAGGCAGTTGTGACCCGGTGGATAGTGAGCTCGATTGTGGATCTGGAGAACAAACCAGGAACCTTCAGATCTCCAAAGTTGAAGGTGGCTTGAGTGATGAAACACTTTCTGTCCCATCTACAACCGACTGCGTCCCTGGCACCACAGCCACGGCTGCCCACTGCCGCAAGTGTGTGTTCCCAGTGTGTTTGTTCACTGCTGTGTGTGTACACTGGGATGGGTTACACGAAGAGCACAAACTCTGTGTATGGGTCACCCAACTTTCACTTTCAATTCACTTAATGAGAAAGAACAGTTCTGAAAGTGAAAACAATCTCATTACAATCACCCAGTGATCATTCAAAAGAAATCTCCCTGTTACTTAACCAAGAAACAGCTACATGTAAAAAAAAAACGGAGTTATTCACTGTTATAGCACTGACATGACATCAGCAATCATGACTTAAGGACTTAATTTGAACCACCAGAGTAACTTTTCCTCAAAGCTGCTGTGAGAGCCTCTCTAGAGACAGGGTTACTCAAGCATCTTGTTGCATCCCTACAACACAGCATTTAGTAAAGCAGTTTTTATATGTTTAAACACTAAATGTTTCTGTTCTGTCATTGAATGAAGGTGTTTGGGAGCTCTGGGAACTTTATATGAAAATGAGTCTCTTTGATTACCTGATTATTTCTCTTCTCAGCTCGTGTTAATTTAAAATCACTGATGCTTGCTTACCTAACCCTGTCCAGATCCTCCTCTTCTACCTTCACAAGCTCTTACAATCCTAAATGTCCTCCAGAAGCTCGCGTTCAGAAAAGGAATTGCGTTTGGTGGTTCCATCTCAGAAACGCCTTCACCAGAACTTTCTCCTTCACTGTTCCCGTCTGGTGGAAAACTCTTTCTTCGTTAGCCTTTTTAATTTATAATGAACATAAATAACATTAATTCTGTAATACTTGAGTCTGGACTCAGCTCAATTTTTATATGGGTTCAAACTTTGTATTTTAAATCGACTTGGACTCTTTTGTGTTTAGACTTTGACGTAATTATCGACACCCTTTTTTCGAGTTTCCTCTTTTTACGGCAAACGTGTTTGAAAAAAAAAACTTAAATTTGTCACTGCACCTGAAAGAAATATTATTTCTTGGTTTTTATCTTGTAGAATTGAATCAAATGGTTTCTCTAGTGCTCTTCATAAAATATAACATAAATGATAACAGCATTTTTTACATTTTAATATTCTTAAGATTATGAACCCAGATTTGATCACAGATCGAGGGGTTAGAGGTTAACCCTTAGTGGGCCGGATCTGTGCCGCATTTGTGCCATGGTTCATTATCATAGGGATATAATTGTTTCGTTTCTTTAGCATAGACGCATAATCATTTTACTTATAAATCATTTAAAAACCGTACATACCTGTAATTTACAGATTTGACCATTTTAAAAAATAATTCCTTAAAAAATTAAATGTTAATACCTTTATTTTGTATGATAAAAATCTATAATTTGAATATCCTTTAAGAAATTAATTGCATTTAACAAAAAAAGATTTGGAAGATGGTCAAAAAAGTTTGAATAGATATATTTTTGGTACATTTGAGCAGAAAAACAGTCTTTTAACAGCTGCTCAGGAGACTCTGTGTTTCCTCTCGAGCACAATAGATGACCAAACAAAACACTTCAGCCAATCAGAGCGCACTCACTTTTCAGACTCGTGGAATGTCAAGTGTCAGTGACCTGGAAATTCTTCCGCTGTTATGGGTGGATTAACGGAGCGAGGTTTGGTCCAGCTCAAGATCTGTGATGGGAGTTAACAAAGTAAACAGTGTCTGATTGCATTTCATGAGCCTTTGAGAAAAAGCAGGCCGCACCAGACATGTCACACTTCACCCAACCTTGCTGCAGGAACACATCTTTTGGGAGCATCCACACCTTCCTAAGTAGGTCACGAGGTCTCCTTGGACCTAAGACAGAGCTACAGACACCTCAGAAAGATGGTCGAGCGTTCATGGAGCCACAGACGCATGTAAATGTGTAGCAGCAGATGCTCAGTAGCTGCAGACTGGGGTTAAAAACGATGTTTTACACACGTAAACTAGAGAGATAAACTGAGACAGCGTCTGTGTCCTATCCAATAGGTTTCTGAAGAGCGAACATTGAAGGGAGGAGTAATTTGTTGGTATTGTACATTTTCATATTTATTGCCTGTCTCAAAAGTTACATTACTTTCTGGTTGGAAATTAGTTTTTCAATGGCGTTTAAACAACGTGATTAAAAGTAATAAAGGACACGGTTTTTGTGTTCATCAATGTCTTTCCTTTGGGGCACAATATTATTATTCCCCAAAACTCATGGATAAAAAGTGCTTTTTTCCAGCATAGAATGTACTGAAATTGCTTGTATAGTATATTTTAAAGCTCTATAGCTTTGGAAACAATTGATTAAAAATAAGAGCACCCACTGTTTTCTGTGGATCTTAAACTCCTCTTTAGTGAACAACCATTTGATTTCTCACTATAATTCCCAAACATTTGGCAGTTGTGGTCTGGTAAATAAGTAGATTGACTTCTGATCGGAAGGTCACAGGTTCCATCCCCAGATCCACCGAGTTGAAGGTGGTGTGAGTGATGAAACACTTGCTCTCCATCTTCAACAATCACAGCTGGGGAGCCCTTGAGCAAGGCACCAGTTTCCCGACTGCTCCCCGGGCCCCGGAACCATGGCTGCCCACTGCTCCGAGTGTGTGTTCACGGTGTGTTTGTTCACTGCTGTGTGTGAACACTGGGATGGGTTACATGCAGAGCACAAACTCTGGGTATAGGTCACTCCATTTCTGGCGAACTAGTCATTTCACTTTTCAAAAATTGTAAAACTTCAATTTGAGTATATTCTGAGGTGAAAAAAAGCACTTTTAGCTTATGATTACATTTTGTGACAATATTATTGAAAATCAAAACTTTGATGTTCATGTTGGACTCAACCTCTGAAGGGGAAGTTTCATTACGAAAAAAGTTTTCATTCCCTTTTAGATGCACGAGGCGACCTGAGAACAGATTCCAGTCTGATGAAAGGTTGAGCTGGATCCAACTGTGACCTGTGAATCTGAGACGAGAGAGCATGAGTAAATGAAGTATTTGTTTTCTTAAAGCCAGATTTTATTTTTGAAGACTTCAGAGTTGATGTGAGAATTACAGTAAACCCTTGTTATGTTAATTTATATTTATGGTCATTTATATTCATTCTTATTTTTGAAAGCATGCAGCTTTATTGTACTTCCACACTCCGGGCTCTGGTCTTGAAAAACCTAGAGAGGTGTGAAAAATGATGAACCACAGTGCCCTACTTTGCTCAAAGTAAGCTTTCTAAATATACATTATTACAATATATACATTTACCATTACCTTCACCATTTGTGGTCATTTTTTATATAATTTAATAAAACAAAAATAGTAAATCTAAGTTGATGTTCACACTATGGTCGTTTACTGCTACTTCCTGTTTTTTCCCCACCAGAATTTTGAAACAGTCACAGCTCCTGCTCCTCAACAGATTAAAAATGGTTACATTAGGTATGGTTAGTTGTTGATCAAGTAATAGTTTTTAGAGCCTAATAAAAA
The DNA here is from genome assembly GCA_900490495.1 of Danionella dracula. Taxonomy (NCBI): domain Eukaryota; kingdom Metazoa; phylum Chordata; class Actinopteri; order Cypriniformes; family Danionidae; genus Danionella; species Danionella dracula. The sequence continues at coordinate 8,270,909 of UELW01000322.1, forward strand.
AAAAAAAAAAAAAAAAAACTCAAATGGACTACTTTATGCAAATTAAATAAACATCAGCTACTTGTCGCAGCCAGTAGTAGGCGGAGGGGGAGCACAAGGCTCCTCCCAGTTGGCCCTACAGGAAGGACCATAACCATTGCTTGCATACTCGTAGTACGTATGGACGTAGTATGCATGACGTTTCATGTGAACGCGGAGAGCAGATTAAAAATGGGTGTAGCCAGCCATCCCCATCGTGGAAGTGTTTCACTTTCCAATAACCAAAAATTAGCCCAGAGTGGCGGAGCATGGGCGTAGGGGAACACGACTGATTGGCTAAATGTTTAAATGTAATATATTTTAAAGAAATCATAAAAAAATAATTTACAACCCTCAGAGTGTTCATGATGATCAAAACTAGCGATGGTAATCAGTCACTTCCTATTGGGCAGGGAGAGTGGGCGGCTACCCATTGACCCTAACAAGCCAAGAAAACACATCTCCAAATCACTCCTTGCAAAGTTGCTATGGTAACGGACAGTGTTGATTTATATCCACTTTCATAAAATTTTTAACAATTATATAGACAGGTAATTTTTTCAATCCATCTACAGAGATGCAAGCAATATAGATTATAATTTTATAAATAATTTATAAATTAGATATTTCAATTGATACATAGTTAAGAAAAATACTACTTTTCAGGTGATACTCACCAAAAGAATCATATCCATGAAAGACCCAGAATATCAAATATGAATATAAGGAACTATGTACTTCCTGATGTTTTGATTGGCAGACTCGCAACTAAGCAACCGAATGCTCCGTTAATGAGATCACGGTTTGTCCCAGATACTGCTGCGCTGTAAACCAAGCACCTTTACAAAAACAGAGCTTGCTTTTAGGACACGCAAGTAGGTGAACTGGAACGAACCAAAAACAAGCATGGACACCAGCTCTGAAAAATCAAGTATTATTTACTCATGTACAAGCTCTGATCGCTTCACAGAGCAAACACAACGTCCTTTATGTACAAACAAAGAGGGGGAGGGGGGTGTTCTAGAAGGACAATAGGCTCGGAGTAGGAAGAGTCTCGAAACTGCTGGCCTTCTTTTCCGGCGGCGCCCCTGCCTTCACCGGCTGGAAGCGGATCCCGACAGGACCTTGGTGCTGGCGTAACCGTCTCCAGGGGTAGCAAAGGATGCGGCGGTAAGTGCGGCGCATGTCCCCGTCACGAAACGAGTAGATGATGGGGTTCACCAGAGAGTTGCACTCGGCCAGGACCAGGCAGTACTTCTCGTACTTCAGAACCTGGCATTCGGTACAGTTCAGACCATCCAGCAGAAGGATGACCAGCCCCGGAGTCCAGCAGATCACAAACGCTCCTGAGTGAGCAGAGAGAGACAGACAGACAGACACGGGTACATGATGAGCGCTGCAGGAAGAAGAATTAAAGAAGAAACTGCCATGTCACACTCAGGTCAAGTTCACACTGTGAACAATCAGCACTTTGTAGGCGCCAAACATGTGAGTGTTAAATGAGAAAACACTGCCTTGAAGGGGGCACCAGATTTCACCAGTCGATCGGATTCTTCAGGGTGTGCTGAAGTTACACTTTTAAAGTCACAAGTTTTGTAAAACAGCACTTATTTTCCTCAACTATGTTTAAAATGACTCATTTTGGAGTCTGGCCCTTTAAATGATCCAGAGCTACTGCTGCTGATCCTTCCTCCTTCCACGATACTGAAGTTGTAATATCCTTGTTTGATCTATGTTTTTGGTTCACTAATTTTGTAGGTTCTTTAGGGGATAAAAACATTAATCAAAAAACTAGAATAATCATCAATCTTGTATTTTACTTTTATTAAATCAGATCAATAGTATTTCTTAGTCTAAAATGGCAACTAATGAATCTCGATCACAAAGATGTAAAAAAAAAAAAATGTACATAATTTTTTAAATTAATTTCAGATTTAAAACAATTAGCTACTATGTGTTTTGTTAATGCACCAACACCCAAAAAAAGAAAAATGGACTAAATAAATGACCGTAAACCACTACCTCAGTAAAGCATCATTCATGCGTCATCGCACATCTTGTAAATAATTATGGTGGACCTCATGGACAAAAATCCCAGGGCCTGAATGAATCAATGACGTGCTTTCAACTAGGACTTGTTTCCTCAACTCTGAGTCAACTCTTTTTTTTATTAAAGGGAATATTTTGATCCACAAAGCTCCAGTTTTAAAGACAGAGTTTTAATACTACAACTGGGTGTTCCTCAGAATTCATTTTTCACCTCATATAGAGAGGTAATTTTTAAAAGCCCATAATAGCAGCTCTTTAACTAATCAAACCTCCACTTAGAACTCCCTATTTGTAAAATCAGTATTTGAAATAATTTTAAGAATCTCTACCACCGAGTTGTGTTTACAGAATTAGCCTTTGACACAAAGAGAGTGTTCAGCTGTAGCATTGAGAACAGCATCGAATTACATTTATTCAACAGGAGAGTGAAAGTGACCATCAGGGACGATCTCACGTTAAGGGACTAAAGCAGTCGTCTCTGGAGTAGACACTTTAGACACTGAGTGTTAACGTTAAATTATTTCAGTAGGTTCTTTTTGCCGTGCATACAAATATAAAAAAATTGTCTTCAAGATGCACAGCAAAATTTAGAGAGACGAATTTACTCTGTTGTAAGTGCATTTGGTCCTACTCTATAAAGAGTTCAATTGAAAATTATCAAGCTAAACTTTTTTTGTTTATATATACATATACATACATAAAAACATACATACTCCCAACGTTTTCAGTGAAAAATAGGCTGTTTACATGTTTTAACCGAATTAGATTTTTTTTATTACTCTATCCAGAAGAGGACCAAATAAACAGTCAATAGTTATTTTTGCCCGGAGGATTTTATTGTGTGACTATTCACGTTGAATACTGCACTGCAGGAGCATCAAAACCAAAATACAGACCGCTATAGGTATTGTATAGTCATTTTGTAATTAAACCAATTAAGGAAACAAATGCAAAAGCTTCATGTTTTCTACTGTATTACATTCATTGACTGACATCAAGGAACACTCTGTCTATGTTATATAGAGCCATAGCATTCTGGCAGAGTCAAATGAAGCTCAGAGTGAGTGGAGCCAGAGCTCGAAAACGCATCCTCAGAGGCGGGACATGGCCATCGTGAAGGCGTCTGATTGGCTATATGGTTTAAATTTTATACATCTTACACAAAAAAATTTTTTAAATAATTTAATCCCCTCAGAGTGTTCATGAAGGTCAAAACTATCGATCTGAATTAACCAAAACCTAATGGAGCCCGGGGTGGAAACATGTTTCCAAATTTAGTTTATAACATTGGAATGAATGAGAACCTGCTCCCTTTTGGAGTCAGCCTCAAGCGGCCACTCGCGGAACGGCAGGTCAGTCCCTTCCAATCGAGCTTCAAGTGGAAAAGCAGGAGGTTACCCTTGACTGCATTACAATGTAATATATATATATATATATATATATATATATATATATATATATATATATATATATATCTCGTCTCGTCTTCTCCCGCTTATCCGGGGCCGGGTCGCGGGGGCAGCAGTCTAAGCAGGGATGCCCAGACTTCCCTCTCCACAGACACTTCTTCCAGCTCCCCGGGAGGGATCCCGAGACGTTCCCAGGCCAGCTGAGAGACATAGTCCCTCCAGCGCGTCCTGGGTCTTCCCCGGGGCCTCCTCCTAGTGGGACGTGCCCGGAGCACCTCCCCTGGGAGGCGTCCAGGAGGCATCCGTAACAGATGCCCAAGCCACCTCAGCTGAGTCCTCTCGATGTGGAGGAGCAGAGGCTCTACTCCGAGCTCCCCCCGGGTGACGGAGCTTCTCACCCTATCTCTAAGGGAGTGCCCAGCCACCCGACGGAGGAAGCTCATTTCAGCCGCTTGTATCCAGGATCTTGTCCTTTCGGTCATGACCCAGAGCTCATGACCATAGGTGAGAGTAGGGACGTAGATCGACCGGTAAATCGAGAGCTTCGCCTTTCGGCTCAGCTCCCTTTTCACCACAACAGACCGATACAGCGACCGCATCACTGCAGATGCTGCACCGATCCGCCTGTCGATCTCACGCTCCATTCTCCCTCACTCGTGAACAGGTCCCCGAGATATTTAAACTCCTCCACTTGAGCCAGTAGCACTCCACTGACCGTGAGAGCGCAAGCCACCTTTTTCCGGTCGAGAACCATGGCCTCAGACTTGGAGGTGCTGATCCTCATCTCAGCCGCTTCACACTCGGCTGCAAACCACCCCAACGTGCACTGCAGGTCTAGGCCCGAAGAAGCCAACAGGACAACATCATGCGCAAACAGCAGATGTGAAATCCTGAGGTCCCCAAACTGGACCCCCTCCGGCCCCCGGCTGCACCTAGCAATTCTGTCCATATAAACTATGAACAAAACCGGTGATAAGGGGCAGCCCTGCCGGAGGCCAACGCGCACTGGGAACAGGTCTATATATATATATATATATATATAGAACACTCTTTTTTTACATAAAAAGTTCATAAAAATTATGCTCAATACTTGCAGATACAATTATTAGCTTTAGAACATCTCTCCATCTCAATTTCTGTAATAGTCACTTTCAGTGTTGCCCATCCACATCCAAACGTTTGAAATGCTCATATAATTTTAATGTTCACCAGAAGTCAGACTATACAAAAAATACAATATTATAAATCTATGTCACAGTAATGTTTTCTCTACAAAGTCTGGCACTTGTATAATGAAAGCTGGATTTGACTATTAGAAAATAAATTAAATCCAAAAAGAAACCGTCCACATAAAAACAACAATATCTAAACAAGATTAATTTACTGCATCTCAATCTATCTCATTTCATCACTACACTTCAATGGGATGACCTCAGCTGTCACATGATGTGAAGCTGAGAGAGTACATAACTGTGTAAGTGATACGCAGTTAGACAATAATCCTTTTAAAACGGAAGTTCTCTATGAAAATCACAAAACAACAGGAACCTTTACGCATGTTAACTACAACAAAACATGTAAAATAGCTATGAGTAAGTTTACTGTAAAAATCCCAGCAACGCATTTCAATATCATGATTAACTGGAGAAAGTGGAAAAAATGGAATTCTGGGAGAAAATTATTCAATTTTAAAAGTTAAGAAAAACTTTTTTGCATTTTTTCCTAATTAAGTATTATTGATTAGTGATGAAAATAATGTCAAATCAGAGACTGTACAATGATCACAGGGGTCAAATAGCATATGTTTTAATAAGAGCCTAACTGTAATAATAAATAAGATAATGCAGTAATTACATAGGATTTACTCAGACTTGTGTATATATTAGAACTGTCTTGCAGAGCTTTAAAGTTAAATCACAAACAAGTTTTAGCAAACAGAGTTTCAGCCAATTCCTTCTTGGCAAAGACCAGTCAAAAATTTTAAAAGGGCAGGATCTTAATATAACTAAAGCATACGCATAATAAAAAGGAATGCAACCAGTGATGAGGGTCAATCCAAGAAAATCATGAAAAACTCATGGAAAAAAAGAGATACGAAATCTTTTTTTAATTGTAGATTTGGGATGTTTAACATTGGCGTCAATGGGAACCTGCTCACTTTTGGAGTCACCTGACAAACTGCATAATCAGTCACTTCCTAATTAGGCATAAACCAGAAAAGCCAGAGTTATCCCCTCAAAAATAATGCTATCAGAACCATTTCAAATACTCACTTTAGTTTTTCAACTTTATAAAAAGTGAGAAAAATAATGTGTACATTTCTACTCTGTATAGTTTTTTGTGCTACCCATGATATTTCAAAAATGCTTTAAGAGAGTTCTACAGGTCCGCCAGGGATGGGTACCAAAATAAAAATCTAGCCAATCAGCAGGAGCTTTAAAAATGTACATGACCCTTTTGTCCCAGTAGGTGGGTAGTACCTGATTACATTTACTTCGTTATATTTACTTCAGCACGTTTTTATGGTAACAGGGACGTTTTGAGTACTTTTAAAACAGGTAACCATCAGCTATTTTTACTCAAGTAGATTTCTTGTGAAATTTCTGTAATTTTACATTTGGCAGCCTTCCTATGTTACCAATATCATGGAAAAAAAATATTAATATGTTTGATTGTAAGTTATTTAAAATAGCTAATCTCATGAAATGTTCAAGAGGCCAATGTGTTTGACAGCTACTTACGATCACGCACTTCAGATCGCTGATGGCGAGGGAGAAGTTTACGCGCTTGGCTTCATGCTCAAAGTTTATATACTTTCAAAAAGGCAAAATAAGCAGATGCAGTGCACCCCAATTGACTATACTTATATTATAGAGATAACTACACACTCTTCTGGTAGTTCGGCAATCAAAGTTTTTGCTTTGTATCATTTCGATCTTTCTCAAGTACATTTTTCATTACACACTTTTGTGCTCTCACTCAAGTAAAGTTGTTAATTGGAATACTTTAGCTACCACTGATATAGAGTGTTTTTACATGGACTTCAGTACACAGTAAATATTAATAAACAATAAATAATTTTTGTGATTTTACATACTACTCAACAGAGCCTGATTTATGTGCAACCAATACAAAGATCTACATCTATGTAGATACATACACATTCCAATCAGCAAACAGAATTTGAGGGCCAAAGCTTACAATTCAGCCTTAAAGAAGGAAGAGGTTTGTATATAAACATAGTTTATTGCATGTCAAAGTGGACTCCAGTGTTATGTGGAGTCCCTCAAGGCTCAATCCTTGCTCCTTTACTATTTAACCTGTACATGCTTCCACTGGGCCAAATTATAAGAAGGAACCAGATATCACACCATAGTTATGCTGTAGATACACAAATTTACCTAGCTATCTCCCCAAATGACTACAACCCCATAAACTCTCTCTGCAAATGTCTTGATGGGATTAAAAACTGGACGCAAAACAACTTTCTTTAATTTAACAAGGACAAAACTGAACTCATTGCATTCAGAGGTTGTTAAGGTTAACACGTATCTTACAGCCAAGGGCCTAACAACTACAAATCAGGTCAGGAATCTTGGGGTGATTCTAGACTCTGATCTTAGTTTAATTAGCCACGTCAAAGCAATGACCAAATCAGCTTTTTACCATCTTAGAAACATTCAAAGAATCTGATGCTTTGTTTCCAGACCAGATTTAGAGAAACTGATTCATGCTTTCATCTCCAGCAGGCTGGACTCCTGTAACGCTCTTCTTACAGGTCTTCCCAAAAAGACCATTAAACAGCTCCAGCTCGTTCAGAACGCAGCGGCTCGAATTCTAACCAAAACTAGAAAGGCAGAACACATTTCTACAGTTCTTAAGTCTCTACACTGGCTGACGGTCTGCTTCAGAAAAGGTTTTAAAGTTCTGCTGCTCGTACGCAAGTCCAAACATAACTTAGCACCTAAATACATAACAGACATGCTCAGTGAACACACACCAAAAAGAGAGTTGAGATCCCACGGTTCTAATAAATTAGATCTACTGCGGCTTAACTCCAAACAGGGTAAATACTCCTTTAGTTACCATGCGGACCACAGATGGAACCAGCTTCCAGAGGAGATCAAGGGGGCCAACACTTTAGTCACATCTAAAACCAGGTTAAAGACTCACCTGTTTAGTAGTGCTTTTGTCGACTGAGCAACAACGTCCGAACAACTATTTTACCTCTGCACTTCATTATCTTAATCTACGTCTAATTTTCAGTTTTTAATCACATTTGACTTGTTTAATGCTTTATTTGATTAAATGTACTTTCTTTTTATTTTTTGTTTCCGATTTAAAGCACTTTGAATTACCCTGTGTACTATATGTGCTATACAAATAAACTTGCCTTGCATTTTTATTTTACAAGTACTTCTATTATTGTGAATCCCTTTTTACTTCCCCCTGAACCTAAGGAACTATAAAGGGTCCGGTTTAGGGACACGGAAGCTTTGCATTCCATTTTCACACAGGGCTAATGTTCCGGGATCTACAACCTAGAATGAAACAAGTGTAAGTCCAAGTTCTGGGGCCCTTTGCAAGAAGACAGCCTCCATGGTCATACTTGGCCTTAAAAACTAGCTTGATCAACTAGCAGTTAGCTGAGGGCTATTCATTCTTGCTTTTCTCATTCAAATGAGGGCCATAAACCTTTTCTCTAACTGACATCTGAAAATTATGGGCAGGCCAACCGAGAATAACAGAGGCCTGGCTGCACTTTTAGAGCTACAATTCACCTAAAACGAACAGTTGTTTTCTCTCCCTTCACTGCTTCCAAGCCTGCTCGAGTTTCTTTCTTCTGTTGAACTGTTGTTGGAAACTGGTAGTCAACATAGTATGTGGGTTTACAAGGTTACGTCCAGTCCTCAAAACACTCTTAGATTCACCAGAAAAAAAGATATATTTTCATTTTTGAGATAACTAAATTCATTTAGAGTAATATATCTGTATACATTCATCAGAACAAGGCTCAAACTTCGACTGAAGATAGCAGACTGTCAAAAAAGCTACTAGAGCAAGAAACTGCTTTAGCACCAAACATGCGATCTCTAGCTCTGTTCTAGCAAGGTTGAGGATTGGCTCACATCTGGGTCTGGCTTTTATTGCAGGACCTTTAAAAGGAGTTTCATCAACCGGTCACAGGGCTTTCAAAATACGCTCATACCCTTAGGCAGCACTCAGTCTCTAAAGAGTGCAAAGCCTCACACCAAAACCTTCAGCATGCTATAACATTCCATAGCAAAATCCAAAATCATTAACATGGTCTTTCAAAATGTTGTGAGATTTATTGCTGTATCCAAAAGGGAAAAAAAATAATCCATATAATTAAATAGCTACAAATTCCCAAACTTTATCCAAATACTAACAATGCTACATCTTTCTTTAAAGTCATGAAAATTCCAAAATGTTTGAAAAGTTCAAAATATTTCAAATTCGACAAAATCGAAAACTTCCTCCAAAAAATTCTGACAATCAAACTATTATCCAATATAACGAAGAGGCTACGAATTTAAAAACTTTATCCAAAAAAAGAAAATGTCGACCACTTTGAAAACTTTACCCAACATCATGAACAAGCCTGACATCAAAAAGTTCAACCAAAATCATGAAAGTTCTACGACTTCAAAAGGGTAATCCAAAATCACGAACAGTCAAACACTTTAAAAACATTATCCAAAATCCTGTACATGTTACAACAATCAACACTTTTAAAAAAATAAAGAGCATCCTAAATCATTACAAAGTCATCATTAATAAGAGGTATCAGAAGACATTCAAAAGCTATTCTAAAATCTTGGCCACCTTAAGTCAAAGCCTCAACCTTGTGGAACATAGTTCCTTTTGTAACAAACCTTTACCCAGATTTATATAGAAAATGGTATATTTATTAGAAAATGTGTCAAATCATTCATTAAAAAAAAATAATTTCCCATGACAAAAAAAATAATGTTTTTTTATTTCAAATGCAAAGACTTTAACCCAGTTTATACAAGTGATTATACTTAGAATTTATACTTTTAAACTAACCATTTAAAGGATTCATAAAATAAAGGTTAACTATTGGTGCTTAAATAAAAAAAAATTGTCTCATCTCCAAGATAATATTTCTGTAATACATCAGCAAAATGAATCCGATGAGCACACTAAAATGTATATATTCTGTTGAAGTGGTTCACTTGCAAAGTGTTTCCTGTAGTTTTTACACAGTGTGGCGGAGATCAGCGTCTGAGTCCAAGAAACCTATCTTTTACAAGCTGAAGCCTCTGGTGACTTCCTCTGCTGACAACTTTCTTATTGATGGTTGTAGTTCATAAAACCACATAACTCATGAGACTACAAGACTCGTATTGTTTTAAAACATAAAACCAGCGTTTCTGGTAACACCACATTTTGCAAACACTGACCAAAACGAAGGTTATCTTTAAACAGTTAATACAGTATTGTCGTGTGGACTTTGTACCTGGGGTTTTTTTGGCTTGTCTAGCACCTGTCAATCTCCGTTTGGAGGTGTCTGATTGGCTTATTGGATTATCAGCTGTTTAGAACAACTCAAAAACGATTATTTCGTTTTTTAACACCCGGTGCTTATTGCACCCCTTTTAAAAAATAATCAGCATTTTGGATGAACTACCAAAACAGTGCAGAGAATCTGATTTCAAACAATAAGTAGCCCAAAATTACATGAATGTTACAACAGCTAAAGCCTTACCCAAGATCATGGACATGGTCTTCATGAGGCTGATGACGGTCTGGTTGTGCTGATTTGGCTGGTCAGTATGTGGGGACATCACCTTGCTACGGCGCCGGACATAAATGAAGATGTGCGTGTACACAGCCACCATGATGAAGAAGGCCATGAGGTTGAGGATGGCCCAGAACACCAGAAAGCTCCGCGTGTACAGTGGAGCAACCGTACAGCATGTAGAAAGATCACAAACACAGTTCCAGCCCATGGTCGGAACCAGACCCATGACCACTGCAACCACCCAGATGAAGACAATCAGCATGACCACTCGTCGGCGGGTCATGGTGCTGTGCAGCTGCATGGTGAAGATGGTCTGGTGGCGCTCCACGGCCACCGCCAGCAGGTTGACGACAGAGGCAGTCAGGCTCATATTGATCAAGGCCCCACGAACAAACCATTCCTTGATGGTCAATCGGATTGTCCATGGCCCTGTGTGGAACACCAGGTACAGGTACGAGATTCCAGCAAAGAGGTCAGCTGCCGCCATGTTGCCCAGAAGGTAATAAATTGGGAAGTGGAACTGTCGATTGATGACAATGGCTGCAACAACCAACATATTGGCCAGAATGATGAAAATACATATTGGCAAGCCAAGTCCGACCACTACAAAATCATGAGTACGCCAGTTTGGGCTGATGGGCTTGCCAGTCTTGTTGTAGAAGTAGACTACAGGGTTATCATAAGCCTCACATGTAACATTAAAGACCATTATTGGAGAAGTTAATTGAAGTCACTTGAGGCGACACAGCTTCAGCTCAGTTGCCAGTTTGGCAAGTTTTTCCAGATGTTGAAATCCTTAGGATGAGATCAGCCGCCATTTGAAATTATCCGTTTACATATCAGAAACGTGCCAGTGTTGTTTCTTACGAGGCGTGTCTTTTTTATTGTTTTCCAACCCTAAAGCACAGGAAGACCAGGAAACAGCAACGTTATTTGTCCTTCTGAGAGAAACAACAGGGAATACAGCTAACCTTTCACACACACAAAGCGTCTGGTCCTCATTGAAACCTAACCAGGGACTGAAGTAACGTTAACTTAATTATTACCACAACATCCTCAATGGCAAAATTCTACTGATGTTCAACTACAAAAAAATAAGTTTTGACCAAACAAGTAACACCGCGTTTAATGTTACTTATTAAGTTCAACAAAACCCCGAATATAGCCGTACAGCAGAAACGAAAGCCAAAACTTGATTCGCCAGCGGTCATAAACTCATAGCACCGTTTGGCTCGGCTCTTAAACAAACAGCTACTTTCTTCTACAGTGACACCAGGACAGAAAACACTCACCGTTGTTGCCAGATCTTCAGAGCAAACGAAGCGAGCAAACATAACCGCAGCTGCTCCTCCGAGGTGCCCGCGCCACAGTGTTTTGGCACTCACCGGAAACGCTCATCTGGAGGAGAAAAGAAACTCGAAGCCTGCCTGGTGTGAAGAAGAACAAGAGATCAGAGAGACCCAGACCCCTCCTCCTCCTCCCTTTCCTCCTCCCAGAAGTCCGAGTTGACCAAACCAACGCCCCAAGACTCCGCGAAGAACTGCCCAAATCTGTCCGAACACGTCTAGTGACAGCTTCAGATGGTAGATGTTTTAATTCGTCTTCTCTCAGACATAATACAGGGAGTGTGGAACCTCGTGTTCTTTCGTTGTGACTAGAACAATATCGTCGTGGTAAAGAAGTGAATCTGATAGTTTGGCTTAACTGTTTAATCTAAACTGTGACCATTACACATATAGATTAATAATATCAAAAATAATAGCCACCTCAAAGCAACGGAAATGTATTTTACCGCGCTTTTTAACCGTTTTTATGGCCCCTCCCTCACTGTTGAAGCCTCCACTTGAATCATGAGTAACAAAGCTTTAAAATTATACATTATTTTACGAGTTTTGTTACACGATATACACAAGAACCCTTTTATGACACAAATTAAGTAAAAAAATACTTTAAAGTTTAAATTGCAAAAAATTCACTTGGTTTGGCTACTGACTGACTGGCTTTAGGTTAACTATGGGGTTTGTGCCTATAATGGCTCCCTGATGAAACCTGAAAGAAGTAAAACTGAGTGGTTTTCCTGGATTTTTAGATATAATACTCAAATTTGATGTATCGTAATGCTTATATTTTATGCATCGTTGCCTAACATGTATCAAATTGCAAATTATTAAAGTATATTTTTACTTAATCTAAAAGTAAAAAACACATTCATTGAAGTTGGTTGTCCAACCGTTGGACTGACATTGACGTTAACAAAGAGGTTTCATCAAATGCTGCTAAAAAATCTTGGCAAAACAAATCAGAGCCCACCATGTTGTTTGTATAGAAGTTCACTTGCAGTTCCTTTTAGATTATGTTTACTTTTTCGCCTCGCCAGATTAACGTGTAATAAAACTCCCTAATCAAGCAACATGACAAATTTTCTTAAATAGAAAATTCAACTGTTTCTAGAGTTTCAGAGTAGAGTTTCTAGCGATGGCTATAGCATACCAAAGAAAATGGTCGACCAACCTATTTTGTGATTGTCTCAAAAGTTATATGCTGTTTTGGTCTGAAGTCTAGTTTTTCAATAGCTTTTGAATAAAGTGACTTAAAATGACCTACTGTTTTTGTATATTTATGACTCCCATTTGGAGCTCAACATTTTAATTTTTCATTCATGTTCCCAAAAACTTTAAAACCAAATGTCAAATTGGTTATTTTAACCACCAAATGTACTCAAATTATTATACATCACATTTTAAAACTCAAACATTTTTAAACAAAATTACTTAAAACAATGAAACCCACTGTATTTCTATAGTACCAAAAATATCACCCAATAAAACAAACACTCATATCTAACTTGGTGATTTGTACAGTTTAAATAACGTCATCAAATTTTTAAATGAGTTATTTTCTAAAAAAATTCACCAATTTAAATGCGTACTGTTAAGCATGTGCTAGATTACAATATTTCTCATTATTGTAAAATATGGTCATGCTTCAACCAATAAAAATCAGTGTTCATTATTGAACATTGAAGAGATCAATGAGATGGAGTTTTAACCTCACAATACATTTATACCTAATTTTATTTATATTTTGCTTGAAATGTAAATTAACTGTTGTCTACAAATGTAGTATTTATATACGGAACAAAATAAATGGAAAACTACTATAAAATAACTTTTGGTATTATGCTGTAAGTTAACAGGAACTGTTTGGGTGGCTTTGCTGCAAGACTGCACTCAAGTACAAAGTTATGAAAGTATCTGCATTAACTTTTAAAATGTTTAATGTTTTAAAATGTATTTTTTTTAACAATATCTGATTGAGTTTTAGTGCAATTGCAACTAATCACGTCTCACTGGGTCAATTAAGCCTCGAGCACAGAAGGTGCGTAGAACCCTATTTTAATTGTACGGATTATTATTTAACTTGCTTTAGTACATCGCAGGTTGTAAGTTTAGTTTCTTCCAACTGTTCTAACATTTACTTTAAATCTTGTTAGAATGGAGCATATACTATAAACATTATAACTGGAACAAGCCACTGTTCAGTTAGCATTGAGATTGAGATTTTGTCATACCCAGAGAGAATATTTTAGGCAATTATTAGTCACGTTGTAGTAACAGGAGCAGCTAATATTATAAATTAGCTAAAACTTGTGCTATTCCTAGTTTGTGACATTGTCCGTCATCTAATAATGTCAAATGAGATTATGTTAAACTATCATTTATCTATTATAAATACAACATTCACTAAATGTAAGGATTTTATGTAGACCGTTAACACTGCATTTGGATTAAATGTAGGCAATGATTTACAATGTCAGCTCACTAATTAAAAATATGTTCCCGTTCAAATGAACAAATCCTGAGTTTCTATTTTTATAGAGATGATATCAGAATCATTTCTGTATCACTGTATCAAATTATTTGTAAAAAAACAAACGATTTTCAATAAAATGTCCCACACAGACATCCTGACTACACAAACCACTGTAAAACGTTCATTAAAGAGCAATAAATGTTCCATAAAACTGTTTTCAAAGCGGTCTGCATGACCCATGCACAGCATTCAAAGTCCTCCAAGGCCATATTTTATCAGAGACAAGTACTCGAAACTATTTATAGAAATTAATCTTGTCGATGACCATGCAGTGAAAGCTTTTAAGAGTGTTTTTCTAGCATCATTCTGTGCTCTCATAAAAGCTAAGCGGTTTATCCTTTCATTACCTTTATAATTTTTTTAATTATTGAGCATCATACATTTACAGACAGATAAAATGTCTCAATGTAGTCAAAAGCAGGAGAAATTTCAAGTTAGAAGTAAGGAGGATCTGCAAACGAGAGAATCACTTCTTTTTTTAATACCCGTTTATTGCTAATTTGGGACGGCTGGAGTCTGTCCCATGCAGCTGTGGGCGAAAGTAGGGGTACACTCTGTGCTATTCGCCAGTTCATCCCAAGGCCACCCACACTCACTCTCCTGAGCTGTTTTTTTATAACCAGGAAACCTGTCGTGCATGTTGCTGAACTGTGGGAAGAAACTGTAATGCCTGGAGGAAACTCACAAAAGCTTGAGAAGAACATTAAACGTCTTCTCGGAAAGGCTTGTTGCCAGGTCACCCACCATGCTGTCCTTAATTGAAAACATTTTCTATTATTTAAGTGAAAACATCTTGGACAACAATTCCCCAGCTGTAAGATGATTGCATTATATCACCACAAGAGGTTGCATTTCAAAGATGAAACAAACAAACATGAATTATTGTTTAAATACCAAAACAAATCAAATCAAATTGTATTTGTCACATACATATACATACATGGTATGACATGCAGTGAAATGATTTTTTTACGACTGTCCAACAAAAATGTGTAAGTAGTATATAAAAATACAAAAGTAAGAGAAATATTTACGATAAAATATGTATCAAGATAGAATACAAAATAAGATAAAGAATAGAATAGAATAAGACAAAATATAAAATAAAAAATAAGGCAGTAAAAATAGAATAGAATATGACAGTATGTACAGAGTAAACAGCAATGTCAATGTTAAAGTAAGAAAGTGTAAAAGTGAACTAAGAATGTGTTGTTACCAATGGTAGATTTTGCAGATCATGGGTGGCATGCAAGTGTGTTTAATAAGGTATCAACCCGAATTGTGGAGGATTTCTGTCCAGGAACAACTTTGCCCACTCCTGTTTGCTAATAAAATATGTCATTGATCACATGACTAAGGCAACGTTCAGACTGCAGGTCTTAAAGGCCAACTCAGAATTTTTGTTGAAATCAGATTTTTTCTGTGTGTGTGAATTCGTTCACATTACTAACAATATGTGCCTGCTCTCCATGTTCTGTATGAATGAGATGCAGCTCCAGTGTTACACACATGTGACATACATCTCCCAGAATGCACTCCTAACAGACATATAACACTGAGGTGCTAACTCTCTCTAAAATATTCAGATGGAAAAAACACTTATTACCATATACTCCGGGAAGCATTTACAGTTAAAAATAATTGGTCCAATAACAACCATAACTATTTCAGTCAAAGAACGTCTTCTCCAGCTATTCATATCTGTGAAAAACTGTGTTTAATTTGTGCTTGATGACGCAAAACCTAGAAAATGCAACCTGGCTATTCAGACTGATTGTATTGCATTGTAAAAAATTATATTATCAGATTTAAACCCACATATGAAAGCGACCTGGGTGGACTTTGAAAAAGTCTAAATTGAGCTGCTAAAACTGTCCTGAAAAAATCAGATACTGGTCACATATGTGCAAAAAAATTGGATTTGGTTAATTTAGGGCTGCAGACTGAACGTAGCCTACGATTTCAACAAGGATGCTAGATGGGGATTTAATAATGGAAAATTGTCTATTTTACACATTGTAACTTTTAATAATATCAGTGACATAAATATTTGTAATAGTTGGTTTTATTAAAAAAACATCAATCAATGTTTATTTTTATAGCATCTCACTGCAAACATTTCTGTTTCAGGGTGCTGTATATAGGGACCTTGAAAAATGTTAATTATTACTTGAAAAAAAAGAGAAAGAATGCACAATGCATCATAACATATGCCAGGATTTCAGCAGGGTCTTAAAAAGTCTTACATTCCCTGTTCTTGATCTTAGATACATTTTCACAGGTCTTATTTTCTGATGCTATTTGGTTGCCAGAGATTGAGAAAATACATCTAAATGCAAAAAAAATGTAAAAACGATAGTTAGGTTTGCCATAGTCTGAGAAAATGTGCATAGATGCTCAAAAAGTGACGTTTAGCAGTGCTATAGTTTCAGAAAAAGCTCATATACACACAAAATCCTAAAAGTGATTGTTGAGGTTGCCAGAATTTGAGAAAATGCTCATAAATGCTCAGCTCGGTAAAAGGTGTTGTTAGGGTTGTAAACCCTTGTAAATGCTCAAAACTTAAAAGTCATGGTTAGGGTTTCAAAAAAATGTATTTGAAGTATACGGTTTACTGTTATGATAAAAGTTTATGTTATGATTAAAAAGGTCTTAAAAACCTGCAGAAATCCTGATATATGTTGTATGTTTTTAACATTAGGAGTCAATATGTTATACCTACTAAATCAAGTTGCCACTTTAGCATTTAAGTTACACTGTTAATAGCATAGTAGGTCATTACATACATATTTTAATAAGACTTAGATCTGAGGCTTGGCTTTAGGGCAAAGGTTTAAATAAGACAACATCAACACTTTCATTGTCTACCTTAGATTTGGATTAAAGGGACCTACTGCACCTACTCAAAGTAGCCAGTACTCAAATTGTCCGAGGGTTTGTCCGGGACCGTTGAACAACCTGGGTCCGGAGAATACCCCCCTTAGATTTCCAACTATTACCGCAGTTTAAAAGAGCAGAAGACCGTCTTAGGCAAAGTGAGAAGTGAAAAATGCATGTTGAGTGGCGAAGGGGTGGAAGAAGAGATAGCTTGCATGATGTAGATATTAGCTCTTTGGTCGTGTCTTATATACTGTAGACAATATAGGTAGGTGGGACAGAAACGAAACTCCCCTCTTCATTGGCTCCCCATTGCAGCTCGGGTTAAATTCAAATCGCAGACGCTGACATACAAAACTATCTCCAAATCAGCTCCTGTTTACCTCCTTGAGCTCATACACTCCTACATGCCCTCCAGAAGCCAGCGATCCGAGAAGGAACAGCGACTCGTGGTTCAGTCCCACAAAGGCAGAAGATCTCTCAGCAGAACCTTCTCTCTCACTGTCCCTGGTTGGTGGAACAAACTCCCTGGTCCAGTCAAGAAAGCAGCAAGACTAACAACTTTCAAAAAGCAACTGAAAACTCTTCTCTTCAGGGAACTATACTGAAAAAAATATATACTATAAACTTTACTATTAAAAAAACTTTCTTTTTTCCTCCTCTGTCTTTATTTTCTTCCTTTACTTCCTCACTGCTTTGGTTTATCAATTAGTTGATACAATTTCTATTATGAGAAGCTGAGATAGACTTTGACGGTGTAAAAGATTGCATATTGTCTCTCCCCTAATGTAAGTTGCTTTGGACAAAAGCTGCCAAAAGCATAAATGTAAATGTATAATTAGTCAATTATCAGCCAAGCTTCTCCCAAACTTTTGCTAATCTGATGATTAACATCATTAATGGTGTCTGCTAAGAGTCTCTAGACTCTTAAGTGAGTGATGACTGGACTGTGTCCTCTTCATCACCGATTCTTTCTCAGCCCAAATCAACATGCAAAGCCTTCTCAAGCGTTCTGTGGCTTGTAAAGGTCCTTACTGTAGAGAGACTTGTCAATTTCTTGTTTTTCAAAAAACTTTGTCCAATTAATGAGAATGTTTTAAAAATGGGATCCTTCAATAAGATAGATACTCATTATTTTAGAGTAAATTAAGACATAACCACACTTTCTTTGCTCAGATTTGAACGGGTGTCCTGATTAAAGGATGTTTGTCAAACTTTTTGTTGTAACACTACAAGTCGCAAACCACAGTTTAAAGAGTAGGTTCCTAAAAAATCTAAACTGGAGGGAATCTTCATGAGACTTTCAGTTCATCTTTAGAAAACCACTAGAACAATTTCAACTCTAAATGCAGAAATGCTAAATGCTTCTCTTGTATCACTCTCTCCTATCAGTTATTTGGAGAGTTGACACCTCAATGTAAGAAGCTATGAAGATGAGAACTGCTTTGCTAACAAAAGCCAACATTGTTATGTTATATTTATTACTTTCTTAATTCACTATTAACTCACACTCAGCTCCTCTTGTTCTGAGCCTACCAGTACTAAACACATTTTTTGTTTCAACCTTCATGAAACACACCTTTTGCATTAATTAAGGTCATCTAGAGAAGGGTTGCAAATAAAATGTGCAGGTGTCCATCCATCCAGGACCAAATTTGGGGAACACTGACCTCCGCATCACATTTCCAATTTTTCTGGCTCGAGACTGTTACCCCTCTCGCTTTTTCTATAGTTGAAGTTTAAACTGGTAAAATAAATTACTATAATTTTTTGTTTGTTACCACTCTTTTCAACTTTTTGTTTTCATCTTACAGTCCAGCAAGGGACAAGATTTTTTGCAAACCCTCTTAATGGTCCCTAATGTTCTCTAAATGAATATCCTGAAGCTTTACAGAATGGCAAAGGTCTCCCTAAAACGGCATTCTTTGTTTAATAAACATGTTTCCTTTAAATCACTTTTAGTTCTTTCACAGGTACAAACAAACGTTACCAAGAAGCCATTTGGGACAATTTACCGAATCGAGAATCCTCAATTCTGTAAAGGTAAAATTTTATAACGATGTGTTTTGTGCTGAAATAGAGAGTATTTGAACTAGACGGTGAAGGTTAAGGAGAGCGACACAAGTGACTCCGGATGCTTTTATCTGTTCCTGATGGCCACAAAATAGACTTCAAACAAACTCATGGACATGACAGAAATGAGCTGTCAACACTTTTGAGCAAGCTGTAGGGTAGGAAGTTGTGAGAGTCAGTATTTCCTGTTACAGTAGCTGCAGTGAAACAAGGGTTACAAAAGTAACCTTACAAAAGATTCTACACTGTAAAATTAGAGAGCATTTCATACAGAGCTAAAGGCTACTGTAAGTGTTTTTCATCAGTATAATAAGTATTTTACGTTGTTCATTTTATTGGTTTTAATTTTTGTCACCAGTTTGTTCTTTGTTTTTAATATTCTGGTGTGTCCTTATGCCTTTTTTACTTTGCTTAGCACATTTGCCAACAGAAAGTTGTTATTAGTCTGTGCTCTTTATATAAACTGTCAGTCATCCATAAGCCCCATGCTGTAAAATCTCAATCTCATTACAGCATGCTCTGTGTTCAGCCATCAGAATTCTGTCAGTATTATTCCTATAATGACTGATTTAATTTAAACTTTTTGACTAGTTTTTTTGTCTATATATTTGTTTATATACATTAACTGTCTTTTAAATGAATGTATGTATATTAATAGCAAAAATTACTGCATTATTTATTAAGCAATAATTGCTAAAATGTAACAGTTGAAGAGGTCATGAACTGTTTTTATAGTGTTTTTTTTACTGTTAATGGATGTCAATTTAAATATGTTTTAATAGTAAATCACATTGTAGCTCCTAAAAGATATCCGAAACCCTCTTTTTTTTTTTTTTTTTTTTGCTTGGTGCTCGTTTGGAGCTAACTCTTCAGTGAGCATCCTGGGGGTTTGCCAGCCTGGATGTGTTGTACTTTTTCTTCTTGTGTTCACAACATGTCCGTGGATTCCGTCAAGACCATCACTCTTGCTGGAGTGCAGGGATATTTTTATTAGCTTGGCAGCCTGGTGCTGCAGGGACCAGCACTGGAAAGCGGTGACTGCGTGGAACTTTTTTCAGCGCCGGAACTTGGAATCTGTGGGAAGTGTCTGCAGACTGCACTAATACCTCAGCTGCATAGTCAATCTATCTAGGCTGGACTAAATTTGGTGCAAATGAAAGATGTGACAAACTCCTGGAACTTGTTTTAATGAGTCCTCACCAGCTGAAAAATAAAATTACACGGATGCTGTAGTTGGTCAGTGGGCTATAACAGTATCCTCTCACTAAATCTCTGATGTAATCAAATACAACTTATTTATTTCTCCACAGCCTGTAGCACAAGGCATCTCCTAATTGACATTTGTCCATTTTATAGCTATAGTTTGTTTGCACAAGGCTGCAGTGTTCTACTTGAGCACACACAGGTTTGATCTGGACTCGACGTTTCCTCTACTGGTTGGAGCTCCAACTCCCTGAATCTCTTCTGTTTATTGAATAATAAATATTGATGTAATTTAGTCCAGATATTGTATTTGGCAAAAAAAAAAACAACACGTTTTTGGTTTCTCGCTTTATTTATTTTTTTACATGAAACTATTTCTATGATCAAAGTTACAACCCCAACTTACAACTAGTTAAAATTGCTGTGGAAAATACTAGTGGTGTTCAATTGCAGGTTTGAGCCCTGCAGTGGGGCTTTCTGTATGGAATCTTGTATGGCGATCTTGTCAGTTATGTGAGTTTACTCCCTGTACTTTCAGTCTATTATGAAATCTGAGATCAATAATGATTTTGTTTTCTGTTTTAAAACTACAGTACTAGACTGTAGTGGTTTTTAAGTTTATGTTGCACAGCTTGAAGTTTTTTTTATACCATTATCTATCGCTACACATTCATTATCATATCAAACCGCTCTGAACAAGTGGTCTGATGCTGCCATCATGTGCCATGAAAGGTGCTTGATGAAGTGCAATGTTACAAACAAGTTGCCAAGTCTTCACAGGTTCTTTCTTGACTTCTACAATTGTAAAAACCACCAGTCCATTGCTGTACAGAAGTTTATGTATCTTTTCATGACTTTCTAACGATGCTAAACTTTGTTTCAACGTCATCGTTAACAAAAAAAGAGGGAATACATAAAACATGAGGTATATTGTATTTCAAAATTATCCAAAGAGAGTAAAATTTATTTTATCCAGAGTAGGATCAAATACACTCTGAATAGAGTACAAATAACACTCATAATTAAAGTATCTATGTGGTTATCATCTAATTTGCCTATTCTTCGCCAAACTTGTACTACACATTAAATGTTTAGATTTCACTATACGAATACCCTCACAACTCAGTTTTTTTTTCTCCTACATAATGTAAAAAAAGACCAACTAGACTGCACATAGAAGATGAAAATACATATAAAGATAAATAAACACTGTGTCACGGTGGCGCAGTGGCGCAGTGGGTAGCACGGTCGTCTCACAGCAAGAAGGTCACTGGTTCGAGCCTCGGCTGGGTCGGTTGGCATTTCTGTGTGGAGTTTGCATGTTCTCCCCGTGATCGTGTGGGTTTTCTCCGGGTGATCCGGTTTCCCCACGAGCCCAAAGACATGCGGAATAAGTGAATTGACTAAGAACGATTTTCCATAGTGTTAAAGTGTGTGTGAATGTTTCCCAGCGATGGGTTGCGGCTGGAAGGGCATCTGTCGCATAAAACATATGCCAGAGAATTAGCGGTTCATTCCGCTGTGGCGACCCCGAAAGGAAAGAAAGCTGACATGAAGATAAATGAACACACAGTAACAGAAGAGCAGATAGGGATAGTATCTTACTACTTTTCTCCATGTGCCTCCTGGGATTTGTCCCTTCACATATAAAGAATCTAGAGCTTGCATCTCATTTGAAGGACATGTTTCTTACAGTTAGTATATATTCAGGTAGTCCGCTGCATCTGTTTACAGGGTCAGCAGCGCTCAACCCTAGTGGACAATCTGGGCAACTGTTGAGCTACAAGGGATAAAAGCTAGAGGTCACTTATTACTACATCTATCAGTGTCCTAACGGATTTACTTCTAAACTGAAGTAAATCTAAATAGAAGTTATATATTTAAATACAAAAATTTTGAGGAAACAATTTAGTTTTCATGTTTTATTCTTCATATATGTAAATAATAAAAATGAAAACATACTTTTCCTTCCCACATTTAGTGTGATAAACCACTAACACCCAGATGGGGGCGGTACAGCACCAGCCGTAAACAAAAATGAAAAACGTCACATTTTTATAAGATGATGCGACTTACGAAATTAAGGAGGAAAACAGACGTAAAAATAGAGTCAGATGATTCCAGTGAGTACAGAGTGCTCTAAAGTTCATCTAATTAAATCATGAAGAGAAAGAACTGAAGCTAATAAAAATAATTTGTTACCTGAAAACCGTTGGCGTTTATGTTTTATTTTTCGTATGTAAGTTAGGTCTTTAGAGCTAAATACACTTTGAATTAAAAATAGTCTAAAGCTGAAGTTATAACGTTAACTCGTAGCGTAACAAAGATTCCAAATGTTGCATTATTGTAACTCTAATCTGAAGTTAAGTGTAAGTAATCCAGGACATTTTTCTGAAAATAATTCATGCGTTACTAATTATCTGATGAAAAAACTACTCAGGAAACGTTTACTTAATACTCTGAAGTGAAAAATGGAATTTAACGTTAATCTTTTGGAAGTTTCTTTTTTAAGGGATGCTCTGTGTGGAGTAATGAAGGGGGCGTTTCCAAGAAGCGCGTATCGAGGCTTGCTTCATTTGGGGGAGGAGCCAACAATGATGACGTCCGAAGCCTCGCTGGCCGGCTGTACCACGTGACTGCTTCGGGGAGCGCTTCAGATTTTGGCGTGAGGCGTTAAGGGCCTTTCAGATTGGGAACGTCTAGAATGTTCCGCTCCCCCTCCTCAACCCCCCACAGTTTTACACACAAACATCATTTTCCAGCCATGTTGATTTATGTATAAACAGCAAATAAGTCAAGGAGTTTCTTCCGCAAAGCACGTATACATATGATTAACGTTAGTCTACAAACTTTAAGGGAATACTCTGTAGTAGTGATGTTATGAGATATTATTGGCTGTTTATAACAGGTATCGAGGCTTGCTTTCATTTGGGGGAATTTTCTTCTTTTTTTTTTACAAAATCAACTATAGATGCATTGGTTATATATACAATATACTTGTATTTTCTTTTTATATTGCCTATAAAGGCAGGAAGATTCATTTCACTGAAAGTCTGTCCAGATGTATAAATATCACAAAAGTCAGGAATGCTTATTGTTACACATTTGCTCATTCTGTGTATGGATCTGAAACGTCATGTATTAAACAAAAAATTAAAGCGAGCTTTAAAATACCTTTTATTTTTATATCCGTTTCATATCAGCGTTTCACACATTTGACCTTAAGGCTCCACCAGAGGGTGCCCAAGCACCTCTCAAACAAAAGATTAGGAACAGTAGCGTGTCAATTAGTCAATTTCTTCTTGGTTCTGTGTAAGCTTCACATTCATCGATACAAATTATCTCGCTGCAAGCCCTGTTTTCAGAAAAATTGACATGTATACAAGCAGTATTAAATACTTTACATATAAATGCGTTTGCATGATGTGTTTGTTAATGTATTTTACCTCTATTTCGAAGAAGTAACCCTATAGTAGCAAACAACTTTGATGTTGTCACTTACCACGGCATTTAAAAAATATATTTCAGCGGTGTAACCAATGTATTTTCTCCTCTTTCATCCCGTGGCACGTGCACTGACAGCAGAGCGCGCGCTCGCACTCCTCACGTCGTGTGCGTCCTCGAGCGCGTGACGTCACCTGCGTCTCGCGCTGTTTGTTCTGGATTGTGGGAGAGAAAGAGCCCGCGCGTCCTCTCAGCAAAATAACTCAAGGTAAACAAACTTGACAGCTCTCGCACACATGCATAGAGTTGATTTTAGTAGCAGTTCTGGACTCGTGGTGGAGGGTTTCCAAAGACGGTCAGGCGCGGTGTTTAACGTTCACTGATTGTGTGGCGTGTGCGCGCTGAAAGCGGCCTGTGAGCCGCCGAGTGCTAATGCTAGCTGCTAGGACGGACAAACTCGTTCACGAACACCGGTTAGTATGGCTTTTAATTCCTATATTGTGTGGTAGGTTGTGTGTTTAAAAGCAATCTTGTCCCCAAACCACCGTGTGTGTGTCACGGAAGTGTAGTGTTTTCGGCTGGGATTGTTTATTAGCTTACAGGCCAACTGGTGTCCAGCGTTAGCATCACAGGTCTGTTCTGCGCAGTTTGACGGTGGCGCTGTGCGGTAAGCTCTCACGCTCCCTGTGCGGGAATGCGAGGAGTTGAGCGTAAAAGAGGTACGAGAATCCGCGTGCCCTTACGCACGGTCAGATAAACCATGTATGGTTCATGAGGTTTGCGCTCGTTTCAGGCCTCTGACATTGAATGGCGTGTGTTAATCGTGGCAGTTCACGTTGATAATTCTGTGTGGGGTATTTTGAACAAAAATATTATTTTACCTGTCGAGTATGTGACACATTACGCTGGAGAGCTTTAGCATCGATAGCAGGTCGGAGGACATTAGCTGTTCTTTCCACACTATTGACGCAGATTACACCAGTCCGAGACTTGTATCTCCCGCGGAGGTCGTTTGGGAAGCACTGGAGCTCTTTGTGGTGGAAAAACATGATCTAGCCGGGTTGTTTTGTTGGCTTTGTGTGGAAGGACTTTGAAGAACTGCCCACAGTCGCCATTTTGTACCGCTTCTCCGTGTAGCGGAGAACTCGCCAGTGTCAACCTTTGATTTTTTTTTAATTTAGATATACTGTGAACATATCAGAGCCACGCTTTTAAAAAAATCTTAACTACCGTTTAAGTTGGTGTAATTTGAGTTAAACGTGGTGATTTGTGGATCTGGTGTAACGTTAAGCGTCATTAGCCTCGCGGCGCTTTCGGTTTTAAAATATTCTTTTTATGTCGCCTTTTTTCAGGCATGTTAGAGACAGTCAGTGTTCGATCCAGCAGTGATCAATATATGTGATTAATATTGTTTTTACCTCGTTAACTGGTTTGAGGCTCTGATAGCGCTGTTTTTGATTGACAGCTTATGCACGTCTGTCATACTGCTTTCATTATGTTCCAAATTTAAGTGATTGAATTTAAATTTTAATGTGGATTTGGAAGTAGTTTATATGTACTGTTTAGTTTGTGAAGGTTGACAAAAAGTTTGGTAATATACTGCTGAAGGTGTTCTTCAGAACTTTCCCTCCGCGTACAAATGTGCAGTTTTTGGTGAATACAATTATTACAAATTTACATATAGAAGTAGGGCTGAACAATTTTCTCGCATTTGCAATAGAATCGCGATATTGTTAAACGCAATTTTCAAATTTCAGAAGTAGGGCTGAACAATTTTCTCGCATTTGCAATAGAATCGCGATATTGTTAAACGCAATTTTCAAATTTCAGAAAGCAGACATTTTACACCATCATGTCACTAAACACAGTTCTGCAAGAGTTTAGCAGACAGAAAAGTTTTGCTTTCTGTGTCTAAGTCTGTATGACAAGGGAAGAAGATTAGGGCCACTGTATAAAATACAATTGAAATTCTGACTCTGTTTTCTAAGAAAGTCTGACTTTCTCAAGCCATCATAAAGATGAATATATTTGAAAATAAGCTTTTATAAATATGGTTATGTATCGTTTGGGGTTGTTTCAAGACCGATACTTGGCAAAAGCTGTAAAATTATGGGGCATGACCTGCTGGAAGCCGTCGCCCAGCACTCAATCACTGATTCAGAGTGACAAGCGTGATGTTTTTTTCCTTAATTAAGAGAATCAGAATCAGAAAAATGTTTATTGTCAAATGTGCTTCTTCACGCACTGGAAATTTGTTGTGGTACCCCGGGTACTCTTCAGTGTTGTTATATTAGATGACACGTTACATTAGATTACAAAATAACATTGAACAGTATACACAGTAAATTGCTAAAGTTAAGAATACATAGAATAAGGTAAATAGGACTATAACTATATTGCTTTACAAATGTGCTCTGGAGGTAATGTGCGTAAAGTGAAACGAGCACGCTTGAATTCATGTTTTCTAACGTTGGTTCAGTAATGCTTTGTGAGTTTACCAATTCCTGGTGTGAGCACGGCATTATGGGACTTTTTGATGGTTTATTTTATTTATGTCAGTTTCATTGTATTTGTGTTTAGTTATTTTAAATATTGTTTTATTAAGGCTACAATAATTGTACATGCTGCTGTTGGAAAAATATTGAACAGAAAACGGTGTGGAGAAAATTAGAGTATTATAAATCGCTATTGCAATATAAGTAAAAATTGATTGTAATACTTTTTATTGGCCAAAATTGGCTAGGACTTGTTATGAGTTAATTCCGGTCTTCGGGCTTCAGAAGGATGAGTTTGTTACGAAATGTGTACATGGTACAATTATTTGTTTGTTTACAATGGATTACTCTAAAATTTATTATAAAACACGTTTATTTTATGCTTAATTGTAGCCTTATTTTAAAGGGGATAATATGTTTATTTTGTGTAAATTTAAACAAAAATATAAGTTTTGGCTGGTTGTTAGGTTTGTTAAACCATGCTAAGCGGTTTTCTCAACAGAATTCTATTGAAAGGAAATACTAAAAGGGTCACAAAACCCATCCGACTCAGCAGAGGTCTTCACACTTCAGAGTTTGAAAGGGGCTTGACCAGACCTGCTTTAATGAGTGCATTTACAAACTCATCAATGACCCTGTCTCTCAATAAAGAGATTTCTGTTGTGAAATGAAAATGTGGATATCAGTTTAGCACTTTGTTTGTGTGTGTTTATATTTCCACAAAGCTGGTCAAGGCGAGCGCTGAAATAGTTAATCAAATTAAGTTACTAGAACAAATTATATATTAAAATCAGGGCGTGCAAAATCGTTAGCCCTCCGTCCCGGGGCTGTTGTGGTTTTCTAGTCGGGGTACCAAAATGAATCTCTTTCCTGCTCGTCGGCTTATCTTAGAGAGAGGAACAATATATTTTAATGCATTACATTCTCTTGCAAATATAGTTGGGTAATTATTTTCTATGTAGTTTTCGGGCAACGTAGAGCCACTATAAATATGTGAAATATTGAAATTGTCTGCATTTGCGCTCGCTTTTATTAATCTTACTTTCCCTTTTGATTCGCCTCTGCACAAACAGCGTATAAGGAGCGGCAGTACTGATTGGTCAGGGACGTATTTGTTGCGCACCAATGCCTATGAGATCATCCTGTCGGTCATTACTATCCTCACTTGTCACATGAAATCTCTCGCAGCAAGCTTAAACAAGACAGAAATCGTTTGATCAGTGGAGAGAGTTTCGAATATCACTTGCTTATATATGTGTGTGTGTGTGTGCACATATGTGAAAATAAGCACATGGATTTATGCAGGTATTTTAGTTCTGCTGAGCTAACACCGAGACGCTGAAATTCACGTTCTGTTTCGTTCCGGTCCATACCGGTTGTAGTGGTACCGGTTCCGTATTGACACCAGGTTTCGGTACCCAACCCTAGTTATTATTTGGTTAAAGTAACTCGCTGTTGACACATACTGGAAACCCTTGCTGTTAACAAGTCATGTTTATGTGCTCGGCTTGCTTTTGTTCAGGTTTGGTTTATTTGGTACTGATCAAGAGAAACAGCTGATAGATTGTAAGATTTGTCTTTTGGGCTTGCCACTGCAAATTAGCCATATCACTCTGTTCAAAACATCGCTGAATATTAGCTTTTTGCTAGCGTTGTAACGACTTCCGTTTGTATCCCTATGAAGTAGGATTTTTTACAGCCTGTTTATGAGGCTTGTAAACGAGAAACCGATGCATCCGGCTATCAGGTTGAATTTGCGGGTGTTACGGCTTCACTGTTAACCGTGTCTTGAATCATGAATTCGGCATTCATTTCTAGATGAATCCGTTTTGGAGTCGTTGATCGTGTATTGTGAGACTTTGATTTGCGGCATCACACACACACACACAAGCGTGCAACAGGGACCTTGAAACAGTGCAAGTGCGTAAGCTAACCTTGATGTCCGCTGAGATGTGCTAGTTGTTTTGTCCTGCCACTCTGAGTTTTTTATGTTCTGTTTTTATTTCTTTTGCCACAAAGCCTCTGTTTTACAATGTAATCTTTTCCCATATTTATAAGAACAAAATGTTAAACGGAAACAGTAACAGAATGGGCTTGTTGAATATCGGATGAATATTAATTCTTACAATTAATGAAATCGATTTCAAACCTAACCTAGTCAGTCTATAACTAAAGAATATCGTTTATTAATCCAATCGTGATGCAAATAAAATTCTTTATCTCTGAAAGATGTGCAAGTCTAGTGTTGACCATTGTTTAATAAAGCGACGCAGATGAATAACAATGGTTAGTTTGTTTTGCTGCTCATCCACAGTTTTTCATGGGGCTCCAGTTTTTACTAGACCTCCATAGACTCTCCTGATCTCTGAAAGGCTGCAGCTGGGATCTTAAGGCTGAGTCCTAACACAATAGATGATGCCTTGATCATTAGGATCGTTTAGTGATGTAATGAGATTAACAGATGGGGATCTTCTGCTCACACACAGGGATTGTGACCTCTGTACTTTCTGCAGCCTCACTGTGAACGTAGCTCTTGGACAGCATAACAAGCAGAGAGTTAGAGAAGACTATATTGAAGTTGAACAGTTGAACACAGACAGGTTTTTTCACGTGTGGATTCATGTACTTGTTTTCAATGCAGCCAATAACCGTGTGAGAGTTGTTGATGGTTTGAACTTTTCAGTTCCCTTATGCTTGTTTTTCTCTCATCTCGCTTTTAGTTGCCATAGTAACTCTATCACTGGCCCCATTTAGGATCTGAACTGTGGAAAAGGGAGTGCATGGATTGGAGAGTAAACGAACAGAATGATTTCTTTATTTTAGTGTTTCGGCGATTGGAGATCTGGGCAAAATATACAGTTGTAACTGGTCTGAAATAAAGTGCTCCTTGTTTCCATATTATAGCTGTATAAGTGCGGCCACTAGGGTTCACTGTAAAGAATATAGTTTGATGATTCTAGTTCTACTTCCGATTTTGATTGTGGAAGAGGAGAAAATGGAAATTCAGCAGCCCATCATGTTCATGTTTAACAATCAAGAGTTGTTCAACAAACCCACTGATATGTTTAAAATGCCCTTGTGTGACCCTATTCAGTGTTTCCCCTCAGTGTACAAGGTTGGGATCTGCAAACATAGAATGCATATTTTTACCAAAACAGCTATTTTTACCAATAACCACAAACAGCAAGATTACCCACAATGTCCTATAATGAAGGTTAGAGTCAAGGGGTCTTAATACAAAAGATGTATAAAGTGCAATGTGCTGTAGAGCAAGATAGAGTAGGATATGTGAGTGCTTGAGATGCTTTAAAACAACACTTCAAGGGAGAATTCTGTGCACAAATATTTTGCTGTGTAACACCAGCGCTTTGCAGCAAAATGCTCATTTTGCATACAGCATCACTGTAGCCAATCATAGACGCTTCTCCTGCTCAAACGTCTCAATGTCTGCAGAGAGATCTGCTGCAATATTTAGAGTCCACAAAAAACTGTGCCGATGCCATCTGAAACATGTCCATAAGAAAAATGTATGAAGCAAAATTAGAGCTAAATATAACAATAAAACATTGTTGAAGAGTCGTTGAAAATGTATATAAATCGCATCTGTTTTTTCAGTGTTCCTTATTCTTTCGTTATGTATCAGAAATTTTTAAATGTATAAAATGCTATAGTGTTCACAAGTACCACACGAATCAAATGAAATATGTAGGGCTGTAGCTATCAAATATTTTAGTAATCGGATATTCTACTGAAAATGTAATAGATTAACCGAGTAATCGAATAAAAAATTTGTGACGTTACACGCCACTTCTGCAGCCTGCTGCTCAACTCGCCCATAGACATTCAATCATAGAAGTCGCTGAAACTTTGCTTATTATTATATCAAAAACACTTTAAGTCTGTTTAACATCAAGCGGGACATTATTTGTAAATTAAAAATACATTTTTGAAATGGAATGTGCCGTTCTGGCGCACAAGTTAGAGGAGAAACAGGTCTGCTATGTGAAACAGGTCTGTGTTTACCTTTTATCTTTCGTTTCATAACAGCAGTTTCCACTTTAAAATAGTTGGGTTTTTTGTCCTGTTTGCGCCATGTTTTTTTTTTTTAACCAACATTTGCATAATTAAGTTATTATTTATATTTTAAAAGCGTGGAGCGATACATCTTTCTTTCACTACGGAGAAAAATTAGTGTGGATGCTTAAACATTGTGATTTCTTAATGTTTGGCGGGGATTATGCAGTTTATACCATTATATTTATATATAATGTATGATTATATTATACTATAATATTATTAATATTTAAGCTGCGGACAGAGCATTTATTGCTGCTTCTATCTGGTGATACCTTTCCCATAGTAGGCACTCACTGTACAACGAAAGCTAGCAAATTCATACTTAACAGCAGTCTTATCAATGTAACCTTAAGATATTAAGATCAATGAAAACCGTCAAATGCCAATTTGAAGCTTCTGCTTTCTTTTATTCTGAAAATATACACGAAAACGAGACTAACAATCCATGTTTCCTGAATGACGCTGCCATTCTCATCTCTCTTCAAGATAGAATGTATCTCAGTTTCAGGCCAGCGGAGCTTCGCCAATGGCAGTTGGTGCAAAAAAAACAAAAAAACAGTAAAACTTAAATAATACAGTCGCTAAAACATTGCAAGTTCCAAAGATTCCTCTATGTGCAATGTGCCTGGATTGAGTGAATTGTCACCGTGAAGAACGGCTGTCTGTGACTAACGTCGCGCAAGGATTTATAGTAAAGTAACTGACTTTGGTTACCTCCCTGCCAATCAGAATCCAGTATTCAGACAGACCATGGCATAAAAGGAGTTATTTGAGGCGGAGGATTTTGCCTGGACTAATTTTTGTTAGAGTTATTCGAGTAACTCAAGAAATCGTTTCAGCCCTAAAAATATGCTACTTTCTTTGCATGTTATGTTTAGAAATCTTATTTATAAAATCAATTTAAAATGGTGATATTAATACCCAATGCATTTCGTCTTCTGTTTTTGTTAAATAATGTGTCTAATATTTCTTTTTGCAGTTTTCTACTAATAAATGAGTAATATAAAGATGGCTTGGATTGATTCGGTTTTGCTCATCTTATAAATGACTATCCGTGTCTCAGAATCACTAAATTTTCATGCATTTCATATTTGTACTTTTTTACTTTTTTTATGCATAGTTATTTTTTATAGTTTTTATATTGTGTTATATGCCTATGCACTTTCTTTTCTTTTTAAAGAACTGTTTAGGAACCACCATCTTTTTTTGAAGTATTGATTTGGTACTGCTGTCAACTGAAATCTTTTTAATACCAAACGCAAATTGTCTTATTTGTGATGGCTTTAACGATAGAAGCACAGTTTTTTTACTGTGGACATATTATATATTGACATAAAATATACTGTTTTTAAATACAATTTGACTGTATTATTTGTTTCCCTTTTCAAAAATAAGTTATAAGAAATTTTATATTGAATATCCCCCCACCTGCTACATGAAATTTACGCCCATGCCTGAAAGGATTCCTTAAAAACGTATTTCCTTAAGAATCCTTTAAATCCCTAAGCCCTTGTTACGGTTTACTTTCATAAAGGAGCCCACACTACTCAGCGATTTCTTCATGCTCTCAAATCAAGACACTGCCATCTCCTTCCGCTTCGTGGGAGAAGTAAGCGCAAGTACATGGGCACATCAGAAACCATTGCAAAAAAACGTGAACTTTAAAAGGAATTTATAGAGACTTCGAGTCCTTGGATATTGTAATTCGAGCTACTAGAGGAATCGTTTCAGCTCTACAGCCTATTGAGAAATTTAAGCTATTGTAAATACTTTATTGTATGTTATCTATTACATGTTACCGTAAATTCAGCTGGCACTTCTGGTAATGAGGCGCTCTGAATGAGAGCTACTGGTGAATGAAATGAGACTTTAAAATGTCCCACATCAATGTCTTTTTCTCTTTCTCCAGTTGTGGGACCTGTGTCTGGTCACTTCTCTCTCGGACTGAGTTGAAGCAGCTCTTCTGCTGAGTGGCCTCGCTTGAAGATGTCTGCGCTCAGATGAGAGACTCTTCACACCAGAGGAAACAATGTGAGTTTTGCTTTTTTAAGATGATTATGTTGGCTAATAGATGAATAGGTTTACAGGATCTCATAGTTTCTTGTTTTAAAAAGTGTCCAATCCACACTTTCTACGAGGTTATGGTCATTGAATGTATATTCGGTTTAATTGGAGCAAACCTGCCAGTCTGGATGTATTTTATGGGTAGGGCTGGGCAATAATTCAGTATGGATAATTATCACAACATGTATATTTTCTTGATAAGATGATACAAAGAGGTGGATGGAGAGCTCGATAGTGGTCTGAACATCAATAGTGTTGTTAACTGCACTTCCATGTCCCATGTTCAGTATTGTTTTTTCCGTGTTAGCATCAGCTTCATCTATTGTCTTTTGTTAAGTTCACTATGAAAACTTTCGGTTAACGACCTGCTGGATGACCAATCAAAAGCTGGTAGCTCTGGCTTCTGATTGGTTTAGCTCCGTGATTGACTTCCTTTTTAACCTCCTTTTTTTTTACCCACGCAGCATATCATAAACTAGTGGTGGTTAAATACAGTCTATAGGTTTGTAGCATGTTTACGGATTTAAAAACCTATTCTATTGAGCTCCTCTTTTACATAATGAAGATGCAGGAAATAAAATATCTAGAAAATTGTCAACTATTGCTTAGAAAGAGTAAAGTTAGGCTGTAAGGGAGAAATAATGACTCTATCACAAAAGCATAGTTCATTGTATTTCAGTGTTCAAGGACCAAAATAATAATTGGGAATCACTACATAAATATGTACTCATTGTCTGATAATTATGCAATTTTTAAAGTTTATGGATACTTTTTTTAATAACCATTAATCCAAATTAAAATAAGAGAGAACATCCCAGTTATGAAAAAATTACATACAAAAATATGTCTCAAATTATATTATGCACTAGTGATTTCAATTATACATTAATATTACCTGAATCGGTTTGTGTTCAGAAAATGTTTACCTTGTTTTGACAGTAACCACAATTAGCTTTATATAATTTTCACTCCAGAGCAAAAACATTCTTTTCTTTGTACCAGAAATTAGGATTGGACAATGGATGGGTAATCGTCATATCAAATGATGTGGAAAAAATTGTTGTGATAATAATTTTTGGCCATAACACCCAGTCCCAGTTAGTGTTAGAAAATGTAATCGTTGCTTAGTGTAGCTTGTGTGCAGTAGTGGTCTGGTGGATAAGGAGATTGACTTGTGATCGGAAGGTCGCAGGTTCGATCTCCAGATCCACTGAGTTGAAGGTGGTGTGAGTGACGGAACACTTGCTCTCGCATCTTCAACAACCACATCTGTGGTGACCTTAAGCAAGGCACCAGTTTCCTGACTGCTCCTCGGGAGCCGCAGCCATGGCTGCCCACTGCTCCGGGTGTGTGTTCACGGTGTGTTTGTTCACTGCTGTTTGTGTACACTGGGATCGGTTAAATGCAAAGCACAAATTCTTGTATTTATTAAGCACAGGTATGGGTCTATCTATTTCTGGCCAACTGGTCCCTTTCACTTCACTTTCACTTGTTGGATTGTCTGAGCAAGAGCTTCTAGATACAGTGATGGTAAGTTCACTAAGGTAAATTAACTATTAATGCTGATGATTCATATTTATCAAAACAAGTTCTATATGCACACTTATAATAATCGTGTGAAAATGTGTTGCATATTCAATACTTATTGTTGCACAAATCTGTTGAAGTCTTTTCTGGACACGAGCAGTCTGTTCAGCTGCACATAAGTTGCTCCCGGTCCTCTGTGTGAAGAAACGTACACTTCTAAAATTGGATTTTAAGTTGAGCAAGTTTTTATTCACCATAAAGAGCATTAATAGTTCTGCGCTTGTTGTTACATTCATCTGTTGCTGCTGTAGAAGCAACGTCTTTGCGCAGACCTTGATTGGCATGATAAGAACGCTAACTGCTAGCTACAGATAACACAACCCAGATAATGTGGGGGAAACCGAGAGAGAATTTTTTTTAAGAATGAATATGTATTATAAATTAATATGCCAGGTTACATTTACTTTATTTGGCAAACTGTATGCTTGTCCTGCACCACATCGACTAAACAAAAGTTGCTGTCTGCGAGGCTTAATGTGTAGTTACAATCACTCTGTCCGTAGTCCTCGGGACTTTTTGAGCAAAAGTTGCCACATCAATGCCAAACTCTTTGTGCTGTGACAATACATCAATACCTTTATAGATATAGACAGACTCACACAGTGGGAGGGAAACAAATATATGTATTGTTTAAAACATGACAGAGAAAGTGTTAAGCAGTCACATTTGCAGATAAGTATAAACTCTTACTGAGGGTTCATCATGAAAATATTCTCTCAGGGTCTAGGTAGCAGACTTCACAACTAATCTACATGAGAACACCTCATAATTAAATATTGAGTGCAGTTTGTGGTGAAATGTAAGAAAGTAACCTGGTAGAAATTTAAAAACATATTTGTCATATTTTACAGTGCCAAAACTGTCTGATCACAATTGAAATAAGGTTAAAATGTGATTTTTGCATATAATGTTATAAGGGTCATTTTTCTGCCCGTAAAATGTGATAACAATTTTTTCCCCCTGTCATATTGCGATATAATACCGATACTGTCTGGAAAGTGGAAAATACTATTATATGAATTTTAACCCATATCGCCCACCCCTACAATGGAGAATATAAAATGTGCAAATGCTTCCTTATGCATTAAAAATTATGTGAAAAAAATTGTCTTGATAGTTTTGCTGTTCCCCACTGTTAAAGAATATGGACAGTCAGTATTTCAGTTAGAACTTCACTCTGTTAGTGTTATTTAGAAGAGTTCACCTGCTGGGAATGTGTATTGGTAGCCAGTAATGATCAAGATGTTTGATGGTAGTTGTGTCCCAAAGTTTTTCAAACAACATATTGTAGGGGTTCTGTCCCGTATGACATAAGAGGGTAACGTTAGGAACAGATGGCACAGAGCTCTTTTATTCATGTGTGTAGTAGCTCTTTATTTCACTCAAAATGTCTCATTAAGCCCATCATTCTCTTGAGTCATTTGCCTTTATTGTATTTCTCTGCATTAGGCTTCATACCCTCCTCCTTACTCCTTGACTTGGGCATGCACAAGCTCACACACACACACACACAGCAAATTATTCCCTGTTCTTCTTGACCAAGTTCCTGTTGGCCCAGGCTTCTCAAATGCCCTGATGATTAATGGCCTCAGAAGTCTGAAGAGGCTTCTCGTCTCCTCGTCCCTTCCTCCATCTCCCTGAATTTGCTCTTTCTCCCCCTCCCCAAAGCCAGTTACGTTTCTTTGCAGGAACTTGAACACCGCAAAATGCCTTCTAGAGGTGAGCTTTGCCATACAGGCAGTTGCTGACTTGTCTGTGAAGTTTTGGACAGCCAGGTTTTTGAGAGGGTTTTACCTTGCTCTTGTTGTATGTTTGTAATTGGAAGATGTTATTTCCTCTCCCTTGCCTAGAGACATAGAAAACCTCTTGAACTCACACCCTCACGCACTTAAAGGAGTGTTGAGGTTCTCTACAATTGCTGTAGAAGTGAATGCGGATTGTGGGTAAAGCTCAAAGGAGAACATTGAATGTATGGGCTGAGGTCAAAGATTAGTGTCCCTGTCCCCTCTTACTCTAAGGACACAATTTACGTGTTTAGATTTTCTACTTGCTCTCCCTAATAGCATTGTCATTACCATTTGAAGGGTTTGTAACCTGACAACTCGTGTGTCTTGCTGGAGCATAGCATTTGAAAAGTGTGTACATTGCTGAACTGATTCTGATTTCGAGTGTCCGATTCCGTTCCATGAGCGTTTGATTTCAATGTGGTTTCTACCCAGATAACCAAATTACCTGTTGCCAGAAGAAACTAGTCTAAAAATAGTTTTCATGGTTTATATAAAAAAAATTTCGATTGGTGCTTCATTTTAGGGTGTTGGATCTGAAATTCCCAATCATAAAGTTTTTTTTCTGATTAGCTGCAAGCTTTCAGTTAATGATGCATAACAATATCACGATTTCTGATTTGACTATCCTGTTTCTCATCAGTGAAATCTTAAAATTTCCTGTTTGTTGCCGCTTATGCAGTGCTCAGCTATTCAAAAGCTTTTTACACCCTGCCTCTTGCATCAAGGATGACTGTAACTGGCCTTGGGTTTTTCTCTTGTAGCTTTCCCCCTCTCTCACCAGTGTCCCTGTCAAAAGTATTTTACAAATGGTGATGTAGAACCATTTGATTTACCTGTGTATTACCCTCAGTAAAGGTTGCACATATACATAACAACATGCTGATCCCCTTTCAAATCCAGACTCTCCCATCTGAAAAAACCTTCTTGCAATTGTACAATTGTAACTTCTTCAATGACCACAAGCTCTGCGATTGGTGTTGCAAGCACTTCCTGTATTGTATACATTTTTGTTTATTATGTATTTTATTCTTGCGCATTAACACACCACCAGAGCCCATTCAGATGGAGGGCATCTCACGACAGCACTTAATTCTGCGATTTCGACTTATAGCATTGTCCCAGAGCAGCAGACTGATGCATCTAGAACACTCGTTTTTCATTTTCAAGTTACCAAACACTATAATATGGATAGTAGCATAGATGCAGATACATACAGGACATACACAAAACTTTATTCACAACAGTGCTCTATACTTTTGTAATGCGTTGCACTTAATTTTTCTTCAGGATGTACAGACAAATCCCTCTGACTCCAATAAACTCTCATAACCACATAATACTTGCTTGTGCTAGATTCTAATATCAGCATTTTTAGATTCTGATCGTGAGAGATGTCTAGGCAAGGCAAGGCAAGTTTATTTGTATAGCACATTTCGTACACAGGGTAATTCAAAGTGCTTTACATTGGAAATAAAGAGAAAGTGCATTTAATAAAATCAAGCATTAAAAAGTCATATAAAATCAAACTGATTCAAAAAACTGAAATTTAAAACATCGATTAAAATAAAGATAAAGATTTGAAGTGTAAAAAAAAGTTGTTTGGACGTTGGTGCTCAGTTGACAAAAGCGCAACTAAACAGGTGAGTCTTTAGCCTGGATTTAAACATGACTAAAGTGTTGACACCCTTGATCTCCTCTGGAAGTTGGTTCTATCTGTGGGCCGCATGGTAACTAAAGGATTATTTTCCCTGTTTGGAATTTTCCCGGGGGAGATTTAATTTATTTGAGCTGAGGGATCTCAGTTCCCTGTTTGGTGTGTATTCAAGGAGCATTTCTGTTAGGTATTTAGGTGCTAAGTTATGTTTGGACTTACGTACGAGCAGCAAAACTTTAAAATCTATTCTGAAGGAGACCGGCAGCCAGTTTAGAGACTTAAGAACTGGAGAGATGTGTTCGGACTTTCTAGTTCTGGTTAAAATTCAAGCCGCTGCATTCTGAACGAGCTGGAGCTGTTTAATGGTCATTTTGGGAAGACCTGTGAGAAGTCTAGCACTATACAGCAAGAAAATAATGAAGGCAATTCAAGTTTTGTCAACTCAAATATATAATTGAGCAAATCTCTGTGTTCTGTGTAATCTCTGTTGTTAAATGTCTTTATCTAATCCAATTATTTACTTTGTGATTAATTTGTTACAATTGAATGAACACTTATTAAAAACTAAATGTGCTTTCACAAGAAAATAACGAAAGAAGAAACGCAATTAACGTGCTTTCAGTTTTTCCTGTTTCCTATTGTGGCAGACATACTTTAAGCGTATCACTATGAGAAGGCACGGAGGGTGGAGATGTTACAGCACGCGACACACATCGCACTCATGGGGACCGCTGGGCTTCTGTGAGCAATGAAAACTACTGAGGCATCACAGCACACTTTGTTGAAATTCACGGAAACAATTTTGAAAGTGTGCAAGCTAAATGTCGTGAGATTTGTTACATCCAACATAGTACATTGTTAACTAGCATTGTACGTCCAACGCTCATGAACTACTGGAACATCTCCATCTCTTGTCAGTTTTTGTGTGTGTGCGTGTGTGTCCACTGTCAAGGTATGCTGCGTAAAAAAATGTGTTGAGTAGTGTAAAAAAAAAGTAGCCTCATGCAAAATTATGGCATCAACAGAGGATGATCAGCCTATAGTTAAATTCAAACATGATTTTACAATAAAAAGGAACAGTACTAATCTCACACGGCTGAAGATCGCTACTGCAATTGATCCAAGGTTTAAAGACCTAATGTTTCTTCCCAAAGATGAAAAGAATGAGGCTTCGCTAAGCAAGCTGTTAATGGCAGAGAGTCATGGAAAACAAGCGTCTAAAGAGACAACAATGTAACAGGCACCAAAGAAGAAAAGTAAAAAGTTAATTTGGAGGATATTGATGGTTTATTGCAGGTATGTTGTTTTTATGACAAAACAAGTTACAAGTTAAACAAAAAATTCAATAAACAATCATATTTTTAATTTAAATAGTCTCTTTGTCTTCAAATAGATTTATAGATTTTTTTAAAGTTTCAGTCTTGTCATTGCGATTAAACGCAATTAGTTTAGAAAAAATGTGTGATTTAATTAGTAAAAAATGTTTAATCGATCAACAGCACTAATTATTGCTGATTATCATTTGTCTCACAATCGAGCAGCTGTACATTTAATTATTAGATTCATAGTTAATGCCAGCTAGCTAGGAAGTGTAGGAAGCTAGCAAGTCAAGACTAAGATTAATATATACTCTTGATGACTAAAGCCTAATTTATTCTTCTGTGTCAATTCGACAAATTTCCCAAGTATGCATGCTTACGTAACCTCGTACTGACCCCTCTGCGAAGCTTGACATGCACCTCTGAAATGTTCTAATCTCGCGTCAAGGCTTCGCAGAACGCAAGCTCTGTGATTGGCTAAAGTGGAGCTGAGCAAGCTGATCTTCTCTTTTTCTGGACTTTCGCTTCGTTGTTAAACGCTGGGTATTGAAGTAAAAGTTTGACGATAAAGTAAATAACCTTCCTTCTTGTTATATGTGCTTACTGAGTTTTAGCTATATAGAAGTTAGCATGGTCATCACGCCACACTGTGATATTGATCAGTTTAGATATAGTGCTTCTACAGCAGCTGCGGATGTATGTAAGTTATCAAAAGGTAAATAAAACCTGTGTTTTGTTAACATTCTTGTTGTGTTTTGGCTTGCTAACAGTTGGCGTTCTTATTAAACCAGTATCTATCAGAGCATAGACAGTGCAGATGGATTGCATAGCTATAAATGCTTTGTTGATGAATGTTGGTGTGCGTAGCCTGTGT
Source organism: Danionella dracula (assembly GCA_900490495.1). NCBI lineage: Eukaryota > Metazoa > Chordata > Actinopteri > Cypriniformes > Danionidae > Danionella > Danionella dracula. The sequence continues at coordinate 8,310,502 of UELW01000322.1, forward strand.
AGTTGATGCAGAAGTATAATTCCAGCTTAATTTTCAAATTTGATGCTAAACTATTAATCCAGCTTTGATGCTGGATAAGGATATCATCACCACTGTTTTTTTTTGTTGGAAAATTATCCACCTTTTCTGAATGGGGAATTGACCTCTACTGATTGTAGTTTCATCTATTGATGAAGCTTGAAATTTATCTTTTTCATAAATTAATCAATCAAACTTTTTTTTGTATAGATTTTGTAAACCTGATCACCACCATATCTTCATCATCTTAAAGTGAGTTTTTTAAATATCAGTTTTTAAACAGAAGACAAGTGAGCTTTCAAATCTGGAAAGAACTAGATGAGGTTACACAGGACTCTCCCCTTCACATCTGTTGAAATAGTATATGGTCCGGTGGCATTGTGTCTTTAAAGATCTGTCACTCTCACATGGCCCAATGCGACACCCTTCTTATCACTAGTGCTACACAATATGTGGTAATTAGTTGTTGGCTTCTTATGTAAATCCCTGTCCCTTTTGATCTGTAAGGCTCATCTAGTCTCCTTTAATGAGACTGAGCCAATTCTGTGTGAACCTTGTAGGAGAAAGCATGTTTTCTTTGTCTTATCGTCATGTTTGTGATGTGCTTAATAAGCATCTGTTCATTTCCCCCCAAAATTTACTTTTTGTTTCTATGTTTATCATGCTGGGTCTTTCTATCACCTGATATACAATTTCATGTATACTTAAAAGCACCACTTGAATAATTCTGGATCAATTATATTTCATCATATTTGCCACTTTACAGATTAAATGAGATTTTTTTTAAATCAAGATCATCCCTACTTTGGAAAGTTTCTCCCTCTCCATGCCATTTTTCCCCCTGGCAACTTTTCCTCCATCACTGAGGTCAGTGATGGTGTCTGTGTAACTGGGTGGTCTATGTAAGTGATACAGACTGCAGTAAAGGTAATGGAGGGGGGTGGGGGGGAATTAGCCTGAGTCATGATGATGATGATGATGATGAGGTGTGCTTGTGTGGACAGATGGTGAGTTGATTATGTCATCGGGGGAGGAGAGTCAATGTAGATGGCAGATCTTAAGGGGAATGAGAGGTCACCCAACTCTCACAAAAGCATTATTTTTTTGATGAGTCTGATCTCAAAGGGTAAAGGATCTCAAGGGTATTTGTTTTGCATATTATCTAGTTTTACATTTTTTATACTGACAGATATTTAAACAGTGTACCACATTATTGGAAGTTAACTAATATTGGTTTTCTCAGGTCGATAATGAGTGTTTTTACTACTCACATCCAGCGAATCTCTGTTTTCTGTCCCAACTCTTCCCCACCATGATTGGTTGGTATTGTCTCAAAGCACTCAGAGTCCACTCAGCAAGTCCCTTTGCTGCTTGGTTTGCCACCAGTTATCCATTCAGTGGTCTATTTGAATGCTGTTGGTTTCCGTAGTAGGGGTGGGTACCGAAACCCGGTACCAATACGGAATCGGTACCTCTAGAACCGGTTTGGATGGACCAAAACAGAAGGTGAATTTCGGCACCTCATTCCAGTGCCACTTAACTGTCAGATCTTGCCGATCAACTTCATTGAATTAGTCAGTCCAGTTTCAAGGACATGGAGATAGTCCAATGAATTAGTGAGTCTTTCTCTCCCTCCAGCCCTCATCTCCTCTTTTAACAAATCAACATCAAATAAGACCCTCAGAGAAGGGTGAGACGGTCTATTGTTAGCATAGCCTGCTAAATTAAACAACTTGCATTAAACTAAATGGTCAAAATGTGGCTGTATCCTGTACACAGGATTCCTACATGCTACGTGCTGCAAATGTTTCACAGCCATTGCATCTAAAGAAGGAATCATGTCGTGCCCAGAATAAACTTCAAAGCAGAGGGATGCACCTTGTTCAACAGCTTGTGAAGAACAAGTGACGCTATAGGTGGGGATTAGGGATGGGGAAAGATTGATCCATAGTATCAATACTATGGTCTGTTCCAGAATCTGATCAATAATAGTCCACTAGCCCACCAACTAATTTAATCTATTTTGTTAAAAATTCATCAATATCTATGTATACATCCATTACTATTTATGTATTCAAGAGCTCTTACCAAAGTTGACTAATAATACAATTCAACAATGTACATTTGGAATTTATTTATTAAATATATGTATTTAAAAGGAAAGTCACAACTTAAAATTATGTACTTACATGTTTTTTAATAAAAAAAATTAAACTAATTTATAAATACATTAACTATAGCTCTGACAGCAAATAATACCATGTATTTTAGTTTTCATGTAAATAAACGATTTCTGTTTGTGTACTACTGAAATAATGAATTTTAATGTTTAGTGAAAATTCCAGATTTATTTGGTATCAGTATTGGTATGGGTGATACTGAGCCTCTAATTACTTAGAATGGGATCAATCCTAATTTCTGCAGTATCACCCAGCCCTCACCCCAGATTCAGTCATACCAATCACAAAAAGGAGTCCACTGACTTTGATGACGATAGCAGCAGCCTTTCCACAGCTTAGTAGCTAATGTGATGTTAATTGCAAAATGCAAATCTTGCATTCATGCTAACAAATGGTCAAACGATTTGAAGTTGTTAATTTGTTTTTGTTTTGTTGTGTTTTCTACTTACTTATTTATATATACTTTAAACTTTTAATGTATTGTTAAATTTTAAGAATAACATTTTTTTGTGATGGCTTTGGTTAAGTGTTGGTTCAGGCACCCTTTTGGTACCGGTATCATTTGCAAATTCTCAATTTGTCACCAGTATCGCAGTTAACCCAAACGATACCCAACCCTACCTATGAGGAGTTTTTGGTTAAATATTATAATATAATATAAAAACTTAAAAAAATTACTCTGTAGTTTATCTTAATAACCTTTCACCGCTGTTGGACAAAATAAGCATTCAACTGTCAAACATAAGTGTTAGAGGTTTGCAAAGGGTGAAAATCTGTTTGTGGTCTACTTTGACTGGTCATGTTTACTGTCAAGTTTAAATTTTAGACCTCTAGTTAAATTGTATATAATTGCCTTTTTTTGTTTTACATTTAACATACCATCAAATAATGCTATTTTTAAATTCAGCAACTTCAGGCATGTCAAATATGGACTCAATCACAAAATTTGGACTAATTGTGTTGGGGTGAAGATGATTTTATAAAAAAGTAACCTGGCCAGATGTACCTGGTTATTTTATAACCACACTTTTTTTATGTGGTTACGCTGTGTGTCCACATATGCACAGCTCATCATTTCAATGTAACTGAGTTTTTCTGAAAACTCTGGCCACAGTGAAGTTTTTTTTAACTGTTAGAGAATCATTGTTGTATAGTGTTACAGCATTTATTTTGGTTACAGGCATAGTTTATTGGAGCTTGTCATCGATGCAGCAGCCTTTTCTCATAAAGATCCATGGCTAATTAAGACAGAGAGAGTGTTCTTCGTGCGAAATAATATTTTGACTAATCTAGCATAAAGCATATTTAATAATATATATAATCGCATGTTTAATCACACAACAGATGTGCCAAACGGCAACATGATGTTCACCCGTCACAGACGCAACGAATGCCAGTTTTGCACAAGAACAAACAGTTTTTGGTAAAGTCTGGCGATAGAATTTTCATTTATAAAAGATGTAGTTCTTATCTTATTGTGTGTGCTGTAATTCCAAGCCATTGAATAGAAGCGCTGATGAGCTGAAAGAAGCTTTTTGATTGGCCGATATAGCGTCAGGGTTGAGGACTCGGCTGACCTCACTGGAATGACTTGCTCTTTACAGCGTTTTAGGAGCATTTAGCGTATTCATGTGGATGAGTTTTTTCGTGTGTAAACAGGGTAAGAAAAACTCCTGAGAGGCCTGAGGATCAGCATGCTTGTTAACGTTACTGGATTAAAGCACAAAATGAATGTAAGAAATTAAAACCGATGCATACACGTGCAAAGAATTTACAACAGATGGTTAATCAACATTTCCATCCAGTTTTTTTTTTTCATCCCATATTTCATAGTCTAATGGGTCCCTGAATTACACACCCACTGTTGATTTACACTTCTCATTGTAGCCTTCTTATAGCACTGAAGTTTTGACACTGGTTTGGGCAGCCCCACTACACCTTGTTATTTGTGCCAGTGCAGTCTAGACGTGTGAATGTGTGCCGTGTGGCGAGGCAGCAGATAAGGCTGCCCCTCTTCCTAGAGGGGGAGGCACAGAGGAGATTGGTCTGAAAAGAATGAGTGGGGGAAGGATAACCAGGAGGAGGAAGGGGGTCGGGAGCTAAAGGTGTGTGTGTGTATGCGTGTGTGTATGCTGAGAAAAGAGAAAGAGGCAGGCAGGAAGAGAGAGCGTGCAAGCAAGAGGGAGGGAGGGGAGAGAGTGCTTGAGCTGTTGATGGGGAAAGAGTGTTGGGAGGGGTCAGAGAACGAGCGAGCATAGAGGGAGGGGTGTGTGGGTAGTCTCTTCTCAATGAGGAAGCACCAGAGCCATTTTCACTCTTGAGTAAGAACACGCTGCTCTCGGTGAGGGAGACGGAGAGAAAGAAAGTCAGCATTCTGGATTCTTCCAAGGCACCATGTTCCATCCCGATTTCTTTTTGCCTCGAGGCATGGATGAAGCGTTGAGTTGAAGCACAATGGGACGAAGTGCCTGTGGCAACTGGGCCGTTGTGTTGCCGACTGGGGGAGGGTATAGAGAGCCGACCGGCACTCGGAGCTAACAGATCTAGCCGGCTTCAGGCCTCTGTTTCCCTCTGTTTTTCACTTTGAGGCTTTTCAGGATCCTGAAAACCTTTCTTTCAGGACTATGGTGGACTAACTATGGATTAACATGTATTTGTCACAGTGGATTTTGGGATATATTCGTCAGAACTGGAGATCTGAGCATGAGAAGACACTGTGTTCTGGGATAGAGTGACCAACTTTTTGTGGCTTTAGTTTCCTTTCTGTTTCGGCTTTGTGCTGAGACAGGCTCCTAAATGGATTACAAAATGCATTCCAAGTCCAATGATTTGCTGGATTTTCAAACACTAGATGCCCTTCTGGAAAAGATTGCACATTGCTCCGTCCCAGTTAAAAGGTAAAACTGATAAGCCTGTTCTTTCTGAATGTTACACAACTAATCAGTAGTTTTGTTTTCTCTTGAAAAATCTTTGCTGTTGTCTTACTAGATTTTTCTCTCATGACATTGTCTTTCTTGGATCAGCAGAGCCTGATTTGATCCATTTTATAAATAAGAAACGTTTGTTCTTTATTGGCTTTCTTGGAAATTGTGTTTTTAAAAGGTGGTATTGTTGAAAAGAAGGCTAAAAGCCTGATCTGGCAGCCTCCTGGTGGGAGAGAGGGGGTGTGTGTGTGTGTGAGTGAGTAAGCAGGGGAGGGGGTGGGCTTTTCGGTCGAAGAAGGGGGAGGTCTGTTTGTTGTGGTAGGAGGAAAAGGTGTTCTTTCTTTTGAATCAGATGTAAATCAAACTTAACAGAAGATTTGATTGTGACAATGTAATCAGTTTATAATTTTTTCCCAAAACTGAGGGTTACATTTGAAATGGGCTTGCATTCAATTACTGGTCTTGGCTTACTGTGAGCAGTTGCTGCCTTGAATCATCCTTTTTACTATTTAACAGTTCTTTTGCTGTTTTTGGAATACAGTTTCAGTTTGTAGTCACCAGACAGTTGGTTTGGTTCACTCAGAAAATGGACACTGCTCTAAGATGTGCTTTGTAGACTTTATACAGACACCCTGTCTTGTGTTTGGTTCACTTCGACTTGTGTTCTAAATTGATTACATGAAGTGTTCCAAATGAGTGTTCCCTTACTGAACTTCTTGGCATGACTGGGGTCCTTAAGGCTTATGAATGTATGTCACATGCAGGCTGGACATTCCCACCCTGGAGCTGGAGTCTCGTGAGGCATGTGAAACAGTTGCAGTGGAAAAAGTTCACCAGTCACATTACACACATACCTACCCTGTGCAGAGATATCCGTACTAGCTGCATTCACATTGCCAGGGGAAGCCGTAAGCCTGATCCTGAACCTTATCAAAGTCTACAGTCTTGTTAATTTAGAGAAAGTTGTTTTGTTGTCCCATGGATTTGAATTCTTAGAAGCGTTGGTGTTCAGAGCTGGATTGCACAATGTTGGCAATTTACAATTTTTTGCAGTAATGTTAATATGGTTGCTATCTCCAGTAAAATAAAAAACTACACAGTAAATCACACCATCTTGATGACCGAATAGTTGTTACCACTTCTGTTTATCAGCAAGACAACAGCACAAAGGAAAACATTTATGTGCATGCTGTTGATGCCGAATATCTTTTCCCAATCCTGATTGAATTCCTTATTCATGCATCCATTAGGTGGAGATACTTGACAGGATGCTATCTTAAATAAATACACAATAAGCCTGAAAGACTTGTAAAATTAGTATTTTAGTAGTACTCTACTACCACAATAACAAGACTAGACTACTAAAAATATGCCCCTGAAGTGATGCAGCAATGTTCTGTTTCATAGAACATTCTATTTTTGCTTTTATTTAGAAGGGTATACATAACACCACGTTTGGATTGTGGAGTGGATAAACCTATCGATCATTGTATTCTTCAAGATTGAATTCTAATTCCAAGGAGTTACTAAAGTGCCTAACTTTTTATTCGCATTTTAGTGCAACTAACAGAGTATAATTGGACATTATTAAAATTGTTATGGTTGGGTTAACCATGCTAATATTATTGTAAACAAAATGTGATGCATATACAATAGTCCAACTCTGGTCTAAACCACAATCTCGACATGAATGACCATTTTAAGTAGTAAAAATTTTCATTTTGGTGAAGTTACAGTAAGCCCTCATTTAAATTTCACAAATGAGATACTAAAAGTGCTCGTCAAGCACTGCTTTATTGGTGCCCCAACTACCTTTTCTGGTCAACAGTTGGTAGACTTGCTTGAGAGCAATTTATGTCAAAGTGTCAGAGTAAACATACTGTGGCAACACAACAAATGTTCAAGTAAGAAAGCTTCAGTTGTTGTTTTGCCTAGAGGTAGGTTTCCGCTGATATATGTATAATGAAGTTCCTTCCACTTATTGAAGCTCAGACAGGGAAGCCGCTCATAGCTGGTGGCAGCTGAAGGGTCTTGCGATGTAGGGGAGTGTTGGTGATATGGGTGTGAAAGACGAGATGGGCAATGGAAGAGGGAGGTGGGAGTTCTGGCCTCAGCTACTGACTCACTCCAGTTTCATTTATTATTCATGCTAATGCTTTCAAGCAAATAAACCAGCTGATCCAGTCCTGTACCCAGACCTCTACTCTGAGCCTGGAGCATTCTGTCCTTAGAAACTCCCAGCAAGCATCAATGATTAATTGTTTACTTTCGTTTGAGATGCAACCATATTGTGGATTTACACCCTTCTTTCATGCGTCATGATTGAGCTTGGTCTGCCTGTAGAACAAGATTTCCTGGTGTATGTCTGTATGGGCTCAGGTTCACTGTAACCAGAGCCGCTTCCTCCCTCACACAAACACGCATTCCACTGCAGTGCTATTTAATGATCTGTGTCAGGTTCAGAGGTCATCCTTTATTCTAACGGGTTTGGAACAGGAAGTTTAACGCCTGGGTCAGATGCGACCTGTTGGCAAATGGGGTTTGGTGGCTAGATTTAGGGAACCTTGGTTTAATGCTGATTGAAGGCCATAAAATGTTGGGTCACTTGTTGCATGTGTGTAAATTGGCTTACATTTGTTATAAAATTAGCAGTGTTAAAGCCGTCATACACCTTTGTACAAACCACATCACACACCTCTTTTCTTTCTACAGACATACTTGACTTTGTAAGTGGCAGCTTTCATTGGTAAGTAAAGTGAAAAGTGGCCAGTTGGTCAGATATGGAGTGTCCCATACCCGGAATTTGTGATCTGCATTTAACCCATCCCAGTGTACACACACAGCAGTGAACAAACACACCGTGAACACACATCCGTGGCAGTGAGCAGCCATGACTGTGGTGCCCAGGGAGCAGTCAGCAAGCCTTGCCCGAGTGCACCACAGCTGTGGTTGTTGAAGATGAGAGACCACCAACTTCCGGAGACCTTCTGATCACTAGTCTGTCTTCTTATCCAACAGACCACAACTGCCCATGAGGTCACATACTGCGACAAACCAGACACACACACCTTTCCGTCGACCAGATGTTTGATCTCGTGTCTGCGCCCATTCGTTTTCAACTCATGCGCATGCGTAGCTCTTCATTGATAATTCGCATTGGTGTGTGGTGGCTTTTAGCCAACACTTAAGTCAGATGATGTAGAGCAAAGTTTGATACTAAGCTGGTGGCGCATTTACATGCTCAGATTAAATGATATGGTATGGAATATGGTCCATGAAAGTTGAAGCCAAGCCACGCAAATTCCTAGCAACAACCGCCAATTTTCTAAACAAAAAAAGTCCCCAGAAAAGCGCCGGTCTAATACCCAATTTAATACAGAAATCTGTTTTTAAAACATAGTTTTGTAAATAATAAAAAAAAAAACTTATAAAAGGCTGGAAAATCTACCAACACTTTCACATGAATAAAAATATAAGTTGATTGTTTAGGCTATAGTATTATTAAGTTTTTTTTAAAACAAGTTTTATCATTTTATTTAATAACAATACTACATTTAGTTGTCAGTTAACACCTGCACTGATGGGGAGTAGAAGCCTCTTAAATTCGTACTGAATTGGCTGACTAATCTAAACTGCAATGCTCAAGTGTTCTTTAGTTCTCATAGCTTTATTTCTCTCTCTCTCTCTCTCTCTCTCTCTGTCTGAAAACTCAACAAGATGTGTCAAGGGGCATTAATAATTAATACATGGCGTCTTCACGTAGAATAACAGAGCACATGATCATATGTAATGATGAAATATCGGTGCATCATCGATGGACTGTCATACACCAAAGTATCACCTCCTGTCAGTAACAGTGAACAAAAGATAGAAATTACCTAGTTGGATCTTAAGTTGTGGTTAGCACTTTCACATTTCAGTAAATCTCAATGTTTATCTCAAGGGTGTTGTGGCTTCTTAAAGATGTCAAATTTATACAGACTGCCATCTCATCAGACCATTGTACCTTTTTCTGAAAATTTTTTTTTTTTTTTTTTTCGTTTTGGTTGAGCATAGTATTTTATCATCATTATAATTAGAGACAGCATTTATCCGTCTGCTGCAGCTGCTAGCCTCTCAGCCCTGAAAGTACTAAACCTCAACATTTCACAAAATTCTACTTGTGTGATGGTGATTGAGGTGCCACCTAATCAAAACAAGAACAGAGACTTGTCTAAGTGGTGAAAGAGAGACATTGTACACATGCACACTTATGTCATCAGACAGAGCACAGAGAGGGGCTCCAGAGACACAATGAAATATGCTGAATACTTCACTAAATCACCTTGTTTCCAAAATAAATGCTTCATCTTAAACTCATGTTCAAGTTATGGAAAATTCTCAAAAAACTCTAAAGGAGTAGAACTGCACAGTTTCGGTAGCCAATCTGCAACTGTCAGAAATTGCAAAAGTTTCCAGTAGTGGAGAAAAAAAAATGAGGTTTTTGAAAAAGGCAGTTTTTTAGCTTCTGTAACAATGATTATTTTTTTATTTATTCTGAAAAATAGTTTGTTCTGTATTTGGCGAACTTCAATAATTTTCTTTTCTGATTGTTTTTGTTGTTTTTGCTGACTAACCAACTTATGAAAGAGCAGCATAACCAATTTTTTATGATTTTAAATAAGCATTTAAAAATGTTATATTTTAATATTATGTGGCTGATTTTTTTTTTCTTTGTTGATCCTAATGCTTTGAATTTGGAAGCACTTGTGAAAAAGATTTTTGACCCTACTAATAATATTTTATAATTGAAATTCTTGTAGATTTAAGCACCAGACAATCTTAACAATTTTTAGGATATTACTGAGTCCTATAACAATTTTCATATTTACACATATTTACACTTTGAAGTGATAGGTGTCTAGGATTCTTTATTATGGGTAAGGTACATATGCACACAGACCTGTGGTTCCTACACTGAGAAAAAAAATTGGCAAGGTTTAAAACAGTTTTTTTTTTACTATTTAATATTCAAAGTTGTCTTTTGTGCTGCAAGATTCTGTTCGTCATCCGTTCAAAAATCTGGCCTTGAAGATAATCAGTCTGTCAAGAGGTTATATGTTACATGAATAAACTCTATCATTGTATTCTTCAAGATTGAATCCTAATTTCAAGGAGTTACAAAAGTGCCTTTTTTTCATGATCAGGGTCTGGAAGAACACAACAGGGCCTGTTTTTTCTTGGGTTTCAGTAATTATTTTTTCATAATTTGTTCGCCAATGCTGTGACGGTTGTTGAGTTCATGAAAAGTATTACATTATTGTAGCCACTTCAAAATCACTTGAACCAATAAGGTGCAAGGTTTACATTTTTGTTGCTTTGAGTTATTTTTCTTGTTTTGTTGTTCATTTCAAATCCTCTTAACACTTATTCTGATGGCCTACAATAGATGTATAACTACTAATTGTATTTTAGAGGCATTCTTGTATGTTTTCAAACCTCAACACTAGCACAAGAAAGTGGATTTGCTTTTATTGGAGCCCTTGCCATAGATTTGTGATTTGATTTGTTTGCTTAGATCTTTATTTACTGATTCTATTTTGTTAATCACTTTTACCCCAAAACAAGACATTGTGGGTAGGGAAAGGTCAATTTAGTGTCTCTGATTTAACAATATTTTTTTTATCTACAATCTTCATAAAACCAAGTGTTAATCATTGATTGTCTTAGAATTAGGAGCATTCCTAGTTAATAAGCCATCTTTATTAGCATTTTATGTAAATTAGTTGAATGTTAGTTGTTCATGCAAATTCGGACCATTCTTTTCTTTTCATTTTTACAAATGAAAAAGCTTATCCCTGTCAAATTGTTTAATGGGGATACAATACACCTAAGATCAGTTTTTCTTTTTTCCACATTGTTTTCTTATTCCATGCCATTTCATTCATTTCACAAACAGTTCATAGTCTACTCAGTTTTTAAATGATGTCACTGACCTGGTAAAAGTGTATTTTTTTCATAGTTTTGTAAAGTCACATTGAGAGTTAAATTAATCTTAGCCTCGGATGTCACACTTGTACATTTTTGGCAAGTCATCTGATGCATTTGGAACACTTTTAATACTTCAAGAATATTAGTCATGAACTGATTGTTTTAATTGATCTGCTTTTCCAGAAGAAGCGATTATCTTTTTTTTTTGTTAGTTTTTTTTTTTTTTTTTTTGCTGGGAAACTAAGCTTAGCCCTACAATCAAGAACCTATCAAGCTTGTACTGAAAATGAGTGCATATGTTTGTGAACACGGTTTTCAGTTCATTTTATAATCAAAGTTCACAGCATTTACTTTTTAAATGATGTCCTTGAATGTTGCTTAAAGCTGTTATTGGAGTTGAAAAGAGTTGTTTTCACCTGTTTGCTGACCATTTTGGGGAAGAGTTGCATTTTGCAAGCCTGCCCCCTCATTTCTGTTATGAAAGATTATAGTTCTATTCATGTAGCTTCATTATCTCTTATCTTTTGTGACTTCTTCTATGGCTTGTTGCATGTCTGTCAGTTTTTGTGGTGACATTTCCTCACACCCAAATGTGACACTATGCTTAACGACACAGGATTGCCTCATGTGCAGGTCTTGGTCAAAGAAAGTTACCATAATTCTATATTTTCTCAGAAGTTAATTTTACTTTCACTTATTCAGTGTTGTCATAAAAATTGTAGAGTTTAATTAATGATGTTTTGAAACCCTTTTAACTTTTTCGGTTGACTTCTGAAAAGACTCAACAAGTCATAAATGTCAATTCAGGTGAAGTGATTTGTTATCACAAGAATAATCTAGATTATGCAATTAACATGATGTGACATCTTCCAAAATAATGTCTTTTATTCTAAAATGAAACCAGTGGGAACTTATTTCCCTTATTTATTAAAATAAGTAATGCCAGAGCCTGACCTGCATTTGTTTAACACAGAGTTTATGCAAATGGATTTATTATAGTCTGTTTTTCTACACCTACACTAAACAGGAACCATCTCGCTGAAAATGTAGGTAACAAGTGTTGTAAACAAGTGTTGGTAAATAAATCATGTCGTTTGTTATATAAGAAAGCCCCACTGTGTTTGAATGAACAATTTGGCCAGTCTTCAGAAGCACGTTGAATGAAAGAGCTCTGGCAGTTATTGGCCATCTGTGTGAGTCTGCACGTTATAGCAGCTGGAGCAAATGCAGGATTTAGTGCTTTCAGCTGAAGTGTGGGATCTTCCTTAATTTTGGATGTTTTTTTTATATATATATATATATATAAACAGCTTCTCTGTGGCTAAGGGATCGTCACACGTTTACTGCTGTCACAATGGCTCATTTGCATGTTGTTGGTATAAGACAGTTGGCATGTGTGTTGTCTCGCGTTGGTGTGTGAGTTTCCTTATGCGTTTGTTTGGTTTGGGACTTCCATGTCAAACTCTTTTTGTAGTGAAGTGAACTGAAGAGGCCCCAGTAAAGCCTTGGGTAAATACTGCTGAAGCTTTATTGTTGACTGATTTGTGATTGTTTCTTACGTTTGGTGATAGTAAATGCAGTATTTTGCACTTTAGAGAGAATGTATTTCGTCTACTTCTAACAGCTTCAATAGAATCTTTGATGAAAAATAATCAGCATATTGAGGGTTTGTGGATTTGTTAAGAAGTTCCTAGTTAAACTCATTACTTTTTACCATGTAATTTAGCTGTAAAGCAATGAATATTCCATTACATGTTGTACTTTTTTGGACTTTTGCTATGGACATTGAGGTAACCAGTTGCAAGATCTGCAATCTTGTTGGGTCAGATAAATTAAGGAAAATAATTACAAATATACTGTTATACTTTGCCCCTCTTAACACCTTACCCATTCAATCTGGGAAACCAAACTCCTCGTCTGCTAATTGTAGATTAGTCACATAATGCCTGTAATTTGTTTATTTAGCACTTATTAGGCTAAGAGATGTAGCTGTAAGGAGTTTTTGTTAACTCTTTTTATAACACTGACTTTATTTGTTGTTCCTGACATTGTCCTACATGCATATATATTATATTCCGATATCTTAGTCATTCTTGTATTAGGAAAACATCATAGTTTTCATGTTATTGTAGACTACCAAATTCGAATAATGAACATTTTAAAATTATAATAGGTGTCTTTTTTACCCTTCTTATTGGCGGTTGTGTATTTAGTGATTGTAGATACTTATTCTAATTTGAAGATTTTATCCAGTAACTTCATTATTTTTCTGCACTGCTCTTTGCCTGATTCCTGCTTATATAGCTGTTTAAATCTCAGCCACAACTCACTAAATCTTACTCGTCGACTGCCACTTTGAACACATTACTTTCGTATGTTGACATAGTCAAAATCTATGGCTTGTTGGTGGTAAGCAAAATCCCATTTTGTCAAGATGTATTGGGTCTTGCATTGCCCCCAGTGTGCTACTCTTTTTCACCAACTTCAGCACTTCTGAAAGTTCCCTTGGCATAAATGTTAAATAGGACATGGCACAGAAAGGTTGGACAAGATTGGTGTGATATGATTGGGTCATCTTTTTCTTATAACAGCTCTTGCAAAGGTATTGTGGTTAAGCTATAATTTATTTAAAGTGCTGTCTTGGCAGCCATCTATAAAACCTTTACAAGTATCCAATCTGGAGATTGTGAATATGATATGTCTTTCTTACAGTACAGAATTGAAGAAATCGTTAATTTTTTTTAATAAATTTGCTTTTATGATCATGAGTAGCTTACTTCATTGTAGCACTGTCTAGTTTTCAGTGTTTAAATCAATCTTTGACTTTGGAAACCTTAATCTTCCAAGTGGATTTGGCATCAAGTTAATGACAGCTGTTGAGAACTTTGTGCTGGGTGCATGCATCCACATGAGTTCTGACTTGACTTTCAGTGAAAATCATGTGTGAGCATTTACTGGTAACAGGCATTCTGTCCTGATTAGTCACACTGCCGGAGCATTGGTTTGCTCTCAGTGACTCTGGGCTTTAGGGCTGATTACTGTGTTCATGTGATCTGCCCACTGCTCCTCTCGTCACTCAGTGACTCATTGAAAAAAGTTGTTAGTCAGATATAAGCAGAAGTTGTGTGCTAAAGTAACATGTAAAGGTGGAAAAGAAGAGAAATGTGCGGCAGAATTGTGCTATGCCTGTCGATGAATCTGCCCTAGCTAACCCTAATTTGGTTGAGCTTCCTTCACAGTTGGCTCTATTTTTAGCCTGTATGTGCATAGCTGTGGCCTTGAACAGAATATTGTTTGAGTGCTCTTTGTGTGCCGACTTAGACATGATGTCCCCTATTACTGAGCGTAATGGAGTACTGGAGCCATTTCATAACTCTTAAACACCCACTTCCTGTGATCTGCAGGCTGACGGAAGAAGTCCTCACAGAGCCTCGCGGCAGATACAGGCCCAGGCACATGAGAGCAAGGGATTTTTCCTTTCAAGCACTACCTTTCTCTTCTAATATCATGTGCTAAGATTGTAGTGTTGCAGGCTGATGCCTAATTCTATGGAACCCACTGGAAAGAATGATGAGGATGTTGCAAATGATTGCTTTAAGGTGAATGTATACTTGCCCGCCAAGCCTATGAATCGTCTTTTGCGAAGGGTGCTCGTTCACTTAACCTCACGCTAAGGCATCGCAGAGCACAAGCTCTGATTGGTTGAGTTGATTAAGAGCAAGCACTTTCAGTCTCTCTCATGGCTTGAGCTACAAGGTAAACGCTGAATGAGAAGGTCAAACTTTGTCAAGGAATTAAATTACCTTACTTTATCTAGAAGTTAGTATTGCTATGACAGCGTTGTAATATTGATCAGTAGTGCTTCTACAGTAGTAGCAGATGCATGTATGGAGTAGTATTTATACTATGTATGACAAGGCAAATAGAACCTGTCCTTTGTTCGCATCTGTGTTGTGTTTTAGTTGGCTAGTAGCACAAAACTACAGATGCTTTGTTGACAAAAGGGTGCATGCAGAGTCTTCACAGTATGTAGGCTTGACTAACGACTATAGATTGGGATTAATGCTTAGTTGTTTTTGGGCAAAACAGGTCTTCCCTGTGGAATAGAAACCATCATGTTTGTTTTAGTCATAAAATACTGTGATGGTCATTTTTTAACCTTTTTAAGTTTATGTGTTTAAATTTTTGAGAACAAGTGCTCTGTACTTAATTTAACATTATTCATCAGCTATTTTCTTGCTGTGATTGAACAACTTCTTTAAATGTTGATATTTGAGAAATGCATTCTGGGTGAAGTGATGGATTGTGTCATGGAATCGGATAAGAACGTACAAGTCTTTCAAAACAAGTTTGACTATTACCTTTTTGAACCAGAGCTCAATTTAGTATTAGTTTGAGTGCAGATACACCTACCATGGGCGTTTATGTACTTTTGCTTTTGAATTTTCTTCATGTACACAGTGTGCTTAGAACACTTGATGTGACCTAAACATAACCGTTTTTTCAGTGTACGCAATTTGTCGCTGAAGTTTTAAAGAGTCTCATGTTTTGACTTTCCCTGGGAGCCTGTAAGCTTCAACATAAGAATTGTTAGTTACTGAACATTTATCCTCAGAAATACAGGACTTCCATTTCTATTATTTGTCTCTGAAATTAACCCCTGAATATATGTACACATCTTGAGTTTTAAATTAAGATCATAATGGATAATCGAAGTATGGCCTGATGAAGTCTGCTATGTTAAGAAAACGCACTTTTGCTTCCAGTGGATTTTGACTTTTTTTTTTTTCTGTGGATGCATTATTATTGTCAATTGGAAGTTGTGGAGAATGCATTGAGACTGGTCTTGTCAGAAGATAAACTGACATTTATAGATATCTGCATGAATGATGTGAACATGATACATGATGTGAATTAATACAAAATTACTTTTTGGTTGAAAAAGGTAAAAGTTGTTATGCATTTCTGCATGTCTTCCCCTGACCATATTTTTTTCCTTTCTCACTCGTGATTTCTGTGAAGGGCTCTGAAAACAATTGGGCCAGTAAAAAGATTTAATATCTTGAGGTGATGTGAGGCTTTTATTAAGAGGAAGTAGGGATTACTAGAATAAACCTAGCCAGGGATACTTGCCGTGTGAGTGTGACTACTACAAAGACACACACTTCTTTGACTGACCTTTAACACTCTTAAGTAGAAAAACAATATGCTTTAGAGGAAATGTTGATTCTGGCCGTGTAGGGTGGCACTGGTTGTTGTTTTTTTCTGCTAGGCTTTGTACTTTTCGTTCTTTCTCTGAGATAACCTAATGACCAGGTTTCATTTGGCTGATGAACCCTGTTGTGACTGAACCATGCTGTCCTGTGTCTTATTTTCTTTTTTTACTCAAGCACTGTTTTCTTGTTATGCTGCCAAAAAAAATCACCAGTCAGTAATTCAGCACTGGGCTAAACAAGACTGTAAATGTTCACAATGGAAGTAAGCAGTTTGATTTTAACAGTGAAAGGGAGTTATGGATGTTCACTTGTTTAGTTGGTGGAACAGTATGAAACGAACAAGCGTTTACTGAAAGAACAATTGTGTTTGGTCAATGTCAGAACTTGCATGACATACTTCAAACTTTTACATAAGCTTTTTAGCAATGAAAAAAACCAAAACAATTTTATTGCTTTGAAATACAGTTCAACATTGTGTTTGAGGTTTTTTTTTTTTTTTTTTTGAGCATGTTTGTGTAACCCAAATTTGAAAATATATGTAGTTAGCAATCAAATTGGTTTGCTTGGGGCTACTTTTTGAGTGTATTCCAAAATAAGGTATATGATTCAGCACTAATGTTATGAAAGAGTGCATGGAGTTTTGTCGAATCAGTTTGTCATCCCAGGTCACTTTTTTGTTGCATTAGATATGCGAGTTGGTTTTGCTCATCTTGAATATTTCCTTTGAAGTGGTTGATGTTACAAAGTGAATTTAACCCTGATATACAGGGAATAACTACTGTACTTTGAAAGGAAAAAAACAAGCGAAAACACTGTTTGCTGTTGGATGTATGCATCCGTCTTGATTTATTTTGTGTGTGTGTGTGTGTGCGCGCACCCAAGTTAAATTGTTTAATTATAAAACTGCCTAATACCAATTTACAATTTTTTCTTACACTTTCAATTGCTTTAAATTTAAAAAAATTATTTCTGTTTCCTTAATCTAAAGGCATGATGTTTAGTCGCTTCACAAGCTAGTTTAAAAAGTATTGGTCGTATCATAACGTCAGTTGCGATGGCTGTTGAGGTAAAACTTGTGTACACTTAGACTTTTTGCACACATGTTTACTTTAGTGCTCATCGGTACAAGTCAAAAGGTGGTGTTGGGAGAATTCTTGCCAGTTCCTAGTGATGGACGCATATAGCACGTTTTTAACTCTGTTGCCCAAACGGTTTCACTCAACTTGTCCTGAATAAATTCTTGCACAGCATACAGTTGTCAGTGTTATCAAACTGAAAGTGAATTGTTAAGGACCATTTCAATGTGCATTCCTTGTATTTTGACATGTTCCTCATATAGTTTTCCCAAAAATTGACCAAGATCAGTCATAAACAAATCCATATTTGGATGCGTAGATTAGGGTGCAATATAGCCCCTAAATAGTATTATAAAGTTTGGCGATCAGGATATATAACAATATTTTGGATGATAATTTTTTTTTTTAACCAATTTCAAGAACATAATGTACTCAATAAGTGTCATAACTTCAGTGGCATAAAACACACATTGCACCTTAAGATATAACACTGAACATGGTAATAGAATTTAAAACACATAACGTAGATGCAAAAGTTTTATTACTTAACTGGTTTGCTCATGATGGGACATTAAATCATGGTGAGAAATAAAAGAAACTTGTCAATTTCTTCGTGCTTTGTTTTTTCATGACATTTTACGGTCTTAGTATCTTGAGAATTGTAAACTCACTGGCGTGACATGTTGGTGTTGGAATTTGTCAACTGGCCACTGGAAGTGTCTTTCTTTTAAAAAAAAACTTTAAATTAGGATCTTATTTTTATTCTGCCGTTAGAAGTTTAGATCTGCTGTGTACTGAAAGGTTTGGCTGAATTTAGCTTTCCTTGGTTAAACTATTAAGTCCTTATCCAATCTATATTTTTATTCTTACCTGTCCCTTTTTCTGATATTTTCTGATATCCATCAAAATTGGCTTGAGACATTGATGATCCTTAATTCCAAACAAATAGCAAAATAGAAAAAAAAAAACTTTAGCTTTACTTTAGCCAATAGTGTCTCAACAAAACCATGTACTATGACAAAAAGTGTTTCTAATGGAAATTTTTCATTGTCAATATGCAAAAACCAGAAAGTAACACCTTCCCAAACATTATCAACTGTAATCCAAATACAATCTCTTTTTAGAAAATGTATATGTATTTTTCTCTTTTTCATCTTCTTCTTTTTGTCTTCCTGTTCTTTCTGCATCAAATTAGCTTCAAATGTTCAGAAAAGAACAACAAATTAGGATGTCATATCTCAAACATTTAGCAGCCACTGGTAAAGATGATCTTATAAGGCTCAGGGCTGAATGAGTCACTGCCCTCCTCTGTGAACAGTCCAGGTCATGTTGTTCAGATGTAAACCTGAGTTTGTACTACGCTTGATTACTCAATACTCATGTGGACTTGTGTTCTTGTGAAGCCCAGAATTAGTCTTGTGGAAGGCACCAATGAGTCAGGCCCCATTAAGGGATGATTACAGACTCGTGAACAATTACTTAAGCAAACATCAGTGGTTTGACTGTTTTAGGAAGTTGGATGGAGAGCGGATGTATGCTGTTTGTGAAGTTTGGTAGAGGTGATTGCAGTGATGGATCTGATGCAGATGGCCTGGATGTAAAAGAAAGATCTCACGACTCTGATTTGCTTCTTCACAGAGAGCCCAGTGAGGAGTGCAATGGAATCAGCGGTGCTCTTCCTCTGGAGCCCGCACTCGGCTCGAGACTGAACGAGCGGTATCCTGCCGCACCCCCTTCCGTCCCTCTGCCCCTGCTGCACCCCACCATTATGGGGGACGGTCTGGATGCGGTGCAGATGTCAGGGAGCAGCAGCAGCCAGGGACAGCCCTTGACCCAGGCCCCCTCCCTCAACCCTGGTCCCCCAGAAAGCTCCAACCCCACCCGGGCCAAGCGCCAGACGAACCAGCTGCAGTACCTGCTTAAGGTGGTTCTGAAGTCGCTCTGGAAGCATCAGTTTGCTTGGCCTTTCCATGCTCCTGTCGACGCCATTAAGCTGAACCTGCCTGTGAGTGATCCAACAGTCTTTTTACGGCTCTCTATTTTCCTCCATTTGAGTGTCGAAAACTGAAATAAATATCTTTTGAAAACCAAAAGGATTAAACAATATCAATGATCAGAAGTATACATTAATACAGAAAAAACTGGTTAATTTAAAAGCAAATTCAGTACAATCTAATCATATAAACAATCTAAGCATATAAACCAAAATCTCCTCTTTGGCCTCAAAATTTAAGCTGACATTTGTTTGTCAAAACGATAGATTAAGAGGAGAGAAATTCAGAAAAATGCAGAATGTTGCACTGCATGACATTGTTTGAGACGAAAATTATTTAGTGGTGGTACCAAACAAGCGGATGTGGCTGCATCAGAGATGATCTATTATTTCAGGAAATGCAGTGATACCAAACACGGTCTATAATTTTTGGAAATGTAACAGACACAGAGGAGCTACTTCAGAAAACAGGGGCTATGTTGCAGAAATACTTTGTTTGATCAACGTCGTTTTTTTTATAAGCCAGTCATCATTTGAAATAGTTGTCTCTCTAAAATTGTATCAGCTAACCGCAGGAGGCAACACAAGTAATTAGCTTCATCTTCTTGGCCAGAAACATGTCCTGAAATATGAAATGAAGATCTTCATGCTTTTACATCTCTGCAGGTTAATGTTCGAACTGCAACACAAAACACGACTCAAATGTCAGTCAAAACACACTTGCAAAGATGATATTACTAATGCTACTACTACCTGCCTATTACTTTTGAGAAAGAGAACTTTAGCCTAAAGTTCTTATGTATTTTTAATACTACCAATATTTTTAATGATTCACAAAGCAAAAAGTTTCACACCTTCTGTATTTAGCTGTTTCAAAACTATTTATAGTTGCCTTAAACTATGAGATAAGAACAATAGCAAGCTCAAAAATGTCTTTTGTTAGCAAATACTCTTAGAGTCCGTCTCAGCTGCTTTTGGATGTGTTCAAAACCACATGCTATGAACGATTTTTTTTAAATAATGTAAAATGCAATTTGACAATAAAATAATTGTTTATTAATTAAAATATTTAAGTATATATTTGAATATTAATATATAAAACCATCAATTAAACCCTGCATAGGGGGTAGAGAAAGAACAAGTGGAAAGTCCTAAAGCTAAGTGAAAAGAATAGAATATACAATATACATGTATTGTGTTCACAATATAAGCACTCCAACACATTACTTTTATCTGATTAGTTGGTTAATAAAAAAAAAGTATACATCACTGACTAACAGACAATGGTGATGAGTTTACGCTGCAAAAAAACAGATTCATGTTCTCAGTCAAAATGAAGTGTGTAAGAATAGCTCTAATTTGTATGATTTGTCATTAGTACGCTTATCCTTATTCATATTAAGGACAAGTAAAAAAAACTGTTCAGTTAATTTAGGAAATATTGACAAACTCATTAATCAAATTGTTTTAGGATTACTATGTGTTCTGGGGATTCTTATTAATTCCTGGTGCTACCAAAATGGTGCATCGTTTTTGTAAACTTGTTGTAGTCCTATGAATTAGCATGTCTTTAGGAACCCGGATGTGTTTGAGCTTAGGAAATCACATAGATGTTAAGGTTTCTTCAGACTACAATGTGTAATAACCTGTATAGTTTTAATGATTATGCTTTTTTGATTAATGCAAACCCTGTTTTATGTGTTTTGAAAGATTACCACTCATTTGGTGTGAAATATAGCTTTAGGTTTGAGGAACACCCTGCTGTAGTTTTAAAACTGAGAAATGCTTTGTGTATCAAAATATTCCCTTTAATAAGAAAGAGTAGATTGGTGTTGCCAAAGCGAGTTCCAGTTGAAATTGAATCGCTTAGCCCACACACTACATTCATGCAGAGGAATTGCACTTGTTGAAAATAAAATAAAAATCTGCACCAAACATCAAAGTAAAAGGGGTTTCAGATTACATAGTCATATGACAGAAAAGCCTCTATGCGAGACTTTCACAGAGATTAGTACACAGGAAGGGAAATGTTATTCTTTACCTGGGTCTGATTGCTGGAGAATGAATTTATTTGCTGTGGAGTAGGGAACTGGAACCATATTTTCACACAGGACCCTAAATGATGAACACTCTCACAATGAGCCTTGAGCTTCCCTGGTGAGCTCAACTCAAACCTAGACTATTTATTTTGATAACGGGCAGTTTCATTTTGTTTTGAGTGTACTTTGAATATTGGTTAACTTGGCCAGGTAGATAAGCGTTTGAGTCACTTAGAGGAGGGGTTTATTGCGAACGAGTCACTCAATGAATTATATAAGAATCATGACCAAATCTGGTCAAATTGAATACATATTATAAGAAAACGAAAGTTTTTTTTTACTTTACATCTGTGAATCTGGTGTTGTTATCAAATAAGAAACTTTCAAAATCACAAAATAGGCGCTTTAAAACATTTTACTTTTAGTGTTGGACTAGTGTTCATTTGGATACTATGTTTTGTTTTGTTTTGTTTTCAAACTGTTTAAACACCAACTCTCTAAGTTTCCTAACAAACTACAAATTTTTGGAGATCACTTTCTGTTTTGCTTCTAAATAATTTTAGTTTGGTAGATAAAAATCGTCAGTTTTCTGTTATTTTAACAACACTACTATTTTCTTTTTCAAGGACTATTATAAGATAATCAAGAATCCTATGGACATGGGAACGATCAAGAAGCGCCTAGAGAGCATGTTTTACACCAACGCCCAAGAATGTATTCAAGACTTTAACACCATGTTTACCAACTGCTACATTTACAATAAGGTACCGCATTAGACTTATTTTGTAGTCATGATGGGAGCATGTAACTAAAACCATGTGTTGCCCTCTCCAGCCTGGTGATGATATAGTTTTAATGGCCGAGGCTCTGGAGAAAGTATTCCTCACCAAAATCACGGAGATGCCCCAACACGAGGTTGAAATATCCACCACAGCCAACAAGGGTCGGGGCAGGGGCAGAAGGGACCCAGGTATGCTACTGGATTCCTGTGTTTCCTTTTTGTTCCTCTTTAAGATGATGAAACTGCTTGTTTATATTTGTTTTGGGGTTTTGAAAAATTCTGTCTTGAGTTGTAAACAGAAAATATTATGCCTTTCAAGCAATATCAGTTTTTGCCATTGAGAGGGAACGACTCCAGAGGCAGGGTACACAACACTGCAAACCTTGCCATTAAATAAAGAAGCCCAAAAAATTAAATGACACATTGTTATGTTTACCAAAATAACTCTAACAAATCACATTTATCTTTAAATGATCAACATTAATGTGTCTATTACTGATATTAATTATAACAATTACATTTTTCTCATAACACCATACATTTGTTAAGGCTGTCATCAGCACTTTAAATTGGTAAACATGAAACAACAGCAGGGGGGAAAAAGTTTTTAAATGGGTGAAATATTCCAAAGCCTTAACAAATTTCTATTAAGAACTGAAAAATTGTGGCCTAATAAGGTGAATAAACAATCCTGAGCTTATTATCTACTTAAGCTCTGGGGTTTTTTTTTGATGACATGGATTATTGGCACCGGATCTCCCAGTAGACGTCCATAGATGTTTGAGCAAGAGAAGCTTGTGTTTGATTGGCTGAGAAATGCACGTTTGACATTAAGGAGGCCAATCACTGCTGTTACACTTCATAATATGCACGTACAAAATTCCCACGGTTGTTGTAGTGTTAGTGTGTTAGATCGTAGTTTTAGTGTGTTAGATCATTAGTGTAAAAATGGCAAAATGTATGAAACTCCCTGACATTATATAATACGGGAAAATACTTAAACAGAACAATGGCGGGATAGAGGGGTAAAACACAGTAGCTTCTTGGCCAAAACGGGACACTTGACAGGAATGCAAAAGGAAATATTGAGCTGAAACACGATTCATGTAAAGCTCACTATGTCCATGTTATGATGAAGTTATTGGCAAAACAGAACAGATTGTGTTTCACAGTCAGAGTTAATCCAAATATTTTATTCTTTACCTTGGTAAATTAACATGACAATGACACTCGATTGTCTCCATGTAAACACAAGTGAATAACTTTGTTTTAGAAATACTTCTAAACAAAATACTTTCAACCCCATTTTTTCCCTTGTGTTAAGTCAAACCAAGTCTATTTTCATTAACACCGTTTTAATCACCGTTTAATGTTTTTTTAGACATGAACTTCAAAGTTGGGCCTATCCAGGAATCTACGCCTTCAATCCCTGTAACACGTGGCCTTTCTAGTCTAGCTCCCGGGCCACAAACCAGAGGGCCACCGCAGGGTCCATCTTTGTTACCTCCTCCACCGGTCATGCCACCTATGCCCCCTCGAGTTCCCCCAACGCTACCCACAATCCCTACTCACGTTCCTCAGTTAGGGCCCCCTTTTTTGTTAGGGCCCCCAGACATTACCCCACCTCCCCCAATCATGACGGCTGTGCCTCCCCCTATCCAAACTTCCCTGCCACCTGTGCTTATTCAACCGAGCGTAGCTCCTATTCTGCAAAATCCCATCCCGATGCCCACCAAAGTAAGTCATCAAACTCTTTTAGTGGACTTTTAGTGGCCAGTGGATTTCACCTAACACAGTATTATTTCTCTCCACAGCAGAAAAAAAGTCAGAAAAGGAAAGCAGACACCACAACACCTACGGCAAACGATCAGCTGAATGAGTCTTCGCCTGCTGAATCAAAATCAGGGAAGACGCTTCCACGTCGGGAGAGTGGACGACCAAGCAAGATATCCAAAAAAGAGGCGCCAGACTCCCAGCATCATTGGACAGCCACTCCCGGGACCCCCAGCCACAAACAACAAGAGCAGTTGCGCTATTGCTCAGGCATCGTAAAGGACATGTTCGCTAAGAAGCATGCGGCATACGCTTGGCCTTTTTACAAGCCAGTGGATGTGGATGCATTAGGGCTGCACGATTACCTTGACATCATCAAACACCCCATGGACCTCAGCACCATCAAGGTGACCATGCTTTGGCTGGTTCTCATTCGAACAATGAGCTGCCTTTGCTGTCGCTCTGTTTGTTGAGATTTGTGTTTGCCTGTACAGGATAAGTTGGAAAACAAACACTACAGAGAGGCACAGGAGTTTGCTGCAGATGTACGGTTAATGTTCTCCAACTGCTACAAATATAACCCTCCAGACCATGAAGTGGTGGCTATGGCACGTAAACTACAGGTACTTTGGAATTCTTTACATTTGTGATTATTTGCTTTACAAACCAGTGACGTTTACTGTCCTCCAGTAAAGGTATAAAGCACATTTAAATTGCACAGAAGCAGCCGACTGGATTCATTAGGCTGCGTTCAGACTGCATCCCAAAGTGACCCAAATCTGATTTATTTTTTTATTTTTTAGTATCTGGCATTTTGAGGGGAGTCTAACCAGCTCAATTCTGATTTTCTCGAATCTGAACCGGGTCGCTTTCATATGTGGTGCTGATTCCAATACATAACTGATTTCTCAGTCTGAACAGCCAGGTCACATTTTTTGTCATTGTTTGGTGACAGACGTTGCATTTCTGGGCAGGCAGGAAGTTTCATCGTCAGTCATGGATGACTGTGGAGCTGAAAGCAGTTAGTGGAAGCAAAGTGAAGTAATAGTAATAATTTGTATTTCTTTTTTGTCTTCTTGCTATAATTTGGTTGAAATAAGGGTGGCTCCATCCTGAAATGAACTTAATTAAAGCCACGCAATCGGCTCGATTTTCTTGCCCATGTTTACTTTCGCCATTTATTTCCGGCAAAAATTGGAGTTGATTATTAACCCAGTCTGAGCGTAGCCTTTCTCTTATGGAGGTCCAAAAGAGAACCCTACCACATCATCCTCAGACACACTCATCTCAGTGGTTTTGAGAAAAGCCCCGTCTTTTACAAGTTCCTTAAAACTCACATTATCATGTTGCTAAACTCTCACTGTCCGCATATTTTCTTGTGATTGATGACATCAATACAATTAACAAGGCCATAATCACATGCAATTTCGATGCCCTTCTCCTTCTGACTAAGTATGTTTAATCTAGTTTAAATTAAAGGACAGTTTCATGGTGACAAAAGTTTAAATAAACCCTCCAATTTCTAATTTACCCTTTTTTTTTAAACTGACTGAGATTGCATTTGTTGAAGTCTACACATTTCTAAATTTATCTAAAAGTAGTAGTCAGAACAATAAACCATTATCAACCTCCATTTTTTTCTGAAGCAAATGCAGTGTTCCTTTGTGTGTCACCTCCTTGTAGTCACAAAAAAAATCACAGCTGTGTGAAAACTGTGTACTTGTTTAATGTTGGTGGGCCCATACAGTACAAATGTTTGTGTTTACGTTACTAATGTCGGTAATGGCTGGTGTAACATTTTCAATTTCAGTGTACGTAGTGATGAGTGAAGGACTGAAGTTCATGTAGAAACCAATACAGGAATCAACTGAAGCAAACTCTTCTATTGAATGTGGTTTAATTTTACATTTACATTTACAATTTATTTTAACTTGGCTTATAACAGGAAGTAGCTTAATGGAATACCTCGAGGTGTGGATGCACCATTAATTTGCTTGTGAGCGTTTACTTACAACAGATTTAGAGAACCAACTCAAGTAAAACTTTCATGAAGACATATTGTTTTTAAATTGTGTGGTTTTATTGTTTTGAAGCATATTTTACCAATACAAGCAGTCCTTATTTACATTTTTTTAAAACATTGTTAACATTAGAACTTCCAAGTGAGCCAATTTTACCCAAGCTTGTTTTTAAGTGCTTGTCAGCACTGCTTTTCTTATTTCGAAACTTTCTTAAAATGGATTTAATAATTGTTTAGTTAATAGTTTTGGCTGTTTGGTGAAAATATATATTTTTTTTATACCTCAAACTGCAGTGGTTGGTAATTTTGACTCCTCGTTTTACCTGCTGTCATGCCTAAAACTTTTAGTGACATGTATGGTTGCCTGTAGCAACAGCTTAGCAATCTGGGGCCATATTTAGAGTAAAATGCGACTCAAAGTGCTTAAAATGCATCTTTTCCAACCATTACATGGAGACATATATGGATCGCTGTCTGTATGAAGAGAACAGAGCCAAACATATTTGAAAAAGAAACCCAACTCGTTTTGTAAATTAAGTTTCAGTTTTTACTTGCATCTATAATGATTATTTCACTGAATTTATGAAAGGGAAGCCACAAACAGAAGACTGCTAGAGAACAAAAACAAGTAACCTTTATGCTCTGTCATGTTCTATAACAAAGCTTTTTAGCTAATTCTTATTAACACTTAAGTTCATCATTCAATTATAACATTTTATATATTTTATTGCTATATTTGATCTATTTTAAATATGTGATACATATATATATATACAATATGTGATCTTTTTTTTATTGTTTATTAAAAAAAATTCCCATTTTAATGTTGTTTCAGGCTTTTTTTGCTGTTACAATAACAACACATGTGGTCCTAATTATTACCATTTTATAACTGCTTTGTTTTTGTCAAAATAATAAACCAAGTGTATTTAACAATTGAAATACCCTTTAGCAGCTTCAAACACACTTTGGCAGCTTTATTAAGCATACTTTCCTATGCTTTATATGTAATCAGAATGTAACTTTAGTAGTCAAATAATAACAATATTTCTTTTCCCTAGGATGTGTTTGAGATGCGTTTCGCTAAAATGCCTGATGAGCCAGAAGAGATGCTGGTATCCAATCCTGCGCCAGTGCTCCATCCGGTACCAAAGGCTCAGTCAATGGGCGCTGCCTCGTCCTCGGACAGCTCCAGTGATTCTTCTTCTGAGTCTGAGTCCTCCACGGATGACTCTGAGGAGGAAAGAGCTCAGAGGCTAGCAGAGCTTCAGGAACAGGTGAGGGGATTCTCATTCCTTTTGCTGAAACTGCAAGGTGTTAAAACATCTTATTTTTAGAATGTGACTAAGTTTTCCTCTGTTGTTTCTCAGCTGAAAGCGGTGCATGAGCAGCTGGCTGCCTTGTCCCAGCCTCAGGCCAGCAAACCAAAGAAGAAAGAGAAGGAAAAGAAGGAGAAGAAGAAGGACAGACACAAAAAGAAAGGAGGAGTCATGCCAGCTCTCGAGGAGATCCTGGAGCCACCTTCTGCACTGAAGCCCAAGAACAAGGATCCTCTGCCCAAGAAGCCCAAGAAGCTTAGGTAGGTAAAACAAGTTACATAATTATACCCTATTCACGGCATAGAGTCTCTCAAATGAGATGTTCCTCTGACCTACAGCAAGAAGGAGGGAGGAAAGGGGAGCCGCTCTATGGTTCCACCAGGTGCTGCTCCACCAATCCTGCAGCCTGTACCAGGGCTGGATCCTGATGAGGATCTTTCTCTGGCTGGGGGAGTGGGAGCTGTGGGAGAGAAATGCAAACCAATGTCCTATGAGGAAAAGAGACAGCTGAGCTTGGACATTAACAAGCTGCCTGGGGACAAGCTCGGCAGGGTGGTTCACATCATCCAGTCCAGAGAGCCCTCACTCAAAAACTCCAACCCTGATGAGATTGAGATTGACTTTGAGACATTAAAACCATCTACCCTGCGCGAGCTGGAGAGATACGTTTCGTCATGTCTTCGCAAGAAGAAGAAACCAACAGGTGAGTTCATGGAAATGAACAAGATCAATTTAATATCTTACTTGACCAACTCGAGCTTAGTTATTAGTTATCTGCTATTCTTGGTAAAAACATTGTTTGTTTAGCTCCACACCCTCAGCCTTGGATGATAGGTGGCTGTGGCACTATAATTATTGTCGGTATTATGTTGGTCTTAATAGACATTCACAAGAAGATCTGCAGTTGTGTGGTTTGCGAGTGATTTGCATGAAATGAAAGCAACTAGATAACGGGATTTTGGAAGTGGAGCACGTATTGTGACTACTGTGATGTGGAAACTGTGGAACACAATGATGGACACTTAAATGGAACACGCAAGAGGACTGCTGCTCAAAGTAAATTACCAAAACATACTTCACACAGAACTCTGACAAGAAATGAGGCAAGTTAAGTCTGACCAGGCCGCCTTTTATAGCGCAAATCAGGACAAGAATAAAAATGACATATTAAAATTTTGGGAAACTGAGATTCCCATTAAATAGACATTAATTTGTGAAAAGGGAGTTCTTCTTTCTTAGCTGATTTTTCATTTCTCAAATTTAGTTCAGATTTTTAATCTGACATCGTTGAGGGAAATCTGGACAGTTAGATGATTTATTAGATTTACTTAATTTACTTTTTTATGTATTGTTATTAAATATTTTAACAAGACACGAGAACATTCCTATCTCAAAGGTTTACGTTTCAT
This sequence comes from Danionella dracula, assembly GCA_900490495.1. NCBI lineage: Eukaryota > Metazoa > Chordata > Actinopteri > Cypriniformes > Danionidae > Danionella > Danionella dracula. The sequence goes on from UELW01000322.1 coordinate 8,339,220, forward strand.
GCCTTTAAATATAATAGCAAAGTCTATATCGGAATCTACCTCTTGGAAATCACCCCAATCACCCTCATTTCACTCCAATTAAAGCCAATGGTTTAATAAGTTGCACCTTTGTCATCCAATCAAATAGCAACATGGTGCAATCTAAAGAAATTTCCCTACTCTAAAGAGAAGCATGGCAGCTCATCACACCAAGTGAAGAAAGCAAGATTTTCACTAGTCTTATTCACATTAACTGGAGTATTTGGAATTACTTTTCAGATTGTTTGTGAAAGAGAGATCAAAGGTTAAGAATAAGGTTAATTAATAATTTAAATTGGCAAACTAAATATCAGGATTCCTTGAACTTAATCATAATAATAAAACAAATAATAATTAAAACGGGAAAATAATTCAGGTTAATTTAAAAATCTTTTTGGTGATTCTCAAATCCAGCAAATTCAACTTTTAGCATTGCATTGGTTTTAGCACTTTGTGCACTGGCTTTTTATTTTGGTTATACACACGGTCAAGTCTTTTCTACTTCTCAGACTCAGCTCTAGTTGATGGTGCAACCAAAAGATAATCTCCAGACACGAGCCTCTGTTTTACCTCCTCCGCATCCACTTTCGTGTCTCTCGTGGCAATCTAAGCACATCTAATGACCGCACACCGTTCATGACCAGATTTGTCGGTTCCCTGTCCTAACCTTATCCTGTCTGTTTCGGACAAAGATCCTCAGCTCTATTTTAACTACTCTCAGTTGGAATAATATAACATATGAACAAAATGTTTTGTGTTTCCTCTTTTTGTAGAAGGGTTTTAAACTGCTCAGAATTGAAGAACCACATCTTCATAAGGAACTTGTTTAGAAATAGACAATATATTTATTCCTTGGCCAATCAATGCTGAGAAGGAAGCTTTTCGATTAGTGGTCCAAAAAAATGGTCTTTGAGGGCAAGGATTAAACATTGTAATATTTCATAAAAAATCACTGAATTTCAATTTTCCCAGTGATTTTACAAGAGTTTTCTGGGTGTCACTCATTCATTCTTATCTTCCAGCTCCAGAGAAGTCCATGGAGGCTTTGAGTATGACTAAGACAAAAGGCACCACGTCCGAGTCAGGCAGCAGCAGTGAGTCCAGTTCCTCAGGAAGTGAAGAATCTGAGACAGGTAAGCGCTGGAGCCTTCTCAATCGTTGAATCAGCTTGGTGATCCGAGAGCTCATGAATGTCCTTCTCTCTGCTTGTTCAGGGGTGGCTTCTAAGCCAAAGAAAAGAGGGCGAGGTGAGGGCAAGAAGATGCATCAACAGGTTCCAGGCATGCCTCAGCCCCAAATTCCCCATCAGCCCCAGATCCCTGTGTTGCCTCCCAGCATTCAACTGAAAACGCAGCCACATCCTTCACCTGCCACTTACATGCCCCCACCTGTCACGGCTCTGGAACCCTCGCAACTCCTTGAAAATCCCTTCGACCCTCTGGCACATTTTGGTCAGTCTCTCATGCACCTTCCGCATCACAACAATGACTCATCATCTTCTGCCCCGCCCCATCTCAACACTCACCCTCCAGGAGGCCCGGTGTCCCCTGAGACGCACCCTTTCCTTAACCAGCATCCCATCCTGCCATCTCCAGGTGAGCAAGGCTGATTTGAACTGAGGTTCTCTACTCAATTGTGTCCAGTTGTTTCCGCCATATGCAGAGACCTTTTTTGTGATTTTTGTACAATATTTTTCTCTTCACAGCTCTGCACAACGCAATGCCCCAGCAGCCTTCAAGACCCAGTAATAGGGCCGCCCCGCTACCTCCTAAACCTCCTCAGCCAAGCATCCCCCTGCAGCAGCAGCAGCAGCAGCAGCAGCAGCAGCAGCAGCAGCTTCATCCCCAGCAGCACCAAACCTTAACACAACAGCCCCATCACCTCCTGCATCCTCAGCAGATGCGCCAGCGCTCCCTTTCGCCCCCCACGCTTACGCCCCAAGGTCTTCTCTCTTCTCAGCCGCCACAGATGCTGCTCGAAGATGACGAGGAGCCTGTTCCCTCCCTTCCCTTACCCATGTACCTGCAGCATCTCCAACATCAACAGATGCCAGCCTCCTTGATGCAGTCTTTGCAGCAAAGCAGGGGTATGCTCCCTGGGCAGCCCTCTCTGTTGCAGTCAGTGCAGGTTCCACCTCCTCCACAGACTCAAGCACCACCTTCAGCCTCGCATCAGCCCTCCCCACAGCTCTCGCAGCATCAGACTCGGCACATGCAGCACTCACAGCTGAGCTTCTCTCAGGGGAACGTGCAGAGCTCCCAGGCGCAGCCTGGTCAGCATAAGGTGTCCATGCCCACCTCTAAAGCACAGCAGATTATCCAGCAGCCACCACAGCATCACTCGCCACGGCAACTCAAGCATGACACCTACAACTCAGGTAAAAAAAAACTGTTGTTTGCAGTTGTGATCGATGTACTTTGGAAGATTGTTGGTTACATAATTTGAGATCAGCTGACACAATTTCCCAAAAAGGTTACATACAGACTTGTCACACATATGACTCCTCCCCCCAGGTTGTGTGAGCTTTTAAGCCCAATCTGTAGTTGTGCATCAATCCAGCAAACTGCTCCCTGCGGAGGCTCTGTGCACACCTGTTTGACAACAAAGCATCTACCCTACCTATACACGGATAAATATTTCTGTTATAAGAATGCTAGCTACGAGCTAACCAAACACAGCAAAGGGGTGTCCATTTCATGTTCCATTTCACTGATGATATGCTGATGTTTTTCTTCAGAAGATGTATAGCAAAGGTTGTCCTGTACTTTATGGCAATTTTTAAATCACAAACATATTTAATGGTAAATCAAGGTCACAGCAGTAAAAAAATAACAACAAATATTTACATATGTAACGCATTGAGATTATTACCAACCAAATATTAGCTGGAAATTTAGCCTTTTGGTTTAAAACTCTTTTTCCATGCTAAACTTTGTTTAAGCACATGCACAATTTGACAGCTGTCTAATGCAGTGGTTCCCAACCTTTTTACCTGGGGCCCCATATATGTACATATATGAAAATATATACCCCCTTCGCCTCTTTCTTTTATTAATATATATGTATATAGTCTGTTAAAATAAATTAATCTGTGTATTAAATTTATCTTTAATCTAATTTATTAAAATTAAGTATAATTAATTTTTAATTAATACACAGGCTTCATAATAAAATTTTAGCTTTTTTTCTTCTGTGCATGAACATACAGTTTATGTGTAACACCGAATGTTATATTAACCATGAATATATGCATTGCAACAGCTGTGCATTTACTCTAAAGTAAGTACAGACTGTAAGTACACATCTTGCATAACACATCTGACAGCTCCCCCAACTGTGTGAAGCGGTAGTTTTGATTTTGCAGAAATTCCAAAATTGTATCTCGCAGTTCTAGAAAGCACACAACAGTTTGTAACTGTTGTTTGTTTTGAGCGAGTGTGTTGATGCGAGAGCAAACAAGACCATCTGCGCAAGTTTATACTCAAAATTGATTTTATACTCAAAATTGCTCACTCAAAATGTTTTTCTAAATAAAAACTAAAACTAAATCTAAATATAGACTTTTTTTGATCAGAATTATGACTAATATAACCCCATATTTATCTACCTCAACACTTTTCCAGGTTGCAGTCTGCCTTTGTTTTGTCTTCATTCACTCTGAATTAGTTCCACACACTGATAGGTCTCACCTCGTCTTCTCCCCGCTCAGAACTGCACCCAGAGTGTGTATGTGGTAACGGGCACTCAGCGCCTGTGAATAACCCCTTACACGCCGCTCAAAAATAGACATTTCTCAGGCGGTGATATCGGTCCCCAGTATCGGGTCTTTTAACGAGTAATATAGAAAATATAAGTATCAGTGCATCGCTAGTTTAAATTGCACTGCGCTGGAGCTCAACCCACTTTCTCACTCCCCTTCCTCATCCAAGATCCTCTTTTGTTTAAGGGGCATTCTTCACTGCAGTAGCAGTGACTCGCAAACTTTAAAGTCTAGGCATTTCACCTGACACCTTTTCAGTCAATCACTCAATCTTTGAATTGTGTTATTTGCTTTTGTTGCTCTTTGTGAACTTCAGGAATAAGTAATGATATTGTGTTTACAGTAAAACAAACTGTCTTTTCATGTCACAGTTTTGCAGTGTTGTGCTGTTTTAAATTGTGAATTGTCTTTAATTTCTTAATGTCTTTATTTCTGCAGCACATTTGCGAGATAACCCCTCGCCACTCATGATGCATTCCCCTCAAATCCCCCAATATGCTTTAGTGCACCAGTCTCCCTCTCAGGAAAAAAAGGTCAGTACCTTACACTTGCTGTGTCACACCGTCCATCCAGTGGCTTTTCAGGTTTCTGATTGCATGTGACTCTCTCAGGAACCCCAGCGAGGACCTTCAGCTCTGGTTGGGATAAAAGAAGAAAAGCTGGCCCCGTCTCCTGTAATGCGTGGTGAGCCCTTCAGTCCAGCCTTGAGACCAGAGCCTCACAAACACACTGAGAGCAAACCAGTAATTCCAGGCCACAGCCAACAGAGTGAGTGCCAGTTGTTCCAACTCAGGCCCCTGAAGCAGATCAGTGTTAAGTGTTTGCAAATTGTGTTTTAGGAGCTGATATGAAACCACTCGAGAGTTCCCGTCCCGTCATTCACTCCTCTGAACAGAGCGGGCCGCCTCCTTCCATGCAGGACAAAGAGAAGTTCAAACAGGAGCCCAAGACACCAGCAGGATCGAAGAAGGTGCAGGTGGGTGGAAAGCGTTGTATATTTTCAATTTAATCACTTGAGGATTTTTGGTAGTGTTCAAACTGACTTGGTGTCTGTTTTATCGTTAGGATGTCAAATTGAAGAACATGGGGTCCTGGGCAAGCTTGGCACAGAAATCCACCTCGACTCCATCCTCTGCACTGAAGTCTAGCAGTGACAGTTTCGAGCAGTTTCGGCGTGCTGCTCGAGAGAAGGAAGAGCGGGAGAAGGCATTGAAAGCCCAGGCTGAGCAGGCTGAAAAGGATCGGCTGCGTCGCGAACAGGAGAAACTCCGGTTAGAGAGCCATTGAGACTCAGAGCAGGTTGTGTTCCTTTCTTTGGGTGAAGCAACCCTCACTCATTTACTTTTTTTTGTCTGTAAAGGGGTCGAGACGAAGAGGAACCCATCGAACAACCTCGACGGCCTCAAGAGGAGCCTCGCAGGCGGCAGGAGCAGCAGCTGGTTCAGCAGCCACCTCCTCCGCAGCACCAAACTCAACCCCAACCGCTAAACCAGGCTCGATCGCCCTCTGCACAGCAGCCAGCTGCCCCAGCACCGCCTCAGTCGCCTGCGTCCAGTCAGAGTGCACTGGATCAGCAGAGGGACATGGCACGTCGCCGGGAACAGGAGAGGAGGAGGAGGGAGGCGGTGAGTCACCGCTGTGCCCACACTATCACACACAATACCACTAGGAGGGGGGGAGGGAGGGGGGATCAAAAGCGTCATACAGCGCAAAGAAATTTCGTTTTTCTTGTTTCATCTGGGGGGCTTTGATAGATGGCATGGAACCAAAAATCGTTGCATGGATTGAACCTGACACCTTCCCTTCTGAAGGAATCGCATTAAGTGTCTATGCTGATTGTTGATGTTTTGTCCTCCTTTGCAGATGGCAGCTACTATTGACATGAATTTCCAAAGCGATCTGATGGCTATCTTTGAGGAGAACTTGTTTTGAAGCACGAGATGACCAGATTCCTCTTTCAAGGACAGAATGAACTCCATAAGCAGGAAAAGATGGAGCAGCCAATCATGAAATGCTGAGGTGGCTGTGCCGGGGAGAGAAGGACCCCCACGCAGGCTGGATTTGCCGTTGTGACCCTGAGAGGACTTGTGTGACTCTTCCTTCAGTCGATAGGAGCAATGGACAAAGATGGAGAACAGCCTGAATGACAGGAGCGAAACGTACTGATTCTCTGTAGAGCGGTGTCTGTTTCCTGTTTGGTTGGGCTTTGCTTCCATCCTTGCGTTTCAGCTAACTTGTCCCCCACCTTTTTCATTTGTTGTGATGGGAGGATGGGTTCGGGGGCACTTACGATGATCTTCCTCAGAAGAGAGAGAAGAAGGACAGCTCGCCTTACACCTCGACCATACAAATCTTCACCTGGGGCTGTGATCAGAGACTCACCGCGGCGCGACTCACGCCGGTATCATGTGCAGATTTTTTCATTATGTAGGATCTACTGTACAAAGGTATTTTCTTAATTACTCGTTTGGTTGTTTTTTTGTTTCTTTTCGTTTTTTTTAAGATATTTTTAACTCCAACACCTTCCCCTCTGACGTCTAAGCCAAACACTCTCTTTTCCGCTGATCACTTAACACGTCTTTCTAAATATATGACTCTATTTTCTTGTTCTCCCCACTCGTCATTTAAAGTTTAGCTAGCCTCGTAGAAGATGAACCCTAATATATGCATTACTCTGAGCAGTGTTAAACTGAGTACAGACTGGTGGAGATTTCTCGCGCTATGCCGGTCGTTTAGGTTGAATATAATTTAAAGAATACTATTTTAAGTGTATTATACGTATAGAAGGAACACATGCGACTCGGAGCTGGTTACTGCATGACTCCTCGTTTCTTTTCACAGATGGTCTAGCGCGCCGCCACACACAGGGACGGATCTCTGTGTGCCGTGCTAGGTTAAGTACAAAAAGTTTGCTAGAAAAATCTACAAAAAAATCAAACCGTTGAGATTTCTCATTGTTCTTGTTCGATTCTAGTGGATGTGTTCTGATTCTGTTTTTTGACTCGGCAAGGGGGGGGGGGGGTGGATGGGTGGGGGCACTCTTCGAGACCTTGGCGGGTCCTCTTAGTCTTCTCTTCTAGTGTTCTCCAGTGCCTGTATTGTATCGCGATTCTAGTTGGCATATATTGCGTTTTGGCGGGACAATTTGTTGGAAAGAGCTTGTGTTTAAAAATAAATTAAAGAAAGGTTTTATATTTTACCCATTTACAATGTTCAGGTTAAATCTAGTTTTAGCTGAAATCTTAAGTACATCTAGTTTTCGTTTCTCGAGCGGCTAAGAGGACATCCATCATCACGTGTTTGAATCACGTCCGTACGGTAGTTGAGGCTTTTACTCGACGGTTTCACTTGTGACCATTTTTGCTTGGCAGGCTTCTTCCTCCTAGTCCACTTCTTTAAATATCTGTTTGATTTTCTTTTCATTAATCCAGTCTCTAAGAGAAACCCTTAATTCCCATGAGCCTTGTACTGTCTTTTCTTTTCCATGGTAACAGTTGGACATTACGTGCCATAGCTTTCGGATTCACCGGAGAATGTGCTGACCTGCAGCTCAGCAGAGAGTTTGCTTTATTCAGGTATTTAGTTTTTTTCTCTTTTTTTTCTCTCTTTTTTTTTGTTTTTTTTTTTTTTTGTTTTTTTTGCTTTCTTTGAGAATTTCCTCGATTACTGTTTGGTATGTGCGTGGGCTATCGAGGTCAATGGTTCAATCTGTAATGATCATGAAATAAACTCATCTCTTTTATAGAAAATTAAAATGAAAGAAAAAATAAGCCCGTCTCTTCTTGTGTTCTTGACTTTCTTTACAGAGATCTCGATTTTCAAAGTATTTTTTTAAGAATACTGTATAACCCTGTATTTCATTTGAGTACTGTGAATTTAAAATGAACGCTTGCATTTTTTTTAACACTTTAGAACAAACGTTCTTGCATTACTTCTCTTTGCCACCAAAAAAAATAACCAAGTAACACTTGATGTTAATAAAGCAGCACAGACTTTGAAAATGTATTATTTTTAAAAACTCAAATGCAGAATAGAGATGCAAGACCCTTTCACTCTGATTGCTGGAGCGTCTAGCTAGCTTGAAAGGGGGACTTACCGCACACCTAGATTAATCGAACAGAAGAAGTCTCGTTAACGGAGTAACAATACACAGAGAGAAGTAACGCTAAGCCCCACGCACCCACTTCCAGGTAAGCAAATTAACTCCCGGCAGGGGAAATTCGATCAATTGGTTGCCCTGCTTTGGGATTTATGTTAGCTGCACACCTCTACGGTTTATTGTTGATGCTCCTTGCCCTTGGATTGTGCTTAGGGGACAACAGTGACAGACAAGCACGCTAAACAACTGTTCTTAATCTGACACTTGAATATATTTACCTCTGGCTGTTTACCTGGCAAGCAAAGTTCCTCTGCTGACGAAGAGCTTGTTGTTCTTTATCTCTACTTCCATGTTTTTTTTCCTGCTGCTCTTCTACTTCTTTTTACCCAGCTTTTATTTTATTTGCCAACATTGATCACAGTATCATTGTTAGATTGAAATAATGATCACAGTATGGTAACTTCAAGCCCATAAGTCCTGTGAGGTAACGCCTCAGTCTGCACACCTGTCCGAATAGTGAACTTCTGTTCTTTTCAGAACTTCGATTCGACACAATGCGCACCAATGACACGCCTGTCCAAATGATTGGTGTGAATGAAAACAATAAAGTTCTGCCATCTCGGATTGGGGATGTGAGGGACCGGTGGGGGGTGTTTGGTGGTGGTCAGGAGGCCATAGGCGCAGAATGGGCGCCACGTCCTGTCAGACTGCCCCAGGGCAGCTGAGGGCTACGAAAGTAGCTTATCAGCACCAGAGTGTGAATGTGAAGTAAATGAATAATGCTCTGATTATTGTAAAGTGTGTTTAAGCATCTGGAAAGTACTGTATAAATTGAAGGCATTTATATTATTATTCACAAGAAGAGCGGTCAAGGAAAGCTGCTTTTGAGTGGGACATAGAAGAGCCGCTAGATGGTGCTCTACACACTCTCACGTCGACCTTACAACAGACAAAGAACAATGTGATGAAGAGCCCAGAAAGAAAAGATTATGAACATCTCGTCTTGTTGATGTTTGACCCTCAAGAGTCGTTCGACAAAGCCCTCAAAGATGATAAAACTCCCGGCGTGTGGCAGCTGTCCCCTGAACAGAGTTGGGAAGATGAATTCTTTTGTTGAATTACAATTATTAGGTTTGTGAAAAAGTTATTTGATTTGACTTGTAATACAAATTTTGTACTGACGTAACAATTGTAATTCAACAAAAACAGCAGGCTGAACACATGATCAAAAATCAACTTTGATTGGTTCACAGCGTGTATTCAGCAGGCGAAAGCAGAGGTGACTGAGGTTCACTTAAAAGAGTATGTGGAGATTCATAAACAATACTGTGTATCCTCAGCATTTATTCTTCTCCATCCGTAAAATACATTTTCTGCAAGAAACCTTTCTAAACATATTTTTGTTTTAAGTTGCCTATGTGTATAAACTTTTTAAAGTGTTTTACTGTTTACTCTGTGTATAAACCATACTGTGTTGATTTTCAACATACTATTAATATTGTATCACAGTGCATACGATTTTTACCTATAAAAAAACAAGGTTTATACTGGTTAAGGGTTTCATTATTCACAGATTTCTCACATTGTTCATCAGAGGCTGGGAGTTATCTTACTTGATGAGATTTAGAATATAAATTGATCTAAATTCTAAAACTGATCTCATCTGCCAAAGATCAGCAAAAACACAACACAAGAGTGTGTCTGTAACTGATAAATTGTTATTAACTTTTTATTATTTCATAAATTAATTTGTTTTGTAAACAGCCTATTTGTACAAATCTGAATAAAAATGTACACATTGCTGTGAGAAGATTTTACTGGGTATATTAATGGTTTAAAAAAAATTTTTTTTTTACAAATTGAGACATCTTTGTCAATCTAAATACACATTTATCGATTAAGACGGATTGAATTATATGTTTTCTTCTACATCAATGACCAGATATTTAAGTTGATATATATAATTTCTCAAACGTTTTATTTTGAATACATTAAAAAAAAAACTGAAAAGTTGTTTCTTAACTTCATACCAGCATTTCCATGTGTTAAAAACAAAACTATTTTTTTTATTTTAATCTAATATGAAATAATTTTATTATTATTATTTTTTTTTATTTTTTTTTGCTGAGTAAGGAAATCAAAAAGAAAAAAAATCTTGAAACAGCCCTGACAGCTGACAATGAACAGTAATTCCCCGAGCGGCCGCTTGAGGCGAATTACAAAACAGCAACTTCTCATTCATTATCTTGTCGGCTTTCTTCACTTTCGGGGTCGCCACAGCGAAACGACTCCATCTCATCTGGCATATGTTTTACGCAGCGGATGCCCTTTTATGATTTGTATATCATAAACAAACTAGCCTTGAGTTTCTGCTTATGTGCAACTATAAAATTGAAAAACTGCCAACCATACTCTCTACTATCCATAAAGAAGTTTTGTTTGCTTGGTCAATGATTTACAAGCATAATTTTTCCCCACATTCAACCTTTATTTGGAACAACTCAAATGTTCTATACAATAATAAATCTATTTTCATTCAGAATTGGTTTGACAAAGATATCAAATTGATTAGCCAGTTAAGTAATCCTTAAGGATATTTACTGTCATATAATGAGTTTTTAGAGCGTTTTGATTTTCCGGTTCCTTCGCTGTGGTAATGGGAGCCATTCCTCCTGCTCTCGTTCATTTACTGAGATACTAACCAGTTGTTTTCTCCTATTTCTGTTATTGTGAATGATACTTTTGTTTGTAAATCATGCTTTGCGTTGTCGTCTAAAAATAACAATCGGACTATTCGAGCATTGTTCCAACAGAATATAATAACTCTACCTGCTGTAACTGCTTACTGGAGCAACACTGTAAATAATATATGCTGGAAAAAGTATGGAAAATGCCATCATTATACTGTTTAACAAATACATTTAAAGAAGTCACTTTTAAAAAATTCACAGAATATATCCAGCTCGCTTCTACCTAAAAAATTTCAAAAATGACATCTCCACTAACTGTTTTTTCTGCAACCATCCCCGTGAAACTGTTGTCCACCTCTTCTGGAGCTGCCACCTTTCTAAGTCTTTTTGGGAAAAAATTGTGAATTTTGTCCAAATCAACATTTGTGACAGATTTACCCTATATTGGAAAGACTGTGTATTAGGCTTCTATGACTATGATAAATCCCACAGTGAAATGTTTTATGTAATTAACCTTCTCATTATACTTGCAAAATTTCACATACACAAATCTAAATTCTCTAACTCAAAGACTCTCTTTTCTATCTTTCTCAATGAGCTTCTTCAATATATAGCAATAATTAAACTAACTAAAAACAAAAAAGCTATCAAAACTTTATCTATATGCAAGGATTACTGTTTTCCACGCCTTTTTGATCTGTGTACGTGTATTGTAAAGTGCGCCTCATGCCTTTTGGGTATTTTTTATTATTTACATTTTGGTTCTTTAATCTGTAATTGTTTGTACATGTACAACATGTAATATGTCCTCGATTCGATTCAATGTATGTATCATTGTATATGTTTTCTAGCAAAAAAATCGTAAAGAAACAGTCAATGATGTGATGCTTTATTAGATTGCACTTCTTTTTCCGGTCAGTGGTTGCACGCGCTTTTATAAGTCTCCAGCTGTATTAATTCGAAAATTTGCGACTTCAGTAAAGTAAAACGTTACGTTACTCTGCTTGTACGTTCTTGTACGGTATGCCTATTATTAGATATGCCTCTCACTGTTTTCATTTAAGGTGTTTAAACATAAACGAGGGTTTTATTATGTAAACGTGACTGAGGGTGATTGTGCGGGGGACCTTTCTTTTGGAATGGAGATAAACCGGAAGTGCTTTAATTTTGGTTACCAAACTTGTAGGGCATGGGGGTGAGATTAGAGATTTTTAGGGTGAGTTTGTTGACGTTTAGATAATAAACGAATGATATATATTTAGGCTGAGATAAATTATAATTATGCTTTGAGTAAAGGTTGGCTAACATCAGATTGAATGTCACTGAGTTGTCTCTGTGTTGACGTTAATCAAATTAACATAGATTTGAGAAAATTGCAGCTTAAAACATTTAACGTTGTCGTACTTGTTTGTCTTGTACTTGTTTGTGTTCTATTTTTCACAGATGGTGGTGTATTTGGCGTTTCCTGTGGCGATATTTTGGGTAGCAAACCAACCCGAATTTTTTGAGGAATATGTCGTGAAACGAAGGGTAAAATCACTGTGATTAGTAAATCACTAAAATCAGTGTCTTTTTGTCGATCCTAAGTTAACCGAGTTCTATACGTTAACGTTAGTAGCTGCAACATATCTGTCTTAATGTAATAATAAAGGTATCAGTGCTTTTGTTTGTTTGAGTATTAGTTTTTAGGTTTAAACCGTTTTCAACCATATCGTTTTATTCAAAGTCTTATTTTTGTTGTTGTTGTTTTTTTTAATTTTCAGAAACAACTTTATCCAAACGACAAAGAGCAAGTAAGTATTCTCTTATTGAATTTTTCTGAATTTTTAGTTACTTTCTTTTATGTTGTATGTTTTTTAGTATGGTTTGATTTAGTAGAGCTCAGATGTAACAAAAATATGGTTAACACTTTTGCACCCTCAAATCCATTGAGATATTTTGTGACATCACAAATCATAGGATCCCACTCGACCCATGTCAGCCATGTTGGAGATACTCCTAGAAGAAAATACAATTGAACAGAACTGAGCCGGACTCATCAATTTTTAGCCAGAAAAGGGTGAATTACTGTTTTTAGCTGTTAGTCGGCCGGGCCGTGAAAATTATTGGAAATAATACAGACCGCCGAAAGTTGTATTAAATCAAGGAGAAGAATGCTGTCTGAGGAAAGGAGGTGCTTGGGGCAAGAATATTAAAAATAAAATATGCTAAATATGTTTGTTTAAGAAATGAAAAGAACAAACACGGAAAAAACATTTGTCTCGCCTTTCAACGAGCTGGATTTAGTTCATCCATTGGATGGAAACAAGCCGCAAATTGTGTTTTAATGTGAATGCTCACACACACACACACAAAAAACCTGCAGTCTGAACCCCAGTCAAGTTACATTATTTTTTTGCTGGTTATGTGTTTCAGAAATCTGAGACAGCATCAGCCTTGATCTTCCTTAACTTTAACGGATTGAATTTAGTGTTTCTTTGACTCTTTCTGAGTTATGCAGGCTGTGTGTTCAGTTAGTTCAGAACGCAACAGCTGGAGTTCTCACAAGAACAAAGAAATATGATCACATTACACCGGTACTCTTCTCTCTTCATTGGCTTCCTGCAATATCGCATTGACTATAAGATACTGCTTTTTGCCCTTAAGACCCAGAATGGCTGCTTAGCAGTTTCTTATCACAATACATTCTGGTGCACTTAAATCACAAGAAGCAGGACTGGTGATAGTCCTGAACATAAATAAATCTACTAGAGGAGAAGGAGCACTCTCACATAGAGCCTAAAAGCATGACAACAAAATCCCTCCCATGGTCTGAGCTCAACTTATTTAAAAAAGAACTCAGGTGTTAAGTTAACCTTCTCGTGTAATTCCATACTCCCCATTAAACGATCTAATGTAAATGTTAACAATTTGAATCCACAATAGACCTCTTATTTGTGAAGCTGCTTTGTACAAAGAAGTTCTATAAAACATTTTGATTGGTAAATGTAGGGCTGGGCGGTAATTCGTTATCGGTAATGATCTCAATATAGATCTGGTGAGGATGATAACTTCCTGTCCAGCACATTTATACGGACACTTCTGGGTTTTGCGTACAGTATTGTTTTTCCATGATTATATTAGCTCCAGGATGCGAGAGGTAACGCCTGCCACCTTTAATGCTTGGAGATTAAGATCGTCGAACTTTTACATTTCTTCCACAAACAGCTATATTCTGTTCTTTGGCGTGTTCCTACATCCAAACGCCTCCAATCGACGTGTTACATGACGCAACCAACTGGAAGACCTCTTTCTTCTGATTGGTTTAGCTCATTGACTGACATCGTTTTTAACCAATGGAGACACAGGCTCACACTGACATTAAAGAGAAACATTCAGAGTGGGATCAGCTCCATAGTTTATTTGAAGCTGAACCGCGTGTAAGTTTATCACAGCAGCTCATTCTTTTGAGCTCAAATTTAGTTCTTTCACATCATGAAGACAAAGAAAGCAAAACATAAATATAAATGAAAAAATTATCACATTAATTTATAATAATGTTACCGTAAATTGTTCACTTTAACAATTGTTTGCCTTGTTTTGACAATAAAAAATAGTTGAAAACTACAATTATTGATCAGGTTCGTCTTTTCCAGAGCAAAAATATGCCTTTTATTTTCATCAAAAATAAAGATGTGATAATATAGTGATAATTATCCTTATCGACTGATATGGGGAAAATATTGATTTGTTTTTTGGCCATACCGCCCAGCCCTGGGTCGATGGTATTAATATGGATCTAAATGAACATGGTTCTGTTTGGGTTACTCAGAGGCAGAAGATGGAGGATTTCTTTAAACGCATGAAACAACGGCGCGAGGAAAAAATTCTGAAGCAGGTCCAGATGGCGTCTGAGGACAGCGAATGAAGAAAAGGACTTCTCTTTGTGACCTGTTCTCTCTCAGTAGAAATCGTATTTGCAATGCTGTGGTGAGACGTAACTAATGAAATGTGCGAAAATGTGTACATACTTTTCTAAACTTTATTTTTGCCATTTTGTAAATTCTTGGTTAAATGTTGTAATATCGGTTTATGAATGGCCCTAATATAAAGTTGTGTTTTTCTGATGATTTTTTATTATTATAAATAATAATAATTAAGTAAATTGTTGTGTGCTAATTTTAAAACTTCACTCAAAACTTTAAAATGTTGTTTATGATAAAGGTGATCAGTGCTTTCTTGTGGAAGTGGTTGAGGGATTTTTTTGTGACTGAATTTTATGTTTATTGTTTCTCTAAACATTTTTTTTAACGTTGCAACAAGTTTAACAACCAATGATTAAATACATTTTTTTTATTAAAATCTAAAATCAAATGAGAGGTGATAGCAAGAAGTCAATAGAAAAGAGATAGGCACATAGAAAACAGAAGAAGTAAAACATAAATTTCAACCTTTTTCATTTGTACAAAGTTTGTAATAATTTAAATTACATTTTTTAAGGAGGCAGTTGTTACACAAAACAAAAAACATGAAGTGTAGAACTTATTGTAGAGAATACTATCTGAGATTAGCTGACCGTTTTACTAACATTTCCTGATAAAACCATAGTACTTGCTTGTAATTCTTGAACAAAGTTTTTCAAAACCTTAGTCTTCTAGTTAAAATAATGTAAACCAAGACTATGTAAAAAGGTAGCACAGGGTCTTAAAAAGCCCTAATTTTAAACCTGAAAAAATATTAAATGCACTGTTAAAGGTTTTAAATGATTTTCACCAATATTATTTTTCTGATGTCTGTGTAAAGTTAATAAAAATCAATGTTAGGGTTGCCATTGTCTAAAAATGGGCATAAATGCTAAAAATCTTAAAAGTGATTGTTGGGGTTGCCAGCAATTGACAAATGTAATATATATATATATATATATATATATATATATATATATATATATATATATATATATATATATATGATTTTAAGATAAGGTAGTATTGAGAAAACGTGCACGAATGATCAAAAGCCTCAAGTGACTTTTTAAAACGTAAAAAATGGTAATTTGATAATGATTACCAGATATTGAGAAAACGTGCACAAATGATCACAAACATAAAACTGATAAAGAACATATTTTCAAATGTTACAAAATGTAACAAAAATTATGTTTTTACATCGGGTTGTCAGAGTTTGAGAAAACCTCCGTAAAATGCTTAAAAATGTAACGTAATTGTTAGGACTTTAAACTATGTATTTGAAGCATACTGTTCATTATTAGAAAAAGTTTTGTATGTTTTTAGTGTTAGGATGCGTCTTAAATTTCGTTAGTCTTCCGTTTAACCTGCAGAAACTCTGTGATAAAACGTTACATTTTCAGACTTTACTTTTGAAAATAATGTATAAATATTTTGTGGAATAAGATACCGTGGACCTTTTTTCTTTTACCGAAAGACTCTTATTTTGTAAGGTATTTTCCGGTGTTCTCACGCGGGGTGTGTCGCTCCTGCTGCTGTCAACAACAAGGAAGTGTCAAGATGGCTCCGAGCGGACTCAAAGCCATTGCTAACGAGAGTAAGCCCGTTTAATAGCACACTACTGTTTGTTTAGCACACTTAAATCAAGTTTTCATTTGCCGCAGGGCTTAAATATTGAGATATATAGCCCTGTCATCGTGATACTTGCGGAAACAAGTATTCCTTGAGCGCTTGATACGTCACCAAGGACCGAACTTCCGTATAAAGATGCTCAAGTAAAGATTTTAAGTATCTGTAATGCAACAAAAAAACGACTTGAGGACACTTATAAGGATTTTTGCCAGTTTTTTATTATATGGGTGTTTTCCTAGACCCATTGGTGTTATTTTTGTGTAAGTTTATCATGTTTTTATGTGACTAGTTTGGTCTTGTGATCATCCTCAGGTTTTACATTGTAAAAACTTACACAGAATTCTTCGTTTTATATAATACGTTTTTAAACTTGGTGTATAACCTTTTTCATATCTCTAGCAATAATATCACAGATATTTGTTGTTTTTCGATTTGCCGCTTTATTGATTTCATTCAGTTCGTTTTGCATTCTGGGCCATTTTAAGACACTAACACAAGGGATGGCAGCAGTTAGTGCCTAAAAGAGCAACATGTTTCAAGAAAGAAAAAATATATATAATTGTACATGTTATGGAAGTTGGGGAATACTTTAGTTAAGACTCCTGAAGAAAACAGATTGTACCCCGAATATAGTTTTTGGCTGTAAGACTGAAGTAGCACAAGGCAGATTTGATGCTAGAGTTCACTCTTCTCATATAACTTGACTAAATCATAGGTTTTTACATTACTTTTATAGCCCATTTCACACAAGTGGTACTGATTCTTAAGGTAGTTTATTGAAAAGTGTAATAAACTATGTTTGTGTCTGGCCCTTTTATTGATCTTGAGCTACTGCTGACGTCTTAGATTAAGTTATCTCCCATTATTGAAAGTTGCTTTCTGAGACAGTCGCTTCAGTTTGATTGTTGAGTTGAACACAACAGTCATTTAGAACTCCCACTGACCATTTAACTTACCTGAGAACACCAATTAAGGCCTTTACTCGTCTGAAGTCAGGTTAGTATTCACACTAGATTCGTTGTGTGCTTGTAGAAATCCTGAGTGGAGTCATCAAGAGTGTGAAGAAGGATGGAGAATGGAAGGTAAGGAAATCCGTAGAGAAGAGCGGTTTGCCTTGATCCACATCGAAGCAATTCATTGACGATCTTTGTGTGTGTTTAGGTTCTCATTGTGGATCACATGAGTATGCGGATCCTGTCCTCATGCTGTAAAATGTCTGACATCATGGCTGATGGAGTTACAAGTGAGTCTTATGAAGTCCACGTTGACTCTGAGTGATGTATACCAACCGCAGTGTCTTTAGGATTAAATGGTTGCTAGGAGGATGAACAATATGGTTGCTAGGGTTCGCCCATCAAAGGTCACATTAAGTTCCCATCGACACTAAGTTATATAAACCAATCTCTATGACTATGAATTCCCGGAACGATTATGAAAATATTATTTTTGGTTGCTAAGGTAAATAGTTTAGTAGTGGCCAGTAAAGGAATTTAAGTTTATCATTTAACTACAAGAGATTTAACCAACATAAATGTTTGTTTGATATCCCAATGCCATATAATTGATCATTAGTTTTGTTGTATAAACCAATCTCTATGACTCTGCATTTCTGGCAACATATAATAGATACTCTTAATAATTTCTAAGGAAAACTATTTTATCACTGTGGAGTGGCCATCAAAGGAAGTTACGTTTCCCATTTAATCTTTGAGCGATGTACATCAACGTCATTAATAATCTAAAATAGTTATTCACTGGTTGCAAGGATAAACAATTTGGTTGCTGAGGAACACCAGGCAAAGTCACGTTAATGTCCAATTAACACTAAAAGTTGAATAAACCAATCTCTGTCTCTATGAATCTGAACAGTTATGTATATATGGTTGCTAAGGTGAAATGTTTGGTCATCGCGGAGTGGTCGGCAATGTATAACATGTTTCTCATTTAAACTGAGTGAGTCATGTATATCAAGATCAATGTTTATTAGATTTTTTTAAAGCCATATAATTGATCACCTTAAATGCTTGCAAAGATAATCAAATTGGTTGCTAGGGAGCACTCACCAAAGTATAGTGCCATAGGCATTATAAGTCATATAACCTTACCTCTACGTCTCAACTAATTTCTCAAAATAATCTACATCTCAACTACGTCTCAAATCAGTTTAAGAAATGCTGATATGCTTAATGCTTGTCCATAACAGTTTAGCTGCTTAGAAGTGGTCAGAGACAGTAATTCAATGGTAAAATCCTTTGTCGCTACATAAATTGAGCCTCAATTCTCAAAATGCATTTTATTTTCAATTAGAATCTGTTGCTCTCTCAAATTGTGAATCAAGGGATGTCCAGTGACGAAAAGGAATATTAATTCTGAAAGTCGTTAAGCGCCTATGGTAATGTTAAACTCTTTGTAAAACACAGGGTTCAAATATTTTGGTATATTTTAGCATAAAGAGCTCAGCCTGTTGTGATATTTGTGCAATTCACACTTGGCACATGGTACACTTGGACAGTTTGAAGCCATTAATTTTCTTTAGGACTTACCCATGAAGCAATAAATACCCGATTTCTTAAACAAGAATCACAACAATCCCATAATCACCTCAAATGAGTTGACATGTGGCCTATTGGCCTTTGGCAAAGCATGCAGGACTAATTATGTTTTGAAAATCTTGGAGAGGAAAGTAACATAGTAGACCTTTCCAGGTTTTAATATAAGCACTGGCCTCACATCACTGATAGTTTGTCAACATTTGCTTTTTAAGATTTATAAGAAACACAAAACAAGATGGTTTGAAGACTAATGGAAAATGTATTATCCATTTATCCGCTAAAGTTCCCCAACAATATTGAACATTAAACAAACCAGTTCAGAACGAATGAAGGATGTGACAGAAGACAAAAGCAAATCCATTAAGCCGGATTGTAATCATTGTGGTTTCTTTTCAGTTGTGGAAGACATCAGCAAGCGAAGGGAACCCATCCCCAGTCTGGAGGCCATTTACCTTATCTCCCCTGTGCCACAGGTCTGTCATCTTTTAAGTCTGTGATATTTATCTCCTTGTTGAGAGAGTTGTTCTGTCATTGCAAAGCTATTCACAGAACTACCAAAACAGCACATACCTTAATTCATTAACCTTTTAAGTTCTACAGTCTTTAAAACATTTAAAATAGAATCTTCTCAAATGTCTCATGACTGTATATAACATGGATGTACCATGAGTGACGTTTTCCATGAGGGGTAATGGAATTTTTTGCCAGCTATCACTTCCTGCTAACCAATAATGGGTCCAGAGAGGCGGGACATCAGGTGTCAATCTTAATATACCTTAAACTAACAAATTTAGTCTTCATTAAGATCAAAACTAGCAATCTGAATAAAAATAAAAACTTTGCAGCAACAGGGGTGCAAATATGATTTTTCAGCTCCAAAGCATTTTTAAAATTGGAGTGAATGACAACCTACTCGAAGTTTCGTTATGCAAAGATGAACAATAATTGAACTTCTAAAACATCACAGACCCTGTGAGTTCCTTTTGAAATACTTTTTCAGTGTGTGTGTTTAAACATTTTCACAGGCATAAAATGAAAATAGATGAAATAGTGAAATGGGGTTTTTTTATGAAAGAAAAAAGTTTTTTTTGTTTCTTTGCAAAAAAGCTACTCTCTAACAGTTTTGACAGGCAGCAGGCTTAAAAACATGAATTATCCAACCAGTTGTCAAAACAGAGAGCAGCAGCAGCTGAGTGATTGGGTTAGAGATCTGCTAACAGATAACTATAATTAGAGTTCTGCTTTTTGATAACTATTTTAGAATACGGGTTTCAGGTCTCTAAACTAGTGTGAAAGGGCTAAACTACAATTTGCATACCACAAAACACTCTTGGGAAATCCAAATTTGGTATCATCTGTGAGTTCAGAATCATGAATTTTAATAAATGTAAATAAATGTTTTCTCAACAACAACAACAACAAAAAAGAACTGATTGTGCTAATACATGTTCTTTGAAATCAGTCAGATAATCATTTAAATACAAATTACATTCAAACAAATGAACTTTTAACCTTGTAAAGCCCAAACCAAATTCTTTGAAACTGGAGGCTTTATTTGTCAATCTGAATGACAAAAAACTTAACAAAAAAAAATGTGAAAATGAGTTTCATTTTTAATCATATTGGATACATGTGGTCACAATGCTAAAAAAAACACAACAACACGGTGACGATGTGTAAGTTTTGTGTCATCATCATCGTCTTCCTCTAGCCCCTCCATTTCACTATTTTTACCAACCATGATTATTTTCGTAGCATCTTCCACGCAGTGGAATTTAATAATCTACAAGCACACATGCAGGACCACACAAAAAAAGATGATTATTTTATTGTATAATTTTATTTATTTGGGCTAAATCCTTGCTCCAAATGTACAATACGACTTATTGATGTTCAGCTATGTTTACAATGTATCATATTTAATAACAACATTTTCAACATGGTTTTACTAAAACCTAAATGATGAAATATGTATTTATTCATTAATAACCTTTATCTTTTAAAAACTGGTGAAATGTCTAATAACTGCCTGTTTCTCTTTTCCAAAATCTCTCTCTGACAGTCGCTGGAAAGCTGCCTGGTTATTTAATTACTGCCCCCTGGTGTAATATATATATATATATATATATATATATATATATATATATATATATATATATATATATATATATATATATATATATATATATATATATATATATATATATATATATATATATTATATAATAGCAAGGATCAGACTTTATACATTGGGTTTTTCAAGAAATAAAAATACACGCTGATGCTGAAGAGAGCATAAAAACGTAACAATCAAATATTATACGTTTGGCTTTATAATATCATGTTTGTTTAAAGAATAACAAAAATATGATACTTTGTTAAAATAAAATTATTTGTTACTTTAGTGACATGATTGGAAGAAGATTAACCAGTGAGCTTTTATTTTCTCCTCCAGTCTGTTCACGGTCTGATCGCTGATTTTAAAGAGACAGGCTTCACATATAAAGCAGCGCACGTCTTCTTTACGAACAGTAAGACGATCGACTCATTTTCAGTCAGTCAGCTGCTTTTGTGGTTATT
The DNA here is from genome assembly GCA_900490495.1 of Danionella dracula. Classification (NCBI taxonomy): domain Eukaryota; kingdom Metazoa; phylum Chordata; class Actinopteri; order Cypriniformes; family Danionidae; genus Danionella; species Danionella dracula. The sequence continues at coordinate 8,360,495 of UELW01000322.1, forward strand.
GTATCGCTTTCCTGCTTTCAGCTTGTTCTGATGGACTTTTTGCTGATCTGGGAAAGTCGAAGGTTGCCAAGATCATCAAAAGTCTGAAAGAAATCAATGTGGCCTTTATTCCGTACGAGGCTCAGGTGTGTGGTAAACTCATGTTTTACAATATCTAAATGTTTAAATTTTTATTGTCATAAACTGGTTTTCTTAGACTGTGGTGTGGATGAACTATACCTCAACTGTACTGAATTAGTTTACTTTTAAAATTAAATCAGGGCTGTGATGAGTCAGTTATGTTTTGAAAAAAGTACACATCTAATCAGAGCCCCTCTGACAGAAAGTTGAGCTGGATTTGACGTTCATTATTATTAGGTCATGTGACCACCGGTTTGGAGAAATGACTGTGAGCTTACTGAAATATAGTTTTAAAGAAAAAGTGTACATATATTTATTTAAATAAAAGAAATATGACATAAAGTAGATTTGAGCATGATTAGTATTTAGGGTTGCAAAGTTTATTGCAATTATGCATTTTGGAACTATTGGAATATACTTAGAGAAAATTGGAAGCCTTACAAGATTTTATGAGATTTTACAGGAATTATTTAAATTATGTAGAATATTTGAGGAATCTTTATGAACTGATTATACAAATTTAACTGTAAACATTTTGGTCATAAGCTGGCAAACTAATGCAGAGTTCAGAATGCAAAGTTGTGCCCTGATATTGACTTGCAGACAAGTTCCAAATTCTGAAATCACAGGTAAATTGGCTCTTGGTGGAAATTGGTGGATCATAGAATATAAACAGAGCAGCAACTGAAAGCTACCCCAGAGAGTCCTGCAGTATGAAAAGATCTGTGACACGATTACAATGAAAGTCATGCAGTTTTAACTCTGCCTAATGCATATTAAAAATGACATTTATGAGTGATTTTAATTCGCTTTAATTATTTTATTGAACGCACAAGCATAAATGTTTAATGTAAGATAATATTAGTACTTTAATAATATAAATCAAATCTATTTACACAAATATCAAAACTTACCTGATATTATGTAGTATTAAAATTTTTGTAAATTTCCTTATCGCAAGCAATAAGTTATTTCACTCCAAACGTTCACCATGTTTCATGCTGAAGTTTTCTATAGTAGTTTGGATCGAAAAATAATTTAACCTTATAAAATATTTTAAAAGCATCTCTCCAACACTGTTGTAGAAATGAAGATCAATGTCAACGCAAAGAAGTCCAATTTCCACAAAACAAGAGAAAGTTCTAACTTAAATTTATTAACATAAATTTTAAATATACAAACGAAAGGAAATTGGACACAAAGCTCTATTTGTAGATCCAAGGCAAAACACATTCAGAACTGTGCTCTCTAACACACCTAACCCCGAGTCTGGGTGCGAGGTGATGTCAGAAAAAGATTTACAGTCTCTTAATACAGAACATCTGTGGTTAACCTGACCAAACTTTGGTCCAGTCGACCACAGATTTCAGCTTACATGTTTTCTTTTGTTATCAAATCATCCACAGAAGGAGTTCCCAAACAGCATTCCAACATTCTTACACATTTACCAAAACAACTGATTTCCTCATTTACTCTTCTGCATTTACCTTTGTAACCTTTGGCGACCCTTCAGTTTAGTAAATTCACAGTTTAATCCCATTTGCTTCTGTCCATTGCCATATTTTCCAAAAAATTTCTATGTATTTGTATTTTAATTGTATTTTATTTACTTTTTAAAAGTATCATATTTATTCACTATATACTATACATATAAATAGTGTTAGTACCAGGTACAGATCGCACTGGAAGTTGAAGTTGAAGTTGAGGTGGGTGAAAAACAGCTTAAGAGGAGAGTCACCCTCTCTGCTTTTTTTCACATCAGAAACATGAATCTTTTCCACCCCTTCCTTTCAGTGAAACCCACATCTACTCTTGTTCACACTTCAGAAATAACTTCTGCGATGTAATTTTCTTTGGGTACCTCCTAATCACTTAACAGAATTCAACTCGTTCAAAAAAACAGTTGCTAGAGCAATTACCAAAACCCTCTAATCTGAACACATCACACCTGTCCTGCATCACTTGCTAGTTATGAATTAATTTGATTGGGAAGTAGCAGAGTAAATTATCTGTAATTATTAGGGGTCGAGCACCGAAGGTGCAAGAACCCTATTGTTTTTCGAAAAATTCTTATTTTTTTTTTTTTTTTTTATTATTATTCTTTTCCGTCTTTCCGGGGACTTTTGGGTACCTGAACATTAACGAAAAGTCACAGATTTTTGCACACGCCTCAGACCTGGTGAAAATTTACGTTTGATTGTGTTTCGAAAAATGAATAGTAAAAAATGGCTCTATAGCGCCACCTAACGCGTTTGTGCAGCTGTTGCGCAATCAGTTTGTCGTAGGCGGATGAAATTTGGTACAGATGTGTAAAGTACCAAGCTGCAACTTTTGCTAATATAAAACCTGTTTCCAAAATCGACAGGAAGTCGGTTATTTCGCAAAAACCTCTAAAAATGGGCGTTTTTGCTCGTTCTACTTTTTGACGACCTTCTCCCACAGATTTTATCTAAACATCTCCAAACTTCTTGGGTATCATCATAAGGCATACGGCAAGTGAAATTGAGAAGCTTTATTGACTATCATAAAGTATGTGGTCGTAGCGGCGGGCCAATGTCCAAATTTCGGATCGAAACAGGAAGTTGTTATAACTCGGGCATAGAATATCCGATCCGGCTCAAACTTGTTTCATTCTCATCGTAGTCCAAGCCCGAGAACAGGCATACAACAACGAACATAATCCGTTATAGCGCCACCTAGTGGCGAGCATTGAAAATCAGTTTTTCATAGTTTTAACCTTCTATTTCAGGCAGTGTATTGCATACACTCTTAGAACTTGTCGCATGCGTGTAGGACCCTAAGACCTACAAAAAAGTTCATTGGGTCGAGTTTCAAAACCGAACGGAAAACCGGATATTTTAGGGTTTATGTAAAAAACGCAGACTTCATACTTTGACGAACTCCTCCTAGGCGAAATGTCCGATCCAGCTGAAAATTGGTGTAGTTAGTCGTAAGGCATTAGGGGAAAAAAGTTATCAAAAGCTAAGAAGTACGTCAAACGGCCTTGGGGTGGCGCTCTATAGCGCCACCCAAAGCGGTTTTGTAGCTGTTGCGCAACCAGTTTGTCATAGGCTAATGAAACTTGGTACACATATGTAAATGACCAAGCTGCAACTTTTACTAATATAAACCCTGTTTCCAAAATCGACAGGAAGACGAATATTCCACAAAAACTTCAAAAAGTGTGCATTTTCGCTCGTTTCAAACTTTGACGAACTCCTCCTAGGCGAATGTCCGATGAAGCTGAAAATTGGTGTTTTTTCTCATAACGCATTAGGGAAAAAAAGTTATCAAAAGCTAAGAAGTACGTCAAATGGTCTTGTGGTGGCGCCCCAGGAAAGTTCAACCTTCAAAATTGTGCAAAAACAATTTACATATTTTGGACTTTATCTCCGTTCGAGGTAATCCGCTATCAACAAAAATAGCCTGCCATGATTAACCTTGTCAGGTTGAACAAAAGGATATGCATCACTGTGACTGCGCTCCAAAAATTGGCTGTACAGCGCCCCTTTATATGTGACCAAAAACATCGCTTTAGCTGTTTTTTAAAGCTGTTGCTCAAGCAGTTTGTCGTAAGCGAATGAAATTTGGTACACATGTGTAAAGTACCAAGCTGCAACTTTTACTAATATAATCCCTGTTTCTAAAATCAACCGGAATTGAGTTATTTCGCAAAAACCTCTAAAAATGGGCGTTTTGCTCGTTCCACACTTTGACGAACTCCTCCCACAGATTTTATCTAAACATCTCCAAACTTCTTGAGTATCATCATACGGCATACGGAACCTTAAAATTATAACTTTTTTTCAGCTATCATCAAGTATGTGGTCGTGGTCGCAGCAAAGGTCAAAATTTCGATTTGAAACAGGAAGTTGTTATAACTCGGGCATAGAATATCCGATCCGTCTCAAACGTGTCTCATTCTCATCGTGGTCCAAGCCCGAAAACAGGCGTATGACAACGAACATCATCCGTCATAGCGCCACCTAGTGGCGCGCATTAAAAGCGTGTTTTTGATAGTTTTACGCTTCTATTTCAGGCACTGTATTGCATACACACTTAGAACTTGTCGCATACATGTAGGACTATAAGACCTACAAAAAAGTTCCTTGGGTCGAGTTCCGAAACCGAACGGAAAACCGGATATTTTAGGTTTTGAGTGCAAAAATATAGACTTCATACTTTGACGAACTCCTCCTAGGCGAAATGTCCGATCCGGCTGAAAACTGGTGTGGTTATTCGTAAGGCATGAGTGAAAAAAAGTTATCAAAAACTAAGAAGTACCTCAATCGGTCTTGTGGTGGCGCTCTTTAGCGCCACCTGAAGCGGTTTTGTAGCTGTTGCACAACCAGTTTGTTGTAGGCAGTTGAAATTTGGTACACATATGTAAATGACCAAGCTGCAACTTTTACTAATATAAACCCATTTTCCAAAATTGACGGGAAGACAGATATTTTGCTAAAAGCTCAAAAAGTGTGCGTTTTCGCTCATTTTAAACTTTGGCAAACTCCTCCTAGGCGAAATGTCTAATCAAGCTGAAAATTGGTGTGGTTACTCATAACACATTAGGGAAAAAAAGTTATCAAAAGCTAAGAAGTACGTCAAATGGTCTTGGGGTGGTGCCACAGCAAAGTTCACCCTTCAAAATTGTGGAAAAAAATTTACATATTGTGGTCTGTATCTCTTTTCAAGATAATCCACTATCAACAAAAACAGCCTGGTATGATTAGCCTTAACAGGCTCAACAAAAGAATATGCATCACTGTGACTGCGCTCCAAAAATTAGCTGTACAGCGCCCCTTTAAATGTGACCAAAAACATCGCTTTAGCTGTTTTTTAAAGCTGTTGCTTAAGCAGTTTGTCGTAAGCGAATGAAATTTGGTACACATGTGTAAAGTACCAAGCTGCAACTTTTACTAATATAATCCCTTTTTCTAAAATCGACTGGAATTCGGTTATTTCGCAAAAACCTCTAAAAATGGGCGTTTTGCTCGTTCCACACTTTGACGAACTCCTCCCACAGATTTTATCTAAACATCTCCAAACTTCTTGAGTATCATCATAAGGCATACGGAACCTTAAAATTAGAACTTTTTTCAGCTATCATAAAGTATGTGGTCGTGGTCGCAGCCAAGGTCAAAATTTCGATTTGAAACAGGAAGTTGTTATAACTCGGGCATAGAATATCCGATCCGTCTCAAACGTGTGTCATTCTCATCGCAGTCCAAGCCCGAGAACAGGCTTATGACAACAAACATCATCCGTCATAGCGCCACCTAGTGGCGAGCATTAAAAGCGTGTTTTTGATAGTTTTACGCTTCTATTTCAGGCACTGTATTTCATACACACTTAGAACTTGTCGCATACGTGTAGGACTATAAGACCTACAAAAAAGTTCATTGGGTCGAGTTTCGAAACCGAACGGAAAACCGGATATTTTAGGTTTTGAGTACAAAAATATAGACTTCATACTTTGACGAACTCCTCCTAGGCGAAATGTCCGATCCAGCTGAAAACTGGTGTGGTTACTCGTAAGGCATGAGAGAAAAAAAGTTATCAAAAGCTAAGAAGTACCTCAATCGGTCTTGTGGTGGCGCTCTTTAGCGCCACCTGAAGCGGTTTTGTAGCTGTTGCGCAACCAGTTTGTCGTAGGCAGTTGAAATTTGGTACACATATGTAAATGACCAAGCTGCAACTTTTACTAATATAAACCCTTTTTCCAAAATTGACAGGAAGACAGATATTTTGCAAAAACCTCAAAAAGTGTGCGTTTTTGCTCGTTTTAAACTTTGACGAACTCCTCCTAGACGAAATGTCTAATCGAGCTGAAAATTGATGTGGTTACTCATAACACATTAGGGAAAAAAAGTTATCAAAAGCTAAGAAGTACGTCAAATGGTCTTGGGGTGTTGCCACAGCAAAGTTCACCTTTCAAAATTGTGGAATTTTTTTTACATATTTTGGTCTGTATCTCTTTTAAAGATAATCCACTATCAACAAAAACAGCCTGGTATGATTAGCCTTAACAGGCTCAACAAAAGCATATGCATCAATGTGAGTGCGCTCCAAAAATTGTCTCTACAGCGCCTCCTTCCTGCCCCCTTAAATGTGACCAAAAACTTCGTTTTAGCTTATTTGACCCATTGAACATGTTAGAAAGCCCCCAAAATTTGTTCGAAGGTCATGTTCAATAATTATAATAAATGAACACTGTCACTGAAATCGTATCTTGGACGACAGCTCTGCAGCGCCCGCTTGAACGCAAAAAAAAGCTTAACACAGAATTTAACGAACTCCTCCAAGGAAAATTTACATATCGAGCTGATTTTTGGTCTGGTGACTCTTAAGGCATTTGGGACCAAATGTTATCAAAAACTTAGAAGTTTATCGCACGGTCTTGCTATGGCACCTTAACGAACTTGACCTTTTTTAAAAGTGTAGGGCTAAATGGATTTGTTACTGTAGCACTCGCATACTTTCACCAAACTGTATGAACAAATTATGGAGTTACGAGCTTACCCTTCTGACAACTTAAGTTGCTATGCTTAAGTGACGATACGGTTATAGCGCCACCTACTGCCTGTGTATATTTGTGGCTGTATCTCCCACATACTTCATCCAACGTACGTGAAAAAACTGAAGCGTGAAAATCTTGTGATTCTGAACAGATTGACATGCTAATGTTATGCTAATCTTATGACACTGACTCTTGTTTTTATACGTGTTGTTTGTGTAACAATAAGGATCGTCTTTAAGTTTAAAGATTTGTAACGTTGGATACTAGGTAAAGTGCCTTTTCACCTTGTTTCAAGCTCTCGACGACGACGAGTGAAAAAACTCGAAAGGCCGGGAGGCGGTGCCTTCGCTTCGCCGGACGCATCGTGCGAGACCTCTCCCATCGCTGCTTGCAGCTTTAATATGGTCTTGCAGCTGTAATAATAAATAATAATACCCTCAATTTATATATTGTTTATCCAGACGCTTTGCAATGTTCACAGCATTAATCGTTCACTCTACATGCACACTCTGGTTGTGAATAGCAACCATGTACATTTAATTGCAGAACTAACAAGCTAGCGTTTTAATTGCCATTATCAATATATTAGCATGATGGTATAATAACAAAAAAATCATAAGTGGAGAAAAATTACGATACAAGATAATTATTTGCACTGCCAAAATGTGTTATTGCGATAGGCTTTATCACTAATGACATAATGTCAGTTGTGGGTTTTATGGTAGAACCTTTTTCCTTCTTTTTTTTCTTAAAGTTGTTTCTAGCCCTAGCTGTATGTCCAGGCACCTCTGATTCCTGTCTTGTTGTCCCGCAGGTGTTTACTCTGGACAACCCAGCGTCCTTCCACACTCTCTACAGCCAAGCACAGACCAACGTCGATGAGCGCAGCCGGTTGATGGAGGCCATGGCCGAGCAGATCGCCACGCTCTGTGACACACTGAAGGAATACCCTGCCATCCGTTATCGGCAGTAAGATTTCTCGCAGACTCGCAGACATACGTGAATGACACAAATAAAAGGAATATTACTCCTCGTATGGTTCCACAAGATTCATTTTTAAACACCAATTTTAAATAGAAACAACAGACAAGTGCTTCCAATCTCATTATTCTTTACTTGAGCATTCATGAATAATACATTCTACAGAATTCTGTTGATTATTCAGCAGCGGCCACCTCTTATCCACTCCTAGACTAGACTTAAAATATGCCGACAAATTAATTCAGTTTCGTCCCAATAAGATCTTGCTAGCTGGAGTTCCCATGAATAGATTTTGATTGGTTTCCAGTGTGTCTCCCAGAGTCTCAAAATGAAGGGTCTCCTTTGATCTCTGAACAGAAGAAGCACTAATAACAGAATGCCTATACACTCCCTGACACACTTAAATCACACAGTTTTACTACTAATACGCAATATTCAACTTACTGTAGAAAATATAATGTAATTATTAAAGGAACTATTAAATTAACCGCTCAACATATACTGATATATATATTTATTTACGAAGTCTCTCATTGATCACACTATGACAGGCTGCTCTAACACATTTAAAGTTTGTGACGAAGATGAGTTTATGCACAGGTAAAACTACTTATCAATTTGTTGAACAATGAGTGGAATACTCATAGACGACTAAGAATAAACCAAATTATAAAACACTGTTACAACTTACAAGAAAGTCAAACAAATAGAACTAAGTAAAATAAGTCAAAATGAGTCAAAACAGTAAATAGAAAAACTGTCTCCTTTGGCAAACAGCAGGGTTTTAATTTTTTGTTTGGAAGCAAAGGGTTTGTATCTGATTTCAGAGGTAAGGTGCCTACCTTCTCCTGTAGCATCTTGACTTGCTTCATTGCACATGAAAATACAGGGGTCTCAATCATAAACCTTGCCTACGAAATGAAAAACTATTTATACAGTACATACTCCTGGATTGATAAAAACACAACTTGAAGTGAACATGAATTATTAGTAAGAAACAGTTGTACCTTGTTTATGTGTTGTTTTGATGATATTCTGCCATGCGCACATATTGTTTTTAAACACTTTTACACTTTGCATGTTTAAATTAGGGCTGACATTCCATAACATATTTAATCACATGGGCCATAAAACAGTAATTTAATTATAATTTAAATAAATGTTGTGAGTGGGCTTGGAAAAACAAAAAATCTATGTTTATTACTAATAGTAAATTTAATACTTAAGTTTCAAAGGAAATAACCCTTGTGAGTAAACCATTGTCAGAAAAAAAAATGATATGGTATTCCGTGAGAACTTCAGAACACAGAATCAGAAAAGCTCATTCTTTGTTTTGATTCAGACAGTTTCACTATTAGGTCAATTTTTAAGAACAGTGTTTAAACCCGTCCTGTTATTTCTCAGGGGTCCAAAGGAGAACTTCAACCTGGCTGAGTTGGTGATGGACCGGCTGAATGCTCATAAAGCCGACAACCCCAGCATGGGAGAGGTTATTGATCTTTTATCATTGTCTGATCACACGATTGATTATTTCCACTGTCATTTCTAGTCTTCTCAATCTGACTTTTTCACTCGGTTCTCTCCGTATTTCTCCCTCTCTGTTCTATCAGCTGGTGTTTTCCTGAGCTCCAGGTGGGTGGCCTTGTTAATCTCCCTTTCTCGTTTCGCTCTTCCACTTCTATGTACTTCATCCATGTGTTTACATGTGTATTTAATGTAAAATTTTAAAGGGTAGCTGATTGTGCAGTGCTTATTGTAAGCTGCAGATTTAATTGTTTTATCTCTCAACTGAAATTCTGTGACGCAGGGGACAGATAAAGCTCGCTCTCAGCTGCTGATCGTGGACCGCGGCTATGACCCCATCTCCCCAATCCTGCACGAGCTGACCTTTCAGGCCATGGCCTACGACCTGCTAGACATTCAACAGGACATTTACCGGTGAGTGACCCGTAAGTTAATCCTTTAAGCTCGCAGGCCACTTTTATGTTTTTACGCCGAGCTTTCCCCTCATAGATTGTTGTAGGAACACAATGTAGGCTGTTTTGAAGGAAACCCTTTGATCTTTTGCAAAATACATCTGGTTCAAAACGTTTTTTATGTTATGCTGAAATAGATACATCTTTAAAGAGGTGTATTTTTATAAGATGATATTGAAGAGTGTTTTATTCTTAAATTAAAACTCTGCTGGCTAAAACCAGTTTCAGCTAGCTTTGCTGTTTGTTATTTTTAGTTTTGTTAGTATTGTAAATTATCTTCTTTTTTTTTTCTTCGAAGTTATCCTTATCTTACTGGAAGTTATTGAAATTGAGGTCAACTGAGATGACTGGGTGTTTTCATGTTGAGACGTAAAGAGTCTAGGGTAAATTTAAAACGTTTAAAAATGTGGAAAGTGAAATGAATAAGAATAACACAGCAACAGGAAATGCCATGCAAGATGCTCAAAGTTATCTATTTAGAAGCAAAACGTCTTGAGACACAATGCTAAGCCAGACCCAAGCTTCTCGAACCTAACTCTGCAGTCTCTTTATACGCAAAATAAGAAGAGTTGTTGACCATCGATTTGCCGGTGGATTGATGATGTAATCATGTCGGAAGCACCCAAACCAATTGGTGGAGAATGGGTAGAGCTTTAACTCAAGTCAAAATATGACTGTCGGTGCTGCGCAATTTCCACCGTACCTCCCTGACACGCTGCCCGAACTCCGTGCCCAAGCTCCACAAATGCTCTCTATGTTCGGGAGCAAATATCTGTGCGAGCAACTGTTTTCGTTAATGAAGATGAACAAAACACCGCATAGGAGTCGTCTCACCGATGAACACCTTCATTCAGTCCTGAGGATTTCCTCTGCGCAGAGCCTGACTCCAGAAATTGATGCACTTGCATGTAAAAAGCGATGCCAAGTATCTGGCTTGGACCCATGTGCATCATCAGAGTAAATGAACAGTGAAAAAAATTAAAATGGATAAATCTTATTTTATTTACTGATGGCATGGTCTGTTCAAAGTTGAAAGAGATATTTTTTTTAGGTGTTGGCCTTGATGGTCTGTGATGAAAAGATTTAGGTTACAGTTAAAATGAATAAAGTTAAAGATATAGAAGCCTGATATTTTTTTCAGTTTTTTGTTTTTATTATTTTCTTAAACCTTTTCTGGTTTCAGTATTTAAGCAAAAATTCAATTGTAATATATGAGGATGGTTAATACAGTAGTTTACTGTATCTTAAAGATAATAAAAACATAAATAAATTAATTTTAAAAATTGGTCTGGCCCTCGACAATGTTCTTTTTTTAATTTTGGCCCTCTGTGATTTTGAGTTTGACACCCCTTATTTAGAGTAAGTCTTTCAAACCAGAAAATATTAACTTACAGGCAGATTATTGGTTTTACATTTAAAATTTACATTTATGCATTTGGCAGACGCTTTTGCCCAAAGCGACTTAAAGAAGGGGAGAGACAATATGCAATTTGTTACACAGATCTTAGCTCGCTCATAATAGACGGTGTATTAACTTATCATACCATATAAGGAAGAAAATAAAGACAGAGGAGGTAAAAAGTTTTTTTTTATAGTAGGTGTTCCCTGATTTTAAAACCTGTTCATAACAGGTTTTAGATTTGTTTGCATATATTCTGTCTAGCAACAGTTTCTTGTTAGAAGAAGAAGCAGGAGAGAGTGGTCAGTGATGTCTGAACTCTAAAACATGCTGTAATGCTTTGTTCAACTCTTAAATAAACCTTTGTACAATCTGGAAAAGCATTTCATTAAATTTTTTTAATTTTTATAAAATGATCAGAAATTGTTCCACCACTTCAACTCTATTTCATAAAGTTTGGTTAATTAGACAGTCCTAGCTTAGCTGATTGCTTAATTGGTAGTATTCCTACTGTCACATCTCTAGTTTCCTCAGAGCGGATGATTTGTCTATTTGTATATTTGTCATTTTAAATGCCACTCGTGAGCAAAATGAAAACACAAAAAAAATCATTACTATTTGAAAGTTTTCTCTATATCAATGGAAGTTAATTGAGGAAAAGTTAAACCCCTTTCAGATAAACGTAATAATAAATAATATAAAATTATTTTTCAAGGCTTTCCTGTTTATACTCTGTGAGAGGTTTACATTCTTGTTATGACCCCTGGTGGTAAGGAATAGGTTAATCTTCCATCAGTGATTACCTTGACTGGTTAATGACTGGTTGAATTCTTCAATCAGGTATCAAACGGCAGGGGTAGGGGAGACTCGAGACAAGGAGGTGTTACTGGATGAAGATGATGAGCTTTGGCTTCAGCTGCGCCACATGCACATCGCTGACGTCACCAAGTGAGGACTCTTAAAAAGAAGGGGAGCATGATTGTGGAAGAGTGTTTGGTGCTAAGATGTTTTGGTCTATGACAGGAAAGTGACGGAGCTGCTGCGGGTCTTCTGCGACAGCAAGAGGATGAACACAGACAAGGTATACACAATGTCTATAGTTTGAAGTATACTAGTATATAACTATATATAGTTTAAAAGCTGAAGTGTTGTGGCTCATTTCCTTTCAGGCAAACATCAAAGATCTGTCTCAGATGCTGAAGAAGATGCCACAGTACCAGAAGGAACTGAGCCTGGTACGATATCTCAGATCATGGTGTCCTTCTCACCTCACAGCCTGTTAACACACATGATCATTGTCACCTCTTCACCTCTAACCATCTGTTACCTGAACTGTCTATTTCTCAGTATTCCACTCATCTTAACCTGGCTGATGCCTGCATGAAAAAGTTCAAGAGCTCCTTAGACAAGCTCTGCGAGGTGGAGCAGGTGAGTGAAAATGATTTATAGTTAATTAATTTATTTATCTTATATTGTTCCATCCAATGGAGCTTTACATTCAGTGTAAGAAATCAAATGGAGTGTTAACATTTTTATCATAAAATAATGTGAAATGTAAAAACAGACAAACGAATCAGGTAACTCTGCAGTGATCTCCTGCAGCAACGGCTCTCATTCGTGTCTTATCTCTTAACCCTGTTTCCCTCATCCCTTGTTCAGACTAGCGATTGAGAGCTCTGAATGCTATCGTATGTCACTTATTGTTAAAAAACACTGATCACATCAACACGGAAGCCCTAAAAACATAAGTAAAAAAAGAATTTCAGTGAATATATGCTCTGAACTCTTCAATCTGTGCTTAGTAGGTGCGTCATGTGATGCGACAGGTCACTGTTAAATTCAGCTGAACTTTTGTCGGAGCAGAATCCAAAATTTCACCACGTAGACTGGGACTTGCAGTTTCGCACCATTGATTACGTCCCCATTGAAGTCATTGGTGCTTATTTTATAGTCTGACTGTGACCTTAAGCTCTGCACATGGTTGCATTCTGCAGCTGCTTTCTATTAATAATCAGCAGCACATTAGCAACCAACAGTTTCCCAGTTCACCTGGACGATAGCTGTTCAAAGAACCCAACCAACCACTCAATCTTGAAAGTCTCTTAAGGTTGTTCAAAACTGAAATTCCATCCCTCTGAGGACAAACCTGGTTGTGTGTAAAAAATAACAGCTGCTGTTAATTAGCTGCTTAACTCTTCACTCTTCACTCTTTATTCACTCATCTTTTACCCATGGTGTCAAAAATACGTTTAGTCCAAAAAACACGATGTTATATGGGAAGTTTAATTAGATTATTGACTTTTCACAGAATGGAAAGGAAGTGTTTGACCCCATGCTAAAAGTGAGCAGATCTTCGCTCTCTTTAAAAGATACTTTACACTTCCGGATCATGAGAGACATCTATCATGTGACTCTTTATTCTTTTCAGAGGTGTATGGTTAATGACGTCACCGAAGTTGCTTTATGAACAAAAATCTGTGAGGGATTTGGGAGGGTTAGCAACCGTTCTCAAAATCATAACAAACTAGATGCTCCCAGTCTGAGATTGAACATAGAAAACCCTAGTGGTGTGTTTATTATTTTCTCTAAATGCTCCAAGTTAGCGTGAACACCCCCTAAATTGGTACCCTGAGCAACCTACCCAGGGCCTAAAACGGCTACTGTATGCCAGTGTTGTCCCCTGAGCAGCATCAAAGGGAAAGGAACGTCACTGCAACAAAACTAAATAGTAAAGAAGTGAAACTAGTGAAAAAGCCCCCTGCAGAGAAAAAGAGCGATCGGATTTCAATTAATCTAAATATGTGGTGGACCTGAGACGAACCAAAACTGCAGACACAGAAGCAAAAAGGAACCAAACTAGTGGTGTGAAGGTACGCTTAGACAATTGTACAATGCAGCTACCCACTTCCCTGGGGCCAATAAGTCACTTATTGGATTGATCGTCAGGTCTGAGACCTCTTAGATCTTTACCAAAACATCTTTAGTTGTGTGTCTGTGGTGAACAAAATTATTCTCAACATCTGGTTGAATATAGATGGTAATATTTGCTTATCAAAACATTGCATTAAGATGATGTATTAAGAGTTTAAACCGTAATCTCAGTGCTATGTTTTAAAGCCATATCGAGTGAGTCCACATTCAAGCGTATGTTGAGAAGATCAACAGTTTAAACTTGAGTTTTCAGAGTCTATTGCTGCCATTCCTTACCATGACTCTAAATCTAAGCTTCTTACTTTAAATGTGTGCAGCAGCTTAGACCCCAAGCTGTGACCTTTTGAAGTGATATTGTACAGGAAGCTCTTGCATAAGCAATGAGAGCAGCGACAGCATGGCTGGACGTTGTAGAACATGGTGATCGGCAGATGGAGGTTTTCCACTAATGCATGGCTTTGTGTGAGAGTGAAGCTGTTAATAGCCATTTGTTAATGGCAGCAGGAAGCATGCATCACTGATGGGAAACACTTGAGAATCTAATGATAGATTATCTCCAACTTCCATCTCTTTTAGATCCATGTTTAGCACTGGAGTTGTTTTCTGGCATTGTTATGTAAATGTAAACATTGACATCTGCATCCCGACTGATGGCTTTGACTTTTGACTCCTTGGTTTATAAAACTCATATAGTGGTCTAAAAGCTTCTGAGATCATTAAAGTGTAATATACAGGTATTTGATAAACAATTAGAACATTGAGGGGAAGTCCATTTATTTCAGTAATTTGATTTAAAAAAAATTTGGTTAAGTTATATGTTTTTATTGGTTCAGTACACACAAATTAGATTTTTTTTTACACCAAATTATTAAATTTAACATACTTTTCTCTTGTTTTGTCTCAAAAGACAAACAAGTTAACACATTGGTTTTAAATTAAGTTTTTCTGTCATTATTGGAAAGAAACCTGTGTAAAAAAAGTAACAGTAGTTAAATATAATTACATAATAGCTATTATAATATATAATACTGCCTTCCCCCACAATTTTTCAAAAAACATAACATAACTTATGATAAACTATGTATTATGACCAGCAAGTTCAATTTCTCCATTCACTTTCAGGCCTGATTACGGTCACAATCAAGAAGTCCTTTAAATAAGACATACTTGACGAAGCGAAATAGACACAAAGATGTCCAAGAAAACAAATTAGAACTATCGGTCTGGAAAAGATAATGCGTTGTGAAAGAGAATGTCAGGGCATCTGTTTGTGACCACTATCCAAAGCAAATGTTACTTTTCAGAAGAGCGACGGTCCAAAACACCACCATTGAAATAAGGACTTTGGAGTAGTCAATGCTATTCAAAGTTTTGGCGTTTTATGCTCAAAATAGGCAAGCAAAATAATTTCAACATCCCTCTAACGCTATCATAAATGCTTGCTTGACAGTCCCAGTCTGCCTGTAACCAAAAACAAATTCTACATTAAAAATGTAATTCTATGTATAGAAAATGGAAAGCCTTAGATTCAGAAATGCACTTAGACAATATTTGTGAAATGTTGTGTACCCAATCAATTGTTCAGGCGTACCTAATAAAGTGGTCATGTAGCAAATAAATATTTAGAATATAAACTCGCACATTCTAAATGGTTTTTGCCACATTTTTGACAAATAGTTTTTTTTTAACACTGAGGCTAGTGTTTCTTAGTATTAAACACAAATTAATGTTTAATAGAAACAATAGGGTTAGAAAGGTAATGGATGAATTAGTTTAATTTGCCAAAGATAAATTGTTAATTATGATTGAATACTTGGGTAGTCAACCAGCCAGGCAGATAAAAAAAAAATTGTAATTACATCAAACATTTAAACAATTTTTTTGTAGTTTTCTTAGATTTGTATTTTTCTATTGTTATCAACCATAATATGAAAGGTCTCTGCTAAAGTTTTGTGACCTAAACAAACAGTAATAGTTCATTAGCAATACGGCCTTCTCAATTTTCTCATTTTCATATCTTATTTGTTGAAAGGATTTGGCCATGGGCTCAGATGCCGAGGGTGAGCCACTCAAAGATGCCATGAAGAGCATCGTCCCTATACTTCTCAACACTGAGATCCAGCCCTATGACAAAATCCGCATCATTCTCCTCTACATCTTCCATAAGAAGAAAGGTACAGTACCAATCGATGTGCTTAGGATTCGCTTAAAAAGGAGTTCAACAGGATTGGTTCTTCTTCTCAGGTATTGGTGAAGAGAACCTGACAAAACTCATCCAGCATGCAAATGTTCAACAGGATAAGAACATCATCGAAAACCTGCAGCATTTAGGTTGCCCCATCATCACTGGGGTAAGATTACAAAATAACAAAAATGATCAATCGTGAAAATTCATTTATAAAGAGCTTTTCTGACTTTCCAACAAACCATGAATTCCAACCTTGTTTTTCCTCAGTTCAAACATCTTTAAAAGATGAACACATGTGGAATGAGTTGAATTTTGTTTGAGTTGATTTTTGTTTACTTTTGCTTTTGTTTATGAAAATAAAACAAAGTCCTCCTGTTTAAGTCTTGATTGTTTGGAAGAAATAAATTGTTCCAAAGATAACAAGCATCCTAGAGCCCTATAGAATATACCAGACGTCTAGCTGCAGATGGGTATTGAGTTTATAGCCGGTGACCGCTATTGGAAGTCTATGCACAGAAGGCTATTGAACGTCTCGCTGCAGACAACCATGGGGCATCTAGATGTCTAGCCGCAGACACAGCCGTGGGACGCCTAGCCGCAGACACAGCCGTGGGACGCCTAGCCGCAGACACAGCCGTGGGACACCTAGCCGCAGACACAGCCGTGCGACGCCTAGCTATCAGCATTGTGACAATAATGCAATCACGGGAAAAAAAGCTCAGGATTTGGAGCCATTTAGCTTTTTACAAGTTTTGTGAAAAGACTCTTATTAGTGCACACATTCATGTCCCAACACCTTCCAAAAGTTTTGTTTCCATAATATTGCCTTCTAATAACCAAATAGTGCTGGAGAGCCAGTCAGAATCGTCCATCCCTCAGCCCATTGAATCGATAGTTTTTCTAGTTTGACAGAACCCTAATATAAGATCCTCCTAATGTCCTCTCTTGTACTTTTAAAGGGAGCTAATGCAGGAAAGTCTCTTCCAGACAGAAAAGAGCGCACCGAATCCACCTATCAGCTTTCACGGTGGATACCCATCCTCAAAGATGTGATGGAGGTCTGGAAATATCACAGAGCATGCATCATTATATTTTTGGAAGAAGGCAAAAATCTCAATTTACTTTTGATTTCAATTCATAGAACATCATTGATGACAAGTGTGACAGGAAGCAGTTCCCGTTCCTTTCGGACCCTGCTCCCATCAACACCACACAAACCACCGTCAGGTATCTGCAGCTCACACGTCACACGCTCAATCGGGTGAAGAATGTGATTGTTTAGCTCCTGTCTTCATGTGGGTTGAATCTCATTGCAGCAGTGCCCGGTTTGGACACTGGCACAAGAACAAATCAGCTACAGAGTATCGGAGCGGCCCTCGCCTCATCATCTTCGTGATTGGTGGTATGACACACTCAGAGATGCGCTGTGCCTACGAGGTAACCCGAGCCACTGAAGGAAGATGGGAAGTGCTGATCGGTGAGTGCACCAAACCTCTCACATCACAAAGGAATGAGTAGATTTTAGCTGAAAAGCTGAGAAACTCCAGTTGTGTTTTTGTGAATATATTAATTGTGCGAATCTAATAACTGTGTATGTATGTATGTATGTATATATACTCTGACTGGTGACTTTATTGGGTACAACTTGATAGAACCTGATTGGACTGCTTTTTGGGACCCATAATGTGCCAAGAAAACATCCCCCACACCGTTACACCACCACCACCAGCCTGATCCACTTACACAAGCCAGTATGAATCCATACTTTCCGGTGCTAGATCCCAAGTTCTGACCCTAGCATCAAATGCAAATCAAGACTTATCAGACCCCCTTCTCTCTCCATCTCTTTTTCTCGCCACTTCTTCTCTCTCTATTTCTCTCCCCCTTTCTTTCTCCCTCTTTTCTCTCTCTCCCTCTTTCTCTCTTATTTCTCTCCTAATCACGCTTACCCTTCTCTGTCACATGTCTTAGGAGTCTTGACATATTTTACTTTTTTACTACTAGTCAAAGCTACAGAAGAAAGAAATTTTAGATAAAAAAAATGGTTATGTCTATATGCCTTAATGCATTGAGTTGGTGCCATGCAAATTCACTGATTAGAATTTTGCGATAATGAGCAGTTGAACAGATGTGCCTAATAAAGTGGCTGGAGGGTGTATATTGACCCATTCTAACTTTTGTAAAACGCAATAAACATCAAACACCTTTTGATTAAAAAAAAATCTTTATCCAATCTTTATAGACATTATTCACAGTGAACTAAAAATGGGTGTTTTTTGATAATTCAAAAATTTCAAGGTTACCTTACACTGTTTAAAGCAACCGTTCATTTACTTGACTTTTTCCTTTCAGGTTCGTCACACATTCTTACTCCCACCAGCTTCTTGAATGACTTGAGGGACCTGGAGCCACCTGCAGAGAGCGTTTAGAGGCAGGTTCTCTGATAAACCGCCCCAAGCGACCTCTCAAAAGATCCAACTCACTGATCGCTAGCTATCTTTTAAACTCTGGTTTTAATGACACAGTTAAAGTTATGATTTCTGTATATATTTATTCACAACAGATGTTTAATTTAAAAAAGAATATATATGTGAAAAAATTTGAATTATTGAATCTAATTTTTTCAAAATTGTCAAGTATTGATGTGATTTCAGGGCTGAACACTGGAACCAATGATCACACTGGAAACGGTGTGTGGAGGCTTCATCTCACTGTAAAACTGTTAAGGAATTTACGATCGTATTTTGTCTCTTTCCAAGGTCCTGTGTTCTTGCTCTACGTGTTGGTGAAGGCATGCAAATTTGTCAGTACGTCTATCCTTGTGCACTTTTTCCTTTCTGTTACAATATATCTTATGTATTTTGTTAGCTCCTCTTTCCCAGAACTATTCAAATAAAATTTGTTGTACCTCATTTGTTTGGAATGCTGCAGGTTTTAGAATTAACATTCCATCTTAACAGTTTTTTAAAGGGTCACAAAACCCTTGTAAACAATTATTAGATTCTTAGAGATTTAACTGTGTTAACATTGTTTAGGAATATTTTAGTGATTGTGGTTTTATTTGAAGCAATTAACAGGTGTCGGTGAAATAATTAGAATATTGTGAAAAAGTTGATTGGCAGTAAATCCGTGAAACTTGTATATTCTGTTCATTCATCTCACATAGACTAATAATTTTGTTTTGTTTTGATGATTTTAACTTGAAAATTCAACCCAAAATTTAGTATCTCAGATAATTAGAATACATCGAGAAGGCTCAATATTGAAGACTCAAGACACCTGCAAAGATTTGTATTGGTCTATCGGTCTAGTTTTGTAAGCTACACAACTATGGGGAAGGCTGGTGACCTAACAATTGCTCAAAAGACTATTATTAACAACTTACACAAGGAGGGAAAGACACAGCAGGTCATTAGAAAAGATCCTGGCCATTCACAAGGCATCCACATTTATAGGATGTGAAGGGAAGATGAAAATGTGGGTTAAAAAAGTCTTCCAGTGCAAAAAATAACATCACCCTGGAGATAATTGTGAAACAAAATCCATTCAAAAAGTGGGATTGATCCACAAAGAGTGGACTGCAGCTAGTCAATGCTATAAGACCCACAGTTCCTTGTGTCAAGCACCTCATGAACAAGAGACAGCACCAGAAAGTGCCTCTTGCGGACTGACAATAAAAGGGACTGGACTGGTGTTGAGTGCTCCAAAGTTCTGTCCTTTGAAGAAAGGAAATTTTGTATTGTCTTTAAAATTCAACATCCCAGAATCTGGGAGAAGACAGGTACAGACTCCATGTTGCTTGAGGTCCAGCGTAATGCTTACAGTCAGTGATGGTTTGGGGTGCTATGTCATCTGCTGGTGTTGATTCACTGTTTAATGAAATCCACGCAACCATGTCGCAGGAAGTTCTTGATTTTAGCACTTGATTTTATTCTGAGCTGCTTGGAGAAGCCCGGCTGGGTTTCTCGATATCAGGAGGGGCAGAGTGATGGAATGTGATCAGGAGTGGTCATCACAGAAGTGGGCTTAGAAGAGTCTCTCTCCAGTCACATCATCGTACTCCTGGAGTGGGTATGACCGTCATGTGTTGGACCATTTCGGACCGAGTTCTCATGCTCCGATTCCATCTCATTCAGGTGTTCTAAGCCCATCAGCATCTGCTTGTGGGCCACAGTGAACAGGTCCTGCGTGGAGGACTTAGGAGATTCAGGGTGGAAGAGTCCAGAACTTTGGGGAACCGTTCAGCTGGAACAGGGCGGTTGGTTCATGTTGGGCAGTTTGGTGGATGGATCTTTCAGGGGATGTGTTTGTGACACATTGTGAAACAGTTTGTGACTGTTTTTCATTTTTGTTGTGTTCATGTGTGAGTAATGTTAATGTGGGGACACTAACCCATTTAGTGGGGGGCAGAGTATCTCTAAACCGCAGAACTTCTTGTGAGTGGTAACAGTGTTGAGTGTGTATGTAATGATCGCCCTGCGTGGTGATAGCGTTTTGCAAGTTAGGACCAAAAAAATCAGTAAAGTCAACTTTGGGCATGTTACACTGCAATGAGTGAAATAAAGTCTTTCTATAGATAAGTGCTTCCACTGAGCAGCAGAATCTCCACATGGGTGCCAGAAGTGTTATCTTCATTCATTTAGCAGATAGCGACCTGAAAGATCATCTGCAATATAATTGGGTTTTCACATGAAGCGGTTGCAGCTTGATGAGATTGTCGCACACTTTGTGCTTCAGCCTGGATGGCAACGGCGGCTTGGGAGATGTAAGCAGGGACAGCGATATTGGGAAGACGTCTGTGATCGTTTGATCGCGAAGTTTCTGGCTCGGAGAAGCCCGACTGGGCCGAGTGATGGAATGTGATCAGCCATGGACGAGCATCTCTCCCCTGTCTGAACATCTCTTGATTACCTTTGAAGCTGATTAAAAAGTTGATTTCTTGATATTTGTGACATTCTCAGCTCTTCATGTCTCTCTCCCATCAGTAAAGACAATTTTGCTAGTTTTGTTGAGCTAAAAAGACTTTATTTTTACTAATAAAGGCTTAATTTGACAGATGATTTCAATATCACATTTAAGTGAATAAAGAATTGTGCCTACTGTTAATAGATGCTTCTAGAACTAACTAAAAAACAATATTTGATAAATTACTACAGTAAGAACAAGTTTAGCACGGGTAGTGTCTAATATTGAGGGAAACTTCGTAAATGAATAAATATTAAATCGTTACATGAGTTTTCATTTGTTTTAAAACCTGATGGCTGTTGGGTTCTTGTGACTTGTATGCTGTATTTACTTCATCACCCATTGGGTCAGGTTTTGTTAAGCCTGTTGTCTGCAGAATTGCAGCAGGAATCCATTAATCGCTTTCATTGAGTAATGAACACAAACACAGACTTTTGCTGAGGCTGCATGCAGATATTGATGCCACACATGATAAAAGATCATCGCTGCCCGATAGAGAGAGGATTATCTGTTTTTATCTGGGATTAAAGATGAAGCTTCTCCAGGTTTCTAATGGCTCGGGGTTTATAGCCTATCACAAAGCTTTAAAAAAAACATGTAAAAGCTTCATCACCAGCAGACATCGGAGTTTACTCATGCTACCTCGCAAGTCTCCCACGATGTAAGTTTTGAAAAATTATTTACTGAAATTATTCAAGAAAAAGTTACTGTATGGGGATTCTATATTACTTCAATTATTTGCGAAGTAAATAGCAAGACAGAGTTTTCAACAAGGACTAAGCCGATGAAGATTGTGGAAATGGAAGTGACATCTCCATCTGAAAAAACTGAGGTACTTAATACTTTTTTCAAATGTTAGCACTTCCTCCAGGAACTCAATTGAGCCTGTGTTAGCAGGAGGATTCTGTTGAACTGGATCGATTGTTTTCCATCGTCTCTAATGGTCAGCATGGAAGAATGGACGAGCAGCGCTGCACTTTGGGACCAAAAATCACATCTCAACAAGTTTCCTCCACGACTGCTGGTAAGCCACAACACCTTATTTTCTGCTGTCTGTCTGTATAGAAAAAATATTTCTTTTTTCTGTAGGGAAAAAGTTTCCTGGAGTTGATTTTATAAGGCATTTTGAACCGTTTTTAGCAACCAGTTCCTGGGATGATGAAGTTTATGGTTTGTTTTGTTTTTTTGTTTGCAACAGTTTTGTGGTAATGTTCTTCTGGTATAGTGCTTCAGGTATAGGTGATCACTAGAAACCAATTTTACATGGGGTTCCTCAAGGCTCAATTCTTACACCTCTACAGTCCCTTTTTCAGGTCACGTGATTAAATAGTTTTTGGAAACCGAAATGGAGGTGTTTCTATTTATTTCTACGTGGCAGCATTTTTTTAAAACAGTTTCCTTCCGTTCCAGCAAAATGTCTCGCTGTTTTGTTTATGGTTTCACTTATACATATTATATTATGTGTAAATTATAATATGTATAATTGAAACAATAAACGCAGAAGCCAGAAATTTAGCTGGAAAAGAGGGAAACTGTTTTAAAACTATATATATATGTTTTTCACAGTCTTTGATTACCAATTCACTTGCATAGATTAACACACTGTTGATTTTCGCCATACTTCTTTTTTCCAAAGTTTATGCCCAAAAAAGGGTTTATACATGCTACCACTTTCCCAAATCCACAATTTAAAAAAACTAATTTTGTGTCTTTGCTATGCTGATTGAACTTTTGATTTATTTAGTCCTTTCTCCAAATTACTAGAGGCCCATAAACTAGATGGGCACGAACCAGAACTTTCTTACTTTAAATAAAGAGAAAACTGAAGTCAGTGATTTTGCGGTTCTCAAAGGGAACAGACGCCTGACCTCTAAGGGTTTTACAACTAAACATCAGATTAAGAATATCGAGGGGGATGCTGGATTCTGATCTGAGCTTCATCGGTCACGTAAGAGTAATAACTAAATCTGCTTATTATCATCTCAGAAAGATTTCAAGGATTACTTGCTTTGTTTTCAGTCAGGATCTAGAGAAACTAGTCCAAACTTTTATCAGCAGCAGGCTGGACTATTATCTCATAGCTTGTTTTCCCATTGACCATTAGACAGCAGCAGAGCACATAACTCCAGTCCTCTGGTTTCTTCTGTGAAGTGCAGAATAGATTTTAGAGTGCTGCTACTCGTCTATAAGTCTCAAAACAGCTCTCAACCTAAATACGTTAATTGATTTTTAATGTTTTATCTCAGTTTTTTTTGTTCTTATCTCTACCATTTTCTCTATACCGCTTCTATGCAAATAAAAAATCTCTCTCTCTCTCTCTCTCTCTCTCTCCTCCTCTCCCCCTCTCTAACAACATCAGCACTGCACAACATCTCCTCTATCTCTCTGCATTTGATATATTTATCTAGCTCTCCATCTCCCCTCTATCCTCTGTCTTTCTTCTCTCCACCACCCCTTCCTTCTCTCCTCGACCCTCCCATCCATCCGTCATCTCTTTCTCTCAATATCTATTAATTCTATCTCTCTCTCTTATCATTTTCTCACTTTCTCTCTCTACTCCATCTCCATTCTTTGTCTTTACCCTCACACTCATTCTCTCTCTCTCTGACTCTCTCTCATCTCGCTTTATCTCTATCTCAATTTCTCTCACTTCTCTCTCTCTGCTCTGTTCACTTTGTCACTTTTAATCTCCCGTGACCATCTCCTCGTTACCTCTCTCTCTCTCTCTCTAGCTCTTCACTTTCTTCTCTCTCTCTGTTTCTCACTGTCTTTCTAGCTCTCTGTCTTTCTCACTTTCTCTCTCTCTCTCTCGCTCTCACTTTGTCACTTTCTCTCTCTCCCGCTCATCTCCTCTGTCTCCTCTCTCTCTCTCTACATCTCCTCTCTTCTCTGTCGCTCTCTCCATCGTCTCTCTCTGCTCTCTCTCATTCCTCCATGAATACTTTTATCTTTTTCTTGCTGGCTCTCTGTGTAAACATAAATTCTGTATCTTTATCTACAAATAAGTACCAAAGAAGTCCTTAAATAATTGTTAGTACAGCACTGAGGTTACTCCAAAAAACTCCAGCTTTCATCTGCCACAAAAATTTGCCCAGACCGTGCAACAAAACAGGTGGGTGCATGGAAGAGGGTCTTCAGTCTCTGCCCTCCTTTTCTTTCAAAAATGTATCCCTCAGTATTTACATTTCATTTTTATGAACTCTTTCAGTTCAGAGAAATAAAATGTGTAAATACAATTTGCAGTCTCCTCGGACTGAATATGCATCTTTCATTCATTTGTTTCAGGCAAGGCAGAGTTGTCTGGAACTGAAAGGAGAGATATTTTAAGCTGTTGTCATGTTAACCTTGTACAAGAGATTGGAAAGTCTATTGGAAAGTTTAAAAAGATAAATTAACAAACCACAGTTTTGCTCCTTCCTTACACTGATTTAAATTAATTAAAATTTGAATGCGATGCACACCCAAACGTATATCTTTGGATTGAAGCGTTTTAAGAGATTTTAAGATTCTCCAACCTTTTCACTGACTCTCCTCAAAGCAAGATTCATTTTTAAAAGAGCATTTAAATATCTTCCATTCGTGCTTTTCAGTGTGAACATAACACAAATCAACTTGTTTTTTAGCTGTGTACTCCTACGATGATTGCATCTTTACATTCATGCATAATTTGAGCCGAAAAAAGCTAGTTAGTTGCTAGTTAAGAACCTAAAACCCAGAAATCCACTTTTAAAACAGCCTCGAGAGTAATCATGAGATGCTCATAGTGGTAGTGTAATGAAGCGTCTGTATTTAGAGCCAGTTTGGCAGATTGTGCCAAATACTGAGAAGCCTGCTGGACAACATCTTCCACAAAGTGCTCTGACTCCATCTCAAACTTTTAAGAACAGATAACTCTAGCCATCAAATTGTTAACATTATTAATGCTTAAACAGACACCATGAACATTCCACACAGTCAGAGAAGTATGACTCGAAAACATTGTGGAGAGGATGCTTAATCTATTGAAATTGTTAAAAATATTGTCTGCCTGAGGATACTATTATTTTTTTTTAAATGACATGAGTTATTTTTTTATCTAAAAGCCATAAGAATGCAATTAATGAACAGATTAGAAAATTACATGTAAAATGTGGTTATTTCTGGCTTGCACCAGCACTCGATCCTGAAGAGTTTTTCCGGTTCTTGGCCAAGACTCAGAGTTCCCGGTTGGACGATCAAAGAGCGACAAATACCTCCCTGCCAGGAATGGAGGCCTTCACCATCAGAGAACAGAAAGACGGGAGTACACTGAAGTCCAATTTTGACCAGATCTGTAACTTTGTCAGCAGAGCACCGGTGAGACCTCCAGGACAGATTTCTTGTCTATGTTCAAATGATTTGAAATTGAAAGACTGAAGGTTTCTTTGTGTCATGTAGAGTTTCAGAAAAAACTCCAGAACGATGTTGAGCCCGGGGGATCTGTGCCCCCCCAGAAGGGCAAGCTTCAATCCTCAACCCACCGCTGACACTGAGATTTGCAACACGCTACCGGTCCGCTCAGCTTCCCTCAACCCCATTCCAGACAAGGGCAAAATGGATGAACATACTCTAGTGAGTATAACTATGGACTATTACGACACACTTTTCCAGTGAACAACAACGTAAAACCTGGTCTTTGTGT
The DNA here is from genome assembly GCA_900490495.1 of Danionella dracula. NCBI lineage: Eukaryota > Metazoa > Chordata > Actinopteri > Cypriniformes > Danionidae > Danionella > Danionella dracula. The sequence continues at coordinate 8,386,232 of UELW01000322.1, forward strand.
CTGTAATCCATCAGAGGGAGCAGGACCAGCTGTTGAGTCTGGTTAGTAAAGGGCAGCGTGGACGAATGGAGGAACAATGCTGCTCCATTAACCCCTTCTCAGCAGGTCAGTTACTGCTTAAAAAGGTTTAAATCTGTGCCCTTTTGAAGCTTAAAAGAATAATGATGTGCAAGAAAAACATTTAGAAATGTGGAGCCAAAAATAGAAGTAATCAGTGGTTTAATATGAAGGTATTTTACTCTATACATAGCTTTTCCTTGGTATGTCATGTGACTTCTGTTATAAATGCTAGTGATATTTCATTGGTTAGAATCTAAGGTGACTTATTGCCACTTAATTTTGCTGTAAAAAATATTGCATAATGAATCGTTTTAATGTTACTGACATACTTCATTGGATAATTATGCTGTAAATTTGTCATATTAAGTCATAAATACAAGGTAATTGTGATGTAAAAATTACGTGTTATGACATTTATAATTATGTCGTAAAAACAACAGAACAATTTTGTAAAAATGAGATAAGTATTATGTAAAAATGATGTATTATGTAGTAAAAAATACAATTGTGATAGAAAATAAATATTATTTTGCCACAAGATAATTATGAAGTGTCAAAAAATGTAAATAATTATGGTGTAAAAAATGACATTATGTCGTAAAAATTCAATAGTTTATTCTAACAAAATGTACATATTTTATTTTAAAATCAAGATAAATATGATGTAAAAAATGCATGTAAAAAAATTGATAATTGTGATTATAATTATAATTTAAAATTAAACATTACATTTTTTGTCTTAAAATTTCGATAATTATGTCATGGTAACGACATAACAATTTAGTAAAAAAGCGATCATTATGATGTAAAAATGACATAATATGTTATAAAAACAAGATAGTGAGCAGGTAAAATTACACATGTTTATAATTATATAATAAGGATATAACATTTTTGTAAAAAATGACAAAGAATATGTACATATATGTGTCAAAAACAAAAATAACTATCGTAAAATGACAAATGATTGCAAAATAATTATGCTGTAAAAATTTCATACTATGTAAAAAGTATGTAAAAATGTAATACTTATGTAGTATAACATAACTATGTTGTAAAAAAAAAAATTATGATGTAAAAATAGCATCCTGTGGATGATGCCACATAATTTTAAATTTAATTTCACGATCTCTATCGCAACATCATGTACATGTTTATAAAACATGTTATAGAAACCAGTCATTTTGTCATTTGCAAGATAGTTGAAAAATGACACAGTTGTTGGGCGTCAGTGAGTAATCTTACTTAGTAGTTGTACTTTAAAATATTTTTAAATCATATTTGAGTGGAACAAAATAAATTTGCATGGTAAAAAATACTCATATAAATAAACAAACCATCCAATGCTGGCGGATAATGCGCAAGTAAATCTCCCCCTAAAGGGCTTGAGACAAATTTTGTTTTGTTTTATAGTTTAAAATGAGAGGAATACAACATTCAACATTGCTTGTGGTTTTCATTCGGCAAAACATGCACTTGATTATCATACATATGATTATCATTGTTTATTAACTGTTTGTTTTAGAAGATGTATTTTATAAAATCACAGTGAGAAAAAAGCAACTAAATGAAAAATAGATATTTTTAGATATGGGGTTATTGCTGCAACAATTTTGTGGTCTCCTGTTACGTGTGCTTTGATTTCCAATGTTTCCATCTGTAAATAAGACCCCAAATTTATCATACAGATCCAAGCAACGTAGTTTTGAATAGTTTTGAACGCGTCCAAACCTGGAGTGTTTGGTGTTTTGTGTTTGATGGCTTCCCAAAACATTAGTCAGCGTCGTGAGAAAATGTGTGCTTCTTGGTTGAGAAAGTTGACTTGTTTCAAGCTCTTGGGTGGCATGACATTAATGAGGAGAAACTTTGGCAAAACCTAACCAATTATTAATGTTTCTTTATGTTTTTTTAACGTTATTTACATTCAGATCATGAAGCAGAGAAGTTGTTCAAACTGATTTCTAACACTCAAAACCGACGCCTAGATGACCAGCGAGCGATTCTGAACCTGCAGCCAGCGGTTCCAGCACCTCAGGATTTAGCCCCCCAGGAAGCGGATCAGCTCTTCAGCATGGTCTCCAGATTGCAGGTGGGTTCGAAAAACAGGGGAACAGCACAGTGCACGCAGTACTGTAAATATTCAGTTTTTCATAGGATGGTTAAACTGAACCCGTGGAGAAACAATACCATGCACCATTTCGTTCCAACCTTTTTTCAACAGACGTTCAGCACTATTTGCAGTCATCTGCTGTTTAATACAGATTTCAACTTAAATTCACAGGGATGTTACCTCAGGACTTGTGTAGTTGTGTGCGTGAGCGTGTGTGTTGTGTGTGAGCGTGTGTGTGTTGTTCACTTTGTGTGTGTGTGTGTATGTATATATATATATACATATATAAATATTTATTTATTTATTTATTTATTTTTTCTTCATTGAAGTCACTTTTGCGATTTACCGTGATTGTGGTTATAAAAGTATAGTGAGTCAATACAATGGATTTTAAGAAAAATACTCATGTTAGATGTATTGCTCAAGTTTGTATTTGTAAACTAGAGGTTTTAATAATTTTTTTTAACATTTGAACCAAACAAACGGGGTTTTTTTAATCAAAGAAACTGCTCTGTATTAGGACAGACATAGAATTCTTAACGGATATGTGCGTTCAGAGGATTTGAGTATGTCGGCTTCAAAGTTGCATGTCATGTAGCAAATGCAGATAGAAGAACTCTTTTATTTTTAAATAAGTCATGAAAAAAAATTCGATTTTTATATATATTAATATAATAACTACTATACTATATATCTATATATCTTATATATATATATATATATATATATATATATATATATATATATAAAAAATGGTGAATCAAATTTCGGGCGGAATATTGATGTATATATATTTATGTGAATTTTACATCATCTTTGAGCATTTGTGGTAAACAATTTCTAGTTTCATAAAAAGAAAAGGAAATAAAGTAAATAAAGGATCATTGTGGATTATTTGAATAGTTTTTTCATGGATTGTAAATTGAAGATGAGGATGTTGTAAAATAAAGCTATATGTATATTTACAGTAAGCTATTTCCAAAACTCTATATAGTACTAAAAATACATCAGCAAAATTTAGACTGTGTTCTAAACTCTTAATCGATATGACAACCACGCTCCTGTATTTCGTGATTGGTGCACGGCCATAAATAGAGCATCATTAAATTAAAAAAGCTTTGAGAACAATGCACTCTTGTATTATTGTCTCTTCTGCAGGAGGGCTCTCGGCTTGATGATCAGCGCTGCTCAGCTCCTAAAATCCAGCTGGGGTCTCCCGCCCCTCTAAAAAAGTCCCACTCTCGACCCATTTCTCCCAGCATCCCACAGTCTGAGTCAGGAACTCCCAAGTAAATCCTCCAGGAGAACAGGATCATTCAGTCCTGCCTCCGAGGTAGAGCACCACACACACACAGAGAGAGTGCTGCAGTTTGAAGCCACAGAGTTCAAAGTGGAGTATTTTGTGAATAAAGGGTTAATAAAAAAGCGAAAGTGACCAGTTGGTTAAATATGGAGTGACCCATACCTGGAGTTTATGCTATACATTTAACTCTTCCCAGTGCACACACAGCAGTGAACAAATAGAGGGAACATTGTTGATCAAGCAGATAGAAACAGACGAGGGCTTCCAATCCCATTCTTTTTTGGTTAAATATTTGTGAATAATACGTTTGACAGAATTCTGGATCTCCAAGATTTCCCATCGGGACACCCGTTTGTCTCTTTGGGAATCCAGGCTGAAGAACCCCTTCCTTCCCCACGGCCATACATTTTATCCATTCAGGCCATGTTTCCCAAGAAGCATTGCACTCTGCTCTGTCATGTGGGTGTGTAGCGTGAGAGCCGTTGCATAGAATTGTCATAACTGGTGTTTCTGTCTGATCTCCACAGAAAAACATCTAAGTAGAGACATTACAACAGAAACTCAAATCCTTTAAATAAAAGTGAACCAGTGTAAAAGTATATGGGATAAGGCAGTGAATAAATGTAATTGTGGTGTATTATGTAAATAAACCCAACAACAAACACCGGAGCAGTAGTGCCTTGCTTGAGGGCTCCACAGCTGTGGTCGTTGAAGATGGAGAGCCACTCACATCTTTTTCAACTCGCTGGATCTGGTGATCGAATCGGTGACCTTCTGATCTCCAGTAGATCCCATTATCCATCTTTTTTTTGAAGGGAGTTTTATATTTTTATGATTCAAAAGATTTAGCAATATTCACTCAATCAATGTGTTTTAAACACTTTGCGGTGTTTGTGTAATACCGCCCTTAAAATAGCCAATGTTGTTCTTAAGAACTAGGGGTGTACGGATTTTGGTGAGTACTGTTTCTTTTTTTTTCTCCAGGTGCCCACTGATATCGATTTTTTGCAGAGTGTGGCAGTTTTCTAATAATGATGCCTGAGAGCAATACATTTAGCACCACATGCTGTATTTATGAGCGTAACTCAAAATGTTTTTTTGATTATCAATCAATTAATCCATCAATCGATAAGTTTTTATATAACTCTGTTCAGAGTATATAAACTCTGAACACAAGGGTGTCAAAGTATAGTCAGTTGTCACATTCCCAAAAATTCCCTTGACCAAACCCAGGGCATAATAAAAATAAAACATTTATTCTGTTGTTAAAAACCTTGTCAATGTTTGCTTGCAGGGTGTTAAATGTACCCAATTCTTCCTGTTCCATGTAAGCCCTTATTTTTTAGCCTCCTCCAGTTTGATTCAAGTATTATATGAGTCCATCCCTAAGAACCGGCTGTTAAAGTCGTAAACATACGCAGCTTGAAGGTTTTAGTTTATACTGGACAGAAACAGATGTTAATCAAAACAGATGTTATCTTAAAACATTTTTAATTTGTATTATGTGTTTTGGTCAGCTCTATCAGAAGTTGTTATGGCCCAAAGTTTGTGAAAACTGGAGCAATGTTTAGGAAGAGTTTAAAACGTGGCTTTTTTGCAAACATTGAATTTGTGGAAAACCCATCGTGTGATTTGCTTGCTTTTGGTAAACTTTAAATACTTTTTAAATATAAAATAACTTTTTAACCATTTTCTGTATATTTTCCCTCTCTTGTGTATCACCAGCCACAGCCATTGGATGATCGTTGCAGCTCTTCCGAACCCTGCAGAATGCTTTCTTCCTCTTCCAATAACTGTGCTCCCTCAGGTGATCAAACTCTCCTTGCACATTGATGTGTGCTCATGGTTTGATTGCAACCCTAGCATCCCTCTAATCCTGCTCTTTCCTCTCTCTCCCGCAGCAGAAAGATCCTGAGCAGTTTTTCAACCTTCTGGCCTGCTTTCAGAACCGGCGTCTAGATGATCAGCGCGTGACTCTGAACACTCTTCCAGGAATCCAAGCTCCTCGCAGCGCGGGTGCGAGAGAAAACAACAAAAGCCCTACTCCTCAGATCATGCTGACCCCTGCCTCTCCTGCTAACACACAGAGACGACTCTGCAGCAGCGAGTCCTCCCCGGTTCTGGCCTTGTGCTCCCCCGAGTCCAACACAGACGGCTCCATTCAGGACAACTTGGAGGCACAGGTCAGGGGATGCTTCAGAAATCTTTGCTTTTCATGCTGCTTTTGAGGGAAAGCTCATCTGAAAACCTAAATGTTATTGTTTTTATTAGGATAGAAAACCAGCTCCAAATATTAAATAAACTGTCTCTTTTCTCACACTTTTTTTCCCAATGTTTTTCTGTTTTTTTTTAAATAGATATCTTTTCAGATTTCCATGCGGTTCCCTCCAAATCAAGTAAGTCATTTGAGAAAAACTTGTGTATGTGAGGTCATGACTTGTTTATGACCTTTCTCTTCTCTCCTCTTCTCTTCTTCTATCCTCGAGGAGACCAGAAGAGGAGAGGGTCGCGGAGAGGGGGGAGGCGCGGAGACGGCGCGAAGAGATCGAGCAGAGAAGGAGCAGAGGCGAGGGGAGGCGGCGGAGAGAAGAGAGCGAGGTGGCCAGAGGAGCGCCGCGGCGAGGTCAGTGACGAGGCGAGGAGAGCGCAGGGGACCGAAGGAGGGCGATGGACGAGTAGCGACAGCGCGAGGAGCATAGAGCCGTCCGCGGTCGGGCGAAGAGGGGAGGGACGAGAGGGGAGAGGAGGGCAGGCACGAGAGGACGAGAGCGCTGGCGTAGCAGCGGGCGCGGAGTAGGAGGGCGAGGGCGGGAGAGAGCGCGCCGAGACTGGCCGAGAAGCGATAGAGGCGCGGGCGGCGCTGGAGAAGAGAAGAGAACGGGCGCGGAGAGCAGAAGGCGCGCAGGCGCGAGGACGAGGCGCCGCCGAGGGAACTCCGCGCCGCTACTATCCTCTCTTTCTCTCTTCTCTCTCTTATCTGTTCTTCTTGGTCGCTGTCTCTTCTCTTCCTTACTCTCCTATCTCTCATTTCTGCTCGCTTCTCTTCTCTCCTGCGCCTCCTCGTTTTACATCCTCTGACTCTACTGACTCTGGTTTCTCTCCGCTTCTTCTCTTCTCTCCTCTTCTCTTTTCTCTCCTCTCCTCTTCTCTTCTCTTTTTTGTTTTGTTTTGTTCTCTTTTTTTCTCAAGTAGTAGATTAGGGACTTGCAGGTAACCCTGGACACCCGGATACTGGATTTGACTTTAGGTCTCAAAACTGCTCACTTGTTGTGAAAATGGTCAAATAGGATGGAACTTAGTGAAAAACTATTACTGTTTATGCTTGCATTTCTCTGGTTCATGCTTTTGAATTTTCTATTTTTTTCTCTGTTAGATGAATGGGGCGAATAATCAGCCTTATCCTTTCCCTGAGGTCCTCCTAACAATCGGACAGTCAGGCGAGACAATAGTCCTCCCGCTCGGCCCAAAACCACACAGGTCTTCCTCTCTAAGCGTGAACCCACCCAGAAAACCTCGCTCCAGGTCTGCATCCCCTCACAGGTCTCCTGGGAAGCAAAGGCGCTCCAGACCCTCCTCTCCACACCCGGGGGACACAGCCTGCCCCATCGGCCCTTACGAGGACTACTTCTCTCTGATCCAGAGGGTGCACACCTCTCAGCTGCAGCAGAGCGAATCGAGAGACAGAGCGGATGCGAATAAAGACGGGAAGAAGGCAAAAGCAAAGAATGGTGGGAAGAAAGAGAGAAAGGAGGGAAACAGGGAAAAGAAGAAGTAGGACTTGTTCAGTGCTGGGTGTTACTGTGTCACTCAATCAGGGACGCACTGAGAAGGGTAAACTTGAACACAACTTTTTGGAAGTTGATAAAGCTGATAAAATAACATGAAAACAGTAACATTTAAGCAACATTTTCTTTCAGACAGAAGAATAAAGAACAGTTTTCCTGTGTCACTCCATGTCCTGATATGTTAACTGCTTTCTGACGTTAACTGCTTTCAAATGCTGGCAAAATGTTCAAAGGATTTTTAAAACCTAATTATGAAATAATTAGCTCAGTATTGTTGCAATGAAACCGTTAGATTTTCCTTAAATCACTGTAAGATTTTTAAAGCACACAGCTGGAACTGGTCAGTAATCCATATACTGTAAAATAATCATAAAAATGCCCAGTGACAGTTATTTTAAAGTCAAATACAAACAAACAACATTAATGTTATTTTGCGGTTTGATTCCAAGATAATTATGTTCATGTTATGTTTTTTTATTGACATACAGTATACTACATTTACACTGGTTAAATGTTTTTCATTTGTCAAGACATAAGTACTATAATAAAAATCATAATAATAATCATAATAATATTAACATCGACAACTACAACATTTTTTACAACTGTTCACTGTGATCTTGTAATTGTGTTCATACAATGTAAAAACATGGTTAATTCTAGTTATGACAAAAAACTGCAAAATGTATACAATATATATTGTTATCATAATTGGCTTGTTCATTTATTGCAAATGATGCTTCAATACATAAGCATCCACATGAGCAATGCACAGAAACTGTTAAAGATAAATATTCAGTTGCTAATTAGGTTTAGCGTATGAGTGCCGAAAACTTCTGACTACTTTTTATTTACTGAAAGAAAAAGTATCTGATGAAAAATCTTCTCACGTTACAAATTACTTCATAACTTAACCATAAAAAGCAAAAAACTGTCAAAATTTGAAATTAAAATAAACAAATCATTAACTAATTTCTTCTGAAGCATCTGAGCAGAGGGTTTACACTTTTTCTACAGCCATTTTGCTTATTTATTATAATTTGCCTATAATTTATTATTAGCATCATAATTAACTAAAGTAACTAAGTACTTATGTGCTGTATTTGTATTGGTTACTTTTGGACACTGCATTATAATTAGTGAACACACATATGCACCTCTGATAATATTTTTTGTATGAAATGAGTTTCAAATAAGATACACAGAAAGTGATGTGTGATTAATTTATTTTTTGCAGCTTGAGTGGAAAACGACATGCGCTCGCAAATATTTTTAACGATTGACATAGAAGAAGTCCATTTTCTTTCTGTGTTTGAAGATCATATGTGAATATAAGAAATAAATATTTATTAATGTGTAGATTCATCCACGTGTCTCCAATTAATTCGCATTACATAAAATTGTATATCACAACATTATGCAGGTTTAAACCCTTGTTTTAATCAAATATTCAATTTATTGTTATTTTGTTCTGTTTCCATTTGAAAATGTTACGTCTTAACTGTTAAAGTAAGATTAGGAGCAGGAGCAGGAGAAAAATGCAGAATTTAGAAGAAAATTACATTTAAAAATGACTTGATTTTATGACATTTGATTTTATAGTTAATAACTGAGTAAGAGTCATACAAAGTGGATTTGAACCAAAGCAAGAGAAGGTCTGCTTATAATGTTATGTCGTCCCAAGTAGTTTAACAGTTAAGATGCAAATGGACGTAACTATGCCAATATCATGAACTAAGGCTAGTATTACAGCAAATAAATATATTGACGCTTGCTGAAGCAAAAAAGGTGAGTGGGAGAGCTGGTGTGACCTGCTCGGCCACCGTATTGCAGACTGCGCCTCAGCCAATAGGAGTTGACCAAATGTTTGATAGGCGGGGTTATTATTGTCAACGTCCGTAACACGTTGGTGTTGTGGTTGTGTTTCAAAATTAACCGTTTCATATACGGATAATACCAGATAAAGAAAAGTTTATTTTACGAGAGAAAATGCCGACATTAAGCGGAAAGCCCGACGTTGTGTTCGTACGTATATGAGCTTTTTTAAAAGCGTGTAATGATGGGTCCTCTGATAGCTAGCCTGTGATTAGCTTGCTAACGATGAGTGAAAACAAGTTTTCATTAGTAACTTTACTTAAAGCACTTCTGATTGTAACTCTTTTGATGAATTTAAGTAACGTTAACGTTATTATGTCCAGTTATTGAAACACATTACTTATTGTATTTAACGTAACATTTTTAACCACTTGTTAAAAGTGACATGTGAAGTCCTAAATATAACATCACTTGCTTACTTTACCAATAATATTTCAGCTTTATACAATACAATACCATACTACATAATTAATAGTGTGCTAAAATGGAGTGAAATGACGTGATTTCAGGAGGAGGATGATTTGCCCTATGAAGAAGAAATCATCAGGAACCCCTATTCAGTCAAGTGCTGGATTCGTTACATAGAACACAAGCAGAATGCTCCGAAATCAATGCTCAACATGATCTATGAAAGAGCTCTGAAAGAGCTACCTGGCAGGTAGAGCAATCACTCAATATTGTTTACAGAGATCTTTGCGATTGGATGCGTTCATGTCCTTGTTTATTCTGATGTTGTTTTCAGTTATAAACTGTGGTACAACTACTTGAGAGAGAGGAGGAAGCAGGCGAAGGGGAAATGTATGACGGATCCAGTTTTTGAGGAGGTCAACAACTGTCATGAGAGAGCGTTGGTGTTCATGCACAAGGTGAAGCTCCAAGTTAAAAAAAAAAGTTGTACATTTGTTTCATTTTTATTTAATCAACAATTGTCTACAATGCGGTTTCCCAGATATTCACAGCTACACACTCTTGTCACAAGCCAATAAAATAAAATAGGATCACACAAACCAATCACATGAACCAATCTAAACATGGCTTCAGGCATATATCTGATGTTCATATGATACGACACCTTTAACTTTCTTGTGTCCACACTGCTGAATAAATCTAAAACAGCTTAAAAAGCACATACTTTTTTGAAAACTTTCAAAATTATTACTATTAAAGAATTGATTTTGTGCATTTTTGTTGTCCTTGCTGTTTTATCTACTTTATAGTAATAATAATAAACTTTATTTTGGAAGAGCTTTTAAAGGAATGCTTCACAAAGTGCTGGTCAGAAGCAGTACAAAGGCATGAAAAACAAGAAATGCAGATAAAAGAATAAAATAATTCATGACCAATAAAACAATGTTTACAACAAAAAAGTAACCGCAAAAGCTATAAAATAATAAAACACAATAAATCATCAACAATCAAAGGCCGATTATTTTTTAAAGTTACTTTTAAGATGCTATTAAAAAAAACTGTATAGATTTGTGCATCGTTAATTTCACCTGAAGAGAGCTCCACAGTGTTGGTGCATAGACAGGAAAAGTTTTGCTTTGAGTGGAGCAGAGCTAACAGTTCGGTGTACATCCAGTTAAAAGCAGGAGCAAGGTCATGGAGTGCTTTGTATGTGAGTGAAAATTTTTAAATCCATAATGAAACAGACTGGCAGCCAGTGGAGTGATTTAAGAACAGGTGGGATGTGTTCACGTTTTCTGGTTCCGGTCAAAATATGCAAGTGAATTCTGAACACACTGCAGCCCGTCCAGAGTAGATCTAGAAACCCCAGCCAGGAGAACATTACAGTCATCAAGACGCGAAACACGGTGTCATCAACGAAATGTATTACTATTTGATTATTATGATGATAATGCTTTAGCTCCATCTAGGTTGCAAATGATCTACCTACACATGCTGATTCACATAAAAAAAACCAGCCTTGTGTCCTGAGCCCAGGTATAGTGGTAGGTGAGCAGGACATGTAATGAGCACCTGTACATCAGGCAAGCCGAGATTCAATTTGCAGTCTCAGCTTCCTGAAAATTGTAGTAAATACATTTTAAAAAGGAAAAAAAAAATGAATACTCTATAACATTTAGAAAATGAATGCCAGCCAGCAAATACAAGCTTGTGTGAGCAAATTGGCTGAACTTTGACTTGTTATGACACATCATATTCACAGTTAGCCATGCACTTGTTAACTTTGAGAGAAACTACTTTTAAAACATTGATAAAATTTCGTTTCAAGCTTCCACACCTCATCATTCACCTTTTTAAACTTTAAATCACAGTTTACTTAAACTAGCAGATGAAATAGATAATGTTGTTCTAATTTAAACCACATGATCCCTCTCTTCTTAGATGCCCAGGATCTGGATTGATTACTGTCAGTTTATGGTGTCTCAGTGCAAAATCACACGCAGCAGACGCACTTTCGACAGGGCACTCAGAGCGCTGCCTGTAACTCAGCATCCTCGAATTTGGCCCTTGTATCTCCGCTTTGCTCGCAACCTTCCTCTCCCGGAAACAGCCATCCGTGTTTTCCGCCGCTATCTGAAGGTAAGAGCGTGGTGTTATTTTCAAATAGTTTTGGGATGTTCAGTTATTTATTTACACATTCAACCTTTTTATTTATTATTCTCAGGTTAGGTTAAGTAAGTTGAATCTGCAATCATTTAATTTTCTTCAATTGCATAACACTTGAAAGACTCCTTTGTGGTCTGTCCTATCTCTTGTAACATTTTATATGAAAGATTTTGTAGCTGATAATTGTAATTGATTATTTGTAAATCTATGTGGATAAATACATTCGATGTAAATGTATGTTGATAAACGAGATGGCAGTTGTTGTCTGGTGAATAAGAAGATTGGCTTGTGATCGGAAAGTCGCAGGTTCGATCCCCTGATCCACCGAGTTGAAGGTGGTGTGAGTGATGAAACACTTGCTCTCCATCTTTAACAATCACAGCTGTGGAGCCCTTGAGCAAGGCACCAGTTTCCCGACTGCTCCTCGGGAGCCGCAGCCACGGCTGCCCACTGCTCCGGGTGAGTGTTCACGGTGTGTTTGTTCACTGCTGTGAGTGTACACTGGGATGGGTTAACTCTATATGGGTCACTCCATGTCAGGCTGACTGGTCACTTTAACTTTAAGTTATGTAAATGAATAAATAAATAGATGTGATAAGGTCAAACATACCATTACTCAGAGCATAACTCTCTGAGCATAAGTCTTTTCTTCGCTCAAAGTTCTCAAAATGTATAATCAGTTGGTGTCTCTGCTGCTGGGACGAGAGCTGCCGCTCCTCTAGTTTAAATAAGAAACGTGTGTCTTCAGGTTTAATACCCTGATGTTTCTTTGTGCAGTTGTCTCCTGAGAATGCAGAGGAGTACATTGATTACCTGCGCACAGTCGGACGCTTGGATGAAGCAGCTCTTCGTCTAGCTGCTGTGGTCAATGATGAAAACTTTGTTTCTAAAGAGGGAAAGTCCAACTATCAGGTCAGCATGATCAGATTTTATTTTTTACAGAGTCAAAGAATAACAGCTTACTATTTTAGTAATCGGGTATTCTACTCAAAATGTAATAGATTAATCGAGTAATCGGATAAAACATATGTGATGTCACCCCTGGCTTCTATGGCCTTCTGCGCTCACCCAATGACATTCAATGGTATAAGGCGCTGAAACTTTATTATTATTACATCAAAAATGCTTTGAATCTGTTTTAAAATCAAACGGAACATTTTTATAATGTTTATAAAGTGGGGACATCATGGTGGCGCACTGGGTTGTCTCATGGTTGGGTCAGTTGGCATTTCTCTGTGGAGTTGGCATGTTCTCCTCATGATCGTGTGGGTTTGCTCCGGGTGCTTCGGTTTTTACTCCACATGTCCAAAGACATGTGTAAACAAAATTGTCCATAGTGTTTGAGTGTGAATGAGTGTGTGTGGATGTTTCCCGGTCATGGGTTGCGGCTGGAAGGGCATCCGCTGCGTAAAACATATGCCAGAAGAGTTGGCTGTTCATACCGCTGTGGCGACCCCGAAAGGGTCAAAGCCGACGAGAAGATGGATGGATGGGTTTATAAAGTGGAATGTGCTGTTTTTTAGCATGAGTTAGAGGAGACACCCCTGTGTGAAACAACGATTACCTTTAACATTTGTTTCCAAATATCTGTTTTCTCTTTATAAACGTAGTTTTTTTTGCCCAATTTAATATATGGTCTTTTGCAATACACGTAAATTTAAGTTGCCTTTTTGAAGCTCCTTGTTCCGTTTATTTTGAAAATATACAATAAAAGGGAACTTTACCAACCATTCCATGCTCTCGGTTTTCTGAATGGTCACAAACGATGGTTGGTGTAAATAAAAATAGCCTTAAAACTTAAATAATACGGTAGCTAAATTAATCCAAGTTGAGTAAATCCATGAACGATTACTGAATTGTGTTCTAGCACTCCTATTGAGGAATTGGCTACTGTTTGTTACAATGGTTACTAACATCAAGGAAAGATACATATGTGTAGTACACACATTTAAGTGGTCAGTGTGGATGTGGTGAAGGCAGACTTTGCATACATTTTAATTGAAAGTATATTTTTATTCATTAAAAGCTGTTATTGCAACCATAAAATGAATATGTAGTCATATATACCTCAACCCTATGTAGTCTCAAACCAGTAAAGGCATCATCTTCAGAATCCCCCATCAACACTTTTTGAATTCTAATTTCTAACTTTTCACATTCAGCTTTGGCACGAGCTCTGTGACCTCATCTCACAAAACCCAGACAAGGTTAAGTCCTTGAATGTAGGAGCGATTATCCGCGGAGGACTCACACGCTTCACTGACCAGCTTGGCAAGCTTTGGTGTTCGCTAGCTGATTACTTCATCCGCAGCGGACACTTTGAAAAGGTAAAACCGCACGGTTATATAATCTCAACAAGCCTCTGAAGTACTCTTGCAATCACGCTGGTTTCCTCTTGGTGTGTTCTAGGCTCGAGACGTGTATGAGGAAGCCATACTAACTGTGGTGACCGTGCGCGACTTCACTCAGGTTTTCGACAGCTATGCTCAATTTGAAGAGAGCATGATTGCTGCCAAGATGGAGACCACTTCTGAACTGGGACAAGATGAAGAAGGTGATTTCTTGTTTTTCCATTCTGCATATCAGTTGTTTAAATTGAAAAACACTAATCTATGTTTTAAATTTTTTACAACCAAATTGACAGATTTTTTTTTAACCTTAAATAAGCCTGGTTTCATTTATGGCTATTTGAAACAATTACTTTAACCATCTGTGTGTGTCTGTGTTCCACGCAAATTGAAGACTGTAGAATATCCACGTAAATTACATTTAAGTTGTACCTTTACAACTAATCTCTTTGGCTTTTAAATGGCTCCATAATTGTACATCACTAACAGAGTGTTAAGGGGAAGGATTGAAAATTGTATGAATTGGGACACCACAGTGAAGCCATAAACAGTCATACATGAGTCTACTGTGTTACATTAATGTCATTTCTGACCTATATATTTACTTATGACATGAAAACTAACATAAAGTGATATTTTTTGGGGAAAATTTGCAACTTATAAATGATAAGAAATCACTTGCATATGTGGCTCTTTTTCCTTGCATCGTCAACCATCTTGAATTTGTTTGTGTTTGCCTGGGTAATGTCCAGTCCTCTACTGCTCCTTTGTCCTGTGGGGTTGGCTCTCTTTTTCTGACACATAATTGTCAGTTTCACTTGTATGCTGATGACACCTAGCTTTATGTCTCCCTTAAGAAAAATGGTATCACGCTCTCATCACTGCTGCATTGCATCAATGATTTCTAAATTGCATCCTAAATTTCCAAAGAAGAAAAGAAGACTGAAGCTGTTATCTTAGGACCCAGTGTTGGTAGTGGTGAGCCCTCCTCTGTCGACATGGGGCCTCTGACACAATTTATCAGAGTCATAATTTGGTCATAAAGCTGGGTGTAAACCTGGACAGTAATTTTAACCTAGATCGGCTTAGCAGCACAGTGCTCAAATCAAGTTTATTTCACTTAAGACAGCTCGCTAAGGTCCAGACAGTTTTATCCAAACCCCGTTTTGAGATGGTAATCCATGCCTTTGTAACAACACAGCTTATTACAAGTTATTACTGTAACTCCCTGTGTGCTGGTGTTGCTCAGAACGCTGCAGCTCGTCTCTTACTGGAGCCGACAGGAGATAACACCTGATCACTCCTTTCTTGGCCTCACTGCACTGGCTGCTTGTTCATTTTAGAGTTTATTTTAAAATGATTTATTATTATTTATTTAAAATCGCCAGGCAGTTTCACTGTCCATTTTTAAATCGCTTCTTAAAACCCTCTTGTTTTTCTTGGCTTATAATCCTGTTTAGTGTTTTTAATACATTTTTTAAAAAAGATGTCAGTTTTAGTTTCTCAGGGTTATTGCCTTTACTGTTTTATTGTTTTAATTGCTTATAACTTTTTACAGTTTATCAGTTTTACAATGATTTTAGGTTCTTTGTTTAATTGTGTATTTTTTTTACTGAAATGTGAAGCACATTAGTCTGTAAGTGTACAGTCTTTTATAAAGTTTGTTTTGCTTGGCTTGCATCATGAGTTGCAATGCTGATAAATCCTTCTCTATCCCTCGTTGCCTAAATGCAGTACTGACCACATTTTGGCTGAAGTGGTATATATCCCTTCAGTAAAGCTCTAACTCTTATTGGGGAACCCTACCCCTCACATGAACGCACGATGGCGGGTTAGGGTTAGTGGGAGAGAAATGGAACTCTCCTAAATACTGATTGTCCCACTCTAGATGACATTGACCTGGAGCTGCGCCTGGCTCGCTTCGAGTCCTTGATAATTCGACGACCGCTCTTATTGAACAGCGTATTGCTGCGCCAAAACCCTCACAATGTTCATGAGTGGCACAAGAGAGTCAAACTCTACGAGGGTCAACCACGGCAGGTCAGAAATCCCATATCATCAGTGTGACTCAGAATGACTGCTGTGTTGTAAACATGTTGTTTTCCCTGCAGATCATCAACACGTATACAGAGGCTGTCCAAACAGTGGATGCTTTGAAAGCCACAGGAAAACCTCACACGCTCTGGGTGTCCTTCGCCAAATTCTACGAGGATAACGATCAGATAGATGATGTGTGGATCTGAATTGCTTTCGTTTTATTGAGTTGTGTGGTTGTGGTTTGGGTCATCTCAACTCCTTCTCTTCCAGGCTCGGACGATCTTTGAGAAGGCCACAAAGGTGAGCTACAAGCAGGTGGACGATCTGGCTGCAGTGTGGTGTGAATATGGGGAGATGGAGCTGAGGCATGAGAACTACGACCAGGCTCTGCGCATTCTCAGGGTACGAGACTGATATGTGGTTGTTATTGTAACAATGTTAATTGTGTACATGTGTGGAGATTTGTGTAAGGTGTGGTGAGTTCCGTTGTAGAGCAGATTTTATACACATTTTCAATTTGAAGTGCTTTAGAAGAGAGAATGAAATGGTAAAGATAAAACACAATTACATTAGAAGTCAGGGGCCAGATTAATTTGTGCTGAACGTGGTTTTCTAGTACAAATCCATTGCAACTCAGTCATTGAAACTTGCTCATCAATCCCTGAATATTATTATTATTATTATTATTATTGGTGCTGCAAATCTTCCTCATTGTTAAGTTTTCCTAAAGACTTAATTGCAAAATTGCCAAAAAAATGCTTTCATCATTTCCGAGTCAGTCAGTGTACCCTCATGGTGAGATTCATTAGCTGTTCATCTGATGGGTTAGTGGATGGTGTTACGGCCATCAAGCTGACAACTTCAGCTTCCCGTAAGAGAAAACAGGACTACACAAACATGCATGAACTAATCTGAATATGACTTGAGACGTGTTTTTGATAATGGGGAAAAAAATACTAAAACAAGATAGAAATGTGTGAAAAATATGATAAATTTCCTCTCTCCCTTTCCTCTCGCTCTGTTTCTGTTGTCTCTCTCTTCTATTTGTCTCTCTTTCTCTCCTCTCCATCCCTCTCTCTGTTTCTCGAACTCTCTCTATTCTCTTTGTCTTGTCTCTCCTCTGTCTCCCATCACTTTCTCTCTCCCTCTTGCTTATAGTCTATCCCTCTCTATCCCCCCTCTCTTTCTCCTCTCCTCCTTTGTCTCTCGCCCCAGTGTCTCTGTCTGTCTCTCTCTCTCTCTTTTCCTCCTCCCCCTCCTCTGTTTTTCTCCTCTTCCTCCTCTCTCCTATCTCTTCTTGTCCTCTCTCTCTCTCTCCTCTCTCTCTCTCTCTCTCTCTCCTCTCTCTCTCTCTTCTCTCTCTCTCTCTCTCTCTCTCCTCTCCCTCTCTACATTTCCTCTCACTGCATTAGCGGTTCCTCTGGTTGGTTATTGGCAGTAGCTTTGGCCAATTGGTGTGGCTACGGTTATCAAGCCGTTAGTTAATCTTACTATCGAAGTTGTTTTTAATCGAATCAGCAAGCACTGGCAGCTCACTAAATTTTACTAGATGTTATATGGTTAGTTCTTGATTTCACTGACACTTTTCTTCCGATATAAATCAAATGTGGATGTTATCAAAAGATTTCCAGTGGTTGGTTTTAGTTTTATTGATATATTAAAATGTGTGGGTTTTTTTTGGGGTTTTTTTTTGCAGAAAGGAACGGCGATTCCAGCCAGAAAAGCAGAGTTTTTTGATTCCTCCGAGCCTGTGCAGAATCGAGTCTATAAATCTCTGAAGGTCTGGTCCATGCTCGCAGATCTGGAGGAGAGTCTTGGCACGTTCCAGGTATTTTTCCAATTAAAACGCTTATGCAGCTTCTTCATGAAGATTTCTGTACTGATGCTTCTGTTGGTTTTGTCAGTCCACGAAGGCTGTGTACGATCGCATCATTGATCTCCGGATCGCCACACCTCAGATTATAATCAACTATGCCATGTTTCTAGAGGAACACACATATTTTGAGGAGAGCTTCAAGGTAATGGTTTAATCTTTAATAAAGCTGTTTGGCTCTAGGATTGCCTCTTCCCCCTCCCCCCTCTTTCTCATCCCTTTCTCTCTCTCTCTCTCTCTTCTCTCCTCTGTCTAAACTCTTCCTCTCTACCCTCTCTTTGTTTCTCTGTTCTCTTTCTCCTCTCTCTATCTCTATCTCTCTCTGTCTAAACTCTACCTCTCCTCCCTTTCTCTTTTCTCTTTCTCCTTTCTCCACCCTGTTTGTTGCTACCCTGTCTTTCCTCTCTTTCCTCCGTCTCTCTTTTTCTCTTTCTGTCTCCTCTCTCTCTCTTTGCTTTGTTGAACATGTGTTTGGAGAATTTGAAAAGTCAACAACGTTAGCTATATAACATAACAACAGGAACACATTTATTTAAACTTTTTAGTCTCTTTATGTGCAGTCACACTTCCAGACAATTGTTGACCAAAAAATGGCAGAATATTTAAATATTCTACAGGCTGAGAGCTTAACATGAAAAAAAGAAAAGTTGGGGGGAATAGAACAGAGCCCAGAGGTACCCCCACAAGATAGAACATCTATACTTGATGTTAAGCTTCTATAGAAGGAATGATGATTTACTGTAAATAGTTAACGACACAGTTGCACTTTCATTTCATTTTGTTACTTTATTTTAGATTTTCTTACTTAATTCTTTTACTAACTGTTAAATCCTAGGCATACGAGCGTGGCATCGCCCTCTTTAGATGGCCCAACGTTCATGACATATGGAACACGTATCTCACCAAGTTTATTGACCGATACGGAGGAAAAAAGCTGGAAAGAGCAAGAGATCTTTTTGAACAAGCCCTGGATGGCTGTCCACCAAAATACGCCAAAAGTAAGAGGACCGATCTTTTTTTAAAGTACCAGCTTTTACAGCTCTTTGTGATTCAATCTGTCTCCTGAAACAGCCATCTACCTACTGTATGCTAAGCTGGAGGAGGAGTACGGACTGGCACGCCATGCCATGGCTGTGTACGAAAGAGCCACCGCTGCTGTGGAGTCAGAGGAACGTCATCAGATGTTCAACATCTACATCAAACGAGCTGCTGAGATCTACGGCGTCACACACACCAGAGATATCTATCAGAAGGCTATTGAGGTACAGTCTCTCTCGCTTTAGAGCAGATGGCTCAAACTCTTTTGGTGTCGAGATATTGCCTCAGTTAATTTTTCAGTGGTGGGCAGTCTTTGAACAAAATATTGGGAACCATTATTTGTGTGTCTATTTTGCTTATATTGATGAAACAGTGTGATGGAGAGAGAGGTGGCGTCAGAAAGATCATTGAGCTTGGGATTTGATTTCATGGAGCTCCTATGGGCAGCTGAGCTTTACATATTTGTACCAGAAAGAGATGTAGATAATTTAACTCTGTTGTCTAAAAGTCTTTAATAATTTCTCAAAGGTCTTATTGTTCTATAAACATTAGCATAGTTACCATAACAAATGTTCCCAAAGTGCTGCACAAAACGGTAGTTAAAAGACAAAAATTAGATCTTATAAAATACTGCTACATTGTCACATTCATATAAATAAAAAAAAAGAGTAAAACTGAGAAAACTGTTTAAAGTAATATAAATCAAGTATAAAATTCTAGTCTTACTAGAATACTGCACGACTGAGTTTTTTTTTTTTTTTTTACTTAAAACATGCTGTTGTGAGTGTAATTTTAACAAAAGGAGGAAGTGCATTATTTGTTTGATCTCTCTTAGGGTGGAGTAAATTTTTTTTTTTTTTTGTTTAATGATTCCGTTTCATATTTGAAGCATACTGTTTATTGTGCGAAAAGGTTTTTGTATGTGTTTTCGATGTTATGATTTAAGTTTTAAATTTAATTCAGTAAAACTCTGTTTTCTATGTTCTATGTTTTTGCTGAGTGGTACTATGTTTGGCGCAGGTGCTTCCGGATGAACATGCCCGAGACATGTGCCTGCGCTTCGCTGACATGGAGAGCAAGCTGGGCGAGATCGACCGAGCCAGAGCCATATACTCCTACTGCTCTCAGATCTGTGACCCTCGGGTAAAGATGTCCCCTCACACTGATTCCAGTAGTGGTGTTGTGGGTGCGATGCTGACCTCTCTTTCCCTCTTGAACAGGTAACTGCTCATTTCTGGCAGATGTGGAAGGAGTTTGAGATTCGGCACGGTAACGAGGACACCATTCGGGAGATGCTGCGGATTAAACGCAGCGTTCAGGCCACGTACAACACACAGGTCAACTTCATGTCCTCGCAGATGCTCAAGGCCACCACAAGCACTACAGGAACAGGTGGGTTTGGCCTCTGGAAATGCATGCTAGATACTGGTATTGTTTTGTTGTTTGTTTATCAGAAAAGACTGCTGCGGTGTTTAAATGTTAAATATTGTGCTGCAACAAATGTATATGGCTGAAACAGTTAACCCTTCAAACGTTTAAGGCATTTGTGTCTTGATCTGAAATATTTGAAAGATCTCTAACCATTTTTATAATTGTTTTTTTTGTATAACCTGAAGTAAATGACAGTTTTTTTTGTTGTTGTTTGTTTTTGTTTTTTACATTTTTTTTATATGAACAGAGAAATAAACAATAAATAAATGGTTTTAAAATTGGTTCGCTTTTCTCATCAAAAAAGACACTTAAAATTGTTAAACATTTTATTTATTAAAGAAGTTTTTGAAAGATACTGTTTTTGAAAGATATGGTTTGATGCATT
Organism: Danionella dracula; assembly: GCA_900490495.1. NCBI lineage: Eukaryota > Metazoa > Chordata > Actinopteri > Cypriniformes > Danionidae > Danionella > Danionella dracula. Next base: position 8,407,051 of record UELW01000322.1, read on the forward strand.
AAAAAAATGCATCTATGTGCATGTAGCTGCCCTTCAGCTTTCCCATAGAACGGGACACAGAGTGTTTCCAACGGGTGCTTTTTATTTTTTGTTCGTGCATCACACAGGTGATTTACTCAGTTCATCGTCATGCACAGTGCTCCTATGCACCGTGAAACTAAACAAAAAACAATAACACAGAATAAATACAAACTTCTACATACAACATATAAATCAATCCATAAATGATACAAACACATAAGCTTAACATATACATAAAGGAAATAAACAATTACAAACAACTCAATAAATAAACATACCTCGCTCCGCTTTACTGAAGGGTACTAAAGTACTGAAGTTGACAGGTTAAGGTTCTAACACAGCAAGCTAATTGCATGCCTTTTAAACAGTAGAAGCTTCACCCATAGAAAAAAAACCCACAAAGAAGAAAACAACCCGGTTAAGTCCACAGCACCCCTAGTGGTCACTTACGGCTCATCTTTGCCAAAACCTGATGTTTTTATAGATGGGGGGGTTCACTTCCATGTATCCTCTTCCTCTCCTGTTTACCATCTCTGTGCCATCTACAGTAGAGAAAAGTGGTTTCTCTGCCGATTTGCTATTTTTCCATGTATTTTGATGATAAAAAAGGGTAGACATTGGGGGGAGGGGGTGCTAAATTGTTAGCAAGTTTTTTTTTTACTATTATTATATCGCTGGATTAATTTACCACATATACATTACTGCACAACCCACTATCTGTAAACCATATCCTACTGGACAGTTATTTTATGATGGATTTGCCTTTGAACAACTTTATAAAAAAATGTGCTGATAACATCTTAGATTTTTTTATCACATCTCAAACTGAAAAATTGCTTTTAAAGGGGAGTACATGTCTTTTTAGACATTTATAAAGCTCTGTATTTATGATAGGTTATGACCAATGAAGAAAGCCTTTCTTACTGAAATGGTACTGAAAGAAAGAAACAAACAAACAAAAAATTTATGTACTCCGTTCAAAGACTAAAAGTTTGCAATATCTTCTTCCTGAAGAGCCAAAATAGTGAGGCGCTACAGGAGTCCTTTTTCTGTTTCTGTAATTACATGATTTTGGTGCTTCTGTGGGCTCCTCAGACTTTCTATTATAAATATAAGATTTTATTATAGCAGCAAAACATATTCTATGTTTGTCTGAACATGTGGAAAAAAATATTTGCACCAGATATCATTGCATTTAAATTGGAGCAATTTATAAACACTCCCGCTCTCCACCATGACTGAATATTTAAAGATATTCATATCTTTTTGTCAAATGAGAAATATGCTATTAACATAGGCTTCATTCTGACTGCAGGTCTTCATGGTTAATTTGGATTTTTTTTGTGTGTGAAACTTATTTTGTTTTGTATATTCACTCACATTACAAATAACACGTGGCTTCTCTTTACATTCTGTGTGAATGAAATGTGACTCCAATGTGTTGCAAAACTATATAGAAGATGAAACTATAGAATCTGTACAGTACAGAAGCTCCTGCTCTCTAATGCTTGTCAATTTGTCTGCATAAATATCTGATCTGCCAACTTTATTAGTACTAAATATTATTTAGAAAGCATTTGAGATGGAAAAGAATATATACTTTAGTGTACTGGTTAGTCTGTCATTTCCTGTAACTCGTATCGATGAGAAACAGTGCCACATTGATGCAAATTCAGGAATATGCATCAGATTCAGGACCACAATTGAAGGGGCCTGGGTCTGTTTTTAAAAGTTGTATTTGAGCTGTTCAGACACTTTGGGCTGTTGTCTGAACATAGCCATAGTTATGCTAGTTAAATTTTTTTGATAGATTATTTAATACATGTATAATATTAAATGAAAGTCACCTGCACTAACTCATCCAAGCTCATGTCATTTTTGCACTTTGAGCTGCAATGGCAAGTTTCACTCAGCAGATGGTGTGGTAGTTTGACTAGTTTCCATTGTGTGTTTTAGTGTCAGATCTGGCTCCAGGGCAGATCGGGGTGGACGACATGCGGCTGCTGGAGCAGAAAGCTCAACAGCTGGCCGCAGAGGCTGAGCAGGACAAGCCCAAAGCCAAAGAAAAGATCCTCTTCGTCAGGTGAGTCACTGAATTGCTTTCGGGAAAAGTTTCTATTGTGCGCAGTGCCTGAGCTTCGTTGTTTTTGGTTTGAACAGGAGCGACACCTCTCGCAGCGAGCTTGCGGAACTGGCCAAACAGGCCAATCCGGATGAGATCGACATTGATGAGGAAGACGAGGATGCAGACGATGCAGAGCCTGATGGTTAGTTTTACTTAAACTTACTTGTAAAGCGGAAATTCAGTTGATCACGTTTACAACAAAACTATGTTTTTTGTCCACCCTTTAAGCAAATTTTCCTGAGAAAAGGAAGGAAAAAGTTTTATTTTCTTTTGTCAAATTTAGTTTGAAGGAAGTTACTGCAGCTGTCAGGGTTTCTGCAGGGTCAAATTTTAGGCCTTAAAAAGTCTTAAATTCACTGTTCTAGGTCTTAAATAATTTTTCACAGGTTTTTAATTTTTCTGATATTTATGTGAAGTTTATCTGGGATGATTAGAGTTGCCATAGTCATAGAACAGGCTCATATATAGTGATGGTTAAGGGTGCCATAGTTTGAGAAAAATAAATGCTCTAAATTTGTAAAGGGATTTTTACAGTTGCCAGAAAGTGACAAAAGACTCATGCATATGAAATATATATAATATATATTTTAAAATAAAAACACACAATCTATTTCAAACTGTTGGTAAATGCAGTCGTTTTCTGAACAAATTGTATATTTAGTTGGGACAAAATTAAAACGTGCTTTTATTGTTGCCCTTCACTTAAATTGTTAAACTAAAACTGTTGACGTTGGAGCATTAGCTGATATTAGGGATGCAACGATTATATATTTTGGTTCTATTATTATTATTATTATTATTATAGGAAAAATCACAATTATTATGTTATCAGTTTACAAAATCACATGAAAACTCCTTCTATTCGAAAGTGTTAGTTATTGCTATTCAGTAATCAAATAATACAACATAACTTTTATTAGTTTACTTTTAACTTGAGCAATTTACTTATATAACCTGTGTTACTGTGCAACCTTATTGTGTTTTTTTGTTTTATTTGTACCAACACTGGAGAGTACCTTTGTACCACAACAAATTCCATGCACATTTGGCAAAAAAAATCTTTCTAATTCTGATAAAAAAAAAAAAAAACTGAAATCAATTTCTCTTAAAATCAATTTTGCTTAAAAATTATTTTTTATTATTTTAACATGACATAAAAATATTTAAACCCTGCTGTTTATCAAATTAATCCACCACATCATTTACCATGCAGGCGAATATAGTTTTGTATGTGTTTTTCATGTTATGATCTTAAATTATATTTTTGAAAAGGTCCTTATGAAACCTGCAGAAACCCTGTACACTCCCTTTGGGTCGCAATTACAACCAAACCACGTAGGGAAAAAAAAGGGTTTTAAAAATAATTTCTTATGTGTTTCCAGAAGTGCAGCTGGAGCAGAAGTCTGTCCCCACCGCTGTGTTTGGTGGCCTGAAAGACGACTGAGAGACTTGTGTTCCTCACAAGAGAAACACCCGACTCATTACTAGACGAACTGAAAGTGACAGTATTTTCATTACACCAGCTTTCACCACACGAGGTCCCTCTAACCAGCGCTTGTGTTTCCTTGCTTTCATGGAACCGTTTTTAACGGTCAATTGTTTATTAAAAGAGCAAACTATTCCTATTTGACATCCTCTCACTTTTTTTTTTATTTTGCAAACGTTTGAGTCTTAAAGTGCTGGCTGCACATGAATGGAGGAAAAAACTTTATCATTAAAAACTTTCGTCTGCCTTGTTGTTAGTGACATATCACGTGGGTCTGTTTGAAGCACTTTCTGGCATTCTTTTGATTAGTTAATGAAGTATAATTGGATTATTTTAGCCACAGAGCAATTTTAAGGTTAGTCGACTACAAAGGAAAATGTTTAAAGCTAAGAATGGCTAAAAACGAATGCCCTGTTGCTCTCTAACTAGATTAAAATAGTTCTGTGAGTTAAGCTTCTTACAAAGTTACAGCAGACCTCTCTTTAGCATCATGTGACCAGGCCTTCCGTAAATGCTGTCGTCTACCAGCTCTGCTCCACACTTTCCATTTTCTCCGGTGTATTTAATGGGTATTATTTTATCTGTATATTTAAATACCTGCCTTTTTATTAATGCATATAAATCCTGTGATTCTTTTGGATGGTGATAGTTTTATTGTTAACCCAGTGTACCACTAGTTGGGAAAATTGTTTTTATAGGCCATTAAGACAATAAGATCCTCTGCATTTAAAGGGGTCATGAACTGCACATTTCTTACTTTATTCTGATCAATGGGGTTCAATTATAAAGGTAGCAGTTTCATCATAAAACATTGCTTTTTGAGCAAAGTCACTAAGTTTAACTAGCGTCTTATGGGACTTGGGTAAGGCTTGTTACAAAAAAACAAAACCAAAAAAAATAGACTTTTTCTATGTTAATGAAGGACACTGTTGGATTAATAGACCAACACAAACTTAACGAAGCTGTCCCCTGCTCCTTCAGTGCAAACAAAGTGAAATGTTTCACCTTCAGAGCAGTTTGAATCCTTAACTCCCTCACTAAGACTTTTAAGGCATTTTTCATTACAAAGATCAGCGGCCCCCCAACCTTTTTTTTGCCGCGGATCAGTTTAATGTCAGACAATATTCGTCCTTTAAGGTGTGATGTGAATAAATAAAACAAATTTATGTAATACGACCTGTATCTAAACTGTGGTTTTTTCTGTACATAATACTAAACTAATCTAACTAACTAATACTAATCCATTATACTTGTTTGTTACTACAGCGTCCTCTTAACATCGTGACATCATGACCAAATAAGGCTTGTCTTTTAATGCAGAGTCTCCATGTGGCGAAGCTGTTTGAAGGCTTCATTGCCTCATCATATGAGAGCCAGTTGCCACATATTATACAGAGAGGGATTGGTGTGTGGGAATCTCCTGTCGAGATAAATCCCTATTTTCAGCAGGACTCTTGATATTGTCTGTTAAACGCAGCTTTCTTTTTCTTGGAAGTTGTAGGCTCTTACTCTGTCTCCTCGCTGGGCTCCTTCGCAAAGAAACTTTCCACAGATGTTTATTTTTTTATTCATTTTGCTAGCTCCTGGGCTTCGTTTCAACGGTAACCTATCACGTGACATAGTGCCATAGTGACACGGATGTAACTAAGGGAATCGGGTAATTTTTCTAAATAAAACATTGTTCAGATACGGAATAATAAAATAAATAAAACGGAATTGATGTTATTTCTTTTTGTGCGGCCCGGTACCAAATGACCCACGGAAGGGTTTGCAGCCCCGGGGGTTGGGGACTGCTGACAGATCACTTCAGTGTGATTTTGCTCTCTTGCTTTTCCATCTAAGTGTGGTTCCTGTTTGTGTGTGGGTGTGGTTACGGACATTTCAGATGTCTTCTGCTCTGCTTCATGGCATCATTGAGAATGATGTAAGTGATAAAACGGCGAGAGAGTCATGTAGTAGTTAAATCATATTAACAGCAAATTATCTGGTTTTATTTTAAAAGGTGTGTATGTGATAAAATAAAGTGCTGCTAAAACACAATAAAGGTGTGGAGTGCCGAAACAAATAACTGACAATGCAATTTGAGATGTTAACGTTCATACAACATTCTTAGTGACTTCTTCTTTGTCAGCAAGCTGTACTTGTTACTCTTCTGGTTATCAATTTCTCCTCTACTTTATTTCGATCAGGATTTTACTAGTAATCTAAATCATTTTAAGGAAAATATCTGGTTTATTTCGAAAGATGTGGATGAAGACCAAATAAGTACTGCTAAAGACACAACAAAAAAACTGACAATGCTTTTTGTACTTTTAAATGGTACACAATAAACAGTTTTTGTATTTTTAAGTGTCTATTCTATGCATCCCTGGTAGTCGTTGGATCATCACTGTTTATTAGCAGAGTTTTTGTCAAATCTATGTTCAAACGAGACAACTTCTGAAGAGAGACTGACAAAAATGAAGCAACTTTTTGAACATTTGTTGCATCACAAATAAGGACGACCGGGGAACAGTCCTAGTTACTCAACCGCTAGTGTTTGCCGCTGCTGTATATTCATTAGCTTAGCTGCTATCGTTGGAATTACACCTGTTTGTATTGGTTTCGATGGTAAAACTGTGCTTGGAACATCTTTCCATGGCACAGTGAAAGCTCAAATATTTATCAGATATAGCTTGACTTTTTTAAAACTGTTTGAGTGGTCACAACTGACATTTACAACAAGTGTTAAACATAAAAACAATATTACGTGAAAAGGTCACGAGGTTTACATAACAATAAAGTATGTCTTTCGGTGTTGATTTTCGGTCCAAGTAACTCATCTGTGTAGTGGTTAATTTCTATTTTCATTCCATTGTCAATTTCCCTTTTGCCCATTTTTATTGAAGAATATGGAGTTTTTCGCATATTCAAACTAAGATTAATAACAAATGAAATACTATGGGACATTGTATCTTCTTGGGCAGAAAATAAATATATTTTAGAAAACTGATATTTAGAAAATTGATCACGTGACCTGTGAGGGGATTGAAAATTAGGCATTTATATTCTGACATGGATGCAACATTAATGCTCCTTACTGGTATATTCATTCTCCATCTCCTTTTGGCTCAGTGACATTAAAATTTTATTACTTTTTGAAGTCTGGCAACTAATTATAGTATTAATTAATAATATTACACAGAACCAATGCCTGAATCAGCTCCACACAATCCATGATTGAGAAGCATAACGGTTAATATTTCTCAATGAGTCAATATTTAACAACTTCAGAGAGGAAAACTATAAATGTGTAAAATATGCTGTTACCATTACTGATATTCTTTCAAAAGTAAAATAGACTTTATTAGCTTGACAATCATCTCCAGATGTGTGCACACCAGTTCCTAAATTATGCACAACTGGATCTAGTACCAACAACGGATTTAATTGTTTAAGGTTTAAATTGATGTTGCTTTCCAACTGATGTACTCGCACTCCCCTGTCTGGGCAGATTCTACCTGTCGTGCACCTGTTTCCATAAGCCCCTCCCAACCTGCTGATGGAGTTCCCAGGCTTTGCCCCTCCCTCTCAACCCTGTACCTCAAACCGCGGCACCTGATTGGCCGCGTTCCGGGATGATTGACAGGAGTATGGAGTACCTGGAACTCAGCGGCTCAGGGAGCGTGTCAGCCAGAACGATGTGGACTCTGGAGCGGGGATCGTAAACAGTGATACACCCTCCCTTTAAACTTTCTTTACTTGACTCTAAAACGCTGCTACAAACCGGACAGATCAATTGGATGTATAAACGAAGACCAAGAGAGGATTAAATAGTGGAACGGTAGATTTTCTTTCGTCGGAACGCTAACGAATATCGGCCTCTCGGGCGCGCGCACGGTGCTTACGCTGTGCCTGAAAGAAAAGGATGAGAGTTTGATTTAATATCGGCTTCTTGTCGTTTTCGCTGCCCGTCGGTTTTGGACCTGCTATGGTGGACTGTAATGCGATGAGGAAGACTTTTGTGGTCCCGGACATAAAGCCCTTGGAGCAGTACGACTCGAGCCGAGCCAGGATCTGCGCCAGCGTGGGGTGGCTGCTGGCGAAATCATACGGCAATGCAGGTATACGCAGAAACCCTGTTCTAAAACAACACTCTGCTGCCCACGCTCGTGGAATTACACTCGCTAACACGTCTGGGTTCACGCATAGCTGTCAGAGAGTCAGTAAAAAAACTGTTTTTGGCTCCAGGCTTTGAGTCGCAGCGCAGTTTGTCATTTCTAGATATTCATTTCACTCACCTGTCTGTTCTGAGGCCAGTTTTTGGCTCATTGTTTAGGGACTGCGGAGGAAAGCATGTGTGAAGGTGAACTGTGTAAACTCAGCGGTTTTCACAGCACAAAGAGCTCATGAAAGCTGCAAAGCCGCTCGATGTTACCCATCAAGGTCCTGCTTTCACACACAAGTGTGTCAAAATAAACTTAGTTTTGAGATGGATGGCTTGAAAAACTGCTTTCAAAGCTGTTGGATCTAGGTGAGTTGTAGGTAAAACAGTAATTTTATCAGTTTTTAATGAATTATACAAGTCACATTTCTGAATTGACTGGTGTGTGCTGATAAACATGATTCAAATTGATTGTGAAGAGCCTCCATTACAAATGGTGAAAAGCCTTGAAAAGAGAGGTTTTCCAAGCTGGGACTAGCGTTTGTTATTGGCCTACAACGAACACAAGAAGGTGAAAGTAGGTTAAAGCTGTTAATAACTAGCATCTTAAAGGTGCTGTTTAAAAAAAGAATTGACCCCTCTATCACTGCACCCAGAACAATCCCCAAAAGGCAGTATTTATTGTAAACAATATCTTTGAGTCACCTCAGATTGTTGTGCTACTCAAAATGAGCTGTGTATCTCCTGTTACTACTACTGACTTGGCTCGGGCTGGCTTTTTCCGGTTGACACATTTCAGACAAATACATTCATTGTATTTGTAACAACCAAAAACACGCTTTCTTTTCATTGTTTATCGCTGCAGCTCTGCTACTCTAACACTTCTTGGTCAGTCTTCTGGGTACGTTCTTCATTGAGATGCATAAGCTGTTCATCTGATTGGTTAGTCGGAGGTGCCATGGCCAATGGGTGTGCCTAAGGTCATCAAGCTATTTTGAGTTCCCAGAAATAGAAAATAGGATTACACAAACATGTACGAGCCAATTTGAATATGGCTTGAGGGATGTTTTTGATGAGGGGACAATAGTAAAACATGTAGAATTGTCTGAAAAGTCAGGTTTACTTGATATGGCACTTATAAGTTCAGAAGTGACTGGGTCGATATTCATCAGGAGTAAGCATTTTCTAATTTTTAAGTTTCAGTGATTAAAGTTAAAACTTACATTGATCGATATTTCTCAATCAACAGTGTGGAATGTTTGGAAAGTTCACAGGTGGGTTTTTCACTGTTAAACTGAGAGTTATAATTTCCTGGTCATGTGTTGTGTGATGTAATATTTTAGTCACTTTTAGGAAAGTCAGTGGCTGATGATTCATGCACTGGCACGGAAGAAATCCATCTTCCCTGTTTTATTTGGAATGTTGGCAAATGTGTGGTTAGTATTCTACAATGTCACTCATAATTGTGGTAGCTGAGAGAAGCCAAAAATACTGCAGCTTAGGAGGCTGCAGTATTATAAATATACAATAAACACCAAAATAATTAAGATTTGTCTTTTGGACAACACTCTACATATCATTATAACCCTTCAAAAACACATTACATGATCTCAAAACACAACCATATACTGAAACACAGCGCAGGTTCTTCTCAAAGGCATATTCTATATTTCCAAAAGATCAAAAGTGCTGCAAAAACCTCAGGACACAAAGACAACGTGTCAGACTCAGTATCATTATTTGACAGCAAATACAATATCAGATTTGTAATCATATAGTCATCAAATGATCACTTTTGTCAGTAGATTGAAGTGAATGAAACATTTTTTTAGTTAAACATAAAAACTAGTTTTGTTTTTTTACTGTGATTTCTCCAGTTTTAGTGCTTTTAGGAATTCCGATAGATGTGGTTAGCATCAGTGTTGAGATTTCTTAATAGCAACTCTGTCCCCATAAACACAATGATTTTAATAAATGATACACACAGACAGATCATATTTATTGATATCATGATGATCCTTAAACGATAAATAAAGTTATTGTTATTTTACCCGTGAGCTTAGTCACTTCTGCTTAATCCTAAACACTGTTGTCTGGGAGTGGTAGCGTAATGTGATGACCTCTGCTGGTCTTGACCTGAATATGAGTGTGTGTCCTTTGGAAGCACCTATATTTGTGGGGACACGTGCTCGATACCAGCAGTGACTGGAAAATCAACCACTAGAACAGTTTAAGTAGATCTGGGATTCTGTTTTGAAATTGATTGCCATTTTTAACATATGCTTTTCAAATGCTGATTCATTACAAAAGGGACTCAATCTTGGACGTTTATAAAATATTAGTTCACACTATCCTTTGGGCAATGAGTTAAAAATGCAACAAAATTGCTGTATTCACAACCAGAACAGATTTGACTTGGGTTGTAAGGGATTTCAATGTGTAGATGTGATTTTTAGTGCGTGGCAGGAAAGTCGATCGAATCCTTTGCTTGTAGTTTAGCGGTGCTGAGAAAGTGGAGATTGATGCTGAGGAAGTAAAAATGTTGAACTTTGCAACATATTCATGGTTATTCCAACCAATCAGGAGCTTACAGTAGTAAAGGATGCATGTTCGGGAAACCAGCCGTTTTGCTTGTATGCTTATTGCTTTGAACCCCTCTGTCTCCTTAGTACTCCTCACAATGCGTTGTGTCATAAAAATTCTGAATGTAAAAATTTGGTGATGTCACTCCTTGTGCCCTATTAAGGGCAGAGCTTCCTGAGTGTCTGCCATTTGCCACAGGTGAGTAGGGTGGATTAGGTTTCAGTAATTTCTTCTCCACCAAAATCATGTTGTTTCATCATTTTCGTACTCGTTAGTGTTTTTCACGTAAAGGACAACATGCATGGAGCGTTTGGCGATTCTCCATGTTTGAAGCATGTTCTCAGATGCATGCTTTGGCTGGTGTGTGAGCCACAAAATGAATTCTGATTGTGGGGTACGACCAATCCACAGGGCTTGCATTGCTCATCCAAATATTAGTTGTGAAAATCTACTCTACGCTGTAAATCTGTATCTTTGGAAGTGATGTGTCAGGCTCTGAGGCCTGTGACTCAGTCAGGCTAGCACTTACATGACTGCTGCAAGTCTGACTTTTGCCTTTTTCTGCTGGTAGTGAACTCTTTGTACTCGATATTGTGCTGATTTTATAATATATCAGATTGCTGGTAGTTAAGCTTTTGTTACCAGCATTAATGGTAAAATAGTTTCAGTTCACAGACTTTTTTGGTAAACCTGTTAAGCACAACTGCTTGATTCACATCAACCCGACATAAATTGGTATCGGAACACTTTTATAAGTTTGAGTTTGAGTACTCGAATATGGAATTGGGCAGATACCCGATACTGGTATCAGTGCATCCTTAGCTCAGAAGGTGTTCATTGATCACTGAGATGTGCTTTACCCCTCCCCTACTTGGTTCTCTCTATCTCTCTCTCTCTCTCTCTCTCTCTCTCTTTATCTATCCATTCAATCACAGTTTCTCCCCCTTGTCACACTTCTTTGCTGCAGACCAGATAGATTGCTTAAAAACAAAAGTTGGCAAAAGTGACAAACATGATTCTTTTTACTTGAGCTTGGGTCTGACTGTTTAGAGATGAAAATCAATGATCAGAGTTGTTCACAGTGATTGGTTTTAAATTGAAACAAATATTCTTACATGACAGAATTTGGTCTATAAGAGTAACAGTTAATCTGAGTCAGTCAACGTTAGTATCGGCAGATTCGAAAATGTGTTTTTCTTAGGAACCGTGAGGTCTGAACGGTCTTTTTAAATGGATGAGAACTCTTTTCATCTTTACTTTGCATGCAACAAGCTGCATCCCTGTTTTTTTTTCTCGAAATAAGCATTCATTTGTTACACAGCAATGCTTGACAAGGGATAATATGAATTTCAAGTGTAGCAGTGGAGGGAAAATAGTTCACTTTTTTTTTCTTGTGATTTAACAAATAATCACAGAATGGATTTTTTATTGTTTAGTGCCATTAAAGAGCCACATTTCTGTTGAAGAATAATTTGCATCTGAGCAACTAAGAGTTTGTATCACTCCATAATTCAGAAAGTACTGTGAGAAGCCATGAACAAATTAAATAGTTCAAACAACAAATTTAAATTAAATAGTTTTGTTTATGGGTCTATTAGGTTTATATCTCCTCAAAACCACTTAAAGTGCAGTGGAACGTTTCTTCTTCTCTTCATTATTAGGGGAATCTTTTTCCTGAGTTTTTGATGCTGTAGACGTCCAGAGAATTTGGGTCATTCTCTTTGATTTCAGTGAAGTCATTTGGAGGAAGGGATGGCAGAACGATGTAGAACCTAAAAATGAGCTCAGAGATAATGTACAGCAACCGGAGCAGCGCCGCATTAAAGCCTTTCAATTAAAAATGTGCCGAAAATTTCATTTGAATCTTGTTTTCAACAAGAAAATCTATTATTGCGTTAAATAGACAGTATACATTCAATCCTGCCATCTCAAACTCAAAATTCTCGTGCTTTTTTATTTTCATTTTGCATTGTATGAATAGTACAATATCATCCTGTAATCACACGTTGTCTCCTGTTTTTTTCTCACAGTGTTACCTGAGTCTTTGTTCTGTGTTAAAGTGACTTGTGCAGCTGGTCAAGTCACGAGTTACATACAAACCAAACAAATACCCAATTTATGTGCCTAATTGGCTGCATTCGTGAGAGAGGTTCTGTTTACGTGGGTGGTTTTTAAAAGCACCATTGTCCTAAGCTAATGAGCCTCTTAATTCAGATTTCATTTTTGTTTTTGTTTGTTTTGAGTCATGATTGAGGAGAACCGGAGGCTTTAACATCTTTTGGGTCTTTGTATTCTGTATTCTAAAATAAAAAAGCCCCCAAAAACATATCATACTAGCGACAAATAATAAGGAAACAAGAAAAGAAGGAAAGAATAAAGAACAATAACACAATATACTTAAATTAGCTAACTATTTTTAACGATATTTACATTCTTCAGTATATAAGTTAGAAGTCTAGGTACCTTCAGTAACATGATTGCAAGCATATCTTGAGATAAAGCTGGTAAATTAAGGGTTGCCCTTCCAAAAGTTCACACCAAGCAAAATGCTAAATTAAAGTTGATTCTTTACATTGCTCTCTTCAGAACTATTTATTTCAATAAGTTGGTGTAAAGAAAAAAATCAGACAGAGCTTACATTCTGTAAATAGAGTGATGCAGTAATGTTCAGTCAGAGTTCTTGCGATTTTAATGTGTACACTCTAAAAAAAAGTTTGTGTTAAAATAACCCAATTTTGGTAACCCAGTGCTGGGTCAAAACAATATAACCTGAGCCGCTCAGTCAAAACAGTTATAAACTCACACATTGTAATGATTGATGACAGAAAAGTGATTACAGGACCCTTACGCAGATGGTTTTTAAATCACTTTTACTGTAACCCAGTGGTTGGGTTATAAAAAATAACCCAGCAGTTGATGTACAAAAACTAACCAGCGGTTGGGTTAAAGATGCCAAACTGAAAAAAAACCCCCCAATAAAATGACCCAGCATGCTCAACCCAGCGGCTGGGTGAAAAAAATAACCCAGCGGTTGAGGTACAAAAAATAACCCAGCAGTTGGGTTAAGATGCCAAACTGAAAAAAATAAGCCAAGAAAATTACCCAGCATGCTCAACCCAGTGGCTGGGTGAAAAAAATAACCCAGCTTTTTTTTTTTTTTTTAGAGTGTATGGTCAGGTTTACTGGGATGTTTTTAGATGTTAACACACTCAAAAATGATTCATGCCCCGCTTCAAATTGACTAAGGTAAATAAATACATTTTTATATTATTATCCTATGTATTAATAGCTGTAACTTAAAATAAACTCAAAGAGAATTAGTTCATTTAGTAAAGCTCTGATTATGTGTGGGGTCACCTTCTCTATTTTTTTATTATTTGCCCAGGAACTTCGCTAATGAGCTTGAAGTTAACATTACCTTCTGCAATTTTTCATGCGGATTTGTTGAGCAGGTGGGAGACTTTTCTTGAATTGGACCTGTACTATTGTTAGGACCAACTTTGTGTTTAGTGACATCATTTCTGGTGAGAAAAGGCAATGGTTTGTGTTTAAACTGCTTTTTAGAAGTTATTTTGTGTTGTTGATTTGTGTTACTGTGTTCATATGTGTTCTTTGCTGTGTGCTGATTCCAGATTTTATTTGTGTTTCATTTATATTTGCCATTATTGAGGGCGATGTTTGTTTGATTGCAGTGCATAGCAAACATCTATTGATGCTAGTGACTGTGACTGTTTAAATATTTTCTGATGGTCTACCATAAGAGATGTTAAGACGTATAAAGTCTTAACTCCACAATGTTAAGACTTATGAAACAAGTAGATTGGCCTCTGAAGGTAATCCCTAATCATAAACATAACAATGCCAAAGGATTCCTCTTCCCATAAATTTGATTAAAGTGTGTTTGACCAACAAACATTTGAATTAAAAAGAAAATATTTTTTTTTCTGGCATCTGGATTTAATTAAATGAAGGTTGCCCAAATCTATTATATTAAAGTACATGGATGTATATTATTTTAGTTTAGTGTATGTGTGTGTGTGTATATGTATATATATATATATATATATTTTTTTTTTTATTTATTTATTATTATTATTTTTTTTTATTATTATTATTTTTAATTGTAATTCTGCCCTCAAGTTCATTCAGTTAGGTATTTTTTTTTCAGTGCATTTAAACTTTATATAAGTTTGGATTTCAGCAATCAAGTTTTGGGTATGCATCCCATGAGAATGAATAGAAATGTTTTTTGAAGAGCAAAAGTTAACTCTGGCGGGGTAGAGCCTGAACAGGTTGCCGGTCCATCACAAGGCCACACTTCTTCACTGAGGACCTAGTGACAATTCAAGTCACCTGAAACATTGTTTGTGAACTTTAGAAGACACAGAGTACCTGCAGCAAACAATGTGACCAGTCCCTTCTGAGGCCTGTCACGAATAGCAATATATCGCTTGTTGATTTAAAATAAGCTTGACAAGTTTACAGTGGGCGTCACGGTGGCGCAGTGGGTAGCACGGTCATCTCACAGCAAGAAGGTCACTGGTTCTAGGCTCAGCTGGGTCGGTTGGCATTTCTGTGTGGAGTTTGCATGTTCTCCCCGTGATCGCGTGGGTTTTCTCCGGGTGCTCCGGTTTCCCCACAAGTCCAAAGACATGTGGAATAAGTGAACTGAATAAGAACAATTGCCCATAGTGTTAAAGTGTGAATGTGTGTGTGAATGTTTCCCAGCGATGGGTTGCGGCAGGGAAGGGCATCCGCTGCGTAAAACATGTGCCAGAGAGTTGGCGGTTCATTCCGCTGTGGCGACCCCGAAAGGGAATAAAGCCGACATGAAGATGGATGGATGGATGGAAGTTTACAGTGAAAATTTCCATCTTCAGGTTTGTTTATTTTGCTTGAATCTCTCTCTCTCTCTCATCTCATGTGAGATATTATAAAGTATTAGACAAAGTATTTTTAAATAGTGGAGTGAAATGAGTGAGAAGCATTGCACTTGTATCACTTCTTCTACTATATCATGCCGCACCGCCCTTAAGGGGTTTCTCCTTTAATGTTTTTTTTTTTATTCTGAGATCATTTTAGACTAGATTGTGAGAAACCGAAATCTTCTCACTTCACCAGTTAGATGTGTAATTAAGAGGTGATCTCAGGTGTGCAGATTCTTGTGTTTGCTTTCACTCCCTGCATCAATAACAGGGCTGTGTGACCACACCCTCTGGTCAAAGTCACTTGAGCTGCAGATGAGACCAGAACACACACACACACACACACACACACACGCACACACACACTCTCTCTCTCTCTCTCTCTCTGTCTTTCACTCTAGCTCTTTCTCTGTGTCTCTCTCACTCTCTCTCTCACTCACTCACTCTCTCGCTCTCTCTGTGTGTCTTTCACTCTAGCTCTCTCTCTCTCTCTCTCTGTGTCTTTCACTCTAGCTCTTTCTCTCTCTCTGTCTCTGTGTCTCTCTCTGTCTGTCTCTCTGTCTCTGTGTCGCTCTCTCTGTCTCTCTCTCACGGTCTCTCACTTTCTCTCTCAGTCTCTCATTTTTTCTCTCTCTCTCTCTGTCTTTCACTCTAGCTCTCTCTCACTTTCTCTCTCTCTCTGTCTCTGTGTCGCTGTCTGTTCTCCGCTGTCTCTCTCTCACGGTCTCTCACTTTCTCTCGCTCTCTCTGTCTCGTTGTGTCTTTCACTCTCTCTTCTCTCTCTCTCTCTCTCTCTCTCTCTCCTACCTCCTTCTCTCTCTATCTGAACCCTCCCCCCTCTCTCTATCTGAAACCCCCCCCCCGACCCAACCCCAACACCCCCCACCCCCGGATAATTTTTTTAACCTAGCGACCTCAGCACTTCGCTGTTGTTCAGATGAAAGGTGTGATCAGTACGGGAGCAGTCTGTTCTCTCAGCCCACGCTTTTAAGACATGTTGTGTTGCTAATTGTTGCACCTGTGTTAACAGCAAGGGCGTTTTGTCAACCTTTGGATTTTTGGCACTGTCAGATGCTTTTACCTTTAAGAAGCTTTGGCTAAGAAATTTAGCAGCAACTATAACTAAGAGTCTTAAAAAAAAAGAAAAACAACAAGGTCTGAGTCAATTCTGGTGTTCAATGATGGTAACTGATGACAAATGGTGAGATTGAGCGGAGTCAAGCATTCCTTTTAGATAACTTTTACTTCAGTAAGGGGCTTTTGCTAGCTTGTATGATAGCTAGCGTTCGATTACAAGTATAGCTAGCTTTTCCCATTTTCATTACATTTGGCATTTATGCAATTGGCAGACGCTTTTGTCCAAAGCAACTTACATTAGGGGAGAGACAATATGCAATCTGTTACACCGTCAAAGTCTATCTCAGCTTCTCATAATAGAAATTGATCAATAAACCATAGCAGGAAGAAACTAAAGACGGAGGAGTTTGTGGTGTGAATATAATGAAGCACTCCATCAAAAAAAACTGAGGTTTTCTTTCAACTCCTTTGATCTGTTAACCTTTTTATCAGCATAGCATACATTTAACGGATGTGGTTTAGTTTTTTTTGAGACTTTGATAAATAAGAGTCTTTATAAACATGTTCTCGGTGTCTAGACAAAATGTTCATATCTAATCTGATATGAACAAATTGTTGTTGTGGATGAGTATTGTGAATACCAATCTTTTAAGCTTTGTCCGAGCTGTCATTTAAAGTACACTTTGAACGCAGATGATAAAAAAAACTCTGATGCTGATTTCAAACAAGAATGTCTGAAGCATTAGCTGATAGCCTTGATATACTTTGATGTTCGGACTTCCAGTTACTCAGCCAAGTGTTAAAGTACAGTATGTACCTTTGTGGTGCGATGTGTTTGTTGCATTTGTGCACTAAAATGAGTTGTAAAGCACTGAAAGCACTTTTACATCATGAATATACTTTGAGATGTAATGGTGTAGCATCAATAGTGTCAGGCATTGGATCAAGACACAGGGCCTACATTCAAAGTGATGCTCTCTTCTGTAAACACATTTTTAGTCTGCTGTAAAACATAACAGGTAGGACTGGGCGATATGAATCTTAAATAAAATCCCTGATGTTTTTCACAAAAATACAATTTACGATTTAAATCAAGTTTTTGTGCCCTTAAATCAATGTGCAGATGAGTTATTAGTTCCAAATTTTGGAGCATTTTAAGGGTAAAAAGTGTGAGTGTGGAAGATTCCCCAGACTGATATTTTCTGGATAATGTTTAAAATCAAAGTAATTACTTGTTTTTTTTCACCACTCTGTAATAAGAGGAACAATTTCTGGTCCTGAAGCTTTAAGAGAAACATTTTGTTTGTGATTTCTATTCTAATCAAAACTAATATATAATAGGTTAAAATTAGGTGAATAGGGTAAAATCAGTTTGTCCTCAAGCAAAGTGAAATTGTTTCAGTTAATTGTGAAAATGTAGAATATTTAAAAAACATCTCACTAAAAGACCCACGGTTCAAGCTATGAATGCAATCGTCTATCAAATTATTTATTTGTTTACTTTTATATTAAAAGAACTAATTAAATTTCAACTATTGTGGCTGCTTATACAAAATAGATTATATATGAATCAAGCAGCTAGGATGTGTGCTTTTTTTTAATCAACAATCTACTCTGCGCCTTTAATTTTCAGACTCTTCATGTCCTATAAAATCTAGTTTCTACGCGTCAGATCGACTTAAAGGCTTTTTCTGCATTTACATGACACTAGAGAATTCATCTTATTGAGCATAACATGTTTATTGAAGTGCATGTAAACAGACTCGGTCACATAAGTAAGGACCTTAAATTGTCTTTAAATTGTGAACTATAGTGGTGCAAACTCTCCATTAAATTTTTTCCAAATTATGTTTTTCTCAAACTCAAAAGATCCTGCTGAGAAGGGAAAATGTATAGTTCAAATCTTATTGGACAAAATGCAGTAGCATTGAAGACCACAAACTGTGGCAGTTTAAGCACACGGCTTATTTCTTGTTCTGAATCTGTAGCCATGTTGGGTTGAGACTCATTGCTCTCTAGTGTCCTTCTACCGCTTGAGTACTGGCCTGTGTTGGTCACTCTGAAATCATCAGTGTGCCAAGAGCATGACTGAAGTGGACAGGACCACATCAATGTTTTACTTTATTTCCATCATATTAACTCGTGTGAATACTCCTAAGATTCCAGGCATGGATATACTATATTAAAAAGTGAGGCCTGTGTCCCTTAAAGGATCATCATTAAACAAAACATTGTGTCTACATTTTCAGTTTGTTTGCTGACATGGCTTTTTTTATCTGTTTCTGTTGCTTGTGCGCATATTACCTCACTGCTAAAAACTCTACTGCGGCATTTAAAGGAAGAGGTTAATTTAGGATTTTTGAATGGAAGCTTGTTTTTACAGAGCAAGTGGAGAAAGTTATTTATTAACCTGTTATCCACAATAGAATCCATTTTCTTCAGTGTTGAGCAAGACTTGAGCTTGTAATGTTTAAAGCATCACAAGTATTATGTTCTTTTTAAAATAGAACCATTTTAAAATGATTACTGAATGTGTGACTTGGTGTTTGGAAATACGAACCCTGTTTGTTCAAAATTTGATACAGTTGTTATGCCAGGAGTAATGATTATGATTGAAATGAGTCATTAACTGATTATTATGATTGAAATTATTAAGATTTTAAGCCACAAAGTTTAAGTTTTTACCTCATTTACTGTTTGGTTTTGGAAATCTTGTTAAACTAGCAGTATTTGTGCAAGTGAACGTCTTAGTTCAGCTTTAGATAATACCTCTTGAAATGTACAGAATTTTGCTTCTATGGTTATGCACTAATCTAAAGAAAGACTGTGTTTGCTTGTGTGTGCTTATTGTATGTTTAATGTCTTGAGATGTGCATGGTTGTTAATATGATTGTAAACAAAGCTCATCGATCTTCTGGAAGTGACATTTGTGGTGTACAAATACATGTGGCTGATCATGCTCGAGTTGTAGTAGTCCTTAAAAGAGTTGTAGGGAAACAAAGGAGCAACAAAATTGTGAAACAATACACCTGAAGGTTTCCAAGTCTTTACATCAAGGCTCTTACAAAAATCTTTAACAATTGTGCTATTTAAAACTTTTTCAGAATGGCTATTCGGGTGGGATGTTTTATTTTTTAACCACTGTTTTTGTGATTAAATAATTAAATAAAACTTGATATATACCGTCAGGCTGAATGCTGGCCATATTTAGAAAAGAAGAAAAAAGGAAGCAAAAGAAGAAGAAAAATAAAAAGAAGGGGAAAAGAAACAAGCGAGAAATGTAAATTTCACAAGGAGTGGATGGAAAGAGTTTGTAAAAACCGATGCAGAGAAACTTTTTGCGCGTTCAAAGCATGCGAAAAAAAGTAGCGACTTATAGTCCGGGAAATTTGGTAATTGCTAACCAATAAGGCCAATGGACCAAGCTCTGATGGACATGAAATGTCTGTGTGGTCTTTCGATTGTGACAGCGGGGTTTTAATTAAAGCACAAGCGCTCTATTAAGCTTGCTGTTCCCATGACGACTCTCTTCAGGTCACATGGGATGCTTTGAAGTTTAAAGGAGCTGTTGAGCGTATCGCGAACTTGAAAGAGTGCTCTCGCAATTCTCAAGGTGTGATGTTTTTATAATGAATTCTAGATGTGTGCTTTTGAGCAGGCGAGTAAACCTCGTTCGCAACCGCCCCACATCCAATTTACTTCGTCTGCTGAAGGGTCCTGGAGTCAGCTGATGAGTAAGACTCTGAGCTATAGTCTCCTTCACCGTATCGATTTCATCTCGCTGTCCACTGCCCCAGACCCCCGAATCTCTTGACCTTTCACCTCTCATTGACTGGTGTTGATGCAGCTCACGTCAGGGTGTGTGTTGAGGAAGAGCAGCAGGATATTCTTTGAGGAAGAGCAGCAGGATACTCTGTGTGTTTACTCTTTCGCAACTGATGTTTGTTGTCATAATAGCAAACGTGAATTGTCATCCGACTCCTTATTGAGTGTTCTGGTATCTAACTTTATTGATTTGTTTTGACACTTAACAGAAGACAGTGAGTGAGGCATGAGTAGATATAGTGACATTTTGCTGACTAGTGTTCGTCACTTTTTCCAGTAAAAGCACCATGTTTTGGAATGTCAGGGCTGTCTGTGAAATGTGAAAATGCTAATGCAAAACTTGTATCCGTCAGACTGGAATTATGTGTGTTATTCGCTTGGCTGCGTCTTCGCCAGCACCTGTGATTGTCCGCTGCTTGTCCCACTAAATCCTGTCCTAGTTTAGCACAGTGCTCTCTATTTTCAGGTATCAGAGCAGGCTTCCATTGACTGCCAGTCGCTCAGGGAAATGAAGCCTGTATCGGCTGTGCTCATCTCACAGCCATCGCTCTTTTGCATCCTGCTTTGCATTCTGGACTTGAGCTTATTGTGATGGAGCTGTATTACTGCCCTCATTATTTTATAAACTCTCCTCATTGCTTATCTTTTTAGTCCTCCGTTCTCTTGACATGATTAAATGTATAAACAGCTTTATTTTTCCTTCAGAGAAGAGGGTGTGATGTAATTCTCTAATCTTTTAGATACGAGTCAGTGTCGTGTTCAAGTCAGGGTCTTCGTCGTCAGGACATTAAGGTGTTTCAAACAGGAATGAATTTGATGCATTTTAATCTAGCCTTTAATTTCTCCAACATTCATAATACCGCTGATAAGTGTTTTGTAACTCTTTGGTTACACTACTCAACATCACTTATGTTTCTGCTAATTCTATTTCACAATTATATCTTCATTGTCACAGCTTTATCTAGTTTCAGATTATTTCATTATCATCTTTCCTTATTTACATATAGACTTACAGCCTTATTAAGTTACAGCCTTATTTTTTCTGATGCGCTGCACTACTATTACAGTGCATATTTTTATTCTTATTTCTATCCTTTTGTTGTAATTCACTTACTTGTTTACGTCTCTGTATGCACTAATTCACTGAAGCGAATTCCTGATAGTATGGAAGTCTCTTCATTACATGGCAATAAATTCTAAGATATTAAGATCTTAAAATAAATAGTGAGGTAATGTTATTTTTAAGCATTTCAAGGGATGAACAATTGCAATTTCACAATGTCATGTTCATAATGTTAGTCTTGTTTAAACAGTGAGAAATAAAAAAATGTGTTTCTCTCAGCTGGAAACCGATCTGGTCTTTAGAAGAGGTTTGTAGCTATTTGACCTCGTGTGTTTCAGACAGAGCTAATAGATTTTATTGCTGGGCAGTACTACCACAGCAGCGGTCACGTTTTATGTATTAAATAAGCAATAAATCAATAATTGATTCAGAAAATGGCTTGGTGGATATCTTTCTGATGCAAGAAGGTGTGTTACTGGCACTGGAACGTATTGAAAGTGTGAAAGAATGCAGTTTTATTGCATTCAACTGTTGCTGTGCTGTAGATTGATTAACAAATAGGGATTCGTTTCTGGAAGACCGTGTAATTGAATAATCACAATTTATTTTAATGCGTTTGTGCAAGTGGACATTTAGACATGAAACGCAAGTGGATGGAGGAAAATAAAGCATAAAATTAACATTTAAAATTGTTAAATTTTAAATACGGGGTAATAATGAAAACAAGAACAGACTTGACGTTAAATAAATATTATTATAAATTTTCTCTAGATTTATGTGAGAATTTTCCCAAAACAACTTTTTTTTTTATTCCTTTTAACATCTCCTTTACACTCATACACTCCTTTTTTGGATAATTCATTCATCTTCATGTCAGCTTTCTTCCCTTTCGGGGTCGCCACAGTGGATTGAACCACCAACTCTCTGGCATATGTTTTACGCAGCGTATGCCCTTCCCAGCCGCAACCCATCGCTGGGAAACATTCACACTTTTAATGCTATGGGCAATTGTTCTTACTCAATTCACTTATACTGGATGTCTTTGGACTTGTGGGGAAACCGGAGCACCCGGAGAAAACCCACGCGATCACGAGGAGAACATGCAAACTCCACACAGAAATGCCACCTGCCCCAGCCGAGCCTAGAACCAGCGACCTTCATGCTGTGAGACGACCGTGCTACCCACTGCGCCACCGGGACGCCTTTTTGGATCATGTGACAGGAAATTGGATTAAGGCTATACCGTTTGGAGTTCAATGCTGTCTTAAAAACTGTCTAAAAATTCAGTGAGTTGAGTGAGTTGTGTTGAAGTTGGAGTTTATAAACAGAATATCTAGTATAGATTATTTTATTTCTGTGCTTCTTTTATCGCTCTTTTATCAATATATAGAGTCAATATATATATTTTTATATAGAATCTATGCTCAAGTCTCCCTCAGGGATCAATGCTGAGAAAGCACTTCAGCTTCTAGTTTTGACCATCACTGGCCTTTACTCACCACAGAAAGTGCAAGCAATGCATTTGCATTTATTAACATGTTTATTTCCAAAAATAATTGCTTGCATCAACGTTTCAATTTTGACATCTAATTCAGACTCTAAAACATGTTTTAAAAACAATGGAAACCACTATTGTATTTTCTGGATTAGCTCATCAGAATAAAACAAAACAAAATTAAATATAAAAAGACTAGCAAATGTTAAAAGAAAAAAAATGTTCATGCAGGGATCACAACAGGTGTCCATTTTGTAACATGATATCTAATTGAATTTATATTATCACTGAAGTCCTAAAAATTGGCTCATTTTAACTCGTGCTCTTTTCATTTGAGCGGAGTCTGGAATCACATCGCATACCCCTGAACTTTCGTTTTTACTTCGCCACATTCAATCTCATTTAAGTGAATGCTCACAAGTGTAGCGTTCCTTTAAGATGAACAGAAATGTTAATAAAAATATGTTTTTAATGGTCGACTTTACCCAAATAACTTTTCGGCCTCCTTGCAGTCAGGGTTTATTTTCATAAATAATTAGCTATCAAGCTCATAGAAAGCTGAAGCATGGACTTTGTTCATCTGAAACAAAACAAAAAGTCTTAAGTGCGTTTTGCGGCCACATGTTTTTTATCAAAACATAATTTAACTTCATAATCTTAGAAATTTCTGTGGAAATGCCACCTTTACTCGGTCACAAAAACCAGTAAGCTCAGTAACTACCTAATTAGCATGCTCAAAAGTTCTGGTTCTCATCTTTTAAATACTGGTTGAATGATTGATTTTAAAAGCAGAACTGGTTAAAAAAAATTATGACTTTAACAGTACAATAAATCATCATATGTAACAGCATGATAGTCATTTATCATATAGATGTTTTTAGCTAAAAGTCATCAGGAAGGGTTGGGTTTTCTGATGAATCGCTCAGATACTTGCAGCAATTCAAACAAGATTATATAATCTCGCTCCATATATTAGCTGCGTTTGTCCTCTAGCATGTTCTAGAAACAGGTCTCGCAGCTTCTTGGTGCTTGTTAAACATGGACGTGGCAGAAAGTTGCTGTTGATCTCTTTCTGGTGTCGCGATTGGTCCTGAATGTTGTAGAACGAGTTCAGAGTGGGTGTGCGAGGTGTGTTTTACCGTAGATTTGGTCTGACTGTATGGTGCTTGTTTACAGAAACTGTGTCCCACAAGCCCGGGAGCTGTCAGTCTTTGTGTTTCTTTACAAAGGTGTCAACATCCAAACCCTTTTCTTGACTTAGCATGGCTGTGTAATCAAATAGTGTCTTATGAGTACAGCGTTTAAAGGGTTTTGTGATGCAGCTGATGTGGTTCACATTACAAGTTTAGTCAGTGTTTGTCACCTCAAAAGGTCTGAGTAATTTTTCTTTAAATGGAGAAATTCATTGAAAGATTTTAGGTCAAGAGCTGCAGTGAAAGCAACATTGGATCAGTCCCTGTGACAAGTGCAAGTTTATGCTAAAAGAAAAAAACGTGAGCATTGTCACAGATTGTTGGATGTCTTGCTATCTGTAAACAGATTTGTTGAATAAAGCAGAGTCATTAAAATCACTATCCACACACTATCATATACCACACACTATCAATAAAACCCTATTTGTTCTGCTATACACACAATTATGTTTTTACTTATTAATTAATTCAAATACTGTTATTTGTTAGCGATTAATACATTTACGCAGTTAAAAAATTATGACATGAGTAACTTTATCGTTTTTTTAGGAATTCATTGGTTAAGGACCGTGAGGGTCATACAAATCACATTGGTCGAAAAGATGTAAATACATTTTTTTATTTAATAATGAAATTCAAAGCAATTTGAATTGAACAGAGAGAAATTTAAATTCTGAATATATTTGAGTTGGAAGGGAGGCTGTATATCATTTTTCATGATCACATACAAGAACTGATCCTTTATTTCCAGGCCAGATATCTACCTGATACCTATGGCTGTTTTAAGGATGTGGCATTGTTGTTGAGGGTTTCAACTAACGAGAAATTCCCTGTGCTCCCTTGTGTGTTTAAATTTCAGATGTTTTATCATATTACTTGTATTATAACCACAGCTTTTTTTTATCCTGTTCTTGATATTTTCATAAAGTACAGTTTGCAGTCTACCAAATGTGTGTCATTATTAACATAAAATGTCACTATCTTTATTTATCCTCCTTAGTTCCTGAGTCTACCGTGCACATGATGTAAGATACTCCTCTACTTTTATATTAGTTTATGGTATGTAGTATGTATGATTTTGTGATTGGATAATATAGCCATATTTAGTCTCAATTATAGTGCAATGGGAATGCACATATAATGTATTTAAACTTTTCAGATAAAAAAAAAAAAATGCAATCCTCTAGTAATGTAAACTCAAATAGTTCTAAAAAAAACTGGCATTAAAGGAAAACAAAGCATCCCAACATGCATTTGCTCTGGTTTCCTTCTGATTAAACAATGCACAGTGTGTTACAAAAAGACTCGCGTTCACCAGCACATTGCATATGCCAAAATGTTTTGCTATCAGAAGAACAGTATCTGAGTGAAAATCTTAAAGAAGCTACTCAAAGAATCCATCACTCTTCATTTTCATTGTTTTCGCCACTATCGACTGTCCAAGTGCTGTGTCAGCAACCCTGTAATATATGTAATCTAGTGACTAACCTGGAATCTATGTCATTGATTAATTGTATGCTACAGACTGGAGTGTTTTGGTATATTCTTTTATGCACAGACAACCTGGTATATCTGAATAATCAGAATCTAGAACATGGATACCTGTTCGCCTTAATATTGAATGGTCATTTTACATTCAGAATTGGACTGATCTCCCATAGTAAACTGGATCACGTATGCTTTGTATCCACCTGTGTTGTGCTCTACTGAGCTTGTAGTGTCTGTGTTTTTGAATGGGAACAGGCTGGGGATGCTCTTCCATTATACGCACATCAAACACTGGTCAGCCCTGGCACACCTGGCGCTCTCTCTTCCCTTTTGAACATCTCCTCCCAAGCTCTGCACGTCTACAGTATGTGCTCAGCTGTGTGTGGTGCACCCTTGGGAAAGCCAGGTCACTGTTTCCCTGAGAGCAGATCATTGAAGTGGCAGCGAACGAAGCGAAAGGCCAATTAGCAAAAAGTGGATCAGGAGACTTTAGCAAGCTTTACATCTCCTGGCCATCTCACGGTGTCTGGTGACACACACTTTGTGTTATGTCCGTGTGTGTGTACGGCTGGTTGAATTCCTGTTCATCCAATCAGATGATTTAAGCCAGGGGGCAAGATTTGGTTTGAAACTCAAGAGTGTTTTTTTCTACTGTAGTGTTTTTCTTAACTTGTGAAAACAAGACCTGTATGTTTTAACCACCAGAGCAATTGGCAACTCCAAACCAATTACACAATCTTTGTTTACCTTAATAAATGAGACTTTCAAAAACAGCAGAAGAAAAATCTAAATTGCACTGATGTAATAACCTCACAATTCAATATATTCAGGTAACTTATTGCCAGTTTGGCCATGCAGTAATTATCCAATAGGAAGCTCAGTTTGCTTAGTTAAATCCTGATGCCATCTTTTTTGACCAGACAATGTATAATGGCCACGGAAAAGTTCTACATAGGTTCTTTAGTGCCTTATATTATCACAAAACCCAGCTCTGTTGTAAATGTGCAAATTTTTATGGATTATGATAGAAATTAGATTCTAAAATTACCTTTGTTTAAATACTTAAAAATCTTTCCATTCATAATTTGTCACCCATCATGGCTTAAAGGAACTAATGTTTTATTAATTATTGTTTAGATCAGTTCACTGATTTGTTGAAGCAGATGTGGCTGCTGCTGGAGCTTTTTAAAAGATTAAATATTAAAGGTACTTACATGCACCCATCATGCCTTGTGTTTAAGGAACCTATTGGAGATTGCATGAAAAAATGGTGTTTGGGTCTTAAATTGAAATGTTCTATGTTCTACTAGCACAATTTCAAGTTAACATATGCTTTAGTTATGTCATGGATGTTTGTGTTGTTAGTAGATGAGTCGTATAGAGTCATTTATTGTATTTAATGCTTACAGTTTCATTTGAGGATTTATAAGTGTTGCACATTTTGTGTTGGATGAAATTAAGTGTCCTTTTGTAAACTCTGTTTTGTACACAAAGTGAATAAATGCTTTTATCTTGTTAAATTGAAAAGGTGTGACCTAGAGTTTTGACATCCCACATATAATATTGTAATTTGTCGTTTATTATTCATCACTCATTAGGATCAGTGAATTTTACTGAAAAATCCCTAGCCCTCTGTTTCTTCTTCAGACACGACATGTCGCAGCTAAATTTCCTCAGAAGCAAATGTACATTTAGTAGTTGTTGTTGTTTAAGGTCAATTGTGGTGCCATTTTACATGATTTAATATGAACTATCTGGGTCTCCTGGACATTCCAATAACTTGCCTATTCAAAAATGCATATCAGAAAGTTTAGTGAATTTTCATTGTGTGAAACAGCTGCAGCAGTAAATAATGTTGTATTACCTAAAGAAAAGTCTTGCTTTATCAGGATATTAAATATATTTTTTATTGAGTAATTCAGAAGATCCAAACCTTCGCTTACTCAGCTTAACATCTAATTCAAGCAGTTTTTGCAAAGTTATGAAAATGAAACAAAAACACCTTCATTTTCAGAGACTGTAAAGAGACATTACAGGAAAGTGGAGGAAATGTTATTTATTTCTCGTGACTTCCTGGTTCAAGGATCTGAGCTGCCCATTCTACACCTGAATACATTTTCAGAGTTAAAAACTTCTCTTATATACAAGAATTTTATTGATTTGCAAATGTATATATAAAAAAAGCTAAAATAGGTTTATACAATATTTTAAAGCATAACGTTTGAGAGTTGTTTGTTTTGTGAATGTAATTCATATTTGGCCATCACTTTTTTTTTTGTTTTTTGTTTGTTTGTCTTGTTATGATTTTTAAACCCCACTTTAGATTTAAAATGCAAAGTCAATGCAGACCATTTAAATTATTTTAGCAAACATTTATTTTTGGGTTTATCTTTTTGAGTAAGTCTTGTGCTTCTGAAACAAAGAACATAATTGAGTCAAGTACAGTAAATTGAGTAGTTCAATTTTCGTCATCACTCTCTTGTCACTCAACCCTGCTGAATCTAATATTGTTAAGCAGGAGGATTTTTGCACACTCTTCGCTTGACCTACTTTATCTGCCAGAGTGTGTCGTGTGTCGTGTTTTGTGTGTGTGTGTGCGTGTGTGTGTGTGTGTGTATGTGTGTGTGTGTGTGTGTGTGTCACACTGTCCCATGGACTGGATAGCCCCTCATTACATTTATGTTTGGTTAACAACAAGTAACAGCAGAAAAGAATTGGATTGTTTTTAAAAATAGACCTATGATCAAATTTTCTTTAATTGAATATCCTAAATTGAAATATATTCAGTTTTGTAATTTAATTTCTTTTTATTGACTGAAATCTGTCTGCTGTGAAAAAAGTTTGATTGTTTGATTTAGCAATGAACAACAATTGTATATAATTAAACCATAGTAGAAATTAAATTAATATTTTTAGTTTTAGTTTGTTGTCGGATTGTCTTCTTTTTTTTTTTTTTAGCTCCAAGTACATTTCAATCAATTATTTCTGAATCATGTAAAATTATTTGAAGGCTCTACTAAATATTCTTCTTCTTACATAATATTCACTTAAATGTTACTTAAATTCTTACATAAATGCTCACATTCTACACTCGCATAGAAAAGACATGAATGTGTTCAACTCCAATGAAATGTAATTATGAAGAAAATTGTGTCTTTTTTTATGACAGTTTTGGGTAGATGCTAAACTTGATCTTCTTAATCACTTAAAAGCCTTCTTTAACTGTTATAAAGGTGAAATAAAATAGTGTCAAATGCTGATGTGGGTTGTGTTTTATTCTGACCGTGTCCTGTTTCTCTCTTGGTTCTTCAGAGAATGTCCCGGTGGAGCTGCGAGAGCCGTTTTACTCCGATCAGTACGAGCAGGAGCATCTGAAACCTCCAGTCACTGCTCTGTTGCTGTCCCCTGAACTCTACTGTCGCACTTATGCACTTCTACTAGGCACGAGTCCAGGTGCAGATGGGCCACCCAAAGACCTCTCAGCACTCCTGCAGCTTCTCACAAGAAAGGGCCTGTCTCTGTCCCAGAATGCACCTCTGACAGAAGCAGAGCTCCGGCAGAAGCCCATCAAAATGGTAAGATGCGTTAGAGTATTTGGGAAATGCATGTCTAATTATTTTAAAAACCTGTTTT
This sequence comes from Danionella dracula, assembly GCA_900490495.1. Taxonomy (NCBI): domain Eukaryota; kingdom Metazoa; phylum Chordata; class Actinopteri; order Cypriniformes; family Danionidae; genus Danionella; species Danionella dracula. The sequence goes on from UELW01000322.1 coordinate 8,436,109, forward strand.
TTTGAAGTTTAGATCTTGAAATCTTTAGTGATGTATTTTGTCTTATTTCATTGAGGAACCACACAGTTTTGTAGTGGGCAATTTATTTTAAAGCATAGCAATTTTATTGTAAAAAGTCTTTTTGTTTAATTTGTTTGTTTTGTTTGTCACTGTATAACCAAATTTGATAATTAATTAAACTCCCATTAAACAGTTAACCGAGCCAAAACTAACGGCCTGCTGCTAGAAGCTAGTGTTATTATAAGATAAGTAATATTAGCGCAAGTGTGAGGGTAAATGCTAGCAAAGAGAGAATGGCACTTTTCTACCAGTTTTTCATTGGGACACAACTTGGTTTCATATGGCTTAGTTCGACTATAAATGGTTTGTATTTTTTTTTTTATCAACCAACTTCCAGTAGCAGTTCTTAGTGGGCTTGTTTTAGACAAGTCCCAAAAAGCTAATTACACTCAACATAAAACATTTAAAATACTTTTCACTTCATCTCTTCCTGGTTGAGTTTCCTTTGAGAGTCGCTAAACCAGCCACTGAAGAGATTCGACCCTGAGTTGTTGATTGTGTCCATCAAGATGTGATTCACGAGATAATGGAATATTGGTTCTATTGGTTTCTAACATGCTTAAAGTCTTTCAGTTTTATGAGAAGCCCTTCTCATGTGTAAATATTTCATTTGATAATATAATGACACATAGACTTGCAACAAGTTCATTTCCCATACTCAGCACCTACCTCTTTGCCTATTTACTTACTTTTAGAATTAACAGAACATTAAGCTAGTGATTGCAGGCCTTCTCGCTGGGCATTTACATAACCCTGTGCTGACCCAATTGCAAAGCCTGCTGCTCACCTCTGAAAAGGATCGCAGAGTGCAAGCTCTATGATTGGTCGAGGTGGTGCAGAGCAATTGCTTTTACTCTCTTTCTCTTAAACTCTGAATAATAGAATAAATAAATCTGTGGCGATAAAGTACGTAATCTTCATTTGTTATAAGTGTTGCGTTTTGGCTAGCTAGCAGTTTGCATTGTTACAACTCCACATTGCAATGTTGATGAGTGTAAAGATGTGCTTCTACATCAGCAGCAGATGTATGTATGTAATTATATTTATATGATATATGATGAGGTAAACAAAAAAACCTGTCCTTTGTTAGCATCTGTGTTGTGTTTTTGTTTGCTACTAGTTGGTAGCATTTTTACCATCCACTTGTTAAATTGATTGACAGCCTTCACAAAGGGCAGTTTGTAGGCTTGATGCACAAGAATAGATTAGACTTTAGTGGCTGAGCCTTCTATGAGGTCCGATGCCTGATATGCTGTCTAGTCATGGAGTAACCTCGCCACCACTCTGAGACACTCCTGGTTTGTCTGTGATTTATTGAGCAACTCCTTAAAGTCCACCAGCTCAGATCAGTGGGATGTTATAGCAAATTCAACTGGCTGAAAGTCAGGATATATTGACCTTTGTGTCAGAATGTGCAAGGAGGGGTTCACTGCCATGCTGGGGGTTAAAGGGGGTTTTGGAGAAGGGAGGGGACTATGCTCATGTTTATCCTTGATATCCAGGGATTATCCCCTGGTGAAATCCTCTGAAAGATCCAGCTGTTAGATGGCAGAACAGTTATTGAACAAGCCCACGCTGACTCTAGATCACCATAGTGGGTGGGGAGGCACAATGGGAGGAGGACCACTAATAGAGACAGGGTAAAGGGGTCAGGCCTTAAAACAATAAACAGACAAAACAAAGCCAGGGCACGACTGATGTAGCACTTTCCTCACTGTCAGATGAGGTGTTGTTCACAGCAGGAAGACATTTAATGGACACTAATGGAGCATTTTACAGTACCTGTCAGGTTCCTTTTACCATGATTGAGTAGAGACGGCTGCCACATAAAAATAAGGCACCAAACTTAACTCATACTACAGATCAGGTTATTTTATTACTTTAATATGTTTGAGATTAGTTTATTGGATATTTGTTAGGAAAGACAGTCCTGAAAAAGTCCCTGGAAAAGGGTAAAGTCTGAAAATAGTCCTCTACTCAAAAATGTTTTTCCTAGTTTTTTTTTCTCACTTTAATTGTCTGATATAGGATTTAATTTTGGATGAAAGTTCCTAAATAATCACTGGCAGTATATATGTGTGTGTATATATATATATATATATATATATATATATATATATATATATATATATATATATATATATATATATATATATATATGCGCGCACCAAATATTCGGCCACCGAAAATCGCAGCACTAAAGCGTCTCTTAAGCAAAGAGGTTGAGACAGAACACGGAGTGAAAGCAATGAAAAGTACACTCTTAGAGTCTGTCAGCACAGGTTTCACTGAGATCTATTCAGATCCTCTGCACTTCATCACGATCGTGTTTTAATCATCATTACTTGGAAGTGGAAATACAGCAGCGCGTACGAGAAATTATCCAGAACGCAGTGAATGCGGAGAACCTGCAGAGAGACAGAGAGTGAGAAGGCCTGCACATTATTGTTAAACGTAAGCATTAGTGCGGTAAAGTTAAACATTTAAGTTTCTATTTTATTTTATTTTTACAAATTTACAAATATTTTTTATAAATAGTAATTGATTTATTCTTTGAAACTTTATTATGAATTTATGCAATTGCAGTGCCTAGATTTTAGTAACGTTAGTACACAGTCGTAGCCATAAATGCAATGGTACCAATAATTGGCAAAATTTCTTTCTGTGTTTCGGTTTTCGGCCATGGTTTTCTCTTTTTCAGTTTTCGGACTTTTTGTTAAATTTGCTAAAATCCCAAAAGCAGAAGTCACTTGCAGACAGTAACCCTAACCCTACCTGTTGCCATAGAAAGTGACCTGAGGTTGTTCTTCACTTGTTAGGGAAGGTCTGGGGTTTTTGGCTGCTTTTGGTCATATAAAGTCACAGAAGATGAGCAATTTCAGACAAAAATAAAAGTAGTTATTTTCCCAAAACACAGAGTAAATCAACGGGAATGGAGTATGTATGCAGAGACTAGATATTCGATGTTGTACATCTCCACGAAAATAAACATGACACTTTTACGACGGAGTAGTTTAACCAATCATGTTAACCATGTGACCGACAGACTAATAAGACAGTGTTCTCGTACCCCTGCGCAATTGGTTCCAGGTAACTCATTATTTCCATTATATTTAGTATCTGAGTCTTAATCTTTTATTTAGAAAAATCGTTTATTTTGAAACATTACCAGATACTTCTCGGTCATATGATTAGATAAACTTATCTGGATTTGTGGTTGTAACAAGAGTCACGTTTATTTTCGTTCTGCCAATAAAAATGTGGAAGCTTACCATCGAGAACATCAAATATCTAGTCTCAGCCTCAGACGTCATGTCTGCATACTTTCTTAATTTCAAATAGTTTACTTTGTGTTTAGGAACAAACAGGGGGCGGGGACTCGTGCGCCATATCTTGTATCTAGTCTAGTATCTCTTGTCTTCTCTGACCAACTCATTGAATATTGGTAACTTGTTGTGGTAGAATGTCCGCACCTTCGAAACATGACACTTGATTGGTTGCTTGTCATGTCAGTCAAACAGCCTCATGAGAAGGTCTTGACCTAAAAAAGCTGCCAAAACCTAAAAAAAAAATTATGCAAGACTACTGCAGAGACTTATGCAAGACTACTGCCTTATAGACATGGTTAGTTGTGTTAATTAATTGATAACCTGTTAACTCCTATCTTTTAACACATGTATTGATGGACTTCATCTGAGCATTGAAATGCTTTATCTTTACAATTTTTTTAACTCTTAACTGTCTTTTAAGCAAACACACCCTGCTTAATTTTTGACAAACTCTGCAGTGACCCAATTTAAGTGTTGTCCAATTAAAACTCATTAAATGGCTATGAAATCTGAAATATTTATTAAGTGAGGTGAACAGTATATTTTCTCAGGCCTGGCACTGGCCTTGGTGGGGGCAGAGGGAGAAAGTGGGTCATGCTGGGGTGTTAGGATGGAGGCCAATGGATTTAAACAGCTTTGGAGCAGCTAAATCCTGGTTAAACAAGAACAATTTTTTAAATAAATAAATACATACAATAATAATACTATCAAATTTGGTATAAATAAAATCCAGAACATACTTGTCATGACAGAATTAGCATGATCCCAAATGTTTTGTTTTCATGATTAGATAAAAATATTTCTCTTTTGAGTACCAGGTATATCTAAATGCTAGTGTGTTCTATAGCAAAAATCAGTTCTTTGACCGTTTTAAAATTAATTAAATTCTGAGCTCACATCATCACTCCTACTGAATTTAGCTGGAGTTGACTACTGAAAAACCCTGTCTTTCCATCAAGCTCATAAAAATATATATATTTTTTTTCAAACAAAAGTGCTTCAGTACAAAACCTTTTCACTATTAATCTGTCTGTGAAATGGAGAAGACATGCTTTCTACAGATCAAGTAAACATCTGGAGGTGTGCTGCTTCAAAGGTGAGCTGTTCACCGCTCTGACCCACGTCCGAGCAGGAAAATGTCAAACCTAGAGAGCGCAGCTCCTACAGATGAGGAAGATCTGAGGACATTAGTGATAATCTGATTCGGAGGCTGCATCAGCATCCTGCGTTGTGTTGACGAGCAGATGAAACAGCCCTCCTTTATGTGGTGAAAGATATTTTAACTCAATATTTGGGAATATTTTTTATTCCAAAAAGCAAACGTTGAACCTTTCAAAATCATATTAGGAGCAGGAAAATTCTTAATTTACTTTAAATATTGATTTCTACTTCCTGAAACATCTAATAACAACTTGGAATCTCAGCGCTCCATTTCCTAAACGAGATGTTTGTTTTTTTGCCTTCCATTATTAAAAAGTGATTTCCTTGTAGCTGTTGACTGTGTGCCCTTGCAGTGATCCTGTGCTGGAAGCTTTAATATAAATAACCCCCAGGTGCATCTCTGGCCCTCTCTTCCCTCTTTTCATGGAAAACGAAGGGCAAAATAAGCTTTTGTTTCCTCCCACAGCTGGAATAACCAGCTTGAACTCTGGCTGGCTTTTGTCCTGACACTGGATTAATTCAGTGGGTGTCCCAGGAGGGGGTTTGTGGTGAGATCAGGATCTCCTCGCCACTGTCCTGCGTTGACGTGCTGCTGTGGTGCATTGTGGGTCTTGTTTGTTGTCATGGTGATTTGGCAGGCTAGCCATGCGCAGTACTTCTGCGTTTGGACCTGCTCTGCTCTCATTAGGGAAGCTTGTGATTCAGCTTAGCGAGTCCTGGAGTGCCGGGACGGGAAATCTAATGCCCCTGTCCCCTCTTGCCTTCATTCCTCTCTTTGTTGTGAACCTCACTGCTCTCCCTCTTCAGTATAATTACTACAACTCCAACACAGTAGAGTTTGTGACCGAGCACTGCAGTTGCACTAAGCAGACCGTTTGAACGCTGATGTGTTGCTTTTCTCTGAATCGTTTTTTATATTTTGTATAATGCGGCCAAGCTGTCAAAATGAAAGAGCTCAGGGGATGCGGAATCTGTCGGCTGATTGAGGAGAAACTGTTTGATTTGAATCAGCATGAGACTCAGTGTGTTTAGACAATACTTAGGATTTTTGGACTGATGGATTAAGAGAAATGAACCATTTTACTCACCTGAGGGCATTAGATCAAAAGTAGCTGGTGACTTTAGATTGTGGCAGTTGTAACATTAAGCAATTCATTGTTTTTAATTGTATTAAAGCAATCTTTGGACAAAAGCTGGGTAGTTATAGACTCATTTACTGTGATGATGTTGCGGTGTATGCGCACTAGGAATACAACCATCCACAAAGATCACGGTTGGTACATACATCGGTTTTTATCCACGGTTTTCGGGTCAGTGGCTTGGCAATTAGTAATTTTTTTTCATTCTTTTTATAGATTATATGAACAGATAAAAATAATAGGTGTTTGATAATAATAGGCGTTTCTCTTCAATACACATCATGAATGAACTATATAAAGAAAACATTGCAAGGACTGCGGTACAGTATTCCATATGTACCAGTACAACAGAACTTATTTAGGCCTTCTGCCTTAAACTGCTGTGAATAAACATGAAATGGAACATTTAAAACATATTATTTTAAAATGTCTGCAGTGAAATAATCTCCATGTTGGTCTTTCACTGTTGTAGAAATTCAACAATAGAAGACCAACAACTCTTTGGTCTGCCATTTTATTTTTAGGTTGGTAAGTAGAAACATTTTAATGGTTTGTGTGGCTTGCTGGAATATTATGTTATTCAAATGAGGAACCAATAAAACGTGGTTCACACTTGCGTATTGATCAGAAGACAACGTACTGAAAGGTTTGGTATAAAACCGAGTATTGTAGCATCCCTAATGCGCACACATTTTGGCAACAGAAGTACCATTGCTCCCCATTCATGATTCAGATTTTCTGCTGGGTATTTAAAAGTCAAAGATTTAAATATAAAATTTTAGGTCATAAAAAGTCTTCAATAATTTTTCACAGGATTCATTTTTCTGATGTACATTTTTTGTTGTTGCTTAAAATGCTTAAAAAAAGTATTAAAAACATGGTTAGGTCTCAAAATCTTAAAAGTGGTGGTTATGGTTGCCAGATATTGACATAGACTCATTTATGTTAAAATATGTAAATGTCATTGTAAGGGTTGCTAGAGACTGAGAGAAAAAAGGACGTTGAGAGTTGCCAGAGTTTAAGAAAATGCTCATAAACACTCAACTTTGCCAACCCTAACCACGTCTCTTACAGAGGGTAAAGAGAAAACTTTAGTAAATCATCAAAAATGTAAAAGTGATGGCTAGGGTTTCAAATAATGTTTTTGAAGCATACTGTCTATAATGCAGAATTTTTGTATGTGTTTTTGATGTAATGATAAAGGTCCTACCCTTAATTTAAAGGTTTTAAAAAGGTCTTTAAACATCTTAAATGCCCTTCTGACTGATGATGTTTTTGGTAATGAGTACAATTATCCAACATAAAAGTTTGACTTGCTGCACTGTACTCGAGGAACTTGTTGTTTTGGCTGAACACGATGAAGAGAGATTCATGTACAGTAAAGGCTCAGAAGCAGACTTTGAGGGATTAGTATTAGCTGTGTGTTGTGGAGAAGCTGGACACATGAGGGAATTTGTTTCCCTGATCTGCTTGAGCGTTAATGATTGCAGCAGACAAACCATAGCCAGCGTGGAGGAGAGAGAGCAGGGGCATTCAGGTGAGAACATCCGTGTTCACAAAACAGCAGATCGCATAACTAACAACATACAGGGGAAAAGGTGAAAATGGTTTCATATTAAAGTATAAAAGGCTTTCAGTGTTTAACAGTTCACCAGTTCACTGAAACTGGTTTGTTACAGCTCAGTTTTATCGCAGTCATAAAGGAAAAAGACAACTGTCCTTGAAAAATGTCCTGTATGTACTCTAAACCCTTGGGCTCAGTTGGGTTCTGGGAGAAACATTCACTCTTGTATCACATCAAATGTCCTTGAGTTGTAAGACATCCAGTGGACTCGTGTGCCCCTTGTGAACCAGCAGTGACTCAAAATCTAGGTCAAATCTTCATCTGTCAACATTGTTATATTTCATTCCAGATCAGCCATCAAAAGACTGCTTTAATGCATTATACAAACGCTATTTCTTCAGGTTGAACTAGCATAAAATAGATGTCTATGTGACATAAAAGTCATAGTTTTAGAGAGTTTATACTGACACATACCTATATTAAATGTCCTCTAGTTGAAGAGTACAGTAGTGGGTAGTTAATGACCTAACCCTCTTATCGTGATGATGTTCATGTGACTGAGCTGATAATGTGGTTGGGTTGTTTTTAATGAGCTTGACTGTGATGTAATTTACTATTAGAGTTTAAAGGCACTGCTCCTCGTCTGTGTTCTGGCGCTTTTCCATTACACCGCACGATGCAATTCTTTATGTTTCTACACGGTATTTTGTGCTTTTCCATTGTCTTGTGGTCATGGAACTGATACTATTTTTAGTACCTACTTTGAGCTGTTTCCAAAATCAATGCTAAACCTACCCTACTCTTACTGATTGGCCAGAGCAAGCATGAAGTATGAAGCCCTCCGAAAACACTGATTGGGCCGAGAGAATTTATGATGCATTAAATAACGAAAAATAATAATAATAAGTTACAGTAAGTTCAGAACACAGCAGCTGGAATTCTCATAAGATCAAAGAAATCTGATCACATTGCACTGGTTCTGTGCTCGCTTCATTGGCTTCCTATAAAATATCGCATTGACTGTAAGATGCTGTTCCTTGCCTTCAAGGCACTGAATGGTTTGTCTCCGTTCTACCTGAGCAGTCTCCTATCACGATATATTCCAGCTTGCTCTCTTCAACCGCAAAAGCAGGACTATTGATTATTCCAAAGATTAGTAAATTCACCAGAGGGGGAAGAGCGTTCTCATATAGAGCCCCGAAGCTCTAGAACAAACTCCCGGATGTTGTCCGGAGCTCAGCTACGCTCACAGAGTTCAAAACTAAATTAAAACCATGTCTGTTTAATCTAGCATTCAAATAATTGGCTCATGGTAAGTATCCTAACCAGTATGGTGTCTAGGCAATGAACATACAAATTGCTGAAAACCCCCCCAGTGTGGTTCATTGTATCTATCTAACCTATCCCCATCATTTATTACACATCATGCTGATGCTGATCACCTGTTTGTTGTATGTGTTGCATTTCTCTAACCACTGTTTTGTTTGTTAGTTTCTGTTTTGTCTTTGTTTGTTTGTTTTTTGGGGTGTTTTTTTCAGGTGCTGTCTGGCAACCTGTTCGTTGGTCGATCTTAAGTTCATATATTCTTTGTGCTGGGGAGGTGACTAGCACCTGCCTCAGTCAGCAAGGCTCCCAGGGGCCTCACAGAGGGAACTCCTATTTACCCTACCTGACCAACACTAGGACTTTGTGATACTGCTTTGAAAGCAATTGCTAAAAAAAGTGCTATATAAAAACTTCATTGATTGATTGATTGATTACGTTTGAGACCCCCTAATATAGCATGAAATTCAACTCTGGGGTCAATAGTCCCTAGATAACACTTATTAAGTGCTAAGAGTCTATAATACAATAGTGTTATCTATTTTATAAATTAGTCTAATGTTTTAATGCAGTCACAGGTTGCTGCCAGCATTTGTGAAGTTTCCTTGCATTTATCCTCTCTTATTGAGGTTGAGAAAGCTGAAAGCCCTCCCCAACTCTGCTACTCTCTGAAACATAGTGAGGGGAAGAGAAATGTGAAAAGCTGGAGGTTTGCAGTCCCCTTTGAGCAGTTCTGCAGTGCTGGAGTCTGTCTCACATGAGTCATACTGCAATATATCATAAGTGCAGGAGATGAGGAGGGAATGAAACAATACAGCTGCAACACTTAAAAGAAGAAAGACAACCAGAAGTCAGGACTGAGTATTGATCTGTTTTCTGCTGTTTACGTGTAATGCTTGAGTTATGCATTTGCATGTCAATTGTATTTCTCAGAATCTCAGTCTGAGTGCTGTCTCTTGTCACCCACACATGTTGAGAAAACAAAAACCTCCGTCTTAGACCTTCAATAGGGGCGCTCCAGTTCTGTAGAGCTTGCTTTCCAGAGAGGCTATGAATGTTACCAGACAGGCTTATTATTTTATTAAGCGCATCAGGTCAGTGTTGGTAATGACAGCTGAGTTCCTTCCATGCTCTGACAGTGCTGCTTGTTTCCTCTCATTGCTACAGAGTGCCCACTTGGAGTTGATTGATGCCTTAATGGCAGTGGGTGCCATGGAGACGGTGAGCAACGTCTTGGCCAGTGGCGGATCTGATTTTTTGAGTGCAGATGCATCATGGGACAAAGCTCTGCTTTACTGGGTGAACACGGTGAGTCTGGTTAAACACTGGCATTCTCTCAAATGAATGCTTTGTTTGTAAAGGTAGTAATACCATTCGATTTTATTCATCTCTTGAGGTTCAGACGTAATCTCAATATGTTTGGCCAGCCTAAATTCACATCACAATGATTACACTAGACTGAACCTTGATATGATTTCACTAATCGACATTTGAGTCATTGCAGAGTAAAACTCATCTGGTTAAGTACAGTTCAGTTTCATTCATGAAGCATAATTACAACCAGTTTAAAGATTTTTAAAAGGTAAAGAGCTGCACATAAGGTGGTCTGACAGGCCCCTCAGGATGTAAAGTGATTTGAGTGTCTTGAAAAGTGCTATATATATTAATTAATTAATTATTTAACCAGATAAAGAACAGGAATGGATAAGCTTAGTTTGGTGTCAGTGGAGAGTTCTTTTGTGAAGTTATTTGTCATTTTATGTTGTAACTTTGTTTGGGATGTCCACTTTGAAGATGCTCCCTTGGCCTCCTTTCGGTAAATTGAAAATAAAGTGTGTCTGAACTGAGAATTGAACCCTGTGGCACACCATACTTAAAGACTCTTAAAAGTGTGTTTACCATTAACTGTTATTCTTGTTTTTTTTTTTGTTCAGATTAATCAGAAATTGAAGGAACAAACAGAAGGCCTCACACAGGAATCACAACCTTGTACCGAACTACAACCTGTTCAACCTTCGGTGAGAAAACACATGATCAGACATAGAAAGCTCAAAGGCCACTTGTGTGCGTTAACCTGACCCCTGCACCTCCACACAGTCACTAGTTTCCCTAGAGACACTATCTTAATCCTCAAGGTCTGCTTTGCTGTCTTTATACCTGTGCTCTCCTCTGTCTTCTTCTTGTGTCTTCTCCTTCTCACGTTCCTTCACTTCTCTCTGGCAGTGTCCCACCCGCTGGTACTGGAAGCTTGTTCCTGTAAGTCTCTCTTTCTGCTTCCATTCCACTTTTCTTCCTCCATTTTCCCCAACTTCAACCTGTTCAACCCCATCCTCTCTCGCCCCCTGCTGACCTCACTGATTAAAAAGATGAGTCTGACCTTGCTTACCAGAAGTGAAAGTCACAGATTTAAAATTCTGTAAAAAGATAAAAGAAAACTGGGAAATATTTGAATTGAAAAGTCTTGGTGTGGCTTTTATCTATGACGACATAGATAGTGGTTGTCTTAAGTCAGTAACTTCTCTATATTTACAAAACAAACACAACTGTTGTGTACCAGTTTCTGTTTCTAAGGGTTAATTTTGATGTTAGGTTTAGGTTTAAACAAAAAAATCTCATTATTACAGAGATAAAATATGTACATTTAGCATGAACATTGTTTTAACAAAAAAGTTGTTGTTTTAAATAAATAGCACCTTCTGTTGATAAACGAGGTTTTAAACAACAACAAGGTTCAATATTTAATGATATGCAAATTAAGAAATACCAGTAAAGTAACATCTCCTTTTACGGGCTAAACATGTGATGAACTGAACTAAGATCTCATTTTAACAAGAAAAACATATTGTTTTAATAACATGACTTTCATTATTAGGAGTAAATACATTTAACTAAATCCAATTTTAAAAGAAAAAACTAATATATAATATGAAATAAAAAGTTATATTAGAAAAGTAAAGTTAGATCTTAAAGAAAGTATTATTTGTTAATAAATAATGTTGTGTTTTTTAAAGAATTACATTCTTGCTTTAACAATAATATTTTAATTCATTTGTTTTATAGAAATATCAATCAAAAGTTTTAATAAAAAATACATTATTCGTTAAAATTGTGTAAATTTGCATGTTGGTTATTAAAATTACGTTTTAGTTCACTAAAATGTCGCTGTATATAATAGTATTTGTGTAATGAATGGTGTGTGTTTTCATATTTATAATAATTTCTTACTCTTGCTCACCATTTGTCATTTCTGCCTCTTCTAAATTAGAACTCAACAGTGCATTAATTTTACCTCCAGCCTTGTTAAATATAGTTCTGGCTGCTCAAGATCTAGATTCACTCTTATCGGTGTCGGATATAAATCAAACGAGAGACAAGTAGTTCCTGGTGTTAAAGGAAACCTGAGTTTTGCTAGTTTTTCCATCACTCCTTTTTCAATAGGTGATGGAAATTGTCTCATAATTCACTAAGAATGCACAGAAATAAGCCATGCATGAGATGTAACTCTGTTTGAGTGTCAGTCTCTGGTGGTTAATTGATCGCAGTGTTTCTTTGGGCTCTGCTCTGATGGAGCATGATATGTTTGAAAGCGCTGCATTGTTGTATCAGGTGTTGACTGCACACACAGCCGCTCTGTTCATGGCTGAGACCTGTTGAAGATCAAGTCTCCCGAGTATTGCCTGTCCCACTTTCCATTAACAATGTCCTTGCTGTTATTCTGCTTGCATTTTGGTGCGTTTTACTGCATTTTGGTTCATGTTCTGCTCACCTGGATGGCATGCCTGTGTTTGTCGGTCATTGTGGTGTATTTTATTTTTTGAGCTGTTTCCATCCTTGCATCTGCACAGAGTCCTGGTACTGTTTAACAAACCTAACGTTATCTGTTAATGTGAAACAGAGTTTCGCAATATATTCAGCCTTTTTTTCCATTTCTGCAATCAACCCAATATTTTATCTGGTTCAGATCCGTTACAGGAAAGACAGGATGCAGTCTAAGCTCAAAGCTTGTTTTCCTGTGGTGAAAGAAGTGAAGGATCTCTCAAGCGGATGTGCAATTGCTGCTGTTATTCACTATTACTGTCCCAGTCTCCTGAGATTAGAGGGTACAGTCACATCACAGACCAGCCTCTTTTTGTCTGATGTAGAAGAACAAATGTATTTATTTGCTGTTTCATTTTCAGATGCATGTATGAAGGACTCGATGTCTGTAGCTGACAGCTTGTTTAACCTGCAGCTTATTCGGGAGTTCTGTGACAGCTGTCTGAAGAGCTGCTGCCCTCTTGTGCTGGAGGATTTACTCTACAGCCCAGCAGAGCTGCAGGTACACATGTCAGGACAAGAGAATGTGGAGGTTTGCTGTTGTAGGAATGCTAAAGTGAGCTACTGAAGCTTTACTGAACTTATTCCGAAAAATTATTTTAATCCGGTATTGGCTGTCCTGGTGCCATGTCCTTTGAAGGACAACATTTGCTGAAATGTGGTGTTCGTTATGGACAAACTGACGAGCACAGAAGCCCAGTAACAAACACCACTCGGTGGTGTTACCTTTCATGCACCTCTTGGTGTCACTGTCGTTACCCACATGTGCACTGAAGTCACCCAGAACAATGATGGAGTCCTCAGTTGGGACACATTCCAGTACCCCTTTCGGGGACCTAAAGAAGGCAGGGTTCTTTGCACTGGTGTTTTAACTTAATATGGATGTGCAGGGGTGCAACCCTCTCATTCACTGGGTAAACTCTAGCACATGGATGCCGAGCTGTGATGCCACTAACAGGGCCACCACAGCTCGGTACCTTTACTAATGGGTGACTTCAGTGTAGAAAAGAGTCTAGGCTTTCTCAAGCAGAATACAGGTTGCGAGTGGAGGTCTCTTCAAACCTATACGAATTTTCGACCCGAAGTTTGTCTGTGAACGGCACTCGATCTTAAACAAAGAGCGCCAAGGACACATCATACATCTGGCCGAACGATTGTTGCAAACAGAAAAAAGTTTAGGTCTGCCTTATCGGCTTGGTTTTTTGAAAGCAAAATGACCAATAAAAGCTGATTCTTGGGTGGGACAGAAAGGTGCAGCTGGGTGGTGCTCAATACACACTCAAACAAAAGGAAACGATGATGAAGAAATTGCAAAGAGGAGAGTATGAACATTCAGGTGCTTATCCTGTTGGTGTTCGACCATTAAGAGTTGTTTGACACAGCCCACAAAGACTATAAAATCACTGAATGTGTGGCCGCTTTCCTACGAGTAGTGATGGGAAGTTTTCTTCATTTTGGGTTTAGGTTTTTTTTTTTTTCATTCTTGTTCATGGCGAAGTGGGTCACGATCAGGTCCTGGTGACGCAGTGGGTAGCACGATTGTCTAACAGCAAGAAGGTCGCTGGGTTAGTTGGCATTTCTGTGTGGAGTTCACATGTTCTCCGCATGATTGTGTGGGTTTACTCCGGGTGCTTTGTTTTACCCCACAAGTCCAAAGACATGCGGTATAAGTGAATTGGGTAAACACAATTGTTCAAAGTTTATGAGTGTGTTTGTTTCGCGTTGGTGGGTGGAGGGGTATCCGCTGTGTAAAACATATGCTGGCTAAGATGGCAGTTCATTCTGTTGTGGTGACCCCAGATAAATTGAAGGGACAAAGCCGAGAAGAAGATGAATGAATGAATATCGAAAAGAAGTCAGATGCACTTGCAAACTGTTACAACAAAAATAAAGCAAAATGCACTAATCTGAGAAAATGAATTCTCATCTGTTTTCCAATCATCAACAGTGTAATTGCATCAAAACAATTATTAATCCCAAGTCATTTTAAAGATTTGTTCCTTTCACAAACGACTCACTACCCCTGAGCGCCATCCAAGGGCAGGAAGTGTCACTGCATCAACATTAAAAAGTAGAAGTTTAAAGCTTGTGAAATGCACCCTGGAGAGAAGCCATAAGAAAGTTCGTATAGGTGTGTTGAGACTTTAACTTGTCAGTATTGCTTCCTCACAAGCTCAGACTTCTGTGCACCAAGTTTGGAAGGCCTAGGTCTTTGCCCTTGCCGGCTGCTAACAACACAGCAAAGAAGTCCTGACGTTTAAGTAGTTGCACTCTTAATGATCGTATGTAATGTGGAGATATCAGCTCTTGGTCCTCTAAATGCAATTTTTTTGTGTGTTGATGACTTCATGGCAAACAAGTGTTTTGTAAATGTTTATATAAACTCTTTTTTTTTGGTGGCGAGCTGAAATTATGGTGCATGAGGATTTTATAAAAACAACCTTTATAAATTCTTTTACATTAAATTTTTTTCATTTAGCAGATGCTTTTTCCTTGTCTCAACTGACTTACAATAGACAATATAAAATGTGTTACAAAGGCAAAGTCTAGCTCAACTAGCTCACTTAGAGGTCATCTCAGGTGATAACCCGAATTAAGAAATGCTCAGATGAAAGGATTAATGAAAAAAAATTTTAGAATTGTTTTTGTTTCTGAATTTAAGCACTCAAAGAAGAGTTTTAGCTTATATTTGAAAGTTGTTAGTTTTGCTGGCATCCACACTTGGTTTAGGAGATTATACCACGAGCTGATAAAGTTTAGCTGAGGGATTTCCTGCCTTTCTGATAAGGAACCAGAAGATGCTGTGGTAGACGGGGTGGATTGATTGGCTGTTTTGTAAGAGCATCAATGATTTGAACTTAAGACAAGCTTCGATGGGGAGCCAATGAGAGAGGAGTAATGTGGCATTGCTTCAGTTCCTTGAAGACTAGCCAAACTGTGGAGTTCTTTATGATCCATAGAGGTTGGATTGCTTTAGATTGAAGTCCTACTAGACGGTCATTGTTGTGGGCCAGTCGAGATAATACCAGAGCATATTAGTACAAACATTCATGGTTTACAATGACATTCCCCACTGCTACTGAAAGGAGTCTTTTGTAGTGTTTTGGTTTTGAAGCTAAAATAAAATGTAGTGAAGATGAGGTTTAATAGTTCTTTTGAAATTGCAGATGAAGTCGACTCTAAATGTTCTGTCTCTCTCTTTCTTTTCAGACAAATATTCTGAGCTTTCTGTCAGAGCTCTTATATTGGTTTGAAGTCTCAAAGCCAGAGTTTGTTCAGCCTTTACAAGACTCAGAGACTGGTAGGGTTTTACTCTGTTTATTTCTTTGTGTTTTTCACAGGTCACTATTTAGTAGAACAGTAGAAAAAATTATGATGTGTTTTATTTTCAGGTCTTGTAGAATCTTCTGCAAAAAACACTAATGGCAATAGTGGGTCCTGCAAAAGGTAAACTAAATAGTTTTATCCACAATTTAACCTCTTTAAGATGCCGTATTCAAACTAAATAGGTTCCTCTTTTACATAAAATAAACAGTCTTTAAATGACACTACACTCAACGTTTAAAAAAAAAAAAGTTTAAAAAGTCTCCAACTTTCCCACCTGTACATACTTAATTCAAACCATAAAAACATCCAACATCCATTCAGCCTCTGCCCTCTAGTGGCAACGACAAACAGTAAATAAAATGTCTCCAACAAGATGTTAGTTTGTGTTAAGAAATCAGCAGAACTCAAGTGTTAAAAGCTCAACACACCAATTATTCGGTCAGACTTTGAAATTTATTTACACTGTTTTTGTTCTCCCGTACATTTATACTCATTTACCAGAATTCCCCCAAAATTCTGAGCAGAAATCACAAAAAACTTCACAGATTACGCTTGCCCGTAGTTATTAGCTAATGTTTGAAATATCCGAAATTCTTACAGGGTGTTCACTCCAAGCGGCAAACATGTGGACAGAACGCTTCTCCTGCGCTTTCAAAAACAGTGTTCAATCTCGTAACTCGCGTGACTCTGTGCGATTCTTCTCGCCTACAAAAAGTGTCCCTGAACCCTTTCAATCTCTTCCTGCACTGTCTCTCTGATAAATAAACTAACTAGCATCCTCCGTTTCAGCTAACATTAACACATCAATTTATATCAATTTTATTAATAAAAAAATACATAACTTACCAGATTTAAACCCTCACCCATTAATTCCAAGAACCTTTTTGTTTCCACTTGAATAATAATCCAAGTTATTCATTCTGGCTTGCCACAAACTGCGATATGTTTGCCCTTCATTGTTGTTGCAATGTTCCTGCTTGATAATCACTGCAAGAGCAAGCCCCTGATTGGTTGCCGCACACGTGAACTTAGCCTGAATAGAACTTTTCTCAACTTGCGCGATCAGTCCGGTTTACCGCTCCTCGTCTCTCTGTCTCATGACATTTGCGGCTCTCACGCTGCATGGTCCAGACCCCTCGCACCGCGGGTAGCCTTATCGCGTCTTCACATACACTTTATATTGAAATCAGCCACTGACCAAAATAACCTCTTTAATCTTGTAAAACTTCTAAAGCATGCCTTTGTCTTCCTCTAGCAGTGGCTCTCCCTCGATCTTCAAAAAGCCCTTTCTGCCCATCTCTTCCCCTGTGACCACAGCAACAGGTGAGGACAACACGTCACTGAGTCATCCACCGCCATTATTCACCGTCTTGTACTTTGCATTGTGTATTTCCATGCCCTGTATTTGTTTTGGCTTTCATAAAGCAATGATCACATGGTCTGTGTTTGCATGTTGAATGTGTCATCAGTCGTGTGTGTTTGTGTTGCCTCTGTGATCAGGATCTCTCACTCAGTCTACCTCAATGTCTCATGTAGAGGCGTCAGGACGCACCTGGACTAAGAAACCTCTCAGGTAAGAGAATTCAAAGATCTTTTATTTATTCGAAAAACCGGAGGTCTCGAACACTGACTTGTGGGATGCTTCCAACCTAGTCCTCAAACAGCTCTTACTGTCATTTAATACAAGTTAATTATTAATTACATTAACTTTTCAACTACATTAAATATTGCTTTGCTATCTCTAAAACAGATAGTGTTTTTAGCAAATATTTAGTCTATGATTAAACAGCAAAAAAGGCAGTTATTAAGATTAATCCGAAACGGATAAGTGTTTACTTACGCAACAGGTATGGACACGTTAAGTTTTATTTTCTTATAGTGGAATAGTTCGTTCATGTTCGTTGTTAGTATGTTTTATTGACATTAATAAACTTTTTTCTAATACGCTTATTTATTGATTGAGGTGTCTAATAGTGTAGATTTAATCTGTGAAATAGTTTCCTGTTGAAAAAATAATTTTTAGATTCTGCTTTGTGACCTTCCCCTAGATTGCTTCAGAGAAGTTTTATCAAAAAGAGTTTGTAATTGATCACTTTGCCGTTATGAGCGATGTGTTTCCCTGTTCCCCTTGATGAAACTGCACAGAGCCTGGATGAGAGTTTCTCCAGCAATTATTGCTTTGATGCAGTCATATTTCATCATTTTATGATAAATAGTAGACACTTAAAAGTTGCACTTAAATTCTGCCTTGGTTTCTTCCTTTTCAGCTTTTGGTTTCGGCCAAGAATGTTCATGTTGGTGCATCTCTCGTAAATAATGATTGAATATGACCTGGTAAATTTCATTAATAATTCAAGTCAACCCAAGTTCTCCTAGTACCAAAACGACTAACACGCGATTAACAGATTTAGGCTGATATTGATATATTTTGTTGAAGTTAAGTTTATTCCATTTACAAATAAATAAAAAAGTGCTGTTTTGTGACTGTAAAAGCTGTAATTACACTCAGTCACGTGTTACTAGTCCGTCATGTGAAATGAGAGAGTTTAGTTGGTCAAGTTGCACACTACACTACACACAGTAAAATGAAGACTTCTGAATTAATTGAATCTTGCATGTTTAAAACTGTTTTACTGTCAAAGAGGAGCGGTATGTCCAATGTGTGGAACTATTATGAGAACAGATATTTTATTATTTTCTCTTAACATTTAATACAATCCATAGGGTTACATGTTTATTACAGTAACTTTGAATATTGAATTATTATTACTCACTAATTCAATTAATTACTCATTTTTAATCTATAATCTATTTTGTGTGATTTGAAGCTAACTTCTATATTTACGTTTACAGTGCACCAAGGTTATGCCCATTTGTTTATATAGTTTTGTTGTACTCCAGGTGGCTGAAAGTTCAACAAAGCTGTCGCTATACAGTAGTACACTGTGAAAATAGTTTTTCCGTAATTTTATGTTTTTCCGCTATCAACAAAAAGTGTGGGACCATTTAATTTCTACTATTTTCAACACTTTTTTTGTTAATATGTCTATTAAAACTTTTTGACTATTTACATTATTCTGAGTTAACGTGGAAGATGAACAATTTCGTTAAAAAACTCTATACTTTATGCAAGTTATTTTTATTTTACCCTTGTGTTTTTGGATTCGTCGACATGTCCTTGGACTCTTAAGAGATAGATGTGTCCTTTTGAAATCACAAATGATATTTACCATTGTCTAGTCTTGCCATGGGAGCCATGTGTAAGTCATATTTAAGGGCAATTAAAAGTTAGCAATTCACATTTTATGTTCCGGGGAGAAAAAAAACATTTCCGAGTGAAAAAAGCCCACACACTCATGAGGAAAAAAATGTTCTTTGTCCATGAAGGTTAATTTTCAATCACCATAGCTGCCCCAAATGAGTGCCATTTGAGACATTTGAAACACTTTCATGTGACTACTTTCTTTTATTGTCTCTTCAGTCGTCCACTGTCCTCTGCGGTGTCCTTTAGTATCCCGTTTGGTTTGGACAGCGATGTGGACATTGTAATGGGGAACCCTGTCATCACTCGATCAGTCAGCTCTGACCACGTCAACCCAGCAGACCTAACTCATGTCCCCTACACTCCTCCAGAGGACCTCACCCACTTCTTAAACAAGTCCCCTGCGCCGAATGGCCCTCATAGAGCTTCCTGGACAACTCAGACTCGCCCAATGCTGGCAGAAGAGAATGGAATTGATGAAAGTGAGACCGGCGAGCTTCCCACTATTGAAGAAGCACTTCAAATCATCCACAATGAAGAGAAGATGGAGCCCCGTCTTCACCCGGACGGTGCACCTGATGGCTTCTTCCTGCATTCCCCAGATGCCCTAACTAAAGCCAGACACAACGGTAGCCCTGCAACCCTCAGCTCTTCAGCCCCGTCCCGCTCAGGAATGCTCTACCACCGATCTCCAGGCATCCCACCAGAGCACAGCCGTACCAGACATCCCTCAGAAGGATCCAGAGATGATGACTCTGTGTTGAGGGATGGAAGCGTTGATTCCGATGCCTCTGAAGATCTTCCAAAAACACACTCCAACCCTGCCACACCTTCAACACGACCTCGTGGAGAAGAAACGCCAGATAGCGGCATAAAGATGACTAACTTTGCTGAACGAAAGAAGAAGCTTGTTCCAGAGCAGGTACAGCCCAGTGAGACTCCGAACTCACAGATGACCACATGGGCTAAGAAGTCAGAGGAGAGTCCCAGTAAAAGTCCAGGTCTCAACACCGAAATGTCAGAGTTGGGTGTGAGGCTAGAGGAGAAGCGCAAGGCCATCGAGGCTCAGAAAAAACGCATCGAAGCCATCTTTGCCAAACACCGGCAGCGTCTTGGAAAGAGTGCCTTTCTGCAGTTAAAGAAGGAGCAGGTAGATGGGAATGAGGAAGGGGAGGTTGGTGGCACCTCTGTAGAGGAGGACATGAGCCGCTTGGCACTTGAAGAGAAATTGGAACGCTTGGAGAGAGAGGAGAAACAGCAGCAGGAACAGTTGAAGAAGCGTTCTTTAGTGGAAGACAGAGGGAACCTCAAACCTTCCACCAACGTGGATCCAAGTGAGAAACTGAAACCTGAAAATGCAGAAGGAAAAAGCACAGCACCACTGGGTGAATATAACAATGCGGTATCGAAACTCAGCGCTGCCCTCAGTTCTCTTCAGAACGACATGCATCGCCTCTCCGAGCAGCAGAGCCAGCTAATGAAGAAGAAAGCAAGCTCTAAACCCTCAACGAATGCTCCTTCCCGGGTCTCTCGAGAGTCGACGCGGGATCTCCCCTCCACATCGTCCTCTCCATCACCATCTTGCAAGATTCCAAACCATAGCGCAGTCCCCAAATTACCTGCAGCGCATAGAAGAGCACAGTCGGCTCCTCCAAAGAGCCCTAAAGTGCAACATCCTCCTCGAGTGTCAGAACACAAGACTCCAGTCTCTACGCGCTTCATAACACCACCTCAAAGTGTAGACAGCATTCCTCGTTTAGGACGAGCGTCCCCATGGCAGTACAGAGATCAGAATTCATCTACCTTCAGCATAGGTACCCCCAGCCAGAGCGAGTCCCGCTCCGCTTCCTCTCTCGGGCGACCCGAAGACAACTTCTCAGACACGGGCTCCAGTGAGGACCACACTATCTTCAGCATGGATTTAGATGCTGGATCCTCACAGTTTCTTCCTCGAAAAGAGCAACACAGGGGTGGCTGCAGCTCGGGAGCACCTTCTGAGTGCTCTTTTGAGAGTGACATCCCTGCAGCGGCTTTCAATGGTAAGCGCAGCAGTCTCATCGAGATATCGATGTCTTCGGTGAAAGCGTTGGAGGGTGACGAGGCAGACCAGAACCTAGAGAACTTCTCGGATTCCATGAGCGACCAAACGGAGCCAGAGATGAAGGGTGGAGTTGGCTTCGTCTTTAAGGTACGGAAATAAATCAGATCTCGAGAATCCTTCCTTAATAATCAATTCAACATTTGTTCATACTATTGATGTTGTTTTTTCCATTTTAAAACCAAACTGGAAAATGCATAAACTGACTTTTCATGTTTTATCTTTACCTTGTGTGTTCAAGACACATTTTGGCACCTATTTGTGCAAATACCAAAATATTTTAGTGAACACAGAAGACAAAATTCGACTATAATGGCATTTTGGCTTTAAGTCAGGGTTAAAACATTTTTTGTCATGTTTGTTTATAAACAGTGCTTCTTTCTCAAGTTATTAAGCTGGGAAATGTGAATGTGTCAACTTGCTTCTAGTTACACTACTCTATCTAGTTTCTTGTCTATCACATCTTTTTCTTTTGACTTTGTGCTGAGTGCTAGTTCATGAGCTTCTGCTCCAAGTTCTGGGAAACAAAAAAGTTTGATTCGAACAGGATAGTTCCTTTTTTTTTTTTCAAGCGTAGCAACTGCTTCAGTCTTTCACACAAACGTAGACCTCAATATAAAAACAAACAAAATAATTAATTCATCTTAATCTATAATCTTTAAGAAATTACAATTCTTCTTATTGAGTGCAACAAACATGAGTATTGCCTATATTTGCTCTCTAAATACCCAAGAAAAAAAATCACAAGTGTAGTAATCAAAATCGTACCTGAAGCTGAAACGCTAAAAAGTTTGCTATTTTTCAGTATTGCTTTGTGAGCCTATACTGGAGGTAGCTTTACCTGCATGAGAACAATGATTTCTGACTCAAATCTCGTAATTGTAGAGTGTTTCTAACATTTTAGTGCTTAATGGATCATTTCTTTTACTAATTATAGACTTTAAAATGCAAAGAAATTCTTTTTTTTATATCTCGAATTGAGTTAGTTGTGAAACCAAACAGGGATACGAAACAGGAATGTGTGAGGTGAAATTGGCATCATTGGAGTGTTTTTGAGTGAAGCTTTGGTTGTTTTCTGCAGTTTCTGAGCGTCACTTAACATCCTTGAATGAAAATGTTTTCATTTGTACGTGCTTATGTTCCTTTTTTTTGATGCAGCAATTGAAAAATTGAAAAAAAAAAAATTTCATTTCATTTCCGTTTGAAAATAAAAATCACTAAGTTTTACTTTGTTTTTGTTTCCATTTTTAAAACCAAAATTTCGTACACCAAATCGTACATGGACCAGCAAAGCCAAAAACAAAAGAAAAGCAAAAACTAACAACTAAATAAAAGCAAAGCAGAACATTAACCCCACTTATTTGTGAGTTTATTCTTTTGAGAAGAGAATAATATATTGACAAACAAACCTTTTTTCCTGTTTTTTTTCTGTTAGTTTCTGGTTTTAGGAAGGGAAAATAAAATTTAAGAGAAAATTGATGCACAGATTGTTACACTGATTCATTCATCTAAATCTGTGATTGTTCCTCAATAGAGAAGCAAAGCTCTCTCTTTTTTTGAACTGACTTGGTAAATAACATGAGATTGAGAATTAGTTAAGATCTTGAAAGAAGGCACACTTTTTCTCTAAACTTCTCAAACTGTCTTCACAGCAGGATGAAGCTCGACCAGAAGACGAGATGGAGAAGAGAAGAGCTGCTTTACTTGAGAAGCAACAAAAGAGAGTAGAGGAGATGAAACGGCGGAAACAGGAGCAAGAGCGAGAACGGGAGGCAAGGTATGGCGACTAGCAGCCGAGCTTTGTGAGTGCTTTTATTATCTTTAATGCTCTTTTTAGGATGTGTTCTATCGGGTTATCTCCACTCTGATCTGTTGGCAACACAACCTTAAAATCTTTCTGCTGTGATCTGGCTCTAAAATCAGATCCACTTTCATTCTTTTACATGTGGGAGTTTTCTTCAGTCCCATCAAGTAAGCTTTATCCATTTTGCCACATGTTTAGCAAATGCATGACACTTTCACATTTAACCTGAAAGAATTCACAGATTTCTCAGGGGCATCTATTTCTTTTTTTTTGGTTTATATGTGCCAATTGTATGCATGTATTCTGGAATTTCAATATATTTTTGCAGTAACTATGCTCCAGGAAACACAATCTTTACTAATTAAAACTTACAACCTGAACATTTTCAAAAGTCTCAATGATGCCTTAAAAACTCTTAAAAAGGCTGCCGATTAAACTGAAAATGTGCTGGGTGATTTAAAGTTACAACTTTGACAATCTGTGTTTAATCAATGAAACAAAGGGAACAGTGGGTAATTAATCAATGTGAAGAGTACGTAACACATTTTAGAGCTTCCTTAAATCGTCAACAGAAAGAGCTTAGCTCTTATTTTCTTTGCAGAGTTCTCGGTTGTTAAAGTTGTGGTATTCTTTTTGAATCACCCTGTGTTTCATTTTCGCCATAAGCCAACCCTGAAAAGTAAATGGATATATCTATCAATCAAAAAATGTAAAATAAAAAGTAAAAAAAATAGGGCCCTGTTAATTTTTTTGTCTTTGTCCTAAAAATTGCAAAATCCCCCTATGCACACTAACTTGAAAAAACGAACAAAAGCTTAAATTAAATTCTGAATATTCTGAGACTCTAGTGCTTGTGGACTCAGTTAAGTCTTGTCCACATTGTTCTGCTCCTAACTGCAGCTGAGACTGCAATGAAAATGTGAAATATCCTGGTCTCATTTCAGAAAGTGTCCATAAAACTAAAGTAAAAAAATTAATTACGTATGTGGAATATTTAGAGCCTCCATTTCATAATTAATTCATTAGAAATTTTGCTTAGACATGGCAATGTGCTAATGACTACACAAACATTGAGAACGACTGACTTGTCCTCTTTAACTGCATCTATCCAATATTTAGATATATCCCATATTTTGTATCTTATTATGCTTAAAATTGTATCCCAATGACCACCAGCGTCCGATGAACAAGGGGTAACCATTATTTTCCTGAATGTGGGTCTGTAGGGCTAAAGTCTTGCCCGCCTTTACTTCTGATAGGCTGGATCATGTATGTCTTCCAATCATCAGCGCAGTACGTGAGACGAGGGAGTTAATTCATTCTGAATCCAGTCAGGGCACCTCTGAAAAATGTTCAAATACGGGATGATTGTCTATTTTATGGGACGAATGGCAACCCTACACACTCCTTGTTAAATTGTTTAATTTTACAGCAGATTAAACCTCTGTAACCAAATTATAATACCGTTTATGAATGTTACAGCAGATCGTCTTCAGTGGAGGAGCCTCTCAGGCCACAAGAGCGACCCAGGACGCCTTCCACACCCCCACCTGCCCGCACCCCTTCAGCAGAGGGCACTCCCCAGAGGCGCGGAGACTTCACCCGTCAGGAGTATGAGCGCAGACACCAGCTGAAGATCATGGAAGACCTTGACAAAGTCCTCCGGCAGAAACCCACCACTGTCCGAGGGCTCAAGAAGCAGAGGCCAAAAACGGTATTCAGAGATGACTCTGACCTCTCACGCAGCCCAGCCAAAGGGTTTATGGGTAAGTAACCTTAGTGAATGTGTCTGGATAGCCTAAAACTGTTCTAAACAAGTTTTCTCTCAGGTTCTAGACTGAATAAAGTTTACTCGCATTCGTCTGTGAATCTTTCCTCCATGGCGACTGATAGTGGAACGCTAACGGTCAGAAAGTCTCCGAGGTAACTAAGGTTTTCCTCGAGTAAATCACCTGCTCCTCTACTGTGGACTCATGTCTGGATGTTCTTCTTTGCACAGCCGGTCTCATTCTCCTTCCAGACTGCTTTCTCCAGGCCGTCTAGCTGCACAGAACGGGGACTGGGAAAATGGCTCGACTATTTCGTCTCCGGCCTCCATCCCGGAATACACTGGTAAATTATTAGAGCGTTTACCCTCCTTATTGTTCTTTTAATCACCGCAAGTGTTATATTTGTTACAGCTTATGCTATGGTCTGTCCCAATACTCTATTTTGATTGTTTTTTTAGTTCTTTATTAACCTTGAATAACTTCACAAACTATCAAACTTTACAGACTTCTGAACTACTTCATGTGGAGTCAAAGCAAAATGTTGGCTGACTAATGAAAATAGTTAGTTATATGTTCCACTGTTTTTTTTTTTTGTTTTTTTTTTGCCGCCCGGATATTATAATAACTTAAACATGTGATTTTTGGTGAATGACTATGGTATAAATGGGCTAATCCTCGTCACGATGTTCTTCACCTCCATCTCATGCATTAAACTGTATAATGCACACAAGAGCATTGATTATCCCTTACACGTGTTACTTTCTAATGAAAAATGATGCCTCATCACAAGATTCATTCAGTCAATCCATTGATGTAGTTTATGGAGCGATTTTAGGAGTTGTTTCAGAGCAGCTTCACAAACAAGAATTTTATTTGCAGAATTTAATAGAATAGTTAATTTGCGTGTTTCTTTGAGATCAGGAAATATAAGTGTCCTTCATTAATCTTATTATGGGGCCAGCTGAAGATTTAAAAAAAAAATATTTCCAGTATATAAGCCTTATTATTGGGCATTTTATGGTATCCAATTAATGCATTTTCACAAATTTTGTGTGAAGAAAATACAAAGCACTCGAAATGGGGGGAAATACACACACGCACACACACACGAAGAGAACATGAACTCCCCCAGAGATCCTTTGAGTTGAATGCAGGGATACTTTAGGGCTGTAGTCAAGTCTGGCATTGACAAAGACGGGTCCAAGTTGCATAATAGGAAATGCTGTAAATACTCCACCACAGACTGCTGTTCTAGTTGATCTCCATGACACGAGTAATTCAATAACTTCAACTGAGAAAGTTATATCATGCTGGATTGCTTTGTCTTGGGCCAGCTTGTTAAGCTCCTAATTTGTGCTAAAGTTATTTTAAAGTAACACTTTCCTATAGTGTTTTACAGCTTTAGATTTCAGTTAATATTTGTGGATCACTAGTCACCACCTGTGTTCAAATGTGATGTTCAAGTCCCTGTTTGATATTTCAGGACCAAAACTCTACAAGGAGCCAAGCTTCAAGTCCAACAAGTTCATCATCCATAATGCCATCTCACGCTGCTGTTTGGCTGGAAAAGTCAATGAACCTCAGAAAAACAAGATTGTCGAGGTGAGCGACCCCTCGGTCGACCAACAAGACTCTCATAACCATTTAATCAGTGTTATAAAGATCTCACACAGTTTGTTCTTACTCTTAAAGGAAATGGAGAAAAGCACCGCAAACCATTTTCTCATCCTCTTCCGGGATGCCAGCTGTCAGTTCCGGGCGGTTTACACCATGAACCCGGAGACGGAGGAAATGGTTCGGCTGACGGGCATCGGTCCTCGTGTCATCAATCTCGCCATGGTGGAGTCCATCTACAAGTACAGCTCCGACCGCAAGCAGTTCACCACCATCCCGTCCAAGACCATGTCCATGAGCGTAGACGCCTTCACCATCCCCAGCTCTCTGTGGGAGCGCAAGCGTCCAGGAACCCCAAAGAAGCTTGGCACCCCAAAATAAACCCAGCGGAGAACACCAACAAAGCCTGAGCTGGCCACAGGACCATCCTCTGTCTTCAGGAGAGAAGCAGGAGGAAGTGGACAAGCTTGCCATAGAACAAGAAAGGGTAGTGGTAAATTCTGTTTGTGAAGCGGCAAGTAAGCATGATCCAATCAGAAATCACCATTGCCATTTTCTTCAGGTAACTCGAGAGAAGTTTCCAAAAGGAAGCCAGATGCTCTTGAACTGAATGAATCTTCCAGTCTTTGTTATCAGAGTCAATTGAATGTTTCCCACAGGCTCCTCTGTACTCTGCATCCTGTCAGCTCTGGATGAAATCGGATCTTTAGTTCTTTGAATGTAGGGCGCAAACCGACGTGAGCCTTCTCCTTCCTGATGCGTTTTCCTCCTGGGTCTCATCAGACTGAGCTAGGATTGTATTTTAAAGGGGCGCTGCCACTTACCTTTTGTAAAACCTTAAGAAAACCTCCAAGCTGCTTCTCGTTTCACGTCTTGCTGTCCCTCAAGCTGAGCGTAGCCTTCCTGCTGATCAAGCTGCTGGAACTCAGGAGTGCATGTCCGAGACTTTCTCTTTCCATATGCTTTAATTAAGAATGAATGAAACAAAAAAAAAAAGCAAAAAGATGCCAGAGCGTGCTTTTGATTTCAACTGAAAAGAGTGAAGGATGTGTTTGTGCTCTGTTCTGCCGTAACTGGGATAAATTGTAAGAAAAAATGACTCGGCTGATTTAATATACTGTATATTTGAGTGCTGTCTGTGGCTGATTCTTTCATTTCTGATGATGAATTGTAGATAAGTGTTGATAAGCTACAGTGCCCTGATGAGCAGAGCTGGAATGAGAGAGCGAGGACGATCGAGACTAAAGGTGAGAGCTATAATCTGCCATCCAACCTAACAAGGCCTAGTGTGTGCAGATGTAGCTTCAAATTGCTAATGGAAAGTAACGGATGATCCTGACTTAGCCTTATTAGGTGACTTGGTTGTCTAGAAAAGTGGGATTAAGCTCTAAAAACCACTAATTCGCTCAGACTAGCCTCTCTTCTCTGTATAGAATCAGATTTCTTTCCTAAGAGATGTAAATATTTTTGTAAAGAGTGAAGAAAATCCCTTTTGAAATGTTTGAATGAATGCGTTTGTTGGGTGAAATTTAGTGCTTAATTGGAACTGGATTCTGTGCAATCGTGTAGTGTTTGGTCACCAGCGGTGTATTTATTGGGAAAGAATGAGCCCCGGTTTTCTGTTTCGCTTCAAATTTTATTATTTATGTTCCTGCCGTTTGTGGTGATTCAATCTCTCGTTCCAGAAAGCATATTTCTCTTTTGTTTCTCCTTTGGCTGTTCATGTTCATGTCGCTTCATTTCCTGTTTTTGTTTCACAAACTCTTTGATTTGCAATCATGTCCATGTGACTGGATGAGAAAAATAAAATCATTTTTAAGGAATATCTATCATGTTCGTCCATCTGCACTCATTTTTGCTTTTATATATGTATAGTTTTTTTTTCGCATAATTTCTTTCTTTCAGTTTTTATCATGTAGCATATCTCGAACAACTTCTTATTGATAATTGCCCATTATGGACAAACGCTATTTATTAAAGATTTAGTTCTCAGGTCTAAAATGGCAGTTGCTTGAGTATAAATAAAATATTGAAGATTAGCTTGTTATTCATAACTAAGCACAAACAAGCTTAATTATGTCAAGTTGAGAGACCCAACATACTGTTATTGCGCTTAAAATTATTATTATTTTTCAACTTGCCATTTCTTTAAAACATTTCAGATCCTACACTATAAAAATAAACTGTTCCATTAACACAAACAAGTAAGGCAATATAGCACATTAAGACTTTTGGATTGTTGTTTTTGTAAGTAAAAATTATTTGTTAATCTAACCTGGCTGATGTTGTTGGCACAATCATGATCATTTTATTTTTTCGATGTATTAATTCCCTTTTCTGATTAGAACATTCTCAAGACTTTATGCATGAAATATTCAGCCCCAGCTGTTATTTCAACATAATAAAAGACGGTTCGGAAAATGTTCTTAAAGATGCTGAGCTACCATGCATGTTTATATTGATCACATTATTTACAATTACCTATAACTAATACTGTACTGAAAAAGCAGCATAAGCTGGACAAATGGCAATATAATTTTTTACAGCGTAAACCACTTAAGCAACAGACAACAAACTTTCCAGAAACTTCTCAACTGGTCCAACTCGAGCTGCTATGTAAAAACATAAAAAAAATCAAAGTCAAATAAAAATAAAATGTGAACAGAAATGGTAGAGTAGAAGCACGCTAAGATTTTATTGTCCTTTTTCCTTAAACTTCAACCTTTAGAAAGGAATATGTCAAGGTGGTAGAGATTTTTGTCCTATTTCACACAATAGTATTTTTATTTCAGTAAGACTAGTGGTTTTTAAAGTAAGAGAAAAAAATCTAAGAGAAAGCTGTTTAATCCCCCATTCATCGTCATTTTAAGTTTTTTTCAAAGTTTATAATGAAAAACACTACATAACGATACCATTATGCCTGCGTTCCATTTCTCTCATTTGCCATTAACCCTTAGCATTTATTAACCCTAACATAAGGGTTAGGGGTGAAAGAAGTGGAACACAGTCTTAACTTCATTCTCTTAAATTTCGATATAAATACTACTGTTACACTGTTATAAATGGTAAAAGCTCAATCTACATAAGTTGAGCCTTAATTGCTACATTTGCTGTGATATTTGATAAAAGGAGGATAATTGAGATTGTTACATGCTATATATAAATTATAAATGCATCATTAGTCAAATGAGCTTATGATTAAACGAATTGTGAGCATCTGGATTAAATCTTGGTAATATCTTGGTTTAAGGGTCGCATAAATGCACTGGTTACTCGAAACTTAGAGATAAAGAGTGAGTCTCTAGTTTAACATTAGTTTAGCATAATTTATATTTGATTTAAGCATTAACAATAATTAATGCTTAAAATAGGTTTTACCTTGAACGATAGTATAAATTTACTGAAAATCAACAATGTTCAAGGACGCCATTTCTACTTTGTGTGTTAATCTGAATCATACACAATGCATTTAATTCACAATATTGTTGAAGGTTTAAGTGTGGGATGAGTTTTCGGGAGATCAGCTTCATGAATATGCAACATAAGTTTCATAGTTCAATCTGCAATTAGATTAAAGCAGTGTTTTGGGATAAGCAGAGCTGTTTGTTCCTGGGAACGATTAGCAGATGCACTTTAGATATTTTTACAAATGTATGTATAAACAGGAGTCTTTTCTCAGTCCAGCGTTCTTATTTTGGGAGAGAAAACTTCTGGTTTGGAAGAAGAGGAAACAACTACAAAGGAAAAGAAAATTTCATGAAGCAAAAAAAAAAAGAGAACACATTTTTTTTTTTGTTTTTACCTTTTGTCTTAGTTTTCTGCCACCAGGAATTTAAAGTATTTCATCCATTTGTACTTTAAATACAAGAGTTAACATCAGCACATATTCTGTATTTGTCATCTTCTGTCATTAATTAATACCAATCTGATCTCACATACAGATCTGCAGGATATTTCTCTATGTATCAATTGGTACTTTTACCAGAAATACTTTCGTGGCTTAACCAGGCAGTTTACCAAAATATATAGAAAAATTGGTCTTTCCTCTAAACCAGGAGTCTCGAACACATTTACTGAAGGCCCACAGAAACACACCGGATTTCACCTACTAAAAGCTTCTCTTGGCTTGCAGCCCTCCAGGAATTAAGTTTGAGACTCCTCCTCTAAACGTAACGTCTATCGCTTATCTGAAATTTTATACTCCAAACTTTTGTTAATGTTTGGTAGGAACATGTTCAATGTTCAAAGCTCCAGCTGGTTGGAATCCCAGAGATGGGATTATCAAGACGAAGATGGTCTGTGGATTGAGTGTCATGTGTTCTTGGCATGAAGCATTTCGGTCAGCAGTGAGTTGCAGGGCAAGTCCCCCAGCAGGTGGCGCTGGTACAGATATTCCTCCACCTGCAAGCTGATGCTCCGTACCTCTGGCAGACGCAGCAACAGCTGGCCAAACTTGTCTGTGTGACCTGGATGCGTTTGCATAGTGTGATCCATCAACGCCCTGTTCACTTGCTCTTGGGTTTGTTCGACCAGTCTGCGATCCTGAACTGATTTAACATCTGCGGAGGTAAAAGAAGGACCCTCACGTCTCATTCAAATAGAGTGTATATATCTGAGCGTTAAAGAGCCCCACCTGGATTGAAGAGGACTAGGTATTTGAGACAGACAAACTCCTCGCAGTCCAGCTGGAGCGATCTGAGTTTTGAAACAAGATCCTGGGCTCTGGAAACCAAACTACTGAGAACCACTCCAGCCTGACTGAGGATGGTCGAGACTTCTATCTGGTGGAGAATAAATCTAATGAAGGGACAATCCCAGGATTTTGGTGTAGGTAAGTGTTTGTCATATGCAAAAAAAAAAACTAATTTCCAGAACTTGCTGAATGAAGCAACTAATCAACTGGAACAAGCAAGTTCTTAAGGTTTGGATAGAAATGGCTCTGTTAAGAAAAATGCTCTGTTCTACCTGCTGTCCAGTGATCAAACAGATGCTGCCATCTCTACCATAAGCCACCTGTCTGCACAAGTGATCCAGGACTAGCAACTCACTCCAACAGCCCTGAAGAAGAGCCATTTGATCTTCCACCTGTAAAAGAGCAAGCACACCATTATTGCCTTGAAACTGTCCTTGAAAAACTAATCATAAAAATGTAAAATGCACATGTTTACAGAGCAATATAGCAAAATAATAAGATCTGAGAAACTCTTCTGATTTAAAACATCTCAAAAACAAAAAATGTATTTGGAGCATTCGTGCAGGATCAGATAAACTTGGTAGTTTACTCTAAATGAGTGAAATCTGCCAGTTGTGACATTACAGATCACATGATACAAGGTATTAGTTAAATACTGTTTGATTCCGCTAAGTTTAATAAAAGCTATTCATCAAAATTTTCAGAAATAAATAGAAATATCTAGATATAAAAGAAAAATTTCACCCTCTTAACTTGCCCAACATGGTTTTAGAAATATTGATGAAGAAAAATCATTAGAGAAGCACAAGACAAGTGTTACTTGACGTTTGATCCCAGATGAACCTAGGGTTCGACAAATTAAAGTAGATCATTTACAAAGTACATTTTATAGCTATGAAAATACTGTTATTGTTGATTTGTGCAGAATTAAGATAACGGACGACTTCTGAAATTACCCCAAATCTTAAAAGGTACTACAGTTCTTCAACTGACCACTAGAGGCTATGTTCAGAAGTAAGCAGATTCCCATTGTCACCCATGTTAGTTATCAGCAGGTAAAAACAACTAGTTTCTGGATCAACTCTCTACATTCTATCCATTCTGCAACCAGTGTTAGCATTTTAAAATTAGCATTTTAAGTCATTCTTAATTAAAGACCTTCTGTAACATTCATTTGCCAGTGCTAAGAGTGACTGTGTTTTGTGTTGTCTTGTACTGAGAAACTGGCAGCTGTGAGCCTCTAATGCTCTCTATGCCAACTTGTGGGTAAATTCAAATACTCTGTGTCCATCAATTGGATTTTGCACCTTGTATTACATGCACTTGAAGTAATCCTCCCTATCTTGCTCATTAATCTAGCTTAATTGGGGTTAGAGCAAGTAGTTATTCAAGATGATCTTTCAAGAAGAAATTGGGGACCATCAGATAAAACGTATCAATAGTCCCATGCAAGCCAATACTTGGCATCAGGTGTGTTTTATTTGTAGTTTGAGCATTCAGGGTAAACTTTGAGCAACCCGAATGTAGAGTATAATTGGAACATGGAAGAGATTTTTACTGGAGGGATAAGTTTATATTGAAATCTTTTTCTGCTTTTTTTAAGGCCTGAGTCAGGGGGCAGCAGTCTGAGCTGAACTTCAGACTTCTCACTACTAGGACACTTTCATCAGAACTACCAAGTTATTCCTTGCCAGTCTAGAGGCATAATCTCTCCAGTGCATCCTGTATCTGCCCCTGGGCCTGGGATTCCCAGACCACCTACCTACAGAGATACACAGGACACATCACAAACAGATGCATGAGCCACCTCAGCTGGCTCCTCTAGATGCTGAAAAGTGTCTTCTATACTTTAAGCTTCTCCTGAGTAACAGAGACCAATATCCTATCTCAACACAAACTCCTATTCTGATTTATCAAAGTTAGGCTGTAATCAGGGCAAAGAAGCTTGATGGCTATTTTTGGGTTGGAGAACCACATACTTCTGAGACCAAATCTTTCACTGTGGTTTAAGGATAAATGTTTCCTGCTTTTGACTGTCATTTCAAAGATCCCTTCGCATCCTTAGTGATCACTTGAAATTAATAGCCATTCAAAAAGTTACCTCCTGTTAAGTACATTTTCCTACCTTAAGCACCTTAAATAGTGTGCTGTTCCTAGCCCACTCCACGAGTCCAAACAAAGTCTGGTCAGCCATTTTGCACATGATGCTGAAGGTGTTTAGGCAGTCATGCTTCCCCCGGCAGGCTTGCTCCCGCTGGAGACTTGCTAGCACGCGCATGCATAGCTGCTTCTCATCCGGCTCAGCTTGCAGGAGCTGCTGCAGAAAACATGAACTAGGGGTCAGGGTTGAGGAGGGGGATGTTACGATCTGTAATGGAGTTGGTGTGGAACTTGGAGTTGAGATTGGCGTTAGTGTTGTTTCAGGTATAGAAAGGGCAGGAGAAGTAGAAACAGGGGGCGTCAAAGATGCTGGGCTGAAAGTGAATGGGACCTCTCTTTTGTCAGGAGGGTATCCGTAGAAGCCTGGGTAGCACTTCGGGTGGAAAGGTCGGGATGGGTCAGAGAATGTTCGGTCTCGGGGCATGGTGCAGTCCAACAGCATGGGAAATTCTGAATGGCTCACACTGGGGTGAAAGGACTGAGGTGGGTGGTATTGTCCAGTGCTAAGTGGAACAGGGGAGGGGTTAAAGACATGAAATTCCTGAGGCAGAGAAGGCACCAACTGTTGTTGTGCTCCTTCCACTTTGAGCCTGTAGGGAGCAGTGTTGGACAGGCAATGGTTCTCTCTCTGCTGTTTCAGTTGCCGGTCCCGTCGGTATAAAGGTCCAAATTTGTTCCGCCCACCTCTCATCCTGTCTGCACGTACAGCTGTGGAAAAAATCAAGTCAGAGAGAAAGATTACAGAGTTCTTAAGGCCAGATTCCCTTAATGATCGTGAGTGCAATCTTTGGGACTCAATCTTAATGTTTGAAAATACCAAAAACCAAAACAAACATTTTGATAACTCTTACTTATTGGCTACATATCTTTGTCATACTGTTCTGACAAAGCTTAAGCATTTAAGACAATCCTTTCGAACATCTTTATTTAGGATTAAGGGTGCTTTTTCACTAAGGTCATGCAGACCCTAAGAAAATAGGTTACTGTCAAAATAATAAGTTGAGTTTTACAATTTTTCTTTTACAATTACTGACCTGGTAATTGTTTTAGCCTAGCTTATATAAATAGTTTATTCCAATGAGATGAGTAGTACTTAGTACCAGTTATTAAACTGGAATGATTAGAGCTTCAATATTTTTCTTTGTTAAATCTTGATGGAATTAGCAAGCTTAAATCTGTTTACCATGGAAGTGAGTCTCAGTCAAATTTGCCATACACTGAGCAGACAGCAGGGTAAAGATTTCATGTTTGTCGCTTGTTAGAGCAGGCGAGTAAGCAGCTACCTGGACTCAGGAGTTTGTTTCTGACTGGCCAATCCACAGCTGCAGTGGTTGTAGATCTCTTAGCAAGGAACCAGCCTCAACAAATCTCAGACTAATGGTCTGATGAACATGGCTCTGGTGTTGTGTAATGCCTTTAAAATTTTTGTTAAGACAAATTTCTTTAGCTTCAGAGGGCCTTAGTCACCGTGTCTATTTATTTGTACATAACGTTAATAAAGCCACCCTTCAGGGATTTATATTAACTCTTCTGTTCACTACTCCATGCTGCGGAGTCTAACTTTGCTTCACCATGTTATAATTGGCTTAATGAGCGATATAATGTTCTTCTTGGCTTGATGTCTTAAGATGGCTGAAAAACTGCTCATCTTTGGATGCAGTGTCAACTGTATTTTTGTGAATACAACCATTGTCATTTACATTTTATTTTTGTTGGTGAAAGTTAGTGGAAGGTCAGCTGCCTTGTTTGAAAGGTGAATGTCATTTTAATTAGGAAAAGTTCTTGAATAATTTAGAGAAACTAATAAAAAAAAACTAATTTGGACATTTGTGTGTGCTTCACATCAAACTTTGAGTTTTAGATTAATCACAATTGCCAGTGATAAAAGTTACATAACCAGGTTTTTTTGTACAGTTTGCACACTTTCATTATATCCGTGTCCTGTTATTATCAGAATGTCATTCTCATGAAGCAGCTGAGCTTCAGTGCTGCTCTGTTCTCACCCGCAACACCCTCTGATTCATCAGGTGACTAACGTTAGCCTATTTTATGGCGCTGTATGATTGGTACAGCAGCAAAGTTCCTTGACTTTAGGCTGGAATTAAAGACCTTCCTAACAATATCGGACTATATATTTCAAATAAAGAGTACATTTTTTTTATAGGAAAATATTAAAATTTTTCTGCTAAATTCTTCTAGAAGATAGATGTGCCTCCTCGTTGGGAATGCATAAGATGTTATCCTGTAAATGTTGAGTAATTCAACTTGTTTTGCACCTTACATGAAAGGCACACTAGGTCATTATTGCAATGGTTTACGATTCATGAGATAAGTGGAAATGGGATCAGGGCTATCCAGATAACTAGCATATAAATATCTTAATCCAGTGTAGAAATCCTCTCAAACAATGGCAGAATTGAGAGGAGGAGCATCAGGTGGTAGGGTTGGGCACACTAAATCAGTTCATTCATAATTATCAATGCTTATATATTTGTCTTTAGTTAATTTATGTTTTCTAAAAGCATGTTTTTGCTAAAAAAAACATTTTAAGTTGGCAGCTAGTTACTCTTTTGTTTCACTGATAAAATAAAAAATAATTTAAGGGTGTGGGCTAGATGGAGCAGATGGAGATTATAAGTTATCAGTTATTTTACCGACCAATACAATTATCTTATAAGTAATCTTTATCACTTTATTATTTAATAGTCAGACAAAGAGTGTTGCATGTCCAATCCTGCCATAATACAGACACTCACAAACACAAATCATCTTCTCCAAAAAAAAGTCAAGAAAATCTTATTTACATCATTTATCACTTATTTAACTGTTCATAAAGAGTGTGTATGTACAGTAACGATCTTAATGTGAAAGTGTGCTTGACTTTAAAAAAAACTTGCTGGTGCTTGTGTCCAGTTCTTTGGATATTCTGACTAATTGGTGACATCTAGCGAGGACATCATACTCTTGATGTTTTATCCAGTATATCATTTTCATGATTATATATAATATATATAATGACCCTATAAAATGACCCTAAAACTTTGGCCTCAAAACCTTTTTTTTCTAGATAAAATTTTCTAGATAAGCTTTTTTTTTTTTTTTTTAAGCTCTGGCAAGTTAGTAATCCTAATAAGTTCTGTTTGAAGGAGGCAATGTCTCTAGCTCTAGATACTGCAGTTAACCCATGACCTCCGTCTTCACTCCACCAGTTGTCATTTGCACAAGAATACTCCGCTAACACTCAATTCAGTCATCCTTCCCTAAAACCCAAATCAATAGATCCCTCCCCTGATCTCGCCAATGACACCCAACTCAGTCTGATGTCTGACATCATACACTGATGCCGCAGATATCCAATGCATTTCCTAGGGACCTGCACTTGGAACTCTCTGTTCTCTGAAATCAAATCATTTAGCTTGCACACTTGCACAGCATACCTTCTTTCTTCATGCCAACCGCAAGGCATTTCTGGAAGCGGCAGAAAGGACATCTTTTCCTCTGTGCTGGGTCCATGGGGCAGCTCTGGGCCTCGGCACAGGTGTAGCGCTTGTTGTTCTGGACTGAGCGCTTGAAAAAGCCCTGATGAGAAAGTTTTATGAATTTAGTCACTTCTGCAGACTTGTCTCAGAATGATTGAGATCCTCACCTTACAGCTCTCACAAGTGAGTAGTCCATAGTGATACCCTGAGACACGGTCACCGCAGATGGGACATGCCTCATCTCGAGACACGCCATCATCTGCCTTAGACTCCTCAGCTGTGGGAAGAAACAGTCAAAACAATTCACAAAAAACTGGTTGGAACTTAAACAGGCGTTTACTGGAGCCTATCACACCTCATAAAGGGTAAAACGCAGGGATTAAAAGGACTGGTCAACCAGTCCATCTACATTTAAACCCTTTTGTGTTATCATAAGTGATCAGTTTAGAATATGCCTCTCTAAGAGCTAAACTGAAATGGACAGAAGGAAATCCAATCAAGAAATGGGGACATACTTCAATTTCAAGAGGATGCGGTGCTAACCGCTAAGCTACCTCGCTCACTTGAAAGTAATATTTGGTTTTGTTCAAAATGCATACTTCCATAGTCTTGAAATAAATATGGAATCTGGTTTCCTAAATTCTTAAACTATTCCTGTTTGATCAACTTACTACCTCAACTTCGTTCATTCAATGTTTTCAAATCCCTATTAATTATTCGAGTTCATGAAACCAGTCTGTAGTGATCATGTTTTTGATTGTTTCTTGACTGAAGTTGTGGCTTTGACACTAACTACTAGACTCAAAAACTAACCCTAACCCTAACCCAAAGCCTCTACTCCCCTTATTTTAATGCAGTTCTTACTTCTTGAAGGAGCCAATCAAAATCCGGGCAGCCCCTGTGAGGTGATTGTCTAGAAGTGGAACGAGCGGTTTTATGAGCAGTCTATCTGATAAACATGTAGAGTAGTCTGTAATATCTGAAAGAGTTCTAGACGCCTATCACTCCATTGATTAAAAGCTGATGTAGAGAACTTACATAATCACAGTTTAAGTCAGAACTTAAGCACACTTCTCAAAAGAGCTTATGATGGTGGGTCAAAAAGCCTTTTTATTAAGACATTTAGCTGTCTGTTAAGTACTGTCTTTTAAATCTGGGTAAATTTAGGTTAAATGTTAACGACGATATTTACCTAAATATTGTATAGTTGAGAGCTGTATGAGTCTCATTAAAAAATAGTTACACTATTGTTGTTTTCATTGATCAAAAGCTGGACTTACATGTTGACGGCCCCTCTTGTGAAGCAAGCTCTTGTGTGTAACCGCTGGACTGGGTGCTTGAGGTCTGAGGGGGATCCAGAGGGAAGTTTGAGGTGTTCATAGTCCATATGAGAGAGGCGCCAGAGGTCACAGCTAGCCGTGATTCATTCCAGGACAATTCTCAGGACACCCAGTGGGACATGGAGGACAACATGCTCGAGATGAGCCTATTTCTGAGAGGGTGCACTGTAAAGAACTGCGGTTGGACTTTGTTTCATGTTGAGGGTAATAAACCCGAGTCTGTCACACCTTCCCAGTCAGAGGGACCTCAAACACTCATGCTGGAAAGACCAGGAGTATGGCTGATGAAGATTTAAAAGCAAAACAAAATGTAAAATCCCAAAATCTTGTCTTAATTTCTTTATTTTTCTTCTCATTTATAAGGATAAGAAAGTGTTTGTCAGCCTGGATTTGTTTGTTCTCCAAAGCCAGAGAACATTCATGAGCTGAACTTCTCCTGGACCTGTACATTCAGTAAGCCTGATGTCTAAGAACTGCTGTAATATTTGGGTAATGATGGAAGATGACTTCCTCTGGCCAAATCGATATCTGATGCTTCTGGGAGGAAGTCGGGATCATACTGGACTCGATTTTCTTTGAAAGAGATCTTCTTTGAAGACATCCTCTGCAGGGAAGCACATTTTTAGATTGGTCCTGTAGCACTTGGGGTAGAACATTACGGAAGCTCTGAGTCTTTGCTGCTTTTAAAGATGTTCAATGGATTGGCAGTCCAGTGCACATTTGTCCAAAGCCTGCAGCACTGATGCAACAGGTAACATCAGGTGCATTTTATTGCTGCTATCTTTTTTGGACAGTTGTGCAGTGTTTGAGTACACACTTGTGTGTTGGCGTGTGTTGGTAAGTTTTTAGGTTTCTCTGCAGATGAAGCTCTTTCCACACTGTTCACAGGTGTAAGGTTTCTCTCCTGTGGGAAAGCGCTCATGTATGTCTAATTATAGAGATTTTATATCAAAACATTATAGTTTGGAATAAAATCATATTTAGCCACATTTCCACACCTTTATATGCATTTTGGTTAGAATGTAAGCTTTCATTCTGTCAACATTAAGTGTTATACATATGGAAGACACATTTATAGTATGCTTACTTAATTAATTTGTAAGTGATGTTTAAATAATTATTTTACACTTTCAATGCTTATTTAATTTATTTTGAAAGCCTCTCAGGTATTCTATATCACTAAAGTCTGCTGCAATTTCTCTCGCCAACAGAGGGAGACACACTCCTCTGCTCTGCTGCATCACGACAGGAAGCGTTTGCCGAGCACAGGCTTGAACCACTGTTCCAAAAAATGTTGCAGATTTTTTTTTTAATTGGCAAAAGTCTATTATATACATGATAGACTTTTGCTTTTGGTCTATATATTTTGACTCATTTGAGTTACCATATATTTTTGTGCTAACTGGGCCTTTACCCTCGTAATCTTCTCACAAAAAGTTTTTGCTTGCCTAAAGTTGGCTTTCATCACTGGTTTGCTTTTTGGTGAGAATGCAAATCGTTCACAAGACTGAGCAAGTTTAAACAAGAAGCCTTTTTCATTTACAAATAAAATGAATGTAGCTCACATTCTCAGGTTTCAAGGGATGCTGGATTTCATCCGGAGCTCCAGCCTCATTCTCTCCATCTCGTGTGTCTATATAAGGCCCAGAAAGTATCAGATGCTTTACTGTAGTCGCAGCATAACCCACTTACAGTTCCACCAGACCGCAGAGGGAGCCAAGCAAACAACTACAGCTCATGGATCAGCTCTAGTCAGTGTGTCTCTTCTAATCGCTCTTCCCTTTCAATCTCCATTTCAATACCGTGTAAACTTTATGACCCTTTATATGTCAGCAGGAAAGAGGTCAAGGGAGAAGTTCTAATTACAAGAAGGTTAGAGAGGTTTATTTACCGGAGAATGCTAAAGAGATTGAAATTCTGAAACATTTTGGATGAAATTGTCATATTATATTTCATCCTAAATGTCTCAGGATACATAAAAATGCACAATTTTTCAGAAAAACGCACAGCCTTTGCTATGATGCTCAATATGAGAGCCTACAACTTAAACAGTAATTACATTTTTAGTTTTTAAATGCTAATAAACGTGCAAAAATACATTTTCTTCTCATTATGGGATGTTGAGTGGTAGATTTCATACATACGAGACAGCAGATCTGGCACACACTCTTGTTCAGCATGCAGAAATAAAAGTCATAAAGTGGATCAGAGCTGTAAGACAGGGTATGCTACAGCCTAACCTTTATTAAAGTTTAGATCTGATCTAGAACTGGTCTCGATCTGATACGAAACTAGCCGGGAACTGGTAACTGGTACAGAAAAAGTCCCAGAACTAGTAACTGGTACAGGACTGGCCAAGAACTTGTGACTGGTACATAACTGGCCCAAATCAGATATGGATATGGCTTAATACTGGTAACTGGTACATAGCTGTCTCAGAACCGGTCACTAGCTCAGAAACTGGCTCAGATCGTACATGAATAAGGCTGAAAACTGGTAACTGGTACATAACTGGCCCAGATCTGATAGGGATATGGCTCAGAACTGGTAACTGATAAAGAACTGACTCAAATCTGATATGGCTGAAAACTGGTAACTTGTACAGAACTTGCCCAGAACTAGTAACTGGTATACAACTTGCCCAAATTGGATATGAACTGAACTGAAGTTACCTGAACTGAAGTAACTGAAGTTACCAGAACTTCAGAACTGGTAACTGATACGAAACTGGACCACATCAAGAAACTGGCAACTTTATAGAACTTGTTCTGAACTGGTACAGAACTGCCCAGATATGATATGGAACTGGCCCAGAACTGGTAACTGGTACAGAACTTTACCAGATCCGATATGGAACTGGCACAGAAATGGTAACTGCTATAGAACTTGGCCAGATCCGATATGGAAATGACTCAGAACTGGTAACTGTTACAGAACTTGACCAGATCTGATATGGAAATGGCCCAGAACTGGTAACTGTAACAGAACTTGGCCAGATCTGATATGGAACTGGCCCAGAACTGGTAACTGGTACAGAACTTGGCCAGATCTGATATGGAAATGGCCCAGAACTG
This sequence comes from Danionella dracula, assembly GCA_900490495.1. Taxonomy (NCBI): domain Eukaryota; kingdom Metazoa; phylum Chordata; class Actinopteri; order Cypriniformes; family Danionidae; genus Danionella; species Danionella dracula. The sequence continues at coordinate 8,477,121 of UELW01000322.1, forward strand.
GTAACTGGTACAGAAGTTGCTCAGATCTGATATAGAACTGGCCCAGAACTGGTAACTGGTACAGAACTTGGCCAGATCTGATATGGAAATGGACCAGAACTGGTAACTGGTACAGAACTTGGCCAGATCTGATGTGGAACTGGCCCAGAACTGGTAACTGGTACAGAACTTGGCCAGATCTGATATGGAACAGGCCCAAAAATGGTAACTGGTACAGAACTGGGCCAGATCTGATATGGAAATGGCCCAGAACTGGTAACTGGTAATGAACTGGCCCACATCTAGTATTGATTTGGCTCAGAACTGGTAACTGTCAGACTTTGTCAATAAAGTAAGTAACCTCTCCTTTATATCTTTGTTGAGTTCGGTTAGCTAGTAGTTAGAATCCTTATCAAGATCAGCGCAAACACATCTTAAGTTTACAGAATTATAAGTATAAGTAAAGAGTCTTATTACGAATACCTCAACTAAATTCTATTCAAGTAAAAGACCACAATTTAAAAAGTACTTTGAAAAGAAGAAGTGCATAAAAACACTTTCTACTTTCCTTCTCAGTCAACATCACACATTTACTGAGTGCTGGTGACCAAATAAGAGGAAAGAGAACTCATATTTCATCTCTCTCCTCGCATGATCTGCATAGGTTCTAATCTCGTTCAGCCCCATGACCCACAGGTCACTTCCTGTTTCTCTAAAAGCACTTCCTTTGCACTTGTTGAGTCAGAGTGCAGTTTCGTTGACCTAACACCAGTGCTGGGTGGCTCTTTCAGTATTTGTGTTGGTGTGTTAGGGTGTGGAGCTCAATTTAGTGTGACAAACACATGCTCGTGTTGTTGACTTCACAGTATATCACACGCTCACAAACACATGGGCACAATGCACCAGGTTCAAGTGTTTACAATGGGTTGTGAATTAACTGTGATTTCCAGATCGGTCTCGGAGAATTGAAGGAATAAATAGACATTTCCTTTCGGCCTTCAGGTTGCTCACAAACATGTTCGTAAGCACGCCTCCACTGCTATCTGAAGGACATAAACAGCTCCACACACATGCTCACATCCGTTCTACTCACTCCTGCAGACAAAAAAGAAACACTCGCGGAACACTGAATATTTAGATGTTCTTAGCTGCAGTTTTACCCAAAATGCATTCAATAATATTTTTAATGTTGAAGATAAGTGGTATTGTTCTCACATCGACAATTTGCACATATCGAAATGTACTTTGATGCAATTTCGAGAGATTTCGCTAGCTAATCAAACTGTAAATGTTCTGGTATTAGATCAAATTGTGATCTCAATTCATTCATGGATTTCCTGAATTGGATCAATGGATTGTGTGACTGAGTGAAGCCTTCTGCAGATTTCCGCTGCTCGAACACAATCGCTGTAATCACACTGTGCTTCATAGGCCTAATAAGCATGGCCACAGCATTGATTTTCTTTGGATCCGTCGTCAGCTGCCATGCAACAGTCTCGGCCTCACAGAGCACCAGCTCAACATTTGATCTAATGCAAACTTCACTTCACAAGTCATCATCTGATTGGATTACCACGAATTGCGTTTTTAATAGTCTGCTTGGAAATACAACTGCCATAAAACAAAAACTCAAGATATTGATTTTGTTTTCCCCGTTATGTTTCCCTTTTAGTTCAATGTGAACAAAATACATCTATTCAACCATCGATTTACCAATTTCAGAGAGGGTGGGTATATGATTTAGAGTACAGTCAATTTAGAGTGGGGTGTATTGTCCAGAAATATTATAACCTGAGATGTGATTAATCTAAAAGATCTTGCCAGTTGTCAATGTCACTTTTCTTATATAGCACATTTTAACACAACTTTTCATTGATTAAAGTGCTGTGTGACATAAATCTGCAAAGTTAAAAAAAACATAGAAAACACAAATAAATCACACAAACACTTAAAATAATGCACATACATGAGAAGGTGTGCCAATCAGTTAATTGCTTTATTAATGAGAGAAGTTTTTAGCTGAGATTTAAAAACTGACAACTGAAGAGGCGAGACGTGTCAGTCGGTGGACTCTACCACAGCAACTGAGGAGGAGCGGTCACCCACTGCAACATTTTAACCATGACCTAGGGAGCATTAACAGCCTCTGAGAGAATGATCGAGCGTTCGTGAAGGGTTGTGTTCTGTTAGGAGCTCGGTTATGCCAAACCAGAACATTAAAGGATTTAAAATCAATTATTAAAATGTTTAAATCAACACAAGATCGAACAGGTAGCCAGTGGAGGGAGTGGAGGACAGGTGTGATGTGTTCTTCTCTGCGTGTTCTAGTCAGGAACCTAGCAGCTGTGTTCTGTACAAGTTGTAGTCTGAAGAAAACCGACTGTCCAACCTTGGACCAATTCAAACACTTTGTCTCAGCAAATCTGTTCAGTTACTAAAGAAAATCCACTAAATGCAGGTGTTCTGATACATTCTATTCTGATTGTATCTTGCCTGTTTTGTAAAGTTAAACATATCTAAAGTATATAATCAAAGTCAAACATGGGCACAGATTGTATCAACAGTCTACTTGTCACAATGATCTAGCATCACCCAGTGATCAAACTGAACCTTATCTTTCTGTTCATAGCAGTGTGCCTGACTCTGTTCAGATCAACGCAGGAAGCATTATTAACAAGTGATATCAATAGCTAGCATTTAAGTCAATAGCTAGAGGCGAACTTGAATGAAGGAAAGGACTCCAAATCGAACAGTGCTTCATTCATCTTTTTGTTGACTTAGTCCCTTTAATTCTTCAGGGGTCGCCAAGCACCAACTCATCTAGCATATTTTTTACACAGCAGATGCCCTTCCAACTGCAACCCCACCACTGGGAAACATTTATACACACTCATTCAAGTTTTTTGTACTTGTGAGGCAAACCGGAGCACCCGGAGTAAACCCACTCGATCACAGGGAGAACATGCAAACTCCACACAGAAATGCCAACTGACCCGAGGCTCGAACCAGCGACCTTCTTGCTACCCACTGCACCACCGTGACGCTACACACACACACACACTGCAAACACAATGGACGTATTTCAAGCCTTTTAGATATCAATAAACTCCTCTTAATGTAGATTTTGTTAAATTCTCCATGGTTCTATTTTTGTTCACTTTGTTTTTTTTTTAACTTTATTTCACACTTTGTATTTTGTGATGTTATTGAATATGAATGTAAATGTCTATGTAGTACAACTTTTGTATTGTTATTGTACTCATGCTAAATCAGCCATAAATAATAAAAAAAAAAAACATAATGGACGTGTCGTATCCTGAATTTCTAAATGCACATTTTCTTTGGATACCAAATGATCCATAGTAAAAAAAATCTGATTACTTTTGGTTAAATTGTCCCATAATATATTTGGTTCAATTTACATGCAGTTGTGGTCTGGTGGATAAGGAGATCCACTTGTGATCAGAAGGTCTCTGGTTCAATCCCCAGATCCACCGAGTTAAAGTTGGTGTGAGCGATAAAACACTTGCTCTCCATCTTCAACAACCACAGCTGTGGAGTTCTTGAGTAAGGCACCAGTTTCCTGACTGCTCCCCGGGCCCCGGAACCATGGCTGCCCACTATTTCGGGTGTGTGTTCACGATGTGTTTGTTCACTGCTGTGTATGTACACTGGGATGGGTTACATGCAGAGCACAAATTCCTGCATGGATCATTCCATATCTGGCCAACTCGTCACTTTCACTTCACTTACTACACTTTTAACTATCAGAGCAAAAACCACGTCTTCTAACAATCGTATAATGTATGCACTACTTGAAACCCCTTGGATTTTAAGTGTCAGTATGGACTGTTATGCTTTAAAATTTTAGTTAGTTTGCATTTTTTTCAAGGAGAGAATGCAGTTTTGTCAACAACTTCACAAATGTTGCATTTCACCAATTTTTTTAACCAAATTAAACATGTTTTCTGAAGGTTGACGCCGATTGTAATGTGTTGTGAATATTTCTAGACCCGAACACTTAATCTGAGAAAGTGTGTTTAAGTCTCCGGTAGAATTCCTCTCATTCTCGTGTCGGTATTTCAGCTGAGTAGTAGAAACAGCTTTAGTGCATTTGCTAAATTGAAGTCAGCACAGCTGTCTGTCAGCGCGCGCGCGCCCTCACCAGACTCCATTATTCTTCCCGCGCGACTCCAGTTTCCGGGCTTTACCGCTCGCCACGCCTCGCCTCGTTTTTTTCTCTCAGTAGTTATCAAAGCCTCGGGTCACTCACTAGTCGTCGTGAGGCATCTTCCACTCCCTTTCTTTCTCTCTGTCTCCCTCCACCTTCTCGGGCTCCAGCATCCTCCAGGCTGAGAAAACCTTGGACCGCGAAGCACGTGTATTCCAGGTGGTTTGAGCTCCTAGCAAACAACCGCGAGCCTTTTCTCCGCAAAAGTTAAGCACTCAAACTCCTACCATGTCCGGTGAAGACGCACCTGCACAGCAGCAAAACGCCGAGGAGCAGAAGCAGCAAGAGACCAAGACGCCCGCCGAGTCTCCAAAAACCGAGAGCAAACCAGACCCACCGCCCAGCAGCGCGTCCAACGAGGTCGCCACCGGTGATGCTCCTGAGCCCGCCGCCGAGAAAGCCCCAGAGGAGGACACCTTCACCTACCGGGCGCTGGTGCTCACCGGTTATGGGGGCTATGATAAGGTGAAGCTCCAAGTGAAGAAGGGGAAACCTGTTCTCAAGGGCGGCGAGGTGATGGTGCGAGTGAAAATGTGCGGGCTGAACTTTGCTGACCTGATGGCGAGGCAGGGACTGTACGAGCGACTGCCATCCCCGCCGGTGACTCCGGGCATGGAGTGCTCGGGGATCATCGAGGCTGTCGGTGAAGATGTGACGGATAGGAAAGTAAGTAACTCATGTTTAATTCAAAAGTAAAACTTTAAGTGTGGACCTCTTGTAAGCACTCAACATCACTCAAAGCAATCAAAAGTTTAGATGTTTTATGGCATTATCGAAGACAAAAGGTAACCGGGAGGGGCACCGAAGCTGACCCTTGCGGTGCCCCGGTGTCCTAACGTAACGATTTCCCCCGCTTCGTGAGATTTTCCTACCCTTACTTAAACTTGATATCAATTTTACCTTACAAATGATACCAAAGCACAGCGTTGGGTGTCATGGTAACGTAATTTATTAAATTTACATGGGTTAAATTCATTTCAAATTATAAAGTGTTAAACCAAACGCCGTTTAATAAATAACATATAAGCACGGCGTTTTCAAACGGCTTCAGTTCCACTAAGAGCAGTACGAGAGTGTGAATTGTGTTGCTAAAAAAAGTATAATTGTGTTTTCTTTCGCGAATTAAAACGACGGTTGTGGTTGCGCATGCGCGATGGGTAAATCTTACGACTTTGAAAAAAAATGTTAGACATTTTCAACGCGAACCATTTACGTGAAAGTGAGTTTTGCTTGAGCGTTGGCAAGGTTAAAGTTTGCTTTTGAGCCCGTCGTAATGAACCCCTAAAACTCTTGCCACAGCTGCGTTTAATCAAAGGAAGCGTTAGTTTTCACGTCACTCTGTCTGGAACCAACCGCTCCTCTTTCTGTGGTTTTGTGAAGTTGCACCTGATGTGTGCAGCATTTATTTCGCTCTTCCAAAAGCTGACACGTGTGTGAAGTAAACGACACTATTGCCAGCCACTTTCAAGTGGCTTGGGGCTCGTGGAGGACTCGCCACGCGCTGAGGAAAAAGGGCGAGGCGCGAGGGGGAAAATGCTAATCGCACGCGCCCTTTGTCATCCACCTCGAGCTCTGTGATGCCCACATCCACTCACATCATTCAACACCACTGCCCATGTTTTATCTCTTTTGGCCTCTTAAACAATAATTACATTTTTCTTCTATTGTTTAAACGTCAACGCCTGTTTCTGTAGGCAGGTAGCCAATTGTATTCAAGTTCTCACTGTTACCATGCGAAACAACTCGCGCAGGAGCTTAAATAAGGGAAATATAAATAATCTGTTATTGTTCAGCTCCATAGCTCATTCTTTAGCATGACGTGTGCTAATTGACTTTCTATGCGCTCCATATGAACCAATCGATGAGTCATGCCTAGTGGTTGCTGGGCTGGTCTCCATGGTAACGTATCATGGCAACCGAATAAGAATCTGAGACTGAAGCGTCGTCGATAAAGTTATTAAACTGTGCAAAGGTTTTCAGAAATTGTGTGGTGTGGAGGTTTATGTAGATTTTGTGTAAGAAAAAGAGATGGAGACAGAGAGGGAGTGCTAGGCGTTGGCTGGTGGATGATGCGGAGGAGGAAGATAATGGTTGAATCCTTAGCCTCATCTGTCACCGATATTGAATTTAAAAGGTCATCATCTACCTTATCTTCCTCTTTTTACTCCCTGGTTGCCGTAAAATCACGTCAGCCAGCAAACAATTGCTTCTTGTCACAGTTGGAGACCTGATGGAGTGCTTGGTGAGCATGTGAGATGAGGAATCTGCTGAATGTGGTGTCAGGAAAATGGTTTGCATTATGCGCGACTCTGTAAACACCCTCTCGAGAGCCATAGAGCTGGATGCTAAAGGCCATGACATGTTCTCGTGTCATCCGACAGATGTTCCTCAACAACCCTCCTGTGTCCAATCACTGCATACATTAACATTTTTCTCATGAATAATTAATGTCACTTGTTGCACACGTGCACAGTGTTTATTAGAGTTCTGGTTAGAAGATCAGAAGCATCTGTTCACAATTATCTTCATCTAGACCACAATGTCAGCCTGGAATTTCCTCTCCCTCTCTCACTCCCTCCCTCTTTTTGTGTGATTTGACAGGTCGATGATGAACAGCGATGCAGTGAATATCAGTTAGTGAAGTGCAGGGATACAGGCTGTTTTGGCTGAATTTGATGGTGAAATATTTCTCATCACACATAGATTTAATCCTAGCGCTGGTTACATGGAGATGTGATGTCTCCGTTAGTGCTGGCATTTAAGAGAAGTTTAACTGCACCATAAAAGAAGAGTTATGGTTTTGTGAGTTGTAGGTTGAGATTGGCTCCGTTCACTATACTATGAGTTATCAGTGTTGGAATAAGCTGGAATATTAAACATTTATTCTGCCAGAACATCACAGAGCAAGAGGGAGTGAATCATGATAGGAGAGAGAGAGAGAGGGGGGGGGGGTTATTGAAGCGCAAACTATACTGGTGATCTGATGACCTAATTTAACAGATGTAAATTTTACACAATGCAGACTGATCATGATTTCATGTTAGTATCTTTAACTGTTATTGGGAACTTAAGCAGGTGGTGCATAAATTAAGCAATTTTATCAGAAGAGATTTGCATCGTAAGACTTAAAAATCCAACCTTCTTAATTATTTTGAAGCATGTTACAATTTTGATAGCCTTTTGGATAACAGGAGTGTTCACAAATCTATAAAAGATTTTTTTTTGTTACAGTAGATCAGTTCTTCTGTTTAGGGTGAAGGTAGGCCCTCGTCTAAGAAATAAGTAGATGTTGCATGTAAATTAGTGAAGCAGCTTTTGGAAAGTGCTGCACCGATTCTGATGCATAGAATTTCACTAGCTAGATGATTGTTTTTAGAAGGACTTTAACCAAAAGTTTTTCACAAGATTCATTTCGAATTTCAAACAATTGTTAACATATGCATGAGCATAACAATTGCTGTTTAAGAACTTTAGTACGTTTAAATATGTTACAGATTATGGGATGAGCAACATTAAAAGCTCAATATTATTGGAATACAATAAGAGTTGATATGGATTCTCCTGAACATGCCAAGCTAAAATGTGATTTAGAAAGTAAATCAAATATACATGTACAAACCTCAGATGCTCATCTGTGGGTAGATCACATAAACAACAGCTTGTGAGTTGCCATTTATCTTTTTACACAGTTTACAGAAGACCCAATGAAATTAAACCATTCTTTTATAGTTCTGTACTTGCATGCCTTTGGTGAACACATTTGCCCTAACACCTTTCAAAGTTGTGTTTCACTATTGTTGGGTGTTTTAAATTTTGAGTGTGAGATTTTAAGAAATGTTTGGCTACTTTGACATTATAATAGGCCAATAACCATTCAGCAGGCACTTTAAAAATCTAAATCCTGACTACAGGAAGTGCCAATAGGCCTAGAGGCCCATTTGTTTTAAGTATTTAAACCATCAAGATAAAATCACAATGATGGCACACCTTTGCTTTTCAACTGGCCTTGAGTAGAAGCATGGCTGAGTGAATTTGAGGTGTGCTCATTATGATTAGTGAGAATATGTTTGTATCTTTTAATAATTATTTTATTTTAATGAACATGAGAGAGTTGAGAGGAAAGTTGTTTAGGGAAGAGATCAGAGTAGTTGGTTTGGGAAAGAACTGCGACTGGATTTGAACCTCTGTCACTGGTTGCATAACTGCACCGTAAATTATGGACCGACCACTACTCCATTGGTGCTAAGTAGTCAGGGTAAATTGATGGGCTAGAGTCAGGGGTAGGGTTAACGTAGCTACTCTGCACCTGCTGAGGGTGCACATTTTTTAATAGGTTAGGTTTTTTGTTGTCGTGTAACAAAATACAAAAATGTATATTTCCAGCCGCCATTTATTCTTTAGTAAAGAACAGAGAGACATTTGATTTGATTATGATCTTTATTATTCATATGAGTTGGAGTGGCAATCCGTGTATCAATTGTGTGTTTGCTCTTCAGTGTTATTTTTAGCTTTGTCAAGGTTCCTGAGTCACTTCACATTGTTAGTAGCATCATTGTATAGGTCTGTAATGAGTCATTAAATACTCAAGCTACAAATATTAGTTTTTTTACAGATTTATGTATGCTTAGCAGCAGCAAGATTGTTTATTGCTTTTGTAGTATAAAATGGCTAGTTCTTCGACTAAAACTGTTGAGTGCACATGATACTTTCATCTAAAAAAAATTGTGTTCTTATTTGTAATGTAACTAATAGTCTCTGTTTGGTTTGAAAATGTGACTTTAATTACTATAACAGTGCACATTTCATTGGCAACAATAACAGCGCCATTCTTCAGGAATGGTGACAAGGACTGCAAGCATTCAGGAGCTAATGAATTCGACTAATCAAACTGAATTAAGTCAACGAGCCCGCTAAAGGCTATTTCAGACTCAGAGAGACCGATTTTAGAGCTTATGTCAAAGGGCCCTTTCAGACTGTCATCTGTATTCTGTTTCCAAAAACATTTGGCTCTGGTAACAGTTCATTGTAGCGTGTGTGTAAGCAATTCTTTTGTTTCCGTGAACCGTTTCCGACAGCGCTTCCAGAGGTAGTCTCTGAGACGTCCCACCCATATCTCCGCTTGATCGCGTGAACCATGTGGATCAAAGGAGGAAGTTTTCTGCGCTCAACATGATGTCGTATGTACGTAAGGTTCTCCGAAACAGATCGAAAAAATTGTGTTCGTCCATAAAACTGGGGGGGATTGAGGAGGCGAAACGAACGTTGTCGCTAACGGAACATTCTAGTGGTTAGGGTCAAACAGTTTTAGGGAGCAGGAGAGATCAAATATTATTAACCAGAATTGGGCTCTCAAGATTAACTCATAGTTTTCTCTTTAAAAGAGAGGCTTTGCCTTTATGTAGGCATTGCAAATGTATTTTATCTATGAAACACATCTTAATAGAATGTCCAATTTATTATTCCATTAAGAGAAAGTACCGGACTGGACAAGATCTGAAAGAAATCCATGCTAACCCAAAAGGGCTAAAAAAGGTTTTACTAAGGATAAACTTGTGCTGGGAATTGTAACTTAATTTTAAAACAAGTATTTAATGATCCTATGAGCTTTTAAATTGAAATATTAACAACATTTTAAAACTGGGATAGCCAGGAAATGTCCATGTGGCCATCAGGGCTTTAAAAAAATGAATGAAAGAAAGAAAGATTTGGCTGATTGTGTTTAACCTATACACCATTAGTAAAACATAACAATACTTATAGGATGGAGATTGTGAAACCATGAGAAGCAAATTCCTCAAAACTTTAAACTTCAAGGAATCGTGTGTTGATGGTGGAGCACTACCATAGCTTATAATTAGCTGTAGGATTGGAGCTCAGTCACAGGCTGTATTAAATGTGTTTTTAATAGCTTTAAGTGACATAATCTTTTAGCTGTCTTAATTGTGTTTTCATAAATAAAACCATCTCAAAGATAGTTAAACAAGTTTAAGTATGCTTTCTTAAAGGTATATTGGTGATCTTGAGCTATTCACTCTACTTTAGCTGCTAAACCTTCATTTTTAATCCCCAGAGGTTTAGTTAAGTCTCACTGTTGTCACACACACAGACTAACAGATCAAATAGAAAATCAGAGCTTTGAGACAGCAGTGCTTTATGAAGAAGACTCCCCAAAGCTCATTTCCACAGCAACAAGATTAGAAGTTTCCCGGCAGACATATGGCATAAGTCTAATGCATCAGAGAACCACTTCACCCTTCAAAGTCTGAGTAAGTACATGAATGATTTCAAGAAATGAGACAAGGGGAGAGAAATCGCAGCTAGTGACGGACACCTCACAAGACCTTCAGCTGGCCTTGATCTCTGCAACCTCAGCTGAAAAGTGTACAAGCACAGAATACAAAAACATGATCTGACAGTGACACTAGTGTGACTGTTTAGCAACTTGGATGAAAAGAGAGTGAATAAAGAAGTGGGATCATTGTTGATTTCCCCCTTAATGGTGACGCATGATCACAGCTTTTGGTTGAGACAAGAACATCTTGAATGATCTGCGAAGTGCAGAAATTCCTATTTAAAGAAGACTGGTAGAAAGCATAAACGAGACATGAAGGATGAGAAGACCGAGCCCACTACGATGGCAGATTGTGTGGAACGATGAATTGGGGCAGAGACAAATCGACTTGGGAGTAGTCCCAGTCTCTAATTGGACAGAATAGACAAAGATGCCCATGTGTCCCTTGGGCCTATTAGACTTCTGTGTGTCTTCCTGTCTGAGAGAAGCACTGGGTACATTACGGTTTGCGTTTTGCTTTTGAGAAATTGTGTATGTGTGTAGATCCCAAAGCTCTGCATTTTTTTTTGTACAGAGAAAGAGAGAAAAATAGATGAGTGCTTTTTCCACGGTGTGTCTCATGCTCGTTGAGGCTGAAAGATCTGCTTGCCCCCTGATGAGAGCGACAGTTCTTTAGGAATAAAGAAAGGCGAGGCTTGGTGGAGGGGAGATGGGAGATAAAAAAGAAGTGAAAGATGAGGAAAGAATGGTGGAGGAAGTGGAATGTTTGTGATGTTACTGATTTCTGAACTGTCAAGTGGAAGATTGGATGCGAGTGTTGAGTGTTTTGTGTGTATACTGAAAAGCTCTGCCGACACTTTACAATGAGTTGTGCCATTCGTTGGCACCGATCATGCTTGAGGGAGCTGTAGTCCGTTAGTGTAAGCGGTTTGACTGGTTCTGGTTTAACAAAAGTGAGCCTACGGCTGATTCCCACAAGTTTGTATTGTGTGTGTGGGTGTTTTACACACCTATAATTCAAAATCTGTAATAAAACAAAAATTAGTTTTTGACCAGTGCTGTCAAACTTCACTCAATAATGAATGCCATGAATTGTTTGGGATTAACATGTTAAATTACTTTTGATGTAAATGTATTGTTTGCACTTCCTGTGGGTCGTACAGCCTAATTTGGAATTGGAAGGCTGTATATTTCCTGTGGTGAGCCCTCTCTATTTAGCGAGGCTTAGCACGCATCTTTTCAAAACCGTAACCTCGTGGTGAAGCATTTGGCTGCAAAATCTCTGAGATCGTAGTGTAACTTGTGTAGTATTTACGCAAGTCATCTTAACAAAATTAAACGGACCAACATGAGGCGCTGGATGATCAAAGAGGTGCGAAAATATTAGTTGTTGCGCTGTCAATTACAAAAAACAAATCTGATTGTCCTCCAAAAACAAAATTTGTAAAAAAAAATTTGCACTTGGGATTTCGAGGTTTAGTTGGAAAAAGTCCTAAAAATCAATCATTACTGTTTTCTCTAGAAAATTATTTCATGGGGATTTTCTAAATAACTTTATTTCCGATCAAGGAAACTGGTTTCAAAATAAAAATCGATTGAAATCTCTATCAAAACAGCTTAGACTTTCCTTTGATTCAGTCAGTTGATGAGACAAACACTTTTTAACACTGTATGAGGTTAATAATCAAAATAAGGTCGGGAGGAGCTTGGCTGATAATTGGCCATCCAATCATAATGCCCTGCATATCCATATCCCCAGTATATAAGACACGATCTACGAGACATCTACGTTGTACAAACTACACCTCATTCCACCCCTTCGGCACTCCATTCCCAGGTTCCCCTCCTGGTCCCGGACTCCTTACTCGGACAGCTCACCTAGTATGCTTGTCTATTGCATGCCAATCACGCGATACTAGGCAGTTATTATCAAGAGCAAACTCGTGAACTGTGTACAGAATGACTCTGTTCTTTTGGATGATGTGACCTGAATAGTAAAAATGTGGCCAAGGGTTTACAAATCTGCTTGTACTATGACTTTATCAAAATCACCGCATCTGTGGAAGGTTTTATTGTTAATGGCAGCTACCTTTGGCCAAGACTTACTCAGGAAGCTTTTTGGAAGTCACAGAAGATTTGCCATTCAGAAAGTCACAGAAGATTATAGATTAACATGAAATTACCATAATTGATATGATAGGACACACTGCTAGTAAAATCCATTTTTCTCAATTGTAAAATTTCCTGGCTTAACAAAGTAAAAAAGGCACCTGATTTTACCAGAAATCCAGATAAATCTAACCAATCAGATCATGACTTCAAGATTCTTGAAGTGTTTCCACTCAAGTAGTCTTCAGGGAAGGTTTTTGACAGCTTTTTTTGGTCACGATCCGCCCATGAGGATGTTTGCCTTGCATGACAAAAAACCTATCTCTTATTGTTTCACAAAGCATCATGCTTAGGGGTTTAAGGGTTAACCCAAGTGACCGACACCCTTCACATGCTTTAGCGAATCCAATGTTTATTTGTTCTTTAAAATCACATTTTTACAGGATAAATATTTGATGTTCTCAATCGAATCACAAATTCAGGATTCTTGAAGTGTTTCCAACTTTCTGTATGAAACTTGTCAGACGTTTAGTTAGCATTCTGCTGGCGGGACGTCTGAGGCTGAGACTACCAGTCAATTGTACCAGTTCCATCTGACATTTAGTTAACGTTCTTCGGTAGTGACGACTGAGACTAGATCAATAGTATTTTCTGCAATAGGAAGACTGAAACTGAGTGGATGTGTTTAAGATGGAACTTAACAGTGCCCTTATTTTTGTGCTTTGAGTGTCTAGTAAAAATGTATATAAATTATTATTATTATTATTATTATTATTATTATTATTATGTTTCTCTGTAATTGTTACCCATAGTTCTTGCCCTTTATTTGTCCTGGTTAGCGATGATTCTGATATGACTCTTAAGTTAACTTCTACTACTACTACTACTACTGCTGCTGCTCAAAAATGTGAAGAGCTCTACAGAGCCCTGCTTACTTGCCATCAAGCTCTGTGCTACAAATGTGTGTGCATGTGTTTGCATTCTTTGTATCTCATAGTTCCAAAGGAAGTAGTGGAAGTCTGCTCAATGAGTTTTCCTGTATCTCTGTGCGTATGTCTCCAAGACAAATGAAGGGTTTTTAGCTCCATGGAAAATAAAGCACAGTTAGACGTTTAAATGATGCACATTTATTTGCGCTTAGATAAAGAGTAGCAAACGGTTCATATGACCAACACCAGAGGTTCAAATATTTGTGGAGGTATGCTAACGGTCTTGAAGGATAATGACAATAAAACATACACAGGAGATCCCTCTGGTGTGTGCAGCTGTGCAGTTGCTATGCCAAGAAATATAAAATCCTGCGGTGGGAAAACCGTGAACAAACCACTTTACTGATTCGATGCACTGTGTCAATTCTTCCTGATTGATTTCAGTGATTATTGACGTGTTCTCAACAATTGCTTTACAGCTCTTGTGACTGTGGCATGCAACTCTAAAAGGCGTATGGTATCCGAAAAAATTCCTGGGCTGTTTTCCAGATGTTTTTTTTTTATGGTTCTCCTTATCTTTTCTGTAGGTGGGAGATAAAGTTCTGGCTCTGAACCGTGGTGGTATGTGGCAGGAAGTTGTTGTGGTGGCAAGCTCACACACCTTCCTAATGCCTGAAGGGATGAGTTTTGAGGAGGCGGCAGCACTTCCCGTCAATTATATCACCGCCTACATGATGCTCTTCGACTTCGGGCACCTGCGTCCCAACCAGAGCGTACTCATCCATATGGCTGCAGGTAAGTGAGAGTGTGTTTGTAAGAGTATTATAGCTGGGAATACACGAGTCCTAATGCAGTTATAGTTCATGACAGTGCACTGGTCTCGTCCATCAAGTGCAGGTGTGCATTCATAAGATAAGTGTTGTGTGTTTAGCTCTAGGAAGTCCTGCAGCTTTTTAAGATGGCAAGGGAGTATAGCAGTGGTTTACGTTTACATGTATGCTCTCATCATCATTTGTATGAGTGATTCACAAAGTCACTTGAGGCAGTTAACTGCTTCCAAGTGTCTTCCCTGATGGATATCCTTTAACTGTGCTGCACGTGTGTGAGGGGGAGATCTGGAAACCTCAAATCCAAATAATTTAGTTTTGGAGATATTGTAAGTGCAGCTGCAGGTTTGACTAGTGAGTTCATTCTCAGAGTCAATAGTTTTTTCTTAAGTTTGTGCTGTTTTGAATACTAATATAAATTCTCTATAAAAGACAACAAGGTTATTCTTTACTCCATATTAATATGTGGAGAGACAATGTCTATACTGCAATATAAATATACCATAAGATATAGGCAATGTGATATCTGCCATATGAGAAAAAACAGATACTGAGAGGAGTAGCTAGTAGTAAATTTTTTTCCTGTGTTTATTTAACTTGATACACAGTTTGACACTGCCGTTTTAAAAATATTTCTTTAGGAAGTCAAAGACTGGTTCTTTTTCCATTCTTAGACCCCATAAGTCTCCAAAACTGGAAAGAATGAACTGGAAAGAAAGTTTTAATCTGTTCTTATAATGACTGGTGTTAACATGAGTTATTAAAGTTGTAGATAATTTAATTATTTCCATGCAATCAATGTCAAACTGGTTTGTTACTTCATCCAGAATGATTTTAAGTTACTTTAAGCAAACCAGGTTGACTAGAATGTTATTCGTCACCAATTCATGCACGGCGCCACATACTGATCAATGTCATAAAGACTTGGATGTCTTTTAATCAAATAACTTGTTGTTAGTGCTTTCATTTTAAACATAATTCTTCACTAGAGATTTCTTCCTCTTGAACATAGGAGCTGGTTAAATGTGTAAAGTTTTTAAAGCACCTGGTGGAAGTATTTAGGGGAGTGTATTGTATGAAGTGCTAATGCTTTTGAATGAGCTTCAAAGTGCCTTATAAGATGAGTAAAGCACACAATTAAAGGAATTTTCATCTAAATTTCATTTTCATCTTTTGAGCTGGCAATGTCTTCATTTTTGATTAAAACTTGAGAAATTTTTCAAACACATTTTGTAGTTTGTGGTCTTAATATTCTTTATACACAGTGGTAACTCAAGATACCAAATAATTCATTCCGGAGGGGCCTTCTTACACTGATTTTTTTAATTTTGTATTTCAAAGAAAGATTTACATGTTAAATACTTAATCCTTACCACACAAAAACACAAATTTTTTTAAATAATACAGAAAAAATACTAGGATTCATCAATCCTTAAAAGTACACATAAATCTAATAAATGAAAATAAAATAATGAAAACAGAATAAAATAAATTCAAAATAATAATCCTTACATTTCAAGTGAGGTGATGTGGTGAAGGGTCAGAGGAGGAGAGCCATGGCCATAAAAATATGGTTTGCCAAAGAAGCAACATGAAAATATTCATGAGTTTTGGACACAAACACAAGACCAGAAGTGTGCATGAAGACCAGTAGAGCTCTTCCGTGAAGATGTCATGGGGCGTCATATTGCTCTTAAATCTATTGATAAATAGTGAACCGTGCATCTGAATTTCAGTTCGTCTAGGTGTGTGGAGACAGTTTGGAGGGAACAAAATGTAATTGTGATAGTGATATTCAAATGTATTTGTGTGCTTTAAATCGTTTGTTTGAGTTAATGCTCTGACCCTTTAATGCTGTTCTCAAGTAAATCAGTGCTTAGTTTTGTGTTCCAGCTCGGTCAAGGTTAAAAAACGTTTGAGGGAAAGTCAGAGATTTAAAAGCTTAGTTTTTAATTCAAGCAGCATTGTCACTTTTGTCTCACTAACACAGGCCCACACGAACATGTAGAAATCACGAGGCTTTCCAGACTCTAGGGTCTGATGTATATCAGATATCGCTGGGACTCTTGCTGCATATACGTCTTGGCAGCGTGGGTGTGGATGAAGTTTTGGCTGAGGTGGAAGGAAATGCTCTTGTCCAGCTGGAGTGTTACAGAAACCAGAGTTCTCAAACCATCTCAAAAGTGTCTCCCTGAACCATCACCACACCCCAATGGAGAATTTTTAAAGACAAAACTAGCAAATGTCTGCACAGGAACTAAACTCCACGTAATAAATAAATAAAGCGCTCTGCTCTGCCTTCTGTGCAGCGGAGGAAGCGGTCATAGATGAGTGGTCAGAAGTTTTGCAATGCGTTGGTTCTGAAATTCAGCTCGTGTTTTCTTGTTTTTGAGTGTGTTTGTGTTTGGATTAAATCAGAAGAGTATCTGTGTTTGTGTGCATGGATTCATGGTCAGGAAGCCCTCAGTATCTAAGAGCACAGGATGTTTTTTTGAATTCGTTGTAAAACTGGAAATGTGTTTCCTCTGCATTTGACTGGGAGTGGGCTTCATATAGAGTTAGATGGGGATTTTGGAAAAGCTCATGGGCTTTTTGTGTACAGCTGTTTGTAAAGGATAATAAAAGAACAGGTGTGAGCATGGTGGGAAAAGGCAATTTGAACTGATATGGTTATGTTGCAGCTAACCTTTAACTTCACTTGCCATTACATCTTTGCAATTACACATTTGAGGAAGCGGTATAAACTGGTCAATGTGGAATCCAAACGTTCAGAATAGAGGTTGGCAGATTTGGCTTATCTGATAACGATATTTAATTTTCACTAAATAAATCAAGTCAGGATCAAACAATCATCAAAAAACTAATTTGGCTTTGTCAGGATAACTACTTTAATTGCTGCTTGATATGAACATGATAGTTAATGTTTCCTGATAAATCAAGGCCATTTTTTACATTTATTTTTGGTGCAAAACCAAATATATACTTTCCCAATATATATGCAATCTGTTACAAATGCATAAAAAAGCTGTGATTAATTATTTTATAATGTTAGCTTGGAGAGAAAAATAACCACTCTGTAATGATTGGCCAAAGCTGAAACTGAACTGACATTGATGAGCGGGTTGGCTTTTATCGTGTAAAACTCAAAGCATTAGTAAAATGTTGGTGCATTTTTGTGTTCTAACTGCTTTGTCAGAGTTAAAGAAGAAACTTCTTCCAAAGCCCATCGGTTTTTGTTTACGGTTAGGATCAGGGTTCGTTTTAATTGTGTGGTTGATGTGTATCCCATGGTTAGAGCTCCCAAGGTTTATTATTCTAGTATTATCTGTTTTTGGTCACACTGAAAAAAAATATTAATTGAGCGTAAAGATTGTAAACTTTATATTCTTAATGTTGTTGGAGTTCAAATTTTCAGAAAGAGGGTTATGCTTGTGAAGCAGATTCTGCTCTCGGACTAAAAACCGCAGCGGTTGATTACAACATACAGGAAGAGCTGCCGTCGTCTGCTGAGATTTAGGAAATGGTTTGCGCAAGATGTTTTAGGATCCTCTTCTCCTGTGGTTCTTTATATAAATATTTATTTCATCAGTGAGAGCTCTCGTTGTTTAGTCAAACACCTCTTTCAAAATGATTACTTTGTTTGTTTGTTTATTTGTTAACTTTTTTCAGTTCAAACAGCTACTAATTTTTGAAATAACTTTTTCCATGTTTATTGTAATGCTTGTAACAAGCAACACTCCCTGTCACTCTGAGAAAAAGTTTAGTAATAATGATTTCTCTTTCTCTCCGAGCAGCCATTGTTTAGTCATTGTTTAATTTTTTTCAGCCATGGTGGTTTTATTGTTTGGGTCTTTTGGTCATTTTTTACTCCCAATTCTACATTCCCTTCGTTCACCAGGGCCTTTAAAGGGATAATACCTGCTAAATGACTCGGCCCTATTTTAGACAATTTCAATCCAAAGTGAGACCTTTCTAAAAATCTTGTTAAAAAGTTTTTTTTGCATCTTAGACTAAAAAATTAATTTTACATTTCTGTAAGGACTTTTAAATATTTATAAAATCTATGTATTTTTGTGTAATGAGTTAATACCAGTCTTTGTTTCTGATGTATTAAGGAATACACAATTTAAACCAAACTGTGTTGCAGGGGAAATAAAGTTGTAAAGTTTGCATGAAAAGTATTAAAACATCTTTCAAGCTACTCCATTTGCCATCAGAGAATCTGAATGTAAACATGAACAAGGATACTTTTTGAAAAATAAGCAAAATGTAGACTGTACACTTGTTTCACTTGGCTACAAGCTGGAAATGTTTTCAGTTTCTTAAGCAGATGCACAGTTTTATTGGATGAATTCACACATAGATCAGATGTAGCAACTGAGCATGCATGGCTGAAGGGGAATGAAACAAAGGGAAAGAAAAGTCACCTCTCAATTGTAAGTTAACATCAAACTGACACCAACTGTAAGCTTTGGGACCAGTAGAGGTAGTCACAGTTGTGAAATACAGCAAACTTCACAACTTGTGTTTTATTGATTAAGAACAAATGGTTTTCTGTATTGCTGAGATTACGCTTGAACACAATCCTCTGTCATCCAATGAGATGCCAAACAGAGAAAAATACGGTTGCCAACTAGAGTTTAGAAAGAGTTATTGCAGACCTACATAGAGTTTAAATGCTCTGGAGGATTTAAAGCTACTCGCAGAGATTTGAATATAAACTGAGTTTTACATTTGTTTTTCTTTGAAGGCTGTCATTTTTTTTTCTATAAAAGCTTTCATGACTAAATATGTTTGCGTCTTTGCTTGAGATTCACTCGGCATATGCTGCGATGTTAAAAATTGATAGCGGAGTATAAAACCTTCCTGTGAACCGAGCACTGAAATATCACTTCATGTCAAATTAGGGTTAGGGTTAACCCTAACCCAGACTGCCTTTGACTTTTTAAGGCTGATTTGAAATTTGTCTTGAAAACTTCAGGATAAGAGAAGTTGTGTTGAGTAGCGATTCATTCAAATTTGTGATGCTGCCAAACAGCTGGCAGTGCAACACTCTCTCTTGCTCTGTCTCACTTGCTGTCCTCTGTTTGCACTGTGGGTGTGGGCTGAGAGCTGTATGTTGAGAATCTGCAGAATTCCTCAGTGTTTTTGGGAAAAATCCCTCTTGCTAAAGCAGGGAGATGCTGGGAGTGAACTCTCAGCTGGAAACCTGAAGTTTTCTGTGCGTTTGTGAGTTTCTCACTTGAATCCACTTGTGTAAAGCGACCTGATTAGATAAACATTGCATTTAATTTAGCTAAATAAAAAAATTCCACACAGTCATTGTGCGACTAATGGAATTAAATGGGAGAATCTGCTTAGGCAGCTCTAACCCGGACTGCTTGTTTGTGCTATTGCACTCTCTTCAGGCAGGCTTATGAGTGCACTAACAATTTATTCAGAAACCAGTCTGAATTCCAGCGTTGGCGAACAGCCGGACCTCTGACTAAACAACATATGGACTGCTCCGTGCAGTGTTTTCTGGCCAAGAAGGGCCCTCGTGAATGGAGAAAACAACCTTTTTAAAATGACAAACTGTATTTATTTATAGAGTACATAACTTAAGAGTTAGTTTAGCGTGTTCCTTGGAAGGCTTATGTCTGAAATGTACTACAGCAGTAGGCTTGCATTGGAGAAACAAGTTTTGGATTCTATGTTGCAAATGTTCTTACAAAACAAATTGTTATTTTTTTGTAACATTACAAAAGTTCCTTATATTTTCATAAGCTCTTAATGTGGTCAACGGTTTGTGGTCCCAGTCTATTCTGTGACATGAAAGTTAGCTCTCTTTATAAAATAAACATGCAAGTTAGGGAGTCTGTAAGAAAATAAAGCGAACAAGTCTGAACTAGTTGAAAAAAAAAACTTAACGTTTTATTGTTTTGTAAATACCTATTCTTTTTTTTTTTTTGCTGTCAACAATGGGAAACTTTCAAAACGAGAAGCAGTAAATGTAAAATTAAAAATAGTAGCAAAGTGATTTTTTAAAATTGACATTTTTTTGTTTTTATCACATGTTAAAAAGAAAAGCAAGGAAACAAAATACAACAGTTGAAATCATTCACATGTTATTGTAAATGGCAAAATTTCTTCAAAAGCGACAAACACTGTTAGGTTGTTACCTTTTTGAAGGAAAAAAAATATTCTAATAAAAAGTTCAACTTTATGTTAAGAAACATTAAGAGCAAATGTATTAAATCCTTTTTCTTTACCGCTAGAGTGAAATCCAGCTGTTTGATTTGGCTCAATTTTGGCTGATTATGAATCAAGTGCATAAAACCATCCAAGTACATGAAAAAGTGCCCTGTGTAAAAGTGCCTCTTGGATGGCTGCATAGCTGCAGTAAATCCAAGATGATTTAAATACTGTGTTTTATTGTCTTTTGTTTCTGTTAGCTGCTCTGTTCATAAGCAGACAAAAAAAAGAATACAGGTCTGTAATAATTATTATTAATATTATTTTTCTTACAAGACAGTGAAGGTGCCTTTTGAACTTGCATATATCTCAACTTTTCTAGGAGACTCCCAAAACCAGTGTGACTTTTTTTTATCTACTTAATTTTAGCCCTTCAAAGGTTGAAGCGGTGTGTAGTTCATACAACGCACTCTGCTAAGAGTCAGGTGGATTTTCCCATGTTGAAAAAGCACAAAAGACTCTAAGTATGTGAGGAACTCTGTAAGGGAGATTAAACTGCACATATTTTTGCAGATTAGCAGATATGAGCACAACATGAAAGGTTAGGTGTGTGTGATCTTGAGGGGAGCTCTTGGCAGCCCAATCCCCAGGTCTTGTGATTGAAGCTCAGTGGTTCAAAGAAAACCTGGCACCCACTTGTATACCCACCCCAGGTCGAAGAGACGACGGGTTTAAAAAAGGCACAATGTGAAAGAGATGTGTGTTCTCGTGCATTGAGAGCCCTCTGACAGAGAAAATGGCGACCTGCTGCTTTCAGAGAAACCAACTCTTCCCAAGTCGCCATGGCAACACAAAGTTCATTCAATAGCCAGTGAATGAGGGTGAGAGAGGGGCACTTAATGAAGTGATGGAGGACAAGAAGATACTGTATATGAGAGTTCCATGAGCTTGATTCAGTGTCGTCCCTCAATGAATTCTGAGCCAGGGCTTTGATGGCGAGGAAGCAGGGTTGCACACAGCCTCTGTGTGTTTGAGTATGGAAGATGTATGTAGCAAGAAGCTGAACTTTTATCATTTGCATGCTCAGATCTTGCTAGTGTTGTAGATTTGACCACATCCAGTCAGCCATGCATGCCCTAGGGTTTAAATTAGAAGCACATGGAATTTCTTTCAATAGAAATCTCCTGGATCTTTTTATTAACAATGTTCTGTAATTCTGTTCTGGGGCCCTTAGTCCTGCACAGATTAGCTTCAGCCAATAAACAAAACAACTGATCACAATAACTAAGGCAATCTTTGCTTGTCTAAAGCCAGATTAGTATGCAATCAGCCAGGGTTGCAACTAAAGCGTGAAGGGCTGTGGCCCTCCAGGACCGACCTTGGACACTCCTGCCATATAGTCTTTAGGTTTATGTCACTAATTTGGTTATAAACCAGATGATTTGATCATATTGCATTTGAGGCAGCACATAAAAATCACATACTCCCTGGGTTTTCTAATCACAAATTAGATTACAAGCATGTTGTGGTGTTAAAAAAAAGAAGCCTTTTTTGTTATGTCACAAACTATGGTGTCCCTCATAATTCAACGTACTCTGTCAATTGTCATGGCGGCTAAGATCGGTGATGTTCTTCCGTTAAATAACTTAATTATGT
The DNA here is from genome assembly GCA_900490495.1 of Danionella dracula. NCBI lineage: Eukaryota > Metazoa > Chordata > Actinopteri > Cypriniformes > Danionidae > Danionella > Danionella dracula. The sequence continues at coordinate 8,499,318 of UELW01000322.1, forward strand.
CACAGGACTGTTCAAGTTGGGAAGTTTTATTCATGGAGGACTTACTTGATCAACCAAGTTAAATTTTAGGCTATGTTCAGACTTCAGGTCTTAATGTTCAATGCTACAACATGCGACTTGCATCAGTTTTGTGTATGTATGCAATCCTGCTCGCTTTGAGGCACGAATGTGTAGGAAATGGCTTTGATCAAATCTGATGTAAACACAGACGAAAATGTAATTCGAGGCTATTCTGTGGCTTTATTTATTTATTTAGATTAGTTTTGTCTGTCCCTATATAATGATGTAAAAGTCTGATCAATGCAACCTGGCTGTTCAGGCTGAGGTCGTATGATAAAAAGCATGATTTCTATCGGATTCCGGACCACTGATGAAAGTGACCTGGGGTGGGATTTGAAGAAACGTAGCTTAAATTTGCTGGAACCATTTAACTTCAGACTGCGTTAACAATGCTAATCAATTTGAAACGGGTTTGGTTGTTACTCTGAGCTCTCATAAGCTGGAATCGGTAAGAATGTGTGCAAAATACTTCTTAGTTAATATATGAGACAGATAAATGTAAGATGGCTAGATATTGAATGTGGGATTTTTGAAATGAGGGTTTATTTTGAAATGAGGGAATGGATATTGGATAGATAATGGAGATGGTTACTCCAGTAATTCCCCTGGTGTAATGGTTTCATCTGATAGCTCAAACACTGCAGATCATGCACAGACGGTATGGTTGTAGTAGAAAGCTTGGCATTTTAAGTGAGCCAATGACTAGGCTAAAAGAATTGGGCAAAGTTTCGACAAGCATATATTAGTTCGATCACTTCCTATCACGCAAGAAGCGAGAAAAGCGTACAATCCCCCTCGGAGGGCCAATGAGTTATGTGGCAGCTCAGCTCGCCTTTAGTTTAAAGGGTCACCTAAAAGTCACCACTTTGCTTTTATTTTAAAACCGTGGAATACTTTTTCTTTAGTTAGTCACAGACTTCTCAAAAAAACATAATCAATTAATTTGGCTTTTGATTTCCCCTTTTAAATAGTGTTATCACACTTTGGCATTAATGATATGCAATCAAGTGTTCCAGGCAACAAAGGCACTCTTAATGTTAACATTAGAAAATCTTTACCCTTTTTAAGGCACTGTTCTGCTGCTTCCTTACAAATCACACCCAAGCTAAGGTTTGTATTGAGTTCTGTTGAAAGAGGAACCCCCGTCTCTCCTATTTGGTTAATTGGGAAAAAAACAGATGGATGAAATATGTCTGTGATGAGTCTTCCACTTGATTATATCTAAGGCTTCCAAAAGAAATCCGACTTTCTAAGGAGTCTCATGCACATTATTCTTTTGTCACCATTTTGGTGATTGTGTACCATCTATAGTTTTTGGCCCTCAACCCAATATTAGGCAAATAAAAATTTGCCACAAGAGGTCATATTTTAAAACAGTCACCTATTTATCTTTCAAAGGTTTTTGTTTTGTTTGCTGTGTCTGTTTTTAATGGACACTGTAGTGGTTAGTGTTGGCAGGAAATAATTCTCATAAAACATCCATTATAAACCACCACTTTTAAACATTAGCCTTCTGTGCTGTTCATGGAAAGATAAACACAAAACTCATTCATAAACTGGTCAAGGCCATTGAAACAATGCTTCTAATGTTTGTACGTGAGTGGGAGAGCTTTTAGTTTGTAAGGTCACACGGTTTTGCACTCTTGTACCTTTTGCTTTAATGGCTGAATTTTAAAGTGCTTGGAATATTCGCGTGTGTGTTTTTTTTTTCTGTTTGCTAAATAGTTTTGTCCTTTTTTTTTTTAGGTGGAGTAGGTATTGCTGCCACTCAATTATGTAAAACAGTGAATGACGTCACAGTGTTTGGCACCGCCTCCGCCAGCAAGCATGAGGTCATCAGCCAGGGCGGAGTCACGCATGCCATTGACTACAGGACACGTGATTATGTGGAGGAGGTCCGGAAAGTAAGCCCCAAAGGTGAACACACATGCCTCTTTAGAAGATGTTCTACAAACATTGTTTTATCGAGTATCCAAAAGCTTTGTATGGTGACTTGACCATCTCCATTTCACTCACTTCACTTGAAACTAAATTTCTGCTCAACTCGCGTGTCGACGGAGTTTCTCACACAGCTGAAATTAAAAACATTCGGGTACTTGAATGCATTAGGCTTTTTGTTCTTTCTTTGTTACTTTGGAAAGCTGAAAACAGTGTTGACGTGGTTGGTCTCCATCTGCCTGTGCCTCTTGAGACACATGCAGCTTAGGGTTGAGTATCGTTTGGAGTTCTTCCGATACTGGTGCCAAACTGATACTTTTAAAACAATATCGGTGCCAAAACGGTGCCTGAATTTATACTTTACAAAAGCCGCAAAATTATGCCAGATGCCTCAAGAATACATTTTTAACAAACATTATAATGCTTAAAAAGTTACAATATATTTAACATGTTAACATATGCGATTCATTTGAAATGTATAACGTGTAAAAAAAAAAACAGTTTTTCCTGTTTCCTGTTGTGGCGGACGTGCTTTAAATTAAGTATGATTCAGTTTGTATGACGATGAGAAGGCACGGAGTGTGGACACGTGACACACATCGCACTTAAGGGGGACTGCTGATCTTCTGTGAGCAATGACACCCACTTAATTTGGTCTAACTTTGTGTAAAACTGAGGAATGGCGGAACGCAGAGTCAAGTGTGGATCACTATCTCGAAATGGTGAGAGAAAGAAAAAAGCAAGTTAAAACACACTTACGGTGCTCGTAATATGTTTGCTGCCACGAGACTAATGTTACCTGTCCTGCACGACCCTCATACTGCACCGAACTGTCAGGTTTCCATTCACGGCAGCAGTTTTGAAAGTGCGCCAGCTAAATGTCGCGAGATTGTTGGGCACCTAAAGCATAGTCCATCCAACGCTCACAAACTAATGGAACAGCTCTGTCTCTTGTCTGTTTTGTGCATGTGTTTGTGCGCGCGCACGCGTGCGTGTCCACATGTCAAGGTATGCTGCATGAAATAAAAATAAGTTCAGAGTACTGTAAAAAAAGTTTTTAAAGTTGAAGAAGTAATAAATATGGTGTTGAATAATGTAATTTAAGTAAAATACATTTTCTTCTACTCAGTGGTATTGCCATAAATTGTGGAGTGAACAAGGGACGATCAGCCTATTGTTACATTCAAACATGATTTTACCTCAGACTGTCTAAAAGGCCTTCCTGAACAGCACTAATCTCACACGGCTGAAGATCGCTACTGCAATTGATCCAAGATTTAAAGACCTAAAGTTTCTTCCCAAAGATGAAAGGAATGAAGCTGTTAATGGCAGTGTGTCCTGGGAAAAAAAAAGAGTCTAAAGAGACCAGAAACTAATAGCCACCAAAGAAGAGAAGCAAAAAGTTAATTTATATAATAATATTAATAATATTGATGGTTTAATTTGAGCTATGTTTATACATGACAAAACCTGTGTTTACAAATTAAACACAAAATTCAATAAACACTCATATTTTGAATTTAAATAGTCTGTCTTCAATTTACATTAATTATTTACATTTATAGATTTAAAAAAGTTTCAGTCTTATCATAGCGATTAATCGCGATTCATTTTGAAAAATTGTGTGATTAATTAGTACATTTTTGAGGGATTGAGCGACAGCACACTATATATATTGACAATTAGATCAGCTTGTCCTCCATATATTTTTTTTATTATTCCATGTCACTACAAGAGAAAGCTATTGATTGGTGCCACACGAATGGCTCCACATTTACCATTCTCGTCCTTCTAGCTGAAGCCGGGCCAGTTCGCATGACATTGTGTCTTCATGTGAATTACCATGTAAATCACTCACCTGCCGCGTTCAGTCTGAATCCACAGTTATAAAAACTGCAACATTGCAAGGTAATCATAACATGACAGCCCTTGAGTGTGAAATAAAACAGAATTAATTAGTGTATTTACAAAGAAAGCTTTTAACAGGTTGTGATTAAAGTAAAGCCACAGGTTAATTGAGACATTTTAAACCCAGATGTTTGCAAGTATCACTCTAAAATCTGTTCTGTTTGCCCGTGTACTTAAAGATTTGGAAGTAATTTGTAATTAATGGGAAAATAAAAATAAAGAAAGCTATATTTGCATATTGAGCTTTAATTGCTTTTAAGAACCCATTTGTGTAAATAAAAGCTTGTTGTCCATCTGTTTTGTCATTTGCTGCTTCGAATGCAGTTTTTTTTCCAGCTGTAATTCCACACACAGGCTGATGAGATTGTTTCATGTTACATCTTACCACAGACTAAACAACTCTGTCGTTTTTTGTTTCTCTCTCTTTTATTTTATTTGATGTACTCCTCTGAACATATCACTCCTAAATATTTTAAACACTATCATATCAGAGGCATTCCACTCCGGTCTGCTTTTGAGCAGGTTTTCTTATCTGGCTTTGAAAACAGCATGATACGGAGATAAAAACTACTTTACTCATGAGGAAGAAAATGATTTGCCTCACTGTCATGCAGCTGTTGATTACCAGTGCGTCTGAATCATGGCGTATTGCTGATTTTGTGGAAAGTCAAATAAATGACTTTGAAATTTTTGCTGCGGAATCCATCAAAGTAAAGTAAAGTTCATAAAAAGACAAAAATTCAACCCTAACGAAACGCTTCCTGAAAGTCTTTTTAAAATGTGTAAAGCACCTTTCAGTTGCAAATCCAGATTTATGTTTTGATTTTTATGAATAAAAAATCGAGACAACATAATTCATATCATAATTTGCACTTGTGCCAAGCTGTAATGCCCGAGTTGCACACACTTGGGCACAGGCCAGTTACCTTGAGCTCTTGCAGGCAGCGCCCTCCAACAAATCGAGCATCAGTAGTGCCACATTACTGAAATGAGTAATTTTTCCAACAGTTTAAAGTTGAAGTTTCCATGTATTTGCAAGGAGACTGATATAAAATAAGGCAAATTTCAAACTTTGTCATTAAAACTCAAGACCACGACTTCACATAAAAACAAACTTCAAGTGTCTATTTTAAACTACCATATAGACAGAAAAAATAAAGCATAAACAAAAATGAGCATCAATGTGAACTTCATTAGTTTAATAAATAAATTGTAAAGATGTTTCAAAACAAAATTATCTGTGTAACAGCGTGTGTAATGCTAAGGCAGAACTTCGAGCCTGACTCAATAAATAAAGATTGATAAAGAACTCGTGATTTGAGTAGTGATTATAGACAGCTGCTGCTTGTATAGGATCAGATCTTTTTTTACTTGTACGTAGATGCACTCAGCAAAATTTGTCAGCAAAATATGGTATGACATTCGATGCTCACTAGGCCTGCAGCTATCAGTTCGTTTGACAATCGATTAATCTAGAACTCTAATTAATCCATTAAACCAAATGTTTAGTGGTATTATTTAATAACAGATACACTTGTTTATTGCAAAACATTTATTTGTGTTAGAAAAAATTATTAGATCAAATTGCAGTGGCTACACTTTATTCAATTCAAAGAATGGCAAAAATAATCCCACGAACTTGAAAGACATCTACATTGCTAAAGGATGGCTTCACCTTTTCATCCAAAACACTGAGAGGAAATGTTGACTCTTACTGAAAGTGGTCTCATGCTTTTTTTTTTTGTGCTAAAATTAGATGATTAAAATAGCTACGCTTTTGTGAGTCCGGAGCTCGTCCTGAAGAACTTAACGGTGTGATATGTGCTGGTCGTTCTTTCTGTATTATTTAAGCTTGATTTATTTGATGCTTGCATTAACTACTTCAGTGAGCCATCAAACTGTTCAAACATCAATCTCCTTAAACACACTGTTTTCAAATGCTTGTAAAGTTAGGGCGATGCCCTGAAAGTAGATTCTCCAAACCAAAAGTGGTCCGAAACGAAGCTTAGAATACATTTTTTAATTGATGATTTTTTTATAATCGAATCATTCCAGTAATTCGATTAACTGGCAATTAACTACTATTTTGTCTCTGATATCCTTCAAAACACTGGAGTACACCGTATGTAAAGCTAGGGGTCTGTATGCGCAGGGCCTAACCCTCCTTTGTCACTCCAGCATTGCATCTGACTGTTATTCCTACTTTGTGGTGAACGATAATGTATTGTTTTTGTTTTCTAGGGTTGGACATCGTTCTGGATCCCCTGGGAGGATCAGACACCCATAAAGGCTATAACCTCCTCAAACCAATGGGAAAGCTCATCAGCTATGGTGAGCCGTAAAGGACACTTGCACCCATTACGTCTATCTTTATCTTGATCTGTAAAAAAAATCAGAAGCCTAATACGCTGAGCTACTTCTGAACAGCAGGACGTTTTACTTTAAATCAACCCAAGGAACACAATACCCGGAACATACCCCTTGAACAACATGGCAACCCATCATCATCCCACCCGACTCCTTTTCTCCTGCTCACGCTCTTCCTCTATCCTGCTTTGTCAGAACAATGGCTCCTCTATCTGACACAGAACCCCGAATGAGTGCGAACGATGCAGATTGGGATGGGTCCAAATCTCAGGCCAACTCAGAGCTTGCTTTGTGAGAGTCTCAGTGAGAGAAAAGTGTGAGGCACACAAACAGAGAGAGGGCTGTCCAGCATTGTGCAGTTTCACTCTTACTAATAGAAGCATGCTTACTCCGACATCCTTGGTTTTCCTAATCTGAGCTCTTCCTGTCTTGTTTAATTCAGAGGTAGGGAACCCTCCTTTGAAGGGGTGTTTTCTGTAAACTAAAGGGGTTACTCGTGTTGCGAGGCTCTAAAGCGAGGGAGTGACAGACATGAGAAGCGACGTGAGAGCATTTGTGGACAGCGAGCGAAAGAAGACGGGTCAAAGAGTGCAGTGTTTGAAAAGAGAGGGAGAGGCATGTCATTGCCCTGTAAATGAAGAACGCTCTCTGTCGGAGCCATTAGGCAGTAATTCAAGCATCGGTCAACCGCACAGTCACATTTTACAAGGAGAAATCGCAGACAGATATCTATTCATGCGCAAGGTTCATGCTCTCGGTTCAAACGACATGTTCTAACAAAGAGTTTTTTTTTGCCTGATGGGACATAGTGACGGGTGGACGTGGAATTTATGCCATCTTACATTTAACAACTTCACATCTGTCCGTGGTGAAGACAACTGGAACAGATTAAAGTGAAACGTTTGCTTTGAAGAAGAAAGAGCTTATTGTGGAGGGATGCTAAACTGTTCCGCTAGGTTTGCTGATTAAACTGGTTGTTATACAATTACTTTTTATTATGGGATTAATAAATTCAGCTTTGTTGTGGGAAGATTGATTTAAAAGTAGTTCAATGTTAAACAATTAAATTCAATGCAGGAGAAAGAACATTTATTAATAGTAGAAAACAATTTTTATGTTCAGATCATTCGTTAGAGGTTATATTTCAATGTTTTAAAGGGTTAGATATTATATAGTTTCTGTAATATTTATAATATTTTATAGGTTCGATCTTCAGATTTCAGTCCAATAGACTCGAGTGCTTCCGTGTTCCACACAGGGTTCATTGCAGAAACTAGTTTTGTTTTTCATTCGCAGTAATGCATGTGATCGTTATAAATTTTTACACTTGTATCCTTATTTTAAGGAAAAGTATGGAAGCTTACCTCTGAATTATACTGTGATCGAATATCTTTAGAGTAATAGAATAATTACTTTGAGTTAATTTCAAAAAGGATTTTAAAGTATAGATTAAAAGTAAATGACAGTAAAATACTGCAAATCTGACTATAAATGAACATCTACCTGTGATCAATTCTTACAAAAACAAACGCAAGCTAGCAACACATCACTCCTATCTAAAAACTTACATCAGAAGTGCATTTACAACTGAGATTTTAGCAGAAGTACGTAGACAGTGGGTCGTGCATAGAGTCTATTGATCAGGGCAACTCTTAAAAAGGATGAATCCACCCTCTAGACTTGTGAAATATTACTGATTAAATACACCACCAAATAAACAAAAAAAATTGTTACCTTGAATAATCATGATTTTATTTGTTGCCCCATTTGAATATTTAATGTGTAACAATTAGTAGCAAAGAGTTTTTACAACGTAAATATCTTAAGCTTTTTGATGGATACATTTTATGCAAAAAAACAAAAACCCGTCTTTGTTAGTCACTAATCCTTACACAAACTGTTCTCATTAGTTTTTGTACTTTCCTTTATTAACAGTGCATCTGTTAAAACAGTAGAACAAGCTGGAGATGTGATGTCCTGGTAATGTATTTGATTGTCACTCGTGAGCAGCATATAATGTTGTCATTAAAAAACTCTTAATACAAAACACAAAACAAATATTAATGGCATTAAACAAAATCTCCAGATGTTTAATTCTACATCTCAGAAGCAGCTGAACAGAGCTGCAATGGGAAACGATGGTAGTTGAGTCCAATATGGGTTGGAATCACGCAAGGAAATCATATTTGGAGCTGTTCTTGCACATCTTGGTGCTGCATTTTTTTAGTCCCCCGAGGCATCTAAATCATTTTGTAACTGGAGCAATCTTGAGCTTTGCCTTTTGGAGTAGTTATTCTTCCAGCATGTGTCTGAATAGGTGGGTCTGGCTATAAAATTTGGATGTGTGAGACAAATACAAGAACAGACTTCATCTGTAGCGGAAGGAAAAAGTTATTGCATGCAAGGAGTTAATTTTTTGACTAAAATCCAATCTACTGTAAATCCCAGTAGGTGAAAAAAAACTGTGAAATTATTCTCAACTCTAGAAAAAAGGATCTTCCCTCTTTCCAAAACAAAATGTGTAATCCCACATTCTTGATCGATGAATGAGCATTTGCACCTTTGGTCCGACAGGTGCTGCTAACATGTTGGCGGGCCAGAAGAAGAACCTTTTTGCAGTGGCTAAGACCTGGTACCAGCAGTTCTCCGTACACACTCTGAGCCTGATCCAGGGGAACCGCTCGGTGTGTGGCTTTCACCTGGGATACCTGGACTCTGAAACCGAGCTCATTGCTGAGGCTATGACCGTGGTTTTAGGCTTGTACAAAGAGGGCAAAATCAAGCCTAGAATTGACTCCACCTACCATCTGGAACAGGTGAGTCGTCAGTTACTCAACCAAATGCAAAGATAAATCCACAATCATGGCTCATTTGCATCCTCATCCGTGCTTAAATCAGGTGTTTTATCATTGCCCCTCACCTTTCTTTCTTTTTATCTGTCTTTCCCTATTATTTCGTCCATGTTCTTATCTCTCCTGTTGCTATGGAGACATGTCCTCCTGCATGCAGTAAGTGACTGAGATCTGATGCTTTCATGACTACTTTTTTTTATCAGACTTTGCTGTTATTGAAGAATCTAATAAAGAATTCTAGAGTGCTGAAAGAAATCTTTCAGAAGACAAGTAAAGGAAGAGCAGTTTTAGGCATGTTTGGTTCTCTGTCTTTCACTCTCATTTCCTGTCTCTTTCTCTCCCACAAGTCAATCGTCAGGGACCAGTTGCTTTTCCCGTTGCTAAGAGATGACTCACTGTTGCTGTGGTGCTGGTTGTTGGGTAGAGCAGCAAACGATAGGTGAACTGGAGAAAACAAGATGTGAAAACTGACCAGAGACCAGCTGAGAGGGGAAGAATAAAATGAAATGTGTACAGAAAATGTACAGAAAAAAGTGTACAGAAAAAAACAACCCTGATTTAGTATTCAAAGGAAAACTGGTTGCAGGCGAAAGTTATATTCACACCAAGTGTCAGCGATTATTTTCAGTCTCTAAAAATGAAAAATGAAATCTTTCATTCCGTGGCATGAATCATTCACATCATGTTTACTGATGCAGATTGAAAAAAGCGATTTAAACATTTGATGCACAAATATTAGAATGTTGCCAGGTATTTTAAGGAGCTTGCTTTGCCAAGATTGTGACAGAAATATACTTATGTATTCCTGGCAAGGGAGGCACCATAATCAAGCAGGGTAAAAAACAAACATTTTAGAATAATGAAGGGGCTCAAATAAGGTTAAATTTAGCAAAACACTAAAAAGAAAAAAAAAACGGATTTCCTCTACAAGAAAGGGTTAAGTTTTACAACACCTTTTGAAGTGTGTTACTAACCAGATTCATGTGTGAAGTTGTATTTACTTTGGTTATTCCATTTTAATATAATTATATGTTCCTTTTCTGGGTACTCTGAACTCTGGATTGATGTGGAGGTTTGACATTACTAAATACATTAGAATTTTTATTTTGTGTGCTACACAGTTCTACAACAGTGAGATACAGAGTAATACTATTTTAAATTATAAATATTTTGTATATTATGTAATTTATCATTTATTTCTTGTAAAAGGTGACAAGTATATTGCAACGCTTCTTGCCAGTTTGAAAAATGCAGAAATAAAACCCACTGTTTTTATTGTCAACAATTCACACGACGCAGAACAATTTTGTTTCTGATTTTTGTCAGGTTTCGGATAAAAATTATGCGCTTAAAATGCCATTTGCTTTTGGTTGCTTGTTATGGCCACTTATCATGATGTAATATCAATCATATTGATGTCCAGGCAGGACAAGTAATGTGTCAATTTAAAGTACACATTCTTTTGGGGAGAGAAGAACTTGAAGTATTTATTTTATTTAATGAGAGGTCCTTTTGAAATCAGGATTTCTTTTGTCTGGTAATGTGATCAATATATTACATTGGCCAAATATTTGGGTAATATAGAGCAACATACTCACTTATTCTCATTTTATGTTCTGGGAGGAAAAAAAACAAGTGCCCGGAGTAAAAAAAAAACAAAACAAAAAACACTTAACAACAAGAACTTGAGGGTTGAGTTTAAACTTGAGCCAGAGTTCCCTCTGTAAAGTCACAAGTTCTCCTGCATCTACCCCACAAAGTCTTTGGTGCTAGTTCACCTCACCATCATACAACCCATCAAACATGGCAACACATTGGTTGTGACCTGAGATTTGTACAATTCTGTTACAACTTCGGTCTAGGTTTAGGTAGATTTTAGTATGTTTCTTCAAGTTAGGGTTTGTGTTAAGGTAGCTGTACAATTTCCAAACTGAATGAAGTCAGTAATCTTAAAATGATTGTGAAAAGAACTTGTTTTAGATACTTGAGGTTGGTGTTAACACTACATTTGATTGTTAGTCATTAACAGGCGGCTCAAGCTAATCAGCTATTACTTCATTTTAATTACTTCATAGACCAAAGAGCTGTCAATAAAAACCCAAAAGCTAAAAAATAAAATAAATCTGTTAAAAGGATTTTTAAGGATTAAGGATATTTAAAAGGATAGGAATCATGGTAAGCAAATAATCTAACCTAAAGGTTTTGGCTAAGCATCTGATCGTCAGTAAAACTGTAAGGGATTCCAGCATTGGAGACTTTTCATCGCTAAATCAACTGTCATCAGCTTGTTGAAAATTCAAACCCCAACAGATGGTTGGTCAATCTGCTTCCTCACCCATTTCTTGTCCACACCCTCACCAGTCTGCCCCTCTCTCTCCCTCCCACCCAGGTCGGTGATGCCATGCGTAGGATGCAAGAGAGGAACAACATCGGTAAAATCATCCTCACTACCGAACCCATGAAGGAGGAAGAGAAGAAGGAGGAGGCCAAGAAGGAGGACGACAAAAAGAAAGACGATAAAAAGAAGGATGACAAGAAGAAGGAAGACAAGAAGAAGGATGAGGCCAAGAAGGAAGAGAAGAAGAAAGAAGAGACCAAGAAGGATGAGAAGAAAGCAGAAGAAAAGAAGGAAGAAACCAAGAAAGAGGAGAACTGAGAGGGGAGAAAGGTTGTGGATTTGCTTTGTGTCCGTGTCGGCAGTTTGGGAGTTGTGTGTGAGTGTGCGTTTGTGTCGATGGAGGGGTGTACAGTGTAATTGGCTCCAGCCCAGAGGATTCCAGAGCTTTCTACGATCATTCAAACACAGCCTCCATACACTCTCCCACAAACACACACGCGAAACACCAAGGGAACACACCACTGTATTGAACCCAGTAGTATTTATTCCCAGTTCTGCTTTCTAACACTTTTTTTTTTTTCCCAAGACTGCGCGCCACCGAGGTGTGTTAGGACAGTATTATTCGTTTCTAAACAGCACTCTCCAGTGTTAACTCCAACTGTGTCTTTTAAGCATAGAAAATCTTCTGCACTCTTATGATATCGTATCCTCTAATGTTATTCCTGCCGAACTAATGCACTATACCAATTGTATTCCACGGAGATATCTGTACCAAAAACCACCTCATGCGCTCTTTACACCCCTCCGTGTGTTTGCATATCTGCCGTGAGACTGGATTGCCTGTTTCTTCTCTGTCTGAAGTGAATGTGCCAATTGTTTGATTCACTTCACTTCACCATTTCCTTTGTGAGCCAAGGTGGGAAGAGCACCAACCTACAGGCCCATTGTTTGTTGTTTCCCCCAATTGGACCACATCCACTGCTGTGCATTAAAGCCATGGCTTTCAGAGGAGTCGGGTTGGTTTCTGATTGGCTTGTGTGTGCTCAATCCACAAACACTCCACCTACTTCCTCCTTTAAGGCTTCAGCTGATCAATGTGCCATGTCATTAAAATGGGGCGAGCGCCAGGGTTTTAATGAGTCTCACTTGGCAAGCAGGAGCAATTACAGAAAGCACTCGCTCCTTTTACCCCCTCATCTTTTCGCTTGTGTCAGATATGAACGCATAAAGACAGGAGTGGCCTTTCATTCCAGAGCCTCCTCCAGAATTCCTCAGGATCCTGGCGCTTTCCACCCCTCGGGTTAGCATGCCATCATGCTGACCTGCAGCACACATTTAAATGTGGTCTCCACTCTCCCTCACTCTCTCATCGTAGCCTTTTCTTCATGCGGTTGGCATAGCAACAGCAGTTAGGCTAGTTATGACGGTTCGCTCTCACCCCCACATGCTCTCCACTTGGTTTACATCAAACTTCGGTCTGTTTCAGTGCATTTTGGAATGTGGCTACTCCCTTTTAACCTCTGTCCATCAAACTCTCTGGCTCCTCCTCCCTGTGTTTGTACTGCCTCCTCTGGCGATTTTATGCATTGATCAATCTTTCTATGCGAGTCTGGGTAACTCATTTTCAATGCGTTTCTTCTGTGAGGGTGTGTTTTTCAGTATTTGGCCGTTCCTTTGTCCTCAGGTTTGTTGTCAGATTTGCATACAATTGAACGTTCTTTCTTTTCCTTCTCTCTACCTCCCTATTCCTAATGTGCGCTAGAGTTTGGCATGCTAACCATCTCTATCTCCTGTTGCATCAGTATCTCTGTCACTTTTGAATATTCTTGCCTGTGTTTGTTTGCACTCTGCTCGCATCTCTCGAGAATGCTCGATCTAGTCCCGGGCCACTGTATCTCTGGGTCCCATCCAGGTTTTTCCAGAAACCGTTTGTAACATTCGCCTTCTTTCATGAACACACGCACCCTCTAAAATCTTTGAACATGCACAGAGATGCTCAGAGGCGTTCGTTGTCTGCTTGCATGGGTTTACATAATCACTTTTTCCGAATGGGCCCAGATTACACTGGTTTGGGAGTGGAACCGACTTCTTGTTGGACGAGGCGCATCCCTTGAAGGGGTTCCTTGTGTTCCGCTGGTTCTCTTTCTGTGTTCCTGTGGATGGTGTTTTAGAGCACTAAGTAACGCTAACACTTCAGTGAAAAAGATCCGTCCTCTCTGTTTAGTTTGGGTTTTGTTTAGTATGTTTGTTTTTGTGGTCTGCATTTCAGCAGTTTGAGTTCGAAAAGCTTTGCTGCAGTTCCTCTACAATGTGATGAATTGTGTGAATTTGTGGGTCCTGACCGAGTGTGCCAAACTTTTTCATGAAGGCATGCCCTTCGCTATAACTGTGCTTACTGTAATTAAAAAGATGAAAAAAAAAACTATGAATGAATGATATGAAAATCATGTTTGTGATTTGTTGATCTTTAAAGTAAAAAAAAAGTCCTGAGATTTGGAAAATGCTCCTGTCGTGTGTGTGTGTGGGGTCCCCTAAATAGGTCCGTGTAGTGCTTTCTGCTTCTACAGTCTTATCCAGAGCAGGGATGCAAAAAAAAGGGATGCACTTTTTCATAATGGCACCCATAAAAGCCTAAAAGACTTCAAAATGTGTGGGAAAAAAATTTAATTGCAATCAGTCAATATAAAATACACACTTATTAAACAACGTTTCCCTAGAAATGAGGACCAATATGAAGTGAGAACTGTAGTTCCTTATGTTTTCATGATATTGCTATGAAAGCAGATTATTCGTACCATTGACGTTTGCCTATAAATAGCCATAAAGTATATTATTGCGAAAATTCTTAACCTTGTTTAGCTTTTCTTATCAACTTTTGCAACTTTGAACAAACATTTGGTCATAATAAGTAAATAAATAGATATTATTCATCATGCATAAAAATTATTATTTTCATATCATAAATATTTTCATAAGTGGTCATGTGCTAATGTTAGTCCACGGATCGGAAAAAAAAAAGTATTCCTATGATGGAATTTAAATCAATAAACTAGGGGAAAAATATGTAAAGCACAAAACGTATTTTAAATATCTTTGTAAATTAAAAAAATAAATGGGTATTTTATTTTTGCTCATGCTCTGGTAAATTGCATTTTTGTAAACATTTCTACTGAAATGGGAAGTATTACACGGATCCTATATTATCATTGGTGCTGACTGATCTATGCTTGGTGCAGGCCTTCTAATCCATGCAGCTTCTCTCATTCTCACCGCGTCTTAGTCATAGGTCACCAGAGTATGTCAACACATGTACCTCAACCATCGGTCCTGATCTGAAAAAGAAAAACAAAAAAACTAATATATTATAAATAAAAGGGTCCCAGCTTCCACATTTGGCCTCAATGAAAATGCTTATAGGTGAGCATTGAGTTGAAACATTTCATTCTGATTTTATCTGCAGAATTTCTGTGCATTTGCTTTAAAAATCCTCTTGGAAGGTAAAAAAATGGCTTTGTTCACCGAAGACCGTGTCTGGTTGAGCCCAGCCAGCTCTTTAAGACACCTGTTAAGCCCCAAAGCCCATTCCCATACACAGCCTCGTTTAAAATCCAGAAGATCCTACAGACTGGTTCCGGAACTCGTCTCAGCTGCTGAGGTCATCAGAGACTGTAGGCTCTCTTGATTCACTCTGTGGTCTTTGTTGGCCAATGCTGAGCTGTACTGGAAAGAAGAGATCTCACACGCCCTAAAACAGGCACTCATGAGCTGAAGATGCTTGCTTTAAATCTGTGAAGGACATTAATATGAGTATGAATTTGAGGATTCATCTCTGCGATGAGCTCAGGCGCAGGTGCGAGTGTAGATATCGACTAGTCCAACACAAAGCCAGAGAGAGGTGCCCAAGCTCCCAATTCAGTTACTTCTCCAGAGCAAAAAAACGGGGTAGAATTCCAGCCCTGGAGTTAACACTTTAAGCAAGTTATTTGCTATTTTAGATGGATGACCGACTGTGAAATATTTTCAGCAATGCTTTAATAAGGCCATATCTTCATGTCAATATTAATATGAGCGATGTGTTTACAACACTGCGTGACTGGTTCTACTGTAAGCTGCAATTATCCATCTAAAGTGAACATGGTTAAAAATCTTCACTCTTAAAAATATTGTTCAAGGTTTTATTTGAATTTTACAGATTGCAGTTCCTACTCGTTTTTTGGTTGTGGCTTCAGCTTCGATCCCTGATTGGTTTGATGCTCAAACTCCTCCCCTATCTGTTAGCATCACCTTGCTTGCCTCCTCCACACACGTCAGAGAAGCACCAGGGGTTCCTTGTGTTTGTGTGCGTTTTTGGAAAACCTCAATCTGAACGATCTCTGTCTTCATTTGGAGAATCTGAAGTGCTGCTGTTTCTGTGCTTGAGTTTGGGCTGAACTGCGTGTGGTCATGAGGACCGTAGAGTTCATAACGCTTCTGTGTGTGATGTGACCATTTTGCCTTACATGTTTTCCAGGACTAATTAAAGAGCATAACTAAACAAGCTGCTTGCTGTGTCGTTATTGATTATGCTTCAAATCACGAGAGGAGTGTATGCAAACTCTGTATTCAAGTACAAGTTAAAGCTAAAAATAAATATAAATTTTTATTAAAAATGTATTTGAGGTATTTTTTTTTATTTTCAAGCTGCTTGAAGCTGCTTTTAGTGATGCTTATTAAATTCAGTAAACAACCTGATAATCATTTTGGCTAGGTGCCTTCAGAACATCAGGAAAGATGCAACTTAACGGTGTGGAAAGAATGGTTTGTGAAAAATGCGTGCAGAAAAAAGAAAAACGTAATGTGTTAACACTTTATTTAAACAAATAGAGAAACATGAAAAGTTTTACAGTTTGGTGCAGAACCTGAAGCTTTACTATGGGCACTTTTAAATCTATTTCTCTTTATTGTGTAAAGGGTTTTAAAACTGTCGTAAGATGTTGTTTTCTGTCCAATTTGAAAAATGTCAAATGATTTTTTTTTTCTCCCCAAATTGGATACAACTTGCCTGGAACCAGTTTAAAACGTATCTAAACATTTTTTCGCAGAGTTGAGGCCATAAAAGCCTTATTTTGACTTCGACAGCTTTTGCTGCAAACTCTTCTCAAGGAAATGCACATAAAAAATGCTAGTACACAAAATAATACTCAATTACAGGTTTCTTTTAAGAGCAGAGTGAAGCTCTATCCTACACGTGTTTTCTGGTAGTACTGATCTCCTTGCAAATGATTCATCAATTTTTTTTGCACTCGTTTTGACCTCTGTAACCTTTTCAGATGAAATTGCTTTCGAGAAGTCAGTTGGATTGTTATGAATCCTTGCATAATAACATGTTAAGTCATCTCATTTCCAGATAATTTTTTTTTCAACAGTAGGAATAAATGTAGTTCTCTACATTTGTTCGTTTGATACCCATCAAAACTGTTGGAATCAGAACCGGTGGGGTTAGTTTAACACTTTATTTGTGATTTTTGAAATGAAGTGAGACAAACATAAGGTTTTGTTGGTAAGCAGAGCAGGTTATTAAAATAGCATGTCAAGTATAAAACAATTTGAATGAAGACTTTTAGAAAAGTAAACCTAAAGCTACATAGTTTATAAATAAAATCGGTCGTTGGACTTGGAACTTACAAAATATGGACAATTATGCTGAATGAAGAGGTGAATACATTATACCAGTGTCTTTCTTTTCACACTGCTCTGGATTTTGTGGCTTACACTGTATAAAGTTTACTGAACTTTGTTTTTTTTTATTAGGTTATTAGGCTAAAACCTTACTTGTTCTCCACCATGATCATGTGATGTTAATGCATAAATCTATAGCGCTGCTCCTAATGGTCTCGTAAAAAAAATTTATTTTGAAAAGGTGACCTCTAGTGGCATAGTTAATATTATGTTAATATAAATAATATAAATAGGTAATAATGTTGCTAAAAATAACAATTATAAAAGTTAATGATGCGCTATGTTTTCTAAGGTGAACATTAGCAAATGTTTACATTACCAATACAGACATGTCTGTTAAGATGGATAGATTGATACAGGATATTTTAATACCCCATGCTGATTAGTTACAAAGCCAGGTACCAAAACAAGTCAAAAGCTGTATATCGCACACTTAAAGTCGACTACAGAAAGTTTATTTCCCGTAACCAATGTTGATTTTAAATCACAAAAAACAGCAACCTTTTAGACCAATAGTGCCTCGTCCCTATTGTGATGCTCCCTGCTGATTGGTTCCGTATTTGTTTCGTTCTTTAGAGAACTTGGCACCTATTGCATTTGTGTTTTTCAAGGGAACCATAATACTGCTTAAGATCCAAGCTTCCTAAGAACTATTCTGTTCTTTCTGCTGAAGCAGGCGATTGGTTTCCAATAGCAAGTCATCAGTCATGGCAGTTTCATTCAGTTGCATCATTAAAGTGTTAGTTAAAGCATGACAGGAATGTTGAAGATGTATTTGGAGTTTCCAAAAAAGGCAGCTGAAATGTTCTAAAATAATCCGAGCTGCTTTTTCTGAGTGTCAGTCATAACCATGAATCCAAGTGTTCTCTTCTTGTGTTCAGAACTATGCCCTCCACTTCTGCGCCGTCGAGTTTCATGTCCTCTTTTAGGATGTGAGTGGCTCCTGCGCCTGTGTCTCTGTCCGGTGGGATGAACCCTCTTTGCAGATCTTCTGTGATGTCCAGTTGTTTTATTGTTACTCCTGTGTTCCTGTCTCTCAAGAGTTGCCTTGTGCTCCAGAGATTTTGAAATAGATTTCTCATGTTGAGATTCATCCAGACATGATGTGCAGACCAACAGCGAACGGTCCTCCAAATATCTATTGTGTCGAATGCAGAATTTTCCTTTAGGTTCTCCAGAGACGACAATAACCGTGTGTTTTTCTCTGGGAGAGCCATCGCCGTGATATCTCAGGTGACCCCTGCAGCATGAATCCTCACTTTCTGTAAACATCTTTTTAGGTTTTCCTAAGGTGCAGATTTTTCTCTCTTTCCATCCAGGGCCATCATGATGTGCCGAAGGCGGGTCCTGAAGGCCTGTGTTTTTAAAGCGTTCCACCAATTCTGCAAACATGGCGTTTTTGTTGAGCTCAGGTCGAGGTGAGAAGGTTTTCTGGCACTGAGGGCAGTTGCAACAAACATCGCAGCTGCTTTTTTTATCCCAGTAGCCTTGAATGCAGGTCATGCAATAGTTGTGTCCGCAGGGAATGGTTGTGGGATCCCGAAGAGCTTTAAGACAGATGGAACAGATGAAGGGATCCTGGACTTCCAAACTCTCCGCTGCCATTTGACACAAGTAATAATTAGCGATGATCAATCAGCACTGTCTCTCCAACACTGTTATTACCTCTTGTGAAAATGAGAGTGCAGTAGAAGAAAAAAGCAGCTTAGTTGGAGTATACAAACTCGTTTGACAAGTCAGAGGAGTTTAACCCTGTCCACACAACATTTTTGCTCGGAGATATCGTAAGGAAGTGCACTAACACCGAACAGTCTAAGCATACCTAATGTGTACTTGTAATCATTTTCTCTTGACAATCAAGTACAACAAAAACTGTTACCAACTGAAGTTTTAAAGCCTTCAAAAAGTCGTTTTGGTGTTAAACCCTTTAACATATATTCAGTTAAATGTTTGTGATTGCTTCAGATAGACCATTTTAGACAATAAAACATCTTGGTCCATGTTGTAACCTTAACTCAAAAAGAACATGACTACACAAAAATGACTACTTTATGAAGTTGCACTTAAAAAAATGTGCGTGAAAGAAATTTAGTGATGGAAGAGGCTATTATTTTCTTTGCTGGTTTGGTCATGGTGTTCTAAGAAGAGACTAGGAAAATAAAGTATTGAGGGCCTCACCATTGTTGGAGAATCTAGTGTATTATAGGGTACTTTTGAATTCTCTTAAATGGACAATACATGAAGATTTAAGTTTATTGTGTTTTGAAAGACATCTTTCACTTACCGGCCCATTGAATGGGTCATTAAATCATGCAAAGCTGAGCAACCAGAGACTGCTTAGTTCTGTTTCTTATTTCTATCAAGTTGTTGTTGTTTTTTTTTTAGATCTATCCCCCCAGAAACATCCAAATAGTTAGCTTTGTTAGCAAATTAGCACAGATGTAAATATATAAGCAATGATGGCCACTTGTTTTTCTTTACTTGGCTGCGTTTTTCTTGCCATAATACAATTCTAAATTCTGTTTAGAGCTGTGTATCCACCTGACTTCTGCACAACACAACTGATGGTCCCGACCCCATTTATAAGAGAGAAATCCCACGTATTAAACCTGACAGGGCTCAACTGTGAAGTGAAGACCATCTCAGGAGACCACCTCTTGAAGATCATCAAGAGAATGCCAAAAGTGTGCAAAGTGTAATCAAAGCAAAAGGTGGGTAATTTGAAGAAGCTAGAATGACATCTTTTCAGGTGTTTCACATTTTTGTTATGTATACATTTCCACACGTATTAATTCATAGTTTTGATACATAGTGTGAATCTATTATTTTCAAGAAAACTTTTTTAATGAGGTGTGTCCAACCTTTTGGTCTGTACTATATATATATATATATATATATATATTATTTTCATATTTTATGCCCATTTAACTTGTTCTTAAGAATGTAAAAGTTGGCCATCAATCTAGCTGCTCTGGAGCTTGCTGTGGTTTTGAAATCTTCAGTTTCTCAGATTGAGAGAAGACAGCTGCCAAGGACTGTGTTCCAGCTCTTAAAGCAGAGAATTGTGGGAGTTTTTCCTGTCTGCGTACTGGTGCTATGCTACACACATCCCAGAGGAGGCAGACTAATGAACATTCAATATGTTGAAAAATGATACTGGTAGTTTTTTTTTTAAACATTGGAATGCTACAGGCATCCTTAGCTTATAATTACGGAAGTTTTTTTTGTTTGTAGTTTTTTGCTAAAAAGTTCAGTTTAGTTAAAGTAAAGTTAAGTTTTAGTTTAGTTTAAAGTGCTCAAAGCTCTAGTGAAAAAAGGGAATTTATACTAATAATTTCATTCCAATAGCAGGTTGATCGAAGCTGGTACACACTTACCACTGATTTCATATTTTATAGAAAACAGGTTTGTGCCAGGATTGAAAGGACGAGAGTCATATATCCAAACATTTTAATCTTTTAATGAATGCTTGAAGAATGGAGAATAATACAGGTAAGCACAAACAGACAATAACAACAATTCTTGATCAAAGGAATGTGCAGAAGAGATCATTTATAGTGTGCAGCAGGTGCAGATCATCAGGCCCTGGGTGATCAGGTGTATTACCTCATATTTAAATAGTTTGAAATTAAAAAAATAATATTTTTTATGAAACTATTGATAATTTAATTTTCATGAAAAAAGATGCTTTTTTAACTATGTAGCTTCTTCTGTTGTAGAAAATATCGTTGCAATTAGTATTTTAAGGGTGAGTTTTTTTATATTATTTTTCATGAAATAGTCCATTCATGTTGGGAAGGCCAATTTTTTTTTTAAATGTTACTACACCAAGAATGAGACTCGATAAAAAGTTAAATTATCTAGTGTCTGGGGTTTCTTTGGGTATATGAAACCCAAGGTTTTTGCGTAAGGGTATGAAAGATATATACATTAATAAGGAAAATACGAGTGTTCTTTTGCTCCAATAGCATTCACAAAACCAGATGATTTTTTTTCAAAATGGAATTAAAGGTGCTACAATTTTAGGAATGATTCTAGTGAGGTGTAAAAAAAAAAGTGCCAAGGCTCTTAATTGTAACTGGAAAATCTTCATTTTGAAGATTGCCACAGTAGGAGGAGGATGTTTAACGGTTTGATCTTGTACAAAATGAATTCAAATCATTCAGATTAAAATATGCAAGTTTACAGGAAGAGTGAGGTCAGAGATCTACTGGAATGATTGAGAAAAAAAATAACACTCGACTTGTTCTCAATACTCAAAAGTACTTAAGCATTACAGAAATTGCCCTTAGATGAAAAGTTTTTAAAACACTGACTTTATAACACTTAAATTATATTAAACAGACCTAAGAAACAACTGAGAAAGAAATACATGATTGAACAGTGGTTAGAAAAAATAAAGCCAGGTTTTACAATCATTAGGGTGTAGATCTTTGTTGAAGTGTTTGTTGTAATAATTCTATTCTTTGAGGGGTTCTCCATTTCAAATTTTGGCTTGATTTTCACAAACTGCAGATGCTCCTGCAATCCCATGAGCCACCAGCGCTTCAGTCAACAGAGTAAGATACGAGGAGTCTGGATACCCATTGCTGCATGCAAGCATCAATAAAACTGGTTAGTATTTAATATACAACATTTCAAGATTTAAAAACATTAAGCTTTCTACAGGAATGTTCAGTCTGTTGCCACACACTTGGTTAGCAGCCGCTCAAAGACACAAAACTATAGAAACTAAGAACTTTGATGATTTCTATTATGTCTAAAAGGGTTTACATTTGTTTAATTAAAACAGAAAACAATGAGTTATGAGTAGATTACTTGTAATGTGTTGTGATTAAAGTTAGAGTAGAATGTGTTACCATTGCGACATTTTTAAACAGTATAATAGTTGTGGGTTTGAGTTGCTGCAAGCAGAGACTAAGGTTGGTGTATGTACATTTCTCTCAGTTTTCTCTTTCATACAGAGCTGGCCTCACTTGACAATAAAATAGCTTCATTAAACCATATATATCTTATAATTGTGAAATAATAAGCTTGTATTATTCCTACAATTACGTATAGTGTATTTAATCATTTCATATTGATGTATTTTTTTTTTTTTGCAAAAGTGGCATAGAAGTTTCTCTTGCCACAGACAAGCATCAGTTCTCTGTAATCTTGTTTTGGATCCTCTGTGATTCTGTGGTTATTAACATATTTTAATGTATGGTGCATATGGTATCTTCATGAGGTTTAAAAAAATTTTTAGACTGGAGCTCTAATATTTGTTCTATTTACAAAATTATAACTAAAAATCTTGTATCAAAAAATGATTACTGTGAGCATCATCACAATGATATTCAGGAGAAGTTTAGAGAGTAAGCAAGAGGTAAATATTACATCTTTCAAAATACTATTCTTTATTAATTTCTCTAATGACAGAGTGTTTTGTAAGCTTCTATATCAAGCAGTGTATGGTGTGCACACAAAAAATTTGTCACAAATATGCTGTATACAAAAACCTTAATAAAATCTCTTGGATAAAAAAATTAAAAACTGGACAGGAAGCCAGTTATTTTACTTTTTCTTTAAAAAATATAGGCGTCACACTTTAATAAATTCTTACTGGGGGTTAAATTGAGAAGTTTCCTTGGCTTCGATAAAGGGTGTGGTGGCCAGCAATTGTCCAAATTTGGATTTGAAACAGGAAGTTGTCATAGCTCAGCCATACAATCTCCAATCTGTCCTAAACCTCAGTTCAAATTCTAATCAAAGTCTGAACATATTCATATAACAATGCACAAAATAAGTCATAGCACCACCTCTTTTCTGTTGTGAATTTCTGAAACGATTAACGTTTCTATGATCCAAGTCTAAAAAATGAGTATTCATGGTGTGTAGTGCTACGAATTGAACATGAGGAGGCAAGGCATGAGTGTGTGAGTTCTTTGATTGCTGCCTGCAGCTTTAATTAATGTTTGTCATTCACAGTGTGTGTGTGTTATACGTTAGGATTATAATAAAAGTGTCTTTAACTACAATATACAGTCATCTGTAATGAAATCCAATTCTGTTAAATGCTGCAGCCATTAAAAACCAGAATACATGGGGTTTAATTCTGGAAATACAGTGGTTCGGCTACAAGTAAGCATTGCTGTAGTGAACACAAGAACTTATTCGCTAATTCTGAGAATGAACAAGCTGGTCATAATTAACTAGCAGTTAAATTTCCATGCGTATTTATCTTGAACTCACCTGCTCTTCCCCCCTTCCATCTTTGTCTTGTGTGGGATCTTGCTCCAGCTTACTTTTGCATCTGCTCCATTGGATTTCTTGCTTGAAATAACAAATGTTAGCCCTTGATCAAATGCCTTTTTCAGAGAGGGCAGCAAACCTCGTCCCTTTGAATCAAGTGGCAGATAAGCCTCAAACTGCCCACCCTTGAATGGTGAGCCAGGATGGGGATCCTTATCCTATAAAAATGCAACAGATATTGTCTGTGGTGCAATTTCTACTATTCTAAAACACTTTATTTGCTTTAAAAAGAGTTTCTGCATGTGAGTTCATACCCCTTGTATGCCATCAGGTATGCAGTAAGTGATCTTAACTGTTGTATATTTATTAAAGCCTGCAAGACTCAAAGGCATCTCCACACACGTCATAGTGCCTCGGATGCCCTCATGTTCCTGGTCCTCTTGATCTTGAGTGGGACTTGCTTTCGGTGTTTCCTTCCAATCGGATCGTGGCCCTTCATTCTTCAACTCTCTGAACACCTCCTCTCTACACACTCGACAAGATACATGCAGTAGTTTGCAGTCAGAGCAAAGCATGATCCCACAGACGGTGCGATTCACTCCTGCAACAGTTTCTCCACAGACACATTGAGCCGAAGCCATATCAAACAGCAGGTTACTCTGTTTTAGGCTAGTTTTATTTTTGTTTGTTTCAAGCTTTAAAGATTTCGGCTGATAAGATTTAGCCACTACAGTGTCGTCTTGTGCATAAGCTACTTGGGTTAGGGAGGCGGTCTTGCGCAATTCATCAGTCATTGATCTTGTGTTCTCGAACTTGGTAGGTTTCTTTTTGGAGTGTGCTCCATTTGCGTGACTGCCATCAAATGGATCGTCTTTCCTTGTCCCATAAAAAGACCACTGTGTACTTTCATCAGAGTTTAGGGGGTCTACTTTAGTTGAATCCAGACTCAAGCAAGTCTGAGCCTCACCTTGACCTATATCTTCTTGCAAAGTTGTAAACTCCTGAAGATATGAGTTAACTGTTTTCTTCCCAGGGAACTCATTCTTAATTATGTCACCGACTTGCGAGCAGAGCAACTGTGGGCCGATCAAGATGAGTTTTATCTTTGTGGTGTAAAAGACTACCTTAGGAAAAAAAGTTCTCACACTTGAGCAGCAAGCCTCAAATAAGTCATCTTTCTCGGTCACGCCAAGTTCCTTCAGGAATAGCTCCTGAAAGCAGCAATCGCTGGCAACCATTCCTATTAAGTTCTGTAGCTGCCTGTGACTATCTTTCAGTTTTGATGAATCTGTGCATTTCAGCATCACAGTTATCTCGCCTTCGCAAGCCTGTTTCTCTGACATTTGTACGGCACATTTCACAGACTCCAACTCAGAAGAGTACACGGTTTTCATGTAGTTCCAGAGTAGACCAGATACAGCAAGTTCTGCTTCTACTATAGGAACTGGACCATCTTCGCTGTCTTTTCCAATGCTGATGCTACTAGATCTTCCTCTTTGATGACTGCTTGTGGTGATTGATGGCTCTGCTTTAGTTTGGTTATGCAGAAATTGTTCCTGTCTGTATGGTTGACCAGAGAAACTGTTGGATCTCTTTAATGATGGTTTAAAGGACGACAATGACGTAGAGGAACTAATACCCATATTTCCTTTGGTGTTATTTGTTGATATAGACTTAACATTGCTCTCTTCAAAAGTTTGACTGCGACTACACAGTGTTTTACCAAGTTGGGCACTTATCAAGACCCCCGGGGTGCTGAAGAGGGTTCCAACTAATGGTTTCTCAGGTTGGTTTTTAAAGAGAACATCCTGCCCTGTACAGCATGGCTCAGTCACTTTAAATGCTTTATTTTCTTCCATGGACGTTACATTATTGTTTGCACCATTGGTGTGATGAAAAGACCTTGAGAGTTGTGTTGAATGAGGACTTGGTGCAACTTTCATCATATCCATTTTAGCGCTGAGATTCTTCAAGTCTTTGGTCAATTCCTCTCCTCCAAACATATGTCCGGAACTTTTGAATCGAGCTGCTAGTTTGTTGTCTTTGGGCTTCCCAGCTTTACATTTGGGTTCTGGGGTGATCACTTTGGGAGGGACTGAACCTTGAGGAGCATTCTTTGCCTGATGCTCTCTCTCCAAAGATTCAGACGATGGTGCCAGAACACTTGTAGAGGATGCTGAAATTTCTGTTGAACTCATCAAATCCACTTCCGCCCCAAGATAAAGGATTTGCTTTGCATGGGATACTTCACTTTTCTCTCCAACTAAATAAACATTATCCTGGTCGTCGCTCAGCAGGACATTAGGAAGTACCAACTGGACCTTTTTCAACACTGCATTCAGTCCATCTGGCATGCACAGTGCAGTCTTTTTAACCACGTCTTTCCTCAAACAAGCTTCTTGTCGCTGACAAAGCTGTCTTAGCTCCTTATAGGCATGCTTTGTATTCTTTTTAACCTCTGGTGTGCATAGAACCTCTGACTGCAGGTACAGAGTGGTGATCCCTTCGGAACTAACATGAATCACTTGAACTCCATAATGTTGCAAAATCTGTTTGAATTCCTTGATGCCCTGAATGTAAGCAAATACATCCGCTTCCAAAATTAATGAAAGATCTTCAAAGTCATCCATTTCACACAATGCTGCTTCTTCCATTTTGCTTTTTTTGGTCATTCTTCCAAAAGCTGCCTTGTTGTTGTCTTTGGGTTTGCAGACGTCTTCCAAACCAACAGTGGATCCAAAGTGAAGGTCGCCTGGTGGGTCAACTGGTGGCTGGGATTCAAAGCGGTTGCTTTTCTTTACACTCTTCTCTACACTCTTCTTGGAACTTTGACTATTGCCACCCCATAAATTATGAGATTTGCTCTTTTGAAGAAATAATGACTGCATATAAGTAAAGGCACCCTTAAAATCGGAATAGCTGCCCTGAAACGTGCAAGTCTGGTCTAAAAAGCCATGCTCCATCTGTAGACTTGGAAACTCACGGTGCAACTGATTTAAAGTCTCTGTAGCCTGAGGAAGCTGAGCGCAATCAATTGTTATGGACATCTTAAGGATCACCTGAAGAAGTAAAAGACAATTAGTCAAAGTCCAAGCCAAATTTGGAATATAGTCATGTGTTCAGCAAACCTCGTTCAGACTTATTGGTTCTTGGTGTGGGAGACACAAGGAAAGTTCATATACTTTTCCATCCAACTCTAAAGTGTGAGGCTGGTGGTGAAGTACCCTTTGGACCGCTGTATGTAAGAGAAAGGATTAGTGTTTTAGGAGACCTATCTGGTTTACCAGCACATTATTATGTGTTTTTTTTTATTCATTTGTTTTTCTACATTCAACTAAACAAAGTAGAATTTGTATTAAGTATTCCGATTTTTACATCTTGTATGGAAATCTGGTAAACTATTCAAACAGGCCGTCTGAATATTTCAGCTTGGGTTGTTTCATAACTGTAAAATTACAAGTCATCTATAATCTTTAAAACTTCAGTTCAACATCAGGATGATTAAGGGCAAATTGGTAATTATCACTGGATTGTAAGTTGTATTTAGGTAACAACACAAGGAAATACACAATATTTCCTGAAGAGTTTTCTCTTAGT
This sequence comes from Danionella dracula, assembly GCA_900490495.1. Lineage (NCBI taxonomy): Eukaryota > Metazoa > Chordata > Actinopteri > Cypriniformes > Danionidae > Danionella > Danionella dracula. The sequence continues at coordinate 8,526,330 of UELW01000322.1, forward strand.
TCTTGGGGAACTACTTAGTACCTGAAATAGTATCCTAAAGTGACAACACAAGGAAATACCGAATAATTACTGAAGTTACCTCATAGTTCTCAGGGAACTAATTGGAACCTGGAGTATTTTAAAGGGACTGTAGGAGCCATACATTGATCCTGACCAATATAAATACAGTATATAAATATATATATATATATATATATATATATATATATATATATATATATATATATATAAATAATATGAAACTAAATTTTCCACCCACATAAGCAGCTTCATGGTTGGCTGCTACAGGGTTAACCCAGAGAGCTACTAACAGTTACTGATTAGTTATTTAGGAGTGACTACTATTGGAGGTTACCTAGGAACTATGACTAAATTCACGGTAGTGAAACTCAACGGTTGTTACCTCACTAGTTAACGTGGCATTAGACACTGAATAGTTGATGATGACTCAATAATTTTTGCAGAGTTTAAAAAAAATGATATTTCTGCAATGGCTTTTTTCAGAGTTTTTTTCTGAACTAAGAAAGAGTACTGGAATATACCATAGAATATAGACAATATAACAAAAGTTTTGTACCACTTTAACAAACAAATCGCCCATAAATTACTGTGACACGTGGCATTGTGAAATTATAAGAGTTGAAAATAAGTTAATAAAATACTCTCTGACCTCTCCTCTCTTCAAAAGTAACGAGAGCGCGTGTCGGTTCGATGGACACTGACGTGACCTCTCCTCCTCCGTTTTTCTCCCTCAGGAAGTGAATTAGAAGTTTGTCCTGCAGTCGTTCGTGATTTACTGCAGTTGGCAAACCGTAAACACACACGGAACGTTCATCCGCTGCCATTATTTCTTCAGGGCTGCCACCTGCACTACACAACACATCAACGCACACTTAGTAAACAAAAGAAATGATTTTTCATGCGTCAAACTAATAAGCAGTCTTTAACTCATCCACTTTTCCAATTTCAGCTTTCATAGTTGGTCTATTACTTTATACTTCCTCATTAGAATCACAAAATGCCTTTAAAAGAGAGTTTTGTGCGCCACAGCAAGGAGCTCGCGCAACAGGAAGTTGGACTAATAGTAAACACAGCTCGTGATTTATGCATATTGTGTTTAAGATTATAATAATTTATGTCCCACCTGTTTCTCGATATCAACACTTCGTCGACGCAGGTTATTCTTTTACCGACAGCAGGATTTTCAGCCCCCTCTCTCAAAATGCATTTTATGCAACACGTTTTTTCTTCAGGCAAAATAAAAGTGAAACTAAAGTGTTGAATCCGGTGAGCGCATTTGACGTAAAACGTCTATTCACCCTTTTAATACTCGTTGGTATATGTTTAGTGTATTTATTATTAGTAGTAGTATTATTAGTGTATTTATGTGTTTGTTACAACATAAATAATATACTTTATTGAATTAATGATTACATTAAACGTTAATTAAAAGCACATTCTAAATGTGAAAAACAAATGAAAAAAAATCTTAGTGTGCATTTATGCTTGGAAGAGTTTTTAATCGCATCCTACTTACCAAAATGTATTTTTCTTAACTACTACGACTGTAAACGCCATCTACCGGCGCTGTGCCGCTACTGCAGGGACGTATTTACTCACGGTCACGTCTATTAATAACAAAACCCCGAGCTCCGCTGTGCGTCAGCCACGTCAAAAGTATCTTGTAGCAGAAAACTTCGACAAACACTAAACGAACACTATCTTCTACACAGTGAATGCGCGTCTGCAGCACATCTGCTGATTTCTAAAGTGCCACCCTTTGATTTGGTGGAACTCGAAATGCTTTTAAGGTAGGTTCTGTAGACGAGCCGTTACTGTTAGTGTAACGTTCATTTCCTGTCATACAAATCTGCTCAAAATACATCAGCTCAAATACTGAAAATAATGTTCTATTAAAAGGTGTTTTATGTAAACGTATTATTACGTGATCTAAAAAAAATACACAGAAAAACTAAAGCAACAGCTTTAAATAGAAATACAGTGATACAAGGTACTTTTCCATGGAAGCAATTTAGACTCAAAAGGTTTACAAACGCAAAACAAAGTTTTGACAAAACGTAAATGAAAATGCAAGTTTTGAGAGATTTGCAAACAAAAATGAAGATCTGCGAATAAACCAGCTCTTCAATAATACACACACAAAAAATGCAAACAAAAATGTTTTATTTGCTAAATGTTTCTTTTAGTACTTACAATGCTTCTTTTAATATTTAGCAAAATAAGCATTTTCTTCACAAAACATTTGCAACATACATTTTTATGTTTGCCTTTCTTTTTTGGAGCGTTTTGAGTTTTGTCCACTTTTTGTCACTGAGGGAGGGGGCAAGAGAATAATAGGTCCACCTACAAAGCTACATCAGAGACGAGCCGAACCTCAGTATAACTCAACATGGCAGAGCAGCAAGAGCCCCGAGTAAACCTCCGGTTCTAGACGAGAGGAGATGCAGCAGCTCATCCCGGCGCCAGAGACAGCAGCTGAAGATGGACGACCAGAACTTTGAGCAGAGAAAAGAGATATGCTTTGAGAGCCAACAGTAAACTTTATTCTTTATTGGTTTACTGTTTTATGTTATGATATTATGTTTTGTAATATGTAATAACCGATTAATGAAACTTAATTGATTGCAATTACCGAATTAGGCTTTTTAGATGCATGTTGCATTACCTTCAGGATGGATCTGAGCTGGTGAATGTAGTTTGTTGAAGTTATATTAAGATTTGACGTTATGAAGTGCGGGGTTACTCCAGTGACTAGCCATTTGCCAACACAAGTTTAGCTCTAGTCATTCACAGTGCAAATCACAGAAATGTTTCATTCTACACTTCCCTATATGACTCTACCCTGAACGAACTCACTAAGTATATGTGCTTTAGTTTATCTCTCCATCAGCACACAAGCGAGCAGTTTCTGTTAGCATCTGTTAGAAGCGTTTTCAAGTCCTACTAACATTTATTTTCAATAGGAACTGAAATTGGCATGAGAATTGTAATCAGTGTTTATCCTTTGGCTTTACAAAAGGTAAAAACCGAGTTGTTATTGTTTCTCTACACAAAGAATCCTTAAAATAAGTAAAACAGGTAATGTTTGCAAGCTGCAAACTCTTAAATTATTGAATCATATATTTTTCCTCTATGTTACGTGTGGTGTGTTCTTGTCTTACTTCAGGCTGGCCACTTTGTCAAATTTCTAAGATGTCGCGGGACACGTTTGCCTTCTCGTCTGCCTCTTTGCGCTCTCTAAGGCTAGAGCAGGAACTTCAGGACTGGGAGGATGCCAGGAGGGCTCTGGCACACAGGAGGGCAATGGTTAGGCGTCCACTTCCTGCAGCTCCTAGACTCAGACATGGAAATGAGAAGATTCAGACAGTCCGTGCGCCCCCACCTCAGATACGGTGTCGAGACCCGGCCGTCCATAACACCTTCATGTGTGGAGATATGAAGGGGGTGTACGCGGTGCTCAAAGAGCCAGGAATGGTCAATGCTTTGATGGAGACTGCACACGAGGAGATGGTGTGGGCACCAGAGATGGGTAGGTTCCTCTACAGTTTCATGACAAACACCACATTTGACATCTACTAAGGTTAACAGGCAGAGATGGGTAGTGTGCAAAAAAAAATTTCAAGTAAAGTAAAAGTAACTACCTGATTATTTAGTTGAGTAAGAGTAAAAGAGTATATAAAGAAAATTTATTCAAGCACTTGGTTACTAGTTACGTCTGATCTGAATGATACAAAGCAAAAAAATTTTTTTACATTTTTTAGGGTTTAAATTTTGAGGAATGACGTTTTAAACAGTGACCAATTTAAAACAATCTCAGTCTTAGAGCTGTTGAGTTTTAACAGATTGGAGGTGAATCAGGATTTCAGCTCAGAGAGACATGAAGAAAGAGAAGGAGGAACCAGTGAAGCAGAGGAGTTGGTGGAGATGTAGAGCTGGGTGTCATCAGCATAGCAGTGAAATGTAATACTGTATTTCCTAAAAATATTACAGGGCAGAAAAATGTAAATGAGAAGTAGCAGAGGCCCAAGTACAGACCCCTGGGGGACATTAGACGTGACAGTAGAACATTTACAAACGTTATAACTTTTTCATAAACAAATATTTAAATGTGAGCCTTGCCAGAGATTGTGCAAATGCTCCCACATGTAAAAAAAAAAAAGTAAAAAATAACTGTTAGGGTTTAAAGTCCATGGTTCTAGTTAATGTGAAATTACTGACTGAGCACTGCCATCTGAACAGCTTTTATTTCATGAAATGAAATGTTGTTAATGTTTTATCCTTTGCTTTTTATTTCAGAATGGTTTTTATTCTTCTGTAAGCGTGCGTGTGGGTGTGCGTGCGTGCGTGCGTGTGTGTGTGTGTGCGTGTGTGTGTGTGTGCGTGAGTGCGTGTGTTTATTTATTTATTTTTATTTTTTTGAATTTGTTCTGTTGTGGCATCAGTTCTTTTATTTCAATCTTTTGATTTTTGACTACTGTGGTTGTGTTTCAGGAATGTGGACTCTAGTCTCAAAGGTAAAACAGACGTCTGCGCTACGTCTGGCTGCCAGCAGAGGGCACACTGCCTGTGTAGAAGAACTGCTCTTCAGGGAGACCGAGGTGGATGCAGACCCAGGTGGGCGGACCGCTTTACACGACGCCTGTTCTGGAGGACACCACGCATGTGTTCACCTGCTCCTGGACCACGGTGCAGACCCAGACCAGCTTGCGGAGGATGGGAATGCCCCACTGCACCTCTGCAATGGTCCAGAAACCTTTCAGTGAGCATATAAAACACAACTCAGTTTGATGGGTAAATAAATATGAGGAGGTAAAAGAACTGCAATTCCACAGGTGTGCTGAGCTCCTGGTGAGCTTTGGAGCACTGGTGAACGTCGCCCACCGTAGCTCAAGCCTCACTCCTCTTCACGTGGCCTGCAGGAGAGGCTTGGAGGAGCATGTGGAGCTCTACTTGTCCCATGGAGGAGACGTCATGGCTCGCAGCCAGGAAGGGGAAACACCTTTGAATGCAGCCTGTGCTGGCGCCGAAAGGCCTGCGGATGCCGGGCGCTATTTACGAATTGTTCAGATGCTACTTGCTTCTGGAGCGGATGCCCAGACGTCTGGGAGAAAGAAACACACGGCTTTGCACAACGCCTGTGGGAACTGCTGCCCAAGCATAGTGAAGCTGCTCCTGCAGCACGGGGCACGAGCTGATGCAGCAAACTCTGCTGGATACACACCCCTGGACTGCTTGCTGCAGGTGGGGGATTTTTACCAGGGTTTTTAAAAAGTCTTAAAATCACTGTTCTGGGTCTTCAATAGTTTTTCATAGGTCTTATTTTTTTTAGATGTTCATGTAAAGCTCATTTGATATGTGCTCCTAAATGCTAAAGATAAATGTAATATGATGGTTAGGGTTGCCAGAGTTTGAGAAAACACTCAAAAACACTCATGAATGATCACAATCTTAAAAGTCATCGTTAGGGTTGCCAGAGTTTGATAAAATGCTCATGAACACTCATAAATGATCGAAATCTTTAAAATGATGTTTAGGGTTGCCAGAGTTTGATAAAACGCTCATGAACACTCATAAATGATCGAAATCTTTAAAATGATGTTTAGGGTTGCCAGAGTTTGAGAAAATGCTCATGAACACTCATAAATGCATCAAAAACTTAAAAGTGATTATTAGGATTGCCAGATACTGATAAAAGATTGATTTAGCACTCTGAGGGGGAGTGAATTATTTTTACATTTCTTTTTTTAAGATATATTCAATTTAAACTTTCAGCCAATCAGACACCCTCAGGACCCATTTTGGTTACTGCACTTCCATGATGGTGATGATTAATACATGTTTAAAGAAAAGGAAAATTAGATTTTTAGAGGATGCGAGAAATTAAGAAAATGTGAATAAATGTAAAAAATTGACTGTTAGGGTTGCCAGAGATTGAGAAAATGTTGGTAAATGCTAAACTTTATAAAAGACATGGTTAGGGTTGCCAGAGTTTTAGAAAACCTTCAGTAAATGCTAAAAAAGGTGATGTTAGGGTTTCAAACTGTGTATTTAAAGCGTACTGTTTATAAAGCAAACAAAAAAAAATTTTATATGGGTTTTTCATGTTATGATTTAGATCAGATTTTTACAGTCTCAAGAAGTCTTACATTTGAATTTTTGAAGCCTTCAGAAACCCTGACATCTAAACATTTCTTAGTGTAGAATAGTGTGCTTTGTAGGTCTTCCACTGAGGAAATATTCCTCTCATTTCAAAAAAGCTGTAGAGAGAATACTCCTTTGGAAAGGCGAGCCTCATTTTCACCGTTCCTCTCTCTATATTTGTGCAGGTAGTTGAGGATTATCCAGACCATTATCCGGAGCTTGTGGCCCAGGCTCTACTAAACTATGGAGCACAGCGAGCCTCTCCTCGAGTAAGGCTGCAGTGTTCTGTCTTTTTACTTTAGATGACGCGTACTATTCTTTAGGTTCATAACGGATGTCTCTCTATCTGTTTGTGGGATCCAGATGTTGAAACTCTGTCTGCTCTCTCCTGCTACTCTTGAAGTGATGCTGAATTGTTACGAGGTCATCCCAGCGTGTGAAGAGTGGTTAGAAGATGCACCAGAGGAAGCACTAAAGGTTCGTCGATAGTGTCTCTTTAAAGGAGTACAGAATGACCTGGAGATAACAGATTACTCTAGAAGAGCTCATTTTCACATCAGATGTTCATTTAGTTTTAGTCATAGTCTTTTGAGGAAAACGTTATAGGTATGTTTAGTCGTCTGTTCTCTTTAATCTGAAAATGGCCATTGATTGAGAGAAAATACAGTGGATTTAGTCAAGAAAAAATTATGCTATATGTAATTTGACCAAACTACTGTAAAATATTTGTACACTTTTTTTATGACTGGGCAGACGTGAAATATTTAGCACCAGCTGTTGTTTCTATATGAAAAAGACTGTTCAGAAAATGTCCTTAAATGTGTTACTAAACATTTAGGATTTTTCTATTGAGCTAGCATTTTCAGTTTATATTGATTTATTTAAAAAAAAACGATTGAAAATTTTTTAGCTGGACAAATTGCAATTGAATGTTTTACAGTGTAGCACCCCTCAGAGGTGTCATATAATAAATGCAAACGAGATGTTACTGAATTTTTTTTAATTTTATTACTTAATTTTCGTCATTAATTTCAACTTCTCTACATACTTTGTACATCTCTACATCTGCTTCTCTGATAATATTGTAACAGCGCCAAAAAGATCGCAGTGTTATATTATTAATATATTGCTTTAAATCAACGAAATATTTGTCTCAAGCAGTGATGTTCCTGATGTGACAGTATATAGGTGCTACGTATTACAATTTGGAAGTTTTTCCTCATCACTATTGTTAAAAATAAAACATTCTAAACATGTGTTGTTTTTATTTTTGTTGCTATTGCTATTATGTTGGTTTCTTATATTTTAACAGTACTTTAATGTTGCATTTGAATTATTTGTATGACAAATAATTAAAATTAAAAAAAAATTTGGAAAAATTTTACACTTTTCTTTATTTTTAAAATATCCTTTTATAATTTTTTTCTCTCCAATAAGAAAATAGTTATTAATGAAATTGTATCAGCATCTTTGTAAATGATATAACATCAGAATTTAAACATTTCTTTAACAAAGCTGATTTTTTTTCTCCCGTAACAGTATTTTTGGTGCATAATTATAATGATGAACTTGTAATAATCCATCTCTTTTCTGTGTCAGTAATATTAAAACAAAAACATCCTCGCTTATATTTGATTTTAGGACATTTGGTTTTTGTTCAGCATTTTTTGGGCTCAATACAAATGGTAGAACGCAATTAAATTTGATATCAAATTGAGTTTTTTACAATTCACACAGCAGTACTTTGGAGAATTCTTGTAATTAGAAAGGATAATGCATTAATTTCTACCCTGTTTTGACCATCTTCAGTTTAGTTGTGAGGAGTGTTAGGTTCATTTTCTCATTCTCATACATTTACATTTTACATTTACATTTATGCATTTGGCAGACGCTTTTGTCCAAAGCGACTTACAGTACGGGAGAGACAATATGCAATCTGTTACACCGTCAAAGTCTATCTATCTCAGCTTCTCATAATAGAAATTGTATCCACGGATCAATAGAGGAAGAAGAAAAAGGAAGTAGAGGAAGAAGATAAAGACAGAGGAGGAAAAAGAAAGTTTTTTTTAAATAGTAGGTGTTCCCTGAAGAGAAGAGTTTTCAGTTGCTTTTTGAAAGTTGTTAGTGTTGTTGCTTTCCTGACTGGATCAGGAGTTTGTTCCACCAGCCAGGGACAGTGAAAGAGAAGGTTCTGCTGAGAGATCTTCTGCCTTTGTGGGACGGAACCATGAGTCGCTATCCTCTCCTGATGAAAGTGTTTGCTGTGTTGTCAGGAGCATCAAACTTGGATAGATGGCGTCAGGATGATGAGTGGTCAGCTGCGCTCTCTTCAGCACCTCTGCCGCTGTGCCCTCCGCCTCCACCTTGGTCCCCGCTGCCATGTGGCCATTTCCCAGCTTAACATCCCCAGCTCTGTGAAGGGTTATTTGCTGCTGCAAAATGATGGAATACTCAGCTGATCTTGCTGAGTGCTTGCTGTTGTAAATGTTTATGTATAGCTTTAAAAAATTGTGTTCAAGCCCTGTACTGAACTGTAGTAGACTTAAAATTAGTGACTTTTTGACATGATTTCAACAATATATTGTAATTTGACAAGTGTATCTTTTAAGAATAGTTTTGACTGATTTATGCCACTTTTTCCCCCACAGATATTTGCAGCATGCATAAATGAAACATTGCTTAAGAAGAATAAAGCAACAAAGTGTGTAGATTAAAGAAATGCTAGTATTAAATGCATTTTCTCTTTGATCTCCAGGAGATTTAATGTTTTAAAAGATTGCATAACACTCCTTGAGTTAATTTAAGAAAAAATACCTTCAATTAAGTTTTTTTTTTGACTTTTACAATAAAATTACAAAAATATTTTATGGTTTGTTAAACGAATTAATCCGCGGTTAATCACGTGACTTATTTTTCTGATCAGCTGAGTGTTTGCGCATGCGCACGAGGCCGTGCTAGAGTTTATTTACTTCTCTACCCAGTGTTTTGCATTTAAACCGGTTTAGGGATTAAACATCGTCAGCCAGAATGAATTGAAGCCAGGGAAGGTAAATATGATGTATTATGTGTTTAACGTTATACACTTCAGTGCGGGCTTTATCAACGCGAAACTAGGTCGTCAGAAATCGCCGCTAACTTAACGTTGACAGCGCGTTAACGTTACGTTACACGATTAACGTTAGCTGCCGTACCTTTCGCCAAATTAAACCAGTTCATGCTTTTTAACAAACGTGTAATTTCTCTTTTGATATACTTTGTCATGTGTAGGGTGGACCTCTTCTTTGATGTAGGCCCTGTTTGGAACATAACGTGTTTAAAATAACTACATTTTGCTTTCGCGCAAACAGATAACGTTAACGTTAGCACTAATGTTAGCTAACAAAGTTATTCACATATAAAGGACCTTAATGCTAACTAGTGCTGTGTCCATGTTTAATGTTTCATGGTGAATTTCATTTAGTGCTGTATGTCACCTTACAGGGAACACATTTAAGGATATTCTCTTCCTTCATTATTAGTTGAACAGGAACTCTGCCAGAGTTTAGTTTTTAATTTGTGTTTAATTCGTTTAAGCGTTTAGAGTGTCTTTTATTACTGAAAGTATGTATTCGGTGCTGTAATTAAAAACAACAAAGGCATATATGTAAAAATCAAAGGTTGTGGAGCATTCAAAATAAAAATAATAAGTTAATTTTAATCAATTTTTTCGAAAGATGTCATGGTTTAATTAATTTAAGCTTTGAGTGTGTATTTTATTAATGAAAATATATATTTGCTGCTGTAAATAAAAACATCAAAGACATAGCTACAAAAATACTAAATTTGCATCATTCAGAATAATATTTACACATTTTTTTACGGTTGATGTGAATGCATTATTTAAAATTGTGTCAGAGTTGAATTCAATTTACTGTGTTTTAAATTAAAACATATTTTAATAATATTCTAATATAAATAAAGGGGTAATTACTAAAAAGTCTTCTGCGATAACCAGCATTTTTTTTCTTCTGAATGTTGTATTGGTTGTGTTGTATAATTTAATATTGTCAGATTGTTTAATTCATTAAAGGGTTATATTCTTTTTAATTGAGAAATTAAGTTTTGTGCAACCCTAAATATTATTATGAATACAATGTTTGTTAAAGAACGTCACGTGTGACTAATGCTTTAAAAATGCCCCCCTTCTCTCCCATCCATCCCCTTCATTTGGGAGAGACCCACTTTTTCTTCACGCCTGTCCAGCACCTTGATAGACATTCTCACTCTTTTGACTCGTCCAGCTCCAAAATTGCTGCTTTCTGTCATTATTGTCCAAACTAACAAATTCAACATAGATTTTTACTGTTAATAGCACATGTATGTATGTATGTATGTTAGTTTGGGTGGCTGGGGTGCTGGGCTTTGTTTAAAAGTGTCATTTAGTTACAGTCAATTCAACCTTACAATTAACCATCAGAAAACAATTCCCTAATGTTTTGTTTTTGCCCCTCTTAGTTATTTTGTGAGAAACTAAAAATATAGCTCTCAGAATGTTCCCTACAGTTTTTTTTTTTTTTTTTGCAACCATAAATTTTTTTATTACATTACAAAGCATTCCCTGCAGGTGATTTTAAAACCATAAAATAACACTCATAGCATGTTAAATATGACTCATAGCATGTTAAATATGACACATAGTATGATAAAAATATTTTATCATCCAGGTTTACTTGCTACCATTTACTTGATAGAACCTCAAACTCCTGCTCACTTTCTCCAACTTCTATTAAAAAGGTTTTTTTTGAAGCTCATATTTACTACTTCACTTTCGCTTCCCTGATTTTTACTAGAGAGAGAGAGAGAGAGAGAGCGAGAGCGAGAGCGAGAGCGAGAGCGAGAGCGAGAGCGAGAGCGAGAGCGAGAGAGAGAGAGAGAGAGAGAGAGAGAGAGAGAGAGAGAGAGAGAGAGAGAGATTTGCTAGATTTGCGCCCTTTCTGAATTGGTGCTGGGGGCAGCTGCTGCGCGTGCCTCAAATTGTTACCGCATAAAATGCACATATTTGTGTGTATTCGATACAGTTTTCTCAAACTATAACAGAAGTGAGTTGAATTGGTCCAATGTCGAATGTGAAAGTGACCAGTTGGTCAGATATGGAGGATATACGTGGATGTAACCCATCCTGGTGTACACACACAGCAGTGAACAAACACACCGTGACACACACCCGGAGCAGTGGGCAGCCATGTCTGCGGCGCCCGGGGAGCAGTCAGGAAACTGGTGCCTTACTCAAGAGCACCACAACTGTGATTGATGAAACAATTGCCCTCCCATCTTCAACACACACACACACCGCCTTCAACTCGGTGGATCTGGGGATCGAAACTGCGACCTTCATATCAAAAGTCGATCTCTTTATTCACAACTGCTCAAACCACAACAGCTGCAATATCAAACCAACTACTAATAAAGCTTCTAAATGATGTTATTTCACCTTTCATTCACCTTCCAAATCTCTTCCTTATCAAATACTAAATCTCCTTTTTTCATTTCCTACATTGTTTTTTTTGTAGCTCTCTAGGGGCTGGTATGGCGGTGTGTGCTCTGACCATGCTCGACGGGCTCGGGGACGAGGCTGTGGCTGTTGGGGGTGTGTTCGTCCTCTTCCTGGCTGTACTTCTTGCCTGGCTGTCCACACATGTGGCTGACCGCGGAGATCACATTCTGGGGACCATCCTGACCGTGGGTGCCCACGCATCCCTGATTGGCCTGGGGGGCCACGATGGCTATTCCAGTGCCCCATCAAGCTCCGAGGTCAGTGAGCAGCCGGACGAGGAGACTACAGAGGAGGAGAAACATGAGGAGGGGGATATTCGACCCGAGAGCACAGAGGACCTGTCTGGAGACGAACAGCTGGATATCCAAGGTGCGAGGAAGAAGCTGAGTCCTGTCCGAAGCGATGAGGAGGAAGAGAGGAAAGGGGAGGAGCTGGAGGAGGAAGCGGAGGATGTGGCCACCAGTATCACAGTGAGACTGAAGTTTCTGAATGACTCTGAGGAGGTGGCTGTGCTGAGACCGCAGGACACTATCGGACTGCTGAAGAGGTCAGTCAGTTTGCTAGGCTAACGGTTGTTTAAAGGTGCCGCATCATTTTAACCAGGGGTTTCAAACTCGATTCCTGGATGGCCACAACCCTGCATAGTGTTGCTCCAACCTTAACCCAACACACCTGATTTCACTGATTATGCTCCTCTGAGTCTGTTTGAAGCTACTCGTCTCCTAATGCAGGGTTGGAACAAAAACCAGCAGGAATTGACTTTGAGAGCCCTGATGAAAATTCATGCGGAGCTTGTCACACACACATGTTTTCTTTGTAACAGTTTTCTTTTTTTAAATATTTTTTCTCGTCATTGTTGAGCATTTAGCATTTAAGAATTTTATCAAAACTTAAAAAAATAACATGTAGCTTTACCATATTTTAGTCATTTAAAGTGTGGTTGAAAATTATTCGTAGATTATGGTGATTTCAGTCATTTTAGAGATGTTTGTCAGGAAATGTGGGTGAATGAGTTTTCTTCAACGCACATCCCCCTTTGCAACCCCTCTTGTTGAGAGTTGTTGATCGCTATCTCCCACCGAAGCCCCCTTGAATGAACCTGATTGAAGGGCTTCCCAGTCTACTTTCTTATCTTTGGTAATGTTAAATGTGAGCAGAGCCAGAGCAACAGAAGGGTTAGGCTCACCCGAGAGAGAGAGGGCTCGAGAGAGAGGGAGAAGTTGGCAGTTGGCTGAAGATGGCTTTTTCAATAAAACCTGATTTGATTTGACTTGTAAAAGCTGTACCGATTTTATTTTTTTTTTTTACAAACCTAATAATTGTAATTCAACCAAAAAAGTGGCTGTAATAAACAAGTAACCCTGTGCACTTTTAATAACTCCCTATTAATGTTATCATCAAACAGACTTTAGATAAATAAAAGTAAAGCTTTTCTGCCAGCTAAACTCTGACATAAATATGTTTAATCACAAGACTATGTAATTGCAGTTTCAGCAATTTGAACATTGTGGTTAATCATATTGTGATGTAATTGCGAACGCCCTAGTTTTATTAAACAGTTTGTTTTATTCTTAAACCTTAATTTCCGTGTGTCTCTGGTTCAGCAAGTACTTCAGCGGGCGTGAGCAGCAGGTGAAGCTGATCTTTCAGGGACAACTGCTGCAGGACCCACAGCGTACACTGCTGTCGCTCAACATCAGTAACAACAGCGTCCTGCACTGCCACATCTCCCCGGGTCAGGCGCTGGCCCGGCCGGCCCCCGAGGAGCCTCCCGCGCATATCTTGAGCCTCAGCACTGGTGGTTTGCTTGTGCCCGTGTTCGTGCTGCTGCTGGCTGTCGTCTGGTACTTCCGGATCCACTACCGGCAGCTGTTCACTGCCCCCATCTCTCTTCTGGGCATCACCCTCTTCCTCAGCTTCCTCATCTTCAGCATGCTCCGGCGATAAAGGTGAATTCTCAGGCAGCCCTCGAGGCTTCTGGTGCCATGTAGATAACTGGAGTTCTGCTGAGTCATTTCGCCTCATTGAAAGAAAAGGCAAAAAATAGCTTTGAAATGAAGTGTGACTTCAGCCATATATGATTGAAATTTTTATGTAAAGCGAAACTGGTTCAATCTGTGCTTTGCTGCTTAAGTCTTCTAGTTTGAGAACAGCTCATTTCACCTTCATGCACAATTGTTATACTCGGATTAATAATGAAACATTCTCATAAAATCCTTACTTAACTTATTTCTACATGATTTCTTGCTTTGGCAATTAAAGTTTCAAACTTTTGCCATTTGTTTCTCTTAAAGCAGTGAGCGAGGATTGCAATATTTTACAAAAATAGTCCGCATTAATGTCTTTCTGTACAGAGTGCGTGTTTATATATACACAGTTGGTATATTTACTGTAGATAAGCTATGGATATTGAGGAAATTCAAAGTAATTGTAGATCAACTTTTTGTGGGTGAAAAGCAAACTTCTTTGGCCGTGCGTTTTAGCGGAACACTACCTACTAATTTTTTTTGGCTGTAACAGATGCAGACGCTTTAACTGATTTTGTTGCTTTGACTGAGATTGAGAATAAAATTGCTCATCTTTGAAACGAGTGTTTTGTTACTTAATACAAACTGGTTTTCTTCATTGCAAGATGGTTATTTATAAACAATTTAATAGCTGGTAATAACTTATTTTTGATTACGTTGTAGGTGTGTCCGTACCAAAGAAATCCTGAATAGCTACTGTGTTATGCCCATATTCGGGTGAATTATGCTTGTCTGTGGCCATGTCTACATTTGCCAGTTATTTTATTTCATTACCCCCACCTTTATTTTCTTAAGGTGTGGCCACATTGAGGTCAATTATATTCACTGGGGTCCTTGCATTTCTGAACTCTTATTTCTGTGGCTCTTAGCCCAGCTTGAGTGAAATAGATGTAATGTCGCTCCTTGTTGTTTGATGGTGCCAGGGAGCAACGACAAGTCTCGGACTCCCTCACATGTCAACAAAGCAACTACATTCATGGAGCTCTTTTCGCTTTTACCATAATCTGCATGACCTGTCCTCAGACATTATTTAAAATTAAAAACTAAACGTTGCTCATGCACGGAGAAGATTTGTGTCGAATTTGACCTTACTTTTACTGTGTTTACAAAAAAATTGCTTCCACACGAGAACGGTTAAAAAAAAAACTCAGTTTACATGATGACAAACTCCTCCAACCTGTAAGAAAAATAAATGTGGTTTCATCGTCTACACGACAAGAAATCTGTTGCATTTACAAAAAACAAAAAGTCTTTGGCCGGCATTTTCAAAAATAACTGGTTACAGTGAAATTTTGCACCGGATACGTGTGGATAAACACTGTAACAGCGGTAAAAAAAAAAACATGGTTACAAAATAATGGGGTACTTACTTTCCACCTTTACAAGTGTTTGTGTCTCGATGTGTTCATGCATCTGGTAAACTAACCATGCAGCAGCAGCTCAAGCGCACACCGTAATAAAGTCTAGTGCCATCTGGTGGGGATGAAAGGATGGTTCAAATGTGTCTTTGTCAGGAAAGTTTTATCGCTGGTTAAAATTTTGAATGAATGCACAGACTGTCCAAAATATATTATATTTCATAGGTTTATTGACTGGTTTTGGGAAACTCTAGAAACAGGCTGGTTTTTTGTTTAAATTGTGGACAATTGCAGTTAAAAACAATCAGACAATACTTTTCACAGTGGTTCTATAGCTAAAGATAAACTAGTATCTTTAAACAAAATTTAAATTCTCATTATATAAATAGGCGATTGAAAAGAATCCCCATATGTAATAAATCTGTGTAATTATAATTTTACAATCATTTGTTCAATTTCCAAGTTGTACATATACATCATATAAAATGAAAGTTTGTTTTGATTTCAGGATTATATTTGTATCCCAAATAAATTCAGCAGGGCAGCAATTGTTTTGAATGTGCTGTTTACCATCAACTTCACTCACACACACACACCACATGTTCTCCAATAAAATTATTTTATAAAAATAATTTAAAAAGTGTCTCTCAATAATAAACATCACCCTCTGTAACATCACCCATCATAATTTATTGGACAATATTTAACATTGTTAGGTTTTTTTAAGTAACTTTTTTTACATAAAATTTGTTATAGACAATGTTTTTTTTTTAATACCGCACACACGTCAGTGTAGTAAAAAAAAAAAAAAAAAAAATATATATATATATATATACATATATATAATGCAAGCAATTTGCCCCTCTTCCGTGGAGTTCCCAGAATCCTTCAGGTCTACGCAGTGCGATCCACTGGAGTGGAAATCCTCCTTAATTCTTCCATATACGGTGCTGGGTCTGTCACTACCTCACCGACCACCAGGTGCAGCAGGTCCTCTACATAATCTGTGCAAGAGAAAAAAAAATGTATTTTTTATTTTAAATACATTGCTGGGTAGTGTAAAAAAAAAGTCAAATACATTCTTGTCATCTACCTTTAGAACGTTTTTCAGGAAAGCAGAAATGTATCGACTCATTTCAAATAAGCATTAGCTACAAATAAGTTTTCCCCTAAATTTGATATAGCTCACAATTGGCTATATCAAATTTAGGGGAAAACTTTGTAGCTAATGCTTATTTGAAATGAGTCAACTTTTTTTATGTATGTGGAACGGGAGAAAAGCTATATAGTTACATAAAAAAGGTACCAATCCAAACAAAAAAGGCTCAAATTCAGTCATAACTCATCAAGGATAGAACAGTATCAGAGTACCTGCACGTTTCTGACTCAAATCTTAAATTTAAGACGCAGGTCCATCTAACTTGGAATTTAAGTAATTTATGGTGGAATCCTAAAAGCTGATTTGTAAAAAAAGTAATTTTTTTACATAAGTTTTAAAGACAATTGTTCGCTTCTATAGGGTTTGAAACTTAAGCCTTCACAGAGCTTAAAAAGTGAGCTTGTTTTTTTTTTGTTTTTAAAAAAAAAAACGAAAAAAAAAACGAACAATTAAATTGTGTATTTGAGTATGATATTCTGGTCTAGACCCAACAAAGCCAACAGTTTATTCATTTTAGCTTCTAGAAGTTCTGCTAATGTGTACGAGTAAGTTCATATAGAGTTAATATCTCTAAGTTCGGAATTTTAAAAGAATTACCTCCTTCACTTCATTTGAATATCTCAAAAGTAATTTAAATCGATGTAACCCTGTACTTGTATTCCTCCACCTGTGTTTTAGATTCTTCTCTCACCAGGGAGACATAAAAAAGTAGGTATAACTGTTGATACTCCTAGAGTACAAAAAAAAAAACAGAATGGCGCTGGTGCACATACTACCCTCTGGAACAGAGGATACAAAAAAAAATAAAAATAAAATAAATTGTGTACTTTAGATTGGTTACATCAGGAGCAAGTATATTAGGTCCTTATTTTGACTGAAAATAAATCTGTGACAACTATATTAGCCCCTATTTTCTTCTACTCTGACCAAAATTAAAAGGATTTGCTTAAAGATACCCTTTACTTGATGTCACAAAGAAAATCCTCCCATTTGCGAGAAATATATTCATCTTTTAGTAAGCCAAAAAAACTTTTAGCTTGAGCCATCTAAAAACACATTTTCTTTTCACAGTTTATCAACAAGGTTCTGCTACTGTGTTCCACCCGTTGCTGCATCAAGTCTATAAAATAATCATTCAAATGTACGTTGAAATAAGGAAAAACAAAACTACTGGGGGAGGAGCTTCCAGTAGGTTTTTTTTTGAGGCATCATTGCGGAGTCAAGACAAAGTCTGTAATTTGTGTTATAGCAGAAAAAAACTGAGGATATACCAGCTATTTACTAACTACAGCCTTCTATTTTTCCAGCAGAGTTCTTATATCTCTGATTGGCTAGTGGGCGGTGCTATGACCATTGATTCGATTTGAGCTCCCTGAAAAGAAAATAATGAAGTGAACCATGAACCCTAGAGTCATGATTTTGATGAGGGAACAATACTAAAACATGGAAGAAATGTCTGAAAAGTTAAGATTAAATGACATGGCACCTTTAACAAGCAACACTTCAGTTTGTGAACCACATAGATTTGTATGCGTTCGTTTTCAATGGCTTTTGTTGCAAGCCATTTTTGTGATCAGCTTAATAAAATGGTTTACTCACTAAAGCTGGGTTCCCTTTTCGCTGCATTCCCAGTGACCCGTCCTTTCTTGTTCTTCATTAACTTGTCGTTGCTCAGTGGCTCATCTGCTGTTGTCGAGGCTTGTGTGTGTGCAGCATTCTCGTTGAAGTGCAAGACTGCCAGATAAAGCCTTTAAAAAAATAATTAAATCGCATGGTGAAATTACATATACATACAAATTATATGAAGTACATATACAGACGTTTCTTTCCAAATGATTACTAGAGTTACCTGCATAGCCTTCCGATGTAAGAGAACACTGCATTCTTTGGCACAAATTGAAGAATCACACGATGAAATGCCTGCAGAGGCGACGCCTGACGGTGAGGACTCAACTTCTCCATGACCTTCAGAATCCTCTTGTTTGTAAACAACTTCTCCAGGCGATAGAAAGCAGGTGTTCCTATTAGAAAACGTCATTACTTTCAAAACGATAAATAAAGTACTCCAATCAATTTCAACTTCGAGCAAGTGTACCAGCTGCGAATCGTTGGCTTGGTTTCTTCGAATGGTGTACAGGATCCAAACTGGCATCCTCACGTATGGGAAGCTCTTGGTTCAGTAGTAGTTTCCATGTGGCCACACGCTCTTGAGGTGAGGAGGAGGAAGCTGCAGTCCGGTGCAAGTGATTTCTCACTCTGGACAACCAATTCTGAAGCTCCTCACAGTCTTCGAGCGGGAAAATCTTCAGCAATTTCTTGGACAGTCCTAGTAACACAAACAGAATGCAAGTCAAACAATTTTTGAGATATTAAACATGTATACAATTGTGCCTGTCTTAACTGTAATCAAAATCTATTTTCAAAATGAAAAATATTTATTTAATGCTTTTTGGGGTCAGATTTGAGGTGATTTTTGCCCTTCCTGGATTGAAAGAAAGTGTCGAATAAGATGATCTAGCAGTAGTTTCCTCAAAAGACTTTAAAGCATAGGCTGTATTTAACATGGACGAAGCATTCAAGATGTTTATTATGATGAGTAAAACAAGATAAAAATGGGCGTGGTGAATCATCACAAGTGCATCACTTCCCGGCAACCAAATATGGGCCCAGAGAGGAAGGTCATAGGTGTGACACAAATAAAATGTAAACATTCAGCCAAATTTAAAAATAAGAACTGCCAGGTACATGCCAGTTAGCCCTTTAGCAAAGTCAGTGATGAATTACATTAGTTCATACCTTTTTCCAGATGCTTCACATCATAATAGTGCGTGATGTTTGCCTCTTCGAGAAATTTCTCGACTCGAGTCTGCGGTTCCGTGATGATGCTGTCGAAGGCCACGCCACGCACCCTCAGGAATTCTAGGCTCCTCCTCAGACCTTCTTTTCCCATGTTTTTGCTACCTTGAACCTCGTTACTCTGACAATAAGAAGGGGAATTTATGATAATGAACACTAAGTATATTTGCTGCTGTCTGGATTCAAAAACTTACCTGAACTAGCTGCAGGTCAATGATGGTGTTGGTCTTCAGAGCCATCACAGAGCAGGTCCCAAACGCCGCAGAATGACCTGAAACACAATAACAAGCATAGTTTTTTTTATTGTGTGTTTGTAAGTCGGTTTTTATTCACATTACTGATAAAGTGAAGCATTAATTACCCGAAGAGTCAGTCTTCATGTCCCCTCTTAGGACCAGGCTCTGTTCGTCACGGAGCTGCTGCAGAATCCCATCCTGCACAGTCTTCCAGGTATATATGATTGCCGGCTCTATGAACCTCTGCACATAACTGTGATAGGTTTCATAGCTGACCATTTGTGTTCGCAGAAACTCAAATACCTAAGAAAAGGGAAAAAGTGTTGTGTCTAAGGACAGAGCAGAGCAGGGTCACGTGACTCCACATGGTAGCGTTTTTAAAGGGAAAGTAATCAAATCAATCAATCTGGAAAATTGTGACAAAGATCACAGTTTTGTATTTGGCCAACCCAAAATGCAACATCCTAAAACATTAATGTTCTTTTAATTCAAACAGTATACGATCAAACTAAATATTACAGATCTGGTAGGCCCCGTCCTGGGTTACCTACCCTGGTTATTAAAAAAAAAAAATTCTTAACCAGTTTACGGAAAAAATCACATCCACATAAAAACAAAAACTGCATCCATACGAAACCGGATACAACAATCAACTGTTGCAGTGACTAAATCTACCCAGCAGAGGGTAGCAGACTCCTCACCTATTGAAGTTAGATTAACCAATCAGAAGCTTCTTGCAGCTCCGAGCTGAGACTCTTCAGAGTTCAACGCTTCCTATTAATGGCTGGGAAATACAGCTCACTCAAAGATAAGGATAACATCTTTTAGAAACAAAATTTCTCTTGTTAGTCTTTACTCTCAAAACTTTCTCGTTAATCTGAGGCACAAACGGTTCTTTTTCAAAACTGGTGCTTTTTGCGTTTGTACATGGTGAACACGTCTGTAGGCGGACGTGTCTCCATTAACCATAAGGAGCTCTGAGCAGAATTTGCTCAGTTATCACGTCCACATGGAAACGAATCAGTAGCGTTTCCAAAAAAAAAATCACTTTGGTCAGCGTTTTCAAATGCACTCGGTTACAGTGAAAAGGCTGCGTTAAAAAATAACCACATACATGTGGACAGGGCCTCATAATGTACCTTTGCAAGTTGGTAAAAAGAGGCACCAGTGGCATAAAGTGCAACAGACAGCTGGAGGTTTCCAAGAGGAGTTCCTTCAGGGATTGGCTGGCTATTCCAAATCCTGTAGAACGCACAGCTTGAGCACTGCTGTTCCACTGAGAGGAACAGGCCCACGCTTATCTTGCGAACATTTGAGACTCGCCGGCAAACAGGGCACCGCCGAAAGAGCTGCAACAGCAGGCTTTCATACACAATGTATGTCGCCATCCTATGTGAAGGCTTCATTCTAGAAAAACACCATACACAAATTTAGAGTCATAATTATAGTACTAGGAGTGACGCAATCAAATACAAACTTACATCACATCTTGTGGCTCTGTTAACCTTGAGACCAAGTCCGCTGGGGGTTTTGTGAAACCCCGAACCTCTGGAACAATCATGGCTGAGGTTCCTTCACAGAGGTTCTCTTCCTCCAGCTCCAAACGAGGTCGCTTAGCAGGCGATTGTACACAACAATCACATTTTGTTGAGGTTTGTGTGCCTGGGTTTATAAGAAAAGACATTTTGTTTGACTGACAAGGAACTCACAGAGAGATTAACTGCTTCTCTGCACATTAGAATACAAACCTGAGCTACTGGGGACTGGACCTAAAGTTTTTAGAGACAGCTGGGTAGCAACCGTGCGGGGCACGAACTCTGTCTGGCAGGCAACATCATTAAAATTTGGTATATACACCTTTCCCTCATTTTCTGATGTGCTTTCCTGAAAAAAAAAAGTGTTATATAGACAAGTTAAAAGAACACGTATATAATGAGATCTCTCTCCAAACTATTTTTGAATAAAAGAGAGCATGGTTAATCCCTCTAGCAGTAGATATCAGCAAGAAGACTTCTGAGTGAAGCTGAAGAAGTACTCTTTGAAGTGCACATTCGCAAAGACGACGAAATCTGAGCGGTGGGCATTTTGATTCTTCTTAAACAGTTTAGCCATTTCCCACATAGGTTTGGAGCTTTGGGCATGTATTAAAAAAAATGTGCCGGTTTGGATTTACATCCAAAAACAGTTCAACCAGGCATAATTAAAGGTACAACAGGCTAACGTTAGACTAGTGAATACTAGTTTTATATTAAGGGATGAATAATGTCCCACTTCACAGGCATGGAGTGTGTAAGTTTTCGGAAAGCTTATAAACTTTGCTTTTCTATCCATCTTCAAAAACTTCTCATTTAGAAAGGTGTTTCTCAAAGACTATGATATTGAACACTGACATTATATCGCTGAATTCTAACATTGATAGATAAAATTACACTTGACGTGACCCAGAATTAAGAGAAACACCTTTTTTAGAAGACCTTTAAACCATAGACCCATATAACATGGACGTAGCATGTGCAATCTTTATATGAACGGGAGAGCAGTAAAAAATGGGTGCAGCCAGCCTTCGCCAGCATGGAACTGCATCACTTACCAGTACCCATAAATGGGTCCCGAGGGGCGGGATATGGGCGTAGCAAAGCTATCTGATTGGCTGAATATTTACATTTTATATATCCTAAACAATTAAATAAAAAAAATAATGTTAACATTCATTTCTAGCTGCGTCCCAAACAGAGGCAGCGTTTTCAGGCAACGAAAACACATTTTTTTGAAAGCGCTTTCCGAAATGGATACATTTTCATTTTTGTGTTCTAAAACGATTACGCAATTTTGGTCACGTGTCATGTGATCAGTTCAGCCATGATGGACGATGTTGAAAGCCGACTGTTTTTGATGCTCTCTGTTTTGACGGCATTGTTAAAAATTAATGTAAGTTTATACATGCAACAAATTTTCTCTTTTTTTCAAAGGACACTGACTGTTCATTCAGAGCTGCTTTTCAGCGGCGGAATTCAAAGACATTTGTGTTTCAGATCGTACACGAAGCGTACAGGAGAAAGTACATGAGTACAACCATTGACTGTATGAATACAACTCTTCCATGCCCTCTTTTCCTTCGCTAGTCCACGCATGCACAGGTCAGGCTAGCAGCGAGCTTTTGGAAAACGATAGTGTGGACCTGAAGAGTTTTCAAGCCAGTACTCCGTTTTCGAATTTATCCGGATTAGTGTAGACATTGCCTAAAGTAGACTCTTTTAAGAAGACAGTGTTTGAACTTTGTAGTGTACACGACGAGAGCGTGCACGGTCTAGGAAGTAGTGATGTGTTGTTCATGAATGATTCGTTCTTTTTGAACGATTCTTTAATGTGACTCTGTAGGAACGAATTGTGCAGGAGAGGGATTCGTTCAGTGGCGCTTGCGCAACATTCTTGTGGTTTTCCGATTGTAACACACGCTCATCATTAATGACAAAATAAGGAAAGGACTCGAAAAATATCTAATCTGTTTCCGGCTCAAACTGCATTGGTTAACATTACGGAGCAGTCACAAGCCGGAAACCTAAAAGATTAGTTCTCTTTGTTCGAGTCCTCGGGGTCCTTTCGTTCTTTTCTGTTTCCGGCTCATACTGCATTTAGTTAATAATAGAGAGCGTCACGTGACAGAAGAACTAAAGGACCCGGAGAACTCTGGGAAAAGAATGAATCTTTTAGGTTTCCAGCTCATATTGTGTTAGTGAATATTAGGGAGTGGTCACGTGAGACAAAAGGACCCGGGCCGGACTGCACTTGTTAACATCAGAGAGAGGTAATGTGTCGAACAAACGAGACTTAAACCTAAAGACAGATCACAGCTTAGGTGAATCAGACTAAAAGACCCAAGTAGACTTAAGTAAAAAAATTGTTTTTATTATTTGTAGTGTGATTTGCGTTTGTGTGTATAATAAATGTGTTAGGGAAGAAACACACAACATTTTATTGGTATGTTACTTAAATGAATAAAATGAACAAAATGACTCGAAAAAAAGATTAGTTAATTTTGCTGAATAGGACTCAAAGATCCAAGTTGGTAAAATGATCCAAACTTCCCATCACTACTAGGAAGCACTAAAACATCACGTGCCGGAAGTAGTTGTGAGCGGTCGCTATGCACTACATGTGTGAGCACTTAACTCCTTCTTTCCCATTCCTTCATTTAAAAAATGTTCTAATAATAAATATAACTCTCTCTATATTGGTATTACTTATGTCTATACTTCTTCTTTACAACTGAGTCGCATTACAGGGTTAGGGTTAAGGTAAGCTCTTGAGAAACTTTCAGATTTTTCCGTTTCAAATCTTTAGTTCAGTGCAAATTAAGTTATAAAAAAACGAGGGTTGTCCAAATAAACTTTGTAATGTTATTGACAGAATTTTAAAAATGCTCCTCAATGATGGAGTAATATTACACCCTTAAATATATATCACTTGCAAACTTGTGTTTTTAATCACGTCAAAAACTTTTAGATTAAAGGTTCAAATTTTGATCTTCGTAATTGCTTAAGGAGCTTTGAGTTTTTAGAGAGTTACTCTGTTCAAAAACAATGTTTGAAAAATATTTAATTGATGGATATTATGATTTCGGTGCTGATTTAAATGATAAATAGTGAATAATGCAGAGATAAGGCAAGATATTGACAAGAGGAAGCAGAGTTTGTAGCTAAAGTGAGTGAATCATTGTCCGGAAAGCATATTTTTTTTATTGGCCAATCATTTAGAGTTAAATTACTCAGCTGCCAGTCACCAGTCTGTGTTTGTGACAAAACGAACTGAACCTTTTCAGCTACTCTAGAAACGAGAACACTAAATGTTCACTAACACTGTGCCCTAATAGGGACCTAAACCCCTCCTTGCTTGGAAGCAGGTAGGTAGGTTTCCAACAGCCCTCTATGCAGCTGTCCCACTCTGTATCTCACCCGCTCTAGAACACAAGAACACTGTAACCATCCAAAAGTTATACTGAAATAATGAAGATAACCAAAGCAAAGTTAAATGCAGTAAAGCTCACAGAAACACACAGAGGACAAGTTCCACACTGCAAGGGTTTGAAATAGTTTGATTTAAAAAAATAATGTTGTATCAATGAAAATAAAACTGGTAACTTACAAGCAGGGGAGACTTTCCCTTTAAGGAAGCTTTAGGGATGCTCAGCCTCTAAAGAAAATACAAATATAATTTGTTAAACCTGTGATGAATGTAGCTTTTGAAATACATTTGTAACAGAAGCAATGTTTGCACTATTGCATGATCTCGACAGATTCTGGAGCACAGCGACCTGAGGAAATTTTAGAAGTTCCAATTTGTTTGATGAATATCTCAAGTTAAGTTCTTCATTTTGAAGCAATTAAGGGTAGATGTCTTCAATGACAGTTAAATCAGAATCAGAACCAGCTTTATTGCCGCTTGTGTGTGTATGTGGAAAGAAATTTCCTGTTGCACGTCAGTGCAAACATCATAAGTACAGTAAAGTGCAACACAACTAACAAGAAATTAACATAAGGCTTTGAGGCAATTTCAAGGATTGATGAAATTTAAACAGTTGAACAATAAAGTGTAGTGTGTTTAAGTGCAAAATGCTTCAAACGTAAAGCATTTGCTTCAAATGTAAGTGATGAACATAATGTAAGAGAAACGATTTAAATGTAAGTAATCTATTATCTCAAAAGCAAAAAAAAATTAGGATTATTTTTTAAGAAAGTGTAATGCGCACACACACACACACACACACACACAATGAATAAACACTTGATTTTGGCGCCTTTAGATTTGGCCGCCATGTATTACAAAAATGCATTCTGAAATTATATTATTATATATAACAATGTTTCACATATATTTGGATATATTTCTCATATATGTGGAAATATTTCTATTCTGAATACTAATTAGTTGAATATATGGGCTGGTTTTACCTCGAGTCTGGGCTGGAAACTGCCGCTCAGATCTGGACTCGCAACCCTGGACTCGCAGTGAAAGACTGTGAAATGTTTAGAGGATCTAAGACGTCTTCAGTTAGCATTATTTTGCAATTTTTACGACAGTTAGAAGCATTGTTAAACAAAACACACGTACTTTTTCTGGGGAGGAGGTTGGATAACGAACAGTAGGTACGGCTCCGGGTTTCAGTCTCAACTTATTAGCAAAACCAGCCGTGTACTGAGCAGCGTTTGTAAGGCAGTCCGGGGTGAAATGGTATGAGCAAGCATACACACGTTTAGGGAGGAGTTCCGGTGGATTTCCCAGGTAAATAAAAGCTACCCACTGTGTCCTTATCGGCTCAGTTGCTGCGAGTATATGAGCACACCTGTGCTTCTTTTTACACCCATAAACATCGCAGATCTTCAAAGACATGGCTGCATGAGGGAAAGTGGCGAAACAACCATTGACAGCTTCTTTTTTTCTTCTTTTGATGTTTTTATGTAGATCGTATCCTTGTTTGTGGTGCATTACCGCCACCTGCTGGATTTGTTGCTTTACGCTCGATAAAGACGAAGGAAGCTTCCATATCGCATACGAAGCTTATTTATTTGTTTAATTACCAATATCTGCTATATTTTGAATCCGATTTTGATATTTAAAAAAAAGACAAGAATCATTTTAAAAGAGGTTTCATTACTCAACATACTTTCTTTTCCGACAGGGTAAAGTTTGAATTGTCCTATTTATTTTATCATTGTTTTCGAATTGTTTATTAAATGCTGTACACTGCATTTAAAAATGTTCCATTTTGGTTGCATCTGCTACATTTTCCCTTGAGGTGGTTCTCTATTTTATATTGTGTGCAATTTAATCATGATAATATTTCAAAGACTAATATACATTATATTTTAAAGTTTCGTTCGTTCAAAACCGCGCCTTTGCATGAGTCATTCTTCTCTGATAGGTAGTTTCGACACCAAGTCTGCTGTGATTGGATATTGCCGGTTCGGCTAACATTATATTAGCAGTTTCGTGTGTAATATCGTGAGGTATCTGTAATGGAGAGAAACAGTATGTATAGTTCTGCATTTATTTGAGCCAACCAAAACAGTGCAAAGACTGCCCTCCTGGGATGCCAAAAACAACAACTGTCTTAGCCATTTACACACTGGCTTTTATGCTGCTGTTAACACCTACTTCCCGCATACCACTGACACCTGGTGGACACATCTATAAATATACTACATCGTGTATATCATAATTCGTGGATATTTGTCAACAAAAACTCAGAATTTCAATGGCATAGAACAGGCTTGTGTGTGTAAGAGGACACCAGAGAGTATCCTTCTACGGTTTTATAGCAGCACAGCGCTAACACTGCAGTAACTGGTAGCTGTTCACATGTGAATCTTTACTCACGAGCTGGTGTTGTGATGATGAAGAAGCTGGTGCATATACACTTGGAACAGCACCCTCCTTTAAAAATAGCCGATTCGCAAAGCCGGCATTAAAAGCACCCAGATTGGAGAAGCATTCATCGGTAAAATGGTGCGAACACAGCAAAAGTTTTGCGTTGTACTGATCAGGAATGGACTTAAAAATAAATCTCAGCCACTGCTTCCTCATATCCTCCTCTCTTGGCAGAGAAAACAAAGCTGCAAAAGCATCACAAAAGAAAATACAGTTTCTAGGCATTATGTGACAAAAACAGGAAGCGCTGAAATGTTTAGGGGAGGAGTTTCGCTTTAGGAGTAACCAGGCCTGCGTCCCAATCCGAACACTTACACTGCTCCCTTAAAGTTTATGCTCATTTTCAGAAAAGTGTACATAATATTTAGTGTGTAAGTTGAGAGTGTGGCGGAAGTAGCTCTCTAGATAGATATTATTATAGATGTTATTTATTTCTGTGCTTCTTTTTAAAAATTGAGTCGTGTTACAGAAAAGCTCGTATGTTAAGGTCCAAGAGAAATCTCATTCCGCCCGGTCGCAGTGGTGTGTGGGTAGTATCAGCCGGATAAGCGTCCATCGTTCTGCACTTTAGAATCAAACCGAATCCGTGCACCTCTCGGGTGTACAGTACATTTTGCAACACACTAATTCTCATTTCGCGCCCATAAAAGTGTGGAGAGTGCTCCAATTGGGACGCATGAAATTCTTGGTTAGCTACATAATAGAAATTGACTGGACTTGTAACATGCGCGACGTTTAGTTTGATCAGTGAAACAAGATAAAAATGGGCGTAGCCAACCATCGCCTTCGTGGAAGTGCGTCCCTTTCGGTAACCAAATATGGGTCCAAAGAGGCGGGACATAGGAGTAGCACAGATGTCTGATTGGCTGAATGTTTACAGTTTATATATCTTAAACAAACAAATGTAAAACATAATTCATCCTCCATGAAGATCAATACTATAGATCTAAATAAATAAATAAATAAATAAACAAAAAACAGGGTAAAGTGTAAAACAATATAAACATGTTTTTTTCAGCCCCAAAGCTGGGCATTTTTAACATTGGAGTGAATGAGTATTTGCTCATTTCTGACCCCAATCCTCCCCGTGGCCAGTAGAGGTACTACAGTTCATTCACTTCTTCTTGCACTGGAACAGAGGGAGCAATTTTAACATCTATGTTAAACTTGAGAACTTCACAGCTGAATTAATTTCATTAATAACATTTACACACTTTGTCGGTATCTTCATACCTCATGGTGATTGGTTACAATTTGTTAGGGACTATGACATATCTCATATCA
Source organism: Danionella dracula (assembly GCA_900490495.1). NCBI lineage: Eukaryota > Metazoa > Chordata > Actinopteri > Cypriniformes > Danionidae > Danionella > Danionella dracula. Next base: position 8,554,370 of record UELW01000322.1, read on the forward strand.
TTGTAAAACAACAATCACGGAGAGCAGAAAAATCAAGGAGCACACTGAAACAATGATCCACAGAACATTTATCTACCATGCAGATGCTACTATTCATTCAAAAGAACCATCCCGTGCAAAACACCAAAAACAAAGGAATAGCAATATACATTTCAACCTACAGTTTACAGGAAACTTCCATTGTAAGTGCCTTGTTGATTATTATTTACATTTGTCATAAATATATTTATCCCTCACACTTCAAGGTGACATTTAACAACTTTAAGTGCTTTCACCAAAGACTCCTGAAACAATTCACCTTTTCAAAGTGATCTGTACAATGCAAACATCATGATTGTAAAAAAAAAAAAAAAAAAACTAAATAATTCATTCATAGCAAATCAAATAAATAAAAATACATCGAAGCGGTATCAAAATACATGAATATTAAAACTCTAAAAGCAAATTATATAGTCTGCGAAGACTTGTCAAAGCAAATAAAGCAAATTATTCATCTTCATGGTGAGACGATTGAGATTAGCGTCACTTAAACGCAGCGCAGACTAACAGATTGCACTCATTTCATCAAGTCATTGTGAAGAGGACCCTAGAACCTACAGGAAACAGACGAGTCATCTCAAACTCTCACATTTAACACTCTAGACAGAGATTTCTCATAAAAACACCCTGTAACACTCAAACAATTAGCTGCACGCTGAAATACAACAAAAGAGCATCTATTCTCACAGACAACGTATCCACAGAGGTCACTTCTTGACATGACGTGAACCAAAAGCAATGTCTGATGTCAAGCGCTTCAGTTGAGCTCATCGTAGATGCTGACGGCTGAAGACACCGGCAGCTTTGGTCTTTTTTTCCGACTGGCAGAGGGGTTCAGTGCATTCTGGGAGCTGTTGGCACTGCTCCCGCTGCCAGATAACCTCTCTCTGTCTCCCCTCTCTCTCTCCTGAACCTTCTCCCACTCGGCTGCTGCTCCAGCCGGGGTGAGAGACAGGGTACTGGGCTTCTTCTTCTTCTTCTTGGGGTTCTTGGATTCAGAGTTGTTAGTGCCTGCGATGAAGATGCACTCGTGAAAAAGAGATCAACAAGTGAGCGGATTGTTTGAAACACATTACTCTGAACTGACTGGCTTTGGAAGATGCGGAGTCTGAAGGAGAAATGTCGGAGGAAGCTTCCCACTGTAGGCGAGACATAACGAGCTGCCCGTCAGAGGCATCATAGCCGTCGCTCTCTAGGAGAGGATCAGGGTCGGGGAGAGTGGAGCTGTCAGGAAGGAGAAACAGCAGTAGATCGTGTGTTCACATTTATCCTCAAGCCATAGACTTACCAACCATTTAGAGGTTTACGTGTGACCCGACAGTTTTATCCATCAACCAATAAAGATGTACCTTTATTAATGTACATTCATTAAAGAGCCAGTATTATTAGTTATAATATGTAATTCTTCTCATAATAATACAACCTTAAAGTAGATGCTCATTTTATATTATATTTATTGTTTTATATTTATTTCTATGCATCTTCTTTGAAAAAAGAATCGTATTATAAGGATTGGTCACTTGTTTGGGTCCAAGAGGAATCTCTTTCCGCCTGAGCAGAAAATTGAGTGTAATATCAGCCGATTGAGAGACCATCGATGTGTGTTTGAAGATTCAGTGTCAGTGTTATTTTCAATAATATGTTGTTCACATTTGTATAATTGTATGGAAAATGTAATTCTTTAACTTATAAAGTCTCTATTTTTAATTAAAATGGCATTCAATATTCTCATTTTCTAGGCTTATTCTTAGATTTTCATTCTGCAAACTTCGTAACCACTCCCCAGTTAATCACCTAATGGTTAGTGATTTGCATATTAATGACGTGTATGCAACGTTACAGTCTGACAGTCAACGTAGATTGATATTAGATGGATTACTTACGAGCAAATTCAACACTGAGGGTTGCCATCTTGAATAACTCAATTCCAAGTTTCGTGCAGCTCATCTTTCACTCTGTTTGACTCGTGTACGTTTGTTTCCGTATATCAAGAGAGAATGCTTTACTTTGTGGGGGGAGGGAAGCCGACCCTTTCATGTCTGGCTGTGATGTTCCCAAAAAAAAATTTTTTTTTTAACGTGTTTTAGTTACGCTATTTTAATGTCATTGTAACATCCCAACAACATTTTTTGGGTTAAATTTTTTGATTCAATCTACTCATATACATCACTAAAAAAACCACTAAAAACTTGGCATGACCCCTTTAAGAAACTGGAAAAAGTCGCTTTTTATACACATTTTTAATTTACACTATTGTTTGAGGCACACTAATTCTAATTTCACATCCCTAAAAATATAGTTATGTGTGCTGATTGTAACCCATGCCCTAACTGTACAATGGAGTATTCAAAGCTATTTTTATAACATTTGTTGGATCACAAATAAAGACATAATAATTAAAATATTTTATATATTTTTAAATAATATATTTTCATTGATTTGGCTTGCACCGACTCAAACTTGCTTGTTTGTGTTCTAAATGCTATATTGCTAACAAAACCCAGACCTTTATATCTAGACCAGAGATATATATATAGCTTACTTTAAATATTTTTAAACAATAAGTGACCTTTCCTTTCTGTCGCTCTCATGAAATGTCACATTTTGAAGGATCAAAGTTCACTTCAGCTGAACGTACTGTTGGAGAAAAGTGTCAAATCCTCTTAAATAGGCAAATGTTGGCCTTCAATTTCATGTCTGTTTGAAAGGAAGCTGTTGGCCCTAAACTGCCGATGATGACCACCACACACTATTCTCTCTTGGTGGTGGAGTTTTGACCCTTTTGATTAAAAAAACATCGACAAACAATCCCAAGCGTGATGGATAAGAGGTATGGAAAGAGAAGGAGAGGAAAGCAGAAGGGAAAGTTAAGGTCAGGGCTGGGAGAAGGGGTGGCACTCACGCGGACGGCCCAAGGAGGAAGACCCTGACTGTCCTCCTCTGTTCGTCCGTGTGCTGGGGACAACGCTGGGACCTGCCAGGACACAATGTGGCATTACGCACTGCACCAGAGAAAGATGCAGCCAGAGACTCGCTCAGCAGCAGAAGCAGGGATCACTGGGGGGGCTGGGGTTAGAGGTGCTGGTGAGCCATTAAGGAAGAGGAGGTGCTGGCTGATGCTCAGTAAGTCTCTACACAGGCAGTGCTTTAAAACAATCTACGAGTGTTCAATTTGGAAATTATCGTGTTACTCCTGTGCCAGATATGGCTACGTTCAGACTGCAGCCCAAAGTGATCTGATTGTTTTTGGCCATATGAAGTGAAATTGAAGAGAAAGTGATAAGTCGGTCAGATATGGAGTGACCCATTCTCAGAATTTGTGCTCTGCATTTAACCCATCCCAGTGTACACACACAGCAGTGAACAAACACACTGCGAACACACACCCGGAGCAGTGGGTGGCCATGTGGTTGTTGAAGATGGGCTCTCATCACTCACACCACCTTTAACTCAGTGGATCTAGGGATCGAACCGACGATCTTCTGATCACAAGTCGATCTCTTTATCCACCGGATCACAACTGCCCTGTGACCATGTGACTTGTATGTGATATTTTCAGGACAGTCTGAACAGCGCAATTCTGACTTTTTCAAATCAGAACCCAGTCACTTTCATATGTGGTCCTGAATCCGATACATATCCAATTTTTTTCTGCAACGTGACCAGCAAAGTTGCAATTATCTGACTTTTACGTCATTGTATAGGAACAGACATCACATTTTCGGGGGTGGGCGGAAAGTTTCATATCAATTATGGCTAAAAACTAAGCTGAAATCAGTCAATAGAAGAGCAAAGTCAGATAACAGAGCTACTAAATATCTGTTTTTTTCATGATATGATATATTTTGGATCAAAGCCATTTGCTGTGCATGCACGAATGGATTACGCTCATTCACAGCACAGATACAAGTTACATATTGTGTATAATGTGAACGAGCACAAATAAAAAAAAAATAAATTGGATTTAATTAAAACAAAAATTGGAATGGAGTACCAAGACCTGCAGTCTGAACATAGCCATAGACTCACTCTATGAAACCCTTTTGTTGAAAAGCCAAATTTGGCACAGGAAAAAATGGGATTACACAACAATTAGTCTTTTTTTTTTAAGAAATTGCCACTTGTGTTCCGTAAAATCAGTCCCAACAAACCATGATCATTTCCATTCAAACTGATGCAAAAGATCATGTGATCACACAACACATGCACATTCTCTAACGTTTAAAAGCAATCCATCACAGAACAACGAGAAGACAGGATAAGCTGACAAATATCCATAGAAAATGTTTGACTCATGAGACAAAAAAAAAAATCCCAGATAAGGTCTTGCAAAGTATTTTAAAGACTAGATAAATGCCATTTCAACTAAAGTTTGGAATAGTCAAAGTATATAAACATATAGAAGTAAATAAAATTTATAACAAAAAATAGATAATAGACTAGTAACTACAGTTTTCTATTTTCATTGTGCTGCAAGTTCTCATAAATTGGTACATCTCAGTGGATTTTTTATAAATATCTAAAAAATATATTTTTAGACAGAATTTATTGCTCAGCTGTATTTAACATCTGTTAGAAAGTTGTATTGGCACATTGGAATAATTTTGTGAATATTTAGGGCTGATGTTTAACAGCATATGACTAAACAAAAAGAGTGAAAATCATTAAAACAAACAAAAAAACAAAAAAAAAACATAGGGTTTTTTTTCCTGACATGACACACGATGATTTGGAAGTGTTGGCCAACACACTCTAACTGATGAAGAAGATGCATTGAGTCAATATCAACGTTGAGCTGGTCAGTTCTTTAGTCAAACTGAGAAAAAGAGCTACATGATAAATGCATGTAACAATAAACTTGCAAGCACAAACACCATATCTCTTCATATTCCGTCTAAGAAAGTGAATGTCAGAGTGCTCGTTGATCAGTTTTGGTGTGCGTGTGTGTGCGTGTGTGTGAGAGATTGGCAGAAATTCTACAGTTTACAGGCCCTCAAGAGACACATTTTAATGCAACTCACTCCTTCATCAGCTACACATTAGCCATCATTAAATTTAGATGCTAAAAAAACAATATATATTTTGGAACAAAAAGTAAAATAAGGATATACAACTTGTTAAAAATACCATTAAACCATTAAAAAAATTATTATTCCAGCCCATAATGAACAACTTCAGATATTTTAATGTGGCAAATTTGTTGAATTCTAAAGATGATGACTTAAAAAAAATTGAAATGTATCATCTAGCATTACCTTGCATCAGACATTTAAAAACTAATATGACCTACAATTTTAAAAGAGAAGACCCTTAATAATGTATATCTTTTTCATGAAGATGATGAAAATACATGATTAAACAACCTCGTAACCAGTCAGTTTATTTAAATTTTTTTTAATTGTTTTTCATCAACTATTTTTGACACTCAAATATCCAATAACTTGATTACCTGCACCACACATTTAAAAATGGCTTTTTTCGTGAGCTTGTGTGTGAGTAAATAACCAACTTTTTTTAAACATGAATAACATGGCAGTTTATTTCGGTAAAATACTTTTGATTACTGGATATCAACGGAAAAGGAAAGAACCTCAAGGTGTCACTGTCAGAGCTTGAAAAAGGAAAATTCCTATATATACACATTTCGGTTCCTGTGTTCCTCATTAAGCACTGTTCCATTTTTTGGGAAGGATGAAATACTGGTTAAAAAGCGTCACGGTGGCGCAGTGGGTAGCATGGCCGTCTCACAGTAAGAAGGTCGCTGGTTCGAGCCTCGGCTGGGTCGGTTGGCGTTTCTGTGTGGAGTTTGCATGTTCTCCCCGTGATCGCGTGGGTTTTCTCCGGGTTTCCCCACAAGTCCAAAGACATCTGGTATAAGTGAATTGAGTAAGAACAATTACCCATAGTGTTAACGTGTGAATGTGTGTGTGAATGTTTCCCAGCGATGGGTTGCGGCTGGAAGGGCATCCGCCGCGTAAAACTTATGCCAGAGAGTTGGCGGTTCATTCCGCTGTGGCGACCCCGAAAGGGAATAAAGCCGACATGAAGATGAATGAATGAATGAAATACTGGTTATTTACATTAGTTTGCCAGTAAATGTTGGTATCACTGCATAGTTTCCAGTTAATGGTCAACTAGTCATTGATAATATCAAAGTTTTGGTCAAAACAGCTCAAATTTATTCAAAATGGTTTTTATTTTTAATTTTTATTTTTTTCTTCCCTGAAATGGCTCGACACCCTGGTCCCTGTGCAGCTCTCGAATACCGAAATCTGTTTCTGAATCTTTACAAATATGATCTGAACTCTTACCGCGTACACATCTTCTTCGTGTGCTCCGATACCACTCCACATTGCTGAGAAATAGAAAACTTGGCATTACATTTATTTTCAACAGAATAAAAAATGTCAATGCAAATACATTTCCTCATGCCTGCCTGTTAACATTTCTGATTTTTAAATGATTATGAAAACATGCATACCCCCCAACACCAGAAATAAAGCACTGAGGCTGGCTTACTGTAGTCAGTATGGATCGCAGCTCCTCGGGTCCTAATGTCTCATAACTGATGCCAGAGCTATAGTTATACTGCATAAGACAGTGAAACAACATGCTTTAAAACTATAGCAATACCAAGAACAATCACTAAACATGTGCATGTGATAATACCGACTCTTACCTTGTACAGGTCAGGGTTTACACTTCCACTCAACTCTCCTGTCGGGACAAAACACGATCAATCAGTGTACTTTAAACACTAGACTTTTTTAGATTTAGGCTCATCGTCCATCTTTCACTGAGATATACTTTTTTTGTTTTTGCTCTTTTGAACACAATAACATTCCAATACAAAATGCCTGACTTCCTTTGTAAGGTCACAAACGCACCTGAGTCCACCATTTTCTGGGGAAGTTCAGGTTCTTCTCACGTGCCTGAGAGAGGATCTAACGAAATTCTTGAACGCTGTCTCGTGCTGATAGTTTAGCGAAGTCACCTTTAAAGGTGCCATTTAATGCCTTTTTAAATAATTCACATACTTGACCCCTCTAGACTATAACTGCAACCTTAATAACCTTAAAAAAAGGCAATAGTTTTGTAAATAATGTCTTTGAGTCACCTAAAATGGTTGTGCTCCACCAAACGGCCCATGTACCCCTCTTCCTCTCATGACAATACTACGCTACAAGTTTTTCATGTTGGCAAAAGTAAACCAAAAAAAAAAAAAACTCTTTTGGCCCGGTACATTCAAAAACACACTTTGATTTCATTGTTTTTCAACGCGGTTCTATTACGATTACACTTGCGGGTCAGTCAGTGTGTATGTTATTCATTGAGATGAGCTGCATAAGTGGTTTATCTGATTGGTTGGTGGGCACTATTTTGGCTATGAAGCCTTTTTAAGGTTTTAGAAATAGAAAACACGATTACACGTCCATGAAATGAACCAATCTAAATATGACTCAAGGCTAAAACATGCTATAAATATCTGAACAGTCAAGTTTACATGATACGGCTCCTTTAATGCTAAATATTTTATTTCTGGGTATGCTATTCATCAAGTAGCAGCTCTTCCACCGGCATATTAAAATTTTAATTAATCAATACATGTCCCTCTTTCAAGGCACATTTAACCGACAACAACTGCATTAATAAACCCATCTCAAATAACTATATATATATGTATATACAAGAAGAAGATGTTGTATTACCAGGTCATTTAAAATGAAACCATTTTGCCATCGATGGATAAATCATCAAACCATCAAAATTATTAATATAAAAAGCATCTTAGTGAAAGATCATTTAAATTTCATCAACTGGACTTTATTGGGGGTGTAAATAGTCATGACCCACGTAGAAATTGCACCCTTGGGTGTGTAAATTTGTGTATACAGTATTTTTTACTAAACTAAAATGGATTTTCCTCTGGATTCCAATTTTAAGACTTTTTAGCTATTGTGGAATCTGTTCAGCTCTACTGCAGTTCAGGTCAGTACTTTAGAATCTGCGCAGACCTGTAGCAACTAAAAGTGCTATCGTCAGTACCCGAGTACCAGTACCTAACAAATAAAACACAACTGATTATCTCTAGGGGAGTTGGAGAATGAACTCGTAAAAAACACCAGATTGCTTGGAATGAAACCCACCATTCTTGTGCTTCAGAGTTTTGGACCTCCTAGGAGAGTTTGGATTCTAGGACAAGTAAAGTTTTGTTAGTAACTTTTATTGTTTATCATTTTCAACATATTAAATGATCAGAATCATTCGTTACCTTTTCAGTCTTTCTCTTCTTAGCTGGAAAATAAGAGGCGTGTAGTCTGTTATCAGTAACACTTGAACATAAAGCCTCAACAGATATAAACATGGACAACTTTTGGGATCAAACTGTCAAAGAGAGAAGACTCACATTTCTTTTCGGAACCATACGACCAGTCGTTGTCATTGATATCATCGTTGTCTTCCTGATCGCTTTCTGATTTGCTGGTGTTGTTGCTGCTGGCTATTCTGGAGAAAGAGAAGAAACATCGCTTAGAAAGCCATTCCTCAAACTCTACATATAAAAACTTTAGCACATTTGAGCAAAATTTTATTGAATTTCACGAAATATAGAAAAAAAACTACATTTTGCAAGTTCGCGCTTCCCATTAGATCATACATTTGCGATTAAAGACAAACATGATACACAATAAGTCATTCCAAAAACATGAATGACTATGAATAATACTCTGATATACAGCATATATACGCAGTATAGGTGCTATGCAATTATATCACGTGTCACATGAGCACATAGGCAACCAACAAATAATGTGATGCCCACTGGATTTCACTCACTGAAAACCAATCTTTCTCTGGATTTTCAAATGATTAGAAATTGTACAAATAATCGCAGCACAACACAGCTTCCATCACACAATGCCGTTTCAGATATCCTTTTTTTAAACCTCTTGCAGAATTTTTAAAGCAGAATGAAGAACCTAAAAGAAACATTTCTAATTTCCCTCACCATCAACAAAAATTGTAACCGTGGGGTGTCAAACTCAATTCCTGGAAAACAGCAGCAAAGTTTTGCTCCAACCTTAACTGAGCACACCTAACTCCACTAATTAACTTCTCTTGGGTTGTTTGAAGCTTTTGGGGTTCTCTTAAAACAGAGGTGGAACAAACACCAGGAAGTCTTCCCGGGAATCTAGTTTGAAACCTCTGCCTTTATCTAACTGAGGATTTAGAACCAAATGAGGAATATTGTACACGTTGCAAAAATTGAAACAGTCTTCGAAAAAAAATGGAGGGGAGATGAAAATAAAATGAGCAGGAGACATGGAGCTTGCAATTAAGTGTTTTGAAAAGTTGTAGATAAGAGTGACATACTACTACTACTACTAATAATAATAATAATATATTGGGCTCTGCAAAAATATCGATACATCTAACAAATGTAATAATTTCTTTCATGATCGACAGTCCAACCTCAAGTTTCGATAAAAGTTGTGCTAAACGACCTCCTCCTCCGCTACAGTAGATGTCACTAACTCATCATCAATAAACCGCTAAGCAGTATGGTATTAGAAGTAAGCAAGAGTGAGCATGGCGGAAAATATAAAAGTGTCTTTATAAATTGTTTATTTCATTTATGTTACTTCAGTGGCATATAAATTTTAGTTAAGTGTTTAATAACAATATGCACTTAATACATTTCAGTGAGTTCTCTGTTCTATAACACTGTGCAGTTCTAATAAATTGGAATGGATGGAAAATAAACTGGAATTTGAATTTGTCTGCCGACTTCATCATGTTGTCAATATAATGGGACACATATACTAATACAAACTATTGCAATATATATAACAATATTTATTGTAGCACAACATATTGTGCTATTTTGTATTGTGAGCCATATATCATCATATGCATCATATCACGAGGCCCTTTCCAATACAAAGACCTAATAATAATAATAATAACAATAATATGTTGGAGTAAAAGTTTGGTTTGGGTACTGTTTTTCAGCTTTTCCCAAATTACGTGCGTTTTGATTTCCATATATGCAAGTTTCTTTGTTTTTTTTCTGTTATGAGCAACAACCTTTAGCACTTCCTACAATAACGTCTTGCTTTTCTAAATTTCAATATTACCAATCAAGACAATTTCAGTTTCTCCTTGAGAGTTCCAAGAATGATTTAAAAACATACATCGTTTCCTGCCCTCCATCTGCATTCCAAGCCTATTGTCTCAACACAGTTATAACATAGACCTTCAAAATGACCAGCTCATTTTTAGAGAGAATATTTACTTTGATAAATGTTCAATGTTTAACCTGCGGTTGGCTATTCGGCTGCTGTTGCGTCCCATCCCGAGACACTTTTCCAGATGCGGAGCGAAGCGAGAGGCAGCGATGCTGCGGTTGCAGTTGGGACACACGCACTCCTTATTCTTCCACTGATTGTACACCTGCCCAAAAATATCCACTCCGGGCTGGTCCACTATTTCTGCCCCAGAGAGAGAATAAAAGAACAAGTGTAAAACAAGATGCAAGAGTTGGAAAAAAGCTTTGTTTCCCCTTTACCCAGGGTTTCGTGAGGTTACTTTGAAGACATTTTAAGACTGTTAAGTATCTAATTTATCACCCATATTGAACATCAAAAAAGCTAATAAAGCTTTTATGCATAATAAACACTATGCTTCTTATAAAACCGTTTAAAACACTAACCATCAACTTTTTTTTTACGTTTAGGAGCATTTTCTCAATCTTTGAAAACCCTGATGTTGACTATCACAACTATGGCAACAATTTTTACATCATTTTTTATCATTTAAAAGTGATTTAAAAAAAACATAAGATGAGCTTTACATGGACATCAGAAAAATAAGACATGTAAAAAAAATTTTATGACCTCGAACAGTGAATTTAATACTTTTCAGGCCTAAAATGTGGGCTTTTAAATTTCAGACTTTTTAAGACCCAGTGGAACCCTGTTTACCATAATCTTTCATGCTCTCCTGGTCGGTTTCATCCAGGAAGAAATATCCTTGTTTGACCGCCCGGTGTACCTCGAAGCACAACCCTAAACAAGCGTCTTCAACGAGGTCGGAGTACACCTCATTAGCCAAGGCCTACAGACAGAAGAAAAAAAAACAAAACACAAGCTGGTTGCTATATGTTTGTTTAAAATGGCTGAAAAAGTATTTGCTTCATATCAAATGTTTTATCAAGGCTCTTTAAAATGTGTTTTTATTGGCTTCATTTGTAAAAACGAATGAATCTTTCTTAAGCTCTTGATGTTTGTTTGGTTAAACTTATCGGGATTTCCAGTAATTGCGAGTGTTATGTTTATTTTCATTTTCCCTGGAGGCGTACGATCGAGAACATCGAATATGTAGCCTCAACCTCAGACATAGGTTTGTATATGTTCTCCATTTTTTTTCTCTGTGTTTTAGGAACAGATAGGACCTCATGCGTCATTGTTGTTTTGCTCTAGTATCTCTCATTTTCTGGTACTTTTTTTTATATGTTTTGTTGTTCAGCTGTTTTGGTAACATTTCCACAACCCCGCAACATGACGCTATGTGAAAAAACATGGGATTGGGTGTTTGTCATGTCAGCCAAATGACTGTATGGGTGGGTCCTGACCAAAAAAAAGCTGGTAAAAAAATTACTCAGACCTTTCCTTGCTTACACTGAAATATAAAGTCTGTGAATGGTTGGAAGGTTACAATTTCACTGCATGTAACAGTGTATTCTACATATAAAGCACAGGTGTCAAACTCTATTCCTGGAGGGCCACAACCCAGCATAGTTTTGAGCTGACCTTAACACCGGATTCCTTTAATAAGCTCCTCTTGGCTTGTTTAACGCTACTCATGTCGCTCTTGAAATATGGTTGGCAGCTTTGTCTGCGGCCCTACAGGAATTGAGTTTGACACCCCTGATATAAAGGCATGATTGATTGATGGATTGAGTTGAGTTTTAATGGTTAATTACAGAAGCATTTTGCAACGCTTCACCTCAAGTTTGCTGTTATCCAGGCCTGACAGAGACATCTCCTCCATTTTCATTTGCAGCAGCTATTGTAGAGGAACTCTCATTGCTGATAAAGAAGTCAGTCGGAAGCCCTGAGAGGAAAACACAAAATAAAAAGGTAAATTAGTCAACCTTGTAAAATGTGATTTTATGACTATAATCGAGAAGCTTGACGGTAAAACCTTTGCTAAAGTAGAGTATCCATTTCTTGCTATAACAATGGGTCTTAAACGTTTCTGCCTACAAAACGTATTTCTTATTCCGTTGGCTTATTATTCATTTGTTGTACTGTAAATTAAAGCGAATAAATACGTCAGGCGACAATTTCTTCATCATAGCCGAGTCCATACGAAGTTCACCGAATAGTAATAAATAAATAGCACATTCCGAAACCCGCCAACTGGATTAACGTTCGATACACTATTGATAGCGTTTGTTGACAGCTCACATGTAAAATTCGCACTATCATTATATGTAGTTTCCATATTAGTGTTGCACGTACTATGAAAGGACTGGCGTTATTGACGTTGTTTAAGAAATGCGATAACGTTACAATGTAACCGACGGCGTGCTCTGAAACGCAGATTGTTTTGTTGTATCTTACCGACACAGCGCGGATCAGGGCTTGTGCCTTTCACCAATTCGCTGATTGAATTTTAAAGACCATGCAAAATGAACATGAAATTATTGTACGAACCACCAAAAGGAAAAGGTTAACAAAATATTGGCTGTATAATGCGAGTGATTAAAATAGACGTTCTAGAATGCAATTTTGCTGCCATTTTAGCTCCAGACAAGACATCAATAGTCTATCACCGATCTTGGATGATGCGTCGATTCAGTGTCCCGAAGAAGCGGTTTTTAATTTTCTTCCACCCACAGTCTGCAGAATTTGTACACTATTTATAATTGTATGCTAGACATCTGTTTTGTGGTTATAACGTTTTATTATGCGTGAATTGCGAATTGTTAATTCGCATATTTCAGACCATTTTAATACCACCCAGATTTAAAATGAACACCGATTTACGGGAGGATCAGAAGGAAATTAAACGCTTACTGTTTTACAATCGAAGAGAATCCATATAATGATTTACCCAGAAGAATTCCCTTTAAAACGTTTAAGTTTCAATGTGTTTTTGACTGGATATATCAGTTTACAATCCGTTATTACACCGCGTAGGCTTGAACTTCCGATGCCGCGTTTAACCAATATTTCAAGAATCATAAAACAGATTTTCTAGAACCATTTCAAATTATTTAACATTCAATTTATTAGTTACATATCTACTTCTGATAAAGAATGTGAATTTACATATAAATACGTAAATAAATCAGTATTATTCATATCTTTGTGTGGGCTTTTTACAACTTCTATACTTGTCACAATCTTTTTTGTTGTCTATTATACAGTTAGAAAAATAACTAATTGACTGGGTTTCCTTCGTCACGTGACCATGGTTTGAAGGAATAAAAAAACAAACAGCAAAACAAACGGTTTAAGAGGTTTATTTGCTCAAATTGTAAATTGCAGGGATAACATGTTTAGCTATAGAAAAGGTCCAAATGTTTCAAATCCGCAGTACAAATTTTTATCTCCATTTCTACAAATGAACATCGAGTGGGGTGAAAACTAAAATATGACAAATTAAAAACACGCCTCAATTGACAATCTAAATCTTTTTGGCTTTACCAGCATCTTACTAAGCCAACAGCAGATACAAAAAAAAAAAAGGAAACACTCGTTACATCAGAGGGGAAGAAAACTCTATATGTACAAATACCATACAACTGCACGAGCCAAACCCATCTCAAGAAATCATCTTGAAATGTACTTATTTTGCATTTATGACCCCAACCTTCTTTCTAAAACCGAACCAAGAATGAAACTTCATACATTATGCGTCATAAACAGAAACTAATTACAGCATCCAGACAGCAAATCGCCTAAAATCTGCATCACTTGCAAATGAACTCCTGCAACAACAAAAATAAAAACCCAAGATCAACGTCTTGCAGAACAATGTACAGAGGCCCTTGGTTTAAAAAAAAAGAAAAAAAAAAAAGAATAAAAGGTTGCTGCTAAGCACAACTTAATTTAGTTACCTATTTTTACCAGGGCAATGTGACGAGAGGCTATACCGGTCGCACTCAGAACTGGTCTTATATACAGACAGATAGAACTAATAACAGTGCCCCTCTTAAATTAAACGTTGCCCTTACATTCGTGGAGCTGGTGTTTTAAAGACTCGTAAATAGTTTGAAAAATTACAGAATAAAAAAAAAAGTTGTTGGTGAGACTAGGATCCAATCTTAAGTGCACCAAGTTACGGGGTCTCACATCCACATTAAAAAAAACATCCCAAGAAAGCAAAAAAAAAAAATAAATAAATAAAATAAAAAAATTGATAATGAACAGGGACCACAATTTTGGTTCCCAGTTAAAAAAAAAGGTGAAAATAATTTGAATTCATACATAAAAAGGTTTCCACGTAACATTAGACATTTGAATAATTCTGAATGAACAACAAACTCAAACCACTCTCGTCCTCAGAGGAGCGATCACATCTACATCACAAACACAGCTACAGGCCACACTTTTACAACAGGACAAACCTAGTGTCTGCCTTCACCCCTCTGTCAGGTGTGCCTTCAGATCCAACGGGGTCCATGCAGCGACATTCAAAATGGCTTCATTGTTCCTGATATACCACAGTTTTTGAACCAAAAACAAGAGAAGAAAAAAAAAAAAAAAACACCAAAGCCGAGAGTGCAGAAGGGAGGAAGGATACAGACAGGGTCACACCAGAGGTAAAGACAGGAATACAAAAAGAAATGCAGACAATCTTCAGAGTGCAATTATTTGGTCCCCTGTACCTTCCGGGAAAAAAAACAAACATTTGTGAAACTGAGAGACTCTTTGGCTCACTGAAAGACGACAGCACCTAATGCTCACTCACCAACCTTAAAAGAATGAATAATACGAATAAATAAAACACAGGTCGCTTGAATAACAACGTTCAGTGTCCAGAAGGAGTCTAAACCATCTTTCCTAGCTTCGGTCGCCAAACACACCCAACGAGCGCTGAAAGGGGGAAGAAATAAAAGCAGCAGTGCAGGGGAGATGAGAAGAGATGAAAGCTCCCTTCTGTGGTGGGAAGAGCGCAGTGTAGGGAAGGCCCTCGGCTCAGTTCACAGCGTTTGTGGCAGTCTGTGGGCGTTCGTGGCTCACGGTCCACTTCACTCCGAGTCTGAACCCGATGAATCGTCAGAGCTGGAAGAACTGCTGCTGCTTTCCGATTTATTCTCCTTGTTGTTCACATCCTCGTCCTCGTTCTGAAAAAGATTTTCACAAATGATCGTTACTTTCCCGGTAGGTGCCGGTGTTCCATCAGTTTTTGCTACTTTGTGAGATTTGCCTACTGCGCATGCGTAGACACAGACATCTTTTATTTGTTTTGTTTTTTCACACCATAAAGGAGCGTTTTAAAAACACTTTCCGTGTTTTGTTTCATTTATTAACTAACATTTGCTTTCATTAAATTAATATTAATAAAGCCATGGTAAAAAACCCTTTAATAGAACATAACACAAGCATGTAAAATAAAAATTAAGTACTATTGTATTCAGTTTAAAGTGAGAGTAGTAAAATCTCATGAACTGGCAAAACTCATTAGAACACTGGAGCTAGTTTAGTGGCCTCAAGCTAATATCTTACATCATCGTCATCATCCTCATCTTCATCATCACTCTCAGAAGAGGATTCATCATCAGAATCCTTATCATCGTCGTCATCATCATCTTCGTCATCATCATCATCATCATCATCATCATCCTTGTCCTCATCATCCTAACGAGGCAGCAAATGCAGCTCTCATCACCATACTAGTTCATAGCGACCAGAAATAAATAAAAACAAATAGGGTTCCAACTCACCGATATTTTAGCTGCCGGTTTCACTTTTGCTGGGGTACCTCCTGGCTTTGCTGTGCTCCTACGCTTCTGCAGTGTACAAGATTAGAAGATGATTTAATTGGGATGTTCAATTTATCGATAAGATTATAAGGTTTGTGATATAAATCCACACATTGGGATCTCTCCTCTTCTTTATGAGTATATCCTGCTGGCTGTCAAACCAGAGATATTAATCCATGTATTTATTATGACTCGTTCACAGGGTCGGTTTTAGGTTTGGGCGAAGTGGCCGGTTGCCCGAGGAGGCATTGTTGGGCAACTTTGTTTAGGACTAATAAAGTTGGCTCTGATCAGTTAATTGCGGCAACAAAGTCACAAATGTGCCAATGAGCAGGCGTTTCAATCTGCTACCAGTGCAATGTGGGAGATGTAGTTTCCTCTTCTGTGCATTTGTATCAATTTTGAGCCACAACTCGTTAACACAGAAAATGGGTAGCAGGTCATGTTGTTTGTAATGCGAACAAACGGACCAGATTTTAAACAAAACTAAATCAGACTTCACGAAAAAATCCAAATTGAGCATCAAGACAGTCTGAATGTAGCCTACACTTTTTTTTAGGTGCAATTTACATTTTTTTTTGATCCAACCAGAAATTGTTTTCTTTTTGGTACAGTTTGGGAGCAGGTGAGAATGCAGACATCGAGTATACAACACAAGTGGACCAAGAGGGGACATACTATTCAAGCTCAAAACGTAGATAACCTTTTTATTTAGTAAAAATTTAGCTGACGACAGCTTTGAATAGTCAGCTGTGAGCATTATGATAACAGCTAAAGCTTTTCGATACTTCAGTTCTTATTCAGATCCATAATTACATCACTTGTGTCAAACTCAAATTCTGGAGGGCCCATTGACCATCTGCAGACAAAATATCCTCGGAAAAATAGTTTATGAACAAAGTGTTTACTTTAAATTGTCTTTTTTTTTATCCCAGAGGTTGAGAAAGCGTGCAATTTGAGCCTTTGAATGATCCCTTCATCTGTGTTTCTTGTTATTTGGTGCTTAATAATGTCCTTGTCGAGTTGTAAATTACTAAATGCGAGTTTTAAGGAAATCGAGTTTGCAATGCGAGGATTTATTTTCTTTCTTAACCCTCACAATCGCTCAATGATTATTTCCACATATGAATAAGTCTAGAATCCAACCTTCTTTTGCATGCTTCACCCAATCATAGAACAGATTTGAGAACGTTTTTATATAAATTGTGTCATATTTAACTGCCGGTGACCTTAACAACACTGTTTTAGCTTGTGAATATCTTTTTTTTATTCCTTAAATTCACAAGAAATTGAATACAAATGTGATAATAAAAGTTTCAAGACGACAAGTTTTCCACTCACCAAAGAATTGTATTCTTTATATGTAGCTCTTTCTTGTGACGACAAACTCTGTAAGAGAAGAATCCTGTTACAATCCTCCTTCAAAATCAAACAGAAAGGGTTAAAAACATTCAACTTTAAAGAACGAAACATACCGCGAGCCACTGCTCTATCAGCACTTTATACTGCCTCTGTTTCTCCTCTGCCAGTCGTTTGTACCGGTCCTTCTCTTTCTGAGGCAGCCTCTGCCAGCGACCTCCGATTTCTCCCATGCGCTCCTTCATGGGGAGATGATTGAGCTCACCGTTCGACAGCATCTCTTGAGAGAATTTCTGATAGCCATTCCTGTTGAGAGAGCCGGGTTAGAGCGCAGGAAATCTTTTGAATCGCTATCAAGGAAACCAAGTGAACTCACGAAGGTGGTTTCTTAGGTTCACCGTCAAATTTCATTTTTTTCCCTGGTGTTACGACCACAGCGGAGGACCGCATCTCACTCAGTTCTCTCTACAAAACAGAGGAGTTCAAACAAAGGCCAACAAGAATCTTTAGTCAGATTCCAAACAACATGGTCTGAAATTGGTTCAAATTCATCTGGACTCACTTCATAGCGCTTCTGGTCTTCAGCCGCTTTCTTAATCCAGACAATCTTCTCCTTCTTCTCCATGGTGACCCAGGTGGCCTCCATGGCTTTCTGAGCTTTACCACGGTCATTCTGGAAAATAAATCAGGGACTTATTAATCTGATAACATTCTTTTTTTTGTAGGATGAAATGGTTTAAATGAATACAATGCAATTAAATGAAATCAGTTGTCCCCTAACTCAATCTTTAGACTCAAGTAATCCACAGCTTTAATGTACTTTTGCGAATGTACTTTAGTGTACGAAATATCAACTTTTTATTTGAACATGTAAGCAACTCCATTAAACTTCCACTTAATTCCTCACCTTGAACCGGGCGAGATAGTCTCCAATGACGCTCTGTTGCCAGATATCCTGAGCTGTTTTGGGTGTTTCTGGGAGTTTCCCTTTGTTCTCCTTGCTTTGTTTCTCAGCATCTGCCTTCAACGCGGCTTCCAGAGTTTTATACTTTGCCTGTTGAAGTGATTAGGCAATGAACATTTCAGAGACATTAAAAGAATCACACTGATGAAAACTTTAATAGAATAAAAGAAAACGGTTCATAGCCATCACGCTGGTAATTGTGCATTCACATCTGCTTAAACAGATATCTGTCCATCTTTCTTTCTCTATTTTTAAATGTACTCTCCACACAAAATTTGTAATACGTTTCTGTAACGTTAAGTGTCTGTTCTATGTATTAATGGTTCACTGCTATTAGTGGTTGAGCAGCTTCACTGTTTACCAGCAGAGTTATCAAAATCTTTCTCCAAGCGGATGACTTCCTTATTTGTGATATTTTTGGAAGTCTATTCATTTTTTTTCAGGAGTGTCCTACCTGTGAGCATAGCAACTGACCTGAGAACAGCACTCGCTACTCAACCTCTAATGTTTGCAGCTACTGTTCTTTCATCATCTTGGCTGCTATTGCTGTAATTACACCAGTTTGCACATTGAAAGCTCCAAAACTCTGTCAGATATAGACTTGATTCAAACATAAATGACCAATAACTCTGCTAGTCATACAGTCATATTCTTTCTGTCAGGAGACACACTTCATTATTTTTAAAAAAGGTTTTAGGTGAGAAAATATGTCAGTTAATTAAGTACTGAAAATGTCTAGTTGCTTTTTTATGCCTTACCTTTAAATACCATTCCAGGTTATGTGGCTATTTTTTGTTTCAGGACAAAGTTTTTCTTTATTCATGCGCTAGTGTTTCTTTGGCAATGTGGTCTGTATAAGAATTGGATAGGTCCAGATAACCAACAGAAATTAATTTTTAATGATTTGCATTTCAGGTCAGATAGTTTGGCCAGTTATTCTGTAGCGGTTGGACGGTCCTTTTTTTCAGTACTTCCAGGCATGATTTGGAGTCAGATATTGTTTGTCTGTAAAATTGTCAGTAAAATGTAGCTGAAATCTGAGATTCATACTCTGTGTTGGTGGTTCTTTATGGTGAAGGCTTATACCTGATGTGGATCCATTTGTGTATATTGGAGTGTACAATACTAGATTTTCTCTTATGTGAAATAATTGTTAAAGGTACTCATTAAGGTGGGGTTTTGATTTTGGGGAATTTGATCCCATTGTGCAAGATTGTGTGTGTGTGTGTGTGTGTTCCAGCAGTCAATTACAGTTACATTATCAAGATGTGCTTTAATACAAAGACAAAGAGGGAAAATTTAGCTTAAAATGCATCTCTCTAAATCTGACAGTGAGCTAAAACAATAAATTCAGATAAAAATCTGTGAACAATTCCAACAATACCTTCTTCTTATCAGTAAGCTCATTCCACATGCGGGCCAGTAACCTGGTGAGCTCCATGTCAGAAAGATCAGGTCTTTCTTGTCGAAGTTTTGGGCGCTTCTCCTCAGAGAAAATGAACATTGCTGACACCGGTGGCTTGGGCTTCTCAACAGTAGGCTATTGACATTAACAAAAGGAAGAGTAATTAGAACTTCAAGTAATAGAGGTACTTTAATGCCATTACATTAGAAAGGTGCGCGAGCTGACCTTTGAGATTTTCTTCTTAGATGCCATGCTAGTCCCAACGGTGCTCTTTTTGAAGCTACCCATCCTCTGTTCCGACAGTATTCTCTGCTGTTCCTCTTCGGAGATGGTCTGCAATACACTGGCAGCATGAAGAAATGCACATAAACAGCAAACAAAAAAAACATTGATACTCACTAATAAGAAGCGATTCATGTCGACTTCAAACTCTTTCTTTTTCTGCATAGAGAACAGTTAAAATGTTAATCTCAAGTGACCTGGTTTAAATCGGTTGGAAGTAAGGTTCTGTTACACACCTGTTCACAACGCTTCTGGTATTCATCTTTCTCAAACTGTTTGAGGAGTTTCCATCGCTGGCTGCACAGGACCATCCGCTCTGTACTGGGAACATCTTTCAGAGTTGACATCATCTCAGCACAAAATAATGAGTAAGCGTTCCTGAGAGAAGAACAGGATGAAGCTAGGATTAGAAATAAAATAACACAGAATGAAATAAATGGACAACAATTTGTGTGAACAACGCAATACAATAGTAGGAGAGGGTGTTTGTCGAGGTGAGAACCTTGCTATGGTGGCGCAAACCGTGCAGTTGTAGCAGCGTATACAATGCAGTTTTAGTGGCACATATAGGGTTGTTTGTTGTAGAGGCTCAGGCTATGAGGATGTCGCAGGCTGGCCAATGCAGTTGTAGTGACATGAATAATGTGAATGTAGTGGATAATTTGGTTGTAGAGGTGTGGATAACTCGCTTGTAGAGATGCAAACAATGCGGTTGTAGCGGCACAAATAATGCAGTTGTAGCGGCACAAATAATGTGTTCGTTGGGGATAATGTGTTGTAGATAATGTGGTTGCAGCAGAGAATGCAGTTGTAGCGTCACGGATAATGTGTTTGTTGGGGATAATGGGTTGTAGTGGTGTAGATAACGTGGTTGCAGCAGAGAATGCAGTTGTAGCGGCACAGATAATTTGTTCGTTGGGGATAATGTGTTGTAGTGGTGTAGGTAATGTGGTTGCAGCAGAGAATGCAGTTGTAGCGGCACAGATAATATGTTCGTTGGGGTTAATATGTTGCAGTGTTGTAGATAATGTAGTTGTCGCATAGAATGCACTTGTAGCAGCACGGATAATGTGTTCGTTGGGGATAATGTGTTGTAGTCATGTAGTTAATGTGGTTGCAGCAGAGAATGCACTTGTAGCGGCAAGGATAATGTGGTTGCATCAACGCGGAGAATGCAGTTGTAGCGAATCATTTAGTTGTGGAGGCTAATGTATTGCTTGTAGCACTGTGGCCAACCCATTTGTGACCGTGCCAATGATGCGTTTGCTCTGAAGCGAATGATGTGGACAGTGCCTCTGCAGTGGCGCGTATAAAGTGTTTGGAGCAGCAGTGTGGAGCAGTTACAAACTTACGGAGGAGGCTTGTCTGGCCGCCCATCAAACTTATCCTTCAGCTGTCGCTCTGCTTTCGTCAGCGTGGATTTAACGATGTCCTCCTCAGTCATGTTCAAGGCTGGATGCTCCTGAATAAACTCTCGCATTTTCTCCTAAACAACAAAAGTTTTTTCATTTATAGAGGTTCTCTACATGTAAAATTGTACGTACAACTAAATTTTCCACTTCACCTCATACAACTTGTGCTGCTCCAGTGACTTTGTGATCCACTTCATCCTCTTCTTGTCTGAGAGTTGGATCCATTGCTTGCTAACGTTTTCCTTTATGTCCTTAGTGGTTGCCTAAGATGCAGGAATAGTGTTTCAAAGCAATATATATGAAAAAGTGTCTAGCAGCAACATACTGTTGCTATAAAGATGTGTGAGAAGCTTACATCAGGGTGATTTTTGAGAAAAGCTTTCTTCTCGTGGCTAAACCACAGTTGCTGGGGTGTTTTGGGCTTCTCTGGGGCATCAGACTTTTTAGTACTTTCTACAAGGTCAGGATGATCCTCTCTATTATGACAAAAAAAACTTTTTGAGATAAGCGTTGATTTAGAAATTTACATATAGAGAAGCAAATCACTTACTTGAACTTCATCATGTTAATCAAAAACGACTCCTTATCACGGGAAAAATCATTCACATATTTCTCCTGTTGAAAAGGTTTAAACAAACAAAAAGGGTACAAGTTACAGCTAAGGTTATGAAATGTTGTGTTTCTCATCTTGGTTGGTGACACATTGTTTGATTGGTGGATCCAGTCAATTTGAAGAAGATGATGTATGAATGCCAACTAATGTACAAATGATGAAAAAGAAATGTGTGGATTTGGTGGACACCAACTGACAGTAAAGACCCCTCATTGTTTGTGGGTGTTAGATGTATGTGCACCAATTATGGAGTTAATACAAGAGCCAGAAGAGTATTCAAACTGGATATAAGGTCATTATTTCACTTCAGCTGAGCATGGCCACGAAGTAAACAGTTTACCAGTTCTATCGATTGCAACAAACAGCAACTCAAATCTTTAGGCACATAGACCAAAACTAGCTGGTAGAGATAACCCCTAGGGTTTTGCAATGCCTTTACTGAAATAAACCAGAACTAGTGCATCACAAAGCATTTTATAAAGATTACATTAAGTAAATATGAAGTAAAAAGTAGCAATAAGTTTAACATTGAATGTTTTGTCTTCATTTTTGCAGTAAATTAGCGGTGAAGCACCTATAGTATTGGTTGTTATTTTCCATAATATAATTCTTCTGCCATTGAAAACAATGTTATGCCCGAGTTTTGAGAAATATCGCACACATGTAAACTAGTGATTGAAACTAACCAGGCTCTGTAAGTGTACTTTAGGTTTTGTCATCAAAAACCTTCACATATTGTAGCTTTAAATTTAATCTTTTTAAAAATTGTAAACACTGGACATGTTTGGCCCCTGAATGTGAAATTTTTAGGCAATGTTTCATGGCAACATTTCCTGTCAGTTCACTTACTTTCTTCCGATCTGGGAGTTCCCTGTACTTTTTGGACAAGATTTTGGTCAGATCCAGGTTGCTCATCTCAGGATGTAATTTAGCATACTTAGCTCGCTTCTCCATGAAGAAACGGAAGTATGGTGTCAAAGGCTTTTTGGGAAAGTCTGGGTGTTTCTGTAGAAATACCGTAAACACAAATTTAACAGTCTGTGTTTTTGAGACAATGTTGTAATTTTGGATCTAAACGTTTTCAAGGCTAAGGCATAAAAAAGCTTACCTTTACCTTCTTTCCTTTATAAGGATTTTTTATATAGTCCTTGGCGTCGACAATCAGCTCGGTGAGTGTGCGGAATTTACGAATCTATAAGATGAACCATAACACATTAATTAAAAAAGTATAAAAAGGCACCCTCAAACTTCTAGTCAGGACAATATTTCATCCAAATCCTCTCTTCACCGACATACCTCCTTTGCGACTTCAATCCACTTTTTTTTGCACACCTCAGCAGAGTAGGAATCGAAGGCTACTTTCTCCCAGTCCAAATGAGACTCGGACGTCTTGTACTTGACAAAGTCTTTTTCTGGCAGGTTTACTTTCATGGAATCCAGTAGCTTCAACACATCGTCCTGCTCCCAAACTGGAAATGAACAATAGGAAAAAGGTTATATTGGCTTTCTAGCAATAGAACAAACATCTGGCAACAAAGATATTCATAAACTGACAAAACAATCACTGGACCTTACCCCCTTAGGTTTTTATTAACTTTGTGAACAGATTTGCAATCACTTTATGAACACAAAGGATAAAAACCTTCTTACCAGCCGAGGACTTTCAGCTGCATCAGCAACTATGTGAAGGCACTTTAGCTCCTCATTTAACCATGTTCGCCCACCCCCCAAAATTATTTTTGGTACTATTGACAGTAAACAGTAGTGTTCTCTCCGCTGTGTGATCTGTGGCATTGCATATCTTCATATCACATCCTGATTTTAGTTTCTTAGTGTTGCGTTCACATAGCAGTCAGATCTGACTCAAGTTTTTAATAGACCTGGACTGAAACTGATCTTGTTAGTGTACTAAGCCTTACTTTTATGTACTAAATTATGTACTTTTTTTAACCTGCAGCATTAATGTAAAGTATGTAATGTATTAATGTAATGTAAAGTAATTATGGGCAAATTGTCTCATATTGAGATTTGACACTGAGAAACATCAATGGAACAAATGATGTTGAGGACATCTGTTTTCAGAAATATGACACCCGAAGCATGATAAATGTGGCTGTTCTTAGAGCACCCATTGCGCTGCATGCTTGATAAAAAAAAAACACTAAAGTTAAACTAAAATCACACAAATGATAAGGTGATCTATTTAAATGTGATACTTAAAAATCATGAAATTGTTAATGCTCAATTTTGAATTAAATCCAATCCATCACATATAATTTCCACAAAATCATATGAAGAAGAGATATTTCTTAATTCAAGTACTTCCCTTTACTTCCACTAACTTCTTTCAGCTCTCAGCAAATAATTTTGTAAATAAATCTAAAATTTATTGGCAGTTCAGACTCAGGTCACATGGCAAAAAAATGCTAATATATATCGGATTCAGTACCATATATAAAAGGTGATTGCATTTGGAAAACAACATAATTAAGCTCTTCAGACTGTCTTGAAAATATCAGATACAGGTCACATACGGGCAAATAAAATTAGATTTGGGTAACTTTGGGCTTCAATCTGAACATAGCCTTTTTTAACTCTAAGAAATTTATTCAAATCAAACAAATTGTATTTCAAGCAAAGGTTTACATTTCATGTCCAGGAGTGTCATATCAGTTTCCAGTCAAGAAAAAGTAATTACATTTATTATTAAATACACCAACAAAAAGTGTTCTGGTGGATTTTTCTTCCCTGCTCTTCAAATATAGTAAACTTGTTTGGTCTTCTATTCTTCTAAGGCCTGAATAACTATATATTAATCTAAGTGAAATCAATCTGAAGATGGTGTAAGTTTCTTACCAGGCTGGGTAGCAGAGGAGTCCATATCTCCGTTCATTGTCTTGGATTTCTCTAGAAAAAAAATCTGTTAAAATTATTACCCCAGAAAAAAAAAATCACAAACTTTAATTAACATGGGCTATATTTGTATTTTTTGTGCTATGTATTATTGATCAAATAATGTAGTTTACTGACTTTTATTTGAAAAAGAGACGTGTTTTGTCTGCCAATAACGTGAAACCGGAATTGTTGCCTAGAAAGACAGGAATGAAATTCCAGCTCGACACATAATGGTTGATGTTCATTACACCGCCCCTAAGCGTTTACGCTCCATCGTGAGACAGAGCCCATTGCTTGTGACGGCTCAAATCTCAAATAACTCCGCAGTCGACACCAGCAAGAGCAGCCAATCCGCCTAATCTTCCATTTTCTCTGCGCACTAAAAGACTTCACGCGTCTGCTCTTGTTCGAGTGCTTTTGGGAGCCACCATTTGCTGCGTGGCAGGAAAATGGAGTATTTTCTCCGCGGACGAGTGGATACTGGGAGGTACTACAGGAGGAGGAAGAAGCGTTCTGGGCGATAGCTGCCTGTGAGCGGACCAGCTGACCACGGATCGGGATCTGCTTTCGGTCTCCGTCGAGAGGGGGAACCACAGCCAGGGATCATCATGAGTGACTGCTTCAGCATGCAGCACAAGAGTCTGCCTCCAAACCAAACGGGGCGCGGGTCCCCGCTTCCGCCACGGACGCTGTACTGGGTCATAATGGCGATTTCACGTGAACGCTTCGAGGTGGAAGGCTAGGGATTATCTAATGTGGTGTAGCAAATGTGCGCGCTCGCTGAAACGGCCACAAAATGGCACGAGGCCGTTGTTTTCCCGGGCGAGGCGTCGCTGTTGTGTGGAACGTGTAATGGCGGCGCATGAGCCAGCAGAAGACCCTCAGTGAAGGGCATTTCTCGCCATCCTGAAATGTTTTATAAACAGCGGATAGAATCTCTATGCCAAGAGTATGTTTTTTAAACGAATTAAGAATTTTAGATACAATATATTCTCAGGCGCTAAACTATATTCAATATTTAACGAATGTTTAACATTAAAGTAAAATGGTCTTGGATGAACTTATTTTTTTGTAAAATTGTACAATTGGTTTTTTCCCTTAAATGTGTTACTTTATTACTTTTTGACAAAACCAGAAGTGCTAATCAAACAAATAATCACATATTAAAGTTGTTTTATCCGTTCAACCGTCCTAACGTATGGCTTGACCTAGACCGTAGTTAGCCAGCTAAAACTAGCATCAAATACCCTCCAGCCTTGTTGAGAGCTGAAAACATTACAATTAACGTATATAGACTAAAGAACAATTAGTTCAGTACAATTTTATGTCGTTTAAACACACAAAAAAGAGCCAAAACGTTAACTTACCGTGACTAAAACAGCTTGTGTACCCCAACTGTCGAGTGGCGAGGATTGCGGGTGAACAACGTGGTGAACAGCCGTGTGGCAGAAGGCTCTTCAAAGGCTTGGAAAATAGAAGCGAAAATACGATTAAATTACTTAAGAGCGTAGGGATTAAAGCACTATGATGACAAACGAGCCTCAATCGGCGAAAAAGGAACAAATCCCGTGCTTTAAAGTGAAATTTGAGTCGGAGTCGCAATGGAAAATGTTATAGCCGCCACAGAGGACGCTTCGGTGGCGTGTCGACTGTTCTAGAGCCGCCATGCTACCCTCCATATGCGCTGCAAGCACCATTGCCCTTCCAACCCGACCAAAACGAGCTCAAACTGCACCAAACTGAGCCGATGTGCTCCCCAGGCACAGAGAAACTCGAAAACCGTCCAAACCTCGCACAGAAATCGGCTTTCACGCTATTACAAGCGCACACCGTGAGGTAACCAAGCTCCCTGATGGCGAACCAGAGAGACGGCTGTTTTCGTCCCTGCTCGAGCCTCATGGAGACTCGGAAATGAAGACAACGGGGCTTCCAAACTCGCTAAATGTTCGCTTACAACGGTCGATGGGTTGTTGAGAAGATAAAACGGGTGGTTATATTAAAGGAGCACGTTTTCCCCAGGTCACAGGACTGGAAATTCGGGTAAGGCAACCTCGGAATCCACCGTGCCTTCTTGCACCAACGCGAATCTAACCGAGGCGGCTTTGCAAAACAAAGCCCCCACACCCGATCTAAGCCGAAACGTTTTGATCTGGCTCTTGTTATTGTATACTATTAGTCCCGAAGCGTTGTTTACCTAACGGTTGTGTAAGGCGCTGCTTAGGTCTTACCTGTCGCCGCTTGAGTGTGGAAGTGGTGGTGGAACAAGGGGAGGGTTGAATGTTAGCCAGCACTGCGCCGCCGGTCCAGGGCACGGGCGCTCCAGTCCCCGCAGAGCGCAGAGACTTCCCCCCGCCTCCATCTCTCTCGCTCTCCTTCCAGTCAGCGTTCAGCTCTCTCGATCCGCTCATTTCTCTTTCCAGAGAGACATCCGCATTTTCAATCTCTCCCCTGCCTGCCGCGCGCGCTCATCACGGATGGCTCGGCCGGGTTTCGCTCGCATTCCGGCTATGAACCCGGAGCCACGAGAGCTCAGCCGCGGCGCCATCTAACCGGGCATCACTTCGGGGCTAGTTTTGGACACATTTGGCCCTTGTTGATCATGTCAATTTTAATAAAAAAGTGATTAATCATAAGTGTTTCTATGTGAATTCTCTTCATGTTCCAAAGACAGTTTGTAAACGTTTAACTCCAGGCGTGCACGCTGGAGGTTTGGAGTGAACACTTGAATACTTTCGACATCTTTTCTGTATTTGCAGTCTGACAGCTTCATCTTTTTGTCATGTTGAATAATTAAACTCCACCTTGTCTGTTTGTGGGCGTCACCTGCGCGCTCCAATCAAGACGTTGTGATTTTGTGAAAACATGATTTTC
This sequence comes from Danionella dracula, assembly GCA_900490495.1. Lineage (NCBI taxonomy): Eukaryota > Metazoa > Chordata > Actinopteri > Cypriniformes > Danionidae > Danionella > Danionella dracula. Next base: position 8,582,207 of record UELW01000322.1, read on the forward strand.
CAATGAGCGCGCGGATTCATTAAACATCAGAGCGCTGACGTCACCTGGCACTGCAAGCGCAGGTCCCAGATCAGCTTGAGCTCTGTTTAGCTCATGGTATTGCTGAGCTTTGCTGGTCAGAGGCCTGTGCGCTTCACACGAGCGGTGGAAACGAGTACACGACCACCACAGTGGTCATCCTTGACATATTTTACTCTCAAAAAGAAAAACAAGCGTCTTCTATTTAAATAATTATTTTACTCGACTAGAATAGCTTCTTTAAATGATGGTTTAAAGGATGGTTCAGATTGTTCTTGCAGATATGGCCTGGCAACTCAATATACAAATCTATGCCTTAATCTGCTAATGTATCTATATCTAAACCATTTCAGCCATTGATTATAATCGACGCACACGGTTTTTGCTGAGTGCATTGGATGCACATATTAGGACAGCCAACAGCATAAATTCATCATTCGGCAAAAAAATCTACACATAATTAGAATGGGAATTAAAAGACCCCTCAAAGGTGATCAATCGCAGAGTGCAATAAACGTTTCGCAGATTAATAAATATTTAAAAGTACCAAGTTGGAGGGTGAGTTTTTTTTTACTTATTATAAAATTTCATAGTTAAGTATTTGTAAACAGCACAGCATTTGAATGTTCACGGTGAAGTTCTTTAGACAACACTCCATTTTAGATTTCACTGTGGAGTACTCAAGACCGCACTGCATATTAAAATGTCAGTTGATTTGTTTACAGTACTACATTTGAACATTTCTTATTTAAAAAAATGTTGATAGCACTGTATTCAGAAATATTACAGTTAAGTTTTTGACAGCACTGCATTTTGAAATTTCACAGTTGAGTATCTTAAGACAGGAGTACATTTTACATTCCACAGTGGAGTTCTTAAGACAGCACTGCATTTTTTAAAATTCCACAGTGGAGTTCTTAAGACAGCACTGCATTTTTTTAAATTCCACAGTGGAGTTCTTAAGACAGCACTGCATTTAAAAAAATTCTACAATGGAGTTCTTAAGACAGCACTGCATTTTTTAAAATTCCACAGTGGAGTTCTTAAGACAGCACTGCATTTTTTAAAATTCCACAGTGGAGTTCTTAAGACAGCACTGCATTTTAAAAAATTCTACAATGGAGTTCTTAAGACAGCACTGCATTTTTAAAAATTGCACAGTGGAGTTCTTAAGACAGCACTGCATTTTTAAAAATTTCACAGTGGAGTTCTTAAGACAGCACTGCATTTTAAAAGGTCACAGTTGAGTTATTTTACAGTACTGCATTTTAACATTTCTTATTTTCAAATAAAAATGTTGATAGCACTGTATTCAGAAATATTACAGTTAAGTTTTTGACAGCACTGCATTTTGAAATTTCACAGTTGAGTATCTTAAGACAGGAGTACATTTTACATTCCACAGTGGAGTTCTTAAGACAGCACTGCATTTTTAAAAATTCCACAGTGGAGTTCTTAAGACAGCACTGCATTTTTAAAAATTCCACAGTGGAGTTCTTAAGACGGCACTGCATTTTTAAAAATTCCACAGTGGAGTTCTTAAGACAGCACTGCATTTTTAAAAATTCCACAGTGGAGTTCTTAAGACAGCACTGCATTTTTAAAAATTCAACAGTGGAGTTCTTAAGACAGCACTGCATTTTTAAAAATTCCACAGTGGAGTTCTTAAGACAGCACTGCATTTTTAAAAATTCCACAGTGGAGTTCTTAAGACAGCACTGCATTTTTAAAAATTTCACAGTGGAGTTCTTAAGACAGCACTGACTGCACAGCAAAGCTCACTTTCGGTAGGGGCTAGCATCAAACGGACAAACTGAATGTTACAATGGACTCTGGATGTTTTCAATAGTTTTATTAGTTAAAGTCACACCATAACAGACCAACAGAACAAATCAAATTTCATTAACAACCAATGTACCTGATCTCTTCATTAAGATCCTATGCCAACACTTTTTCGTTATCCCTTTATATTTATATCTGATGTCAGAACAATATAAAAGTTTCAATAAAAATATAAAGGCACGTTTTGCATAAGGATCACCTGATGGGAAAGATGTGGTTCAGTTTCAAGCTGGTGCATAGTTTCATATCTCAAGCATAAAACCCTGAGTACATAAAATAAATAAACCACGAATATCAATTCTCTAGCACAAACACACACAATATAATAAGAAAAGTTTATCGAAGTGGAAAAAACCTAAAACAACACAACTTTGGCACGTTTATGAACAGTTTTGGAATTTGAGGTTTACAAGGATTCAAGAACAATTCTGATTTGTCAAGCAAATATACAAGAAATAAAAGCTGAATATTGTCATGCACTGTCAGTACACTGATAATGGCTAGAAAGGAAGACTAACGAAAGATGTTAAAAGATTTTTTTTACTCATCATCATCAAACTTGACATTTGCATCATCAGCGTCCAGCTGCCAAAAACATAGAGAGAAATTTAGTTTTCCTCACATTCTAGAATTGTGGTTAAACTGAAAAAAATCTACTTACACATTTCATTTCCATGGGAGTGAAGAGGGTTCCGGTCATGAACATTCTCAGAGGGATGGTGAGAATCAGGACGAACGGCAGGGCTAGTGAAAAGTTACTGGACTTGACCGCCCACAAAACTCCCAAACAAAGAGCTTGGATGACAGTGAACAGATGCATACGCATAGTTGGCACCTACACAGAAACATATTAAGATGAAGAGGCTTATAAAAGAATCAGTTATTTTACTCTATATTAAAGCATATATTTTATTTTACAATACTACAATCTGTGTTATCTGAGAATAATAAAAAATGACACGTAGACACATTTCAAACATTTTTTAGCAGCAATTTTGAAAGGAAGGCTTGTCTCTTGAAACACGAATGAACTGTTGCACTTTCCATAAGTTTGTGAAAAATGTACAGTTAATTTTTCAATGGGAAAAAATAACAAGTACTCGTTCCAAATCATTCAACTGAGGGCATTTCTTTTGGTGGAGGTGCACAACAGATTATTCTAGAAGACAACACTCAAAAATGTGACCAATGGGGTGTGGGGGTGCGAGTGAGGTAATTGAACCGACTTACACAGGTGAGAGAACAAGTGTATTGTCTTGAACCAAGGCCATAAACTTATATAAATTGAAAGGTGGCACATAAATGACCAAAACTGGTTAATCATTATGGCTCATTCTAAATATATAAACCATTGGTTATGTCATAAAATTCCATTAATGTAAATTCATACTCTGATACAGGTCACATATTGGCAAAGAAAATGGATTTGTGTCACTGGGCTGTAGCCTGAACATAACCTAAAGCCAGATCTATACTTCTGCGTCAACTCTACACATTGCTCTCTGTGAAAACTGGGCACTTAAGTAACCTCGCGCTGACTCCTATGCAAAGCTTGATGCGCGCTTCTCAAAAATTGTAACTATGGATCAATGCTTCGAGCTCTGTGATTGGTCAACGTGTTGCAGAGCAAGCCCTTCCTGTGTAGCGTCGTATATATACAAATTTTTCCTTATGTCGTCTGAGCGTGTAGACTGGTCACACATACCATCTCCTCCGACATCTCCTTTCTCTTCTTTTAATTGCTTTTAATTTGAATCTTCACAAAACCCAATCGCTCTGTAGTAATCATTAAATAACATGGACGTTGCATGTATGATGTCACCCCTAGTTTTTATCTAGGAGGCTCAAAGTTTAGGTAAATCTGCCACTTTCTCCAAAATGTGTTATTTTGTGGATCAGAAATAACAAGTAATCATCAGTGCTTGGTAAGTGGTACTCAGTCGAGTAGGTGTTATTGATACAAAATGTTACATTTGAATACATTTTAACTTAAAAAAGGATTAATAAAACAAATTCACCCCCCGAAATTTCATGAAGGTCCAAATTAGTGATTTCTAAAGACCATTTATTTGATGAGATTATTTCGGATGAAAAATAAGTATTTTTAACATGGGTGTCAATGTACATGTAGAAATTGTCAGGGTTTTGTTCTTGGAATGAAAATGCTGACTACTGCCATCTGCAGGTACATATAGGTATGTCTCCTCATCCAAGTCCAGAAAGCACCCTCATGTTTGTAGGCGGGTGTCCTCAGTTTTGGTGTAGTCAAACTAAATTATTTTTAGATGCATACAAACGCATCCGAAGATATGTAACGCAGCTATTGGCTTTCGTCTGCGCTATTTGCCTGGCATCAGTTTGGTGTTTCAGAGCTGATCAATAAACAACCCTGCTAAGTCCAAAAATCATTAAGCACATTTTAAGATAACGAGAAGTATTGTTTTTAAAAGCATAACGTGGAAATCTCAATCACTGCATGCATGCATTCTTGCTAAATAAAACCATTCAGTTCTTTCACAATGAAAACAAAATCTTCCAACAATGGATGGATTTGGAAGTGAATCTTACTCGGGTGACAAATGGAACACGTGGATGATGTTTTTTCGGTGTTATAAGCAGAAGCATGCGATCCCAGAACTGGATGCCACTCAGAGAAGTGACACCCATGTAAAGGAAGATGCCGAAGAGAGCCGTCATGGGGATCATCTTCAGGAGGGGTTCCATTAGAATCGACACGCCTTTGAGTGAGGAGGATTAATATTAGTTATTATGCATTCGATGTCATTGAGTGTTAGTAAAAATATTTGAAAATAACAACTAATTACACATTACAAAAGACAATGCTTTTAAAACTCCTGGTGATTGGAAGTTCTGCTTTGATACTAAATTGGAAAAAAAATAATTTTGGAACTCACCAACCAAAGCAGCCACCAAAATCCCACTGACTCTTTGTTCTAATACCCGTTCAATCACAGGTTTAGGACCTTTGGTCATGACGGTCAGGGCGTTGGCGTGTGTGACGGATCGAACTGTAGCTGCACTGAGCCATGGAACACCAAAGAGGGATCCAATTCCACCAAGGAGCACCAAAAGTAGAAGATCCAGATGGAAACCAGAGCCCTTTAACATCTTCCTCTCAGGTTTACTCACAATTAGCCTGCGCAGGAGGATCAAACAGACATCAGCAGTGTTGTGAAGGTAAGTGATTAAAGTAATCCCTGACACTACAACATTACCCTCTTAGAAATGTAATGAGTTACCATGATCTATATCATATATCAGTTACTTTCAACATATCAAGAGAATTGCCTGGTGTGTAAATAATTTTCATGGGGTAATGAGTGTAGCGGGATAGCCTACTTATAGTAAAACACTATTTAAATTTGACCAAAAACAAGTACATAAACCATCAAAATGAATAACACCCAGAATATTATTTGGTCCAATATTCAATATTTGAATCCAATTTAAATATGTTGATCCGATATTTCAAAGGAAAATATATCAATTCCAATGCAATGACTCATTCACAATATGCTTATGCATTTAGATCCAAGAGGTTCAGATCAAAGGAAACGCCTCTGAAATAACTTTGACAAATAAACTGCTGCTCTTTACAGTTTTCTTTCTCTTTCCAGTTATCAGTCTTTCAGGTGTTTTTTTAGTTGCTGGTTCTTTATAATTTGGACAAATATTGTGCTTGACGATTGTACAGTGTATTGATGCATAATTTGAAAAAAAGTGAATCTGTTTGTGAGAAATCTTCTCTTCTCTTCTTTTTTCACCCCCTCACCTCGCTCCGTTCAGGGGGCTCTACCGCACTCTCTATCGGGCGCGGCGCTGCGATCAGCGCGGCGCGGCGCGCGGCCGGCTAGAGGCGAGCCCGACGCGCGGCGGATGGTGGCGGCGGCGATGCGCGGGGCACCCGCTGCGAGTGGGGGCAGTGCGCTGCAGGCAGTCATCTACTACTCTCGGGGGGGGCTCTCAGCGCGCGGCACTGCTCTGCGCTCCTCCGCGGTGCTCTGTTCGTACTTCTCGAGCCCGCTTTTCGTATTTTCACCTCGGTGCACCTCTCTTTCTTCGCGGCGCATCTCGCGGCACTGCACTTCTCTTCGACTCTGCGTGAGTTTCGGGCTCTCCTCTCCGTCTCTTCTCACCTCTGTGTCACCGTCGGTCTCACAGCTCTTCTCTTCTCTTCTCTTCCCTGTCTCTCTTCCCTTCTCTTCTCTTCTCTTCCCTTCCCTTCTCTTCTCTTCTCTTCTCTTCTCTTCTCTTCTCTTCTCTTCTCTTCTCTTCTCTTCTCATGCATCTAACGTGTCCAATCTTTTCCACAATAACTTTATTATTAGCCTATACACATTTTAAAACATTCTGCAAAAACAGCTTTGCAACTTAGGAATTACTTAGTAGTAATATGTTAACTATACTACTCCCTACACTTCAGATCCACAATCAGACTTGATGAGCATTGATGAGCGGAAATGGAGTTCAGCTGCTCAGAGAGAGGAACTCACGTGGTAATCTGGGACTCCAGGAAAATGAGGATAAAGACCAACAAAGCTGGAACAACACAGGCGAACATCATCCAGAGAGGGAAGTCCTTCTTCTCACCAAAGGGATTGATGAGCCAGCCTCGGGCAGACGTGTTGGACACGGTAAGACCCTTAGGGACCACCAGTTTCTAAGCAAGAAAAAGAAGAAGCGAAATGCATCTACAATAGTATTCATGAATGACAAAATCCAGCATAAAGACGGCAATTTCTAGTATTTTGCCTTAGTAACTCAAAAGAATGAACAATAAGCGGTCTGTTATTGTTTCTGAATAAGTTCTTTTTCATTTTGAAAGTCCCCGATTATGATGATTGATTGATTGAAAATATTTGATTAAGAACGTGCCATACAAGTAACAATAAATGAAAAGAATAAATTAAGGTAAAAAGTACATGCACACACCTTAATAAAAAGGTGAACTATAAAGCAAGTCAATAAATGACCTCACTTATGTCCATAGTTGTGATATAAACAAGAGGGTGGCCATACAGTCAGCTTTACAGTAGGGAAGAACAAATGTAAGGATCAGACAATGCAGACGAATTTTAAAATCACAAAAGATTAAACAGGAATTTTTGCATCTCACTTTAAAAACATCTCTACTTTCAGAACACTTTATGCTGAATGGTAATGTATAGCCACAGTTTTATAGCATTGAATTTAAATGAGTTCAGTCCCTGAGATTTAACTCTAGATAAACATAAAGAAAGCTGATTGACTATCAATTGAATATTACATAAATAAGCAAGATAAATAAGCATGCCAAACAAACCATTGTGTTGTTAGAGATGTTTTAGATTAACGAAGTAAAGAATAAAAAGGAGATGAGAGCCGGTTCAGTAAACCAGGAAGAACTTATTTTTTTCCGTCAGACAAAATCTGCCCAATTTGTTGACAATATCAAAGCTTTGAACAGAAAATAAACAATTGTTTGTTTTTGTCATTTTAGATAAAAGCTATTGAGCTTTAACATATACGGTCTAATTCAGCACCCACACTTTTCCCAGAATGAAAGTTCAACACCAACAATTTCTCATCAAGTTTTCAAAACCTTATCGCTCAATGTCAGTCATTCCTCCCTCTGTCCACATCATCTACCCGCTGTGAGCGATGCTCGCGCATCATATTGAAAAGTTAATATGCAGCCGAAAAAAAACAAAGACTGACAAGAAACACGAGAGATTTCAAAATGAGAAAAAAAGAGTATGTTTTATATCAACAAAGCAATGTTTAACAGTCTTCAGATCCAGTCAGATCCAACTATGTGATTATGAATCTTACTGATCTTTTATCAGAGAACCGTAAAGAGGCAGAAAATAAAAAGGTAGAAGATCAAAACATTTTTCTGGAGAGTAAGTAGAATTCATATCTGGAACAAATTGCCATAAATCAACAATACTCTGATGACGACGATGATGATGAACAATTACTTTGTCCAATCAACAACAATAATAAAGTAAACAATAATAAAGGACCCCTATTGCTTGTGTTCAACAAAGAACAATTTTGCGCTATAAAACCCCCTCTTGAACTGTTTATCCCTGGGCCAGATTCTATATGTACAAATGAAAACGTCATTCTGCATATCTTGCTTATTTTCATTCTTCACCGTAACCAAACGAGCATTAAATGGGGAAAAAACTAATGGATTATAACAGATACTTCTTTCCCCTTTCCCCTTGCAGGTGTGCGAAAATTATTTGCAAAAAGTGGCCAAAATACTTTTCTTGTAAAAAATTATCCTTGTTTGTCATGCCAGTAAACAAACAAATTTAAAAAAAGCAATTTTGGATCATTAAAGGTCAAAGTATATTTTGTGTATTTTCAAGTCCATGTCAAAATTGCAATAAACAGTTACAATAAACAGGTTTTACAATATAAGCCCCCTCCTACCCAACGAATGAACACCTACACAACCACAACGAACGACATCTCATAATCTTCTGAAAAACTTGCTACACCCTTGCCTGCATAAATACGCTAAAAGGGAAATTTATTGCCCTCCTTCCTCCCATATTTCAAACCAAATGTACAACCTTGTTAGGAACCATCTACTTTAACTTGACATATAAAGAACAACTTTAATATTAAAACAAGTCTAGAATAGTTAATCAAACCTGTGTATAGGCATCACTGATGACAATATCCACAGCAATCATGAAGAAGATGGCGATGGGCACACCAAAATCTCCAATCATTCGACGGATCTGGAAATGTACAGCATTTCATCAACATCTGTTGTAACCTGGGATGGTTTCCAGACACTACCGTACTATCACTGTAAGTTTAGAGATTTATTTTAACATAACATATAGTGTAAGGAATGCAGTGCTTACTGGGCCAGGAAGATATGTGCTTGATTTAAATCCTCGAAGATACATGGCAATGAAGAAACAGCCAAACATAAGGCACATAGACAACAGGGCAGTGTTGGGGAAGGCTCTCTCGAAGACCTCATGGTGTTCAGTCACATTGCCATCAGCATGAACTGTGACATTAACAAGGTTTTTGAAAGGGTGGAAGGGGTCCTCCGCGGACTTGTTCAAGTGCTCGTAGTTCAAAGTCAGAGGGTGCGTTTTAAAAATCTGAGAAGTAGACGAAATTTGGATTTGAAAACAGATCAGTGATTATATGAACCAAACACGAGTGTTTAGATGCCCGTAAATACCTTGATCAGCTTGGAAAAAGTCTCATAGATGAAAATGAGAGAGATCAATAGGGAGAAGATCTCCTGGGTGAAGCGTGAGATGAAACGGACAAGGAAGCTTCCTTCCACCGCCATTATCACTATCACGATGATGATCAACCACATGCCCACCCAGACACGGCCCACTATGTATTCGAAGCCATTCGACTTGCAGAACTGCAATGAAAAGATGAATGTAGTCACAGCAAGTCAAGTTTAATTCAAAGCTAATTTTAAAATATCACTTTTCCATCAAGCTAATTTAGATTTTTGTTGTCGTTGTTTTTTTTTGCCACTCTCTCTCTGAATTTCTGCATTTTTTAACTCTCTGTTTTCTTGCTTGTATTTCCACAAGCGTCCTGAAAGACCCCTTCAACATATCATATTATTCATATTCTTATTATTCCTCCCCGTTTTCAGTGATGATCAGCTCACCTGGAAGAAAGCCTCCTCAAACACCATCAACGGTCCAGTAAAGCCAATGACGAGAACCGGTTGAGCCGCAAACAGACAGAAGATGATGCCCTGCACGCAGGTGGAGACCATCATCTCAGAGACGCCCATCATGTGCTCCGTCTTATCAGCTGAACCAAAAGCAGATTCAATGTTGAAAGACACGAACAGTATCCATTTTATAAATGATTTTTTACTTTCTTATTCAAAAAATGACTTGATGATGGCCCCACCAAAAAATCCCTAATTTTTTCACCAAAAATCAGAACCTACTTAAAATCAATGTGCAGATGACAAAGAAATTGTTCTTAACTCGTTTTATCTCTATTTTGATTTTCCGTTCTGGGATTTGATGAAAAATATTAAAACGCAATTAGAGATAAAAAAAATATATATATTAATACAGTATACATTTGGTATTGTGAGAAGTGAATATTCTAAGAAGTTTTAGCTTCAGTACTTTAGTAATTTAAGGGATAAAAACAGAGCAGGTCTTTAGTTGTAGTTCTTAATTTTGTAGCATTTTAAGGGTAAAAATACTTGGTCTGAAATGTAATGATAATTTGACAATTGTCTTGTTAAATGTTTAAAATGACTTGTATCTAATATGTGTTTTCCTCACTCTGTTATAATGAGAACATTTGCTGTTCTTGAAGCTCCAGATAAGTTTTACAACTTAACAAAAAATCCATTCATTTATTATTATTATTATTATTATTATAATTATTATTGTTTTTTTTAAATGTATTATTATTATTAATATAGGTATTAATATTAATATTCAGGATGAAGGTAAAAAAGGGTAAGGTATTGACAGAGTAAAATCATTTCTCCTCAATCATGGCTTGCCGTGAAACTGTTTAGGTTAAATGTGTAATTCAAGAGCATCATAAGCATTTATTTACTTTTATATAACATCTATTAAGAAAAAGCACACTTCAGAGTTGCTTGATTCTATATATATATATATATATATATATATATATATATATATATATATATATATATATATATATATATATATATATATATATATATCAGAATCATTCAACTCTGAAGTGTGTGTTTTCCTAAATGATGACACATTTTTGCATCCATTTATGGTACTTTTCAGTTCTTCGTCGACTTAAAACATTTAAAAAACTAAATCAAAAATGTAATCATATAAGACACTTTGTCATAGCTACAACAGCATCAGTTGTTTGCTTACACACAAACATTTGCTTTCTAGACATTGCTACAACAACAGCAGGTAAGCTCCTACACGTTCTGCTCTTAACACCACTTCTGCTACAGACGCTTGTTGAATGTACTCACCCAGAAGTCCTCCAAAGGTGATCGCGGGTGAAAGGGCAGCAAAGTAAATAAAGATGACGGCAGACAGCACTTGAGGGTCCAGAGCATCAGTAAAGTCGCTGATGTAATGCTTGTATCGTCGTTTTAGATCTTTCACCGTTCCTCCAAAAGGATAACCCGTACGAGCCAGTGGATCCTCCCGAGGCTTTTCAGATCCAGCAGAGTCTAATCAAATAAACACAACTCAGCAGAGAATGGTTTGGAATGACAGAGATAGCTATATATTTGTAGTATATATATTTTTCAAACACATCTGTGAACGATCCATGTCTGCGATTGAAACACTTTGAGTTTCAAGATCATATTGTTTTGGTGCATGACCAAAAATTCCCATCCAATTAATGAAACAATGTATTGTGGAATTCTTTACCATCTTTTTCCTAAGTTTACGATTAATTAGTGACTGGACCCTCCCCCACCCACCCTCCCATGATAATTTGAAAAAATGTAATCTGTCAGGGTTCTTATATGCATTTCCTTTTTTCATTCAATGCATTGCAGGTTAGGCGAAGAACTCTAAACTATATCTTTAGTGTGGCAGTGGGAAGAAAAAAAATGTAAAGTTTGACAAATAGAGGCTTGTAATTGGACAAATTCCTTGATGAAATTACATTAAAATTAACTTGTGGCCCATAGTTCCGATTCGCTCAGCAGGGGGTGTGGCGAAAGCATGAGAGGGATTCAGGGTGCAGTGAGAGTATAAAGTGCCATACATTTATTCAAAATACTGGCAAAGTACATAATAACGCACATGTAAGCAAAGATTTTACCGCATCTCTTAAAAATTCCTGCGCTGTTATCTCCCTTACCCTTAGGTCAGGGGTCTCCAAAACCAGTCCTGGAGGTCCGGGCCTACACATTTTTGATTCAATCATCATGAACCACTCTTGTTGCACTAAATAAGCTTATCTCTCATTGTCTGAAGTTATAGTAGTATGCTTTCTAGTTGCAACAAAAATGTACAGGACTTCGGTCCTCCAAGACCAGATTTTTGGAACCCTACCCTAGGCTACAAGGGTAATCACATTGAATAATCAACAATATGCTAAATTCACTCATATAATTTAAATTAAAGATACAGTCCATGTTTTGGGGTAGTTTTGTTGGGCTAACTGGCCTTGAACCAAAACAAACATTTAACCAATCAGCAGAAGCTATTCAAATATTGGTTTAGTGGTGTGGTTGTCTTGAGTATTTGAAAAGACAACATCGGACCCCAGAGATCCGGTACAGCTCCTCTAAAACTGGGTATGAAATTGCACCTTAGCCAATCAATCCTCTCCCCTCTCTCACACACATAACAAAATTAGTTGTTTCTGATTGGTAAAAATTTTATTAGATTCATTTCTGGCATATTATTTTGAAGTAACAAGTAAAAGTCTCAGTTTCAGTAACACAAAACCCAGTTCTAAGGTACTCTGAAAATGGCTGAAGCCCTACCTTTGCCCCCAACCATGATTCGTGTGTCATAAGGGCGGACTCGATCCCGAAGCATCTTCTTCTGGAAGTTAATGATTGGCCTAAGCATGGTGTCATCCTGGATTTCTGTTGGTGGGATCACAATGCTACAGTCCATGAAGTCTGCCATGGCGTTGTATAGGTCCTTCTCATCCGCGGCCAGGTATGCTTCCAGAGAGAAGACCTGCAAATGGATGAAGATTTAACAGAAACAAGAAAACCATCTTCAGGTAAGCTCATCAACACTTCTTTCTTACCCAGTCGGCCATCAGTGATGCCATAGCTCGTCCGCTCTCAGAATAGTCCATGCCGCTGTTACTGGGGCCCACGAGGAAGAAGACAAAACGGATGGGAACCGGAGCTTCCAGAACTCCATTCATAACCACGGAATCCCGCAGACGAGCAAACGCCACAACAGGTTTCTGAAGGCTGTCCACAACACCTTTATGAGAAAGCAAAAAGAAATATTATATAACATTTTTATACACAGTTTTTTTATGTCTTAAAGTATTTGGACCATAGAGTGAATGTTTTTTCACCTGACAATACAACAGAGCCCTCCACTCGATCCACCATGTCTCGCTAAGAAAGAAAAAATTATTAAAAAGTTGAGACAAGCTGAATTTGATAAATACAGACAGCAAAGATTTATTTTTACTGTGTTTAAAATAGTGATGGGTCAACTCTGGGTCAGAAGTAATCTTCAAACTGACACATTAGAAAGACTCCTTTTTTCGGATGGTACATTCGCACATTTGAAAGAATTGATTAGTTCTTTTGAGACCATTCTCAAGTCACTCATCAGATCGTTCATCATGTGATGGCTACTCAATTAGTTCCTTTGAGTTCTTTTGAGCCACTAATCAGATCGTTCATAGTTTGAAATCATTTTATGCAGTCATCAAATGCCCTTTATGCATTCTTTCAGAGCCTTTCAAGTATTGATGTCTATGTTGTATTGTTTCATGTTCATTGAGTTTTTATTAACCAAACAACTCAGTCACACAGATATTTATGGATTAAGACGTTTTTAAAAGTCAAAATACTCTCTGCACTGATTTTTTGCTTAGTTGTCATTTTTTCAAGTAGTCAAGAAGTAATTAAACTAAATTACATTTAAAAAACAAGTTAACATAAACAAACACACCTGTAATATTTTCTCTAATATATAACTGAATCAGAAATTTCAAACAGTGTATATTTACAGATTTGCTGTGTTCACAGACAAATTCTGTATTGTTATTTATGGAATAATCAGTTTTTATACCTGTTTAGAAACTGAGAACGTTTGCATCTCTATGTCTGCCGAACTCGTGGGTGAAGTGGAGTCAAACTGACTATAAGACACAAACAACAGGTTGCATTTTCAGTAATATAAGACTTTTCAAATATTTTTGAACATGAGCAGTTTCCAGGAGCTTCTTCCTCGGACTGATCAAGTGGACACATTAGTACCTGCGTCTGCGCTGGAGAATGGCCAATAGAGCATCACGGTCACTGGGCCGAATCTCTTTTTTGAACAGAAGTTGCTCCACCATCTTCTGAGCGATGCTGGATAAGCTGCTGTCATCAATATCCAGCAGCACCGCCCCTGATGGCATTGGTGGAAATATTTGATCAAAAAGTGTCACAGTAAGGTTATATGATACATTAAGGCCGTCATTGAATGAGTCATTCTGTGAAAAGACATTTTTTCTCTGTATATTCCACATGGCCAAAGTTAATTATCAAATAAGCACATTTCCTCATCTCAGGCGTTTTTAGTATTGATCACTATGTCAAGATGTGGTCACTGTAGTCATTTAACCCATGTTATGGATACTATATAGGCTGTCATAAAGTGTATTTCTAAAAAAAAATCAAACTTTCAACTTTCACATTAATTGAAAACTGTGGATCAAAAAACAAGTATCTTTTTTCATGTTTTTATTTGGACTCAAAACATTTAGAGATTTATATTAATATTGATTCTACTTTTGTAAAGCTTAACAAAAGCTAAAAAAATATTTATTTAAATAATCAAGGTCTGAAAACCCAGCCGAAAGCGACAACAACAACAACAACAACAACAACAACAACAACAACAAAAACGCTTTCTGTGTTTAATGACTGGTAAAACTGTGCATCAGTTACTCTGCCTCTAAAGCTGTTTACGTAAACTGAGAACTTGACATCCAAACTGTGCAAGGACGTTTAGGTAAGCTATTCTCGTTTACCTCCTGATCTTCTTATATGAAAGCTGAGGCTGATTTGGTTCTATAAAACACAATAAATATTTTCAAATCACACTAATAAACATTGTTATCTTTTCAAGTTTTCCTAGTATTAGTATTAGCAGAAAGTGCATGAATCTTTTAATGGATGGTGCCCACGACTACTTTTATTAAGTATATTAAGTATCACTTAATCCTCAGACAGACTGAGACAGCAGTGATGACCCCGAGCTTCATGAGAGAAAAACCTCCAGAGTTGACTCTGAGAGCATTTTTCACTAACTATGTTTACTTCTACTTTAATAGATTTTTAGACGGGTAGTTTTACTTATACTTGACCACATTTTGACTAAAATAGCAGTATTAGATCACAACATTTTATACTCAATCCACTCCCGCCCAAAATTAAAAATATGCATTAAGAAGTGAAAGGGACTCAAAATGTGCCATTTTCATAGAACGACTCAAATAAATATTTATTTGTAGATGTGAACAATCACCTGTGCTCATGACCTTGCGCAGCTGAATGAGGCTTTTGAAGGTGAGGTAGGAAATATGAGATTGGCCCCATTGTCCCGAAGCAGGGTTAAAGTTCTCCTCATAACCCACCCAGCGTCCCACTTCTTGCCACACTTCCCCCCGGAGCTCATTCAGCTCAACATACGACTGCCATTGATCAGAAAACCGCACTGTTAGAGGTTTCCAGAACAACTAAATAAGAGATAAAATGTAAATAATCACCTCAGCATCTCCTCTCTTGATGGCGTTGCTGTTGGTGTTTCTAGCGGCTGAAACAGGAAATGTGCACATTAACTTTTATCAACATTATGTGTAATCTCACGAATGAAAATGTATGGCTCACCCTCCAAGTCTCTAATGAAGGTGAAAGTTTGTGGTGGCTCTTCATCCTCTTGTCTCTTCTGTTCCAAGTCATAGCTGCCCTTCTTTACCACGGGGCTCCTGTAGAGGGCGACAGAGTGCAAACACTAGAACACACTGACGTGGTCCGGACTCCAGAGCGAGCGGTCCTCACCAGATCTTATGCACCAAAGGCCAGACTGAGCTCCATCCTCTGACAAAGCGACTCAAGCCATCCCTGATACAAGAAACATAAGCCTAGCTCTAACTCCAGCCCTCGCATTGCCAGAAGGCCACCACCATTAGCTACGTCCCTGACTGTCTGTGAGTCTGACTCTGAAAACAATGGCGACGTTTTAGCGTATGCGCGCGCATTTTGGCTAAGGAAAAATGGTGGAAATCAACAGTTTGTCAAGCTATGCGAGTGGATTGTCTATCAAATTTCTTGAAAATGTATATATCTAATAAAAATATGTATTAGTGCAACCGTAAATACAACAACAAGACTTTGTGGGATGTTGGGCCACATGGAAATAGCTTTAAACCTTGCTGCCACCTCCAGATAAAAAGGAACACCTTATTTCCCTGACAACCCAGTTGTTAAATCCCTCCTAAATTGGATAAGATTAAGAAATAAAACTCATCTATTGGATCAGTTTAAATATTGGGGTTATCTTCCTAGTTTCTTGGTGTAAGTTTAGTCATTGTACGAATGCAATTTTAAAGAAGATTTGTTGTTTTCATTGTATTAAAATGTACAAATACAGCAATAAAAAAAAAACACCTCCAATTCCATTTCCAAAATGCATGCGCAACCATTGAATTAGCTGCCAAGCGTGAGTGATGTAAGTTAAGTTTTATTTAATAAGAATAAGAAACAGTATTCAATTGGGAAATTCATCATCTTCTACTAAATTATAAATGGAACTTCATCAAAGGACCTCTGTATTAAAGTACACATTTAAGTCATACAAATTATTGTTAAAGATGCCATTCGTAACTGTAAGCAATCTTTTGTGGTTTTAATGGATTTGGCAATGACCGGTAAGTCCATTTATTTCACTGGAGCTTGTTTCATTCTCGGCCATCTTCTCTTGTGAGCTTAAAGATTCTTGCCTACATGTGAGGACAAGCAAAAACAATAGGAAATGAGTGTAGTGTTAATATAATTCTAACCAAAACCGAATTTTCCTTTCTGCTTAATCTGAGATTCATTTTTACAGACATCTCAAGGACACCGTAAAATAAAGAGAATGATTCTGCTCCCATTTGGTCCTTCTCCATAAAGTTCTCTGAGTTAAATTAACAGAGACCCTCAGTTTGTACCTTGTAATATATCATATGAAAGTGTTGTTTTACATTGAGATTTGAACAAAAAATGCAAACATTTATTACAAAGTTTAAGGTTTCGGTAAAGATTTGGCTGTTTAGAGTCCTTTTAACTCAGTTTGAGTGAATTTGCTTCTACTCTGAATAGAGTTAATTTTACTTTTGCACAAGTTCAGAACACGTCTTACTGTCTACTGTTTTTTTGGGAGGTCAAGAATTACTAACTTGAATAACATTACTAATATTATTTCTTTTAATGCTTGATAAATAAAAAAGACACAATTTGGAGGCCAACTCAAATCGTACAAGAAATGAAAACAACTCTGAGATGTGCCAACTTGCTCAATTAATTTTCCACAGACTTTGTATTATAAACTTATTGAGATATACCTTCAAACCAAACTTCAAACAAAATAGTATCTGCACAAAACTTAAAAGTCCAAACCTCAAAAAGTAAATGTCCTTTAATTTTGCAGATAAAATGTGTTTTCCTTCGCATTTTTCAAATTTTGCCTTAAATACTCACAAGGTCAATGCAGGAGACTCCCTGTCCTCGTAGGACATGTCATTATCCTGAAAAAAGAAAAAGATTCTGTGTTTTATGGCACTTTTAAAAAAACATAACTTAATAAAGCATTTTTAAGCTCTTCAAGGCTGTTCTCACCCCTTCAAACGAAATGGCTTCCATCATTGAGACGGTCTTCTCTGAATCCCACTACTTTCAGAAAGTCTCACACATAGCCTGCTTTCACAGAGACCCAGTCAGACGCTTTCCATCACTCATCCTTCAACTAACTTATACATACTAACGTATATTCAATGTTTTGTGTGCACCTTTGTTGATGGTACATTCAAATTATCAAACATAAGATCCCAGCTCAGTTTTTAGGGGCTCTGAGGCTTGAAACCGTGGAGTGAGTAAAAGGGCGTAAGAGCCACAAACAATTATCTGAACCATGAGGCTCAAAGCTGTGATAAGGACTGTTGTGTCCCTCATGGACGGAGGCAGATAGAGAATTATGAGTTTTGGCGCCTTGGAAAACAATGATTCAGCACAGACTGGTACACGCATAGGAATGGAATCCCCAGGTTTGTTTCTTTTAAGTCAAGAAAACTTCATGAAATTAAAATTTAGGTCCATATGTAAAGACTTTATTCCATTCTTGTTTGATATGTGAGCAATCATGACGTTAACAAAAACAATCAGCTAAATATATGGCTCACGTACAGTGTTCTATAAGTGTTCCATGAGCTGAATATTTTGTTCATCTATAAATGAAGGAAAGTGTGTAATTGTAGTAAAAATTGTAGAGCAGGAAAACATCAACTTTTTATTTTAATAAGAATATATTTCTTATGGTGAAATGACAGAGAAATCCATGTAATTGTGTGAGCTTTTCCCTAAAAATGTTTCAATGCAAAATATCAAAATATATTCTTTGCATTGAAATTTTTTTTAGGGAAAAGTTCTAACAATTGTAAGCTTTCACCACAAGAAAATACATTTATATGTATTTATATATATATATTTATAACTCATATATTTTTACACAATTTCATCGTCATTTTGAAAAGTTAAACTTTGTGTTTTGAAGCAGAGGAACAAAGGACAAACATTTTAATGAACAATTACCAATAATTTCGCCAATAGAGACGAGTTTGAAGAACCTTGACACAATTTTTGGTGTTTAAACAATTTAATGTGTGATACTCATTGTAATTTGCTCACTTAAAACCCAACATAATTACACATTTTATCCAATCAGCTTTTCGACAAACAAAACTTTACGAAATCAGAAATACAGTCAATTTAGGCTAAATGAAAAATATCTGAATACTGTGTCAGTCAACACTGACATTTTGGCCTCTCTAATAATGACTTTCCGCCTCCACCCAAAAAAAAATATTTCTCCAATTAAACCCAACTATGAGCTTACTATCCCCTTTCAGAGCATCCCAAACCCCTCAGGTGGTCAGTTAACACTTACCTAAATCCGGGTGGTCCTGGAGGGTCTCTGTGCTGGGTTTCCACGTCCACTCTTCGAGCGCCCAACGCAACACTGCCCACGGAGGAATTCAAAGGGCGAGGGTGGGTAAGTGGAAGGGTAATGGAAAAAGTGAGATCGACGTAAAAAACAGTCACGTAGAGCGCGGCAACCCGAAAGTGACGACTTGGGTAGAGCACCCAAGGGTGGGTGTGATAGATAAGAGCCCCATAATCAGAGAAACAGACTTATCGTTAGGACCACCTGACTAGAGGAATACCCCAACCCTAACACCCCTCCCAAGCGCAGCCAGCCTAGACCAGGACAGAAAGAGACTCTTTGAGAGGTCTCCAGCACCAGTTCCAAATCAGGCCACTAAAATGAATTACTTCTGAAAAATAAGCTAACGTTTGTATTTAACACGGGTGCTAATGAGCTCTGTTGATGATTCACTTCAGAATAATTGCTTTGGGCTCACAAAAAATCGAAGTTTCCTTAAGAAATAGCTTCTGGTAGTATGGAGTATTGGAGACCATGTCATGAAATGTAGGTACGATGGCCTCTCAAGTGCACTCCGCAACACAAGTTGAAGGATTTAAGGCATGCTGCATATCATTCATTCTTGATTTATTTACAGTTAGACAGATTTTTACGCTTTACTAACAAATAAAGAACTGTTCAGTCCATAATTAACAGGTAAGGCAATTTTATCTGTATAGCACATTTCTGAACACATTAGCAATTCAAAGTGCTTTACAGAAGAGTAAAAACAGATCTGAGATTAAAAAAGCATCAACACAATTTTTTTGGCATCCTATCCAACCTTTATCTGCCGATCCAGATATTTCCAGTTGACTGTATATAACATGGACGGAGAGTTCGTGACATCACCGATAGAGTTCTGGCAAAGTCAAGTGAGGCTCATATGCGTAGCCAGCACTCAAAAATGCGTCCTCAGAGGCGGGACATGGCCGTAGTGAAGGCATCTGATCCCTGTTCCCTTTTTCCCTTTCGGAGTCAGCCTCAAGCAATCGCTCGGGGAACTGAGAAGATAGCCCCTTGATACTTCCCTATCCAATCCCTTTCTCCCGATCATGTGTCTATATCAGATACATGTTGTCACTGCAATGAGACAAAAAGACTAAAACTAATTGAAGCTGTTACAAGTTTCTTTTTTATTATCCATCCATGGGTCGCCACAGCAGAATGAACCATCTATTCCGGCATATGTTTTACGCGGCGGATGCCCTTACAGCCGCAACCCATTGCTGGGAAACATTCACATTCATACTCTTTATATGGCTATATATCAGATATTTACACTAACAAATCCTCAATCGTGCCTGAGAGCAGGTGCTTCAGTGTCTATGTCTGTTAACAGTGCATTCTGGGAGACGAAGTTTCCTTTTATGTGCATTCATGTAACTTTGAAGTCTCATTTAATTCTTTGGCTTCACTTAAGAGGCGCATTAAAGTCCAACTATTCAGAAGTGTTGAAGTTCAAATCCAGTCGCCATGAAAAAAGATGTGATGACTGGATTATTAAAAAAACCCTTTAAACCCTTTTGCGTCCATTGCAATGAACATCACAGTTCAGAACTTGTTTTATATTCAAACAGTTCACTCAAAGTTACTGCTTGTTTTTCCTTAAATATAAATAAATGCAATAATAAATAAATCTCTGTTTGTTGAAATCGGAAAAAAGAGGCTGTACTTTTTTTATACAAATTTCAACGTTTCAGTGTTTTTTTTTTTACAAGCCAACTAAAGGGCATTTAAAAAAGTTGTTTTAATTTGATTATGGAAATCTTATTGAAAAAATGGTAAAACTTTTAAAAATAATGTTATTTATAACAAACAAGTAATTTACGCTGACATTTTTATAAACCCAACTCCCCCTCAAACCCTTGATATTCTTGCATCGTGAAAGAGTCCTGTTAGGCATTAAGCTGCAAGCAACAGTTTTATGAACACATAGTTTGAAACATTTATCCCACTCTTTACTGATACAAAGAAAACAATGCAGGTGGGTGAAGGGGTTAAAGGGAGCGGCTTGCAAGTTCAGTGTTTAAACATTCCTTAAAGAGGCAACCTATAAAAAACAAGTCCTATAGCCACTCCCATAACAGTTTGCTCTGAATTATGATGAGAGAGAGAGAGCTAGTAACTGACGTTGAACAGGAAAGGTTTAGGATCCCCTTCACTTGGGTAGCGATGTTCTCCCCTCCAAAGATGGGGGCTGTAGGGGTGCCCCCATTCATGACCCCCATATCAGTTTAATCAGTCACAGTTTCCACTGAGTCATGGAAACACTGCAGGTCACTGAACCAATGACAGAAGAAAAATAACACATGATAATGAATGTGAAAACGGTTCCATTTAAGTTGTGACACTTTTGCGCTTATTGAGAGTTTGGAATTAAACTTGTTTTTATTTTGAAAGAGGCTTTTAATATATTGTTAGCAATAGGAAGTTTGGTTAACCTCTCAAACAGTTATATTATATAACATTGCAATTTAAAACCAATAATAGTAGATTTTAGTAGATTACTTTATTTACAAAAAAAAATTTATGTAAAAATATAAAAAAGGGGTAAAATCCAGATTGCAGACACATTAAGGGAAACATTGTAAGGTTTGGAACTCCCAGAGAAATTTTGGCAAGTTAAGAAGTTTAAATTTGCCAACTTTTCAAGTTGTTAAGCTGGTTTTCATCCATACTGGGGGCTGAAAAATACAAACAACTGTAATCACGTTATTTATTTTGTCCAGGTCAGAGCTTATGTTGCCTTTTTGATCCTTAACTGTTGCACCAGTAATACTCTTCTTCTCCATGAGCACTTAAAATAATGAAACCCTTTTATTTCTGATAATTCCTTTCCTCGGAACAGTTGTTATTTGGGAGATGATCTCCTTTTGAGTTAGATACTCCCTGTTACAAATTGCTTATTGTCTCTCTATTGTAAGTCACATTGAATAAAGGTGCCAGCTAAATGCATATTTAAATGCACTAAACATCTCTTAAGTGTGGTTGAAGATTTGATTGTAGCCTGTCTTTATGAAGTACTTGTATGGGATGATTACAGGAGAGCACACAGTGAAAAGAAGGGGTTCAATGTTTCAGGTGCTGAAAAGAAAATCAGGTGGATGCAAAGTTACCACATGCTACCTACCTCTGCAATTTTGCAAATTAAGCTCAGCTCAGGCTTTTATTGCTGGTGAAATTCCAGAGAGGAAGGGACCTTCAATAGTTCGATGACCTTTAAAGAAGATATTTCAAGGAAATTCATCCAGCTTTTGAATGTGTAAACATTCTCACTCCAGATGGTCTAGCAGATGTTCCACTGAGGGGTTAAAAGCAAGAGTATCTCTCCTCTAAATCCTGTAATGGAGCCAAAGGACATCATCACAAATACTCAGGAAATACATAATACAATCCCAGTCGTACATTTTTATAGGTTGTAAGTAAAAATATTTTTTATTGTTTCTTTAAAAGGTTGCACATCATGTAAACTCGACTTTTCAGCCATTTCTTCAATGTTTTAGTGTAGTTCCCTCATCAAAAACATTCCTCAAGTCATATTCAGATCGGTTCCTGCATGTTTGTGTAATCCTATTTTCTTTTTCTGGGAGCTCAGAATGGCTCATGGTTGTAGTCACACAAATTGGCAATAACTCCACCCACTATCCAATCAGATGAACCACTTATGCATCTCAATGAAGAGCATACGCGCTGACTGAACCAGCAGTGTAACCGCAGTAGAACTGTCAGCTATTACATCAAAAGAAACTTTTGGCTTACCAAAAGTTGAATAGAATCATCAGAAATGGGCGGATTTTCTGTGTTCCAATCAAAAAAGCCCAGCAGGGAGTGTGGCTAGAGCATGGCAGTGAGAGGAAAAGTGGGTACATATCTCGTTTAGCGGAACACAACCATTTGAGGTGATTCAAAGACATTGTTTATTATAAATACTGCTTTTTGAAGGTTATTAAAGGAAGTGATACTCTAGAGGGGTCAAGTATGTATTATAAATTATTTCAAAGAGGCATGATATGGCACCTACGGTAAATACTTTACTATTCTTACTAGCAGAGGCGCTGGCATGGAGGGGTGACCATGGATGATTCATGGGGCTCAGCAGTCCAGGGGGGCTCCATAAGGCCAGTTATATATAATGATCAATCATTGTTAGAGAAACATGCAAAAACTTTTTTATGTGCAATAAAATCAAATATGCACATTTATATATAATACCTAACAGTGCATTGTTTTCCCTATATTGATTGCTTATATTTTTATTGTATTCTATTTACATTTTTGTGTTATAGCTCTATTTTTGTTAATACATTTCCCTGAAGGAGTCATCCCAAAGGATCAATAAAGTTAAGTCTGTCACAACTTGCGTTAGAGGAGACGAGGAGTAAGAAATCAGACTAGCTTATCTAAACATCCGTGCACAGCTTTAATGGCAGCTTTCATAAAAAGTAGCCAGTTTGCAAACAGCGTTAGTTGCAGATTATAGCTTATGATTTTCTTTTAATAGTCATTAAACACAGAAGAATTTTCGGCTGAGTCTGAATCAGGGATTTTTATCAGATCATTAAATGTTTAATATCCATGTGGCAGCCCTTTATAATAACTACACACTACTAATCACAGTTTAAGCATTCGCAAATAGTTAATTCATAATTTATAATGCATTGTTTTAGTCCTCCCTTTAGAGGAGCTCACAAAATGTTTTATAACTAGCTGAATTATTCATCAGCTACATTAGGATCACAGTCAGTAACAGTTACTATATCTCTAAATAATAAAATGTATGAACGTGCTTTCAAATTTAATGATTATTAATTTTCATTAATTTAATAATCATTTACTAACATTTGTTCTAAATGATCTGATGAATCACTAAAAAAATAAAAACGAACTGTTTTTATAAACACTGAAAAGCTTAATTAATAAATGATTAATTGATCCTCAATAAAGCATAGAATTACTTCTAATAAAGTGCTACCATACATTTTTAGTCAAATAAAAGTCTGATTTCAAATACTGCAGTTAAAATTAGTTTGAGTACAAATCCACAGTTAAAAAAAAGAAATATACAAAAAAATATACAATTACAGTAGTGCGAGTAAATGTAATTCTCTATTATACACCTCTGCTTGTTTCACGCTTTTTGCAGGTATACGTCGTCAATTAAAAAGGTTTTAAAATGGACCATTTCCTCAAACAATTAAACAAAATTATGCGTTTTGTGAAACCAAAGAGAACCATTATATCCTCACATTAAAGTGTCTAAGCATATGCATCCCTGAGCTTAAGTTACTGCAGATATTATATTGTACACGCAGCGTGTACGTGAAGGTGTGTCCCTCCTGCAGTTTTATGATAAAAGACAGCAGCTTGACTCTTCTGTGATAACCATACACAAGCTCGCTGACTTTTTCCATTTGTTGAAAAAACCTCAACAAATGGTGACCTTGTTTTCTTCCCCTAACTTCTACCCAGCATGCATTTCAAAGGTGTACATAATTCATCTGAGAAGTTGCATAGCTTCTAATCCTCCTCAAATTTAACTGATTTGTTTCTTGATTTCATTTGGAGATCCAGGAGAAAGTTCTTGTTCATAAAGAACGGTAATCAATCAAGTTTTTATATAGCGCTTTTTTTAGCAGTTGCTTTCAAAACAGCTTCACAATGTCCTCGTGTGGATCAGGTAGAGTAAATAGGAGTTCCCTCTGTGAGGCCCCTGGGAGCCTCGCTGACTGAGGCAGGTGCTAGTCACCTCCCCAGCATAAAGAATATACAAACTTAAGATCTATCTTTACAAAAAGAAGACTCTATTATTTGGACTGAGCACCAGTTTATGACAAGCTTTATTAAGGGTGTTATTGAAACATTTTCAAACTATTTTACTATATATTGATTACAGTTTAAAGCTAACTGACTGCATTTGCTGTTAATCTATGGCACAATTTTTCATGTTCAACTCTAAACAGAAACTGCAAATAACAGGAATAACAGTGTTAATCAAGAAATGCCAGATCCCGGTTGGTTTCTCTTCACTCTCTTTTTCAGATGTAGCATTATGAACTAAAGCTTCATCCCATAACTTTTGGACTTTAAATTAAGGGGATCATTTACGTTCACAAAGCTAGAACACTAAAGCAGACGAGTGAAGAGCTCCCTCCTCTTCAGCAGAAATGGATCTCCTCAGAGGTGGTGTTGGAGATCAGAGCCCAAAGGTTTACAAGATGATGCACTCTTTACGGTTTCTACTGATCTTTTCTGGCTTTCCATCCTTTGCCTTAGCAATGGCTTCCATTACCTACAAAAAATGACAAAGGCGGTAATCCTTATGAAACACTAAATCAACAGAAGGTATTACCACATAAATGAACACAGTTTACAGTTTAAAAAATACATTATTTTGTGAGGAAAGAGCAATGAAGAGGAATTAAATTGGAGATTAATTAAATCAATTCTCGGAGGGCCTCAGCACTGCACAGTTTTACTCCAACCTTACTCTTGTTTGAAGCTACAGGTGTGTTTCTTGAAACAGAGTTGGAAAAAAGCCATCATGGGTTGCGACCCTGCAGAAATTGGCATCGAGACCCCTGCTTTAAAAATGTTTTATGATATTTCAGGGCACACATGGTCTTCTCTTCATCAATAAATGGTGGTGCCCAGTCCCGTAAAAAAAAAAAAAATGAATAATTATGCTCATGTTTTACAAAACCTATAGACCAGACTGATTCTTCTTTCCTCTTCCATCAAGAAGCTAAAAAAAGCTAAAATGCAAGCATATCAAATGGCTCTTGCACCTTCGACTTTCTTACCTGCATGCTAGGTGGCGCTGACAATGACTGATGTTTGTTGCCATATGCACGTGTGCAGAATTGGAGTATGATGAGAATGAGAAAAGTTTGAGCCTGATCGGACATTGTATGCCAGAGCTGATTTGGTGGTTTGCAAATGATGAGAACGAATACTCATGATTTGGTGAGTAGATTTTACTTTTATTATGCAAACTGCAGTTCAATCCCTTACTATTATGAGTGGAAAAGCAGGTTGCCGCTATATTTTAACACGCTGCATTGAAACACCTATTGGAGTCAGGGTTAAAAAACTTTCAGGCTGTAATTTGAACAGTTTTAACATGGCTGTCAATGGGAACCTGCTCACTTCTGGGATCAACCTCCAGTGGTCAAAAGACAAACTGCAGTTTAGTTAATTCCTATTGTACATCAAAAGAGAAAACAGAAAGTTGCCCTTTGATCTAATCTTGTAACCCCCCTTCCCACTTGCTGATAGCTAGTTAATTGAACTAAAAACATTTATGTTACAACACTTCTTTCCTAGCATGCTCGCGCACTCCTAGAAGAAACAGTGTTTTATTTGTTGAACGCATACTCACATCCTCGTCGTAAGGGAAACCACCGGTTTCCAGCTTTGAGAAGATCACATGTTCATCAACCATTATCTCAAAGCTACCTGCAGGTCAGAGAGTAGGCTTTAAATGATTGAAGGGTGATTTTAAGAGCAACTCACAAAAAAGCTGACAAACCTCTCCTGCCCACAAAGCCAGACACGTCCGCTTCAGGAAACTTTGAGCAGATTTCCCGCTTGAGCTCCTGGAAGCGAGGCGCGTAGCCTCATCCACCACTAGATGGTGAGAGAAAACCAAACACTCCATAAAATATGCACGTCACATCTGAGTGTGTGCAAATCGAATTCCTAAACTGGTTTCTCAACATATTTTAAACAGGTTCACCAGCAAAGATCAGCCAAGACCAACTCACAGCAGAGCTCAGCTCTAAGATCTGCACTTGTTATTATGATCATTTTGATATTTAATGTCATAATCCTAGTCAAATGTAGTCAAATTTACATTTACGCATTTGGCAGATGCTTTTGTCCAAAGCGATTTACAGAAGGGGAGACAATATGCAATATCTTACACAAAGTCTCAGCTTTCTCATAATAGAAGTTGTACCAACTGATCAATAAACCAAAGCAGAAAGAAAATAAAGACAGAGGAAAAAAGTTTTAATTTGAATTTTTTTTATAGTAGGTGTTCCCTGAAGAGAAGAGTCCAACATTCTAATCCATGAGCAGAAAATGTAAACATAAAATAGATTTTTCAACATCTATCTACATTTTAAATTCAAAATAATCTGGTTTGATTAAGTTATTAATGATTTGTATATGACATTGAATAAATGTCTAAATATTTTTTACCAAGAAAGCCCCCAAAGACGAAACTAATGCAACCTCACTTCACTTATTTTTTAACATCAGTAAAGCTAACGTTGGATTTGATTGAATACGCACACATTGAAGGTAATTTAAACAGAAAGTACACAGAATTAGCACACAGATGTGTTTACAAAGCTCACAGCTCTTGTGTACAAGAATACCAACACAAACACTTTATTGAAAGTAAATAAATCCTTGAAAAACGTACCAGTATTCGATATTTATCTTCATGGTTGTAGTCTTCGAAAGGCTTTAGATTTGCTGCCGGTTGTTGGAGACTGAAAACAAAGCTCAAACACGTCTCTAGAGAGACACCTGAGCTGAAGACAACACCCTTTTGAGCTCCCCCCCCTCTCTCACTCACTCGCTCCTCTCTAGGCTATAGTAACCAAACATCACAATGACTCTGCACAATTTTTTTTATTCCAGTAATAACAGTAAATCAGGTAATTGAAATGGATTTAATGTAACACACACGTTTTGAAAGAATGTTACAATTCAGTAGCTGTGTGCTTGTATTATTCAAGAAGCTTCCAATTAGTTTTATTAGTTTTTCAGTTTTGATGATCAAATTCCACTGTATAGCATCTTTTTCACCCATAATAGGCATAAAAGTCATATGATCAATTATCTTTTTTTTATTAATTCAGTAAAAAAGTTTTTACCTCTCGTGTCTTTGACTGTTGTATGAAAATAAAATCTGTTGTCTTGGAATGTTATAGTGTGTCCTAAGAGCCTGATGATGGTTTCTCACACTGGTTTGTAGTTTATCACTTTTTTTATTTAATCATAGTAAATAGTAGTAATTTATATCTTCTGTATTAATGCTTTGTTATGACAGAACCATAACCCATCAAGGAACATCTTTTGTGTGCACAAAATAAATAGATAACTGTTGAAAAACTAGGCCAGAGTTTACCACAAACCAGAGAGTTAGCTTCAGCTGCATCATGACATGGCTGGGGAAAACAGGATGAGCTTGTTTGACTAATAACTATTTACCTGAGCTCCCATTATTGTAGGTTTCACTAGAAATGTATGAAAGCATTAAAAGAAAATTATGTGTTGAATCTAATTTTAATGGTTTGTTTCGAAAGGCAACAACTAATTGATTAGCAACTTCAGTCTTCAGTGAAACATTACACATAGCAGCTCCTCATTGATTGAGTAGGATGGGAGTCCCCCAATGTGAGTCATATAAACCAACCCCCAAGTCTTAATGCTTTTCATAAGCTGACTTATTGTACTTTCAAAATGATTGCTAGGGAAAACAGTGGCATCCTTTAAATGTATCTCTTGTCAATACAAGGCATATAAACCAACCTAAGAGTCTTAACTCTTTTACTAGGCTGAGATAGAAATGTTAAAATGGTTGCTAGGGTAAGCAGCTTGGTTGCTATGGAGGAGTTAGTGACATCCTATAATGTTCCTTTTGTGTTCCCTTAAAAATAGATTTAAAGTATGGCGAATTGTAGCTTCATTTGACAAAAAAATTGCTTTAATCTTTACATTTTTATTTCAATAATTTGATTCATTACAGTGTTAGTTGCTTGATCTTCAAAATCTAACGAGTCACCCTAATGTTTTCAGCTGCTTTACCTCCTGCCTTCTGCAGTCACCAGACCTCAGTACAATAGTGCTTCTCTGGGTTGTGCTGGAAGGAGAGATTTTGATCACTAATGGTGATTGATAGCTGCTAAATCAGTAGCAACTGAGAGGCGCTTTCAAGTCGTGCCAGCAAATAGTTGAATCATTGCCAATAAAATCAAGAATCAACAAGGTGAAGTATATTTGAAATCCAAGTCTCAGAAATGACAGTCAAAATGTCTTTAGAGCCCATATTGAGCAGGCAGGTGATTTGAGTAAGTGAGTAAGTAAAATGTATTTCTAGTGCTCTACATCTACACTGAATACAACCATTAGCAATACATCAATACAAATACAAATCCATTTAAAAACCGTGGAACAGAAATACATCTTTAAGCTGGTTTTAACAATATTGTAAAAAGAATATTCCTGGCAATCTATCTCTTAATGTCATCCAGACTCACTCAGCTTTAGAGGGATCTCAATGGGGTCTTATGTATAAATTAAAGAGAGGTGGGTCCAAAATTGAGCTCTGTGGAACTCCACAAACCAATAGTGAAGAAGACACAGAGGAACATTCACCCAGTTTCACAGAGAAAGAACCTTCTGATATGACCTAAACCAATTCAGGGCTATCTCTTGAATGCCAAAAAATGTTCTCTAAAACAACCAAGATTGTGATCTATGGTGTCAAAAGCTGCTGAAAAATCAAGAAGGATCGGTATGGCACTATTCCTCATATTAACTGCCAGGTGAATGTTGTTTAAAACCTTTACGGAAGCTGATTCGGTGCTGAGATTGAAATGGTTCAGCTAATTTAATTGCTGTTAAAAAATGTAAAGCTTGCCCATGGACAGCCTTCTCAAAAAAAAAAAAATCTAAACAGGTTTGATATTTTTCAGTGAGACCTGAAAGGTCTGGATTATTAAGAAGAGGCTGCACCACTGCAAGCTTAAAGCAGACTGGGAAAGTCCTCTCAGCCAATGATGCATTCCCTAATAGTTGTGCAATTTGAAAGTGTTTTTTTTATGATTTTGCTGGTAACACATCTAGCAAACAACTTGATTGCAGAATAAAACTTGTAATGATGAACATCTTGACAACTTTGGACTAGCATGGCAGTCTGAGATGTAATCGAGACACTGCATCAGTAAAACAAGTGTAATTTCTGTTGGTATACATAGTAGAGAATATCTATAACTGGCAACCGTCAGCACAGATGGGTGGGCCAAGACCATTGACTAAATACTTATATAACATGGACGAAGTATGCCTGATGTTTCGTATAAAGGACAATGCAGGCTAAAAATGGGCCGTGAATCAAGGATGCGCATCACTTCCCGGTAACCAAAAATTGGTTCGGAGAGCCGGCACACAGGTGTAGGATTGATGTCTGGTTGGCTTAAGGTTCTAATTTAATATACATTAAACAACTAATTTAAAAATAATTCACCCTCTCCGAGTGTTCATGAAGGACAAAACTAGCAATATAAAAAAAAAACAAAAAAAAAAAACATTGCCGTACCAGGGTTGGAAACATGTTTTTTTTTTTTGTTCCTAAGTTGGCCAGTTTTAACATAGCAGTGAACGAGAAGCTGTTCACTTCTGCCTCACCACCTCGTGGCCGGTCGAGGTACTACAGTTCAGTCTCTTCCTAGTGTGGGCAAGGAGAGCAAGAGGTTGTCCCTTGGCAAAGACGCTAAACATTAGTTTTCAAAGAACTAAGTAAGTAAGTAAGTAAGGCGCACTAACACACACAAGGATACCTTAATAAGCCCACACCAAAGTTTCTTTAGTAATTAAGCTTTTATTTACCATCAAGAACACATGAAAAAAAAAAACAGACTACAATAAATCAGCAGCTAAACAATACAATCCTCTCAGAAACCGTCCCAGACAACAACACTGGCTTTGTTTGAAATAACTTTTTTTTTAAACGTTACACTTCTATTTGTATATGCAGTTTTTTTAGTTTTTAACCAATTAAAGAATATCAATACTGTAACCACAAAAGCATGATAAAAAGTAAACAGTTCACTTAATAGAACTTACGTAATTAAAGTAATTATAAAAGAACATATTGTGTTTTTAACAAAAAAAAAGCATACATACCCAAAGAATATTTCAAATATTTGTTTCATAAACTTACATTAAAAAAGGTCCAGTTTATTGACAGTTTATTGAGATAGTGCCTCTAGTTAAAAATAAGAAATATTGCAAAAAAATTAAAAATTTAACTAGAGGTTTATATATCAACCCTTATTCATCACTGACCTGCTAATGTAGATCTGTTTACTCTGATTATTAATTTATGAATGAAGAAAAAATGCATACACACAGGCACATTTAGTTTGCATTAGCTTACAGGAAATCACATGCACTATACATCAAATATTATGGTAATATGGATTAGATATGATTTTATCATCCTCCTTTCTAATGTTTGCCAGTGTATTTAAATGCCATGAACCAACGATTTGGTTGTGATTGGAAGATGAAAAAGGCATAAATTAATGCTAATGAGAGGCAATCACCTGAGTTTAACATCTAACAGATTTGGCCTAAAATGAGCCTTACAGTACTTTAATCAAGCATTTTTACAATCAACTAATTTTAATTTTATTCTTCAAGACTAATTACTCATCAGACAAAAATAGTCTTACCTTGATAAAGATCTAGTTAATCAACCCTTCCTCAGCACTTCTCCTGACCATCCCAGTTCTTCTTCCTCCGAAATAAAAGGTGCATGGACTGCAGCGCTCATATCTTACCGGTTCATTTTAGAGTAATGATAATCATTTATGTCCAGCGACCAGACAGGAAGAGCAAAGAGAAGGGGATGTTTCAGGAAACAGAGATTTATATTTAGCCAAGTTATGGTCAAATCTGGGTATTTTATACACAAATGTATGGTTTTCTGTGAAAACTGTGACTGAAATTTTGGTAAAAGATCTCTTCTCAAGGTCTAAATTTAAGATCAAGTGTTAAATCAGTTGAGTTGTCACATATAAATCCATTATCGGCCAATTCTCATGATTTTGAGTGAACAATTTGTTATGTGGTGTGTTTTAAATTTGCCTTATAAGGGTTAGCATGTAGTACTTTAGAGAATGACACATGGTGGCTGGCTCTTGGTGATCTTCTCCACTGGGTGGCCGTCATAGGCTCTTTGGATTGCATTCATGATCTTAAAAGAAAGAAAGAAAAATGATTCCTTGAAAAAAGGTTCCGTGTCACATAAACTCAACTTTTCAGACATGTTTTTACATGTTTTAGTATTGGTCCCTCAAGTCATTTTCAGATTGGTTCCTTCATGTTTGTGTAATCCAATTTGTTCTTCTGGGAGCTCAAAATGGCAGTAGCTACAGCCATATATCCACCCACTAACATCTTTTGGCTTACCAAAAGGTGAATGTATTGGTTGGAAATTAGAACATTTTATGTGTACCAACCAGACGTAATGGCAGGGTATTTGAGACCTGAATAGCAGCCCATTGGTTGATTTTCTTAAAGGACACCGGGCTAGCCCAATAAAAGCACAGGCCCCTCCCTCCAGTCTCTGGCTAAATCTGCCGTTCGACTCAGAGTAACTCTAATGAGTTTGATCATCTTTGATTACAGAGGAATATTGATGTCGCACAATCTCACATAGAGTTTAATTTTAAACAGGTGAAATTGCAGAGTTTGCAGCCCAAATACTAAATTTCTCAAGTCTGTTGACACTCTTTATGCGCAGGTAAACTATATACTTTGGGGTAGTGATGTCACAAGTCTTAGTACAAAACAAAAATCATGTTACGGTATCAGGATTTCTTATGTACCGGCAGTACAGAGAACCTGGTCAACTCGGTTCTTGTCACACTGTCAGTTGCATTTTCTATGTAAAAACAGACATGGCGACCAGTGGAGCAGATGATGCGAAATTGTTGAGAAGAAATTAGCAAAGAGCAACGTGTAGAAGTACTTTGGCTTTGCGGCTGATGATCAAAAAAACATCTCAGACAACCATAAACCAATTTCCAAACGATGACGGCAAAGTTTTATATCGAAAGAAGGCAACACCTTCAACTTAATAAAACACCTCAAAGACAGACGCCCAGATTTAATGAAGTCCAAGCAGGTATGTTTTAATTAAAAATTATATTTAAAGCTTTTGTATAAAAAACTATACCCAATAATAATGTAAATGTTGGACTGGAAATAAACATCACCACTTGTTTAATTTAGTTATTCGTTAGCATTAGCGTGGCTAACACGAGAAGTTTCTTTAACTATTAAATGCTCCTATAGTGTTTATTAGGGTTAAAAAACATAATGGCGTATTATTTTCACACACCAGAGGCCTTAAATGACACGAGTGTCCAAAATATGCATGAATTGAAGCACGAACGCAGTTTAATATCAATAACATACTTTCATTAACCTGACTCCATCATGTATATGGAGTCATACATCGATTTTCACTAGTATCGATATAGCAGACTGAAACTTTGGTATCGTGACAACTCTACTTTGAGGTTGTGTAAAAGTGAAGCTACTCATGCGCATTTTCTCCCTCTGTGTGGGCATATGATAGCAGGTAGATGTTCTCTTAATTTAAGTTAAACTTAATTAATCGTTAAGGTCTGCAGCTGAAATGAAGAAAGAAGCTTTCGTTCAAGATTAGTTTTATCACGAAATTTTATGGGTTTTAACCCAAAAATTCACTAATATATATATATATATATATAAATATATATATATATATTAGTGAATTTTTGGGTTAAAATTTATTTGAGATTTACGCAATGATTACAGCACTAGTTTATGCTACATGTTTAGGGTGGAGTAGGCAAAGGATTTCACGCCAGGACTCAAACTTGGGTCACCTAAAGCTCAGCTGGACTTGCATTTCATACCAGTTTTATTTTCTGCATGCTAATTCTCACCAAATACATATATATAAATATTTTTTTTTACATTTTCAATCCTATTTGCAAATGGACTTAAATCTGTCAACTATTTAAAATGTAATATTTCACATTTTCCATGCTCAAAACAAACTTAGTTGACACATTTTTGGTGAGTTATAGTTGTCTCATATACAAGTTAGGACAACATATTAACAGTATCACTAACTTGTAACTATCACTAATCTTAGTAACATTAGTAAAATGGTTTATTAATATTATTTTTTGTATTGTTGTTTTTTGCTTGATACCATAACTCATTATGGTGGTACTTGAAGTGACACATTTTTTTCTGATGTTCTACTTGGTGAAAAAAGTTTGGGAACCACTGGTCTTGAGGCGTAAAATACTTAGTATAAATAATTTAGGAACAACTTAAAAGGAAATCTTTTGGTTGAATTTTTACTCACATCATCCTCATAAGGGAAACCACTGGTCTCCATCTTTGAGAAAATCAGCTGTCCGTTGATCTCAATCTCAAAGCTCCCTGGAAACAAGAAACGTTTGCTTAAGCTAGTGTTTGACTTGAAGTCAGAGGGTCAATCGAAGCACCACGTACCTTGGCGGCCAACGAAGCCACTGACATCCGCATCAGTGAACTCAGCAGTGACGACCTGCTTGAGCTCCTGATAGCGGGGCTCGTACCCTCATCCGCCACTGCAATGCCAAAGGTTAAGAGAGTAAGGAACAGAAGGAACCTGGAGTCATGCTTATACAGGGTTCCTACAAGTTTCATTTTTAATGGGTGTTTAAAAAATTAATACCCATCTCTCACCCTTTGTCCCAGCCCCACAGACAAAGAAAACTTAATCCTTGAATTTCATAATAATAATTTACTAAGCAAAGATGAGACGATTGATGAAGTTTTTTTCTGTCGTTTGTGGATTTAGTGTGGTAGTCTAATGCCTTCAAACCTTTACTGACCAGTTACAATTTATTTTTGCACAGCATGCAATGTTTCAAAAAGTTTGCATCTGTTTTAACTAACTCAGATAACTAGCATTTTGCATCCACACCTCGTTAAATGTATATATCCCCATGGTAACAACTAGCTTCTTTGGACTGTGTTGTAAGACTAAAGCAGCGTGCAACTTATATATCTCCTCTATCTTTTGCTTTCTTTCTTTGTAGTCTTGTTTTTGCATAACGGTGTGTATCGTGCCTTTCTTACATCACAAATGTACAATACATTTTTTTTTCAGTTTATTTATTCAATGAAGACATTTAAATTAACTCAAACAACTAAATTATATAACCTATTGCAAAATGATTCAAAACTACCAGGTATCTTGTAAATAAAGACCACACATTAATATCTCAATGGAAAACAGATTACACGTAAACAGCAGAACTTTTTTTTTTAAATCTCAATAAACGTGACTATAAGAATTGGACTAAATTCTAATTTTACTTCTTGTTTGCCATTTTAATTGAAAATTAGAACCGTTATTAGAGTTCAGGGGCCATTCTAACAGTTCTTTGGCAGTTTATACACATTTGCTTTTCTAATAACACATGTTAATTGCGAGAAACAAACCATAATAACATATAAACGGGCGACATTAAAAGCCTTTGTGGTGATACCTTTAAAAACATTAAAACCAAATCATTTAAAAGTCTAAAGAAATGATTAAAACTAATCGACACACAAGTGGCTAAGCAATGGAATAAACACACTCAAAAAGTATATGGGGAAAATGCGAATATAACGAGAGTTAATGCTAATAACAAAGACGAGAGAAGCTAGCAGTGACCGGGTTAATCTCGAGCGTTACTCGGTAATATTTACTAGGAGAGGGGAACAAACACGGCATAGACAAATAGCCCACGAGTAATTTGCGCACATAGATGAGTTTGTAAATCGCTCACCAATATTCAACTTTTATTCGCACACTCATCTTAGCTAGCTGCGACCGCGTACAGGTGCAGCCCTTCAGCTTCGGTCGTTCGCACTCGCAGTGCTTGCATTAAGTTGAAGCTTTAGCGCCCTCTAGCGACGGGGAGAAGCGTGTCCATAAATGAAGGACGGCTCGAACAGTGGCACAAGATGGCAGCAGACTCCGGTTTAACTTTAATTCTGATGACAAACACTCGTTACAGTGAAAACAGAAAGGCATGCGTTCAAACGTTTTAAGTGCCAGCAAATGTTGTAGCGTCTCTTCTTAAAGCAAAAGCAGCATTTAACGGATAAAAAAACTCATATTTGAATAATAGATTAAAACAGTTGTGTTCTGTTTCTATTTCCAGTAGACAATACTGGTAATAATAAAAAGCTTGTAATATTATAAACATTGATTATATTTTGGGGTGAGTACTGTAAAAACATAAATGGTTGCATTTTCCCCTTAAATGTATTAAGTTGGATTCAGCTAAAACTTTGACAAGATACTCTTTTATGCACAAAGACATGTTTTAAAGATGACCTAATTTGGATTTTCAAATGAAAGAATGATCTTTTGAGCATGTGCTTTTATGACATTCCACATAAAACAACAACAATAAAAGCAGGAGACAGTAACAAAACATTTGTAAAGTAAATAGAATGTTACTTGAAACTGTCCCCAATGTATCCTCTATGTCAAAATCTGTTACATGATCTTTTCATCTCTTTCCTGTTAAACTAATACAAGCATTGCAGACACACAACTGACTGTCATTACTAAGCCTGGCCATCAAACTCTGCAAAATGGAAACCTTAAAATGTGGCTTAGCAAAGAAAAGTCCCAGACAAGAAGAAAGTTTCATAAACCATGTGCTAATCCTGTTTTTAAATTCAAACAAGCAGCTCTACAAAATGGATCAAACATGTTTTAGAAGAAAAATATCCTACAAAACTTAAATTAAACCAGATCTTACAGTCCTTCCTGAGTCATTAAACACCTACACAAATCTTAATGAGAAAAAGACATCAAGAGACTTTTAAAAATGTGCTATGTCACTGCCTGTGGAGACACAAAGCAGGCGAAATCTTTAGTTAAATTGAGCTTGATCGTTGTTAAGATTGCTCACGGCTTGATTCCATCGATGACTCAACCGGAAAATCATTTTCACAGAGCAGTGCTCTGATTCGGTGTCACTTGTTATTACAGGCCAGGTGGGTTCTCAAACGAGACACAGTGATTCGGAGACACATTACACCATTATTGGCTTATTATTATGATGTCATATGGTAGTCATAACTGACACCGTGCAGCAATAGCTTTGACAAGGCAAGAGTAATGTCACTGAAAGAGAGAGAGAGAGATAGAGAGGGAGAGAGAAAAAAAGAGAAAGAGTGTGAAAGAAAAGGGAGGGAGAGAAACGGAGTGGGAGGGGGAGAGGGAGAGAGAGAGAAAGAGAGAGACACAAAGAGAAGGGAGGAAGAGAGAGACAGACAGAGAAGGAAGGAAGAGAGAGATAGAGGGACAGAGAGAGAGTAAGAAAGAGATATAGAGATGGGGAGAAAAAGAGAGAGGGTGAGAGAAAAGGGAGGGAGAGAAATGGAGTGGAGGGGGAGAGGGAGAGGGAAAAAGAGGGAAATAGAGAGAGAAGGGAGGAAGAGAGAGAGAGAGAGAGAGAGGGAGAGAAAGGAGAGGTGAGGGAGAAAGAGAGTGAGGGAGACAGAAGTAGAGAGGGAGGTTGAGAGAAAGAGAGGGAGAAAAAAAGAGAAATTGTAGAGAGAGGGTTGAGGGGCAGAGAGAGAGAGAGAGAGAGAGAGAGAGAGAAAGAGGGAGAGAAGGAGAGTGGGAATGAGAGGGAGATAAGAGAGAGAGTAGTAGTTTATGGGCAATTAATATTTTATAGAAAATAAAAGAACACTTTATTTGAAATCAATTCATTTTTACTTTCTCATCCATCTGAATCTGCTCACTCCAAACTCTTAGTAGCTGCTTTCTAAAATGGGCATAACAATTAGTCTAGGTTTGCAAAAGCAAAGTAAAATTTTTTCTAAAGATCTCATTGATGTAAAGTTATTTTGTGGTGAATAAAGCATCCTTTCCTCCACTGGAAGTCGATGGATGCTTGATGTTTGGTTGACATGGGCCATGATCTTTCTCAGCATGAAACCGTATGAAAGGAGACGGACAATCATTCCTTCCTGTCCTTCCATCTCTCACGTCTCTCCAAGTTGAATTTCTCACTCTCTCCATCCAGAGGCCAGTTGAGTCCAGGTTGCATCTATCTCCATTAGTGTAATGGCAGAGAGCAGCTAAACAACTTTAGCCCCTCCACAACCTTCTATCAGGATCACATTTCTTTCATCGCTGTTTTTCCAGGTGGAGGGAGAGAAGTAGAGAGGGATGATTTAGACTCATTCGAAAGAGAGTCATCCATCCTCAGCTTCCTGTCAGTGCTCTGCACAGGAGAGTCATCGTCACTTAGAAGTAGTGAAATAGTGTGTTTCCTTTTGCCCCTCTGAAACGACTGCTCCAGCCTCAAGGGTGGGCTTCTTAGAGAGAACCTTCATTTTCCCACCACTGGTTCCTTCTCTGCTGCACAAAACACACTGTTAGCCTGCGTTAGTCTCAACATGCTTGGGGTCATTTTAAACCTCATAATGGGTTTTAATGTTCTAATAGTGATATTTTCATGGTTGATATACAGGTTGAAGTGCACACGTCTTGAACTGAGCTGCTAATCACATTAGCAGGGATTTAAGGACATGGAACCCATTGGCATCAAGTGGAAAATGACTGCTTTTCATGGCTCATAACATGTTTTACCACGGTCAGCCTGAATTCTCAAAGCTGATTGGCTGGCAGGAGTTGTATATTTCTCCATAACCGTACAGGTAGACCAGGTGAGTTTAATTTCTCTATCCTCGCGTGACTTTAGTAACCATTGTCAGAAACATCAGCCAATCAGTCAAATTGAGCGCTAGACCACAGTTCACAGAGTTGCTCAACTGGGATTTTTTTAGTGAGCGTATTATTTAAGTTTTACAGTAAATTTTTTTACACCAAGAAAAAAGAAAACAGAATCACTAAGTTCTCTCTTTTTTAAATCAGTAGAAGGGAAAAACATTCTCCCAATGAAACTTGAACTCAATAACTCCTTTTTTCCTTAGAAATCAACATTTTTAACACAATTACAAATAATAATAAAAAAACAATAGCTTCTTTCTGTAAAATTTGACTACAATTCTAGAACTTCTCTCATTTGATTAGTTAAAAAAACAGAACTTATAAAAAAGAACTTTATTAAATCTGGACCAATAAACAACTAATGGAGGGATAGAAATTATATATATATAAAAAAAAATACAGAGTAATTTAATAGTGCCCTGTGACTCATAAAAAAATATGTACATTTGTCAAGGTTGCGTAATAGTATAGCCTAAATAGCTTTAAGAATTTAACACTTTACCTAGCTTTTGGTCAAAGATCACTAAAGACTAACTTACATCATTGACTGTATATAACAGGTACACGTCTGCACAAGTGGTACAGATGTTGCATAGCTCCTCTGGTCTCCATGATGAGTTTCTCAGAGCAAACGCTCACAGGTTCAATCTGGTTCTCACAGGTTCGATCGATCCTCTAGTCGTGCCTCCTCCCTGTAATTTATTTATTTCCAGTAAATTAAAAAATCAAGAGCTCAATTAAGTTTCAAAAAGAATGCGAGGTAACTTAAAGAGAGCAAGAGGATACTGCAGCATCACAGCAATGCTAATATTCGTGGTCTTTATTCTATTTTCTTAATCCTATGCACAATTTTATTGAGGCAGCTGGATAGTGTCGGATTCAGTCGGATTTAGAAAAATATGAATCAAGCTGTTCAGAGTGTCCTGAAAACATCAGATGCAGGTCCCATATGGGCAAAGAAATCTGATTTAGTCACTTTGGACTGCAGTCTGAACGTAGCCTTAGCCTTATATGTAAGCGTTGGCCTTGAAATAGAACGTTGACTGCTCCTGGTTGCTCCAGACCCCTGTGACCGTAAACATGCATTAAAATAAACATTTGATAAAAAAATTCAATTCTATAACAATTACAGACAAATTTATAAATGTATTATAGATGACTCAAAAAGAAATGCAACCGAGTCAGTAAAAAGTGATGCGAAAATTCTAAATTCCAGGAAAGGGAAAATGACAAAACTTGTAAATACTTGCAATGCAGGTTTCTTTGAATAATAAAAGAGTTTGGCAAATGCTTACATTTCAACAAGTCAATCAACCCAAGGGAGCTGTTTAACCAAGTCTGGTTCTCAGGGGTCCCACTTCCTGATGTCCAACTGGACAGCCCTGAGGAACTAGAACAGGACGCTTTAGGTCAAAAGCTGTCAGGTGGAAGGTCAGGAAGCAATTATGGGTGGTTAGAGCTTGTGCGATTACAGACACAAGTCCAAATTGGACTTTCTGGGTGATGAATGATCATATAATGTTGAATAAACTCATCATTGAGTTCCGGAATTCAGGAGTCAGAATTTTGGGTGAAATATTTAGCAGTGTAACACAATAAAATTGGTGTTTCAGAGGGACTATCTCAATAGCAAGCTTTATTTTTGAGGTTACGACCCTGTCAGGAACGCTCAGAATCCAACAGCTAATTTTTACACACTTACTTTGCTTACATTTGACTTTCCATTTGGTCTTCTTTTGCAGGTTTTACAGATTGAGTAGGGAAGAATATCACATGAAGATGCTGCACAATGACAGGTAAGTTGACATTCATGCTGGAGACGATGGGTAGACACACAGAGATCAGACAGATTTGTCAGTGGAGAGGCCAGCACGCATTCTGGCATCGGTCATGGTGATGACTTTCACTAATAACAGGGCACACATACCTGAATTGGAGGAAAAAGTAATTGAAAGTCATTGAGACATTCCAGGGAAAGTAAACTAACCTTCTACACCAGAAAAAAGCCACTTGAACCCACTAGCTAAAAGCCGCACAGTGATTGGCATATCATAGATT
Organism: Danionella dracula; assembly: GCA_900490495.1. Taxonomy (NCBI): domain Eukaryota; kingdom Metazoa; phylum Chordata; class Actinopteri; order Cypriniformes; family Danionidae; genus Danionella; species Danionella dracula. Next base: position 8,622,656 of record UELW01000322.1, read on the forward strand.
TATCCATCAATAAAAAAATGTTAAATAGTGCTTTTTCCAGTTGCATCAAAGCAGATTCACAAAGACCTTACGTGGATTCTGCTACAGTAGGGATTGTAAAGTGTGTTAGTATGAGGAAACTGACTAGTAATCTCTAACTTATTATAAAACGGTTTTTAAAAATTATAAAAAAGTTTAATTTTGTGGTTAGAATAAAGCAAAAAAACACTTATCTTCCTCCCCCAGTGAAGAACCCCTCTGTGAGATCACAGGGCGCTTTTCTGAGTTGGTCTGGTGCTAATCACCTGCCCAGCATAAAGCCTATTTAAACTTAGGATCTATCAACAAACAGATCGCTGGACAACACCTGAAAAACACAAGCAAACACTCTTTAGAACAGTTGAACACAAACAACAAACAGTGGACATGCCATAGTTTTAGTGACTCATTGGAGAGTGTTGTCTTTTTATAGGATAAGAGAACTCAAGTCATAGATCATTTTGAGATATCAATGTATCTTGAAGATAGAAGAGTTCTCACCTTGATTAACGATTCTAGTTAAACCCTGGAAGTCTAAAAAGTCTTTTCCCAACACAATTAAATCTGAAACTAAAATTATTCTAAATATTATTAAACACATACTATCACCAAAGTCACATTGGCCTTTACATGACTCTTTAAGTACATATTTTCTAGTGATCCATGACATTTTTCAGGCTATGAATTCACATGTTATTTCAGTGATCCCTTTCCGCAGTGAAAAATCTTTATTCTTAATTTTAATCATTCAATTCAATGAATTCAATTCATTTTAATAACTCATGGGGAAATGATTAAGGAACAGTATGGATTGTATAATAAAGTTTAACATGTCGCCATTTAGGATAAGGTATAAACCAAGCTCTTTGAATGTCATTATTTATAGAGTGAAAGCAGACGTCATAAGGGAACAATACAGAGAGACTTTTGAACACTCTTTATACCAAACAGTAAACACTAATCATAAATTAAGCAACATATTTTTACCATATGCCTTTATGTGTGGCAAGAACATCAATAAAAACCACAAATATTACTTTGATATTGACTCACAGGACACTTTATTAGATACACCAACTGCTTGTTAACAGCAATTATTTGTAATCAGCCAATCACATGGCATTAACTCAATGCTTTTAAAGCATTTAGACATGGTCAAGATGATCTCTGCTGCAGAACCGAGAAGAAAAGTGATGTAAGTGACTTTGAATTTGGAATGATTGTTGGTGCCAGACTGAGATCTACTGGGATTTTCAGGCACGACGGTGACAAAAGCCAAAATATCCAGTGAGAGGCAGATGAGGAAAATATTGCCTCGTTGATGCCAGAGATAAGAAGCGAAAGGCAACCGTAGCTCAAACAACCACTCATTACAACTGAGGTATGCAGAAGAGCATCTCTGAACACACAACACGTTAAATCTTCTGCCACTCCTGTCAGATAAAAACAGGAAACTGAAGCTACAATTTTCACAGGCTCACCAAAATTGGACAGTAGAAGATTGAAAACGCATTGTCTGGTCTGATGAGTCTTGATTTTCACTGTGACATTTGGATGGTAGAAAAATGGATCCATCATGCCTTGTATCAATGGTTCAGGCTAATGGTGGTGGTGTAATGGTGTGGGGGTATTTCTTGGCACAATTGAGCACTGTGTCAACACCAAAGACTACCTGAGTGTTGTTTCTGACCTTGTCCGTCCTGTAATGACCACAGTGTACCCATCTTCTGATTTCTACTTCCAGCACGATAACACACGATGTCTTAAAACATGAATCATCTCAGACTGGTTTCTTGAACATCTCAGTGAGTTCATTATACTCAAAGGGTCTCAACAGTCCCCAGATCTCAATGCAATAGAGCACCTTTAAGATGTGGTGGAAAGGGAGATGGACATGCAGTCGACAAATCTGCAGCAACTGTGTGATTCTATCATGTCAATATGGAGCGATTTCTCTGGGGAATGTTTCCAGTACCTTGTTGAATCTATGCCAATGAGGATTAAGGCAGTATTGAAGGCAAAAGGTGGTTTAACCCAGTACTAGTAAAGTAACCCTAATCAAGTGGCACGTGAATGTAAAGTTGTATTTTACTATTTGGGCTTCAATAATTTATTTGAGCTGGTGTAGTAATGATCAGTATACCCTTCCCCTTTGTCCACTGTTGCTGCATGAAGATCGTCTTCTATCCTCTTAGCTGCTGAACCTGAAGCACAGAGGAAATGCTCTTAACAAATCTAATTTTCCTAGGTAGGAGAGGAACATGAAGCACCACTGTTCAAATGCTTGAGCGAGGTTGACAGAGAAGGCCTGTTTGCTCAATGTATTGAAGAAACTTCTTTTCTTGGTGTGAACTCTGCAGTGTGTGATTTTTCAGAGTGTTGGTTTCATTTAGATATTACATCACCATTTTATTAATTTAATGCATCATAGTTATTTGAATTGGCATTTTCTTTTACTCCACTACAATTTTTTACTCCCAAACATTGTGATTGTGTGGAACATGTCCTTGTAGTTATATACCATGAAAAAAATCCAGGACCATTTCTTGGGTGGAGGAGGATGCTTTGAATCAACCATATCAAAGCATCTGATACCATGCTTCGCTGCCAACTACAATGTTCCTTCTTCTTTATAATAGACTGAGAAGGGTGAGGAAGACTAGAGCGATGAGATCGGGTGTTAATGGGGGCAGGAAGGAAGGAAAAGCAGAGGAAACGAAGAGTGTCAGATGAACTGTGATGGACATTTGATATGTTTAGCCCGCGACCACCTCTTTAGCTCTGATAACATGCGCTCTGTGGCCTCTGACTGACCTCAGTATTAGAATCGACCTGGCCAGCTTCCTTTAATCAAAAGCAGAAATAAACGATCTCCTATTACATCGTTTTTTAAAGAGGATATGGAAATGTTCTACAGCTCAACATTAAGTAACATCTCACCACAATGAAAACACAGATAAACAGCATTCAAACACAAATAAAATAAAAAATATAAAAAGCAAATACCAATCGGCCTTTAATTTCACATGATTGTGAAATAAGACTGAAAATAAAGTATAAATCATTTAGGAACGTCAAGGCTTTAAATCTTTAAAAATCTAAATAAAAACAGGCTTCTTTTTTAATTAAGTGCAAAATGTTGTTTTGTTGTTGTTGTAAAAAAGCTGTCGTAGTTTCCTTCCCTTTTTATCAACTGGACATTTCAACAACTCTACCTTCATCTCACAAACAAAAAGCTTCAGAGATGTACAGAGCCAGAAAAAAAGATGTTTTCTCACATATCGGAACTGACAAGTGGTCAAAGATTTAATTTATTACATTTATTTAGCGCTTTTCTAAACATTTAAAGCTCTTTACATCATGAGGGGGCTGTCTCTGAATCCACTACCTGTGTGCAGCATCCACCTAGATGATACGACGGCTGCCTTTCTGCGCCAGAACACTCATGACACACTAGCTTATTGGTGGACAGGAGGCATGCGAAGCCAATCAGAGGAATGTAGCTGATTAGAATACAGGGTTAATTAGTAGTGGACAGATTTGGCCAGGTATGATGGGTTATACTCCTACTCTTTTCTATGAAACATTCTGGAATTTTGAATCAACACAGAAAGGAACTTTTACAAATTTTTTTGTATTTGAGTAATTTAGAGTTTAAGATGTCTAACCTGACAGACCTAAAATAAGTCACTTATAACCTCTGGTAATCCTGTAAGTATGCACATGGATGAATGAATGTTTCGCTAGTCAAGTGAACTATTATATATTGTTTCTAAATAACTGATTGGTTCGTTTTCACTTCAAGATAATTTGTAAATCATGTACCTGGTTTACTAACCTACTCAAACTTGGGAACATGTATTACTTTTTTGAAACAGTAGCATTTAGACGAACCTGCTGTGTGAACAAGCTTAAATGACCATCACACTATGGAGTCAATTCATTGTATCCCTTCAGAAGAGTCGATTCTTTGATGATTTGATGACCCAGGTTTAGGCTACAAAATCTTTATTTAGAAATGTACACAATTTCAGTGAGAGTGTAAACGTGGCTTGGATACTCTCTAGAAAATCTAGAAATATTTTTAGAAGAATCCAGAAAAAAAAAAATTATCCAAATGATTTTCTGAAAGTTTTGCAGTAACAGACAGCCAGATTTGTGTTAAATCCAATTCAATAATTTCCTTGCACTCCAGTACAGTCACAGAAAGTTAAAGACGTAAATTACCATAATGTCAGAGAATCACCTGGCTCCTCCCACGATCAACCCACACCACGTTCACCATCACCCAAATTCTGATCACCATCCCCTGTGTCTCATCACCTGTACCATATATAAACAGGCACTCACCTTCACTCCTTGTCCGGTTTCGTTTGCTACCACAGCACATAACCCGTCCAGGACTCTGTGACGTTCCCTTCTCGAAGCTACCAGCAAGTAAGAAGAGGAAAGTACTTATTTTATCAGTGACTGTTCTCCGTGTGTGTTTCCTTCATTGCCTTCATATCATCAGTCATCAGTGTTTGCAATAAACTTTGTTTTATCATTGGACCTCCACTTGTCCTGGTCGATCCGTAACACATAATTCCAGTAAATTGCAATTATTTAATTGTATTATGATCAGTCAAATGAGAATTCTTTTATACTCAAGAGTCTGTAACTGGTGACTAACCTGAGAACATTTTAGTTACATAATTTCATCTTATTTAAAAACAGTTTTAAATACCTACATTTAAATTATAACATATCATCTATCTAGCCAGGATATATCCTGAGGTGCTGACATGTCTCCAATAATCGAAAAAGAAGTATAAGTATAAGAAGAAGACCATGATCATTCTGAATTGAAAGATCAACTCTAAGCATGTTTTACTGTGACTCATACACCACAACAGAAGAGTTCCACTTTTTTTTTTTTTACTTGCTACTACTCTGGCTCAACCAAGTGGTTTTGCTTGACCCAAGTACCGCAATGAATAACTGAATTCCTGATTCCAGACAAGGGCCAAAGATGGGACACCCACATTTTTTGCTGATTGATGGTAAACAACACACTCACTAGAATACTATCTTTAAAAAAGAAACATAGTAAAGAAATGTTTAAAAACAACTATTGCAAGAAATAAACATAGCTCAAGTAAAGTGGTGACATTTGATGTTGAGCTGCGACCTATACTTGACCTATGTAATCTATGATCTTGAGTTATAACCTATACATGACATTTACAATCTTTGATCTTGAGCTACGAACTATACGAGACCTTAACAATTTTTGATCTTGAGCTACGACCTATGCGTGACCATTACAATCTTTGATCTTGAGCTACGACCTATATGTGACCTTTACAATCTTTGATCTTGAGCTAAGAAATATACGTGACCTTTACAATCTTTGATCTTGAGCTACAACCTATACGTGACCTTTACAATCGTTGATCTTGAACTACGAAATATACGTGACCATTACAATCTTTGATCTTGAGCTACGACCTATACGTGACCTTTACAATCGTTGATCTTGAGCTAAAACCTATACGTGACCTTTACAATCTTTGATCTTGAGCTACGACCTATACGTGAACATTACAATCTTTGATCTTGAGCTATGAAATATACATGACCTTTACAATCTTTGATCTTGAGCTAAAACCTAAACGTGACCTTTACAATCTTTGATCTTGAGCTACGAAATATACGTGACCATTACAATCTTTGATCTTGAGCTACGAAATATACGTGACCTTTACAATCTTTGATCTTGAGCTACGAACTATATGTGACCTTTATTATCTTTGATCTTGAGCTATAACCTATACATGAGCTTTACAATCTTTGTCCTTGGCCTGTGACCTATTCGTGACCTTTACAATCTTGGCAGATGTTGTTGGGGTCAGGCGTTGTAAATGAAATATCTTTCCCGCCACTGACACTTACACAGAAGCATAAACATTAGGAATTTTGCCAAATAAATTAATGAAGTATTGATAACTTCAAAACAATGCACATGTTTGGGCACAACCTCAGTGCGTGAGAGACCAGATTCAAACATCTGACCTTTCCTGTCCATAAAAACATACAGAGATGTCCAGATGGTAAATAAAATCCCATCCTGTGTAGTACATCCTGATGAATGTGCCCTACAGGTTCACAGAGCTGACTCTTTCCAGGACAAACCGTAAATAATGTGTGTTAAATGTTTATGCTCTATTGTAAAAAGGCACACTGTGTTTTATCTCATATCTCAACGTGAGCCTGGCTGCAATCGAAACTGATACAAAGGAGAGACAGCTAAATAAAACGTTTGCTTGGGTGGATTACAGTACAGTTTCAACTCATGGGCTAAAAGGGTCTGGAACACTATAAATAAAACTCAGATTATAAAGTTAAAAGTCACGTGTGACTTTTCAGATAAAGTCTTTATGCAGTCATTATATTGAGGTGTAGTAAATACTCACCCAGAGTGGAAGAGCGATATTGAATAATGGATTTGAACAGTTTCTGAACTGATTTACCCTCAGCTCATGCCGAAGAAAGAGGTTCAGAGGCTCTGATCTGTTTTGAGTTTTATAACCCTTGTCTTCTCCAAAACAGATTCCTGTACCTGGTTTTGATTCCAAAGATTTTACTCTGGATATCAAGTGTCTTGCTGGTGAAGTTAAAGCTAAAGCCATAGTTTTAAAGCTTTATTCATCTTTAAAGGTGCTGTATCATGTAAAGTCGATTTCTAGCATGTTTAGTATTGTTAACTCACCAACCTGCCTCAAATCACGGGAACTCAAAGCAGCTTGATGACCTTAGCCACACCCATTGGCCATAGTACCTCCCACTAACCAATCAGATGAACCAGATGTTGACCTCAATGATGAACATATGTGCATACTGACACGGAAGTGTAACTGCAGTAGAACGGCATCGTTAACAATAAAAATTAAAGGTTTTTTTTGTGTTTTTGAAAGTCCTGGGTCACAAGTGTTTTTTGGATTACCAAAAGAGGAATATATTTGTCGGAAATGGAAGGGGGTGTGGTGGAAGCATGCCAATGGAAAGTTTCTGTAATTTCAGTACTTTTACGTCATCTTAAAGGGGCCATGTGATGCAAAATCAACTTTTCAGATTGGCTAATAGTGTCATTCACACCCCCCGCCCCCCACTAATCAATCAGATGACCTACACACGCTTCTTATTTCCATAGGGAAAAAAGAAAACTCTACACTGGATTGCATGGGATTTAATGAGTAAAAATGTCTTATATGCCAAGTTGAGATCTCCCGAAGCAGCCTTTTGGGGCCTTTAAGGTAATTTAATATGTGAGGTTTGCCCAACAAGGGTGTGACGGAACCATTCCAGTGGGAGGAGCAGGGGTAAATGGCACAAATGGCGAAGCCCAACAATCTGGGATGATTCAAAACATTGTTTATAATAAATACTGCTTTTTGAGGAGTCATGTATGTATTCTAAATGGTTAAATTATGGCATAAAATGGCACTTTTAAGGAAACTTAGAGCTCTTGAATTCATCCCATAGATGGGCGTTCTCCCATTGACAGTCTGATCAGCCAATCACAGTCATCGTGTCCCTCTTACTTTCTGTCAAAAGAATGTACTTGAATTGGAGCGGAAGTGGCTTCAGCAGAACAAATAAGAAAACCACATGTAGAGCTAGAATACCAAAACTGCACTGATGACCACATCTGTGTCAGCCATTCCAATTGGCATGGAAAAGCTAAAAGACATTTACATGGTATGTTAGCAATTGTAGCAACTGGATGAACTTTGGAAGAGAGTTGAAGAAAAACTTACCTAAGAGAAGAAACCTACACAGGGTTGCAGGAAAAGTTTTGACAGGGTTTTAACCAGTTTTTTCTCCGGTTTTTCTCTTTCTCAGAGACTATTTGCTGAGCCATATAAAACAACAGCACAAGAAATGTATGATGAAAGAGGGGGTGGTGTATGTGCTTTAGAGAGAATGCAACTCTCCTACAGCTTGGCTGAACTCCCTCATACACACAGACACACATGTATAGCTAAACAATTGAAGATTTATTCACATAGATCTCTTACTTTTCAGTAACCAAGCACAGGTGCATTCTCCTTAGGTGCTAAGTTACTAAAAATACTTAAGTCTGTCTGCAGCAAAATTATTGATGTAAAAAATATGTTTAATAATATTGATAAAAAGTACTTAGATATTTCTGTTGGCCGTTATACTTGGTGTCAGCAGTTTATATGATGTTTCTAGCAAGTTTTACAAATAAAAAAGGCACAGCTATGTTGAATAGTCAAACTCTGTAACAAAAACACTACATTATCTAGGTAAATTAATTAAGATAAAAAAAGTATTATTTATTTATTTGAATGTGCCATATTTAAATCTATATAAAAATATGTCCATTTTAAATATTTTATATTATCTATCACTGCACCTTTAATAACCTTCAAAAGCAGTATTTATTGTAAACTATGACAAATAGTTTTGCTCGACCAAACTATGCACCTCCTGTTCATCCCACTGCCATGCTTCCACCACACCCCCTGCTGGGCTTTTTTGTTGGCACAATGAAAATACACCAATATCTGAAGAATACATTCTTCTTTTAGAAAACCAAATCAAACTTTTGTTCTGTGACACACTTACTTTTCATTGTTTTTTCTCCTACTCTTACACTTCCGTGTCTGTCAGTGTGTACGCTCTTCACTGTAACTGAACTAGTGTAACTGACCTAACTGTTTTAGCTTTTATCATGTTAAATTCCACGTCTTACATTTTAGCACAATGAGCTCAGCGATCATGTCAGCTTTTGTGCCAAATTAACTTAATTAACTTAAATTAACTTAAATAAATTAACAAATTAACGCTACTTTAAACAGCCCCGGTTGATAAAGAAAAGCCAAGGTGCTGTTTTAGGATGCTGTGGGCTATTTTTATGCAGGAGAATATACGTATTTGGGTGTGAGAGGAATTGTTTATCACATTTTATATGTTTATGTTCAAAACGAGGTCTTGCTCAGTTTTACAAGCATTCTTGATGGAAGAAATTGTTGTTTATGTGACATGTGAGGGCAAGCTCAGCATCAGGTGACTGAAAAGCTCACAAATGGTGTGATCAAAACTGTTTTATATTATATTATATTATCATACCAATAAAATGTATACATAATCATAGTTTTATAAATTATAGAAATATGATAATTTTTGTCATGAAGACTCTCATTAACATTATTTTTAATAGTGATCCTTAAGGGCACTTTGAGAATCAAAGGGCAGGTGCTCAAGCACCCCCTGCACCACCCCTGCACCTGCCTGCTCCTCTTGATATTTACCGAGTAAAGTTTGCTGCCTGCCAGAAATGTGTTGTAATCAATGATTAAGATAATATCATTACAATATTTTTACTCAGCTGATTGAGATTGATGTTGTATCACTCTGTGGTATCGCATGTATTTATCCGTATAAATATTTGTAAAATGTTATTTCTGTCCTTTTTAATTGCTGAACATTTAGAACTTTTTGCTTAAACCATGTATTTTAACTACTTTGACTTGACTTGGAACACTTCTCGACACAACACCGTCAGAGGCGTTAACATGCTTCAAAAGTGTTTCTGATCTTCAAACTGTGCAAATATAAAGCATAAACCTGCATTGACATTCTTACATATTGATTGTGATCTCAGACCAAAGGATCAAAGCTCAATACGTGTGTATAGTTTAGTAATGTTGCCCGCGTTGTTTCAAATATTGAGCTCAAGTGCACTTCTGAGAGCTGGTAAAATTAATCTGGTTCACTAGTGAAGAGCAGCCCGATGAGTCCCACAGGTTGAACTTCAAGAATCTGCTGAGTTTTCATTAACGTTGCTATCTTGAGACTGGAGAAGGAGCCGGTTATATTAAACAATCACCTGACACTATCTATAAGCAACATGAGCCCTGCTCCCATATGTATAAGAGAATGGCCTAACATTGAACTCTTCCAGCAGAACACTCTCCAGACTGGGCAGAAATGCTTCCAATGCTTTCACTGCTGCCTGTTTCAAATAATCCACACTACAGATGTGAAGCTCTCCCACCCTGAAAGCTTTGGCTCTTTGATTTAGTCCATATGACTGACAGATCTAAAGCACGAAGACTCACTGATGCCAGTTTTTGCAAACCTTTTAGACAGAGAGATCACCAGCAGGGAAATATAGCACTTGTGGCCTGGTCTCCACTGCGTCTTAGTTCTGGAGCCACGAGTGAGTGCATTCACTGATGGTGGATAAATCACTGGAGGTTGTGCTGTTGCTAGCTGGTAGATGTTCAAACTTCACAGCACTGTTTAGTTGTTTTAGAAGTCTGTTTACTCAGGGAGTCTAGGTTACAAGGATAGGTGAACTGAATCGTGTCATACTTAAAGTATTTTCTTTTCTTTTGAGGGAAATCTTAACAATTAGATGACCTAACATTTAGTGTGTTTGCATGCACTTCAATGAACAGGTTATGCTCAATAAGCTGATTTTTCTGGTTTGATCGGAGGAGGTAGTTTTTTGCCCAATAACCTGATTAAATGCTAGGGCTGAGTGAAATAGCAGACATTGTGATCGATCTGATACCAAGTAATTACAGATACCAATACTGATGCCAATATTTTTTTAAAAATTGCATTCTTACTAATTAATGTACATTTTTCATGATTGGTACATTTTTCAATAAAACACATAATCAGATATCATTTACATAAAAAGTTAAATATATACAGTTAATAAGAATATAAATTAGCTAACTTTTATTTTAAAAATGTAAAAAACATTTAACTGCATAAACATTAGTGATTAGTCTCTCGTGAGAGATTTGTTCAAAAAGAATGAATCTTTAGAGTGAGTCGTGAGGAACTACTCTTCCTAGTGCTCAGTTTTTACTACACACTTCGGGCACATTATTGATTTTTATTGATTATACATTATTAAATATTGATTTTTTGAAAGAAAAGGTGTTTACTAGAGCGTTGACAATCAAAAGATGCAGGTAAGTTAGTTTCATTTCTCTTATTATTGTATTTTGCTTGGTTTTGCTGTCTTTCTCATAACTGTTTGCAAGTCATCTCGATAGGGAATTAAGGAAATATTTATTTCCTTATTAAAATTGGAATATTAAAATTGGACATTAGTCAAATACTACTCCTTAAGGTGCACAACTGTTTGCCAGAAGTATTTGCTCGCCCCTCCATATGATCAGAATCATCACATTCATGGCATCTGCTAGTCATGAAGATGGTTTTTACAAATATTTTGGAAAGAACGCTCTCAGGAGTTCAGTCAATTCCAGCTTGGAACTATGATAGCATTCCACCTGTGCAAGAAATCCAGTCTCTCCAAAATATTCCACTCAACTCTCAGCTGTATGATAAGAAAACAAAAGGCATTGGGAATGACAGCAACTCAGTCATGAAGGGGTAGGAAGAGGAAGCTGGGTCAGTGAATTATCACAACAGGTCACCAACTGTCTACAGAGTGAAACAAGAGTCTACAGACCCCCAAACTTCATGTGGCTTTAGCTCAAGAACAGGGTGCAAAGAGCTTCATAGAATGGATTCCCTTGGCTGAGCAGCTGTAACCAAAACACCAACAAGTGCAATGCAAAGCACCGGGTGTAAAGTGATTTAGGTGCTATAGGTGCAATGGTGTAAATCACATGACTGCTGGACTCTAGAGCAGTGGAGATGCGTTCCTTGGAGTGACAAATCACTCTTCTCCATCTTGGAATCTGATGAGTCTGGGTTTGGTCCTTCCAGGAGAACGATACTTGTCTGACTTCATTGTACCCAGTGCAACATTTGGTGGAGGGGGGATTATGATGTAGTGTTGTTTTTCAGGAGCTGAGCTAGTTCCAGTGCTTCGGCATACAAAGACATTTTGGAAACTCCCATGCTCCCAACTTTGAGGGAACAGCATGGAGCTGGTTCCTTCTATTTCCAATATTAATGTGTTCCAGTACACAAAGCAAAGTCCATAAATACATGGAAGACTTTATGTGGATGATCTCGATTGTCCTGTCCTCAACCTGATAGAACACCTTTGATCAGAGCAGAGACTGAGAGCCAGGTCATCTTGTTCAAACATCAGTTTGTGTTGTGATAGAAGGGTCGACCAACCTCATATTGAACCCTTTAGATTAGAAATTGGATGCCACTGAAGTTCATAAGTGAATCATTATAGATGAGTGAATAACTTTGGCAATGATGATAGTTATAGTAACTGTTTTGACTTTACCAAGATAAGGGGGAACACATCGCGGCACAACATTGGAACAAGAAATAACCTGCTTCAAGAAGCACTTTCAGTTTTCAAATTCACAGTGAAAAAGCCCTTCAGTATATCAACCCCTCTGATCAGTGTTAGTGTTGATTGATTGGTATGTGGAGGGGGGTGTTTATTTAGGTGATTTCAAATCTCAACATGAAATCCCATAGCACACCTTTAAAGTTACTCTCCAGGCATAAAAATGTTGTCTTGTCATTTTATGACAAGTATGTTTTGGCTGGTAGAGTTAAGTGCCAAACTGTTTGTGAGCATTGTTTCTGTACAGTTTAACTCTAAAAGACACACCATCCGAAGTTGGATTGAATAAATCGAAACAACTCTCTGAAAATATGTAACATCACAAATAAAGGTGTGTCCATATAGAAGCATGCCACCACTCCCTCAGTTCTAACGGTGGCAGCAGCATTGAGGATTCCATAACAGTTGTTGCGGTTATGTCTGTGTGCGCTATTTTTGCTTGTACATTTGAGTCAGGAGCCTCTGCCCACATCATCTCAAAATCCACCAAATTGTTGGCCCTATTTTCTAATAAGAAGAAAAAATCTCAAAACTCTCGTGCTACATGCGCCTGCACATGAGCACTTCACCACGGACAGCTTTATGACAAAACTCTTTTGGTTTTGCTGACAAGTTAGATGACACCTTGCTAATAAATCCCAGATTTACCTACATGAGTTACCTTGTTCCTGTTTAATCTACTTCTTTGGTTAATAAATGCTTTTCTTTTTTCACACTTTTATTAGATGTAAAAAACTAAAAGGTTCTTGTAGCTTCAGATTCTGCAGTAAACTTGTTTGTTTTTTGCTTGTGTTTGATGTCTATTAGTACATAAACATCATAGCAAAATAATGAATTTTGTTATGTTCGTGATGTTTATGTTGAACTATTATATCCGTAAGTCAACAGAATGTTGCAGGCGGAGTGAGGGCAAGACTATTTTTGTGAATTTTTAATGAGGCACATATACTGGTACATGTTTTTAGGTGACAAAATTATCATTATGTTTCATCTCAATGAACACTGAATATGCTCTATTGATTTAAATTTGCCATTTTGGACACCTTTAAGAACTAATAGCTGACTAACTTATTTAGTCTAACAGAGATTTCTAATCTATTCTGATTGATGTTGGGATCACTGGAATTAGGTTTCAAGTCGGGGGCCGGTCTTCATCGATCCGTTATTCATCAATAGACCCACATCCTAAATTGTCAAAGGCAAGCACCTCCTTTTCACACACACGGTTGAAGGAACTCACTGAATGGAAGACAACTCTTGGTGATCAATGGATAACAAGCAAGCCCAAGTCGTCAGCAAAGACAGCTAGACTCTTTTTTTCTGCCAGTGGAATTAATTCAGGCAGGATAATTAAACTAGCCTGCATCAAATTAATCTGTCAGACAATATTGATCGCCCTAAAGATTGAGACACAAATTAACACTGTAATAGAGATAACAGACATTTTTATTATAGAGCTTTTCATTGATTTTGTTTGTATCATCGGTCTCTATCACCTTTTATTTTATAGTTTCTTGGGTTAATGTGTTATTATATGACACATGTATTGATGATCAGTAAATTTGAATATGAAAATATTATTTTATTATGGCACTGAATGTCTGATTAATAGCACAATTGTTTATTTACAGATCCCTGATAGTACTGTAAGTAAGAAATAAACTGCGACAAGCACATGTCCTATTTATATCTATAAGTGTGAATATATGGGTCAGCCATCTGCCGTGGTTCCAGTGTCAAGTAACATCTTCATCATGAGTCAGCAAGAAATGAGAAAAAAAAAAAAAACTCTTCGATATGACTGCCCCACATGTGCTATTTATGTATTGAGAATAAAATACTTATCCAATGTTTTCAAATATTGGTCAGAAGCCAATGTATGAGAAACATGAGAGGAAAAGATCTGTTAGAGATTCCTTTTCAAATAAAAGGGCATTGCTCAAATACACAGTAACCAGAGTTGAGTGGGAATACCTAGTAATAGTTTCTTCACTTTTTCAGAAACCTTATATGTAACAGATATTTATGGCTATGTAAATGCAAGATTTTAAGTTTTTTTTGCTCTTGTTTTGTGGTGGGAGAGTGCTGTCTTAATTAGTGTAACCCTAAAGTGAAGTGAAGTGAAAGTAAACAGTTGGCCAGAAATAGAGTGACCCATATCCGGAATTTGTGCTCCGCATGTAACCCATCCCAGTGTACACACACAGCAGTGAACAAACACACCATGAACACACACCCGGAGGAGTGGGCAGCCATGGCTGAGGCGCCCGGGGAGCAGTCGGGGAACTGGTGACTTGCTTGAGGGCACCACACTGTAGTTGGAGAGCAAGGGTTTTATCACTCACACCACCTTCAACTCGGTGGATCTGGGGATCGAACCTGCGAGCTTCTGATCACAAGTGGATTCCTTCTCCACCATACCTCAAAGGGCTGGTCACAATAGCTCCGAGGGCCATTGAATGGCCATGTGGTAGCCAAAACCTGCTCAAAACGCAGAATGTTTTAAATTCAAAGTCCCACAACATAGGCTGGAATTTACGAAGTGAATAATTTTTTTAATAGTGTGACCTTGTGTGCAACTAGTGTGGAAACCTAAAGCAAGTTAGGAATGTCCTATATTAATACCATGCCACTCCACTAGAGTGGTAGTGGAAAACGTTTTCCTCCGGCAGAGGAACCAGGCACCTCGATGTCCCTCTTGATGGCACATGAGATTTGGCCCTTGAGCGAGGACGAGCCACTGGCAGACTCACCGTACAGAGTGTTTTATGTTATTTTTGTCAGGTTAGGTTAAGTAAGTCGAATCTGCGTTAAGTCCTAAGCATTTAGATGCTTAAAACTTGCTCAGAAGACTTCTTTGCAGTCTGTTGTCTCAAAGTTTTTGTATCTCAAAGTCTTAAAACAAAAAAAAACTTAATCAATAATCATAATAATAATAATTGCAATCAATTACATTAATTTGAATTACATTAATTACATTAAAACTGAACTCAACCGATCTTCAAACTGTTCTCAAAGCATAAGTCTTTTCTCTGCTCAAAGTTCTCCTCGTCCATCATCATCTGGCATCTCTGGCGACGGAGACGAGCGGGTGCTTCTACCCTTGTCTCAAACTGTGTGTCTTCATCTATTATACCTCGTATGACGCAGACTGTACTCAAGTTTTTATTGACTTCTGCTTCAACTTCTGACTTCTGTCAATGGTCTAGGTGCATGAGTTCATGAGTGGTTTTACAGTTTACAGTTCCTGTTTTACTGACTCAGTCACCTCCACACTGGCTTTCTTTTCTGTAAATCCTGACATACAAATAAAACCTTTTTTTTGCAAAAACTAAAAAAAACTTTGTTCAAAGACCTCAGACAGAGAGCACCTATCCCACAGACCCCTTCAAATCAATCTCTGAATTCTTTCAATATTTCAAAGTTAAAAGTAAAGTTGCATTGCACGAAATCAATGTGTGTCAGATTCAGGACCACATATTAAATCTGTCAGGAAATATCTGAAGGAATCAGGACGCCGTTTCAACATCTACAACATATCTAAACAAACAAACCAAAACCATAAAAAGCAACAAAAAAAAAACTTTACGAAAGCATCACTGTAAGCGAGAACCACAGCTTTTCTTTCCAAATATACACTATTGCGACTTAATGATAAAATTGATAAATGTAGTATGACTGAAATATGTGTGATATATGAAGCTCTTCTTATCTACCGAATAGAACACTAGCTGCTCCGTTTCTGAAGGCTCATCCCATTCAGTGTCATTTGAGCTGAAAATGTCAAATGGTTCCAGTCAGCAGTCTCTGTGAGCGTCTGCTAAAGGAAGATCACTTTAAGGAAGCTCTTGCTTGGCTTTAATGGATTGGTAAACTGATGATACACATCTAGGTTTCCTTTAAAGCTTATGCAGCACAAGGACTTTCATCTCAGCACTTTCTTTATGAAGACAAAAAATAACTTTTGACAAATTTGTGAGAAGCTGAAGCATATACTGATTTGAGGGTTTATTGCTTTACTGATGGACGGGACACACTGGATTTTGACATATCCGACAGCCTCCGCTTTAAATATATTATAGAAAATGGTCACATGACAGTCCTATGAAGCACTATTCATTGAGCATAGCACGTACATAGTAGAAAATGCAGACAGAGATGTTTATATTAAAATAATGAGCTTCTGAGGTATTTACTGGAATAACAAATAAACAAGAACATTTCTTTGCACAGGTTAATTAACACTCATCGGCCAACTTTATTTTACTTCCCAGTCAGGGTTTTCGTATGGCCTGGGCTTAACGTTTTTTTCTTTAGCTCCGGAAAATTGAAATGTTTTAGAACTGGCTTCACTAAGAGTTGCATATACAGAGATATTTCCTGGCACAATATTTCATGATTTAACATCAAAATAAACACATGAAAGCTCTATTTAATCTGAGTAAGGTAAGAGACTAGTTACAAAGCTGTTTCAGTGGAAACATGTGATTCTCTACATTTGCCGGAAAACAACGCTTGCTCTCTGTGCGCAAGGAAAAAAAAAAAGACAAAACCCTTTCCATTTCACACGCAAATAAATTATGATTTTAACAGCACATGAGCAAGCGAAGAAATGTTGACCGAACACATGAGTGTGATTTCTGTGTACCTGTGTTACTGTGTTTTGGTAGAGATACAGCAAAATACATGACGCACACTGGTGGCCAATCAAATGCGAGCAGTCTCAAAAACCCAATTGAGATCTGGTGCCAATTAATAAACGATTATGAAGAACTTAGTTAGTTAAAATAAAACGTATTTAATGGTAATACAAAATTGCAGTATGAACTTTTTTGGTAACCATATGTTATTTTGTAATAATATAAGATAATATTATAATTTCATATAAATATTGTAAAATTTTACTTTGGCAGTACCTTATTAACTTAGCTTGTTGTTTAAATCTGAATACAAACTTTAAAATAGTATTTTGCCCAGCATATAGAGCTCCACTCTGATCAAAAGAAAAAGGCAATTCATGCGAATATGAGAAATATCAATGATGGGAAGATATAGACTCTTTGGTGTTGGTTTAATTTGTATAGAGTAGGACCAAATATACTCAGAACAGAGTTAATTCAACTTTCTACATTTTACTGTGTAGCTAGCAAGCAATGTAATGAACATGTTTTGCTCCTTTCAAGATCTGACTGCAACTAAGAGCTTTATATTTACAGATTATATTGAGAAATGACAAAAAAAACTAATAAAATAACAACTAACAATTATCTGTCATGATCTGACTGAAAAGTGCCATCATAATGAGATTTTCCATTTTATTAATTAATTCCAATGTAATTGTCAATAAAATTAGAAAATCACATTATCAGTATAATATTTTTCTGGGTGGGATCCTTTATAATTAAAATAGTGAGTAATACAATTATTTAATTATTAGTATGAGTTTTTGGTTTAAACCCTAATGTTCTGTCTCACGAAATGTTCATCTTGTCAAGTAAAACTCAAACACGTGTGAAAATTATAGAAAGTCCCCATTTAGTAAAAAAAATGGTAAAACTCTCTCATGCCTAGCAGTTAAAACTGTCTCCGGCCTCATCTGTCACTTGGGTGACTCACCGGCTGCAGTCGCCCCCGTGTGGCGTCACATTGATCAGTCCAGTCGCGTGACGTCACGGCAGTTACTTTCACGCAACCAACGACTAAAAATATACACTGCCTAGCATAAAATGGGCTTTTAAATGGAACGGTCACACGTTCATGTTCTCTTTTCACAACGCGCGCTGAATTTGTTTTCTCAAGCAGATTTAAAGTGGCTAAAAATCGCAGTTTTGAAACGGAATCCTGCTTACGTGATGACGCAGTCAGAAGTTAAACTGCTGCCAGTTCTCACACGCTTTCAGTTGGACCGAGAGAGAGAGAGAGAGAGAGAGAGCGAGAGAGAGAGAGAGAGAGAGAGGAGAAGGAGAGAAAGAGAATAGAGAGAGAGCGAGAGAGAGAGAGAGAGAGAGCGCGAGACAGAGAGAGAAGAAGAGAAAAGAGAAAGAGAGAGGAGAAGAGAGAGAGCGAGAGAAGAGAGAGAGGAGGAGAGAGAGAAGATAGCGAGAGAAGAGAGAAGAGATAGAAGAGAGAAGAAAAAGTTGAGAGAGAGAGATAGAGAGAGAAAAGAGAGAGAGAGAGAGAGATGCAGAGAGAGGGAGAGAGAAAGAGATAGAGAGGAGAGAGAGAAAGAGAGAGAGAGGAGAGAGAGAGGTGCTGATGGGGGGAGCCCTCTTCATGTGAGCGCGCACGACTCTATCCTCCGCAGTGCTCTGCTGGACAGCGCGGAGAGCCGGACAGCACCAGGCGGGCACGTGGAGCTAATATGAGCCGTCCGATAGCAAAACCCCACTTCACGACTCACTCTAACCGATTCAGCGTTTGAGAGGGAAGAAGGGACACCTCCGATATGGACTCTTTGGTGTGGATGTTGTTCTTCGGAGCGGTAAGTTTGCCTCCTGCGAACGCTCTTCTGTGTGGATTAATTAAGATCAGGTGCACCGCTGGAGCGCGCGCACGCACGCACGCCCGTGATGCGGAATCGCCTCAACTTGTGCTCGTGAATAGTGACGACTGATCGGGGAACAGGTGCTCCACAGTTTCCCGCTTCAGGAGCGTTATTAGTGGTTTAGCTGAGGATTATTAAACTGCTGCACCTAAAGTTTCATGCAAGTTGCTTTTCGTCCAGTATGACCCACTTAAGTAAATTAAAAAGAGATTTATTACAGCAAAGGTGAAGTAGCCTATAACGTATGATTAAATCAAAATAATATAATTTCACTTCAATGATTGGAATAATACAGTGTAAAACTCATATAGAGGATCAAGCAAAGCAAATTTACTGTAAAATGTGGTACAATTCCATATTAAAGTAGTTTGCAGTTTACATGTTGTAATGTAAAACAGTAAGTGCCTGTGGTTTTCATTTTACGTGCAAATAATACAAAAAGTTTTATTTTAGGGGGAAAAGGAGCAGAGTAAAAGTATTACGTTTTACACTGTACATGAAGGTTATTAGATAAAATGAATATTTAATACTTATTTATCAAAAAAAAAAATTTGTTCAGGGATGGGATTCACAAAACAAAATCCTGGAGGGAAAATTAACTATTTAAAGTTTAACTTTACAATTTTTTTAACTTAACTTTCAATTTAGCTCTGTATAGAGATAGACCAAATAGACTCAGAACAGTTTCAATTCAACTTTCTACATTTTACTGTGTAACAAACAATGTAATGAACATGTTTTATTCCTTTCAAGATCTGATTGCAACTAAGAGATATTTACAGATTATATTTAGTGACAAAACAACAAAAAACCCAAACAACTAAAAATATCTGTCACGATCTAACTGAAAAGTGCCTTAATAATGACATGTGTGAAAATATGCTACTTTTTATTCACTTAGCAAAAATGTAGGGGAAGTGAAACTCAAATTTATTATTTTAGCACCTTAACATAACTGTGAACTAAAAACAATGTCATACTTACAAGCAACATAAGGCATCTAATGAGAGAAAGTTGACAGAATGAATGTATAAAAACTATAAAATTTAAAAAGTGAAATGAGTCTCAAACTGGTTCAAATTCCTGCACTAAAAATGTACTTGACTCAGCTTACAACATTTTAAGTGAAAAGTTCCACAGAAATTCTCCAAAATTGACTCAACAAACATGTTTTTATTCGACTCTGCCACAAGTTGACTGAACCGATTTTTTTAATCCAGTCAATAAAATCCACTGAGAATTTTTTTTCTAACTCAGTTAGAAAATACTCTTTTTAAAATACTCTACTCTAATTTAAACAAAAGTTGAACCAACTAAAAATCCAATTACATTTACACCTTTCACAAAATGGAGTCAACAAACTTGAATCAGCTGAATTTAAGTGGGAATAATGAAAAGATTTGTGTCCCTACTTTTTTGTTGAAGAAAAACGTACCCAGTTCTATAACACAAGTCAAAAGTTTCAACTTCGTGCAATTTTAAAATGACTCAAAAACACATTGAAAATATTTGAACCGGGAGCCTCCAATAGTGGCCAGTTTCTGGATTCGAACCCCACAAGGATATCGTTGGCATGGCTTGAGGGTAGCGTATGGAGGAAGCGTCCATTAAGCCAATCCTTCTTGTGAGAGATGGTCCAGGAACATGCAGCGAAATTTAACAACTGTTGTGATAAAGAGCAAGCTACACACAGCAAAAAGAGTAAAATTCACTCTTTTCAGAGCTAGAAACAACCAACTTTGCATGGAAAACGTTGAAGTAAATGTTTGCATTTTGCTGTACAAAAGTGTTTTTGTTGTTTCTTTCTCAACGAAACAAAAGTAAATAAATTAAATAAATAGATTCTCCATATAGAGATGCACTAACTAGACTTCGAACTGTGTAACTCTCTAATTGCCACTTAGTACGGTCTTACAGAATCAAACACTGAGGAGTTTGTGAATTTTTTTTGTGTCATTCCAAACACTAATAATCCTCTTTTCCTCTTTTTACAAGATTGACTCCGTATCTAACTTTTGCTTCCTCTCAGAATAATAACATTTGTGTGACGCCAAAGTGATTCAGAACTCTTGACTGGCAGGGTAGTTCCACTCGAGTGTGTAATTACAATTTTACTGAATATAGCGATGCCTCAGCATGCTCTGAAACGTTAATTATTTATCATTAAGATGCCACCTCAAACACTACGACTGCAGTGGAATTTCTGCTTTGAACTCGCACTATATTTTGTAAAGGATATTCCTGAAGCTCAAATCAAAAGCGTGCAAGCATGTGACCCTACCGGGAGCCCCAGGTGCCCGACGCCCCCTCCAGCCCGGTGTTACATGGAGCAAATCAATTTAAACAGGCACACGCTCTTGACAAACACAATTACACCGTGACCTCTTTTCACTGATCTGATTTGTGAAATGGCAAAGAAGCCGACAATTGAGTTTAAACCAGGTGGAGAGAGTGAGTGAAGGATCTCCTACGACACATGAGCCCGCAGCGCTCCGTCTGGAGGCTGATCTTAGCCTGAGCTTCTTTAAGAGATCTGACGAGGATAAAACAGCTTAATTGATGGTGTGAACTTGGCTTGTGCAGGCTGGATGATAAATGCAGTGGAAGACGGTGTTAAACAGAACTTGCAGCCGTGTTTGTTTTCTATTTTGGAACATTTAAAGGCTCGTTTTTCTTAATTCATTTATTTTTCAATTTGAAGCTCTATTTAATATTAAGTGCATTCCCAAATTTGATGGCTGAGATAGATGTTGAATTCCAAAGATTAATTGAGTTCTCAAACTAAACCCACAAACACTGGTAGACACCCAGCCTTTCCTTAGATATGTTAAGCTTTGGGGTTGCACTATAATGGAGAGTCCATTAAAGCCTGCCAAGTTAACTCATCGGCACACTTACTCAAGCGAATGCAAATTGAGAGAAAAAGAAAAGAAGACAGCTAGGATTTGACACAGAGAGAGAGAGAGAGAGAGAGAGAGAGAGAGAGAGAGAGAGAGAGAGCATAAATGAGGGGCTGAGTTGGCTGCTGTACTGCTGCATCTGTTTCTGAATGAAAATGAGAGAGGGAGAGAAAGTGCACGATGGAGGAGGAGGAGGAGGAGGATTGTAAGACGGCTCTTAAAGGGCAAGAACTGAGAGTGAGAGTGAGGTGAGGAGGGTATAGATCAGTCATAAGCAGCAACGGCTGACTTGTCATTGTTGTGTTGTATTGCACAATTAAACAGTGCTTGCTTGCTATTTATTGCAGAAAAAACAACAACTTTACAAACATGTCATGCAGACTTATTTGTGGTTAATTCACATTTAACATTATAAAAACTCTTGTTCTTGAATTATCTTTTGTAACCTTTTAGTGGAAAAAAGTTGTCCATGCCACTTGTACCATACTTGGGCCTCGAGGACCAACTTGTGGGGTGAAAAAAAATTTGACTTCTAGTACCATATAAATTCAACAGCAGGTTCAATGTGATTCCGATGAATTAATTTGCACTTTCTTTGGAGTGAATTAGGTTTTTAAATGCAATTATGTATCAAAGTATGTATTTTTCTAATGAATATGGGTAATTTACTAACCAACGCCAAATTTCTAACGTCTTGTAGAATGATTAGTTGGCAAGATTGTGTGTAACAACTTAGGTAAGTGTGTGTGCGTGTGTGTGTGTGCGTGCGTGCGTGTGTGTGTATGTGAGAGAGAGAGAGAGAGAGCATGAGAGATGAAAGAAAGAATTAGAAAGAGAGAGATAGTGAGGGAGAGAGAGCATGAGACAGAGATGAAAGAGAGAATGAGAAAGAGTGAATGAGAGAGAGAGAGCATGAAAGAGAGAGAATTAGAAAGCGAGTGTGAGAGAGAGAGACAATGAGAAAGAATGAGTGAGTGAGTGAGTGAGTGAGAGAGAGAGAATGAGAAAGAGCGAGATAGTGAGTGATTGAGAGTATGAGAAAGAGAGAGCATGAACAGAGAGACAGTGATAGAAAGAAAGAATTAGAAAGAGAGAGATAGTGAGGGAGAGAGAGCAAGAGAAAGAGATGAAAGAGAGAATGAAATAGAGTGAGAGAGAGCATGAAAGAGAGAAAGAGAAAGTGAGAGAGCATGAGAAAGAGATGAAAGAGAGAGAAGAGAGAGAATGAGAAAGAGTGAGAGGAGTGAGGGAGAGAGAGTATGAGAGAGAGCATGAAAGAGAGAGAATTAGAAAGAGAGAGTGTGAGAGAAAATGAGAAAGAGCGAGAGAGAGAGAATGAGAGAGAGAGAGAGCATGAAAGAAAGAGAGAGAGAAAATAGAGAGTGTGATTGAAAGAGAGAGAATTAGAAAGAGAGAGTGAAAGAAAGAGCATGAGAAAGGGATGAAAGAGAGAGAATGTGAAAGAGTGAGAGAGCTTGAAAGAGAGAGAGAGAGAGAGAGAGAGAGAGAGAGAGAGAGCTCATTCATTAACACATGCTAAGAGAAAAAACACTGCAAGTTTAATTAGCCTTTAAGTGTGTACGTGCGAGCCGGTGGAATTCTGAGGTTAATGAGTGAATCTGTTTCAATTCACTGCTATATTAGAGAGAGGAGCTCTTCAAGGTACAGTTAGCATATTTGGCCTTGTGGGGTAAAATATCACTCCTTACACTCCTTACAATTTAGTTTGAAAGATTTTATTCTAAAATATTTAGGACAATGATAATTAGATTAACAAATGTAATTAATAGGTAACCGTTTTGTCTTTAAAAGGGTTATGAACAGCTTTTATGTAGATTTCTTTTTCATTTTCGCACAACAAAATATATTAATAAATAAAAAAAGTATTGTTTATTAGTATGTGTACTACAAGTCATGTAGTTCCTGTTCAAACATTTTGTGCTCGAGTTTAAAAGAAAAAAATACTAATGCAGCAGGTTTCCATAACATTTTTTTTTTTGATATTGTTCCAGTAAATTATATTGTACTTTCATTCATTCATTCATCTTCATGTTGGCTTTATTCCCTTTCGGGGTCGCCACAGCGGAATGAACCGCCAACTCTCTGGCATATGTTTTACGTGGCAGATGCCCTTCCAGCCGCAACCCATTGCTGGGAAACATTCACACACACATTCACTCTTTAACACTATGGGCAATTGTTCTTATTCAATTCACTTATACCGCATGTCTTTGGACTTGTGGGGAAACCGGAGCACCCGGAGAAAACCCACGCGATCACGGGGAGAACATGAGAACTCCACACAGAAACGCCAACCGACTCAGCCGAGGCTCGAACCAGCGACCTTCTTGCTGTGAGACGACCGTGCTACCCACTGCACCACCGTGACGCCCTTATATTGTACAATACAATACAATATATTGTACAATAATTTTTGTTGTAACCTTTAGCTTTCTCATGGTTTAAATTTTAATACAAATAAATATAAAAACATGTCAAATATTTTGTGTTTACTTTGTACAAAATAAACTTTACACATCAGTAGTCAGCTTAATAATTACCTTGCATACATACAGAAGATAAATGACAAGGAAAACAACAAATGTGCAAAAGCATAAGAAATAAATGAAGTAAACAAACAAACAAATCAATCAAATTTAAGTGATAAAACATCTACAGCAGTTCCTTCAAATAAGAAATATGAGAAGAATTCAGGAGTTTTAAAGTAGCCAAATTAGAAACAGGAAAAGGTCAAATTAAAGCAGAAGCAGAGAGTGAAATGACTGACCTCAAACACCACACTGTAGATTATAGTGGGGCTCAGTGATTGTGCTGTTACGTATCGTGAGAAATAAACAAAGAGGAGTCTCTGAGAATGTAGTTTTTAACCATGGCATGTATCTTTCAATATGTAGAATGGAAGATTGTTTTTGTAATCTAGCATTAAATACTCGCTACAAAAAAAGAATGACCATCTTGTGTGGCAGTCTATACCCTATGGTCCTCCCGCCGCCACACCCCTCGTTGACACACAGAAAATCGAATCAGTTCATCTTTTTGTAAGCCAAAAAACAGATTTGGCCTGGGACATCCAAAAACACACTTTCTTTTCTTTGTTTATTTGATGCGGTTCTGTTACTCTTCCACTTCTGGGTAAGTCAGAACATACGTTATTCGTTGAGATGCATTAGCGGTTCATTTGATTGGTTAGTGGGCGATGTTATGGCCAATAGAGCCATAACTCCCAGAAAAAGATAATAGGATGATACAAACATGCACGAACCAATCTGAATATGACTTGTCATGTTTTTGATGAAAGAAAAACACTAAAACATACAAAATCATTTGGCAGCTTTAATCAGAAGTTGTGAAGATCTGGACAGGTCCAAGAAAGGTGTCCAAGGATGTCCTTTGATGTTTTACAGATGGACACATCAGCACTCTTGAAGAAATTCAACCAAGCGTAAAAGTAATTGAACCCTATGTCAACTGCAAAGCCTTTAACCAGCTTCCTGATTGAATAACACATGTGTCGCTTGAGGCAATAAACACTCCTGACGGAGCCTGTGTGCAGATGTTTATGAGCCCTTGGGTTGCTGTTCTTCCTGGAGAACTAGACCATGGCTAGAGAATAGAGAAAGCGGAGAGGGAGAAGGGTTGGATAAATTTTAGATTCGGCTTGTACTATGGATCGTCTCTTGTGAGACCTTGATATTAAAAGTGTAGACGTATTTGTATATATGTGATATATTTTATATATGTGATAAATCTGTGAATTGTGGTGTCCTCCTCTCCATACAACATTGAAAAAAAAATAAAGTCAAATGGACAGCAATGAGAAAACAGTTAAGAAAGCATCTGTTTGAAACTTTTGAGCGCTAAGTAGTTACCAGTGTCAGGTGTGGTCATTACACGAACAAACCATACAGAAATTGAAATCTTAGAATCCATTTATCATTCCCTTGGAATTGAATGGTGCTATCTGACAGCATTTCCAGCTTATTGCTTCAGTTTGCCGTGTCTGTTCTGTGATTAAATACATTATTAGAAATGTGAGCTTGTATAGTCTTGTATAGTAGAAGATATGCTTTAGCGCAGAGAAGTGCAGCGCAAACCCTCTTTCCACATTAGATGCAGGACTTTGTGAGCAATGGCTGTGCCGCATCTATGTAAAACCCTTAGGGCTCCTCCAAACTCCACCTGTAACCTGTAACTGTCTACACGGAAATGATTCACCAGCATTTGCAAAAAACTCCACCTGTGTGTTTTAAAAAAATGCGGTTGAACTATGTGAAACGTTTCTCCAGGGAACGTGTGTATGTGTTATAAAGTGCGGTTACAAAATACCGGGGGCGTGTGGACAGAGCCTTAAAAACATTGATCCTACTTCACAATTTATTTTAAATATTATGTTTTTATTTGAATTCCTTTCCAACACTAGTCTTCTACTTAGGACTTTTCCAAGAGGTACATTTTGTTCCTAAAAGATCCCTAGGCACAAAGTACACCTTAGTATTAGTACCTAACAGTACACAAGTGTACCTTTTTAGAATAATTACAATCCAATCAAATCTCATTTTAAAACAATTACATCTGAAATTATCAACCAAGCGTTTAAATACACACATACTTCAGGTGGTTGGATTTGAATTAATTACAGCAATTAAAGTAGACAGAGGAGGAAACAGGAAATGAGGAATATCAATATGACTATGCTGCAAAGTACACAGTCTAATTAAAGAGATCTCAGGGGGTTCTAGAGACAAGGCACCAGTGGAACAGTTATGTGATTGGTTCCTTTGTGCAGCTGGCTCTGGTGTTTGGTGCAAAGCTGGAGCTTCCTATTGAAGAGGAGTGCGAGTCGGGCAGCTTCACCAGCAGTGGAGAGTGCTGTTTGGAGTGTCCTCCAGGAGAGGGAGTGATCAAAGAGTGCGGAGCCACCCAGACCGAATGTGGCCAATGCTTAGACAGTAAGTACTTCTCTGATTGCAAATAGTCTACTAACTTGCAAACTCACACAGTGATGCTGCAGTCAACAACTTTCCTTCTTTGGTTTCCAAAATCTTGCCATTCCTGCATTCCGCCCAAACAAACATCAGAGAAAAAACTGACTCGAGCTTTTGTTTCATGAGAGATTTAACATTCAGGTATGGATTTAAATAAGGATGCTGAATGATGTGTAGGAATAACATTTGCATTCTGTTTTTATCTCATAAAATAAGCTTCCAGTTTACTGATGGACAGAAACACACAAGATGACCTTTGCGCTTGTCTCCGCTACTCTGTTAGCCAGTGTTGGCAGACGCACATAAGCCTGCGCTCTCCTTTCATGCATCTTCACCCTTTCATCCTCAGTCCAGTCTAGACACAAGCATACATCAGCAAGTTCTAAAATATTTAGCAGGCCATTTTTGTCTCTTGTTAAACCTCCCACACACAGAAACACAGACCATCAAAAATGTACCCATTTTCCTTTCTATGATATTTATCTCTGTTTTCCTACTGCATTTAATAGATTTTTGTAATTGTTTTAAATTGAATAAGCCGAAAAAGCAGACACAAGTTTTCATCAATAAATACTGCACTAAATTATACTGTTTAAATAATCTGTATGTATAATCAAATAAGAAAAAAAAAATTCTCTGATTTGCTTTTTTTAACTTCTAAGCTTTCTAGGGAATAATTATTAAGGATCGTAGTAGGAAAAGTGAAACCATGAATATGTCACAAGCGAAAAGTGAAAGTCCTCTCTGGACAATCCAATGCATAATACTCGCATAAAGCAAGCAAGCTAACTCAGCTATTGCTTAACAAGCTATTTTTGTAAGGAATTGCAAGCTTTACCTTCTCCACTGACAAACTGAAAGAAGATGAGGATAGCTAGCAGGTGTTTAGGATATAATGGCACCTGTTCAATCGGCAGACTTTTGTCCTGCATTTCCAAATACTTTTTTTTACAGTGAAGAAAACCTTGACTAAAACCACTTTCTAAAAAAAACTTTTCTGAAAAAAAATATTTTTAATAGTTCTTTTCTTCACAACCTTAATCTTCTCTTCTACAATGACTGAACTTGGCTGCTTCAAGACAGGAACTGATCTCAAGATTCAGAATCTTTGCCTCAGAAAGAGGACTTCTCACTTTCTCATGCTTTCTGCAACACTTTCTATGTTGATGTTGGAGGAAGAAGCTTGCAGGAATTCAAGCTTGCGTGGTCCGAGTTCAGTCCCTGGTTACCAAAATTCCATTTGATTAAAGGCAAACACTTATTTAGTATTTATTATGACACTGCCAAAGCCAGTAATTGACAAATTAGGAGGAGACCCACACCAAAGCCAACTTATCATCACATCAATGTTTAATCATCAATCATTTTTGTGCTTTGGTTTTGGGTTCACAAATTGTCTATTTGTATTGGCCAAAAGTGGAAGTTGGATGTAACAAGTGCATTTTGTCATACTGCTGATCGCCCATCAGCAAGTCTTGATTGTGACAATTCGATTTAAGTTGCTCTTTCTAAATTAGCTTGATGATCACAGACCAACTCTCATGTGGCATTTTGGCTAGCATCTAGAAGGTTGTTTTAAATATATAAAACCTTTGCTAAGGAGTCCTACATCAGCTTAATAATGGATTCTGGTGAATCAGTGCTGATCTGGAAACACTTAACGTGTCATTTTAAACAGAGCCGATGGCTGGTGGAGCTTTTGGAATATAATCATATAATGATGCAGTTAAGCATAGGCAACATCATCAGATGCCCTAACTCATCCAGACAGAGACTAATTGAGCCTTTATTCATCTGTAAGCGAGAGAATGAGAAGAGAGAGGGTTTAATGTCAATGAACATTAAAGCAGAACATAAGATTGGAGCCATTACAGTTTTTATTGCTTCATGCAACTGCTCAGCTGGCTCCTGCAGCTTTGATTTACTCTTTTCAAGGTATTATAAAAGAACAAGGGAATTGTGGCAACAGCGAGAGAAAGAGATGTAGAGTCAGGTTATAAACCGATATGGTTTTGCCTATAATTCAATTCAATGCATTGCACAACATAATTGGGTTTCATGACAAAATCTTTTCAAGCATGCCAGCAAATTATTGGGACACATCTCTGATTCAAGTACCTGCAGAAACATGTCAGCTTTAAGGGAGACATAAAAGATGTAGGCTCCTATCTGATTTGTCAGGATTGTGGGCTAAACACAGAAAGACACACTAAATAAGGCAGCTAGAAACATTTCCTGTATGCGTCAAAATGGATTATAGGAAAAGATTGTGTGTGATTTCATGTGTGGAACACGGTTGGGTTTATTGCGTGAGATTAATCCGTCAGGTCAGGTCTGGTATGTGTTCCGGTGAATCCCAGCAAACATCCGGCTGTTTCTCTGGTGCTTACTTCACAACTGAAAGCACATACTCCATACAGATGTCCCAAAAGTTTTCTTTATTCACAAGGAAGATCATGTGTTTAAATGAGGCACAAACAAGAAGGAGAAGGAAACAGCGTACTCAGACTACGGAAAAAAGAAAGCAAGGCACTGTGTGGGCCATGTGTTGTTCTTCTCTTTCAGTCAGGGATGTTACATTAAACACAAAACAGAGACCGAGTGGGTAGATTAGTGAATGAGTCTTATTGGAGGTAGGCTGGGTTAAGACATGGGTTAGTGAAAACAAAGAATGGGACTCCAAGGAGATAGAGGTAGTGTAGAGTTTCCCAACTTGGGTTAGCTGGTATTTTCTTCTGTTTCTAAGCTAAATAATCTGGACTTCTCCCACAGAACAAAACATGGATGGCCGGTTTATTCGCCCTGTCCACATGAACCCAGTTTTTTTTTCTTACGTTTTTTTTTTCTTACACTGTTTACAAAAAATTGCGTCCACACAAGCACTGGTAGGAAAAAAAAAAGAGTCTGTCTATCACCCAGACTTTTCACCCCTTGAGGTTAAATCAACCAATCAGAAGCCAAGGCTCTTCAGGCTTCAGCGCTTCCTTTTGATGGCTGGGAAATACCTCTCACAAAGATGAGAAGAACATCTTTTATAAATGAAAACTACCCTTCTAAACTCCAAATAAAACTACAAATTAAACAAAACTACGCTAAACAAAACCAAATTAGCCAAACAAATACAGTAAACAAAATGAAACATTTATTCATTCATTCATCTTCATGTCGGCTTTCTTCCCTTTCGGAGTCGCCACAGCGGAATGAGCCGCCAACTCTCTGGCATATGTTTTACGCGGCGGATGCCCTTCCAGCCACAACCCATCGCTGGGAAACAAAATGAGACAAATAAACCAAAAAAATCTAACCCACCAACCAAAAATAATGTAGCACTGTTTTTGCAGTTGCTTCAGGTTTAATAAAGGAAGCTTATGTGGGTTTCATGGAGTAAAAATATTGATGAGCTTTGTAATATTTTTGTTAGTAATGCTGCATTGGTTGAAACTCAACATCGGTATTTTATTGTTATGATAACTGTGTATGTGCAGCCAGTCATACAGCTCTGAAACACAACAAATAAATACACATCTGCAGCCCTCTCACTTCGAGCTGTCTTTCGTTGACACAATGTGCATGCATGATTCAAACACTTTGAGCGATACATGTGCATAAAAGTGAAGCACGATATTGTCACAAAGGGAAAAAATTTTTTTTTTTGGAGTTCGTTATTTCTTTTTTTTAAATACTTTAAACATAAATATTGTAATCTAGTTACATATTTACAATAAACAATTACTATAGAAATTTATAGATAACCAATAGAAGCCAAAGCATGGAAAAATTAGCATAAATTCAACATCAGTCAAGTTCCCGAATCTCTTAAGTATAATTTCTGTGGATTTTAGTGACCTTGTAAAGGTTCCCTGTCTCATATGCTTACCTTTTATTAACATGTAAATGTTTCAAGTTTCATAAGTATACAGTATGTTTATTTCATTTTGGCATATGTAGTCACAGTTTGATAGATCAGTGATGTCACTGTTTTACTGTTAAGTAGAGTGACAAAGAAGAAAAAATTCTTTCCATCAACATCCATCCATTATTTTGTTGGCTTTCTTCCCTTTCGGGGTCGCCACAGCGGAATGAAGCACCAACTCTTCTGGCATATGCTTTATGCTGCGGATGCCCTTCCAGCCACAACCCATCACTGGGAAACATCCACACACACACACACACACTCATTCACACTCAAACACTATGGACAATCATTTTACCCAATTAACTTATATCGCATGTCTTTGGACTTGTGGGGGAAACCGGAGCGCCCGGTGTAAACCCACGCGATCACACAGAACTCCACACAGAAATGCCAACTGACCAAGCAGAGACTTGAACCAGCGACCTTCTTGTTGTGAGATGACCGTGCTACCCTCCATCAACACCTTAATTATCTATTTCTCCACATTCAACTAACAATTCAGAATTTTTCAAATGCTTTTCTACTGAGTGATTTCACGCGTTGGTGCAAAAATGTATCGTCAGTTCTTTAAGAGTTAATCATTAGGCTTTGGAAAAACAAAGACAGACAGATGGAGTGATAGACAGACAGAGCAGGGCGACAAATCATTGAATACTCCTCTGCAGATCGAGGTCACATCCATCCATTAATAATGAATGAAGGAGGGAAAGAACAACCAGATGAGCTGAAAGCCTCATTCGGCTGAATTGACACTTTTGCACCTCACCATTCCCTGCAACACATGACTCATATGTTTACCCATCGTCCCCCCTCTCCCCTTAGAGATCCGGAGACTAAGTCTGCTCTTTGTTCTAGAAGAACATCATTTATTGAGTGCGTCTGTAAAAGAGGGTGTTATACAACCTGTACCAGATATCTCCAAATCAGCGTAAAACACTCAGGAGCATTTTGTACCTGCAGCATCAACGATAACTAATGAAAGCTATGTGATTTCATAACCTGAGCGGGATGCGCCACACTCATTTGATGAGGTATAGGTGCATTAACACATTCATAGTTTAAGTATAGCATAGTTGTTTTTGAACATCTTACATGCCTTTATTGGTGTTTGCAAGACATTAGTATTACCATTACCTAAAGAACAAGAGCAAACATGACAGGAACAGCAGTTGTGTACACCCCAGCCTCAGGCCAAGCTCAGGTTAGAGCTCATCAAGTGTTCTCCTTCTGAAACAAGGCATTTTGCTTTCTTGATCAATGTTCTTGTTCTACATATTACTGGATTGTTTTATTGGTTTAACTGATATGATTGCTGAATATGCTAATTTACTGTAGATAGGTGCCCAACAATACCTTTAAAGGAGAAAGAGACACAAGATCCAACTTCCGTTACCAAATCCTGCTCTTGATTCAACATTCGATTAATGGGAGCACTCACCCAACCATGAAAACACACTCAGAGCTACGTGTTCGGGGTGAAAGTATATAATTACATATACTACAGTGCCACATAGCACCAAATCTGATTCTTTGATCATCTGGGAACCAGTCATGCATGTGCCATTTAGCACCAAGCACATGTAGATCCAAATTTTGGGGGTTATTTTGTTTTTTTGAGGTGTCATGTAGGCCTTTATCATGTAAAGAGCCAGTTATTCTAAATGTAGTTGGTTCTAAATAGTAGTTTTGATGGTTGGTTCTAAATAAAACCTTCGGAGATTGATGGCAAACGGCACCAAAATGGTTTCACCTATGATTATGACCCAAAAAAACTGATTTGATGTTAAGAAGATTAAGCCTGAAGTACAACACTTGTTTGCTCTTTTAGTTGAGTGAAAAATACAGAAATAACAACAAAAATATTTATCAATAATGTTTTATTATAAACAAAAAAGAAAATCCGGAGTTAATCAGAAAGAACAACCTCAAAGCTGTAAAGGTTTTGGGTCCCCATGGAAGACAGCTGTGTTTTGTTTTTGTTTATGTTTCAGATGAAAGCAGGCGTGTGTTCCAGGACTAGCAAAAGATTTCCAGCGGAGGTCCATAACTTTGTTTTACTGCATTTGTTTGGGTGTTTATTTTGCACAAATAGGAACACAAACAGTTGAGGAAACAGATGAAGACAACACAGACAAAAGAGGCTAGGGACTGGCTTATGCCAATATAAAAATTTTAAGGACAAATAGATTCCATAGAATTGCTTTATAGTGTAGCAAGCGTACAGGTATTGGTGGCAGCTGAGCGAACAAATTTTGCAGCTAGTCTGGCAGGGTGCTAGATCAATGAAACTGTGTATATGCTAACTAATTTGTGGAGAACCATGCAGCCCCATACACCACATAACCCCAGGGAGCTTGAAGTTCTTGAAAGAACTTTTAGGAAATAAATGCTCTGAAGCAGAATGCCATTTAGCTGTTTAGCTGTCTTTGTTCCAAATGAAAGCGTTCTCCCTTGTGGCTGTGCTCAAGTCAGCCACACCAAACAGGTCAAGCATATCACAGACAATTAGTACATAGAAGTTGCATGGATTTACAAATATTCATGTACACATACAGTGACATACATGTCAAACATGGAACTGCCACTCATATTTAATATAAGTGCCTAATGTGTTATATTGTTATAACATAGCCATAAGCAGCTCCCATGATACCCCGGGCTCGTACGCCATGCAGGGTTGTCACAATATGATGTTATGTACAATATGTAAGTAGGTGGTGAGACTTCTAAAAAGCTGGTGGGCGCTGGTGGGAGAAAAACTCCTGCTTCTAGGGGTTGTGCAGAAACAAGCAGGTGTTTTTCTTTTGTATGGAATAAAAGTTATAGTTTGGGTTTTCCAGCATGTTCATATTGCATTAGTTGTGAAATCATGGCTGTGATTAAAAAGAGAGTCGGATAATCCAGAGTAAGCATTCAAATGGACCTGACAGATCAATTTATAGTAATGACAAATAATCTTCAGGGCAGAAATGTGTCTTAACAGGCCTGCATTGTTGTTGCTGTGTTTACTGGGCCAAGAAACACTTTAACCTGTTAACTGAGGACACCCTCATAGAAAAAAATCATGATTGTTTTATTACCTCTCTTATATTTTCCCTAGGAATGTCTATATACCCCAATTCTCCATGGAATTCATTCTTTCTCTCTTACTCTCTCTCCAGGTGAGACCTTCTCAGTGGAGTTCAGTCACACGGAGAGATGCCAGACGTGTAGCGAATGCACTGGCCTCATGCGGATGCAGACGCCCTGCACTGACTCTAATGACGCAGTGTGTGTGTGCAACTACGGCTACTACATGAGCGAAGCGACGAACCAGTGCAAGCCCTGCACCACGTGTCCCCGTGGTAATGGAGTGATGTTGCGTTGCGAACATTCACAGGACACTGTGTGTGAGGAATGTCTGGAAGATACATACTCAGATCAGGAGAACCCCATGGACCCCTGTATGCCCTGCACCCTGTGTGAGGAAGGTATCGAAATAGTCCTCAGGAACTGTACGCGATACGAAGATGCCCTGTGTCATGGTGAGAGGACATGCATTAATACACTTTTTATGTTACATACCAAAAAACACATGGTTCAAACTTGCTAGATTTATTCATCTCCGTAATGAGATTATGCTAACTTTGCATCATTTATTTAATCATTCTTTTGATTTAAACCAACCCCCATGTCTGAAGATATTAAACTGCACACATGGTTGCTAAGTTGCGCTATCTGGTTGCTATGGAGTGATCACTGATATCATATTAAGTATCTCTTATCACTATAAATAATTTATACAACCCCATTATTATACAGTGAATAGGATACAATCCCATTTGTTTCTAATTTTCTGAAACTGGGATATTACTCTGCTGACTTGGTTGCTAAGAATAACTGGTTTCTAGGGAGGGATCATTTAATATAAGGTTAAAATTTAGTCATATAAACCAACCCCCATTTTTTTCAGGTAACATGTCAAAATGAACACAATTTATATAAAGTACCTCCATATAATGTATCTTCATTTTACATTTTTTTTAGTGTAGCCCAACTAGAGAGTATTCACATACTGTAATACTAGCATCTAATTTTTTCCATTTTTTCCATAAGAAATGTAGCTATCAGCAGACACATGAAGAAATAATTAGTTTCCAGTTAGAACTAATCCTAAATAAGTAGGAAATTTCTCTCAGAACAAGGAAGTTGACTTATGTGTTCCCTGAAAAGCCTGTGACTGTCACTTTTCTACCACTTTAATGCCCTCATACACACACTCCAGCAAAGCCACTGAGAAAGCTTTGTTTTCATGGCTGGAGAAGGCATGTAATGTGGCGTGTCATTGCATTAGTGTGCCAGAGCGTCTGATCTCTGAAGCCTGCGGCGCAGTGTGAGTGTGTGAGGGTCATTATGCTTTCTGCTGGTGGTGAGCATTGGGCTGATGTGTCAGTTTGAGGTTTGGTGTCAGTCACACCCTGAACGAACATCTGTAGTCTCTGGTAATCTGATCTCTCTAGTGTAACAGCAGGTTCATTGTCTGATCACTCAAATTTGTCGTCTGTCTGACTACTTTTTATTTAAAAAAAGACTTTTCAGTAGAATTGTATGTTTCATTTAAAAATTCATAAGGATTTTGTGGTTATTTGTCATCAAAATTAATATTGGTGGCAAAAAGCTTACCCACTTGTAAAAGCAACTGGTAAATTGATTGAATAACAGACAATTGGGAGTTCACTCTGCTCATAATTGCACTCAGTGTGAGTGGCGAGCAATAAAGAGTGTACTAGGCGAGCTGTCCGGGACCACTGGGTGAGTGGGGAGTCCGGGACCAAGAAGGGAACCTGGGCCTGTAGAATGCCCCCCAAATGGCGAGGGGTGGAAGGAGTGACAGCTTACACAAACGCAGATGTGGTAAGGTGGGTTGTAACTTATATACTGTAAATAAATGTTAGGAGGGATCATAATCAGATGGTCAATTATCAGCCACGTTTCTTTTATTTATAATTACAGAGCAAGCTTATTCATTATGCTCTTAATATTTATAAATCTAAATTTCTTAACACTTGTAGGACTATTCATAACATAATTCAAAGCTTCAGTTATCCAGTTCATTTTTCTTACAATTAACAAAGAATTGCACACATAAATTTAGTTTGTGTCAATAAAGTGTGGACATACCTGGAAGTTTATCCTATTGTTTTATCATAAAATGTTTATTGGTTGAGTTGGTCTAGCTATTTTAATAAAATATGGCATATGTTTGCGCTGTAAGGGACATCCATCTCCTTGTATTTGTACATCTAGAATGGCACCTACAAAAAAGGTTGTACATTAAGTTTATAAAAACCATACATTTACATAAATGCTTGTTTTATGCTTCTTTTTATTTAAGTCAATATTTTATGACTTCCAACTTTCTATTTTACTCTTCAATTGTTGTCTTTCCTGATGCTATATTTTATATATAAGCTCAGTTGAATGTTCTGTTTAGGTAAACTTGCTCAAAGCTATTGTTAGACTTCAAATCAACGTCTTTTAGATGTTTGATTCATTAATCTTGTTTCTCAGCCCTGTGTCTCTAGAGAAATTAAGACATCAGTCCACAAATCAGAAACAAGACACGACAGGAAGTCCGGCTTCTGAGTAATCTTCCAGCTCACAGTCATGTCATTTTATTGAGCTCTTATTAAAAACATTTCATGATAACTATCGGAAAGAACTGGATTTTTTATTAGATGAAACCAATTCATAATTATAACCTTAAAAAAACAGATTGAGGTCTATCTCAGAATTCAAGAGAATTTCAGATATTGAATGACAAACATCTTGCAAAAACTTGTGTAAAAAATTAGATTTTACATACAGTAGGTGGCTGTTAAATCACAGCATGTCGTGATCCTTCTTTGTGCATTCGGTTGCACCACAGAGCTCGCTTGTTCTGCTATTTCCATCTCTAACACACACACAAACGCACACAGAGTCATAAAAATAGAGATGGCCACCCTCTGCGAGTGCCACATTGTCATCCTTAAACTGACCTTCTATATGACCTGTGCCAACACTTAGTATCCGTCCCACTCACTCACTCTCTGATGCTCTCAAGTCTGGCTCTGCTGTGCCTTTGAGGAGAATGCATGGCTTTCTAAATTAGTTCTTTCATGATTATCTCACTGTCAGAGTCAAGTGACTGGATGACCGGTCCCTCTCACTGCTGGTGGTCCATGATGGATGGTGACTCACTTCCTGCCACCCATACACATTTAAGTGGCATCTGTCTGTTTGTGTGTGTGCGAGAGAGATGTGCTGAGCTCCCTCCTTTGTTGGGTCGATAAGGGTGCTGGAATTTCTTACACTCAGGTTTCAATCTGTGACCTCTATCACAGCTCCTGCATCTCTCTCCCTCTCTCTCTCTCTCACACATACTTCCACAGATACATATCAGAGGATGTGAGCAGAGCAGAGTGATGGCAGTTTCCTCTCTTGTTCTGAGGCTTTCGGGGTCCCTCTGCTCTAGATCCACCACAGCCATCATCTCTCAACACAAGCCTTTGTCAGTTTTTTACTCGCTTAGAAAGATGGCTGCTCTGACTAGAAATATTTTTTATTTTCTGGTCCACTACAGACATGTCCTGGTTAAAGAATAAACTAAAACACATCTGATGGGGGATCTTCAATAATTCAATTTTGGTCACACCGAAATCCTTTTCCTAAAAGATTTCGGTTGTAAACACGTCATTCCAGGCTAAATTGACTGACTGCCAGTTTTCCCTGTTTTTTAATGAGCTACATTCATCTGATTGGCTCCCCATGTCTCCTGTTCTCCATTAGCTGGTGTGTGGGGAGTGTTCCAGTTGTGTTATTGACAAACCATAATGCCCACTTGTTCCAAACCAATCCCTTGCCCTTACACATGTCTTCCTTTTATTTGTAATCGTTTCTGCCCAAAAATGGTAAAAATGGCCAAGAAAGCTCATTTAGGTTTGGTATGCATTCTAAAGTGAGTGACACACGTCTTCATTCCCTTCTGGGGTTTTTTTCCCTCTTCAGTTTCATAAACAAGAGTGGCACATCAGATCTGGATAGGAGCTTCGGGTAGTACAATGTGAGATCATGAATCATGTGCTTTTAACTTGTAAACCTTGCGATTTTCTCAGTTTAAGCAGAAAAAATGGTAGCGCCTGCCCAGCGATAGTGTTAAGTTGCTTCACCTGTTTACCCCTCATTATCCCTTGATTCTATCTGCTTTATATTCAGAGGCGGTCCTAGCCTATGTGGTGACCTGGGCGAACACCCCAGTCCCTAGTTTTGTATTAGCCCTATGGGTTGATAAAAGTGTGTTTAAAAAGCCACATATGCACAAACCTCTTGTTGGATATGTCTCATTTTAACAACACATGCTTGCTTAATAAGAGTGTCCACATGTGTATGTGTGTGTTAAAGCCTCCTGCTTGAGCAATTACTGCAGCTAATCAGAGCACTTAACAGCAAAGCTTCTGTTCATTTAACCAGCCATCCGTTCACATGAAGAGACTGAGAGAGACAGAAAGAGAGAGAGACATTCTTGTGCGTACGATGGTCTTCTGAGAATCTTTTCTGTCAAATAAAGACACCCATTGTAGTCAAATTTGAAAAGGGTTGCCAGATAGGCATTAAAATCCCTTCCGAAAACAGCAACATGAAAGGACGAGAATAGACTTCTCATTAAAGATGCCCAGCTGAGGGTTAACAAGCACTTGGCATACTTGGCATCGCATCCTGAAAACCTCTTGTTAAAAGGGAAATGGTTAAAACAAAAAGAGCAGAATTTAAAAAGGCTGACCTTTGACCTGTCACAGCCTGAATCCATTGAAAACGTTTTTTCAAGCAGTCAGGGTGAAGCCACATCCATGCATCACAGCTTCACATACAGGACCTTTTTTTAATCCGATGGAAGAGAAAGTAAGACGGGGCTTTCAGAAATCGTTTAACCTCGCTGCAATCTTGGTAAGAAAAAGAGGTGGGAGAGGAGACTGACAGCTACTGAGAGAGAACGAGACAGGCGGTGAAAGAGGCTGATAAAGAAAGGAAAGAGAACTGCCTGCACAAATCTGCAGATGCCCACTAGTTTAAAAGGTGTGCTGAAGATAAGAAGCCTGTGTATGTGAGTCTAGAAAACAGTTTTTGGGATTTTAAAGGCTTCCGACTTTGTCAGGGTGAATTTTTAGCTGTGAAAAAGTTACATAATTTGGAGTTTTGGACAACAACAGGAAACACAAGACTGTGACTGCTCTGTTGGGAGATCATTGGGAGAAGGGGGTTGTCTTTCAATAAATTATTCATATAAATCAATGAAGTGAGGAAGACTGATAAAAAGATAAATTGTGCTGTTAGTTGGTGAAAAAGCTATATATCATCCAACACCATCTTGACAGCAATTGGTCAATTTCACAGCCTCCACTAACACTCTCATTAAGATGAGTTCAATATCCTATTTGCATTTTTAATGACTCACCAGAGGATGAGATCTCCAGACTATATGCCTGTATCTATATTGCTCGCGTTTAATATTAACACGACTGCCTTCCTCACTTTCTCAGATCCACTGAGTACTACAGATCCCACGTCCATTCACGATTCCGGATACGCCACAGAAGAGGACCGGTTATGGAGTCCAAGACCTGGAGATGATGCCTCCACACCCAAACCCAGTTCCCCTCATTTTATTGGCCGAGGGTTGAATGAGAACCTGATTCCCATCTACTGCTCGATCCTGGCAGCAGTGGTGGTCGGCCTGCTGGCTTACATCATTTTCAAAAGGTAAGCAACTGAAATATTTTTGGAGAGTTTTTTTAAATTAGTTTATTTTGTTGCAAAGGGTGGACTTGTCTTGAGTTACTTCTGTCACTGCAAAGCTGTTCATGAGCAAGTCCAAAGGTTTCAAGGAAGTCAAGGATTTCAAGGAAGAGAGGTGTAATTATATGAAAACCCACTTTGTGTGTGTAAAATGGGCGCATTATGTTAATAAGCAGCATATTGGCTAATACTTTAGACTGCCAAGAACACTCAGATCATCTGAAAAGAAGTTTCAAAAATTTAAATGTAAATGAGATTGCATTTTCTTTGGCTGCCTCAAGGATCTGGGAATGCTTTCGACAAGCTAAAAGATTGGCCCCTCAGTGTCTTCCTTAAATGGAAAACTACCTCTTCCATAACGTATGTATTTGAATAGTTTTAGGGTATTTTTTAAACTCTTTCATTGCACACAAAAATTTAAGAAAATGATAGCGTTCTGATAAGTTTATCTAAAAATATTGTAAGGTAATGAACTTTATGGAGGAAACCAAAACTGTATGGACTGCAGTATCCATTACTTCCTAAACATGTGTTAATTAGTTTAGTACAAATCAGTAAAGCTTTAACAAATTAAATCAGGTTTTATTAAAAAGCCAAAATCCCAGCCAGAAGAATCCATGCATGTGAGTATGTCGGGGACTGAGTCTCTCTTTTTGTTAGTCTCTTCTGGGGCACATTTAAAATATTAACAGTATGAGTTTAAAAAATATTAAAAGGTCCACAAAGTGTTAATCTCTTTCGGTTGAAATCCTTC
Source organism: Danionella dracula (assembly GCA_900490495.1). Classification (NCBI taxonomy): domain Eukaryota; kingdom Metazoa; phylum Chordata; class Actinopteri; order Cypriniformes; family Danionidae; genus Danionella; species Danionella dracula. Next base: position 8,662,921 of record UELW01000322.1, read on the forward strand.
CCTGAAGATGGAAAAAAGATAAAGGCCAGTGTTTGGTCTCTCTGCACATTCCACTGGAGGTTGATTGTCAGAAAAGACACAGTCCTTAATCCCTATAACACAGAACTAAAACCACATTTGAAATAAACTCACATTGCTCAAATTAATTAATCATATTGTAACAGGTATTTTCCACCACAGGAATATTCATTTTGAACATGTGACATCCAGAAATGAAAAAAAAAAACATACTTTTCTATTAGTAGCAAATATCACAGTTGGCACAAGGGTAAACTGTAGATTCATTTAGTTCATTTTATTTTTAAATAAAACAACAACAACAACAACCACAACCGAACTCCAGAAGCTGTAAAAATAAAGCTGTAAAAGACAAAATAATTATAAAACCTTATTATTTTTATATAATTATAAAAAGTATATCTTATAATCTGTCTTTTATCTTTTCTGTTTTATTTCCTTCCTTCTATGTTCTGTTGATCAGCTGAGACAACCTCTATTGTGAGTTAAATTTTGCTCTTGTAACAAATTGCATATTGTCTCTACCGATGGATAAAAGCATCTACTAAAGGCATGATATAAATGTAAAAGGAAACCTTTACAGATTTCATTCATTCCTAATTACATTTGAGTGGAAGTATATCAACCAATAAGAGTTCCAGGTAGCAACACTTCCTCCCAGTCTGAAAGTTCAAGTTCAGGTTCGAGTTCAGGCTGTGAACATAGTTCTAGGCCATATATAATCATGTGCTTGAGTGAGTTGCTTTTTTGTACTCCAGTTTCCTCCCAAAGTGTGTATATAAGGAGGACTGGTGACAAATATAGAAGCCGTATGGCCTAATTACAAATCATATGAAGCAAATGAATGGTCTCAAGCATTCCAGCTGTAAAAATATGATGCTTATATCACATATATAAATTAAAAACTGGCATTTCTTCATATCACATTCATCACATAACATCCAAACCCAAAACCTTTCTGTTTAAATAGAAAAACATGGTTTTCACAGATACTTAGCTACAAAATTAGCCTACTCTTAGGATTTTATGAGCTCAGCAGGATGAAAACCCCTTAAAATGCTCCTCTGAAGCACACTTAAAACATTATTATAATTTTAGGAAATATTGAAAAGACCACAAATGCCCAATTCTACACAATCACACAAGCAAGTTGTTACAGACATAAAACCTAATATGAGTCCTGCCCACCAACACTGCCTGAATGGCTGAATGAGAACAAAACAATGGTATGTTTGAGTCACGAAGAAAGGACATTTCCAAAAAATATGGATGCATGTGCTCTATTTCCTATGAAACAGCTAATGTTTTGTTGATTATCACTTAATCACATAATCAATCACAGGCAATGAACAGTAAAAGTTGAATAATTTGATCTATTTAATATAAGATTAGATTGTAAAAATCCAATAACAGAATTGAGAAACCAAGGGGGAAAGTTTTCCATGTTTTTCCATTTTAAAACTACCATTTTCAATTAAAAACATAATTTAGGTATTTTTTACAGAAAACGTATTACTATAACTATAATTTCTGTATAATATAATGCATCAGATTTGCATGAGTAAGTTTACTAATTCAATTTCAGTTTATAGATAAAACCGATTTTAGCAATTTTGTTTATAGAGTATACCTTTGTAATGAATTTGATTAAATATTTTTGAACACAATTATCTGTGTTTTCAATTAAATAGTAGAATGAGCTAATATTGTTTTGCCTGTTGGTAGTTTTTAATTCGGAATAGAACGGTCTTAAATTTGAACTTTTTAAAACTAAAAGTGTTTCTTCCCAAGCACATTTAAAACATTAACATTATGATTTTTTAAAACCATGAAACGTCGTCAAAAATCCAATGTTAAAGCCTTCACACAAGCGAGGTGTTAAATCAACTGATGTTGACTTTGACAAACTCTAATTATAATTAGTTACACCTTTAGATTAGGAACCCTTTCTTTAAACGATACCTCAATTGATACAGTCCGACACTCAAGCCCCGGCCACCAATGATGAAGATGAAATAAAAAAAAAGAAAAAAAAGAAAATAATGTCCAAATAATGAAGGAAAATGTCTTAACAACAGAAGTGCTAGTAATGGTTTACTCCTCATTCATGTTATAAAAAAACGGTTAAAAAAGTAATGAAGCTGAACTCTCACAATTGAAACAGAAGTGTTTGCAGCTGAAAGCTACAGTAATGGCTTTATCGCTCAATCCATGCATTGGTGACTTTACGCATACATCTTCCTCTTTCAGGTGGAACAGCTGCAAGCAGAACAAGCAGGCAGCTAATAACCGGGCAGCCACAGCCAACCAAACACCATCTCCAGAAGGAGAGAAGCTACACAGCGACAGCGGCATCTCCGTGGACAGCCAGAGTCTGCAGGAGCAGCAGGCGCAGACACACACACAGCTGCACACCTCAGAACAGATCGGTACGGCTACACGCACACATGCACACACCACTAGAGGAAGCATCGCGACTCATGCCACCAATGGAAGCAATGTTACCACATCTGCTAGCTTCCACCCTTGATAGCATTTTCAGGGACATAACATGCTCTCTTGTTTTTCTTTTTTACAATCTACCGTATTCACTGTTTGTACCATGTAAGGATGAGTGGGAATGATGCTCAGCAGCCTCCAGTGCTATCGTTCATATCTTGAAAGGACACACAAGTGAAGAAAAGCATAGGTATACATTAAATCCCTTAAAATAAACCTTACAACTGCATTCCAGAGACATTGTTAAAGCTCTTGTGTTATGCTTAATGATAGTTAAAAGAGCAGAGGGCAGTTGTGGTTACAGCTGATTAGAGGGATGGAGATAGTTGGTACTGAAGTGTTCGCTGTCTCCGTGTCATCATCTCCAATAGATCCAGTGATTAAGGTTTAAGGTTAAGACGACTGTTTTTCACGCACAGAACTCCAAATTTTGAGTTGATTATTTCTGTTCATCCCAAAGCTTCTCCTAAAAAGAAAAATACAGAAAACAAAATTGTACGTGCAAGTTTTAATTTTCTTTTTTCTTCAACTACTAGTCATGTTATTCTACCTACCATGCATTTATAGGGACTTGTTTATATCTAAAATGGCCTGAATAGGCATCTAAATATTCAACACAAAAACAAGTACAACAGCCTCAGTTTGAAACTAGGGTAATAAAATGAATGTGTAAAAAGTGTAAGAGCATGGGCAGTATGAAGCATGCACTTTATTTGCAGTAAAATATCCCTTTCCTTGCTGGGGCGAGTCGAATAGGGGTGCCCCCACCCCTATTGAACAATAGAGATAACTACGAACTATTTCCTTTTTTAGAACTATACATGATTTTTAGTGTTACTTTAAAACTTTATGTATATTGTATTAAATTCGAAATGCTTTTTTTCCTTTTTTTTACCAGAAATTTGCCATTAAATGTGCATATATATTTGCATTTTTACCCCACTTTGCAAATAAAATCCTTGTAACAAAATGTTTTCAAAAAGGGGTTCTGTAAAATTTCATTTAAAATTTGCCAGTTAATATTGATAAATCAAATGTTTTTATAAAAAAATCTGAAAACAAATCTGAAGTATAAAATAATATATTTAATATTTAAATGTTATTTTACAGGATTGTTTTAATAGGTGTTAAATGACATCATTTTTTTCTTCATTCTTCATTGAGATGCATTAGCGGTTCATCTGATTGGTTAGTGGACACTGATATATATTTGGTGTGACTATGGTCATAGAGCTGTAGAGCTGTTGTAATGTCTGAAAAGTCAAGTTTACATGATACCACACCTTTAGAGTGAAGAATTTACTTCACATTTTCAACTGAACCAAAATAGCTGCTCTCATGGAACATCTGACCATTTTTTTTTTTTCAGTTCAGTGCTGCAAATAAGCGTCTACAGGTCAGAGAAAGAGAGGTCAGCACATCGAAGAGCTGATTAAATATTAAGAGAGAGAGGAGAGAGAGAGAGAGAGAGAGAGGAGAGAGAGAGAGAGAGAGAGAGAGAGTGCAAGAGAGAGGCCTTTGGATAAAAGCATCTTTTAATGAATAAATGAATAGCAGCTTTTTCATTTGTATTTATTATAAACGTTTGTGTGAGCCAAGGGCATTGGTTTAACCTCACTGTCAAACACAGTCCATAGAAAAGCATCCTGAAAGCATCTAGACAGTCTAAAAGAAAGAATGCAAACAAAAATGTATATTACATGTGCAGGCTTGATGCACAGAACTGTCTTGGGAAGATGAGACTCATGAGAAAAGTACATTTTGGGAGCTGGTTACTGAGTAGTGACTGTCTGAGGGGGAGAAGTAACCTTTGCAACCAAAAAGAAAAACAAGAGTGTGAGGAATGTGAAACAGACCCACCACCGCTCATTATAGATGCCAAGTGTTCTCCGAAATAACCCTCTTGGATAGTCTGCAATCGATTCAAATTACTTTATAAACATATTACCTGAATTGTATTTAATAGTGTGCGAATTTTTCACACTTGAAATTGTTTTACTCTTTTATACTATCTCCCTGTGAGAGAAGCATCCACCTGCTCGCTTTCTGTTTATTTTCGAATCCACATTTGTTTGCTGTCCTCTATCATCTCCTTCACTTCAGGGCCCCACAGGATTAAAGTGGCAGACACCATCAGCCTAAACTCACGCATGCATGCTGACATATACAGTGCCTCAGTATCCGTAAGAACAGGTGCTATAATTACATGAGATCTTTATAGCGATCTCTAACTCTTCTGCTTCAGTTATAAGCACGTTCATGCTCTGTTTCTCTGTCTGTAGTTTCAGTCATGAAATATTCAGGCTTCTTCAGTTCCCAGTTATTAATCCTAGTTAAGCACAGGTCACTGTAGAAGGAACCACCACTGCGTGATGTTTTTTTATGGAATGGTCACTGCAAAACACTTCCATTAAAGAGAAAATTACAACACTGTGAGCAGATTTTACATTTTGTCCAGCTCGATCGAGCTGCGATAGAAAGGAGGAATCAAAGTGAGAAATCATTGATAGATTAATATTGAAAATTGTTTGTATGTGTTCACCGTCGCTAAACAGGAACTCATACTTTTTACTAGCTTATTTTCAATCAACCAACTAACTAACCCTAACTCGTCCATCATCAATCCATCCATCCATCCACCCATCATCCATCCATAAAACCATCCATCCACCCATCAATCCATCCATCCATCAAACCATCCATCTATCCATCCATCCACCCATCATCCATCCATCCATCCATCCATCCACCCATCATCCATCCATAAAACCATCCATCCACCCATCAATCCACCATCACATCATCCATCCATCAAACCATCCATCTATCCATCCATCCACCCATCATCCATCCATCCATCCATCCACATCCATCCAAACCATCCATCCATCCATCCACCCATCAATCCATCCATCAAACCATCCATCTATCCATCCATCCACCCATCATCCATCCATCCATCCATCCATAAAACCATCCATCCACCCATCAATCCATCCATCCATCAAACCATCAACCCATCCATCCATCCTTCCATTATTTTCCCTCATCCACCCAAACACCCACCCATCAATCCATCCATCAACCATCCATCTATCCATCAATCAAACATCCATCCATCCATCAAACCATTCATCCATTTATTCATCCATCCATCCATCATCCATCCATCCATCCACCCATCATCCATCCATAAAACCATCCATCCACCCATCAATCCATCCATCCATCAAACCATCAACCCATCCATCCATCCTTCCATTATTTTCCCTCATCCACCCAAACACCCACCAATCAATCCATCCATCAACCATCCATCTATCCATCAATCAAACATCCATCCATCCATCAAACCATTCATCCATTTATTCATCCATCCATCCATCAAACCATCAACCCATCCATCCATCCTTCCATTATTTTCCCTCATCCACCCAAACACCCCCATCATCCCCATCAACCATCCATCTATCCATCAATCAACCATCCATCCATCCATCCATCCTCCATAATTCCTCCATCCTCACCATCCCCCATCCATCCCTCCTCCATTATCCATCCACCCAAACACCCACCCATCAATCCATCCATCAACCATCCATCAATCCATCCATCAACATCCCATCCATCCATCAAACCATTCATCCATTTATTCATCCATCCATCCATCCCCATCCCCATCCATCCATCCATCATCCATCCATAAAACCATCCATCCACCCATCAATCCATCCATCCATCAAACCATCCATCTATCCATCCATCCACCCATCAACCCATCCATCCATCCTTCCATTATTTTCCCTCATCCACCCAAACACCCACCCATCAATCCATCCATCAACCATCCATCTATCCATCAATCAAACATCCATCCATCCATCAAACCATTCATCCATTTATTCATCAATCAAACCATCCATTCATCCATCAACCCATCCATCCATTTATCCCATACATCCATCAACCCCTCCATCCATCTATCTATCAATTTTACATTTGGAGAATGTCCATCTTGATCGAGGTGAAAACAAGGGGGAAATTGGAGATAGAAATTGCTTCTACTCCTTCTTCCAAGTTGTGCTGGCAGATATTGGTGAACAATCCAATCCGACTGGCAATCAATATTCAGGAAATGACAATGTGACGCAATAATGTGTTTTTTTACAGATTCCGCTTTCACAGGTTTTGCAGAAATAAAAATAAAAATAAAATAAAAATAAAATCACTCAAATATAGTTCTGTACACGGCACGGCATTTATGTCCGAACACCTTCTAAATGTTTTGTTTTAATAATAGTCGCTTTAAAATGAAAAAAAAATGGATTAACTATTAATGTTGAGTTAATTAAGCTTAAAACAGACTTTGGCTAAAAACTCTTGTAAACAAAAGGAACATGCAATTTGAATATGAAAGTATATTTAGAGGGGTTTCAGTCATTTAAAATGGCTACAAATGAGTTTTCTTTCCCGTAACATAAAAAGAGGCAATAAGAGGAATATAATTATATTCATTCTTTCATTTTCATGAAATGTTCAGGAAACAAGGTCAGCAACACCAACTCACAATAGCAATTATATGCAGTTTAAATGCTTGTTCTATAGAAAGCATTGGATATGATATTAATGATATAAAAGGAATTATCCCCCACCTTTCAGGACTCTCAAGGTCACTGTACAGAGAAAACAAACAATACAGTGTAAAAAACAAAGCGAGATGCAAACAAAACAAAAATAAACATTCTAAATACAAGAAACTTCAAGAGTTTTATTTTATATACATACAAACAAACATACATTTTATGTTTTGTTTGTTCTAGTGGTCAAAAAATACGTAGAAAAACACACTAATTTGCCCCAGTTAAACCAAACAAAAGAATCTCAAAAGAAATTTTAATTTTAGTTTTAAAACACAATTGCATTTTCCTGGGATATCTGAACCATATATAGAATAATAAAAAGGAAAAAAGCAGACTAACTAATTCTCCGGTGTAGTTTAGTTTGGTTTGCACTTTAAACGGCGAGTGAAAGTGATTTTCTGTTTAAGACAATATAAACTTGCTCTAAATATACAAGCTGACAGCAAGGCTGGCTCATTAGTAGCTGTTCCATGACAAATCGCAGGATGCTTTGGTGCACCACTGCCTGCTTTTTGATCAACTGTACCCACAAGCCCCTAATAAGCAACAACTACAAATGCCAGCCGCTGTTTGTGTGGAATCATTAAAAGCAAAGACATCCACCGGTGACTTTAAAAATGTGCACAGATGGGGTTTTAGCTAATAGGGCATGCTGATGTTCCCAAGAGAGCAGTGAATATGCTGCAGAATTAGCATTTGGTATATGTATATCTTGTTACTGGTATGCTTCCCTCAATCGGAAATGATAAAAAACTTGATTTTTTGCTGCTTTATCCGTGGTTCTGCTTTAGCGGCAGTCAGCAGTTCATACTCCTTTGTACACGTCCACTTGTATCTTGACTCTAGGGAATGAAGGAATGGATGAGTGGATCTCCACTGAGCTGTGCGGAGGTGAAAGTGTGTTTAAAATTTTAAAGGAATTCAGTTTTCTTTAGTTCACTCTTTTGTGAAGTCCACTTTTTGCTCTACAAGAAGAACAAACACACCATCTGTGTGGCTAGTGAGGGCAGTTCCCAATAGACCTCAATTCAGTCCAACGATTCTGTGTTCTGTGTTTTATAAGAAGAAGTACTTTCAAACTGTTTATTATCTTAAAAACGTTATTAAAGTATATTTCACTAATTAATGGACCTTTGATTGTGTGTCCGACTCAAGTAGTTAAGGAGATGTGTGTTGTTGGTGTGAAATTTTGTTACATTTCCTAACTCACATTAAACTTGACCACAAAAGCACCATGGATTCATGGATGTGCTCAAGTGGGTCATAATTTGAGAGCTTCTCAAAAGCCCTCAAGGTCAAGAGAGAAATGCGGCCCCCAGTTGCTTTACACTTGTAAATAAAATCTTTATTTTACAAGTTCACTTACATAGAATTAGCCCAGAAATGCAAGCAAATTTGGTGAGATTGAGATAAGCGTACTAGGAAGCTGTCTATGGAGGGCCCCGGGGCGGAGAAGTGCCCCCCAAAGACCAGTCCGAGAAGACGTGGAGACAGGGGTGGAGGAGGGAGTACTAAATTTAAGCGTTAAGTTGGAAGTAAAGTGGCTACTGATTTAGCTCTTAGGGAGCGGTAGAATCATTGTTGGTTGTTTGTTATTTATATGATCGCCCCTCCCGAAATTGAACAAATTCAACCAATCAGATCACGACTTTAGGATTCTTGAAGTGCCATAAAAAAGCACCAAACCCATCAGACCTGTAGCCAACATTCTGTGTTTGTGAGGTAAGAAGTTGAGACTACTAGTCTTTCTTTATGTGGGCTTTCTATTTGGAAATGTTAAACATTTGCATAAGCTTCCAAGGGTTGTGCTTTGGAATAAACTACCCACTGTTGCCTGGGAGATTGTTATTTTAAACATCACAAACACATTTGTTGGAGGTATTTGTGTGCTAAACGATATAAAGTTTTGAACTTATTTTAAGGAGATTAAAAACTGGCTTTTCAAAGCAGAAAGTAAACATTGAAAGTTGGAAATAAACGCCCTGTTCAAGGTTTTTGTTGTGTTGAGGTGTGCTTAGATTTATCTCTGGAGACTGCTATGATGTCACCGACAAGACTGGACAAAAATTGTTTTTCTTCCTCGTCTTCTTGTCACTAGCTGAACTTTGAATTGGTCCAGACACAAAACTGCTGCTCAGAACTAAAAGCTACTTGGAGCGTTCCGGAACTGTTTCCATGGCGCCCCACAATTGACAACAGATTGAAGGGTTAGTGGGAAAATGAGGCATTTGTGTCTCGGGCTGAATGTAGTCATGATTACAGTTAAATGGAGAGGGCAGGCGGAGGGAATGGGATGCTCTCAGCTCCACTCAAAATCATCACAAATGGAAGTTGCATGCTATTTTGAGAGGAAAAAAAAACTTTTAAAGTTTTACATTAAACCCTGTAATGGTCAACCGTTTTAGTTGAAAAATTCATTCACTGTGCACCTGTAAAGTACTATCAAAACTATTCTTTAGCATCCTTTCAGATGTCTTGTTGTTGTTTCTTATGAGATTACATTTTTTGAGATGCAGGTGACATAGGTGAGGCTGGTGACATCACAGGGATTTTTATGCACTCTATTTCTTTATTTATTTGATTTACAAAAAACAGTTGTTTTAAGTCTTTTTGAAAGCTTTAGCTTCAATGTATTTGCTGGTCTGGATTCTGCTTGAGTCTAAAGGTCTAAAGCCTACGAATTTCCTTTTGCTAAAATGCTGCATATTAACACAAACCATCGCTGCCTCAGAAATGTTCTAACGTTGCATCAAGGCTTCACAAAGTGCGAGCTACGTGATTGGTCGAGGTGGTGCGAAGCAAGCACTTCAACTCTCTCTTTGCTTGCGCTCCATCTTGAATACTGAAAGAGTCAAAATTAGGGGATAAAGTAAATAACCTTCCTTTGTTAGCCGAGTTGTGATTTGTGTTTTGGCTTGCTAGAAGCTGGTTAACATTGTTATCGCTCCACTTTGTAATATCGTTCAGGGAAAAGCTAGTGGTTCTACAGCATTAGTGGATGCATGTATGGAGTTGTTTTTATACGATGTATGACGAGGTAAACCTGTCCTTTGTTATCATCTGTGTTGTGCTTTAGTTAGCTAATAGTTAGCATTTTTAGCATGCCAATATTAATCAGTGCAAAGACGTGCGTGCGTGAAAGAGCACAGAAGCATAGATGCTTTTGTTGACAAGTGTTGTACGGAACTTTTGTAGAGACCGTTTTGTACACATAACTATAGATTGGGCTTAAAAGCCACATACCAATAAACACCTTCAGTAAATGCAGGTAGTTCAAACATTTCAGGGGATATTTTAAGTTGAATTTTTACATATTTTTTTTACCCATGTAAATGACATTAAGTGGTGTCAAATTTCAGGGAGAAACCCTTCATCGCCCCTCTACCTCACATTTTATCCAGGGTTCAAAGGGTAAGAAAAATGATGGACGTATAGCCCAAAAAAATATGATGGCAATTTTTATTAAATGTTCTTTTCCTTGGGGTCTCCACAAGATTGATTGACTTCGATGGATTTTAGCAGCAATGGATGTATGGAGTTGTAAATAAATTATGTGATATACGACGAAGTAAATAAAGCCTGTCCTTTGACAGCGTCTGTGTTGTGTTGGGCTAGCTAATAGTTAGCATTTTTTTCCTGCCAATATTGATCAGTGCAGAGACTGCTATTCCAGAGCAACAACTGAGCGCAGAACTATAGATGCTTTTGATGACAATTGGGTACAAGCCTTTGCTACGAACAATCGACAAACTTTACACTGAGCTAAAAACCTGGCTTTAGATTCACAGATTTCAAATTCAATTCAATTTATTCTGATGTAAGAAGACATTTGTATACACTTTCAAATGATTCCAAAGTTTTTACTTGGTGTTTAAAAATCACTTTTCTAGTGATCACTTTTCATGAGCTCCCACATGTTAACTTGTCATCTTTTCCTCCCTGCAGTGGTGAGGGTGGATGGAGCGGTTCAACCTGACTCTCCTCCAGCTCAGGCCTAACCAGTGAAGAAGATGAAGCCACTGTACCTTTTCGACGTCAAAATAATGTAGAGAAAGAAGCAGAAGGAGGAGAATGGAGAAATGAAGACATGATGGCCGCAGGGGAATAGGAAGCCAAACCTTAGAACCTAACATGGACCAAAAGCAGCGCTGGTTCCTCGTCAGTGTTCAGACTTACTAGCTTGGCAGAAACAGACAATTTCTCTTGAAATGAGTGTATGTTGAAACCCACCATGAACACGGATGAATGTTCTTCATTTTATGGGTTTCTATAACAAACTCTGGTCGTTTCATAAGAGGAAGTAAAGATCCGGCTCCCCAAAAGCATCATGGAAATCTCCCGTCTGCTCTACACTTCCTTAACCCGAAGCCTTCTGCTTGATCTAATAAGGATTTCATTTTTGCCTTAACTTTGAAGTATTAATCCATTTTGTCTATACCACCAAGGCCCTTTATTTAATCAGAACTGTTTTCCAGGTGTGCGTTGAAGCGCTGAAGGGATGAACGTCTCCGTTTAGTTTCAAAACAACTGGTCATCTCAGCACTGTGACATTTGCTGACCTTTGCTAATGTAATGATGCAGATCTATACTTAGCCTGCCTTTGCTTTTCTCTCGTTCACACTCTCTGAGACAGCTTTTCTCTAGAAAACACACACTAAGGGTCTCATATTCCCTGCCTTCTCTGGTCAGTGCAGTTTAGGTTTCATAGTTTAGATGTTCTCAGCTTACCTCCTCAGAAATCTGAGTCAAAGACAGAAAAAGCTACAGAACTATTTTCAGGTTGTGTTCTACCATTGATTGACCGAGATTGTGCTAGAAGGGATTTACTTTCTAGAAAAATAGAAATGTACCACATAATAATACTTCACTGCTGTAAATCGTATTAAACTAATAGCCTTGATAGGATCACCTACTCTTAATATCATAGAGCACAGCTCAGCAGCCCCCTCAATGAAACTTCACCAACATTTTGGTCGTAAGATGAGATTCTGACTTAAGGTCATCACACACATATCCAATTTTTAGTGTGAAGTTTCATATGTGAATGCACCTCAATCGGAAACCATTGGGCCTGACGTGAGCTCTCACATCTGGCTGAACGATGTGTGCGAACGGGAAAAAGTTTTGCTCTGCCATATCAGCTTTTTTTGTTTACAGGAAGAACGACCAATCAATTCTGGCTCTTGAGTGGGACACCAAAGAGCAGCTGTGTGGCACACTCTTACGTCAAACTCGCAACAGAAAATAACGTTCAAGTTATTATACTTTTTTTCTATTAAATAGAACGCAATGACAACACTGTTCCACACACAAAATGGTTTGATTCACATTTTTGAACATGTTTCTTAAAAGTACACTCATTTAGTCATAATTAAAATGTCCTTATAATAGTTTTTTATTTTTATTCACCTTTTATCAAGCAGATAAGAACAAGAAAATTATAATAAAAACATTTTCTGATGGATAGAAACCAATTCAGGTCTGAAGAGGTAAAGGCTTTAATTTGGTGCGGTTTATGTGCTGAAAAACACAGAGCGTCCTGAGAAACTGTTTTTGTATCTTTCTTTCAGGTTAAAGGTTTCGTTTTAAAGCATTTGAAGCTTACAAATCACAGAAACAGGAAATTACTGAGCATTTTCTCTGAATTGCCATGTTAAATGCTTTCATTTGAGGCATTTTAGTGTAAAATTGATAGTTCTGGAGCATGATCTGAGAAAGTTTGGAAAGATTTCAAGATTAATTGATCTTTTCAGGTGTTTGAACAGAGATGTGAGTAAATTCCAACCTGACGTGATAAAATAATACCAACAAATATTTAAGTTCTAAGGAAGCAAGCTGTTTTGAAACTTGATTATCTATCACAATGTCGTGAATAACAGTAAATGTGAAAATACAAGGCAACGACAAAAACACACTAACCAAACAAAAATAAAAGATCACTGCCAGTTCAATTGGAGAAGGATCCATTCTTGTTCGCAACTAGAATTGCTTATTTTTGATACTAAATGTAGTCGATTAGTACCTACTCTATTTAGTATAAATCCGGGAATTATGAGTCACTTTCAAAAGTGTTGTGTCAGCCATATTGAAAGCATCATGTGACCGTTCTGCATCAGTGGCACCCTTCTCTCTCATTCAGAATTGTTCTCACATTGCATCATGGGACTGAAAATTGTGGATTGTATCAATACTTCAGATTCTCAACAGAGCTAGGAAACCAATCAGGAACTACTAGCTAACAGCTTTTCACAAGCTGAGTTGTTTTAATTGTTATTTTTATGGTCTACTCATCAATCAAACATAAAAAAAAAAGTCAGACCACCATGCCACTGGGGTGGCTGATGACAGTTGTGTTAAGTTTGTTCAATGTTTTATGCTTTAATCAAACATACAACTATAGTCTGCTCATTTGGTGAATAAGGCACCAACCAGCATTGATGCAACAAAACTGATTTTAACCGCAGAGTCCTTAAGTTACTCGGCAAAATTACTGCAAATAGTTCCAATGAGCACCATCATTACTTATGGAACACACTGCTTCACTCATCTGCAGTTGTTTGATCCCTAAGTACATCATTTCAAATGGGCCCCATGTCTCAAACACTGTTACCGGAGGGTTACCTGGAGAAACTATTCATTCATCTTCATGTCGGCTTTCTTCCCTTTCGGGGTCGCCACAGCGGAATGAACCGTCAACTCTCTGGCATCTGTTTTACGCAGCGGATGCCCTTCCAGCCGCAACCCATCGGTGGGAAACTGGAGAAACTAAACAAGTCCAAATTATGCTAGTTAAAAGCTACAACAATCCTGCTGAGTAAAATGTTTGTAAACTGGTTTTATAAAATGAACTGAAAGTACTTTCTATAGATGATCCAAAACGATTAACCCTTTTATCCTAGGTTTGCTCGTTTAATTTAGAATCAACAGCTGTTTTCTTATATTCATCCATTTTTCATTCTTAGAATTGACCTAATTCATTTCATGAGTGCTGATGGAGACAGATGTAGTTTGAATTACATGAACATTTTATAAGTAAAGCGACAACACTTCAGCGACTACACAGAATCAAAAACTTGCAAAAATATGTGTCTTCCAGAACAACTCAACTCAAAAAAATAAGTAAAAATAGTTCTCTTCTTGCTTTTGCTATCCATCCAGTTGAATATTGCGCTCATAAATATGCGTTCGGGACATTACACACACACACTGGGACATTACACACACAGGAATACAGAGAAACTATTTAATGGGCTGTCTCTCCTTGCATTTGTAATGCGCGCTGCTCGCCGCAATAAACAGGAGGGGCATTAGTGTGACATTCCTGTCAAGCAGCCTATAATTACTCCCAAAACTTTCAGTTTTATCTCCCCACAGTCAATCTACTCCCGTGCATCCCCCAACCCCCTCCAGAAGCTCCTCCTCTCTATTCAGCTCACCTTCTCTACACTGTCATTATTAGCATCATCAATGACAACGCATGTAGTTTTCTAAGAAAACATTTAAAAGCATCTGCCACTTAAGCACTGATTGGATTTCTAAAACTCAGTAAGGCAGGGTCTCAAACTCAATTTCTGCTTTTTGTTCCAACGGTGTATCAATTATCACACCAGCAGCTTCAAACATGCCAAGAGGAGGTTTTTTTTTTCATAATAAACATTATGCTTCAAATGCACAGTTTGAGCCCCCTATCCTTTTTGAACATTTACAAAGGTTTTCTTAAACTCTGGCAACCCTAGCCATGCAGCAAGCATTTTCTCAAAGGTTTCTGGTAAACCTTGCTTTAAATTGTAACATTTAGAATCATTCCAAAACAATCAGTTCTATGCTTTTGTGCATTTATGCATGTTTTCTAAATCTCTGGCAACCCGTACAATCAGTTTTCACACACTTTGTCAAGTCTATGACAACCCTAACTATTCATTTTTTATTCATAATTTTTGTAACCATTTGTTATGATTTAGGAGCATTTTCTCAATCTCTGGCAACATAAAAATACAGAATTTTCAAATTAGCTTTAAATGGACATCAGAAAAATAAGATCTGTGAAATAGTATTTATTTACTCACAACAAATAAGACTTTTTAAAGCCTAAAATTTGGGCTTGTACATTTTTTACTTTTTAAGACCTTGCTAAAACTCTGTTACAGAAATGACTACCTTCCACCTCTCAGTATTATTAACTTTCTTGAAAACCTACTGCATCTCTGATGAAATAGTACAGAAGATATACAGCAATGGGTCTGAATGAAAGGATTAGAAGACAGCTAAATATTATGGTAAAACTATTTTTTCCTCACTTTTTCCACTGTGTTTTTCCCAAAGCACAATATTTTCATTTCGCACACTAAATCAAAATGGATTCTCTGTTGGACAGACATGATTCCCTAAAAGAGATTTTTCAGTATTTGAGCAGAATTAAGGAACTCTCATCCCCCACAATGCAGCAAAACCATAACCTGCTTCATACTGACAAGCAATCACAAGATGTGAGCTGCACAATGTAGAGACTGAAAGTTCTTACACTCGGGACGCAGAGCACCGTGCAATCACTGCACAGCAGACGTTTGCACCATAAGGGAACAAAGTTTATAAAGGAGAGCAGTGCTTTGGTGTTGTTAAAAAGAAAAGTTAACTGTTAAATATTGGAGCAAAACATTGTCATTTACATATGTGTTACTTTTGCTATTATTAGGTTTGTAGTTATGTGATCGAGTTTCTTTTTTGTTCAGTGGTTGTCGCCGATATGTTTATCGATCATGAACATATCGTTTAACAAAAAAGATCACATACGAGCCTCCCAATTAAACCAACATGGATGTATTTAAACTGTTTATATTTTTGATGGATCGTAAAGTTCTGAGGAAATTTAAGAGGAAACAGTCAAAACAATCTGCTCTCCTAGTTTATTTTGTCCACACTCAAAAGCAGAAAAACCCGGCAAACTATTGGCTGTCAAAGATCATGATTCAAGTAAATATGGCTGGTGCATGCCTCAACCAAAAAGATCAAACATGACAGAGGCTGCTGCATTGCCTTGTTTATGCGGAAGCAGCACCGCTTCGGTTATACGCACACCGCGTGCTGCTTTTCCGGCTCGTGAAATCACTCAGGTCTGCCAGGTCTCTCTCGTTGAAAGTGAACTAGACACCACATCGCAAGTCGTGCTTTGTGTGAGCACCTTGTGGAATGAAAATCATATGTCAATATGTATCTTATGTATAATCAAATGTATATGACATGGATGTATTGAGCATGACGTCACCCATAGGTTTTAGCAGAAAGCAAATGAGGCTTAGTTGGCAAGTGGCTGTCACTTAATAAACCCAGCCCTTTATTATGCAAAAATGTCAAGTTTAATACAACCTAAGGAAAAGAGTAATAAAATAATTCACTCCCCTCAGAGTTATCATGAAAGACAAAAATAGTATTAGGAATAAAACAACAACAACAGCATTGAGGTACCAGGCTTTAAACATGTTTTTTTCAGCTGTAAAGTTGGCCATTTTTAACATGGGTGTTGAAGAAAATATGCTCACTTCTGGCCTCAGCCTCAAGTGGTCAGTCGAGGCATTGCAAGTCCGGTCCCTTCCTATTGCACATTGAGAAGAAAAGAGGGAAGTTATCATTTGATAGAAATTCATGATGGGCAGAGTAACAAGTGTCTTTGAACCACATGACATGTGACATCACATCTAAAGCATTTTCAAAATGGCTTGTCTTCAGGGTATAAGTAAAGATTTGTCATCAACAACAGAACCTTCCTGAATGGGTCAGATCATTATACAACCGGGGTTGATTTTCACCAGAAGTCTCCTTTAACACATGACTTTTTTTACTTTGGGTTCTAAATCAAATTATGAGAAGTGCTTTCGATGAGGATTGGGTATAACCTATTTTAGGAGACTTCCAAAACTCCATTAGAAAGTTTTGAAAGAACACAAAGGTGCACTTGGAGCTCTATTACAAATCAACCTAAGCTTTCCCAGCAGCATCATGACTCCTGTACTTATTCAAAGCACAGAGGGGTTAACTAATTCAGTTCCTAGAAGAACTCGTGTCACCTTCTAAGTTTGATATACCTTTGTAGCCTTGTGTTTTGGCAGGCAGGTCTTCTGCTCCATCAGCTTTCATAGGTTTTTATTCATTTGCATCTCCCTTGGCGCTGTACTCTCCATTAAACCAGGCAGTGAAGCATATCATTGCTAGCATGCTGGTGTTTTATGCACATCGTAGCTTGAGCGGTCTCGCATGGAGATCTTCTTTGATAAATGTTCTGAAATTAGCCGAACTGAGGCCAAGTTGGAGATATGCGTGGAACAGAGTGAAGTGTGTTAATCTCATGCTCTTGTTTGGAATTCGGAGCATGAGCGAATACTAAAGAGGTGTAAGTGATGTGGGGGGAGGGGTGCTGCTGCTGTTAAATGTACGCTCTTAAATAGTTACTTACTGATTGAATTGTAAGAGGATGTGTAGCCTGGCATCTACGGGTCGCCTCTGCGTCAGTCGGCTTGCATCCGTATCAACGACGCAAACAACAGATTGATTCTTCATTCAGAAATGTGCCAAAGACACCATAAATAAAATATATCCATTTGTCCGTCAGAAAAGTAGAACGGTTGAAACACTCTACTTTTCAAATATTCATGTGCTTCAATATTCCACACATCCTTGTTTCACTTGAGTAAATATTTTTTACACTGCAGGTTTTTTATGATTTTGAAAGACTATTCTTTGAGAGCAGTATTTTGTAGAAGACGTTTACTTTTATAGCACTTAACGCAGATTGAATGGGAGCACTCAGAGAGTGTCCATCACCAGAAAGTGCCTGTGGTTGCTCAGCTGTCTTTGAGCAAAGGACAACAAGCTTGAGTCCCTGTACACTGTTTGGTTCTTTTCTCCATCCATTGCTTGGTAATTGTTTGTTATAGTTTTGTTATATTAATTATGTTGTGAAAGTGTCGAATGCAAAATTTTGGCTTGTACACAGCTAAATTCCAAGTGTTAAATCAACACTCCCGGTGTCAATGTTTGGATTTCTACCACTAGGAAGTATTACCACTAGGAGACTTGAATTAACACTATAGGATGTGCGTTCCGGCTCTTTGTCTGTTAACCAATGACTGAAGAGTGAATTAAACCCTCCTAACTTTACATTTAATGTACTCTTGACACCAGCGGTGTTGATATAACACTTTTAAATTTGCTCCAATGATAAATGTATACTGTATGTAAAATGTGTACACTGCTACATCTAAAATGAGTAATCTTGTCTCTTTAAATGTCTATTTAAATATAAATCTCTTTAATTATATATAGACACTAGCATCACTCCACTAACATTTTACCAACATCAACTTATATATAACATCTATAATGCCAGTAATCTGAGCGCAATTTAAAGTGTTACGTTAACACTCCTGGTGTTACTTGTTGGACTTGTTGTACATACACTGCCCCCATGCTAGGCATTAACAACTAGGGCAGTTACATTAACACGATGGGAGTTGTATTAACACTATAGTATGTGAGTTATGACCCCTCATCAGTTTACCACTGATCTAGGTGTTAATTCAACACTCCTGGTGTCAATGGTTGAATTTATTCCCCATGTTCGGCATTGACAATGGGGGAGTTGAATTAACACTATAGTTTACACTAGAGTTACGACCCGTAATAATTTGACTTCTGATGTGTTATTTCAACTCTCCTGGTGTCAAAGGTTAGACTTTCACTGTCACTATCACTGTATTACCACTAGGAGCATAGAATTATCACCTCGACAGTTTATCCTCGCTTCAAGTGATTTTTCATCTCTCCTAGTTCTACATTTAATCACTGGTGACACTTTGTATAGGTTCAACTCTTGACACGAGGAGAGCTGCTTTTTTACTTTAAAATGCGCTGCAAGGTTATAGGTAAATGAAAAAGTGTTCAATTCTGAATCCAAAATGAGTAAACTTGGCTCTCTAATGTTTTACATTAATAAACACCTTGTTAGGATCACACCACTAACATTTCACCATCATCAAAATCTGTGAGGTGTATTGTAAGTCAATTTTAGAGTTTCATTTAACACCCCAGAAATGTCAAAATTTTCTTTTTTTGCCTAAACATTTTTTTAATGCACCAACCATATTATAAATCCATCTTTCACGGTGTTAATTAAACTCTCCAAGGATTACATTTATGGGACAGTGTTTTTTGATGCAACAGTTCACACAAGGAGTGTTGATTTAACACTCTGATTTTTACTGCGTACAGACACACACGGACAGGTTCATGACCTCACCCCACCTCTGGGGCAAAATCATACTTACTGTAGTGTAGCTTAAACAAATGAAGGAAAATCTTAAATGAAATCATACCTTGCTCTACACTACACTGTAAACATGAACTGAAGCCATTAGGGTTAAGTGTTTTGTTAAACATTTGTTGGCGTTTTCCGCTACAGAGACTGATTTGTTTAGATTGTAAATGGAAAGCAGTCAGTTTTACCATTGATTTACTGTGAAATTTGTACAAGAACCTGCATTTGATTTTTGCTCCAAATAATCCCAATATGTTGCTTGTTTTTAACATTATTAATGATGTTTGAATTCTATTTATAAACGTGTTAGTAGTGATTGCAATGATATAGTTTGTCTAGGAAATAGCTGATTTACCTTTTAAATAATAGTGATGATTTCAATTCAATATTTTTTTTGTTTGTTTGAAAACCTGAATTCAAGACAATAGTGACTGAACAAACATGACCCTTAAATATGGAAACTGTACATAAAAGGATATTAATTATTGGTGTATGCAAAGATCTTTGCGAGCAAGTTTGTTTCTCAGTGTAATTAGTACAAATACTGTCTAACATCAGTCTTTTTAACGAAAATCTCATTTACATATCACATTCTTTCACTTCAGGGCACGTATCATCAACCTCACACAATCTTAGCTCTTGACCTGCGATCATAAAGTGGTGGCAAGACTTCAGGATGTACAGAACTGGATGTAGAAGATATAGTACTAATACTTGAGCTAGGATGTTAGTAAAAGCCTCCACATGGTGTTCAGAAGAATGTTCTCTGTACCTGACCCATGCTGTACAACTGCATTGTGTAAATCCTTTCCTGGAGTTCTTTTTGACAGTTCACTTATGTAAACAAGAAACAAAAACGTTAGAGTTCTATCCAATAAATAAAACAAAACATCACTCCTCTGTGTCAAAGTCTCTTTTTCTTTTTTGTTTTGTCTAAGAACAGAAAACTTCATGTCAAGCGGTCACACACGTTTCATTTCCTCAACCTAAATGTTAATATCTTTTGAGGGGTCATTGAAGAGTCTAAGCTCCCCCGTTCTGGCATCATTCTAACATATTTTGAGGGAAATATATCCATAATGAAACTTGTGAGCCCCTTGTTTTGGTTTGTCATGTGAAGACCCTGAGAAACATGAATTGAGCAGCTAACACGTGGTGTGCTATTGAAGATCTTCAGTCTCTCCGTGGTCCTTTGAGATTTCAGCATTAATACCAGCTCCAAATCCAGGCCTCGCCAATAGACATGAACCAAAACAAAGCCCTTAAGATCTGCACCCCAGGAACAACACGAGCCAAGAATCAGATCCCTCTTGGAAACAAACCTAGAGCTGAAATACGTTGGGCTGGGCATTTAGCACCTTCCTTTTCACCAAATGTAATCTTTTAAACGTGAGCAACAAACTTTAATCAGACTATGTGGTGACAAATTTACTGTATTGGATGAACAAATTATTTTTGTTGAGTCAGCATTTTATTTTTTCTCTGTAATAAAATTAAACCTTCTATACTGGTTTAATCCTTTGCAGTTTCTTCTAATTCTGCTGGTTCCAATCTCATGCTCACGTTGGGCTAAAAGTTTGGAGAGTTTAACTAAATGCCATAAAGTAAATTGTAAATTATGTCAAAAAATATATTTATGGAACTTCATTAAATGTACTTAAGTATGCAAAAAAAAATTATTTTAGGAGGTTCGCTACATGTACTTAAGTATATGTACAAAAACACATTTCAGGAGCTGCCCCTAAATTTACTTAAGTATGTCCAATACATTTTAGGACCAATATCACATATCCGCCGATTTTGCAGTAACATCTGGATGACGACTAAAAGTGCCAACCTATAAACCAGTGATCACCAAATCTGGGCCTGTAGATCCGGAGCCCTGCACGTTTTACTAATTAAGGTCCTCTTGGCTTGGCTAGAGGATGAAGCAATTAAAAAGTGCAGACCTCCAGGACAATAAACCACCCTCTTCAAAATAAACATATTTTATATAGTTTGGTATATTAAATGTAAGAACTCTAACGGCAGCTAACAGTTGGTTTAGCTCTTTTATTAACATTAATGAGGAGTCACGATCGAAAAACACAGTGTTGTTTGCTTAACAAAAAATTAAATAATGCAAGCCTTTAGAGAAACATGCTTCAAAGATTATTAAAAGAAAAATCTGACAGTTAGAGACATGAGTGAGTGTGTGTCTGAGCGAATAATACAAGCTGAAGAAGCAGCACTGTATGGACCAGAATGTTTTCAGCCTCACCTGTCAGCAGACAGCGGTGTGTGTATAAGGGAGATAAGCTCACATACAGATTCGTCAGACAAACCAACAGCTCCTGTGTAATGTCCCACTAATCGAAAACGTCTCCTCTTTTGTCCTTCACCATCATCTACTTAATACGGAGCACGAGTCAGCGAAATCTGCAGATGAACATATTCAACATCGCCATAAAAAGTGACATTGCTGATGTGGGGTTATGCTCCTTTAGACGAGACACAACCGTAAAGTCTAGAATGAAGTCATTAAATCTGCTCATAGGACAGAGTCATGTCAAGGGCGAACATGCAGACATGCCAACTGCTGCCTGTGTGTGAGGGAAAACTACATAGGGAAGAAGGCACTGAAAATAAGCCCACTATAAGGTCCTGCCCCATGCATAGAGTACTCTTTTATTCTTTAATTTATGTTTGATTTGTTTTTTTTTTGTTTTTTGGACATTTCTTGAGTTTTATCTAATATCTTTCCCCCTCGTTACACTGAACACTCTCATCTTCCAAATATATGGACCAATGCAGTTGATATACAGTGATGAAAGGGTTTTGACTCTAATTGACTTTAAGGACCAAAATTTGACCTTTTAAATTTTAAACTTGATAAGACCCTGATAAAAACTTCTCTTTTATTTACTTGCACCATTCACTGCAGAACTTTGCCACGGCTGTGTAGATCACCTTTTGACTGAAGGTACAGATAGACTCTTTTTGTGCAGTTTTAACACATTCCCCAAACTGCTCACTGAATGCATGCATAGCTCTCGTGTTTTTTATCTCATATATTTCCCGAGAGTTAGAGACGTCAGCCATTTTTGAAACAATGACCAGAACAGTGCAACCCCACAAAAAAACAGACAAAAATTATTTATTTCTATTGCTGTCTTTTGCTTTAAAGGAGATTTGTGTTTCAAAATAAAAAAATATTTAAATAATAACCCCAAGTTCTGCTGAACAACTAAGCCTTTTGATTTTTATAACATAAAAAAACGTCAAAAGGACATTTTTATAAACTTTTACCAAATAAACATTAGAGAATGTCAGAAATTGTGACCAAGTTCAATATTGAAATGGAATGGATTTGGGTGAGATCTATAAAATAAAGCTCACTGTTCACTGAAACGATTTTCACTGAATAAAACGGATTAGGAACAGAATATTCATTTTCCTGATGCTTTAAAGTGTGCATTATTGACAAGAGACATGAAAAAAAATTAAAAAAAATAAAATGAAGGCAAGAAGTCATTTAAACTAATCTATTTTCCCCCCAGTTTTATCAGTTTTTCTCCGCTGAACTCAGCTGCAACATCCGAAGTTTCTTGGCAAGGAGAACCGACTTCTAGCTCAGAATGTTCATTAACACATACCGATCAATACACCCCATCCAACACACACAGATGTTGAGGAAACAGCAGATGCCACTTGCTGCCACTCCAGAGAGAGAGAGAGAGAGAGAAAGAGAAAGAGAGAGAGAGAGAGAGAGAGAGAGAGAGAGAGAGAGAGAGAGAGAGAGAGAGCGATCAGCTATCTTCAGCCTGTAGCCTCACACATGAAGACCTGCATGCTACCATCATCTTCACCCACCCACGCTTAGTTGGACACACACACAAACACACAGTGGGCTATTCCTCTTGCATTGACTCAGAGCTTTTAACTGGCATGATTTAAACAGAGAGTGTTATGACACGATTGCACCATCTGTTCATGCGGAAGGAACACCCAGTGATCAACACACAAACATCAGACTTTCTTCACATCAAGACTGACACTGAGACCTATTCAATCCCAGAAGAGATAAAGCACCAACCAGAACGGTGTATTAAATGTGATGTACTGTAACTGTAGCACCCCGAAAGATGCATTGCTCAAACATAATTTAGTGGGGTTTGCACCTCAGTTTTTCTGTCATCAAAAGCAGTTCTCTTTGGTGATCGAGTGTAGATTTTGTGTTTACACAAGAGGCCTGCCAGCCATGAATTTTATTCTATACTGTATGAACTGTGATTATTGGACAGCTTTGAGATCTGTTTGGTCAGATGCAAGTTGAAACAGAGTTTCACATGTAAACTGAACCAAACACCAATTTTTGCAGCATAAAACACAATAAAAACTGCAATAAAAAAGATAGTATAGGACCTTCAAATTCTTTTAAATATTTTTCAAAGGAAAACAGAACGTGTACATCATATTGCCAGACCCCTCTTAATCCAAGAAACAGCACATTTATCTTTAAACCAATAGGAAAAGAAATCCCAGGATATAATATACAAGAACAAAACCCCTCCAAATGTAAACCAAAACCAAATAAATACCTTTCCGAGATAGAGATAAAGATAGAGAGCGAGAGAGAGAGAGAGAGCCAAACGAAACAAAACAACTCTAAAACTTAACTAAATACCAAGCAAAAATCAAACCAAGCAAAACATTTCTAAAATGAATCTAAAACCAAGTAAATACAAAGGAAAGAAAAACAAAAACATCTCCAAAACTAAACTAAAACAAGGCAATACCAACCAAAAGCTAAACAAAACACAATATACATCAATTAAAAATAAACCAAAACCAAGCAGTTACAGAGAAAAAACAAACAAAAAATATCCAAAACTTAACCAAAACCAAGCAAAAGCCAAACAAAACAAAACATCTTTAAAAGCTAGCAATTAGCTAGAAAGGCAAAACCTTTCTTGGTAATTGGTAAATAAAAAAAAGTAAATACCTAAAAAAAGCCAAACAAAACCACATATCTTTAAAACTAAACAAATACCAAGCAAAGATAAAATAAAACATGTCTAAAACGAAACCAAAACCAAAACCAAGCAAAACAAAACATCTCCAAAATAAGACCAAAACTAAGTCGAACAAAATAATATAAAAACAGCACTTTTTTAATATGTGAAATAAATGATATTTCTCAACTTTTCCCCTATACCTCATCCATAAGTAAAAAGCATTTATTTTATAGCTTATTGAAAAATATATTTGTTTAAAAACATAAATTCTCCCATGAAATGTGTTTGTGAGTCAGTGTGTTCACTGCAGTACACTGGCCCCATGCCACCTGAATACCAAAACAGCCTCAGTTTGAGCGTGAGTCACCAGCCTGCCCCCTGTTACTGTACGTGTATGAGAGTACCAGATGGAGAAAACTGCAGATGCAGTTCCTCACAACGCTCATATTGACAGCCATCGATAGGCTGATCATACGATACCATAAATCAGCAGCTTGACATATTCAGATGGAGTAAATCTTGGCATTGTACAAAATCAACTAAAACCCTCTCTTCAACTTCTTCTTCTTCTTCTTTCGGCTGTTCCCAGTTTAGGGGTCGCCACAGCAAATCATCTGTTTCCACCCAACTCTGGCCTCAGTATCCTCTACTCTTGCAGCAATTACCTTCATGTCCTCCTTCAGCACACCCATATAACTTGTCTTTGGCCTTCCTCTTGCCCTCTTGCTTGGCAGCTCCATCTCCAACAACCTTCTACCAATATAACTACTATCCCTTCTCTGCACATGTCCAAACCATCTCAATCTAGCTTCTCTGACTTTGTCTCCAAAACAACCAACCTGAGCTGTTCCTCTGATGTGCTCGTTCCTAATCTTGTCCATCCTTGTCACTCCTAAACTGAACCTCAACATCCTCATCTCTGCTACTTCCATCTCTGCCTCGTGTCTCTTCCTCACTGCTACAGTCTCTAACCCATTCATCATATCAAACCCTCTCTTCAACCACAGCTCAATTTATGTGGAAAAAAAGAACAGTCCTCCTTTTTGATCTTTGACCAAACTCTCTTAGCTTCTCCTAAGTGCTGGTGTTTTTCAGAGACGGCAGCTCATCTCACATGCAGGAGAGTGCAGTGAGCACAACCACAGACGCAGATGGATCAAAATAATAGCCGTCTTATGATGATGCACCTTCATTTAAATGTTTTCATTATTTATAGATGACATTTAGAAAATGAAACTTGAACAGTAAACAGAGAGTAGCCTTCTGATTCAGGCTCCTCGGAGTGAGGCCATGGCCCTGTGAGTGCTATTCAAGTCTATTGAGTGCTTCCTAATTGCCGTGGGTTATGTGTGTTATTGTTTTATGAATACTTAAAAAGGTGCTCCCTATGGTGCTTGAGCCTTTGCTGAAAACAAAATCGCCTCTACAATGTCTATGACACACACAAGAGTCGTGCAATTTACAAGTACTATTAAACAACTATAAAACTCAAAACACGTTCGTGTTGAGCCCACATTTGTACCACCTCTCATGAGCAGAGAGGACAGTTGAATAATAACAGGCTACACTATATTAAAGGGTTTTAACTACTTGCATAAACATAATATTTTGAAAGGACACGATTGGTGGTTCTCACCGATGCATACTTGAATCATAATCAGGGGGTTTGGAGGATTGCAAAGGTCCAAAGAAGAGGAAAAGAAAAAGAGGGGACATCTTTCAGGTGAGGGGCTGTGGGTGGTAAGGAAATATTAATACCTGAATGTGTTTGAGGACACAGGTGAGGGTGAAGGGGCTAGCAAGGGGATACTATACGACTGAGGATGATTAAGGATCGCAATCGTTGGTGCCTGAATAAATAGAACTAGAGGTGATTGGGGACACGTGGGGGTGAATTGACTGGTGTAAGGATATGTAGGCCTAGGGGTGATTGAAAACACACAGTAAGGTGGCTGAAGAGAAAATTAAAGGTGATTGATTGATTGATTGATTGCCTTTATTTGTCACTACACTGTTACATGCAGCGAAATAGGACCCCTCCGACCAAGATGTAGACAACACATTACAGGGGGGAAGACAAGTCAGTGAGGTAGCAAATGAAATAAGAAATATACAACAGAAGAGGCGGCTTAAATACACGCCTTCTCACTCTGTACTTCAGTTAGAGCACTGTGAGATTAGGGGAGAAAAAAGCCACAGGTGAGGGAGACATTCTTGATGTGGGAATATAACAAAGTGGAGGTGACTGGGGACAGACAGGAAGGTGTAGTGGCCGATGAAGGAACTTATAAAACTGGAGGTGACTGAGGATACAGGTGAGGGTGAATTGGCTGATAAAGGTAAAGGTGACTTTCCTGTTGAGGGACAATATTGGACTGGAGGTGATTGGAGATACAGATAAAGCTGAAAAGGTTGGTGAGGGGAATATATAAGACTGGAAAAGATAGGGGACATACTCGTGGTGGATGAATAATTAATCCTTGTGTTTCAACCATCAACTCTCTCGAATAAAGGACATTTCTTTAAAACCAAAATACCCTGAAGTTTGTTAATATGATAAAACGAGTGGATGAATACAAAGATGAACTTCTGAACACTGCTGTCCAAAAATGTACTCTAAAATGAGATTGTCCTCAACTTTCTGTGCTCCTGTTTAGTTATTACACACTGAAGAAAAAAAACTACTTTCTAATTGAAACTACCCTCACATAGGAGCGTGAAAAATATGATTGTTTTCGAAAAAAAAATAGAGATGGACCTTGAGGAATTATTACTTGAACTCGGCACATAGACAGGAGCTAATGAAGGTGATGGGAACACAGGTGTGTGTGCATAAAACATAAAGTGGAACATAAAACAGATGCAGCTAATGTCATCCCTGATAATTATCCTCATAAAATAAAATAAAGCATCAGATACTGGCAATCAGTTAATCGTTTGTTTAACGAATATATAATTTTCAAACTTAAACATCTGAATGGCAGGGTAAAAAGATATTTTCTGTCGTCTCAAACCCAATGTTCCTCATTTGAATCTTTCAGGCTTTTTGAGCTTTTGAAGCATTTTTTTACATTTGCCCTAACGGTTGTGTGGTCTTTGGAAAAGGCACACTCATTTCCTCCCACTGTCAAGAAACTACACCTGGTTTCGTTAATCAGTGCCATTCATATGTATGAATGTGTTCGTCCAGCAGACTAAGGTTCATACACAGTACAGAGATGATGAATGGAGTTTGTTCATGACAGCAATTGAGGTTTACGTGACAAAAAAAGGTGTTTACTCAGTAAAAATAGATTGAGTTTGATATGTAAAGAATACAAGGTTCATGAAACATCACACTGACTGGTCCATCTTAATCGACATCAACCAGCACACACTGTCATCAGCTCCACTCAGCTCAGTCTGTTTCTGATTACACACACATGTTTACAGCAGACGTCTACATATATCGGAGAAACAGACTTCACCCATAACAAGTTTACATTGTTCTGAAACATACAGTCTGTACAGCAACACATTCACTAGATGTTCTCTCATTAACAAGCTGCACCATAAAAGTATGAGGTTGAAGCTAAGACTTCCATCCTTCTCAACTCACTTTCATTTTGGTATTGTGTATATGTTAATCATTTATTACATTTAACTTAAATAATTATAGAATAATTAGTAATTAAAAAGGACTTTAAAAATAATGCATCATCTACATTACAACATTTATATAACAATACAACACTGTTGGCAACAATTAAGGTGCCAAAGCTAATATAAAATATACTGTATGTTTATAAAAATATAAAATAATTATTTTTAAATTGTGTGCTACTTTGGTTTTTACACAGACAAAAACACACACATTAAAAACCACATAAAAGCAGCACAGAGCTGTAAAATTAACTAAATTGAAATCCAAATCATTATGCAAGAATTATGGCCACATTTGGTAACTATTAGATTTTTTTTCTTTTTCAGAGATTTCCTGAATATAGCAGATTTTTTTCTCCCAACTTAATTACTATGCCTTTAAATAGTTTTAACTGTAAATGTGTAATGTATTTCCGTGAAAGTTTTCCCATTGAAAAGATGTCAGACTAAGCAAGGTATCTCAAGCAACTTTTTTTTTCCACTTTTCAGCAAAATAGCTGCCCTTTCTCTGCCTCAATCCCTGTTTGTCATCATTCTTAACATGTCATTTAATTGAGGGGGCTGTTTAAGTTTACTAATAACTGCCTGTGTCTGTCTACTGTAAGCTGGTTAACACAATCTGGCCACCACATGTGCAAGGATTGAGTGAGCGTAAGTAGGAGTTAAACTATAAAGAAAGACAGGTGGTAGGAATTATGGTGGGAAAAGATGATCCTGGACATGGGAAGCCCTTTTTCGATACAAGGAAGGAATCTGATCCAGTTGCCGGTTCAGCTCCAAAACTGACCTTTTAACTGGATTTTGAGGATCCCTCATTACTCATCTTTAAATCACATATCCTCACGCCAATGAGATTAAAGGTATGGGGACATATAAAGGAGAGCTAGCAAATCATGGCTTACTTTGTAAATCACATTCCTTTGTTGTTTCTGCTACTAACAGGTCACATACAGTAGCATACATTTCACCTGTTAGATTCTCAGTGAACTGAAAAGCTTGATCAACATTCACATAACATTTAGCAGACGATTTTACAGTTTCTAGAAAAATGTGAACCCTTTAAAATTACATGGAGTTTTACATTAATTGGACATAAAATGTGTCCTGATCTTCATCAAAGTCTGCCTTAAACAATAATACACAAAAATGATATGTGTTAATGCTTTTATTGAACATAAGATGTAAAGATTCACAATGAGGGGGAAAAAGTATTTAAACCTTTGCATTTAATAACTGTTTGACCCTACTTTAACCTCAACCAAACATTTCCTGCAGTTGCAGATCAAATCTGCACATCGGTCTGAAGTAATTTTGGACCCTTCTCTTCACAAAACTTCACAAAACAATATTATTGGGATGTCTGGTATGAATTACTCTCTTTACATCATAACACAGCATTTCAATAAGGTTGAGGTCAGGACTCTGACCGGCTTCGTCAGAAGGCGTATTTTGTTTTGTTGAAGCCATTCTTTTATTGATTGTATTGTATGCTTTGGGTCATTGTCCTGTTGCGTCACCCATCCTCTGCGAAGCTTCAGTTGTTGCATAGACTGTTCTACATTTTCCAACAAAATATATTAATAAACTCTGGAATTCATTCTTCCATCAATGACAACAATCCATCCAGGTCCAGAGGCAACAAGCCACGATGCAGCCCCAAATCATGATGCTCCCTCCACCATGTTTTACTATAGAGATGAGGTTTTAACGATGGTGTGCTGCGCCTTTTTTCTCCACACATAGCGTTGTCTGTTTTTCCATCTGTCGACAGAATATTTTGTCAGTAAAGCTGTGGAACACCCAGGTGCTCTTTAGCAATTTTCAAACGTGCTGCAATATTCTATTCTGTGGTGTCCTCCCATATACTTCATTCTTGTTTAATGTTTTCCTTACTGTACTGTATACAAAGAGACTTACATGACGGGGTGAGAAGAAAAGCAAATATAGAAGTATACAAAAAGTATAAGAAAAGTATTTTTCACAGTATCACAGAACATCAAGAGATGATGTTGAGTATAGTTTTTTGAGAAGTGGAGTAACTCTTGCTACCTTGAATGTGTCTAGAAAGGTAGTGTTGGAAGTGTTGATGAGGTATGGTGAGACTATAGATGAGATGTGTTGTAGAAGGAGTGTTGAGTTGTGCTGAGTTAATTTTAAAAGTATTGAACAAGAGTTCAGAAATTAAGAGTGGGTGTGGACTTTTTTATTTTAAAGACAATGTTTGTTTTCAGAAAAAAAAACAGAACAGGGAGACATGAGAATAATCCAAAAGAATAATTGGTTAGAAAAGCTCACTTCAAGTGTTTGGTGCCTCATTAAATCCCTGATGAGGTCATCAATCAGCAATGGTCTTACAGCCAATCACAGAAAGAAGAGTGTGGGAAAGAGCATGAAAGGGTAAAAAGCAATCAATGCATTTGCTATTTTGAACTAGCTATATTTGGTTGCTATGTTCTGCTTTCCTTAGATTATATCACTCTATCTCTTGTGTTTCTCACTTGACTCTGCTTCTCTTGTTTCCTCTGTAGATTGTGATCCTCACATCTGCCTGTGAGAGTTACAGGTCTCATCTATTTCCAGCTGCTGTTTTGCTAGCGTGTTACTGGAGAGCATGTCGTGGCTGTCCACCCATTTTGGTCCCAGGGCAATGAAACTGAAGAGCCCTGTCTGGACAGGGTGCCAGACTGGCCCTTCAAAGGTGTTATACAACTCACACATTGACAAACTATTTTAACAAAATGTATATTTAACTGCTATTATTCTAATATGATTTGACAAGGCATCCAACTAGCTGATTGTTTAAAGCTACACAGAATCTAATCTCTGTATAAAATGACTAAGTAGCGTCAAGAATCTGGCTATGATGATAATGAAAGGGTTAGATGTATTCAGATACTGTAAGACAAATAAAATGTCAGTATTTGAATTAATATCATATTAATGACTTTCTCTAAGATTATGTTAGCAAATGCAAGCCTTTGTAAAATAATTCCAGAACATTCAATGCCATTAACAAAGATAAGTTTTTTTTTTTATCCAGTTTCTGGTCTTGTTTTTTCCAGATCTGCTTTAACCCATTAATCTAAAAATAAGCATGTTAACTTTTATTATGAAGCATTTTTTAAATAAATGTATCAATCAATCCAAATGTATTGATAAAGCGCTATTTTTCATTTGCTCCATGACATTAGTGGCCTAATGTGGATTTGACATAAAGGTGAAGTGAGCGATCGTTAGTCACATTTTTCAGTCGAAATTTGCAAAACAAACACAATGAAGACTCAATGGCACTGTTGTTACGCTTAATTTTTTAAAGTGTCTGCTGATTGGCTTTTAGCTTGTAATGACCCACCAAAGCATTTCTAAAAATCACACACCCCACCTTTAAATTAAAATCTGCCTAATAGGGTAAATGCCAAACGTGTAGAAACATCAATAAACATAATCAAAAATGACATTTT
Organism: Danionella dracula; assembly: GCA_900490495.1. NCBI lineage: Eukaryota > Metazoa > Chordata > Actinopteri > Cypriniformes > Danionidae > Danionella > Danionella dracula. The sequence continues at coordinate 8,694,485 of UELW01000322.1, forward strand.
AAATAAACCATAATACAAACAAAAAAACAATATAAAGAAAACTTAGAAAGTACTGTAGTATAGTATTACATATGTCCAGATTGAGAATGAAAACAGGCTGCAGCAGAATTAACCACAGTCTTAAATCAAAGCTTAAAATAAACAGTATTTTTCTGACAAAACGGAATACATTTGAGAAGGTAAAACAAGGAAAACAAGAAGTACTGAAAGTGAGTCATTTCTCTCATACCTTCTTTGTTGCATAAAGTAAACCAGATTTTACTTTCATTTCATACTTTTCATTCTTTTTATTAAAAATATATGTTTCACAGCAAAAAAGATTTGACGCTTAAAACCCTAGAGCTTAAATTAATAGGATTTCTACAATGATAAAATTTTGTCTTCTGTCATCGAGGGTTAAATTGGAAAATGTTCTGTTTTCCAAAAAATCCTCATCTTAATGTTCAGCATGTGTACACTATAAGCAGACCAAAATGCATTCAAATTTCTGGTTTACATTTTCTCAACAAAGTTTTCAAAATATTAAGAAACATTTTAACTCATAACAAAAATATTTCGATTTCCTCTTTATTTGAATCTTTATATTAAAAAAGATATCTCCCATAATAAGTTTAGATTCCCAAAGCCCCAGACTTTTAATGGCAGACCATCCACCCAAGTTCTCTGCAGATCGTAAGATCTGGACTTAAAAGACCTTTTTCTAAATATCTAAATTCAGTTTTTAGATGAAAGATAAAATAATTCTAAAAACAACAATCTGAAACATGTATATTGAGGAACTCATGGCAAAAGAATGACATTTGTATTTTTATAAAGAGGAAAAGGTTAAAAGAGTAAGAGCTTCCACTCGTCAGTAGACCAGTTAGTCTGTGTTGAATTAGAGTGAATCAGAACCAGGTTCCCGAAAGAAAACCCTAAATACAACACGCTCTAACAAGCAGACGCACAGCAAACAGAGCCCTGTTAACACGCCACACATCAGTGTCACTCGCATGCACACACTTTACAACGTATCCTAAACATCGTTAGTATGCTATTCTCTACACGCACACACCACGGCAGTCATCGCGTAATGGCAAAGAGATTCTGATTTATGCTGCTGTACAATAAACGATGCCAACAGAAAAACCACATTCATCACAAATGAGTCCAAATGGCGTCTCCAGAGCTTTAAAAGTTACTCTAACCTGAGCTTTCCTAACTAGAAAATGAACCACAGTTCCATTAAAAACCACAAAGACAATCAAAAGTAACACCCAAATGACCTCTTTATCTCTTCCATGCTGCCACGAGAGGAAATAACTCAAAATGCATTTATAATTTATCTCTGAATGGATCACTTCAGCTTAAATTTAAAAATGTTTTTTTTCTGTCTTTCTTTTTTCTTTTTTTTTTTACATATTTGAGCACATGAAACAATAAAACATTTTACTGTTTGTTAACAGTTGGTTATTCCATGCCCCTGTTGTCAAATAACGTTTCCAACTTTTTCCTGTCAACTGCTGCCATCTCAGAGGGTGGGATATAACGTCATGTAAGCCAATTAGACAACTGCAAAAAAAGAGATTGACAGGTTCAAAGCTCAAAAACTACTGTTACACTGTTGTTGTCAACACAACAATTCTTTACTACTTTTCTCTATACCTTGTACCTTGTGATACGGATGCTTCCGATTAGGAAAAATCCAAGATACGAAAGGCCACTCAAAGAATATTTTGTTCCATGAAAAGAAAAAATTCCAAGATATGAAAAATGCACAATCTGAGAAATACACATGTCTACATATTCGACATTTGAAATTCACAAGGCTGACAACACAGTTATTATGAATGTCTTTGACATAGAAATATTTATAATATGTAATATTAGTCTTCGCTATCTCCTTTTCATATATATATGCATGGCGAGGAGTATTGCATTTGCGTCAGCTCTGAATTTAGTGCTGTGTTCCAGTATTTTAATGGACTATTATAGATCCTCTACTATTGCTGCTGCAATTAACTGATTTAAATATTTTAGAATAGTGCGTGTGGGGAAAATGTGAGAAAAGTCAAAGATTTTTATCAATTATGAGAATCAAAGCTAAAGCTAATCAGTGACAGTAACTGACTACAAAAAAAGCACTTAAATGACATTTGATAATATGTTTGTTTGGTGCAGGAATCAGTTTTAAAATGAAAACATAGTTTATAAAAATACATTTAAATATCTGTGAGTATATGTAAAGTATGCAGTTAAAATTGTATTACTTGCACACATAGCTTACACAAATACCTTTAAATCATATTGAAATATTTAACATCTGTAAATTATTTTAGGGGTTTTAGCTAGTGCTAACGCTAATAGCTAAGCAAACCTAACATTAGTTTAGCTCAATTTCACTTATTCTTGTTTTTTTAATTCATAAAAAAATCATTTACCTTCTTTTCCCTCAGCTCTGCTCATTTCTTAACGAACTGATGGAGCACGCGCTGGAAGACGGGGACACACATTGTACAGCCAAAAGTAGATGCCACAGAACTAATCAAACACTGATGAAAACTAAATGATTGAGATTGATGGCATTTCTTTAAACATGATTATTTGATATTTTCATTCATTTAAATTATGAATGCAAAATAGACTTTGATGAGTGTGCAAAAATTCATATTAACTATTCTTGCTGGCAGCTGGTGAAACAGGTCACCAGTAAACCAGGACACCTAGAGAGGAGTCCGACATCAGTACGAAAGGACTTCTGGCCAATCACCTGCTGACCTAGTGAAGCAATCTAAAGTGAGCCACCAAACAAATGTGCCTAAAAATTTATCATTTGTCTTGATGTATTTTCAGCTAAACAAAGTGAAATGAATCTCAATTTAATTTTCAATACTGGAGACGAGATGTATTTTCCACCACCATGAAGTTGTAGTTCTGTTCGCGTGTGAAGCCAAACAGAGTAACGATGATTGATTATAAATCCCCAGAGTCTGTGCTCCTTTTTCTTGCATCCTCGGATACACTTTTCAGCAAGCTTCAGCGCATACTTCCTGTAAACAGCTGTCCAAACCAATTACATAATACAATAATCAGATATGCAGTAAATATTTACGATGTGCTGCCCTAGCATTGACCTCAAGAGACAAGAGTAAATGTATTAGCAGAAAACTAACTGACAACAAAGAAGATCGTCGATTTATTCGACAAATCCGAGACCGTGGCATTGACTCTTCCCGGTTTAAATCCCTCTTAGAGCCTAAATGAGTATCTAAGGCTGTTTTTCATAATGTCTGTAGCCTCAATAGAGTTTTAAATGAATCAAGAGACTCAAGAGGGAATCATTTCTTTTTTTAATATATAAGCATCAACAGCTTGAGATGATTAAATGACTTCCGATGATTGGATATCCAATGTTGTTGATGATGTTCTAATCAGGACATAAAAGGCAAAAAAAAGTGGCCTGAAGTGGCTTTGGCTGCGAGGCGAGGTTCACAGTGGAAATCAATGCCACCGTTACTCCAGGCTAAAATTAAACTCTGTGCAGATGTTGCATACTAAAGATGGAGGTCACAGTCACCTCACGGGAAGACTCTCACTTACAGTCCAGTACTTCATGATGGATTTTTGCAAACACAGACTTAAAAGCCACACATCCCAAGGTGACTTTACAGAAGTCCATCACAGAAGTCAAATTTTATCTGATGATTGCGCTGGAAGTCCACTCCAGAAAACTGCTTTGAAAATTTAATAAATAAAATTTGATAGCACTTAGGTTATAGAATAACCACACACTGTGACTCAGTAATTAAGCATTAGCAAATAGTTCATTAATAATTAATAAAGCATTGTTTCAATGTTACTACACATGGGTAAGCTGTTCATAAGTCTAACATTATAGGATTTATTCTTGGTTTGTAAGAAGCTATATAATATCCTTAATAACAATCATTTCATGCTTTATTAAGGATCAGTTAGTATTTTATAAAATAAAAAAATTCACAATTTAAAAATCTGTTAGGTAATACTTGTAGGTTGATACTTGTAATACTTGTTACTCAGTTTGATAAAAATGCTTTATTAACACATATGTCTACTGTAAGTTAGTTTAGTGAATTATAAAACTTTTACTAGCTGCCAGTTTTTGTGAGCTCATCTAAAGTGGGAACTGTTTATGCCACAACACAGCTCCGGTCCTTCAACAGCTTCCTGTAATCAGATCCTCATCAGAGCAGTAGGATATAGCAGAAGCACCAAGAGACCGAGAGAAACACTTCACAGCACTGATGCTTAATCACACAGCTTTCTCTGTTGTATCCAACAGTTAAACATTTTCCCCTCTCACGTATACGTCTCTGAATGTCTCTGCTCCCTCCTACCTCAGAGACCTTCTCTCTGTCCGCTCACACTCACGCTTAGTGCACACCAGCTTATTTTCTTACTCTGTCAATGCTTATCTGCTTTAAAATAATTTAGTGAAAATATGACTCAAGTTTGCATAAGTGCTAAATAATTTATTTGCTTAAAATAAGACATAAAAGCGTGATTGATTTTCTCTCAACACGAATCTTAACTTGAAAATTTACTTGACTTTATTTCAAGAAAATTGAGAGGGCAGCTTATATTAAGAAAGATTTTAAAGTTAAATGAGGTTGAAATCTTCCTAGATCAAATAACAAAAATCTGCCAATGAAAGTGAAAAATCAAGGGAAAAATCTTGGAATGAAAAAAAAAACTATAAAAAAATTCAATACCAACATCTGATTCAAGAAATATCCGAAAGGAGTTCACACATTAACTGGTTGTTTACCAAATGTAACAATGTTAAAAGTCATATTTTGATGTATGGAATGTTAAAATGTTTAATTATACTTTTGCAAGTCTATAATTTAAAAACAGCCACTTTGTCACTCAACTATTTGCTGTGTTCATGTGGTCTCAAGCACCACTTGTTCGAACCCAATTAGGGAAATTTTCTCATTGAATAAATTCAGATTCATAAACATTGAACAATCTTTATTTCAAGCTTTTTACAATGCTTGAATCAAGAGCATTTTTCTTAAAATGTCTTGTCTTATTTCAAGATTTCTTACCAAGTCAAATTTGCTTGCCTTATTGGCACATTTGTTTTTATTATTGATCTAGAAATATTATTTTTCTTCTTTTTAGTCTTGTGGATAGTTTTCATTTTTCAGTGAAGAAATGCAGCTGGTGGAACAGCTGATGCTCATCAGAGCAGTAGGATATAGAAGAAGCACCAAGAGACGGAGAGAGCTTAACACTTCACAGCACTGATGCTTGCTCACATTGCTCTCTCTGTTGTATCCAAGTGTTTCCTCATTCCTCTCAACCAGGACCAAGCACTGCCAACAAACAGATAACTCTTCAGCTCACTGTAAATCTATCTCTTCCTCTCAACCATCTGCATCCTCACTAGCCCAACTCTTATTCAGATCTCCAGCATCCCTGAGTCTGTGTTTCGTTTAACAGACGCATGAACACACCTGGAACAGCGGGTAGCCACCGCTGTAAAGCCTGTGGAGCCCTCAGGAAATTCGTGCCTGGCTGAAAACGATCAGTGTTGTGAGTGGTGCAGGTGAGAGAGTGTGCAGGCAATAACTGAAACTACAACTCCTGCTGGAGCTGGAGTACGAGCCAGAATCAATTAAAACACAACTGCTGCAAACGAGCCATGAAATCATATCATTTGTTCAAATGAACTTGAATAAGTTGCAGTTCGACTTCCATTAAACACTTTTTTTAAAGACCACTCAGATTAAATTGTAATACCAACTTGTGATAAATCAGTAGAATTTTGTTTGTGAAAAATGATATAATATTAATACGATTTTACAATGTAGCAGCAATTATAAAATGTTAAAACTTCAAAGGTTGAACCTACTTTAAAAATATACATCTTCCATTAATATATTATATGAAACATTATTTGTTTAAATAAAATATACTTTTTTTTGTAAAGATAATTAATAAGATAATTAGACAGAGAACGGATTTAATACATATTTCAGCATTATTGATTTTAAAACTTAGAACATTCGAATCCATAACCAAATGAACAAGAAGTTCAAGAAAAAAAAACTAAAATATTTCTAGCAAGTGATCCTTGTTCATTCAACCTTTTCCACACAGTCACTCGAAGACCTCCAAATTCAGAAGGAATGATTTATTTCTACCTGAGCTTTCTTGAACTTTAAAAACTAACCTCTTCCTCCTGTCATTTAACTGTTTATTGGTTTTATTTCCTAAACTGACTCCACCAGTGTAATGAAACCTGACAAGCACCGTAACTTAATTACAATTTCACTCATGATGGTGGCGAATTTGTGTCAAATAACCAGTTGGACATGTCTCCAGCCCCGGGGCCCTTTAGGATCTTTTTATCTTCGGCTGAGCACCCAGAGAGTTATTTTGAAGTGTGCCGTGGTCTATTCTGAAACCCCACACCTTTCAGAGAGCACATCTCACTGTTATTCTTGCTCAGCTCTTTTATACAGCACATAAAGGGGCAGCCGTCTGTCTATAAGTTAATGCATCAGACGGGCTTTGATGGATAAAAAACATAAAGCTTGCTGGCTGTTCAGATAAGTGCCTGACCTAATTAACACTCACAAAGACCTCCATATAAGGCCACAGGAGCACTTAAAGTTATATCAGGATGAATTACTTAAATATGTAAATAGGACACTGAACATATAAGTCAGTGTAGCATACACAACCAAACTCAAAACAACCAAGTATGTTTGAGTATAGGTTCATAAAACATACCCAAGCATTACCTGTCTGGTTTAAAATTGGTCAGAATTAGTTTGAAATAAGTTTATTGTATATTACATGCTAAACAAAAGGAATATCAAAAGTTAGACTTCAAGGAAGGGTAGAGTTACAAATGGCTTGAAATTACTATTTTTTTTAAGCTATATGAGTTACACTTGGACACTTGCAAGAAAAAAGGATTATTCAGAGGAATAAATAAAAAATTACAAAACATAATCCTAAAATTTAGATATATTTTGAGAAACATTGAATAAACATTAGTGCTGTTATTAATTCATGCAATTCACCTATGGAGGTGCATTAATTATTTTTTACACAGTTAAAGCAAATTGAATGTTTACACTTCCTTTGGTGCATAATTATCAGTTTAAATTGGAATTGAGAGGCTACGCCATTTCTGCGCTATGCTCTCCATGCTTACAAAACATCACATTGACCCCTTAGAGAGGCTTGACATTTCGTATCAGTCTCAGAAATCACACCCAGGGAACGTTGGATATGCATCTGATGAGTTTTGTGTGATATTATGGCAGCACTTCAAGAATCCTGATCTGATTGGTTTAGTTCATCCAGATAAATATTTCAAGTTTCTACTCACATTGGAAATGTAATGAACCTCCATTAGCTTTAGCTGTTAATGCTAGCACTGTAGAATCAAGGAGTTGTTTTATATTTGTACTTGGAGTGTGCTGTAAGACAGAACGTAAGGCATTTAGAGAGACCTTTTTATTGGAGTGGAACAGAGACTGAAGCCCCTCCTAGCAGGGCTTGTTTTTATTGCATCTGGGCAGATGTTTGGTAGCAGATGAAAGCTTTTGAGGTCATCTCAGTGCAATACAAGTAGTTTTTCTGCTTTTCTGTGTGAACAAAGATCAGCAACTGATTTTATCAAAAAGTATAAGCATTTATATGTTGTATCATAACAAATTTTCTGTTAAACACAAAATAATTTTTTGAAATTCATGTGAAAAAGTTACATCAATTAAAAAAAATGATCTTATATGTTTTCCTTCATCAATTTGCCTTTCACATATAATTATTCCATGGTGTAAATCCATGTACAACACTTGGGATTAAATTTGGAATTAAATTGCATATAATGGTGATTCATTTTTGGAAGACTAATAAATACACTAATAAATGTGTTATAAAAAATGTTACCCATTTGGAAAGCAATGCAAAGGCTCTATTCTATGTAGATTTTTGTAGAATGTTTTGTTTAGAAAAATGGAACAACTGTTTGTGTTCAGCAACATATTTTAACACATACCAGAGTTGAGGGAGCTGACTTGTTTTTTTTTATCATCCTAGCATTCACAAAAAACATATTAAAACAAGAACATGAGTTGCTTTTATGATTAGAAATTGTCATGAAACAAGAAATTCAACAAGAATATGAAAAACTTGGAAAGTATATTGCAAAGGGTTTTTAAAAGCACAAACATTATCTCTCTCTCTCCTTCTGTGTAATGAAATTGGTGTCTGTAGTAAATAATAATTATGTGTTCAATTTATATTGCACTTTCCATAGCTCAATTACGCTTTACAATATTTAGAGCATTATTCGATGACCCCACAATCACACTCTGGTGGTAATAAGTTACCTTGGGATAGCTTGGTAAGCTACCTGGGGCAGTCTGACAGGACGTGGCTGCCATCCCGAGCCTATGGCCTCCTGACCACCACCAAACACACTCCACCAGTCACTCACATTTATACAGGGCAATGTGGGTGAAGTGGCTTGCTCAGGGCCACAACGGCAGACGGACCGTAGCAGGAATCAAACCAACATCCTTTCGGTCTTTCCACCCGGCGAAGTTAATATTTCTTATACTTTGAGAGCCAAGATGATTCTCCCTGTGAGCATCTCAAGTTATTTCCCTCAACTTGGACAAAAACAAATAGTTCTCTCGAACTCGCAAATCCAACTTTACAATTTACCATTTTAGGATCACCACAATGATGTTACAATAATAAAACAACTCTTCAACCTGTTCAATCCTTCAACCTCTTCTCACTCAAGTCAAGTCAAATTTATTTATACAGCACTTAGTTGCTTTAATGCAGCTTCAAAGAAAACAAAACTTGGAAACAACGTTCTCAAATATTGAATGGAAAAATTGGGGCTAAGTTAGAAGTATAGCTGTCTCTCAGGAAATAAATGCCTTTTTAGTCTCAGATTTTAAACTTCGAGTCGTCACCTCTACACAGATTGTTATTGAAGCTGAAATCCAATCTGTTCTAAACATCCTTAATTGTATTATTATATATTCTCTCTTTAACTCAAAAATACAGACATCAAGGCTAGGTGGAATGTCAAAGCTTATAATCACAGACTTTTTACAATCCAATGAAGAGATCTTATTCTTCTAAGCCAGTGTTTCTCAATAATTTTCTATCGCGCACCCCCTAGGAGGAAAAAAAACACCTCGTGCCCCCCGCGCAACTATAAATAGTACTATTTGTCTTTAAATTTGTTGTAAGTACCTTAGTAATGTTAAGAGAAAAAAGAAAGACCAACTTAAAACATAGAATACCTTTATTAACTGTAGCATAAAAGATTTAAGGTGCATCTGAAATATAAAAAAAACATTAAATCCTTAATAAAACTATGAACATTGTTTGACTGACTATGATTGCTGGCAATATTTGGCACGTTTTCGCTGAAAAAAAAAAACTCAAGTGGCTTATCAGCCTGATTGTGGTGTAATGTCTTTAAGCGACACCTAAATTTATTTGGCTTCATGCTGTCCGCTGCTAACATTTTTAGACTTAGTAAGCACACCTGTCTCTCCTCGTCTCCCATCACAGTCACAGTGAAGGCAAGCGGGTCAAACGCATCGTCATATTTCCTCGTCTTAGCTTTCGGGAGACTTTTGTTTGTCTCTTTATCTCCTTCTCTCTCTGCCTGTCTTCTACACTTCGTGTCTACACTTCATACTCTGCCAATGAGAGCGCCACTGCCCCCTAATGTAGTGGAGTGGTATTGCACTTTATTCTAGAACAGTAAAAAAAAAGAAAATTAAAAAAGCATGTTTCCCGAGGTCAAACGTGCCCCCCTTGACGGACCCTCGCGTCCCCCCACTATTTGAGAACCACTGTTCTAAGCAGACAGTTGCTCTCTTCACTCCCTGTAATTTGTGAGGTCAGCAGAAAGGAGAGGAAGCCCCAAAGTTGAGAGAGGTCTGACATGAGTTTGAAGGTATTTGTTGAGGCCATAGGGAAAGGGGTGGGGGGGCGACGACGAATGCTTTAAGGAGAAAAAAACCCGTTTAAAAGACAGAGAACATGTATCAATGAACACTCGTTAAGCCCTACAGCCCAGTATAAATCTGATCGAGGGTTTTAAAGCCCCCAACAGGTGGGTGATGTCACTCTTTAAAATACAGACAATCTCTTGTGGTTTCCTCTATAAAAAAATAAAAAAAAACCTTGGATACTATGAAAAGTATTTCACGCCTGGTCAGAGACTGAACTGAAAATGGTAAAAATTTTACTGTTGAAACCTCTTTTTAACAAAAGCTAATAAAACAGATTTTGACAAGGATCAGTCTACAAAAAAACTTAAATATTTAGTTTTTAAAATTATGTGACATAAGGTTGAAAAAACTTGAATGAAAATATATAATATATCAATAATTTAATTACATATTAATTGATACACACACGCTCGCATGCACACTGGCACACACGCACAAACACAAACTTACTTAAGTTGTACATGTGGTTGTTTGAAGGTTTACCACAGTAGTTGGGATTCTGTGGTTTCTGTAGGCTAAGGATGGGCTGAAACAATGAAAGTCTTGTTAAAATGATCCACAGCTATTTCTCTATGTCAATTAAATTATACTAAACATAATGACATGTATAGTGGAGCCTATTGTTAATGAGAGACATGTGTGCTACCACATTCCTCCAAACATTTCCAAACTAAAACCTGAAGTGCAAACTATAAGCTTTAGTTGGTTTACTCAAACGTGTCAAGCCATACATGCCCAGCGTGCATTTGAATACATCCGACCCCTGTGAAAACAGAGTACTAGTGAAAACCGAGTGTGTGGGCTGGACTGTGACCTGAGCAGAACTCAAGCACACGTCTGTTTATTTCTATATTCTTTAGCAATGCTGCGTTTGTGGTTAACAGTTTAACTTTCATCTGGTTTGCTTTACTCTAGTTGGTTTCCAGGAAGAAAGTTGTTTGGTTGAGGTTTTGGGACTCTTCTGATTAGGGCTACACCGTGTTGAACTAGAGCGTGCTCTTTTCGGATGTATGTGATGTATGGTACCTGCCGAAGAAGACAGGGTGCAATACAAAAAGAGGAGCCCTCAAAACATCTGCAAATCCGTCGTGCATCCTATTACTTATACATGCTCATCCTCAACCTACTCAGCACCTGCCACGCTCCGAGGAGATCAAGCGTTTAGATTGTTCCAAGAGGAAGAGCGAAGGGCAGAGGTCAAAGACAGATGACAGACGATCAAGTCCCACCTGTTATTCACACTCTCACGCAAACACACCGAAATGAATGCCATTAATGACTTCTTTTGTCAAACAACAGGTGGAAGGTCTTCTGCTTGGCTGATACAAACACGGAAGTTACATTCAGACTGGAGCCCAAAGTGACCCAAACCCTTTCCTTTTTTTGCCAATATGTGACCTGTATCTGATACTTTCATGACAGTCTGAACAGTTCAATTGCGATTTTTCCAAATCTGACCCAGATTGCTTTCATACGTGGTCCTGAATCCGATAGATATCTGATTTCTTGCAATGTCTGAACAGCCAGATCGCATTTATTCGACTTTTGCGTCATTGTATGGTGACAGACATTGCATTTCTGGGTATGAAGTTTGACACCAACCATGGCTGAAGACTAAGCTGAAAGCAGTCGATGGAAAGAAAGGTTTTTGTCCTTTTGATATGATTTGGTTGAAATGATGGTTGAATCAGATCAAAATTAAACAGAAATAAAGCCGAAAAATCATGTTCTCATCTATGTTTACATTAATTTTGAAGCTAAAGCTAATTTCTGCTCATACGTGCTTCACAGCGAGCTGGATCGCATTCATACACAGAATAGATGCAAGTCACATGGGTGAACAAGCACACATGCAAAAAAAATCTGATTTAATAATAATAAAAAAATCTGAATTGAGCCTTAAGACCTGCAGTCTGAACGTAGGCATGTGCACACACAAACATGAGAGGTCTTTTATGTGAGAAGTAAGCAAAGACAAACTATAACTTAAAGGAATGAGCACTTATTGGCATGCACAAAAAAATGTTAATGAATAGCTCAGCTGTTTTTATTTACAAGGCGTCTAATATAAAAAGTAAGCTTTTGGAAATTGTTTGGACATTATTGGATGACCGGTATAAGAACACTCTTGTTGGTGTTGTTAAGTTGCACAAAGTTGTGTTATTAAAATCAGTAAAAGCAAAATGTGTTTGAATCGTTAGGGTAATTGTACAGAGAGGTCAACTGGTTATCAGGCAAGGATCCAAGATAAAGGACACTTTATCAATAAAACTCCAAAATGAACAAAACATAAAATACCCACAAGTGGGAAAACCTGATTTAATAATGCTTGTCAAACACAAAACATAAAACCCATGGGAGTGAAAAAGTTAAAGTTAAAGTTTCACTATTTTATTATTATTTATAATGTGTACCTTTAATGATTGAAGACTCCTAGTTTATTTTTCTCTAGTTTACCATGGTATTTTAAATTTTTTGTGTCGTTTCTGTGTAAAACATTAAACCCTGACACAAATTTGGAGGACTTTTCAAGTTATTAAGGTTTCAAACAAGCATTTGTGATGAAGAATATACACTTTAATTTAGTACTATTATCATGGTCAGAAGAGCCGTAAAGTAGACTATGATAACATCATACTTTACTGCATGAGTAGCCACTAATCTTTCTATTCACAATTATTTAATATATAATGGTGAGTTCATTTCACCATATTGTCTAATTTTCCAAATGTTTTAAAAATGTATTTAACACTCATGTTCTGATTGTCCTCCATGTTTTGCCAGGTCTTCGAAACACTGGAGGGCACTTTTTCTTTTCTATATTTGAAAATCCCTGCTGAAGGTTAAAGCATGCATGGAAAGCATTACATTTAAAAGGACTGGTAAAAAAAGTGGTTTCTATTTTTTTTCCACTCACATTATTGCAGCTGCTTTTAAAGCAATCCATTGTGCTCCATTAAAAAAGATCTCTTTGTCTGCCTAAACGCATGGCTGGACTGTAAATGTTTACAGCTCCTTGGAACAGTGTGTCTGAACAGGAATCTTAAATAACGTATTAGGCGATGCTAACGGGAACCTGAGAGGTGTGTTTAGTCTGCGAGAGGGTTTTATTTTGACAAATGGTACAGCAGGTGCAATCGCAACATAGAGACTTAGAATATCAATTAAAATCAAAATATTCAAATTCCTGTTGAAACAGAGGTTAAAAGGTTAAAAAATGAATCAAGCCATGTTTTCATCTCTTGAACTTTGATTGTGAAATCAGGGACATGATTAAGTACAATCCCCAAGAGGCCGGAAGGTCATTATGTTGGAGTGCATCTGAGGTTTGCCCTACTTTAGTCATTCAATTTCTAGCAATAAAGAAGAGGGAGGCATCTTTAATCAGCTAACTGCTCGAGGAAGCACACGTGCGCTGTGTATGGTGAGAGGTGTATCAGGGGTATTAGAAAAACTCAAGCTTGCAAATCCAGTGGTAGATTAAATTGATTTTATGAGTACACTACAAACGTTGAGGCATGTTTCCAATCTTAGAGCCCTAGAAAGCTTTATTTTGAGATGTTTTCACATATTCCTTGGTCTCTTTCTGAATGATTATAAATGGGCTGACGTCGCTAGGTTTCTGTTAATAAAATGTGTAATCTATCCCATCAGAAGAAGTCTACCTCTACTCTAGCTATAACCTGAAGTAACCTAAAGGTTGGTGGTTCGATCCCCGCTAGGGCCATTCTGCTGTTGTGGCCCTGGGCAAGCCACTTCACCCACAATGCTTAGGGGTTGGCAGGAGACCGTTGATTGGTAGCCACGTCCTTTCAGACTGCCCCAGGGCAGCTGAGGGCTACCAAGGTAGATTATCAGCACCGGTGTGTGAATGTGGAGTGAAATAATAATGCACTAAACATCCTAAAGCATCTTTGAGCTCTGGAAAAGCGCTAAATAAATTTAAGGAATTATTATGATTATTATTATCTCTCCCTTCATGTGTGTTTTTAGTTATTAGTGACGCTTAAATGGAGCAATAGGAACGTTTTGGTATCATTCCCACATGACACAAACCTTGCACTCTGTGGGAACAGTTGGTTTACTGTATCCTTCTCAAACACAAAGAAAGCTTGCCTGCAAGAATCACATTTGTAAAGCCATTTTTGGTATTTGGAATGGCCAATGCAGGGTACCACGGGCGGAACAAGACCTGATCAGGCATCCATTTAAGTTATGTGACGTTGAAGGAAGTGCTATGTTATCACATTTGTTTTTGCCAATATGTGAATCTGATACAAATCAAGAAAAGTTTAGATGTTAAAGCAGACAGATCCCCTTGCTTGATATACATTGCTACTTTATAATCAAAAAGATGCAAAATGTTCTAAAATGGGCAAAGCGGAGCTAATTTATCCAAAACCTATGACCATCCTTCTCTGCGCTGACCTATAGTAGGCTGTCATCTAAAAGGCCGTGCCCTTAAACATGAATATTTTCAACTTCCTTAATCTCCTCACATATTTTACATTTTTTATTTGGCTTTTATTTGGAGTAAAGCCAAATTGGGGATAACCAGAAATCTATTTTTCCTTTGCTTACTTAACTATATATATATATATATATATATATATATATATATATATATATATATATATATATATATATATATATATATATATATATATATAAAATCTAAAAGGATCACCATAAATCAAAGCTTTCATTTCTTCACCCCCCTCTCCCCAGAAAACTCCGGGAAGCCTGTGTCGAACAGTTTGTGATGCCACTTTTCCAACTGTTAACAGAATTAGCGCCTGAAAAAAAGCAAACGCTGGAAATGATGATAACTGCATTAAAGAAAACTCAATCCACCTCCGAAAGGCACTCAAAGGCACTTGCAGTTACATCCACAGTGGTTATCAAGTCCAGGCGGGTGGTTGGAGAACAGAGAGAAGGGCTTGAGATGGGCTTAGCAGTAACAATCTTAGCATTTGTCAAGATTGATGAGGCGAAGGAGGGAGACCAGGTCGCTCTTCATAATGAGGGCGGAATTTATGGCAACACTTAAAGGGATGGAATCAATACGCTCCCCATACTTCTGCCGAAATACGAGCAACGTGGAAGAAAGGAGCAGAGAAGAGGAAGAGGAGAAAAGAACAGTGATGTCTGTACATCAGGGTCAATACAAGTCAGGGCAGATCGGGTTGCAGAACTGTCTGAATGCCCCGTTGCCTTCGAGAGAGAAAAGAAGAGGTTTAGGGAGAAGAAGCATCAGGTCAATAACTGCAGTGCGCTATTATATCACGCCATAGATCCATTACTGAGACTAAATATACGTTTTGTACCACTGCCAGACGTCTTTGTTATTTGCGCGGCAGATCCAGTAGCAACCATGCCAAGAGTCGGTTCTGTGAGAGCTATTCTCTGTCCTTCAGCCCGAGGAGGACATCAGGAGATGATACACAACAGTAATGTTTCACAAGAACAAAGTCATGGCCTAGAAAGGGATAGACGACACCAAATCTATAGGGTTATTAAAGCGATATGAAGAAGTCTCGAATCACTTCAACAACTCCATTAGAGGTAATGTAAAACGTATCAACTAAAATTAGAAAGAAAAACTATTTGTTCATCTATAAAAGGCACATGTTTATATGCCAGAGCTGAGCTAAATGTCTGATTGTTGCGTGATTGGAAAAGCAGAACCCCTGTGCAAACCAGCCATTCAATTTCAAGAGCTTTTTTTAATAAATAAACAAGAAAATAACAAGAAAATAAATTATTCACAATGGGAAGGCTGGGCAAACTTAAACTGGATTCAAAAGCTTTAGAATTAGTGATGCTCCCTCTGACACAAGGCTTTGACACATGTGTCGAAATTGATTGGTTAACTACGGTAAAGCAGTGGGCGGAGCTAGCTTCAGCTCACTGATGACGTTTGAACCACTTTACTGCTTCATTCATACTGAATCAGATGACTGTTTCGACTCATTGGGTGGAGCTTTGAAACTGTATCATATATTCTGTGCGCCACTTTAGCGCTTGTGTTTATTGTAGGCTTTTCAATAATGGAGCCATCTAGGAAGCATTCCCTAATATATAAATATTTTGACAAGGTGCAACAGAATAAGGTAAAAAAATAGGAAAACGTGATATATTTAATATTATTAACCTTACTAACAGTGGTGTTCAAAAGATGCATTCCTTTCTTTATACAAAGGTAAGATGAATATTAAGAAAAACATTGTTGTCTCAGCAGCATGATATGAAAGTTATTTCAAAAAGGAGAAATTCTTTAAACCCTTCTACTGTGGAAAAATGATTTTTTTAAGAAAAAAAGCTGTATTGCAAAAACTGTATTTCCAGTGCTCCAAGCACAACACAAAAATACATTATTTTAAATGCAACCAAAAAGGAATACTTCATAATCATACCCATTGCCCCATACATTATTCTGAAAACATCTGCCCTGTTCAATATGACATTTGAATTTTTTTTCCAAGCAGCGCAATTACAAAATGTATTGATTCATGAATTTTCAAAGATTCAACTAATTCAAAAATGTGTCAATATATTTTTAATATATGTTACAAACAACTTATTTTATCACGACTTGCGTTTAGAAAATGTATAACACATTGAACGATCGTTAGATTGTTAATACTCTGTTTGGCCTTGCGTCGATTAGAAAATCCACTAGATGCCGCCAATGAGGGAACTGAATGAACCTTCGAGTACTGAACCAGATTTCGAAGCAGTATTTCAATAGCGCTCAAAGCTTCATAAAGCCTCGTTTGGCCATCACTACTGATACTTGATAAATCAGTAGTGAGCAAGAGGCAGAAGTGGAAAGATGTGGCATCCAATGAGGAAGCAACCAACTGCTTAAACTGTGAAGAATATAAGGCAGACACAATCAAGAGGTAACAGGTGAAGCAACTTAACACTAACGAGCAAATTCCAACAGAGCAGGTGTGTTCCAAACAAACACAAAGACTAGATAATCTATAAAGAAAAGACAAAGCAAACACAAAAAAATAAACCAAAAAAACACAAAAATGTTGGAACAGAAGTGACAGGCCCTGAAAATAACTGGACGTAATCAACTAACTTGAATGTAAAGTCTAGATCAATTGCTTGAATGAAAACATGTTTTCTCTCCTTCAGCCCTCCCCCTCCTGTTTGCCTAATTAAACATACACAGCGAATATGACAGTGAAAAGTGGTTCCGGTTTCCGGTTCCGGACAACATACAAATTAAAAACTAAACACTGCTTCAAAGTGTGTTCAAGTCTGGTTCTAGTAAAGGTAACAGAACAACCAATGTACTGCATCATCTCAAACAGAAACCTAGTGAGAGAATGTTGAGCCCAACAATATCAAAAATGTGACAGTACAAGTATACATGTCCACAAACAACTTACAGTGTACAGATGTAGAAGCTGCATCCGCTACGATTAAAGCGGCGTCAGGTGGTAAGGGACCACAGATGCTGTTGTAAAGGAAATGGTGCTCGTATAAACTGTGGAGAAGCCGGTGTTCATTCACATGCTAAGTGCTTTAGACATTTTTTAAAACAAACCAAGCATCGCTATCTTCTGCAGATTGTGTTTTCTACAGATGCCATCTGTAAATTAGATTTGTATTCTGATTTTCTTGATGTATTCCAATTGGCTGCATTCCTCTGATTGGCTCCCTATGTCTCCTGTTCATTATCAGTTGGTGAGTGATGAGTGTTCTGGCACATAATTGCAGCTGTCACATCATACAATCGGATACATTTTACGTAGAGAGGGGAAAAACATTTAAATCATGAGTCAGATATTTTTTAAGCCATTTCACCAAATTCTACTAAAAGCTGCAGCTTTTTCCAAACAGAGCCTTAAAACAGCAGTAACACGGGCGTAAAATTACAACGGTTAAAAAGGCTTTCTTCTCAGAAAAGTAATTCTTTAACATCTTTACATCCCTTCTGCCCACTAGACACATTGTCTTTTTAAGTGTCTGCGTTGAACAGTCTCAGAATAACATCATCAGTCATATATAATGTATAGTAAAGTACATAGTAATACTTTCAATACCATGGGTTTATGTTGGCGGATTTGTAAATGTTTTGTGTTTTAGCCTTAAACACATAAAACTTGTTTTAACATTAATATAAGTCAGTTACAAATCAAACAAACTCAAATGTAGATTAAAGAACATTTCTTTTACTAATTTCTGGCTTTTTCATAATTTAGTAATTCAAGGTTGCTGAAACTTGTAAACCTGTGGATTGTACTTTTTAAGGACTGACTATAAATGCTAACTGATTCAGACTGTGTAATTGCAGTGTCTGTTTTTTCATATTGTGATATATTGTTCAGCCCTAACCCCAGTAAACCAGAAAAGTTCAGATGAATCCATTCAGCGAATAATTCATAAGAGCTGCAGGGTTCAAAGCGTGAGTAAAAGAACAGTGGCTTATAGTCCGGAAAAAAGGGTGCTTCATTTACCTTCAATGATACAAAAATCTCTGAGTCCTAATCTGAGACTCATAAACCAAGATCAAAAGCTAAAAGCTAATGTTAGCGGTGTCACAAAATCTCTCTGTTTTGTTTTCGGTAGAGTTCCTTCATCAACAGTCAGATCGATGAACTCTAGCTGAAATGTTACATCGTATAAATTGTTTTCCATTATGATAGTGTGTTCATGTGGTGCTAAATTACTGTTCAAAACTCAAATGTCAGTCTTCCTCTCTGGAATTACCTGTAAACTTGTTGCTCTCTGAAAGAGTGACGCACGTTGCTGTAGCTCGGCAAAATTCATAAATAACCTTCATCATCATATAAGCCAAAGCGGTCAAAGTCTGAGAAAAGAACAACGGTTTGTAAAAACAAAAATGGTACTTCAATTCAGTAGAATTTTCCTTCAAACTCTGAACAGGCCCTAGTCCTACACTAATACACCTCTGTGCCAAACTGTGAATAAGACAAACAAGAAGAACCTTAGTAACAAGCAGTTATCGACAGGGGACCAATTACAGTGCAGGCCACCCTGACCAGTGCAAAATGGACTCGGAAACACAATATCTATTGATCCAAGACAAAAAATAATTTTTTGTTCCCTCCTATAATTCCCTATAAAACCCTTTTTTCAATCCTTTTATCTGTTTTTCTAATGGATTAATCTATCTGATCTAAAGTCAGTTGAGCCTGAAGGAACAGAGATGCAGACAGACAAAAACAAAGCAGGGAGAAAAAGAGGACGAGAGATATTAAGGCAACAAATCTAATTTGCTCCCAATAAAAAGAAGCATCCCTTTGGCAAAAATTCCAATCACATGAGTATTTCGCTTTTTTTTCTTTGTTTGAATGCAGCGCTCAATTGATATTTAAACTAAAAGGTCCCTATCGTTGCCCTATCAAGCCTTGCACTGTCCGCTAATGCAGTCTAGAGAGAGCCAAGTCTCTGCAAAATGAAATGTTGAATGACATTTTCCCTCTGGCGTGCATGACTCAGTCATGACAGAGATGCACTATTAAGGCTTTGATAGCTTGACGTCCCTCTAATAATAGGCCATCTCTTCCCCTCTATTTTTCTCATCAGGACCACAGAGGCCCTAAAGACTAAAGCGTATTCTAGCAACAGAATAGCACTCCTTGTGATAAATCGTTTGATTAAACATGTCGAATCTGTTTGACTCAGAATGTCATCTGAAGCATTCAGAAGAGCAGTTGTGCTGATGTTCAAAGGGGTCAGACTATGAGGACTCCAACTCTGCTTGATCTTTAGGGATAAAGGAGTTAATTGTTTTACGGTAATCAAAATTTCAGGGCACAAACCATACAGCCATTAGTTGAACTTTGTATCAATAAAACTATGTATGTGTGAGGTGAAGCCTGAAGAGCTTGAAATTCCTTGAGCTTCAACAACTGCCATGCTCTGGATCTTCAACATAAACAAAGTCTCTTATCAATTCAGCTACATCTTAAACAGTTGGAAGGAAAGGGCCTGTTTTAGGAATGTGTCACAATGAAATGCAAACTTTTGTAAGAATCTGGTAGTGATGGATGGAATTTAAAACTATTTAAAGTAGACAGCAAGTTGTCCAAGAAAATCTAAATCTTAATCAGAGGTAGATTGCTTGACTTGTTGATTTGTAGGGTCTTATTTCAAATCAGACAAGTTTAGGTTACTTTTATTTAGGATTTATTTTGTTTGATTGAATCACATTATGTAAAAGTTTCCACTTTTGGTACGATTCTAATAGGTATGTGAGAAGACAGAAATAACACTCGAGTGCACAACCAAAACAGCATTCTAAGACCACTTCTGCGAGCAGATCTGGAACTCTGAGTGAATGCTGGAGAAGTTGCTATGTGATGATAACATAAATTAATTTTAAACAATTATCATTTTGAAAATAACCTCCTGCTATAGACATGATTTTATGGGGTGGTGATGTGTTGAAGTTAACAGAGCTTTAGCAACTATAGCTTCATGGTAGGTTAAAGAGACTGTAGAGGTTAAGAATAGGTGCGGAGCCTGGATGAAATTTGGTATGATGATCACAATATGAGCTAACTAATGGGATCAAACCAACCTAAACCTTACAAGAACATCGTTTAGCCAGCAGCTCGGAGCATTTCTTAGATTGGTAGCGTTGATTTGTAGGATCAAATTTGATATCTGCCATTATACTTTGTCCCCACTCGTCCAGGACTTCCTTTGGAATTGAAATTTGGAAGCTCAAATTAAACTGTGTAGGTCTCTAAACAAAGTTTCCCTAACCTAGTGTAGGAAAAGGCATTCGTACGAAAAAGTGGTAACACTGAAATGCAGCTGTTTCACTACAAAGAAACCCAACTTTTACAATGCAGGTCATGCCACTCATTTATTTTCAGTTAAGGCAGTAAAAACCCTCACTCAATCCAATTCCTTTGGCTTTGTGAGCAGCATTAAGTCCCTGCACATGTCCCATCAACCACACGCCACCCGTGTGAAATATGCTGATCTCATGATGAAATGATTCCCAGCAGGGAATGAGGCATTGAAAACTAGCTAAAAAAACCTCTCAAATTCAACTCTGTCTTTTGTAATTATCGTAAACTTTTTGAAACGATCAAGGTGAATAAACTCTTCATGGTGGGAAACCTGGGAATCAGATCACCCACAGTACCACCATGTTGACTTTGCAGAAAGTCTTGAATGAAGTCATTTGCATCGACCTTAAATGAATGAGTATAATGTGGCTCATGCTGAAATGTTGTTTTTTTCCCACACACAGTTAAACTAAGACTCGAATTAAGTTCAAAGTGATATTGCATGTTTCCCTGCACATTTTAGTTGCAACCATGCTGTAGTATGCATACTACTCTAGCTACAATCAGAGGAGCGGAATTATTGCCAAAGGTGTGTTGCATGATGGTTGAACCAAAAATGTGCAGGGCTCCGGCCCTCCAGGACTAGGTTTAGAAAACCCTGCTCTAAAGTAACAGATGCTATTACATGAACAGGCCTTTAAAGGTGAACCAAAACATCTGTACACTTTGAACCTATTAACAAACAAGTTGAGATTCAATGAGTGCTAAAATAGACTGTAACTTGCAAGATCCTCATCACCTGAAGGAAATTGGGGTCTCATTGAACTAATTCTTAGCATCCAATAACCTGAGTACTTGTCAGCCCTGTTATCATTCTCCGGTCACTGTGAATCTGTTAAAGTGAAAGTGACCAGTTGGCCAGATTTTTTTCACTCTTTTCTCTATATTTTTGTTCCTGCTATACAACTTCAAAGAACTCTTCAGTGGCTGTGAGAATGCAACACACGCACACACACACACACACACACACACACACACACACATACACGCACGCATGCACACACGCACAAACACGCACGCACAAACACGCACACACACATGCACGCACGCACACACGCACGCACACACACACGCGCACACACACACAAAAACATACCAGAACTTAGAAAAACAGACTTGAGTCTTGAAAATACTTGAATCTCATGCAACATTAGACATGGGCTTTGATGAATGCAGGTGCGTGTGCATGAAAATGTTGTGTCTGAGCTTGTTCTGGAAGCACCTCTCTAGCTCTTAATTGCAGGTCATCTTTGGAAACTCTTGACTTGACCGTGTTTTAGGGAAACAGGGGACATATGGTTCCTCTAAGCTGCTCTAACAAATCAGACACACTCCATTTGGATCATAATGTTGGGAATTCATCACACTCGCCAATGAGTGATGCAGGTCAACGCAAGTGGAATCTTTGACCTAGGGACAGATAATTGAATGATTGTCATTAAAAGAGAATAAACAGTGTGGTATACAGATTTGATCCATGTGCACTTTCTTTCGTTGATTGTGAAAACTGTTTATGATTTTGCATCTCATCAGCAGTCACACAAACAAAAAGATATTTAGGAGATGATTTCACTTTTCAGGGCCTAACAAATCAAGGAAAACTGGGTCATTTTACATTGCTGAGTTCATATCATGTGATTACCAAAGACATGTTTGACATGTAACTATAGCTTGGCGCTGATGTGCTTTTCATCACCATGTGGTCCTGCACTGTTAGTGCCACCACTTGCAAATTTTCCAACCTTCTGAAGCATGAAATCTGCTTACCCTGCACATAAACGTAAAAAATACCCTTTTCAACTGAGTTCAATCACCTTTAATCTGTTGAAATGTAGACTGAATTAAAAACAAAAAATGGTTTCAGCTGTGTAGAATAAATTTTGTCGATGAACCATTTTAGCCTTTTTGAGTGTGTACTAATTGTAAAAATGAAGCTTTAAAAAACTTGAATTTTGACTTATTTCAAATGTGTGGACTAATGTTTGAAAACTATATGATTTCTTTTTTAATAATTATATATATTTAAAAAAACTGGACCTTGGTGAGCTGAAGGTTCACCGTTTCATTTGTGATATCAATAGATCACAAGCAATAGTTT
Organism: Danionella dracula; assembly: GCA_900490495.1. Taxonomy (NCBI): domain Eukaryota; kingdom Metazoa; phylum Chordata; class Actinopteri; order Cypriniformes; family Danionidae; genus Danionella; species Danionella dracula. Next base: position 8,717,461 of record UELW01000322.1, read on the forward strand.
CTCTGATCTTAAGTATAAAGAAAGTAAAGCCATTCACTGAAATAGCTGACATTTTCATTTTAATTAAAAAGTCGTTGATAAAATTGTCAAAAACAGGCACATCAGCCAATTGATCAGCATGTGATTTTTGAGATAATATAGTTATTTGGATTTTTATCTAAAGGAAATATTATCTCTAGTAGAACACTTTCACGCCTGTCATCTGATATTTCAATTTTGTTCAGGGGATTGGCTTAGAAAAACACTTCTATGAGTGTATATTTTTCATACTTGGCCTTGTGCCCTCGCCATTCCAGGGAACCATGAGAGCATGAACCCACTTCCGTATGGTATAAAAGGAAAAGTGGATACGTTGATACTGTATCCCTCGGTCTTGATGCAGCATGCATGATTGGAAAGAACATCACCGAACTGAGCAACCGTCAGAAACCGGAGGGGGCCTTGATATCGGAAAGCCCTGAAGTTCTTCTGGTTTTAATCTAAACGTATAACAGTCAGTCCATTAGTACTGTCCTGTTTCAAAGAGGCACACGGTAGTCGGATATTATCCAGGATACTCAGCAGATGGGATTCTTTCTCTGTCCCACATTTATAATCTACTTTTCCAAAAATCCTCCCAAAATTAATTCCTATCCAGATTGTCCATTCCACTCTGCTCAAAAGGTCAGCAAGGTCTGCAGAAGCCTGTTGTCAAACCTATTTAAAAAATCTTAAAAATCAGGAAACCCTCTCTTGGGCTGAATTTGATCTGGATTGCTCTTTCAGAGAGGATCAGACGGGAAAGGGTTTGTTTGTGTAACGCCCTTAACAATCAAATAATTAGCTCCTGAGTCCATCACTCCAGACATCAATCAGCTCACTGCGGGGTTAGCAAAACAAATGATTGCAAAATTAGCTCAACCCTCAAGCTATTTTCTCAAGCAACATCTCTGATGAGATTAGATCATGGGAAGAGCTTGTTTGTTGAATGTAGAGGTTTGATTAAAACAAGCAAACGGCTCTACTACTGTACACATGGCAAGAGCCTGCTGGCCCTAACAAATTAGAAAGCAAGTATGCGAACCCTTGACATTGGTGTTTATTTTGTGCACACTTTTAAAGCAGTTGTTCATGGATGACTGTAAAATTAGATCATTCGAGCTCAGCACCCAAGTAGAGAATTGATGGGTAAGAAACAAGCAATTTTAGTGAAGTTTTAATATATTCAAATATATCACTTTAATTGAAGAATCAGTTTTTAAGTCCATGAATGATATTAATGAAGAATGACACCATTTATTTTAAAGGCACCATGACAAAAACTTTATATAAAAACTTTATTGATAAATTCAAAACTCCTTAACAGTAGGGCCAAGTACACATCAATGAAGAACCCAAGGATTGAAGACTTTGCAATCAATCAGTGATGAAGATGGGCTGTTTTCAGTCTCGACTTTGAAACCACCAGCTGGAGCGGATCCTCTCACTGGTTCATAAATCTAAAAGAGCTCAGTGAGGTACTTTGGGACCACTTCATTCGAAACTTTAAAAGCAGACAGTTAAATCTTAAAATGAACCTTAAAAACATACTGACAACTAGTGCAAGGGTGCTAAAACTTGTAGGTGTGATATGGTTTCTAGCTCTAGTTCCTGTTGGGAGACGCACCACAGCGTTCCAGACTAACTGTAAGCAATGAAGCATTTTGGGATAAATTTCAGAATACAGTGCATCACAGTAGTCGGGGGAGAAGCCATTTAAGCAGTAACTGCTCCAAGTCTTTAACAGATAAAAATGGCTTATTTTCAGATACAAGCCAGGTATTATGAAAAGCAGGCCTTAAACCAGATTTTACAATGTGAATAAGTAGTGAAATATTGTATAGAATAACAGTTATGTACCAAAATTATGGGACAACAAATGACTGATTATGTAAAATTTATAATAATATTTAATATAATAATGGTTTTTTTGGGTTTTTTTTACAAACATTGGCAACCCCCGATTGCAAAAACATGATCAATGTAACTGGTTTTATTATATTTTGACAAAAATCCCCGAATGGTATATGAGTTATAACATAAATTTTCCAATTAAACAGATTGCATCTCCTCTATTGGAGCTCAATTTTTGTGGCATCATAGCACCTCCCTTTGTTATAGCGTCTTGCCACTGACGATCATCATCAGGTGAACCATTAATGCAGCCTTTCTCAATGCATTATTAGAAATGCAAAACATTCTCAGAAAATATGTATTTTCCCCAGAAATGGGTAGAGTATGTGTCTACCAACAAGCAAAACATTTGAAGGATGATTTAAATTTGTGAACAGCATTACGCCTACGACTGGAAAGACTTGGTCGGTTCAGAAATCGAACAGTTTTCAGAATATTTTAAGTGCCACTAAGTAAAGTTGTTTTCAGCGGTTAACCTTAAAGTAAACAATGATTTGTGTAACAGAACCTATATAAATTTTATAAGTTAAATATGGTGTAAGTGTCATTAGCAAGCTATAGCATATCAAGCTATGGATTCTAAGCATCATGACTTCTCTGATAGTAATCTTTGAGGTCTCAAGCAACAAACCTTTTCCTCTTCAATTGGCATTTTAACCAATTACACCTTTAAAAATGTATATTTCAGAATATAGTGACTACAAAAAGTGTAGTTTAAAATATTTTAGCATATAAGAAACTTATACAGAGACACCACAAAATGAATATGAATTGCATGTACAAACTTAACCCCCGAACGTTCAAGACCATGAGAGATGCAGTATTTAACAAACCTAAAGGATGCTGCACTTGATGTAACCCGTAACAGCACTAATCATCGGTATTATGTGTGGTGAATCGTGCAGATGGAAGGAGAAGAAGGAATGTACCTCTTCATACAAAGAGAAGTGAGGTTATGTAATGCTGCTGTTTGGATGTGTCTCAATACCTCAAGCTCTTTTCAAATAAACCCTCGCCAGGAAAGTGAAGACATTCAACCTTAACATAATATTTGCTTTTATCTTGGGCTCAATGATTTTTCTGCTGCTTCGATCCTATCTCAACCAGAGTTTTTTTTTTTTTAGCAATTTTGTTTACTTAAACAACCATTTAACTAACCATAATTTAAATGACCATTTTAATCATTCAGAATCAGAATCCGCTTTATTGCCATGTGTGTGTGTGTGTGTGTGTGCACAGAACAAATTTCCTTTGGTACAATGAAGCCATCAGTGCAAACAGCATAAGTACAATACAAACCACATAAGTACAGTAAAGTGCAACACAACAAGCAATTAACATAAGGTTATGAAGTAGGTGATGAATGAAGGATTTATGAAATGTCAACAGTTGAACAAAGTCTATTAAGTGTGGTGTGCTTAAGTGCAAAATGTAAGGAGATGAAATGTGCTAGAGTCCAGATGCAGGTAACAGATGACGGGGAGATAAGGGTTAAAAGTTCAGCAGACAGACAGCTTGGGGAAAGAAGCTCTGTTTGTGCCGTACAGTCCTGGTCTTAGTGGCTCTGAATCGACGGCCAGAGGCCAAGAGTTCAAAAAGGTAGTGGCTGGGGTAAGTGGGGTCTGGAATGATATTGGTAGCCCTATTTCTCACTCTGGTGGTGTAAAGGTCCTGGAGGGAGGGTAGGCAAGCACAGATGATCTTCTCAGCCGTATGAATAGTCCGTTGCCGTACTTCTATTACAATAGAGTCATAACACAAACACATTTTTCTTCAACCATTTATTAGAACTTTTTTATGTTTTCCTTGTAGTTTGAACTTACTTTACAAAATGGATTATAAGGAGTGGAGAGCAAGCAAACTCAATACCTAATTAAAAAAAAAACTAAAAAAACTATATTTCTGCTTCTACTCTGAGTTGATCTCCGTTTGGAAAACTTTAACTGCGTTCTGCTGGAATTTATAGCTTGCTTATTAAACTTAGCATGGTCTACTCTTGTACACATGATTCATAAACCTGAAGCCAATTTTTCAAATCCCCTGAAATTTAAGGTTGCTCTCAAACTGCAGCAAGTCATTTAAAAGTTAGATGTTTTTAGGCCAGAAAACATGGTTGGAATTAAAATCTAATGTTTCATGTCAGAAAAAAAAGAGGTAAAATAAGTTAACCAGCTCCTCAAATTCAGATTTATTACATCGGAAACCTTCTGCTCCCTTATACTGTACCTTCAGAACTGGCTTCCCTCACAAACACCTACTAATGAATTTACATATAGAACCCCGTAAACGCACACAATCCAAAACTTCTTTCACAAGCATGCCACAAATATGCCACGTCAGCTTATGAGGTGTATTTGTTGTATGATAATATGCAGCATGTTGGTTTATGCTGGCTCTTGTGCTGTGATGCTGTACATTTGATGATGTACATTTTTCATACAACGTCACAAGCACATTCGATTTAGTTCAGATACAAAACTGATGTCCTGAAGCTCGACAAGTCTCCTTTAATCTTATCTGATGAACTTTTAATGTTTTTAGATGAGAGAGCTTTGGATTGCAGTTAAGGCTGATACCACAACACCAAATGCTTCAAAATAAGCTGTGAAATCTAAAATCTGTGTTTCTAAATTGTACAAAATTTATGTAACAGGTAAACATAGCTTCCAGCTACAAAGCAAGATTATTTTTAAGTTAACAAAGTATTTAAGTTAACAACGTTTGTCAATAAGGTTATTTTAAGGTTATTTTAAAGTGTAAAATGCTCAAGTTCTGGCAGGTTTGTTGTTAATAAAGGTAGAATAATTACATCAGCGTGATGGGAAAGCGACTGCAAACTTTTGATTAGAAGTAAAATAACAAACAGCTCAAAAATAAATAGTTTGTAGAACATTTTGATCATCATCTGCAAAAATTGCAAAATTTCTGAAGACGATATCTTGATTTTAGTGTTTTTCTGGTAAATACATTGAATTTATCATGTGTTGTGCAACTTTCTGACAGGACTGAGCCCTAAACCTGCTTGTAGAAATATAGAAATAAGTTTTTTTTTATTGTTTTTAACAGATTATAATCTAAATTTGTCAAAACTCTGAAATACTCATGCTGTTGATGATTTGTTTGAAATATAGTATACCAAACACTGGAATTGTATATGTCTGTTAAAGTTAAACATTCCAAATTCAATGTGCTTGAATGGCAATTTGTTTAGACACGATGGAATGCAGACCCCCTCAGAAGCAGAATCTTTAAACATAAATGTAGTAATTTCACATTTCTTCAATGGTTTTATTCCAGAAAGCCCTCTGACTCAGGATAATGGACCTTCAAAGGGAGCGTGCAGCAGTATTTTCAGTCCTGTGGTCACTGATGGGTTAGGACTGTCATCACCTCTCCACAGACGGAAGAGAGCCGTGTGGGTCGAGGGGAATGTTATGATCCCCCTGTAATGATGAGAAATGAAGCACGAGTGATGTGTGGGTGTGTGCGCGTGTGTGTGTGCGTGCGTGTGCGTGTGTGAGTGTGTGTGCGCGTGTGTGTGCTTGAAGATGAAGGTAAGAATCTGAAACACACACATGGTTCAGATCCTTCTCGCTTCTGGAGCCATTTTCATAAACATGATGGAATTGAGCATCCATTTACCTGCTACCATGAAGCTTTCAGGCGTTTCTTGTTATTTCCTTTTATTAATGCATACAGTCATTCAAAAGCCTGGCGCTGGTGTGTTATAGTCAACAAGGTTATGGATGTTTACATTGTTTTACCTAAATCGACGTTATCTGCGTGCTTATTTATAAAGCACTTTGACATAGTGGTAAAATAATATCTTGTGCTCTTCACTTAACTATAAAATACAGTGATATTTCAAAAGAGAGTACTGCTCTCTTTTGAAATAATTAATATTCAAAAATATTAAAAATATTAATATTCAAAAAGTTTAATTAACTGGTCAAAAAAACATTTTAATCAACTAACTCTTATTTTATACTGAATAAAACTAGACTAAAATGTTTTTGATTTTCGTCGACTAAAGCGATTACATTTTTAAATAACTAAAACATGTCTAGGGTGTAACGGTGGCGCAGTGGGTAGAACGGTCGTCTCACAGCAAGAAGGTCGCTGGTTCGAGTTTGCATGTTCTCCCCGTGACCGTGTGGGTTTTCTCCGGGTGCTCCGGTTTCCCCCACAAAGTCCAAAGACATGCGATATAAGTGAATTGGGTAAAAAAAAAATGATCCAGTGTGAATGAGTGTGTGTGAATGTTTCCCGGTAGAGGATTGTGGCTGGAAAGATTTCCGCCTCATAAAACATATGCCAGAAGAGTTGGTGGTTCATTGTGCTGTGGCGACCCCGAAATGGAAGAAAACCGACAAGAAAATGGATAAAACATTCATTCATTCATCTTCATGTCGGCTTTCTTCCCTTTCGGGGTCGCCACAGCGGAATGAACCGCCAACTCACTGGCATATGTTTTACGCAGCGGATGCCCTTCCCTGCCGCAACCCATCGCTGGGAAACATTCACACACACATTCACACTTTAACACTATGGGAAATTGTTCTTATTCAATTCACTTATTCCGCATGTCTTTGGACTTGTGGGGAAACCGGAGCACCCGGAAAACCCACGCGATCACGGGGAGAACATGCAAACTCCACACAGAAACGCCAACCGACTCAGCCGAGGCTCGAACCAGCAACCTTCTTGCTGTGAGACGACCGTGCTACCCACTGCGCCACCGTGACGCCTCGATAAAACATGACTAAACCTAATGAGAGTTTTTGTCAAAAAGATTAAGACTTAAACTTAAGTGGATGCCAAAAACAAGACTGCATATGTATCGGATTCACGACCACGTATGAAAACGACCTTAACGATCCCTTTAAGAAAAGTGTATTTTATAACAATGGGATCTGTAGATACTAACAGAAAGATGTCCATGTCTAACATTCTGATTCCTAATATGTGGCAGAACTCAATGAAAAGTTGATTTGTGCTCGTGTTCTTTGTCTCCTTGACCTACTCCCTTGCTCAGAAAGTCTATGAGGTAGTCTCTGGAAAAGACTGACTCCAGGCTGTAGAAGCAGGAGAAATTTTGATGGATGTGCCTAAGGAGAAAAGTGAAGGTGCTTTTATTTGATAGATGTTGTGGGGGATACATATATCTGCTGAAGAGAGAGTGTACTGTGTGTCCTTGTCTGGGGAAGGGTCTCTCTGGTAGTGCACAGGACCACAATCTCCGCGGATGCCATTTCGCTTATGAGTTCTAGATTCATGCATGTCAGATGATCTCATTCTGCTAATAACCCCTGTGTCCTTGAGAACCTGAGCTTTCAGCTTTGGTGGCTTGTGAGAACCTCTCTGTCAGTTTGAGGGTAACTCACCACAGTTTCAGTTTAACACAGTGTTTTCTCGGGGTGCTACAGAACACATCATCATGATTGATATTTTGGGTTAGGTTTCAATAAAAAAACAAATGTTGATTGCTGCATGGGGGGAACTTCGGTGTTGGTTAAACATACATTACATTTAAAAACGATGCTGTAAATTTAGATTCAAATACTGATACTGTAGCTGCGGTGATAGAAACAGGCTGAAACATTGTTTAAGAGTACTGTGTTTTAAAAAACAGTTCACATTAATACTGTATAATGTATTTGATAAACAACTCTGAGGATTTACAGAGATGGTACAGGTGTGACTGATTCATACATTTTAAAAGTAATTTCCCACCCTCGCAAAGTTGTCCACAATGTATACGATAATGATACAGGGGTAAACTAAACCATCATTGGAACTATCATCACAAATCATTGGAACAAATTATGCTCAGTATCCACAGCCAATCTTCAATTAATGATTGCATTTACTTATTCATATTTAAAATAACATATTACTAAGAATAGTGTGTTTATAGGCTTACTGGACTTAAATTAAATTGTTCTAGCAGCTGATTCTCATTTAAAAAGAAAAAAAATCTCTTTGGATGTCGTTTCAGTTATGAGTTCTAGATTCATGTGTGTATACTAAACAGGTCACTGGCTTTTATTAGGACATTTCTAAATATGGACACAGTAGACTCATCTGCTACAGTGGCTGCTCTCCATTTTTTTGTTCTGGTGTTGATGTTCATCGATGAATACCGGTAGATTCATCTGTATTTCACTATAAAAATCTTTTTTTTTTAAACTCTAATGTTCCATGAAGATAATCCTTTTATTTTTGCCCTGTTTTCAACTATTTAAAGGGTGAGGTGAACAGTATGTGTTCTGATATTTGCAAATATTAGAACGTTATTGTCACTTATGTTCATTGTTGGTCAAAACCAGGTAATTTTTATGTTTTCTTCCCTATTTCTGACCTTCTGGTTGAGAATCATCTTCTGCAGGTGTTTATATTTGTGCTCAATAATCCATTTAAATGCTAACCTTTAAACTGGTTTCACAGAAACCAGCGTTCACATAAAACCCAATTTTTCCCCAATTTCTCATAAGAAGGGACTTCACAAGAACAGCAAAACACAAATTTGGCGAACAATGTGCATGAGACTGTTTTGTTTTATCTAATCAATGACTACAATACCTGCAAATGCAGCAATCTTTATGTTCATAAAGATGACTAATTCATAAACTCTGCATCGAGGGCACGATTTTATGAGTTTTAACTCTACAATGCATCTGGACTCTTACGTCTGCTTGTGTCACTTACATCTTGGTGACTAGATATGCGCAAAACAGACAACAGAGAGACATGTGCAGATGACAAAAAAGATAGAACACAGGTTACAAGTTGGAAAAACCGGGTTATCGGACAAAAGACTCCCTCCTCCAATCAGCCTTCTCAAAAACGCTTTATGCCAGTAACCTCAATTACTGAAACCCGTTTTCGATATTTACATGACACCAGAGAAAATGGCTTATAACCTGTTTATCAAAATGCATGTTTACACACTTTTAGGACATTCTTGCTAAATAGCAAGCAGTTTTTTTTTATTTACAACCAAATATCTTCTCAACCAAAAGGGACTAATAAGACAGCAGAGGATCTTCACGCTTTTCGTAAACACACAAACAGTATCTGTATCTTCAAACCATCTTTAATTAACTAATTTGATTGATCAGATGAGTTCATTTAGGCTGAGTTCGACACCTTTGCTCTAAGACCTTCACATCTGAGCTATGGTTGTGAAAAGCCCCATATGGAATCTTCGGCTGCAGACAACACATAATTCTGCATTCCGTAGTGCCCGGCGATAAGTACTGATAGCCAGTTCTAATCTAGTCCTGGGGCTGAAATCTGACAAACCACAGCATCGTAACAGTCCTTTAAAATATTTCCCAGTTTTGTTTTCTCTTACACTTAAAACATTTTAGCAGAAATCTGCAGAATTTGCCAAACTATGTTTAAAAATTCCCAAAAGCAGCAGACTATATCTGGTTTGTTCCTGACCAATAATATCTCCGATGTACTTGTCCGCAGGGATTTCCAGACATTCCTCAGTGAGTGGTGAGCCAGCTCAGTAGACTCATCTGGTATGTTTTGAACATTTCCTAAAGTACGTGTTGGGCTTCTGAGCTTAAACAATAATGTTTTTTTCTATTGGTAAAATGAGCATGAATCAGTTCCTTTTTTTTTTTTCAGTTCTACTCTTTTAACATTAAAAATTTTACTATACCTCTCCAAAGCAGTGACCAGCTTCATAAACATAGGTATGCCTGGGTTCAAATAAACACAGCCCCACGTTCTTCATCTGATATGCCAATAATAAAACTTTTGACTAAAATATCTTATGTTTATTGAATGCACCTGAAAGTAGGGTTAATATAAACTTAATATTTACTTTATATATTTGCATGTATCTAATTAAGACAAGCAAACGCACACACGCACACACACGCACGCACGCACACGCACACACACACACAGAAAGAGAGAAAAGTGAGAGAAAGACAAAGAAAGAAAGAGAGAAAAGTGATGGAGAAATTTAAAGAGAGAAAGAGAAAGTGAGGTTGAAAGAGAGAGAGGGAGAAATAATTGTATGTTCACAGTTCATTCATTTCTAGGTGTTTTCTATGTAAATGCATTACTAGAAAAATATTCTAGCAGGAGTAAAGTGTGTATTAAAAAAATTACAACCTTGTTCTTATATTTTGATCTTAACTAATAAGATTGGATTAATGGATTGAATTGGATGCAAAAATAGTGCATATTAATCTGAAAATAAACTGGGTAAAAAATTATAAGCTTGAATATGTATTTAAAACAATTAGCTGAAATGTATTTTCTTAATGCACCAGTACCCTAAAAATAAAAATAAAATTGATTATTTTGAGAGTGATGACTTGTAAACCCTCGGCATGTGTCATATGTACCATCACACATCTTAGTGAAGCTGGTTTGAAGCAACTTTACACGATTTATTAATTGACATCTTGAAAATAGTCACTGTGGTGTAAAATTGTAGGGTCTTTTTTGTCCCAGTACAGCCCTGATATTTGGTATGTGCTGGAAAAGGCTTTGTGCAGCATTCAGACTCTACCAATTTGGTGAAAAATGATTGCAACACTGGATAAAATCAAATTTTTTGACATTGCAGAAACAAAAAAATAATAACACAGCGAATGTGTGTCACAATATAAGCTAAAAGTGATTCAATTTAATAATAGTGTATTTTTTGGTGGCAACTTTTTTTTTAGCCAGGCAGTGTATAATCGCATAAAGTACATTTAGAGAGCAACAGGGGAGATAAAGAGAGATTTTTGCTCTGAACCGGTCCAGTAATAGATAAAAACAGATCAATAGATTTAAAATGACCAGCTGCTTTTAGTCTGGAGTCTCTCCTCTCCATCATACATGCACACCGATATCTCTCATCATAAACCTGTCTCAGTACACTCATGCACCCTATAGGTCAAGCATATTTTGCTATGTGTGTAAAAGTGCATTTGGGAGGGCGGGGTTTTACAGGAACCCCCTACTGCATCCGATCAGTAACTCATGCCTAAACCTGCAGGCTGCTAGCTGAGAGGCAGGACCTGTGTTCTCTTAAAAGCCTCTTATTAAAAATCCACTTTTATGAAATTACGACCCGGCTCCAGTGATGGGAGCTGCTATATGAACTTGCAATGAAAAACCACAGAGTGTGAGTGTATGGATACCGCATGTGTGTGAAAGCCATTAGTGCCTGTGCGCTGGGTAGTGTGGCCTGTAGCATGCAGATAATGGGCAGGTGTGGTCACCTCGAGTCTATTTACTGGCCACCGCAGCACAGTCATCACTGCTGAGCGGCGCTCGACTGGATTCCTAAGACTAGCTGTAAATTAATATACGAGAGCTCTTGATTCATCTCCAGCACTCTGTCTTTGATTTACAGCACCTCAAGTAGAGCCCCAGTGTGTCCTCTCCATGGGCGTCACTATAACACTTTTACTGGGGCACGGGCTCCAGTGTAAATCTGTTGTGCTCTGGTAAAATGTCAAATGTAAATAATTTTAACCATGCAGAATTGCAGAGATATGAGAGAAAATAGATTGTTATATGTCGTAACTACAAAGAACAACTACACTCTTAGTTTGTTTCAGATGATTGGTTGAAGACATGAAACTTCACCTACAAAAAAGTGCAAATCTCTCTCGTTCACTTTGATAACAGAATGTTGGCTAGACATCCCTTAAAATATGAAGTCGTCCTGTAATTCAATACGAAATGGGATGTTACGTTTCAAATCGATACAGGACACTTTTCCCGATTTTATGTATGAACCGATTACGAATGAATCAATCCACGATGGAAACCCATTATGGTCTCGTGTACCAGGCTGAACATTGGGTAGATCGCGGATGTCTTCCAATCAGAAGAGGCTCAGAAGCAGAGCAGGGTGGAACTTAATCCCCTGAGAGCCACATTCCGGAAAATAGCGGTCATCCTTCCTTCTTCATATTTCGGAATTGCATCACTCTGCTAAGTCATTCCAGTTCTGCTCGGTGATAAATGAGCTGATACTGTAATACTGTCTATAAATTATATTCAATACAACTATCTAACAGACTATTGTTAGATATTAGATACTATTATTCACCTATCTGTTTTATATGTACGCAATGATTGTGTAATTTTCCAAGGAAAAACATATATTGTAAAATATGACAATTAACTGTTGTTTGATGAAATTTGTATAAATTAAAAGAACATTGATTATCAAATGGGTTATATTCCCTCTTTAAATAAGCAGGAAACTAATGTAGACATGAGCAACTTGTGTAGTTTATAAAAAAAAAACAGGTTTCACAGACTGGAGTGCTGTGTTAAAAATCTCTTCTCGAGCTTCGTTGATTTAGAAGTTCACATCCATGTGTTTAACACGCTCGCAAATGCATTTCCGTAATTCCATGTACAATTCGTCAACTAAAGAGAGGAGGGTCTGCGGCTCCTCATTTGCTTGTTCAACTTGACATGACAAAAAACAAGTCTATCTCAAAAATCCTTACTGCAACTGTTTGTAGACAATGCACGTATGATAGCTACGTTACGAGTTAGCAGAGCAAGCAGTTGTGTATATCAGTTGTTGATATCAGTGTGTGGCGCTGTTGTGATGCATGTAGAGGCAATTCTAGTAATTCTGTGCTCTTTGGGGACTGAGCAATCCGCTATCAATAGGCTGTCACATCACACCTTTCTTTTAAATCTGAAAAAAGTATCACTTCTGTTCTCCTTGGATCGCTTTGAAGAACCTCATCTCAAAAAAGTACCCATTGAGTGAAGAGAATGCAGTGGAGCACTCGGAATCAAGTCGAGTAGAAAAAACACTCTGAGTCAAGTCGAGTAGAGCCGTTACTAAAAAGTTTGATGGAAAAGTGGTAATAGCAGCTTTATCGTCGCTCAGCACAAGAATACTTCACACACATATAGTTTTGTGCTTTATATAAACCAGCTGAACGAATTAAATTGAATTCATACAGTAAAAGTGCTGAAACGTTTTAATAGTGATATGCAGAGGTATAGTAAAAGGCTCTCACTGCATATTATGCTAGCACCGCATCATATAAAACACATAAAACACAATAACTGGTTTAGAAATTTTAAGATTTATTGCACAGAACGTAACTGGTTGATAACTTAGTCTAAAAACTAAAATCATTGTTAAGAAATTTACAAAAAATAAATACATGAATAAATAATAACAATAAATATTAAACTACTATTTTGTTTAATTGTTCCTGATTTATAAGTGTTTGTGGAGGAGAAAAAAAAATCAAGATTTACTTGCTTGGGTTTTGTGGTTTCACGCTGTCCTGTCAGCAGAGCTAACATTATCACCTGCGTTCTCAGCCACTGATTTGGTGGTGCTGTGTAACAATGTTAGGTGATTTAAGTTACTCACTAGTAACTGATTTTTTTCCAGGGCACAAGGTGCACAGCATGAACATTCTTGTCTTGTCTGATCAAGGGAAAAGTTGTGCTTATACGTCCAGTTAACGAAATCTAACTTTGAAATGATCAGACTTGTCGTGGTTTCTCCTTGAGTTCTTCCTAAATGCGAATGATGTTCCTGTTGTGTGTAGACCTGCCCTACCCTGCCTCTGATTGTCAGACAATTGACGGTCACTCTTCACCTCATGCAGAGATGCGATCATCATGATGTGTCTCGTCCCAGCCCTGAACACACACGCAGGGAGGTGCTCTGGTTGAGAGATGCAGCTCACATTAAAACCACTTTAGCATTCTCAAATATATATTGGTGAAGTAACCCGCGTTCTATGGACAGTAGCAGTAACAGCGTTATAACGAGGAAAACAGTAATTGGTTTGATTATGTGTTACTGAAAAAAGCACCACCGTTAGAAATGCCGTTTATGTTTAGCATTTTTTATAACGATTTATTTAATATTTTCCAAAAATTGTTGAATGAAATGAAAAGAAAGTAAAATATAACCCTTTGTTTTACATATATCTTATGTAGATGCATGCATGTAGCAAAACAGGCTCCCAAAACACCTGTTGTACATTCATTTGTATACGGAAATAAAATGATCCAAATCACTGATGAACAGCATAAATGACAGCGAAGCCTTTCAGAGTGGTGTAAATTGACCTGCGTTATATTGTGCATGAATGATCCGTTTAAACAGGGAAGAGTTCCAGAAATCATTGCAGACACTAATCCACCCTGATTTCACATTCAGGCTGTTATTATGAAAAAGCAGCTGAGCCCACACCACTGGTGCCGTCAGTAACTGGCTTCATGCCATCATCTCAGCCATGTGCTGATGAAGAGAAACCGGTGCCCGCTGTCGTGAGGTGCCAGGGGCTACATATGACTCATCCCATATTCTCAGACTGGCACTGAGTCCCAAACTCCCCCACGCCGCAAGCATCCTCCAGAAAAACAAGAGGTGTGACTCAGAGATAAATGGCCCTTTATTATAGACGATAACCTAGATGTGAACAACACTTTGAAAGAAGAGAGTAAGGAACATGAATATGTGAAGACACTGAGGCAAACGTGCGACTTCTTAGTTGTTTTTATTCATGAAATAAATCACCTTCTCAAGGTCACATGCATTTAAAAATCTTCACATTTCTATCTACTATTTTTCCAAACAGGTGTTTCTCTGGCAATCTCAGTTTTATGAAACACTATGACTTGAAGAGGAAGAAAGAAATTATGAGGGAAAGAGCATTTAACTTCTCTAAGGTTTGAGATGGGAGGGTCAAGGACTAATGTGATGCATCTGTGGCCTCTGACCAAAATCAGACTGAAACTGTTACAAAAGAGATTGCACACTTTCCTGACAGCACAAATGGAGCAACACAATGAGTCTTATTTTCATTACAGATATGTAATTTGATGGGATACACATGTGCTTCGGTAAATGGCTTCATTGTGAAATCCAGTTTCATTCAAGAAAGATGTCCAATCGCTTACAGCACTTAGCGTTACACAGACTGAAAAATAATAACTATATTGCATAAGCAGTGCTATTGTAAACAATCTCGTCACAGTGGTGGAAGTAACAAATTACAACTACTCATTTTACTGTAATTAATTACATTCTTGGGGTATTTGTATTTTAATGAGTATAAATTTAAATCTGTATTTTTACTTAAGTTAAGTTATCTACTTTATTATTTCAGGCAATAATACTGGCCAGCTTTTCTGCATTCTCTCATATATTCTTTAAATAACAATATCAATACATTGTTTTTGGAAATTATTCTTATGCTATTGATTAAACAATTACTAGTTTATTTAAATCCATCATCATTGTGACTACACAAACTACTACTTATTTCCTACTTTGTTCATTTGTTCTTATATGTCATACTGTTTTTTCATATTGTAAGTGTCAGGTAATGCATGGAAATGGTATAAGCAGTTTTTATTTTTTTTTTCTCATTAATATATAAGAATAGCGATGGTCTGTGGTATTGAAATATATAGTATAAAACACACCTGATAGTTCAGTTAATGCTGTTTACAAAAATGTTAAATTTGTGTTATTCAATAAATAATTGAATAGATAAATTAATACCACCAGCAAAAAAGTAACAAGTACACAGAGTACTTTTACGTTAATACTTTGTGTAATTGAGTATAATTTTACCAATGAAATAGTAATTGAGTACAAATTTACAGTACTCTTTCCACCACTGGCCATTAAATGAAAACCATTCCACCATTAAATGAAACAAATCCTGCAGTTTATAAATATGAATATGACGAAAACCGATGGGATGAATCTTAAAACCTTAAAAAAGTCAAGCATATAGTTTATGGCGCCTAGTAGATCATTTGTAATGTAGCAGCGACATGATATCATATTTCTGTTTTAACAATAATTTGATCAGCACTGTGAAGCAGCAAATGATTTAGTATTTGTGTTTTAACTCCTATTTTTAATACTGTGTTCTCCTACCTTGTTCATTACTCATTGTGTTTTAACATAATATTTCAATGGTATCTGTTTTTGTGTTTTCTTTTCCTTATGTGTACACAAATAAAGATGAGCTCGAGGTTCAAAAGAGAAAGAGTAACAGAATACAAGGAAACAACTATTGGCAGGATACAAGAAAACAAGTATCGGCAGATGGTGAGTAATGGGAAGTGTAGTCCTTTTAATGGGATCCAAGATGGCAGCTTTTAGCGAATCACAAAATGAGATCACTAGACTACAGATACTGAGTAACTGACAGCGAATCTCATCAGATGATGCTAATGAATCTTTGACTATATATATTTTATCTCTAGGTGCTCTCTATTAATTTAGCTAAATAAAATCCTATTCATTTAACCTTCAGAACAAAAAAATCTAATGTTTGCATTATCATTAAAAAGCTGCTGTGTATTTTACGTCCACTCTTATGATTGTCTTTCCAATCTTTTTTATAAATCATACGCAAAGTTCTAAATAAAACCAAGGTTTATTTAAATCCTTCTTTCACCTCATCATGTACTCATATTTCATTACTAGGATTGTCTTTCCACGAAGGACAAATACTATTCCTATCCAACAGTTCATAAAAATCCTGCTTCCCCGAGCAGCCCACACGGTTTTAACAGCTGATTTCCCTCATGTCTTCCACCTCCAGTTGAAACAAAGTAGAGTTAAATCACTAAACTGCGCTCACTTCAATCTCAAATAGAGAAGACACACAATAATGAGCAGACGATTACCCCAAATTACAGCTTTTTTATTACAAAGAATTATAGTAACAAACTGTACTGTTTAAGTCCAAGGGAGCAGTGCAGCATGAGTAGAACATGAGTCTTAACGGTGTATGGGTGACTTGAAAGATCTTGAAGAGCCATTATTGTGTTTTTTTTATTTGCGGTGTGAAACATAGCTTTAGGTTTGACGAACACCCTGGAATTTAAAAACTGAAACCGCTTTGTGCATTAAAATATTGCTTTTAATAAGAAAGAAACGACTCAGAGTTGCTGAAACGAGTCCTAGTTGAAAGCGAATCTTTCAGCCTGTGCGCTCTTACGTCAGCCTGTACAACCTTCATTAACATAACGGCTCTCCATTGCGGATTACAGTCTATCTATTTAAACTTTGCATGCATAAAGAGAGTAATGTCACAACATTGTACATCTTGCTGACTATACGGTGAAAATTGTGGTCTGCAAGGCCTCCTTTTGCAGCTCATTGTGTCAGTTGTGTCAGAGGTGCACATGCTGCTCTTTATCTGGAAAAAGACGAGGGATTATAAGCATAACGAACTCAAAACACAGTGTTCATAAGCCAACTATATTAAATTCTGTTAAATGATTTACTAATTTAATCATGCTACTTATGAACTAATACAAAATGTGTTTCTTATGCATTTAATTTGAGATGTTTATTTAAAGGTATGTTAACATTCAGTTCAGATGCTGTCAAAGTAACTATGTTTGTTTAAAGGCATTTACATTAATACCTTGGATTTATAGTTTTTGTGAAAAAAAAACATGCCATGAATTTATAGCACCTCAAAAAACAATCTGTTATTAAAATAAATATATAATATTAATCTGGATTTGAATTCTTTATGTTGACATAACTGAGATGCGTAATGAAAGTATGTAACGGAAAATAGTGGAAAACTATTTGTAGACAAAGAAAATACATTTGAACTCAAATTCATCAAAATGGATTTAAACCGTTTTGGAAAAAAGCTCTTCATTTGTTTTTCCATTCTAAAAAAATCCCTAAATCATTGCAATGGCGACGGACCGAAACGCTTAAATGTGCATAATGCACATGAGAAAACAAATAGTGCAGTGTTAGTCCAGCACTCCAGAGCATAGTAAAACAATCTTAAAGGAGTTATCCCACACTAATCCAGCACCTGAGAGTATTTCGGCATATTAGGAGTTGTGTCCTGTGGTTGTGTGATTTATGCAAGCTATGGGAAAGAAATAGAGAACAAAACCAAAGGAAAGGTTTTAGCAGGCAGACTGTGGGGATCAATCCACCCCTGCCTCACATCCCTAGAGCCAAACTCGAAGCATATGGAAACAATCAACAGCTGAAAACCATATCACCGCTCCTCTCGCCCCCCTCCTCTGTCTGTGTTTAATACAATCATAACATGAGGGTCAAGTATGATTGCCTCTCCTTTCAATCTCACTAAGCTACGGAGGGAGTGTGAGTTAGCTATGCAGCCAATCAGAATGCCGCCTGATCACAGAGGTCAGTCAGTTGTGTTCTGGCTTTCTTGGGTCAGTTGATCTGTACAGTGAAGGTCAGGTGATGTGGTGTCGTGCTTAAGGCGACGTTAAACCAGTGAATGAGACTAACGGAATAGTAAAAAAGCCTATTAAACGGGGAATGAAAGGCTGCATTATAAAAATATAGAAATTTATGAGTCACTTTTACAAGCCTTTGAGAGAAGAGTGAAAATATATGATAACGCTTGTTGCTTTAAACCTTTCATTGGAAATAATTTACTTGATTTATTGCCCCCCGAGAAATGTAGCGACCTTCTAACAACACGCCTATCAAGGCTACCTTGAACATTTCAATCACGCTCTATCTACAAATCTAATCTAATTAAAAACATTACTTTTGGTCTAACTCTCAACAACTAAAACATCTTTCAGTTATGTTTTTATCTTGCAAATAATTTCTTTGCAATAACTTTGTTCTTGGTGTAATATCAATGCATTACAAAGCTCCAAATAAATAGATATCCTCAATGTCCTGAGCGAGCGGCCAGGCACACGAGGCGTCACTTCTCCCATCCGTCCATCATGAAGCAAGCTGCATACGTCACCGCAGGGCAGGTGGGTTCCCCCGCACCGAGCTTCTCGTTGAGAAGATGGTGTCAATTGCATTTAGAGACCAGGTGATATCTACCTCCATGTTTTATACAGTCAGAGGCATTAACAGGCTTTCTGTAATCACAACCAGGGAAGGGCAAATGTCATGTAGTGGTTACTTTGGGCCACATCACATATGTGCTTTTTTATTAAAAAGAGGGGTCAAATAACTCAATAAAGACAGACAATATTCTCCAATTAAACTTCATAAGCACTTGGTTTTAGCACAGGACCAAACTTATAACTGCACCTGCCAGATGGTCACACATTGGTAATGTACATATAATAACATTTATATAATGTTTCTGATCAAAGTTTCCAGAGCTTCTGCCCCATATATGTTTTTCAATCCTGTAGTTTTATTACCTTTTGGTCAGTCTGATGAAGTCATAATGACATTATACTATGACAGGATTGTTCTGGAAGAAGTCAGCTGAGGTTTTCATGAATCAAACTCAGTACCTTACTGAGTACCTTAATCAGTACCTTAAATAAACACTACAAGTGATTTAATTGTCAAACCCCATGAACACTAAATGGTTGGAATTAGAACATATGGTTGATTAGTTATGTCGCCTTCTAGTTTGTCAGTTCTTGATGCCTT
The DNA here is from genome assembly GCA_900490495.1 of Danionella dracula. Lineage (NCBI taxonomy): Eukaryota > Metazoa > Chordata > Actinopteri > Cypriniformes > Danionidae > Danionella > Danionella dracula. Next base: position 8,736,800 of record UELW01000322.1, read on the forward strand.
TATGCCTTGATTGAATTGAAACAAACAAACAAAAAATGTAAATGCAGTTTGCCAATATATTATTAATAAGAAATTAACAATTATAATAATAATGCCTTAAATTTGTATAGCACTTTTCTAGACACTCAAAGACACTTTACAATGTTTAGAGCATTATTCATTCTCTCCAGATTCACACCTGATGGTGATAAGCTACCTTTGTCTGACAGAATGTGGCTGCCATTCTGTGCCTACGGTCTCTTGACTACCATCAAACACCCCCCACCAGTCACACACATCCATACAGGGCAATGTGGATTAAGTGGCTTGCCCAGGACCACAACGGCAGAATGAACCTTGCGGGGATCAAACCACCAACCTTTCAGTTACAGAACAACCAACTCCACCACTGCGCCATCTTTCCACCCCAGAAAACAAGCAAGATATTTTCTACATTTCAGCCTAAAGTAGATGCAATGAAATGGACCGTTTTTTGGGCAGTTTCTCATTACTGGCAGTTTCAGTCCCCTCTGTATTGGTTCCATGAGAGAGAGACCAGCAGGTAGCCCCTTAGGTCCAGAAGGACTGCATAATCAGTCAGGGTTAAAAATAATCCATATTCCCAGTGCCATGAAGAGTGGAATCTCTGCACAAAGTCTTCAACATTCTGACCAGGGCTCAATTAAACTAAACAAACACGGTCCAGCAAGAGGTCACAGGATTTCAGTGTGATCTTAACCAGAATTAATATTATTGTTGCTTTACTAGATCTTAATCTATTCTTCCTTAAGCCTCATTTCATTCAGACTGTTCTCACTCAGCCTTGAGAGCGTGACACTGAATAAAGGTTTTTTTATTTCCATGAAATTGAAAATCTGAACAGGGTGTGCATGTTATTTCACTCTAACATTAGCATGTTCACACACTCTGAGTGACACATTTTTATAGCTTAAAACATGTTAACAAGGTCACAGAGCTGAAGGACTCTCACAGTCCACAGTAGTGAGAACACACAGATGAGGTTGTTTTTGGCGCCGCAAGTTCCCCTGAAACCTATAAGTGTCCTCAAAGGGCCATCCTCCAGGCTTTTTATTCTCTTCCTCTCTTGTTTTTCACATCAACACCAGAGTGTAGGTGTCATCCGAGCATCAAATAACTCTTCTATCACCACGCAGCACATATGATTCAGAGATAATTACATTGAGATGATGTACACAGATTCACCATGCTGATTCAGAAAATCTAACCAATGAACATTAAATCAGTTTGACCCGTTACTTGTAGGTTTTTTATCAAATAGTTATGCAGGCTATCAGATCGCAAGATGAATCCACTCTTATGTAGCTTTCCCAACAAACGAGAAACAAGCAAACTGATTGCAAGGTTCATGTCTTGGTGGACCTTTATAACTGTCAAATTTACAAGTCTGCGAAATTCTCCGGATAAAAGGAGTGAAGCGTGCAAACTGAAGCAATGCAGCTTCAGTCTCGTAGCACAATGGCAGAAATGGATTGTACCAGGCATGTGCAGGGGGTGCTCAAGCACCTGCAAATTTTCTGGTTATAATATTTTGGTTATATTATTTAGTTATAATATGTGGTTAAACATTTTATAATATTGAGGTTGGATGAAACTAAGTGGAGCTTGTTGGAAAATGCAAATTGTGCAAACATTTTTTCCCTCAAAAAGAACTGATGGACAGTAATACTTGCAAGCAATAATAAGCATTTTCTACAGCTAAATGGTGTAAATAGACAATCAGTTGGACACAAACAGTTACATTTTATATTTTAAATGCAAAGAAAGTTAAGAAACAAAAAGAAAGTTTGATGTATGAAAAAGTGCATTAATGCAAATGAGGGTTATACGACTTGAGACTATTCACCATTCTAGCTGAAGCTCTTAATTGGTTAGTGTAAATATCCAATGCGAATAAATCTACTTTATTAAAATATTGGAAGTGCTACTGCAAAATTTCTGTTATTCAAAATCCTGACATGTACGCATCCTTTCAGCTGATGCAATGAGCATCAGGACAAAATTTGTGATGATCTCCTGGTGTTTTCATCATCCAAACTATTCAGAAAATACAAAGACAAGCCGTGCTGTGCAGCTCTCAGGTGATTTTCTCTCTGTCACAGCTCTCAGAGCTCATCCTGCATTCTTTCTTGGTATTGTTATAATCAGGATACTCTGTCACCACCTTGGTGAACACCTTTCACGTGATTGAAAAGTTTGAAAGCAATAAAAAGTAAACTAGGAAGCCTTGCTTTTGGCAAAACGTGTCTTCAGGAGGTTGCGTTCAGGTTACCAGAGATTGAAAAAGCATATATATGACAAAAAAATTTACATAACAAATAACAATATAACAAATGACAAACCAACTTTTTGCAATTTCCCCATTAGTTATACTTTACTACTTTTTAGAGGTTTGTTCATAGATGATGGCACCTCAAAACTAAAAAAAGAAACTGAGCTCTTTCTGTCGTCGATTTCAAGAAGTTTAAGTTATCTTCAAATTGATGAATTACCACAAGGTTCCATCATGTTTCTTTGATTAGCTACAGACTATCAAAGAAGTGGTATTCTTTTGAAAGCAGTGACAAATGCCTTATTGCCACTTTAGAAAAACTATATTTTTTTTACACAATTTGGACATGGTAGTTCCTGCATTAGGACAAAGGGTTTAAATTATATTTTTTAAATACTAAATTTTATGCTGCATTATTTGGTTTCTGAGTAGCACTAACTGTTTTGTTTTAAGATGGACAATGTCTGGAATTGAAATATTTAAAGATGTGAAAGTTGAAATGAGTGAGGAAGTAATAAGAATGAGGAAAAACACAACCAACTTGCACCGTGAATCACATTTATTTCAGTGACAACACCGTTACCAACAACAAGGTATCTATTTACAATGTATACCACAAAACACCCAGAACACAGAGAGAAAACAAGAGATGCCAAAGTCTCCCTGTGCAATCTAATTAAATGAAATAAACCCCTAGCAAAGTAAAGTTATTTAATGAATAATGTAAGTTATCACAAAAAAAACTTCAGGATCAAAGCAAAGCTCTATTTATCTAATCTAGCTGCATGCTAATACATGTGGCACCCTTCTAAACTGTTGTACTAGACAGAGGTAGCCACCTATCACACGAACACTTAAAGATGTAACAGTTTAGAAAAGCATCATATTTTAAAGTGGATTTTATGCTAGTATATTTATGTTTGTGTTATCTACTTTATGTAATACCTAAGTGTGTCCAGCTGATGGAAATTTGGAGAAGGGCTTGGATGAGCTTAAGTTGAGTTTTGCCAAAGATTGTTGGTGAACTATTAAAGAAAATCCTTTTCCTGTGTTTAATTTCAAAACTTTGTTTTGTTTTCCTGAAAAAGAAAAACGACTGTTTTGTTTATTTATTATTTAATGCTGTGTGAAAAAATAAAATTAAATAAAAATAAAATACGCAAGTTTCAAATCTTGCATGATTTTTGAGTTGCGAGTTGCAACCAGGGAGGAGGGAATTTTTCCATTAATAAACGTAAAAAATTTAAAAATGAATTGAAATTGAAGAATGCATAATAATCATTGATAATCGTGCAACCGTGATAATTCCTCAGACTATAGTCATACAACCGAAAAAATATTGTTGCATTCCTGCTTCTGTCATTGGTATGAACATTTTATTATGCTTACAAAACATAATTCAAGTTCTCCCAAACCATTTCAGCAAACCATGCCTCTTCACCGTTCTGTCTGTTGTCTCTGATCATTTCTGTGGGTTAGAGTTGACCGTGGTCTTGAACATGAATAATCAAATCTTCAAAATGCAATCTGAGCTAACTTTGTGGTACTGATAACATGAGAAAAAAGATTTCTACGTTTGTTGCTGAAATGGGACACTTCCCTCTCTTTCATCAAACCAAGGAGCACAATTAGTTCTTGTAAACATGTTTAAAATAATCCGGCATCATCCTTGTGCTTCTCTAAGTGGCCTTGGCTTCCGAAGGTTAATCACTGGGGCCTCCTGGTCTGGAAACCCCGACCGTAAAAGCCTAAATTTAGTCATTAGTCAGGGAGTTTCTCTATTTCACCCAATCAATCAGTGTTAGAGGAGAAAATGGACAAAATTGGGAGAGAGACAACCCCCGCCTAACTCTTTTATTGCTCTCCTAGGCCATTCCAACGATCGATAGGTTACTTTGATCATAATTAGATGATCAGATCTTGACGCACTTTAAAGCTACACTCACTAATGGATCTTTGCCCAGAGAGCTTGCTCATGCATATTCCAATGCAATGCTGTCATAAAGACCACACAATGGATGAGAAAGCTTGATGGGATTTATTGATACTTCCTCAAGGCAGTGGTCATTAATCAATGCACATGTCATGAGGATCGATATGGATAGAATGGTGTGATTTGACCCCACAACTACCATTGACATCCAGTGCAATATTTATGCATGCAATATAAGTAAGAAATTTAAATAATCCATACAGCAATAACAAATCCTGCTAATGGAAATGCTAAATCAAACATCGGATTGGGTACAGGTGGATTGTGAAGAATTCATGTCAAATAAATCTGTCAAATAAATAAACACATACTGATGTTAAGTTAGTACTGAATATAACATATAAAAACATACCCGCGATGTTGCTGTTATTAAAGTAGAGGGTTGGTGGCCAGTTTAAGGTGTTATTACATTAGTTAGCGAAAAACACAAGATGGGGTTCAATATGAAGTTAGCTAAACTATTAAGGGAATAACTTTGCACAATTGAAAAATAAACTATAAAAAGTAATCCCTAAAATAAAGAAAACATGGTTTTTAACTGTTTAGAACCTGAAGATAAGATTGTTTGTACTTTTGGCTGCAAAAACGAAAATCAAGATGGCCTGCTCAAAATCAAGGTCCATGTAAATGTGCTCTCAAATAAGAGCCATACTGAACAATTATTTAGTTTAGTGTAATTATAATGTGACTTAACCATCTAAACAATAGTATTGGAATATGGATTAAAGCATGAACACAAACGTCATCATTGAGACTACACACACACATTCTAAGATGCAGAGGTTTTGCTTCCCAAGTTATGACAGGAGTTTTTTCTGTTTGTATATGATCCCTTCTGTGCCATTTACAACAAGTTTGCCATTTAAGCTCCAATTTCATATTTAACACAACTCAAGCTAAACTTCTACATTAAAAAACCCTGACTTCAGGGAGAATAGCCAGACATTAAAATCCTTTTCTGAGAGTAAAAGTTAACATATAAATAGCGAATAAGAGTGGACCTAAAACAGAACCTTGGAGAACCCCACAATAAGCAGGAATAAGTGAGTATATGTAAAACTAATTAAGTGGATAAAAACATGTTTTTACAAATTTTGACATTTTTTTATATTTAGAAACAAAAACAAAAGTTTTTTTATTGCAAACATACATACACATATATAACATAAATAACATTTACAAACAAAAATTTAAGTTGCCAGATGGAAATGATTTGAAACATACAGTTAAGATGTTGCAAGGATTTATTACTAATGAATGTTCTGAAAATACCAAATGATTTATCTTGTGATTTATTTCACAATCTGTATTAGTGCTAAAACAACACAGTGTACTAACCACTTCATCACACATCCTCTTTTCATTAACTTTCAGAGACAAAATTAATTGAATCACATTTGGCCCTTGTTTAGCTCTCATTTACATCCTGTTTATCCTCTGAGGGCTTATTAGCGAAAGGCAATGGATGTCTTGTACTAATTGTTGCCACTTGATCTTCTGTTTTCTCCTTTTGATTCCTGACTAATTCTGTACGGCAAGTATCTGCAGTTTCAAAGCAATTTAAAATGAAAATGTCACCAGTCACCACTAAAGCAGAGGTAACTCTCAAGCTTTAAAATGAAAAGAATGAGGCTTAAGTCAGAAGTTTAAACAAACCATCTCAGTGAAAGGAGACACCCATATCCTGAGTCTCCCACAAGCTTTAAAAAGAAATATGTGAATTTGGCGTTCAAATATAGCACAGGACTATTAAGGTTAATTAAGTTTAATTAAACGCATTTCATGTGTAAAACTGCTGGAAATACTTTGAGGCTCCAATAAATAAAGGTTCTACACTGGAGTCACTGGGCTAGTACTTATCAAATTTAGACATCTGATAGAAAATGCTGTTTTCATCCTCCCAACTTCAGTTCCCTAAATTACTTCAAGACCTCAGACATCCAAAACAAACCATTCATGCCATTCTAGTGCTTAGGAGAAAAAAAAAACCATCCGGTTATATTTCTTTGATTTCAAAACCAATATGTGATAAGTAACAGAATATAAAACACACGCACAAAAAAATCGAATATTGGATTTCTAATTTCATAACCACAACTAAAACAGCATTTTTTTTTACTTACAAGTGCTTTTTTTCTTTTGGAGAAGAAATATACAAAGAATATAAATGTAAATATATCAATATAAAGTGAAATATACTGTAACATAATGTAATGAATCTAATTGTCTACAGCGGACAATAAAAATAGCACTAACAATTCTGAAAAGCACTTGAACTGTGGATCAGGAGCATTGAAGACTTAGCATTAAATCCTCTATGAATTGTATTTGACATGATTATGGTTATGGATGAAAGAGGAGTTGAACAAGGAATACTCTTTCGAGAACTGGCCAAACTGAGAAATATGAAGAGAGAGGTCAAGACGAAAGCATAGACATGTGCTGTTTTTCACCAATCTATTTTGCAAGGTAACAACTCAACTTTCCATGCTTTTAGGGAGCTTTTCCATATATATATATAAAAAAATAAAGACAAGATCCATCATACTATTTATCACTGTTTGAGCAACCACTGAGCTCAAAGATTCATAATCAAGCACTGTTCTACGCTTTTCGGTGGTTCTTCGTCTTTCTGCCATCTTCCGTCTTTTAAACAAAGTCTTTTGTTCAAAAGTAACTACTTTTAGTCTAAGCTTATCACACACCTATCCAAGCTTTCAGCGTGAATGTGTTTCAATTGAAAACAATGGGTGCTGAAATGAGCTCATAAACGATAGACTCGAACAAAAAATGGTTCTGCCATATCGGCTTGGTTTTCACAAGAAGAACAACCAATGAAAGCTGGGTTTCAAGCAGAACATAAAAGAGCAGCGGGGTGGAGCTCAATCTGGGTTTCCTTTATTCAAAAGAATGATTCATTTATTTACATTTACATTTATGCATTTGGCAAACGTTTTTTTATAGTAGGTGTTCCCTGAAGAGAAGAGTTTTCAGTTGCTTTTAGAAACCTGTTAGTGTTGCTGCTTTCCTGACTGGATCAGGTATTTGTTCCACCAGCCAGGGACAGTGAAAGAGAAGGTTCTGCTGAGAGATTGATTCATTGAACGATTCATTTATTTTGTTCATATCGAGAAAAAAAAAACTGACCTATGTCTTTTGATAATCAACAGTGTAATTTGGGTGCAACAAACAAAATGATTAACTCCAAAAAAATAGTCATTTGAAGACTCGTTCTTTTCACGAACACCACATCACTACCCGGGAGTGCCACCGAAGGGAAAGGAGTGCCACTGCATCAACACTAAACCACAAAGGTTTGAAGTTTGTGATAAAGTGACATTAGTGCAGATCTCAATTTGGATCGGTATGCAGAGATCTATAGACAACCAGCCCCGGAATGTTGGCTAAATGTCTGGAGTGTATTGTACATTTATTTGTAAAAAAACGAGTATCTTTTTTATTTTTTGCTCCACCGGGAGATTAATTCTAACCATATGATATAGAAAAGATATATTAATCATGGAAGATCAAGAGAAGTATCTAATGGAGAAGGAAGTATTAGCTCCACACGCTGGTAAACATGTTGCAGAATGATTCAGCATGTGTACAGTTGCCCAAAATTACTTAGAGAAAAAAACCGAGATATGCTATGCAGATTTTGACTGGGAGTATCTCATTTGTTACGACCCCAAAATGGTGGTGTTATCTAGGGTCAGGGTGTAACAAAAAGGTGGAGGAAGAGAAATGAAAACTGGAGCAACAACCAGACACAAAGACTAACTTGATAAACCAAATGTGCTTTTATTAACAAAACTGGTACTATAATGTGTAAAACAAATCAAATACAAATAGACACACAGGCTAATGTCACTCACTCGCATAAACCCAAAAATTCGCAGGCATAAATACAAAATATAATCAAAACCATTACAACTCATGGGGGTTGTAACATCATTGTTCAGTGATAAGTATTCATGTTGTTGATGCAGATTTTACTTTAAGATGACTTTATGGCTGTGTTTTTGGTGCTAATGAGGGCTGATGCTAAATGTAAAATTAATTAATTAATAATAATAATATTTAACTTAATAATATTTCAATGACCCAAAACACAACTATATGCGAAACGAGTCAAATGGTCTCATGACTTGGTTTGTGACATCTTGAGTGACGTGTCTAAAACAAGTCCACTCAGACCTGATGTTGGTGGATAAACAAACAAAGACCTTGTTGAGCCATGAAGCCAAACTTGGGATAATATGAGCAGAATTCTCCAACTTAATCTCTGACAAAGGAAAAAAAATCTGCTGGGTGATGTTCTTCTTTTGTCTGAGAGAGCAAGCACTGCTGAGAAGCCACATGCAGAGAAGATGTTTTTCAGCAGTGGCCGATGGATGACTGATTGTAGTTGAAGGAAAGCATTCCACAAAGATGTTTCGAATGAAAACCTGGTGCAGAAGGTTGTTCTAGGGTAAAATATGTTTTCCAACTGAGAGAAATGCAGTAAACCGGACAGATTTTTAACTTGGAGCATAGAATAGAGTACGGCTAGAATTAGGGCTGGACAATTAATTTGTTTTGCTATTAAATCTCAATATTCAATTCGCAGAAACTGCAATTACAAAGTCACATGATCAAACAGTCAAGTGAGACAGGTGAGAATAGTTTTTATTTAGCAAAAGTCTGTTAGATAACATTATTCAGTTCTTAAAAAGTGCAAACGACAGGTTTACATGTTTATTGTGGCTACTTGAAATAGAAAAATATGGTAAAGCCACATTGAGTAGTGGATATGTTTACTTGAGTAGATTTTTAGGGTAACGTAATAGTTTTTTAGGGTTAGTATTGTTTCATTATGTTTATAAGTATGTACTTTTACTTAAGTATTTTTTGTGAAATATCTGCACTTTTACTTTGTTACATTTCACTCTTTCTCGATTACTAGTTTTAGTGAAATAAATAAGTTTTATTACATTTGATAGTGAGCTACTATTTGATTAAATACCTTTATACTCTTACGCCAGTAAATAATGTTATAGTTACTTTTACTCATTTGATATTTGATACAAGTTCTTTTACTTGTAAAATGCTACATAAATATGTACTATGTAAATATTTTTTATACTGTACCCACTTCTGGCCACATTTATATTTTTAATATACACTTTAGTTTGATTGATTTCTTACTGACTTTTATATTAAAGTGTGTTCTTGTTGCAATATATAAGTAATTGTTGCATCATATGGTTTCATTTGATTTATGTTAAGCTAATTTAAATATGGTTCTGATTGTAACGTGTAATTATTTTTTCTCATCAAAATAGTGTAATAATTTCTTACTCATCACTGGTAGCTTTGGAACCAATAATTGATGTGTAAATCCGCATCGCAATATTGGTTAAAAATGATCGCAAATACATTTTTTTTCCCAAAATCGTCCATTTCTAGTTTGCACTTCAAACTGTAAAACGCAGCTAGATGAAAAAGAAGTCTAAGATCTCAAAAGGAACAAGTAAAAGTAACAAGGAACAGAGGTCCAAACACAATGTACGCGACAGGTGTCCGCTTTACTCCCCTTGCAAACTTCAGAGCGAAAAGCAGACTGTGAGAAAACCAGGACAGATTCAAAATTAAAACTTTTGAAGCACTGTTTCTGATCTAAACCAGATGCTGATGACTTTAGAGTATGCACAGCTATCAAACAGATCGAGACAAAACCAGTGTTTCTCTTTAAACAAGTCAAGAGAGTTTAAAAGGTGAAAGGTCAGAAAAGGGTGTCTGTGTTTGTTTGAAACACTAACATTTCACACGGATAGACAGACAGAAATAGATTTCAGCGGGATAAGTTGAAGGTATCACAGCTTGACTTGAGACCACACGGTCTTAAGGATAGCCAAATCTGACTTTAAAAGGTTAGATCGCTGACCTTTTCCTTCCAGAAGTCAAACGTTGTTCAGATAAGTGCCATCTCAAGGCTGTAAAGTCAATAAGCTTCGCAACAGCCTTCACGCCACATTGGCGTTGACATTCAGAGTCACTGCTGACATACCCAATGTCCAATGATTCTGCTTGAATCGTCAGGTAAAACAAGTGAAAAACTTTACAAAACATTTTTAATGGCAGCAAATCCAACTGATGTAATGACACAAACAGACTAATAAATCCCTGATCTTTTTCTGAGTTACAAAATATTTGTTTTTCAAAGCATGTTGCATCTGCTTCTGCCATCTATCCCACTGAAAGCAACTCAAATTAACTCAAGTTTTGCGCTATTCATGTTTTACAACCATAACCTAAAGCTATTTCTATTTAAAGTAAAAATAAAGCAGTGTAATTTCTCTGGATTTGAACCGGCAATCCCGTGCCCTGTGCTCCCAATGGCCTGTGAACCCCATCCATTAAAACGAAAGAGAAGATGACAGAAATCTAGGTCAAAAATATTAGAGTGTAATTAACATTCATTATCAACAGCGCTGCAGCAGACCAGTGGAAATGAGCAGGTGAAATGGGTCTGGGTTTCTGGCCCTCCTGAGGACAGACGATAATGAGAGAGAATGAAAATGGAAAGCAAGAGACACTGGATGAATAAGAGCTTTTCTGAATGAAGAGTACACTAGGTATGATTACAGAAGCGGAATCTAAACTTGAATGATGATTACAGTCATTACAGAAAGAATGGTTTCAGTTTGCATGTAAAAGAAAAGCACAGTAGTACCAAAGAAAACAATGACACAATAAGGTATTAGCTACTATAGTAAAATAGATGATTTATTCATTGTTAAACAATCATGCATCTACCTCAACAGGCCCATTTTTTAAAGCCGTTTTTTTCTGTGTTTGTCTTTGATCTAGGGCAGAGAAAAAGGTTTTGAAAGTGGGGTAGAACAGCACCCAGCACGTTTTGGCTTCAAACTTCAAGCAACAGACCTGAATCTACTAATTCAGGATTACACGGGTCACATTTGAACATACTGTATCCCTGATATTTTGTCCATCAGGTAACCAACCTGCCTCACCTCTCCTATTACACAACATCTCTCAGGTTACATAATTTTTCACTAGTCATATCATCCTGAAACCCATGACTGGTTCTCTATTGAAGTGAGCCTGCTGTACCTAGATTGGAGCCTGGATAGTACCTAGATTGGAGGTCTCAAGGGACAACTTCTGATCCTCCGGTGTTTCTTCAAAAAGAGTCCACATTTCTCTGATTGGCTACCCATGTCTCATGTTCACCAATATCTTGTGTGTGGTGAGTGTTCTGGTTGGTAATCACTGCCACCACATCATCCAAGTGTATGCTGCACACCATCAGTGGATTCAGAGAAAATGTAAAGCACTTTGGGAACTTTCTGAACGCAGAAAGCAGGTCTTAATGCCTAAATCAGATTTTGTTGGTGTAATCGGTTTCTCTTTGTTCACAGTTCAAATAATCCGAGCTTGCTATCCATCTTCTGTGTGACTGAAATGTGGCTTCAATGTGACAAGCATGAGCAGAAGAGGAAACTACATCCCCCAGAATGCACTGCTAGCAAACGGAAACACTGAAGCGCCTGTTCTCAGGCACGTTTGAGGCTTTGTGGGTGTAAATGTCTAATCAGCTTTAATGAAGTCAACTTTATTAGTATTAAACATTATTAAGAAATTTTTTTTGATGAAAAAGAACACATAATCCAGGAAGTTGAGATAAAAGTTATCGGATAACAACCACGACTTCATTAAGCTTCAAATGCATCTTTGGGCTCTTCCTGTAACTATTTCAGCACAAGATCATCTTTTCCAATGACTTGTTTCTGTGATAAGCTGTGTTTAAGTTGGGTTCGATGAGACAAAACCCTTATTGCAGAAAATTGGATATGTATTAAAATCAGGGTCACATATGAAAAGATTTAATTAGATTTGAAAAAAAAAAATACTGATTTGAGCTGTTCAGATATTACTGAAAATACCAAGTACACTTTGCATATGTAAAAAAATCCTATTTTGGTTACTTTGGCTGCAGTCTGAACATAAGCCTATGTGTGTAGAAAATCTCATAAATTGTTAGCGTGTTTGAAAAGTGAAAAGTTGGGTTCAACTTCAAATTCTCAACTCATGTGGAAAACCATTCAGGACAATTTCGACTACTGCTATTCACAAATGTCGCATTAAAACACAACTAAGATTACAAATCAGGTTTGCACTCTGATCTGTATGCACACAAGTATGTTGTATTAAATCCAGCCCTAGAGTGTCCATGTGTGGCTGCTCACGGTTTCTACTCCAGCAGATGAGAATCCCCTAAGCCTCATCAGCAACACTGCAGAAAGCATTTAAGAGCTTGGAACTTTGATAATCCATGATCAGATGCATGGACCACACAATCTTTGCTCTTCTGATTATAAACTACTGAGGAACACTAAAACATTTTGGACCACTTCTTGTTTTGATTCCAAAAACAAACCAAAGAAACCTGAACACTTTTTTTTACACATAAAACTGTAATTGAAGGACCCATTTTTTTAATGGTGAACTACTGAGTAAATTTTCTACTGTATATTTAGTTTTATTTCTTATGAACCCACAAGGAAACATTAAATACCCCTTTAAAATGTAAGCAACAAACTAATCATTACAAGTGAGAATATTTAGTTTTCTTATCTTACTAATTTTGTTGCATGTACAAATTCCAATGTAAACATTCTCTTGTTACTTGGCTGATTTAACAATCAGATGTTTGATAGCCATCAGTGTCGCAAGCGCCAACTAGAGCCCACCAAGGTAGAAAAACAATCCCGCGTGTGTTTGTGCGAGTTATACTATGTGATCAGTCCTCTCACGCCAACGTGGTAGATTTTGCAACAACAACAAAAAATAAACACAGATTTAGGGTGGTCTGGCCCTCAACCCCATGATCAGAGAATACATAAACTAACCTTATCTCATCAAAACAGAAATATTGTTTATTGTAAAAAATAAATAAATAAAATAATAATAATTGAGAAAAGTACAACTAAACATTCCCGTCAATACAAAAAAACCCAAGTTATGACACAACAAATAACCAACATGTACTCTAATACAAATCAAAATTTTTCATGTAGAGCTGCATGAAAAAAAAACTGGATTAGTTTAGTTATTAGTATAGACCCATGTTTGATATTGTTGTAATGCTGTAAGTTCTGGTGCAAAAAGGACAATTCAGTTCTTTCAGAAATCCCATCAACGCTCGAAACAAATACTCAGATCTCCACTTCATAGCTCAATTCAAACCTTTTCCAAATATTTAAGAGTAAACCAAATGAAGTAAAAACGTATGAATTGCAGAATGATTGCTAATATTCATTTTTTTTATTTAGTTTTTTTTTTTTACTAATATTGTATTTTGAAATGATAGAATTTTTAGCTTTCTTTGAGACTTTTTCAAGTTTCCTCAGCAGGGTGATGGGACATCATCTCCCATTATTCTATAACAACACTCTTTCATTCTAATATTAACGTGACCCTCAAAGACAGAACAAATCTAGTAGACTCTATGCACGACTACTTCTGTGTTCCATGTCAGCTGTTCGACATCAAACGGTTCAGCGCCAAAAGTTTGCTTCAATGGATGTGACCACCATGGACTTTTAAATTTGTATCCTTATCTTCAGGAAAAGTATGGACCGAACATCTGAATTAAACAACAACAAATTATCCCTCAATGGGACACAGCTAAACAGCGACGTTGCATCTTCAGAAAGGAGGACATACAACTTTTAGAAATAAAAAATGAATTTGAGATATAGATAATTTAGTCAGATTTGTAGTATTACCATTTTATTGTCATATTTAAACACTTACCTTTAATCACTTCTTTAAATAAAACATATAGTTAACACACTCCTATGTGAAAGCTCAAACCGGAAGTGAATTTAGAACTGAAATTTTAGAGGAAGCATGCAAATAGGATGCTCTCTCTCCTCTTTATTTCAAGATGTATATATCCCAGGTTAACAGAAATTCTATTTCTACCTCATAGAATTATCTTGTACGAATGTTCGTTCATTCTTCTCATAGGAAAATATTGAGGTATGTATATCAAAAGAGGCATGTATTTTTCTGTGCTCATTTTTAGTGGAAGTGCTGATAAAGAGGAAAACAGATTGATTAGAAAATGAAGAAATCGAACGTTACTTTGGAACAGACTTTTCTTTTAACATCCTAAAGAATCATAACATCTTTTGATATCATCTGCCATCTAATGTCCCCTTTAAATCAGGATAACCACACACTCTCCCTAAAAAATCTAAATACAGTAAAGAAAGTCCTAGCCGCAGAGTGAATAAAAATGGATTTGGCTTAAATCTGTTCTGTCGTGCTTTCACAAGTGACTAAGTTCAAGTTAGCGACTAACGGTCTGCTTGGACACAAGAGGCAGAATCTAATTGGCTCTGGCTGTTCTCAAAACGGCTGTAGCTTTAAACTGAAGCAGAAGCTGATGATAACATTTCCCCCACACAGGAATGAGATTAACTGACTGTAATGTTCTCCGCAACCCTCGCGCACCTGGCTGTTTAACATCAGCTGCTGACAGGAGGATTTTACACGCTTTTGAACTCTCTTGGGTGCTCAACTCATGTTTTGAAGCATGTGTAAAAGTGTTGGACATAAATTTAGATGGAGGCTGTTTTACGTCTACTAAATGAGTTGACATGGTCAATGGACCTCTCAGATGAAAGGCTGAACAGGAAACTGGTATCGGTCCGTTTTAAAACATTGGATGACTAGTGTTAAACATACTTTTTTCCAATGGCACTTTTAACAAGTGTCCTACAAAACACTAAGAAATAGCATACAATATATCTTCGCATAGTGTCAAACTTGGATTCCTTTCAATTTCCAATAGACTGACAAGCACAATTATGTTTAAATAAAAATCCTCATGACATTACAAAGTGTCTAAAATGTAGATTAACTCACAGAAATGCAGAAACGTCTATAAAGTGAGTCAGAAAAGTAGTCACAGCTCTAAACCATAAAACACATAAATAAAAACAGATACTGATGTTAGAAAAAAAATCATCAGGCTGCAGGAAAAAAATGTATTTATTTGAAATGTTCTATTGAGGTGTAATTATTAGAATGACGCAATTAAAAAAATTATAGTAAAATTTATTACAAACACATTACAGATGGATCTCAGGGATGGAAGCTAGGATTTGAAGGCATGACTTATTTGTGCCCCATTGTTCCGGAACTCCACCCAATAATGATGGAATACACCACCCTCACTAGATTGTGAAGAAGAAGACAAACAAGTTAATAAAGCAGTCCAAGGAAGATGGAATGTTTTTATTTGAACTTGATTTTCCTTGAAATCTGACAATATACAGCAGGTCAGGACAGAGGTGGATGCTAACAGTAACTCCTTTGAGCTGTGTTCAGACAGTTATACCATTGAAATTTGACGCAAATCAACTCAAGATTCTCGACTTTTTACTGAAACCAGGCTGGATTTGACTGTTTGTCACCATGATAGACTTTGCACTCGAAACAGAACAATAAGTAGAACTTCTGACTTGGTGTACAATGTGTAGAACCATGTTTTGAACATGTCTGCCACTGGAACTGAATTTTTTTTCCAGCACACGGAGGAGAGGAAATCCTTCCCATTGAAACAACATGCTAGCTTACTAGCGCACTAGCTTTGTACTTCAGAAGGGTCATGGGAGAATTATGCTACCCAGACTCAAACCTGAGCTGTTTTTTAAGATTTACCCATTAACACCTAATAGGACAATGAGCTGAGGAGGAATCTGAGCAGTTTTTGAAGATTTGTGATGTTTTGGAGAGCGTAGTGATGGGAGTTTTACACAGACTCTTTATGATTGGAATGTCATGGAGAGCTGGAACAATGTAGATTACAATTTTAACAAGTTTAGTTGTTAAACAGTTATTAGTTATGTTTAGTTATTATAAAAAGTAATTAAGGGCTTAAAAGGGTCTCCTAATATCATTAAACTCTGTCTCTGAGCTTGTAACTCTGTCACTGGCAGTAAGAAAAATATCTTTATTCAAACACATTTTGAGCTCTGAAACTTTCAGTGTTGTTTTTTTGTTACTTCGGAAATAATTTTTCAAAATATCAGTCTTTTTTGGTTCTTTTAAAAGTTGTTCGACGTGAATAGATTTCTATCCTTCATTTGCTATAAATCAACGAGAGCAGGAAGATTGTTCTCAAATAGTGCCCCAAAGCTCTGGAACAAACTCCCGGATGGTGTTCAGAGCTCAGCTACGCTCTCAGAGTTCAAAACTAGATTAAAAACATATCTGTTTAATCTAGCATTCGAATAATTGGATCCTGGTATGTGTCTGAACGGATATGGGGCATGAGCGCTATAAACATACAAATTGTGGGGAAAAAAAAAATCAACGTGGTTCAATGTACCCATCAAACCCATCTTCAGAATTTATTACTCATCCTGCAACTGATGCTAATCACCTGTTTGTTGTTTTTGTTACATGGCCTAAATCTTCTTGTTTGTTTCCTTAAGCTCCTTGTGAAGTTCATATATTCTTTATGATACTTTGACTGAAAACACATTTAGATTTATGATTTCCAGAGACCCTGTGACAGACAGGAAACATGCTTGTCACCAAGCTAGCTAGTACACCGCTAACCTTACACAATTTAGTTCATAAAGCTTCCTAAAGCTGAGCTTTGCCCATAACTAATGTACATTATAATTAAAATGATCTAAATCAACATTAAACTACCCTGGAAAAATGTAAGCAGCTTTTAACAGAGAATTTGCTAGCTTTAAACTAAAGTGTTTCACACAGATCATTTCGATTGCAGAGCTATTTCTTTTAACAACTTCTTTTTAAAACAACTTCACTTTTGAAACATATTTTGTAAAAAATGAAGCTGTCTATGAACTCAAACGCCTGTAAAAATTCAACTCCCGTGTTCAGTCTGTCCTCTATGGTTTTAGATTGTTTTCTTTTCAGCCTAAACCTCATAAGCCTTGATAAACAGATTACCGCAGATTTGATTTTCACTAGAAGATATCTGGAGATCATCAAGGGTCAGAAAACCAGCCCATAAGGAATCAACACCAGAAGCAGAGTCACAGCAGAAAATCAGGTTTCACCACTTCAATGGCAGGAGGAAAATGCACCTTACTTTCTTTAAACATTACTCACCAGCTTCCCTATTCTTCTGAAGCCTCCCAGGCCACCCAACCTCAGCAGCACCATATCAATCTTCACCGGCATGTTTCTCTATTGGTTTTTCTCTTCATTGCTCTTCCGCCCCAGCAAGCCGCACGTCTGGAGTCAAGGTCTTTTATTCCCTCCATTTCCCGTACCATAAAAACAAACACAACTCAAGATGGCTGCTATTGCGATAATGCGGGAAAATAAACAAATGTGTGAGTGTTACCTGCTGGCACTCGAATCTGTAAGTGGTTTAGATGTTTAACTTTCAGCACAAGTTTTACTTTCAGAGTGACTATCAGAGTCAATATAATCACCTGCAATTTCAACTTTGTGGTAATTGACATTTGTGCTTTTATTTTAAATTCAACACAAGTAATGAGATTGCAGTACCAGTTTAGGCCACAAGCTTCAATACCTCATCTTTAAAAGTAACATTCGATCTCATTTGACGCAAAAAGGTTTGAATCTCTTTTTACCAAAAAAACAATTCTATTCAGAGGGGGTTTGAGATATTGAGCTTCAAAGTTTTTGTGTTTCATAGAACAAATGTAATATTGAGCTAGTCTCTTTCAAAAAACAAGACACTAAATTTATTCAAAATGTAGATCATTAAGTAAAATAAAAATTTGCACTGCTCAAACACTGAGAAGAACATTTCGGAGATATCATTTTCTGCTATGGAATGATTTTTTTGTAAATCATTCATCAAAGAAGTAGTTTCTGAGAAAAAAAAAACAATCATCGTATTTTGAAACAATGAAACAATTTGCTTTAAAACATAAAATTCAATTGTACATAAAAAAACCCACTTTTTTGATTAAATGATTGGTTCATAGCAGATCAAACATACTGCCATGTGTATAAACCAACAAAAGTGAGGACAGTATAATTAATCAATTAATATTTAACAAAAATATAATATCAATATTATCACAAAAACAACAAATGACATTTTTCTTTAGTTTTAAAGAAAACTGACAAATTCAGTACAAATAATTTAATTTATAAACTAATACATTTTGAAGTTATATCATTAGTGATTAAGAAGCTAAAGTTAGCACTGATTGCTAGTAAAAGTGTTAACACGTAAAGACTTGAAAAAGTAGATTTTTAGATCTCTTAAATACTTTTTAAATAGTTCAGCTCCATAACAGCGCTGTTGGGAACATGGCAAAGAACAGTGACACCATTGGTCACTTGTCATCATTCAAGCTGCTGATTGGTTAATCACACATAACTTTATAATTCCCAGTATAAGTTTTCATTTGCAAATAGAAACATTTAGTTTTCTTTTAAATAAGTCAAACATTTTAAATATCATATAAATGTAAATATCTTTACAAACTTGTTGCATAATTTAAAAACATGTCAAAGAATCAGAATACTTGAATTACTCTGATAAGTCAGATGGAAAATTTCAAGGGAAAGTAATTAAATGATATTTACTTGTGCATTACCCATTTGCGTGTGGTCATGTAAGAGAAAGCATCTCAAAATGTGTGGATGTAAAGCAAGAGGAAAGATGAAAGCGATATCAAAATATTTTGTTTCATAATAAGGGATATCTGCAGACATTGTTTGTATCAACATAGTTTCCAGAAAGAAGGGAGTACAAAAATTGTGATTCGTTTTGTCAGTTATAATGATTGTTCAACAGACAAAAGCTAATTTTTACAAGACTAAATATGCTTTTTGTAACTGTGGCCAAAAAAAGGCACTGCAACAACATTATAATTTGTTGCAGGGATTCACTATTCCTCCCATCCAGACTAAAGGTTTGCAGCTGTAGGCTTTCTAAAATGTTTGTTAAGACTAAAAAGGACTTGTTTGGGTGAAAAGTGAGAGGTTAAAGCCCAAAACGTAAACATTGTTTCAGGGCTTTTGAAAACGGAATATTTTGTCTGGACACCTTTTGGTGATATTAAGAGCTTGAAATGAACATGAATATATAATCTCACTTAACATTTGAAAGCCATTTTATAATGTTTGTGTTGCTCAGTCACTGCACTTTTTTTTTAACAATATGTGCTGCAAAGCCACTGGAGATGATGAACCAATGCTTTGCTACAACGTATACCATCTCATTAAACTCATATATAATATGTAAAAGGACTAAGTGAAAACTGTGCCATAACTACTTTAAACTGCAAGTTTTCTAAATAGTTTTCATGGAAGCAGCAGTAATGAGAGGTCTAGTGACACTTCAGCCTTTAAATATACATGAAGTTTCTGACAAGCAAGGCTTGGTAGCATAAAGGCCGATACAATTTTTGACAAGATTGATTTTTTTTTAGGCTTGCAGACAATCAGCATAAAAAAACTTTTTCTTTTTTGTCTGTTGCTCAAAATAAACAGTGTCGTTAACAATTTCTTTCTTTTTTGAATGTATAACTGGGCAAATGTTAGCCCAATACATAACTTTCAAATCTAAAACTTTAGCTAAAGGCTGCCTTTTGCATCCTCTACTTAAAACTAGACGTTTTCTAAGTTCATTGTTTTAGCTCACTTTTAACTCAGCAAGGTGCTTTAAAATGGACCTTAAAGTGCTTGAATTGTATCCTGTTAATCCAAACCACACAAAAACCGAATAAATCACAGGAACCAGGTTTTGAATCGAAAAAATTCCTTATCTGTTCATTCAGTGTATAAAACAGTGAACATGAAGACGGACAGGAAGCATTTGTCTTAAGCAATACATCAGAGGTGGAAATCTGTTAAAAACTCTAAATCCATCTCACTTGAGGCCAGAGGTTGAGAAAGCCTGAACCTCCATCGACACAGGGGGTGGTGGTGAAGTTCAAATCCCTCATGGATCATGTCAAGTGGGGTAGGTTGAGGTGAGCATACACTCTCTGATCAGTCCATCGGTCTCACAGACAGAAACCTACAGGCTCTCTGTGGGTAACACGAGGAGACCGGAACTGGTTCTGTAAGCAAAGTTTAGGTATACCCATATTTACACTGATCTAAAAACATTGCCCTCGCCTCGCCTTTATTGCACACATGGAGCATATATATTTATGACCTGAGTCATGTTAGCTTAGCATACTTCACAATGTCTTTACATGTAACTGTTGCAATGTATTATTTCAGCATAAAACAGACATTCTCTACCATTAAGTCTTCAAATTATAATATATGGAGCAAAAACAGTTTAATGTTACAAGCCAGTGTGAATGCTAGGTTTTATTTGTGTGTTCAAGGTGAACTTCAATTCCCACAATTCATCTAAGCCAGACATGCATCCACTTCCTCAGAGTCTGTCAACATGGTAATAAATGGCAATCAGTGTTTTTCTGGTTAGCGAAAGCGTGACTTTGAGGGTGGCATGAGCCTGTATTCAATCAAGAGGAACTACACGCCAACATGCTTTCAATCAAAAAGATTCTCGCTTCAAAGTTTCCCTTTCTTCTACTTTTATTGGATATTTGATCCAAAGAAAATACTTTGGAGATGAATGAAGAAAACGGCTTGAGCTAACAGAAAAACCCAAAGGCTTAGCCGAGAAAAAGTCTGAAATGTCAAGGAAAATAAAGCAGAGATGCATTACATGACGAGATACCAAAGATGATCACTTTTTCTTTACCACAAAAATTGAATTATATCCTCCAATGGTGGAATAAATTAG
Source organism: Danionella dracula (assembly GCA_900490495.1). Lineage (NCBI taxonomy): Eukaryota > Metazoa > Chordata > Actinopteri > Cypriniformes > Danionidae > Danionella > Danionella dracula. Next base: position 8,757,893 of record UELW01000322.1, read on the forward strand.
TCTAATCATGCCCCGGTTGGCCTGTTCATCATCTGCCCCGCTGAGGGCTTCTCTGATTAATTGAGGACTGCCAGTCATCACCGAAATTTAAAATGCACATCACACTCTTAAAACAGATAAGCACAGCTTCCTTTCCCAAGCCCGTTACTATTAAACGATGGGAATACTATTTATACAATTCTGCTGCTCTGTAGCCTTCACATCCCTAAGGTAAAGGAGAAATTATTCTATTTATTATATTGTCTGCAATTAGTTGCAACTAATACAATTATTCATGTATTATATATTTTTAATACATTTTGTAAAATAGGAATTATAAGGTTTTATCTGCAATAAGAGGTCTGTTTGATTCATGTAGCAAATGCAGACATAACTTTACAAAACACATCACATAACATGAACAAGAGGTCAAAGATTCTCAATATTCTAACAATTATCTTTTGACCAAAATGTCAGATAGAACCTCATTGTTCAAAGAAGATGATGTATAAGTATTAGTTTAACGTTGTGCTCCATCTGCATATGGAAAAGTAAAATTTTTTATTGTACTTTTTACATTGCATTTTATTTTAGATGCAAAATTTAAGAATGCTCAGCATGAGCAAGGCATAGCATCTGAGCGTTGCCCTGTTATGGCACTAGTGGTCTGGTAGATAAGGAGATCGACTTGTGATCGGAAGGTCGCTGGTTTGATCCCCAGTTTCACAGAGTTGAAGGTGGTGTGAGTGATGAAACACTTGCTCTCCATCTTCAACAACTACAGCTGTGGTGCTCTTGAGCAAGGCACCAGTTTCCAGACTGCTTCCTCATCAGGTAAACCGGGCACAGCCAATCTCCCGCGTTCCGAACCTGGCGTCGTCAACGATAACAGGACTCCCTGGAAAAAGGAACCGGAATGCTACAGTGTTCCCTGGCCACCCCTGGTTCCCTCCTGCACTTCATTATAACTCCAGTGATCTCCAGCTGTCTCCTGTTTCCCTCTTTCGCATCACGAACTCTGTGGCGATCACCTCAGCACCCCTTGCCTGCCTGGACAGCGATTGAGGATACTATGGTGATCTCCAATCATCTCCAGCGCTGCTCTTTTGCCACAGTGATCCACCCAGCACTCCTGCCAGCTCGATCCATGTTCATAGTTGCTCCGTTCATCTTGGGTTGTCTCCTGTTCAATTCTGCTCTTCATCATCTCCCTATCGACACCCTCATCCCTTCTCCACAACCAGCCACACTCCATGTTCACTCCAGAAACCCTGAAAGCATCGCTGAACAGCACAGAACGAGCTGTAACAATTAATAAAGACATTAACAGATCCCATCCTTCTTGTTCTGTGAACCCTGACAACCCTGTGCACCGACCACTATCACTGTGGACTTATTGTATTTTATTAACGATGTATTGTATTAAGTAGAGCAGTACAGAGGTAGCAATCTTCACATTAACGAGAATCATGTTTGGTAAAAAGCACTTGTGTTGGGCAAGCAAACGCAAGCGCTAAAAGTAAATGCAAACTCCACAAAGAAAGGCTCCTAGATGGCCTCGAATCATGTGTGCTGCAACCCAAGTGTGCTGCAAAATCAACACTTCAATACCAACGGCAAGAGATCTAAGAGAAAGTCAAAGAAACAATTTGAGCAGACATCTGTCTATAATCCCACTGTAAAAGCAGAGAAGTTTTTCTCCTAAAGAAAGTGTTAAGGCCAGTACTTTAAAGCCTCTCAACATAGATTAACCACATGCTACCTGATGAAGGGAGCAGTAGAGAACTTAAGCAATAACTGTGAGCCAATGATGACATTGAAAAAAGTCCCCTGAACCAGTAGCTCATTGTCCCTGTTTTGACAGCTCCAATTGATTGGATACAGTACATATTTGTTTTGGAGGCACAAACACTCAGACCTTTTTTTATTTTACTTTACATTTTAATCTTGCTGATTAATAAGGGGGAAATAACATTTGATCCATATCAATCAGTTTCTCCAATGTAACTATTCAGTATTTTTTTCTGTAATTCTGTCTCTGAAATTATCCTACCACTGAATTCATGAATTTCATTTAACGATGTCAAGGTTTGGTTGGCTCAGAACTTTTTTTAAATTAAATGAAGAGAAAACTGGGGTTATATTGTTTGGCCCCGTACATTCCCAAATAGATCAGGGGATATGTGAAATCTAAAGTCACCAACCTCGGAATCACTACTGATTCAAAAATAGATAAACAAGTCAACATAGTTGTGAAGTCCACTTTTTTTTATCATCTTAGACTTTTATCTAAAATGAAGTTGTGTTTATCTTTTAAAGATTTTTAGTTTATACTGGGATTAATCTCAAAATGCTTCATCACTTAAATTTAGTCCGGATTTCTGTGGCACGTCTTTTAACCGAATCCAAAACGAGAGAGCATATCACACCAGTTTTAACATCCTTGTTGGTTGCAGATACATTTAAGGATTGATTTTATTGTTGGTTTTAAAGGTTTTAAACAGGCTGGCCCTTGAATACCCCAATGAACTAATTCAGATATATATATGCCTGCGTATTCTTTGAGGTTAGGGGGTCAGCCCCAACTGGAGGTTCCAAAGACGAGACGTAAAACTAGAGTGTTCAGGGTGTTTTCTGTGGCGGGACCGAGATTACACCCTCCCCTCCCCTTGCCTCCCCTTGTTAAAACATCTCATGAAGTAGAATTTTTTAAGGCTCATCTTAAAACCCATTTTTACTCTTTGGCTTTTAACTCACCCTGAGCTCATCTTTGTGTTTAATTTCTTGGTGTATTATAGTTTTGGTTTGTTTTATTCTGTTACCCATTTTAGTCATTTTTATTACGTTTTAATGTTGTTTTATCAGTTAAAATTCACAATTGGGAACTTTTCTGTCAGTCAAATCTGCTATAAAAATAAAGTGAATTGGATTTCTGTAGACACAAATTTATGATCACCAGGAATATTATATATTATCAATTTTTATTGGCAGTGTTCTTTACAGGTTTAGACACATGTGATGGATATTTACTGACAATCCACATGTGATAGATATTTGAAAGATACTAGATGTGATACTATGCAAATATATAATTACTTCACATAAATGCTTTAAAAGGAAGATACTATATGTCAGGGGGAAGTAGAAAAAAATATTGTATTTTTAAGTAATTTAGTCAAATCTCTAAACAGTTTCTCATCCTTTTAGCTTTAACTCCTCTTTAACTATAGTTGCATAAATCCCATGGGTCAACTACATAGAACCCATACTGACCAAGCTGTCAAAAATCATATCAAAAGTGCAAAAATAAATAGCTCCACTGGAACCAAAATAAAGTCATTGCGCAGATGCTGTGAGTCAGAACTCCTTTTCCCGGACACAAGGACCCCCCGAGGACCCTGCCGTATGGGAGCTAGGTGTTTCATTTTTTTCTTAGAGACAAAGTACAAAGTGTAAAGGTGGATTCATACACTGATGTTAAAGCATGTTGACCCCAAGGGCAAAGCCAGCCATCACTCAATCCTATTCACATGCACACACAGGAAATTCGGAAAATGTTTCATTGCAACTCTGAGAGGTTGGTAGACCCCTAAAGGGCATTCCCCATGATTTCAGCCATAACCATCTAATAGGAAGTTTTAGCTTTCCCATAAACTTCCCGTCAACCCTTCTCTCGGGTCAGCATGCTGGGTAAGCGGAGGTGACTAGGGGTGCCCTGCATGACCAGGAAGCTATGTGCACCTCTGGGGGAACTCGTGGTGTGCTGTCAGTGCAAGTAAAACACAGCTAAATATTGTCAAAGCACCCAACCTGCACCTCGTGTGTGATCCCTGCCCTGGGTCAGCGAAAAAACTTTTGTTTTCACTTTACAGTTTGCAGAATTTGTGATTTTGTGCATAAGCATCATATGGAAAAGATTAAAATCCATTCTAAATGTTTTGACAGCTTGAAAGAGTTTCAGTGGATCTTAATCATATCCAGACTGATAATACACACTTGATACCCCGCGAATAAACAAGCATATGAAGTCATAAACACATCTGCACTACAGGCTTGATCTCAAATGATCCAAGGCTGATATATTTCGCTTCAGAACAAGTAAACAAAAACATGCACAAATATTGCATTTTTAATTTTAGTAACTGTTAGATGTAGACTAAAATAGGGCTGAAACGATTCCTCGAGTTACTCGATTACAAAAACATAATTGAGGCAAAATCCTCTGCCTTGTAGCCTATATTAATTATTTTTATCCCGTGGTCTGTCTGAACACTGGATTCTGATTGGCTGGCAGGTTTACCAAGGTTGGCTTGTTTACTATATATGTATCCTTGCACAACGTTATTCAAAACATTAGTCGTTCTCAGTTCACTCAATGCACAGGCTACGTAACAGTTCAGCAATCATTCATGGATATGCTCAACTTGGATTCTTTTAGTGAGCATAATATTTAAGTTAAACGGCTATTGTCTTCACACCAACCGTCGTTTGTAAAGCTCTGCTGAACTGAAACTGACAAACATTCAATCCTGAAGAGAGATGAGGGAGACGGCATCATTCAGGAAATGCAGAGCATGGACTGACTGCTAAAGTCTCCTTTTCTTCTATATTTACACATTGAAAGGAATCCAGGAGCTTTAAATTGGCACACGCATGTTTTCATTCACGTTAATATGTTACGTTACATTGAAGAGATTTTTGGGAAGTATGACTTTTTTAGCTTTCGTATTACAACGAGTGGCTACTAAGGGAAGGGTGTCGCCAGATAGAAGTAACGTTAAATGCTTCGTCTGTAGCGCAAATATTAATCTTCTTCTTCTTCTTTCGCCTGTTCCCAGTTTAGGGGTCGCCACAGCAAATCATCTGTTTCCACCTAACTCTGGCCTCAGTATCCTCTACTCTTGCAGCAATTACCTTCATGTCCTCCTTCAGCACACCCATATAACTTGTCTTTGGCCTTCCTCTTGCCTGGCAGCTCCATCTCCAACATCCTTTTACCAATATAACTACTATTCCTTCTCTGCACATGTCCAAACCATCTCAATCTGGCTTCTATGACTTTGTCTCCAAAACAACCAACCTGAGCTGTTCCTCTGATGTGCTCGTTCCTAATCTTGTCCATCCTTGTCACTCCTAAACTGAACCTCAACATCCTCATCTCTGCTACTTCCATCTCTGCCTCGTGTCTCTTCCTCACTGCTACAGTCTCTAACCCATACATCATAGCTGGTCTCACTACTGTTCTGTACACCTTTCCTTTGATTCTTGCTGACACTCTTCTGTCACACAACACCCCTGACACTTTTCTCCACCCACTCCAACCTGCCTGCACTCGCCTCTTCACCTCTTTTCCACACTCCCCGTCACACTGGACTGTTGACCCCAAATACCTAAACTCCTCCACCTTCTTGACCTCAGCCCCCTGTAACTGTTCTACTTCCCTCCCTCTCGTTCAAACACATGTATTCTGTCTTACTACGACTGACTTTCATTCCTCTTCTTTCTAGAGCAGACCTCCAACTTTCCAGGTGCCCCTCCACCTGCTCTCTACTCTCACTACAGATTACAATGTCATCTGCAAACATCATTGTCCATGGAGATTCCTGTCTGACCTCATCTGTCAACCTGTCCATCACCATAGCAAACAAGAAGGGACTCAAAGCCGATCCTTGATGTAGCCCCACCTCCACCTTGAACTCCTCCGTCTGACCTGCAGCACATCTCACTGTTGTCATACTCCTCTCATACATATCCTGAACTACTCTGACGTACTTCTCTGCCACTCCTGACATCCTCATATAGGACCATAGCTCCTCTCTCGCAACCCTGTCATACGCTTTCTCTAAGTCCACAAAGACACAGTGCAGCTCCTTCTGACCATCTCTGTACTTCTCCATTAGCATTCTCAGAGCAAAAATTGCATCAGTAGTGCTCTTCCTGGGCATGAAGCCATACTGCTGCTCGCAAATATCCACTTCCCTTCTTAGCCTAGCTTCCACTACTCTTTCCCAGAGTTTCATTGTGTGGCTCATCAACTTTATACCTCTGTAGTTTTTACAACTCTGCACATCTCCCTTAAATTTTTTCACTAGGACACTTCTCCTCCATTCCTCAGGCATCTTCTCACTCTCTAGAATCCTGTTGAATAACCTAGATAGGAACTCCACTGCTGTCTCTCCTAGACACTTCCACACCTCCACAGGGATGTCATCTGGACCAACAGCCTTTCCACTCTTCATTCTCCTCAGAGCCTTCCTCACCTCATCCTTTCTAATCTTTTCAACTTCCTGCACTACAATATTCACCTCTTCCCCCCTTCTTTTCCTCTCATTCTCCTCATTCATCAACTCCTCAAAATACTCCTTCCATCTTCTCTGCACACTCTCCTCACTCGTTAGAGCCCTTCCATCTCTATCTTTAATCACCCTTATCTGTTGCATATCCTTCCCATCTCTGTCTCTCTGTCTCGCTAATCTGTACAATTCCTTCTCACCTTCCCTCGTGTCTAACCTGGCATACAACTCATCATATGCCTTCTGTTTGGCCTTTGCCACCTCCCTCTTCACCCTGCGCTTCTGTCTCAGCTTCTGTCTGAATTCCTCACAACCGTCTTCCTTTTTCAACTTCCACCACGTCGTCTTCTTTTCCATCTTTCCTCCCCTCTTCTTCCTGACCACCAGAAACATCCTACACATCACCATCCGATGCTGTCTGGCTACACTCTCTCCTACCACTACTTTGCAGTCAGTGATCTCTCTCAGATTGGCTCGTCTACTTAGGATGTAGTCCACCTGCGTACTCCTACCACCACTCTTGTAGGTAACTCTTTGTTCCTCCCTCTTCTGGAAATAAGTGTTAACTACAGCCATTTCCATCCTCTTGGCAAAGTCCACCACCATCTGTCCTTCTGGGTTCCTTTCCTTAACACCAAACCTGCCCATCACTTCCTCATCACCTCTGTTGCCCTCGCCAACATGACCGTTGAAGTCTGCTTCCATCACTACTCTCTCCCCTCTGGGAATACTCTCCATCACCTCATCTAACTCACTCCAGAATCTCTACTTTTCTTCCAGCTACCAGCCTACTTGTGGAGCATAACCACTCACTACATTCAACAACACCACTTCAATCTCTAACTTCAAACTGATCACCCTGTCAGACACTCTTTTCACCTCTAAAACATTCCTCACAAACTCCTCCTTCAGGATCACTCCTACCCCATTTCTCTTCCTATCCTCACCATAGTAAAACAGTTTGTATCCCCCTCCAATACTACGCGCTTTGCTACCCTTCCACCTGGTCTCCTGCACACACAGAATATCTACCTTCCTTCTCTCCATCATGTCCGCCAGCTCTCTACCTTTCCCAGTCATTGTACCAACGTTGAGAGTCCCTATTCGCAAATATTAATAATATCCTTAATATGTTCCTGTTGACCAAATATAATTGTATAACCAACGACAAACAATAAGACATCACAACAATAAACATACGCACTACTTTTGTCTGCGTAGTCAAAGCAAGATTGGAACTGGAAAAATTGTTCTACTCATTTACCGTGACATTAATAATAACTTTATTATGCAAGTGTTGGCAAAAAAATATGGCGTAAACAGGACAAAACAACAACGTTCATAAAGTGGAAACACTGTTTGGAAAGACACTGTTGTTTCTCCTGTAACTTGCTTGTTTTTAAAAACTTATTTTTTTTTTTTACAACCTTGACTCTAACCTTTATTATGGCACGTTATTGGTAAACTACACATAATGTTATGCTTCGGAACATGTTCTGCTTTTTAATGTTCTGATTTTAAATGGATTCAAAGCATTGTTGAAGTAATAATAAAGATTCGGCGCCTTCTCTCAGTGAATGTCTATGAGCGGATGGAGTTCTTATCTGACAATATCATATTTAGCAATTTTTTTGTGTAGGATTGACTGTTGAATTGGAGTAGACCAGTAGCATTGTTTCACTGAAGAATCAAGGAGTTTAGATTTGTACATGTGAAATACAAGCATGAGGGTTTTGCAGAACAGATTGCATTACATTTGTAGTTGTTTTAGGACCAAACCAACAAAATAAAGCATGAACATTTATTTTTTCTTTATTTTATTTCTCGCAAATGCTTTAAAGCATTATCACAAACACAGGGCTTAAAATTAGCATCAAGACTTATAATAAGCTGTTTCATGGGGTAAACGAGAATTTCAACATAAAATGAATTATTGAAAATCAGTAAGCTAAATTTGTCCTGATTTAGTCTTGTTACGGGCCATTATAAGACAAAGAAAAATAACTTTTAATCATTAACGTGTAATCTAAGTCTAATTTGGGATCAATAACAAGTTAAGAATTCACTTATTACATGAGTTTTTATGTTGAAGGAGGAAAAAGCGGAGCCCCAGATTATCGCTCCTGTAGCTCCATCTTGAAATCGACACACTTCAGTGCTTTTCGATGTGAAAAGATCCCCAAACCAGAATTTTTCTACGCTTTCTCTGGTTCATTTGGTCTTTTTGCTCATCGTGATTATTACAGCTACGTTCCATTACTCAGCCCGTGCTAGTCTGAGCTCACGCTCTGAAATAAAAACTCTGTTATGTCCTTCTGCTTTGTGGTTGACGAAAGCGTAAATGCATCGTCACAACAGAAATCATTGTGAAAAAAACGTGACATGATCTTTAAAAGGAACTAGCAGAGGCTTCGAGGCAGAGGATTTTGCCTTGTAAATAAGTTATTCACTTAAGGAATGCCTTCAGCCCTAATTTAGACAAGAAAGTTATTTTCTTTGAATAAAGAAAGATAGTTTAGGATGAGTGATTTTCTTTCAAAAGCAAGTACGCAGACGTGCATACACATATACAGACAGAGGAGCCAAGCATGGGCTCCGACAATAACTAATAACTGTCCTTATGACTAGATTGAAAATAAAGATGTAATTCCAATTGTACTATTGGGAAGGTGAATTTAAAGAACTCCAAATATGATTTATACACTTACTCAAGGAGTAACTCATTAAATGGCTCACCATACTGAAGGTAACAATCAAACTTACAGACTTCAATGCTTTAAATACTGGAAGTGTAAAAGGTACGTCTTTAAGTGCATAAAAATCAAGAATTGTTAGACAGCATCTCATCCTTCATCAGTTGTTTAGTAACAAATTAGATGTTGAAAAAGGAGACAGTACTAAGAGTTCAGTACAAACTAAGCAATCTGTCATCGCTGTTAGCTTTCAAAAACAAAATTTAGATTTTCACTGGTAGACGATAGAGGGTCTTGCATTTGGAAATACTTCCTGAAATAATGCAACAATAAAGAGATTACTTCTACTTTTTTTAAACGAGAGCCCTTTTGCAAGCTGTCAAAGGGACTATTGGTGTGGGGGGCCAGACTGATGGGCAGGGACTTTAATGTCATAAATTCTTACACGTCATAAACCGATCGCTTTGAAAACAGCTTGGCATTTTGATGCAATTTTAAAACGCTAATTCCTCAAAAATCACAAAGAATTTGATCTACTCTAACAGTAATGTGTTCAAACCTTTCATGCACAGATTTAAATCGAAACACATTCCAAAAGTTGATTTTTCCTAAAAGGTGTCCTTTAAATTATGAACAAACACAAACAACTGACTAGATAGGTAGCTTAGGCCAACCTATCCCTGCAGAAGGGATCTGGTGAAGGTTTCTGTGAACATGCCATGCCCCGACCACTCAACCTTCACTAAAAGCTTTTTAAATTAGGAATTCTATTAGTTCCTTGATCTCCTGGGTCCCTGTATCCCTCCCTCTTTCAATGCTGTTCTTGTCTAGCATTTTTTACGTACAAATGCAGCATTTCCAATGAACAGTTTTGTGAGCTCTAACGGCTATGTTTTGGCTGTTCCTGTGAGAAATCAGGAACAATTTAGACTTTCATGGGCTTTAACATAACAGTACTTTTGGTCTCAAAACAGCTCAGATTTTAGTCAGTTTTAAATTGACAAAACATACAAAAATATGAAGGACAGTCTCACAATTAAACAATAAAAACACTATTAGTAATTAATTACATTTAAGATTACCATTATTTAAATAAATATACTCAAATAAATAAATAAATAATTCTGGGTAATAAATAAATCACAAATTTAATGACGAAAACTCAACTTTTAATTAATTATGTAATTAATGTCGTAAAATCTTTTTTTTACATAAAAATCTTCTCGTACTTAATTAATGATTTACTTAATGCCACATAATTATTAAAATTCCACTTTTACCTAATGAATGACTTACTTAGTGACACATTTAAATATTATGATTCCACTTTTAATTAATGAACTGCTTTAATAATGACATTAAATTATGACAATTCCACTTTTAACTCATGAATTATGTAATTAACGATGCATCAAGTATTACCATTCCAATGTTTAATTATTTAATGACACATTTAATTACTAAAATTACACTTTTAAATAATTAATTACATAATAAATGACAATTAAATATTACAGTTAAGCTTTTAATGAAATAATGGCTTATTTAATGACACATTTAATTATCCAAATTCCACTTTTACTTAATTAATTTTTATAAATAATATAATTTAAATTAATGAATGAATTGTATTTAGTTTTTCCACTTTTATCCACATATATTTAAAACCCAATATGTTCTAATATGACCGCCCACATCACTCACTATGAAACACTATCACAACCTTTTTTTTTATGTCATAGGAGAACTTTAACCACTGCAGCCTGGTCCTGTGCGATCCATCTTTAAATAAAGAGAAAGCTCCAGCATTTACAGATAGCATCAGAAAAGCCTCCGGCACACTTAACAGCATGAGTCACATCAGATGAAGATAAGTAGTCAGCATTATTGATTTATATATGAAGTGTATTCACTCGCTTTTAACCAAAGTCTCTTATAGCCATTCATCCTCATGGATAGGCATTAAACATGCATCACTTCTGTTTTAATGAGCACAGCACTGTCTGCTTCCACATCTCTGATAATAAAACACAATCAAAATAGAGTAAAGACTAAGAAAAAAAAAAAATAAAAAAGTTGGTGGTCAAACCAAATCTCAAACACGGTTAGCGTTCCTCTCAGATACATAAGCATACTAATTCAGTCTTCAGCATTTTAGGTTTCAGCTAACCCTTTGCTTTGAAGGTCATGGCTGCTTCCTGTTTCGACCCTTCCAAGGCGAAAGGGTGCAATGCACACAAACACACATTCAGAGAGACTTCTCGGGTTACACATCCACAGGACCCTGCAGTGCATGCGCTTGAGTCTGCGGTGGGGGTCAGAGCTGTTTCAATAGTCTCCACATTCACCTTTATCAAAGGATTCTCATCCTCTTTCAACAGGTCAAAGCACATCTATAGGCTTCTCTGCATGCGTGTATCTGTCACCTGTGATACGCTCCTCTCCCATGAGATCATGTTACTCTTACTAAAACGCACTTGAAAGCTCAGAGCAGAACAATTTCAACGTCAAGGGTTAGTGCGACTAAAAATAACATTTCACTGATGTGCTTCTCTAAATCCACCGAAAGGTTGCTTTCATCTGCTAAATATGAGGAGAACATTTGTCTGGAATTATAAGGAATGGGGAACAAAGCTTTTGAGCATCAAACAAACTAAAATAAGGCTTTAAAAGACCATTTGGATGATTCGATTCATACTACAGATCTCATATACTACATAAAAGAAGAAATGATCAAAGACTGAGCCACACTGTTGTAATTGCATGTATTTTCCTGAAGATGAAACCATATGACGCAAAAAGAAAAATGGCTTTGAGATTAATTTAATTCTTAGATAAATTTAGTAGATGGTATTAGGTCTGGGTGATATTTAAAAAAAAATTGCTGCAGGTTTTTTTTTCTGAAGAGAAGGTTGTACAGACCTGATCTTAACTGAGCAGTTTTTTATTGCCAAAACAAGACAAAAAATTTCTGAGCATTGTGAAGTAATATTGTATAATTAAAATATTACAATATAATATTTATAAGGGCCAGATTTTTTTGTATTCAAATTTTTTCTAATAAGGGTAATTTCCGGTTTCAGATAAATTGTTATTAAAATGTATTCATAACCTTTAAAAATAGCACAAATATCAGACACCAACTAAGTGTTTATATGTATTTACTCATTAGCAATTATTATTTGTGCCAAAAATGTATGTACTTACAATATGAGTTCAAGAGATTCATAAAACTTAAACATTGAAACATATTGAACTACGCTTTTATTTACTAAAGGCATAATTTTCCACTTTCAGCTCAACTTTACTTTCTCTAAACAATAGCTGACAATCCTCTAATTATGAGTTCTAATTTGAGTTCTGCTGCATCTTGGTGTGAAAGAACTGAATCTGAGCTCAAGGGAATGAGCTGCTGTGGTAAACTTACACGTGTTTCAACTTCAAATACAATATGGAGCCACTCTACACACTGTTACTGTGAATGTGTGTCTTCATAGGTTAAAAAAAGATTATGCAAGAGTTCTCATTGGTCTTCCAGTCAACTGGATCAACAGAACATCAGTAGGAAATGTTTAGGAACACGTCAAACAGAAAGAATATAGTTTGAAGAAAAAAAGGATAAAAGTGTGGCATTTTAATGTATGAAGAGTGTGCCGTTGCTGATCAGTCAGTTTCTATCAGCCTCTCTATATTGACTCATCAAGAAAATATATATCAACAATAATTATCGATATCAAATTATCTCCCAGCCCTAGTGGAATGCAATTTTCTTGCTTTTGTAACCCTAGAAATATCTTGGTAAAAATCAAAATGTGAAGGCAGCACAAGATATAAAAGTGAGGTATTTAAATGGCTACCATTGTTACTAGCCTGCTTGAATCATCATACATGGACTTCAAAATTAAATAACTTAATCCCATTTGCACATTTGTTATTTATTCTGTGGCCACAAATGCAGACTGGCAGCTAATCTAGCAACCCAATTTATTGTAATGAAGTCCATTTAAAGCTTAGATCAATAGAGGCCAGAAAGGACAGACGTGGCCCATCCTCGAATCCACTACTGATTCAGACTCCAACTGCAGACAGTGCTTTAAATAAGGCTGGCTAATGATTCATTCTCATATTGATTGCCGTAAGTTGGTTAGTGCTCCTCAGATGAACAACTGACAGAGGAGTTTTGGAGAAGAGACGGACAATAAATATTTTTGTGAGAGAGGACAAATTTAGAGAGGTGAAATTTAAATACAAAACTAGAAAAAATACTCCAAACTGCAACTGTAGTCTCAAAATGAAAAAAGGAATACTCTATTTTCTCTGAAAAAAAAAAAAATAAAAAAAAATATATATATATATATATATATATATATATATATATATATATATATACATACACTTAAGATTTTGTGCATTTTTGAGTGTTCGCAAGTGTTTTCTTAAACTCTGGCAACCCTAACCATGACTTTTAAGATTTTGAATGTATATGGGCCTTTTCTTTTCTTTTCTTTTTTGTATTTGAGGATTTATAAAGGTTTTCTGAAACACTGGCAACCCTAACCGTGACCACAGACGACAACAACAACAACATATCAGATGAGCGTTATATGGAAATGAAAAATAAGACATGTAAAAAATAATAATTTAAGACCTAGAAAAGTGAATTTAAGACTTTTAAAGGCCTACTATTTTTTTACTTTTTAAGATTTGTTAAGACCCCTTGGAAACCCTAAACTCTAGAACACATTTTTAATCAAGTATATCCACGAGTAAACTTTTAATCGAGTATGATTTTACAATTTTTAGCAACAGCTGGCTTTAAACATCTTATCTAATGTTATACCTTGACTTGCTCTCGCCCTGAAACAGCCATAGAAGCTGGAAGGGCAATTAAAAAGCAATAATGAAATCAACGAAGGAATTGTGGATAGGCAAACGTGTGAATCTTTTACTCACTGATTATGTTTGCGTTTGAGAAGCACATTTGTCCTCTCCCCATCTTCCATTGTTTAAGCTGTGTGTGAATAATGAGAAAGCATGGGTTTATATTTAGCAATGTTAAATAAACTTCCCTGAAATAGTGTAGAAGCTTTTAATCATGTTCCTGGCTCTGCTTGATTGTCCATGAGATAGCTCTTAATTCTTTATCCCTTTCATTGTCCTGTGAAAAACATAAAAACAACATTGAGGGCTAACATCATCAGACATTTCAGTAACAAAGCCTGTGTTGCTTTACAAATTCATCTTTTAAAACACCTGACAATATCGGCACAAAAACAAACCAGTTGCCAGCAGGTACTATCAAAACTGTGACTGAGTCTCTTTGGTCTACAGTGGCAATTTCTTTGTTTTTTGGGTAATTTCTAATGTCAAGATTGGTGTTACGGCAGTGACAGTAAAATTAAAGTTTTTTTAATCAAAATTACAAACACTTTAACCGCATCAGTTGTACAGAAGTGTCCAAAAAACCTTCCACGTGGAGAACCCTTGGTATACGTCGCCATCTTCTGTTGCTTCCGGTTTAACACTTTCAGGGGAAAAAAATACAAATTGGAGATCGATATAAATCCGGAGAGGACAGATGTATTTGAGGACAAAAAATGTCACATACAGTTCACGCTGATCAATATTTAGAGCTTGAAAAGGTACTAAAAACAACACGGAACTCAAAAGGGTTAATTTGTTGTAGGTCTTGTTTTTTTTTTTTTTTTTGCAGTTTGCAAAGTTGGTACATTACTACCACATTCTGGGACTGTGAGCTACTTGTCTCCAATATTCTCATGTGAATTATAATCCTTTTAAGCACAATTTATGGTTTGTGTTCATTTCACTAACCTTACTTCACATGTGCTACTAACCTTTTCTCTTTTTATTTCACCATTCATCTCTGGTGCTCCACATTCTGCTTGATTGAAATTCCAACTTTATTTCGTTGATTCCCAGATAATTATCCGCCGATGATGTTACTATTATTTAAATACATTCAGTTCTCGTATAAGTTTGAGCTGCACAGTTTATCCCGTCTACCACAAACAGCATGAATTGTTTCTTGTTTAAGACCACAGTATCCTGACATTGTTTTGGATCTTTTTTACAGCTCAATTGACTGTATGTAACAAGTTTCCTCGCGTATTGTATCGTATTTTGCAGTATAGTGATGTTAAATTTGGGAAATTAAGATTTGTAGGAGCAGTACACTTCCGTTTTCAAAAGCAATGCAGTAATAACAAACACAACACAAGATGGCGATAGAGACCTTCCATTTCTCAGCACAGCGTCGTCTTCCTCGTAAGTAGCCGGTGTTATGAAACATTATAAAGACGCTAAAGCCTTTACTTTTGCCCTAAATGGAGACTTTGGATCACAGATATAAAGTTCCATGACACGTGATATCATCCTTACCTATGAATTAAATAGATAGAGTAGATTAATAGGGATAGAGGAGAAGAATAGATGCCTACTTTCGTTTACAAATCCCAATTTATGAGTGTATAAACATATAAACCTTTACATGTTTTTAAAGCAAATCCTTAAATGAGAACTTTGAATCCTTTGGAATAATAAGGACCAGGAAAAACGAACACCTATTCTTTAAAAAAAAAAGGCTAAAGGCTGAGAAAACATTTTAAGGATCTGAGCAGATATTTTGTTTCTCATTGGGATGCTACCACTAGGTTTTTGCAAGTCTTGTTGTAATTTGTACAAGAATTGTTGTCGTGATCATGACTTAATTATCTGGGTATCAGGTCACAACAAATGTTATGTTGTGATCATGACTGAATTATCTGGTGATTACAACATATCAATTGTTGTTATGTCGTGATCATGACTTAAGTGTTGATATGCCCTGATCTCAAGATCATTCATTTTTGAGCATGAAATACCAACAGTAGTTTTGTCATGATCACAAGATAATAACTTAAAAAGTTGTTTTGCTGTGATCAAAAGATAAATAAGCCATGATTACAACATTACATTTATTTTGTTGTGACCACAATATAAATAATTCATGTTCACAACATACAACAGAATTTTTGTACCCACATCCTCTTATGACTTCCATGCATTTAAAATGACAGGAGTTCAGTTAATTCAGATATATAATTTCAATAATCCAGTCTAGAAAACAGGTTTGTACCCCCAAAATATGACAGAAGTTTATGATGGCAGAACAACAGGGAACCCCCTAGCAGAACAACAGGGAACCCCCAACCCCCCAATGCCTTTAACACATTATTTGAGAGGAGACAATCAAACGCTTGTTGCAGAATCGTTTGGTATATGAACTTTAACCTTTAGGTCACTGACTATTCGCTGTCAGGCGACAGTATTGCGAGTTAAAACAGAGTGTGAGTAAATGAAAAAGAGCAAATCTGTGTTTGCCTGGTAATAAAATGGTGCGAGGGCAAAGGGTCAGTTTCCCTGATAGAAGCTCTGCAGAATACAAGCAAAAAGAAAATAGAGCAAAAAAGGTATGATTAATGATTATTAAATACAAAATGATCTCTAAAAATATGTTAGCTGGAAAATAATTGAATGCTTCTAACAACAGAGTGGCTTTAGAGGAAGTGATCTGATTAGACTTGTATGCTGTACCACAAACAGAAAAGAACACCAGGCAGCTTCAGATCAATAAAGCTAAACAAATCACATCACAATTCACACACTCGGGCCTCTCACAGGGCCAATTAGCAGTACGATGGAGAGGAGAGTGTATCTAAGATGGAATATCCCAAAACCGGTACAAACACACATGAGAAATGAGAAATATTCTTTGGGTGTTCTGGTGGACTACTAGTTGCACTCTTGTCAAGGTGACATCTAGAGCTTTAAAACGTCCTATTATGCTTTTAGATTATCAATATTATGGGTTACATGGGTGTGCCAAGTTAAAATTCTGTCAAAATACACATCAGAACATTTATTATAATATTTATTATTGCATCTAATTTCGCTGGCAGGTGTTGATTAATTCGAAATAACCGCCCAGGTAGTCCAGGTCGATTTGTTTACTCATATATATATATATATATATATATATATATATATATATATGGGGTTGGGCAAGCTACTTGGAAAATGTAGTAAGATAAGCTAAAAGTTACTCTTCATTAAATGTTGCTTTACTACCTTGAGAAATGTAGCAAACTAAGCTACAGAAAAATGCTAAGTAGTTTTATCCAGTCAATTAGTACTACATCTAATCTATTTTTTTATTTTGAACAAATTTCAGATTAATGCTTTCTCAGAAATAAAAAAAAAATCAGATAGGCCGACATAAGTGCACAATCGACTTCTATAGAGTAAAATTATGTTATTATGTTCATTTTTTTAAAGCAAGTTCGAGGTGTTATTCAAATACATGTTAAATCCACTCCAAATCACAGTGCTTGCAGATATCCAGCAGCATTTGTGCTATAGATTTATTTAATCAAACAAAAAATTCCCTCCCTATATAAGTTAAACATCATTTTCAGCATGACGTGTCCTCTTGAGTACCTCAGCTCAGTATTAGCTGTTGACAAGTAGCTCGTGTTTGTGCGCTGTATTGAGAAGCAAAAGTTTTGGGATTCACCTAAACATGTTTTCAAATTTGTGTTTGATGACTTTTCTGTTGGGGGCATCCGCCGCATAAAACATGTGCCAGAGGAGTTGGTGGTTCATTCCGCTGTGGCGACCCCGAAAGGGAAGAAAGCCGACATGAAGATGGATGGATGGACTTTTCTGTTGGGTTGCAGAGTAAGCATCTGAAGACTTATTTTGTTCTCTGTCATCTCCCTTAATAGTTTGTAATTCATTGAGATTACTCAGAGGCCTCAGTGACTCAGCATTCTGTTCATTTATAGCATGCCCACCCAATGATGCAGCAGGGGGCGCTGACACACCAAAAAGCTTAGTGCCAACCGCAGTAAGAAGAAGTCTGTTGTTGTTTACTGATCTAGGATCAGTGATCCGTAGCATTTGCAGTTCTGTATTTTCTTTAGCTTCAGAAATGCTTGGGGAAATGTACAGACGTTACCGCACGACTTGATCAATAGCTTCGCTACTGAAAACAAAAAAAAGTTACTGTAAAGAAAATACTACGTCCCAATTCAAATACTTATACTGCACTCTTAACGGGTGTTCACACCAAGCACCAAACATGCAGACAGAACACTTCTCCCACGACTATTTAAGACGTGCGGATCTCGGCTCTCAGCTCTCAGACATGATGAGACTGGAACAAGCCTGCTGCTGCCACACTCTTTTTCTCCAATTCCTTTCTCCTCTCCTTCAAAAAGTGTCCCTCAACCCTTTCAATCTCTTCCTGCACAGTCTCTCTGATAAATAAACTAACTACCATGTTTAGCATTAGCTAACATCAGCACAATATCAATATATATATCAAGTTGTTAATAAAAATGCATAACTTACCAGATTCAGACCCTCACCCACTTTATTCCAAGCATAGTCCTCTTTGTTTGTACATGGATAATAATACAAGCTATTCATTCTGGCTTGCCACAAACTGCGATATTTGTGTCCTCCATTGTTATTGCAACTGTTCCCGCTTGATAAAAGTCACGACACTACAAGAGAAAGGCCCTGATTGGTTGCTGCGCACCTAAATTTTGCCTGAATAGAACTTTTCACAACTCCCGCGATCAGTCTGGTTTACAGTCTCTCTCGCCTTTTTAGGTATACTATAGTTTGGGACACACAAATTCTCATTTCGCACCCATAAAATTGTGAATAGTGTGCCAATTGAGATTCAAGCATGGTGTGTTTACATTGATAAGCCATAGGGTTCTGGCAAAGTCAAATAAAGCTTAAATTGGGGGGAGCCAGTGCTCGAAAACTTGTCCTCAGAGGCGGGACATAGCCATAGTAAAGGCGTCTGATTGGCCAAAGGTTTAATTTTGATATATTTCAAACAAACAAATTTAAAAATAATTCACCCTCCTCAGAGTGTTCATGAAGGTCAAAACTAGTGATCTGAATCAACAAACCTAATGGAGCCAGGGGTGGAAACATGATTTGTTTTTTAGCTCCAAAATTGGCCAGTTTTAACATTGGAGTGAATGAGCACTTGCTCTGTTTTGGAGTCAGCCCCAAGCGGGAAAGAAGGAGGTTACCCCTGGTGTTTTTAAGTAAAGAACATGTATTTCCCCTCATTTCCTGATTAAAATCCATGATTTATAAACACCTCTTACAACAGTGGATTTTATATAATTTATACAATAAAGTATTTTACTGATATATTTATATATAAACATGCTAAATTAAAGAAGCTAATTTAAGTGAGAGTGTTTTGTGACATTTTAAGCAGCTTGTTTGCAACATGACTCAGCATTATTGATGCTGTTTCAACTTTGTGTACAAACAAGAATGTCTACATTTGAAACACTCTAATGAAAGTGTACTCACACCATTCATAGTGGACATTTATGTCCAAACACTTTCCAAGAGTTTTCATGATAGGTGATGTTTAAAACATCTCAACATGGTTTACAGCATTTTAAAGCCATGTGCTCTTGAAATTACAAATTAAATTCTTATAGCCAGTATTTCATACTATTTTTCAAAAATCAAGCCAAACATTTTTTGCAATTTCAAAAGCATTTTTTCTTAAGAGAACCCATGGTCCAGGACAAGCTACCCTTTAAATTTCTTGAAGACCCAACAGTTTTAATGACATTAATTATATTTATAGCCCTCCTCTAGACACTCAAAGTGCTTTACAAATTGAGGTGGGGTTCCCTAGTCCACCACTAGTAGTCAGCATTCACCCAGCTGATATTCCAATTTACTGATGAATAGGAGACAGGGCTCCTGCTTATACTAAATGTTTTTCAATGCAAATCCCTTCTGAAGATTGAATAGGGATAAAGACAGAAAAAAGATAATTTTTTAAATAGATTTTTCGAGATGGGATGAAAGTCTCATTTATATGTGGAAATATATAAATATACATGGAAATATATGTTGAAAATATTCATGCTCAGGTGTAAATGGGCAAAATCTGATTTCCTGATGCATAGTGAAGTGAACTTAACGTTAATAAGCCAAATTAGTAAGAAGTTCACCGAGGTTTAATGATGTCGTTGGGGAAGTGCTTGTGGAAACCCCGCTAGAGGGCCATGGACTGGCTCTCTGAAGTAGAATTTTCTTATGATGATGAATATAGATAATATTTGACAAAGGATGGCAAAGATTGGCTTGCTCATCCTAAAAGCTTTTGAACACTCTTCTACAAATCTGATTTGAATGACAACTGAAAGAATGTTTAACAATGAGGTGAAAAATAGGATATATGTATCAAATCAGAATTGAGCGTCAATACTTACAATGTAAATGAAGTCAGACTGATGCAGTCATTTGGATCATTAGGAGGCCTTGATGCTCAGACAGCAGTTGGCATATACGGACAGGATTCCAGGTTTAGAGTCCTAAATAATTGATTTACCAAATGATATACAATTTTACACTTGTAATGCACCAAAATAAAACAAAAGGTCACATTAAAATTCACAGGAGGCTCCAGGACCTACCATGTCTCAAATCCAATTCAGATTTGTCACTGCCTCTTTGTTATGCTTTTTTCTTTTTCTAGGAGCTCAAAACAGCTTGTTAGCTGTACGGACGCCCTTTGGCCATAGCACCGCCCACTAACCAATCAGATGATCTATTAATGCATCTCAATGAAGAACATGTGCCCTGACTGAGTTGGAAGTGTAACCCTAGCAGAACAACGTCAGATAAACAATGAAAAGAAAGTGTTTTTGGATGTCCAGTCCAAAACTGTTTTTGGTTCACTTCCTGGTGCATCACTTCCTGGTAACCAAATATGGCCCATCTTTTTCTGATTTGCCGAATGTTTAAATTTTATATGTGTTTATGAAGGCAAAAACTGGCGATCTAAATATAAATAAAAACATTACAGCATCAGGGGTGTAAACATGTTTCTTCAGCTTCAAAGTTGGGTCTTTTTAACATGGGAGTGAATGAAAACTCCTTGCGGCTGGTATAGGTATTACAGTTCAGTCACTTCCTATCGCGATGGAGCAGGGAGAGCCAATAGGAAGCGTGACGGAAGCATGACGGAACAGGAGGTATACGGCTAGTAGCGCAACTATTTAATGTGATTCAAAGAAAGTTACGATAAAAACTGCCCTTCGAAGGTTAGTCTAGAGGGTGGTAAATATGTATTACATGAAAGGGGCATGATGGTGCACCTTTAACGTATACCAAATTGAAGGATTGAGCCAGAACTATCAGCACACTTATTAGAAGGCCATGCTCTAGGACCAATCCAAAAACCTGTTGATGTGTTCAGCTGAGAGCTAAGGCAAGCTCTGTGATGCAAACCAAACGGCATTGCTGCTTCTCAGACATATTACCAGTAAGTGTTGAGTTATCAGTCAGGGTAATATAAAGTGACATACAGTGGTTTTATATATGTTTTAGAGAGAGAAAGTGAGAGAGAGAGAGAGAGAGAGAGAGAGATTGGGGGTCTCTGACGCTTGAGAGAGAGAGAGAGAGAGAGAGAGAGAGAGAGAGAGAGGAGAGAGAGAGAGAGAGGGAGAGAGAGAGAGAGAGAGATAGAGAGAGAGATTGAGATTGGGGGTCTCTGACGCTTAAGAGAAAGAGAGAGAGAGGGTGGGAGGTTTAAAACGTCAGCTTCTGTTGGAACCCTGCTGCCAGTCCTCGTGTTCTGATGTGAGCCACGCTCGAGGAGTTTGAGCTCCGGTCACCGGGATTCTAACCGTCTCCAGACGAGCATATAAGAGCGCGGATAACGGAGATGACTCCCCTCAAACTGAGACGTGAATCGAAGCAAAGTGTCTCAGGGTGGCAGTTAAGAAGTGTGCTGGTAGTTTCCACACACCTTTGGATGTGACCTGATCCAGGAGTTTACTGTGAGGGACATCAGGTGGGATTCCGCTCGAGAGGAAAGTCCGCGCTAGACTTTTTTCTTGGACATGGGAGTGGGTCTCGTCTGGTTGGGATACGGTACAGGTGGAATCGCGGCTTCTTGAACGGAGAGCTGTTGACAACGCCGAGATGCGCTCCGAGCACGGCTTCGTTCTGCTGCTCCTCAACGGGACAGCCTGTCTGGTGAGCCACCTGGGTTATTCTCGCGGGGGTCTTCGAGCTCTTAAGATGTGATGGTAGATTTCAGTAGAGTCCACTGAACCGAGAGAGATCTCAGTGAACGGTTGAGTGGTGCGCTTCACGTGGCCGTCACCTGCCCGTCCAGGGATGACCGTTGACGTTTTCCCGCCGTGGTCTCTCACATCTGAGGGCGGGAGTTCGAGGGTTTACCTCACGGTTTACTTCACGCAAGAAAATCACATATATTCTGTGTTTTGGTGGAAAATCGGGACATCTTTTTGAGTCTAAAGACTGACGGAAGGTGGAAAATTTAATTTAAGCTACACAGTTTAAAGTTGTCTCAATAAATCGCATTATTTCTCTTATGGCCAAATAACTTAAATTTTTCCTCACAGAATTTAACTAACAACTGAACACGTTGCAAAATGTTCAGCATGAGAAGAGGATAAAAACTCAAAATTAGGTTGAGATTTTTTTTAACAGCAGGTTATTTAGTTAAATTACAGTGCATTTTAGTTACATGTAAAAAAGATTTCAAAACATTTCATGTTTCAGATTAGCTAATTGCTGTTAGCTTTTTTTAAGCTTAGTTTAACAAGATACAAATTGAATATAGAATAACAGTTAACCCAACATATAAGTAGTAAAGGGGCTATAGATTCCTGTTTTTACATGGAATTTAATCAGACAGAACATGTTCGTACTTGAAGTAATTTTAGGTAGTTGTATGTTTTTGTTTAGTGTCTTGAATTTATACAAAATAATTAATACTTAAGGGTTTTGCCAAGCTGAAAATAATAACATCTGTCTGTGTAAATAGTGGACTAAGGAGTGAATGGAGTATGAAAATCCCTTCCACTACTTCCAAATATATTGCAGGAATTTAAAAAGAATAACTCTTGATGCATACACAACTTTTATTTTAACTGTCATTCTAATACATCCATTAATTATTATGATTATCTGAAGATCACATTCTTGAAGCATCTCTCAAGATGAATTGGCTTGTTGTGAAATATCATTAAAATTGTAACTGGTTGTACAATGTAACATCTTGAAAAGCTAAATATTTGCAAAATGAAAGATACATGTGTAAACTGTTAATGCTAGGTTTCTCCCAGTGCTTTATAAGTCAATTTAGAAAAATGTTGGATAGTTAATGCAACAAAATAACCCATTTAATCAGAGCCATGGCAGATATATTGAAAATCCACTATATTTAATGGTACCTGTGAGCATCTTCAGCCTTTGCCTGAACTTTCACAGATTTTTACACCTCTCACTAAATGTTATGAGGACTGAGTCAGCGTGGTCTGTACCAAGGATCACCCCCGTAGCTGGATTCCCTTTGGGAAGATACCAGGGTATCTATATCTTAACTTTAGAACAGAGGTTGTGTACCTCTGCATGTTTTTCATGCACCTGCTGCGAGGGTGTTATGGCTTAACACCCGCATTCTAAATTTAATCCCCCTCTAGCATCCTCTGTGTTACAATTAACTGCTGTGTAGCTGGAATAATTCATGACTTCTTCTTTGACACATTTTAATCCTCTTGTATTCTGTAGGGATACAAAACGCTGTCATTAGAGTGAGAAAGAAGAACATCAGAGTTGGAAATCTAAACAACAAGCAAGCATTTCTTTAATTGTGCCATTTAATAACAACACATACTGAGACCTTCACTGCGATGGACAACATAAATCAGGCTTCCCACTGTAAAGCTTCCCATTTGGCTACTTATGTTTGTCCTTTCGGATGGGGGCGAACTTCCAATAACCATGACAAATCTTCCCTGGATTGATTACAAAACACCTACATGTAATTAACTGAGAGGCTACTAGAGGAAATGTAATACAGTCACTTGTAATCTCCAGGGCTTGATTCATGTCTAGCAGAGGGAGGTGGGGTTCTAATTTTAAATCAAAAAGATGTATTTTTTTATTTTGTGTTGCAAAAAGGCATGAAAAGAGCCAACTCGTGAATTTCCTATCAAAGGTCATACTGTAATATATTTTTAATTAAAATACCATGCTTGTGGGCTTCGGAATGCTCTACACCTTCAGATATAAGCACACTTTACATCAAAAAGACACTAATAATGTAATTATCCAATTTACCTCCTGGCATTAGGTCATCTATCTGCCACATAACTGAAACCTGAAGGAGAGGTACACGCCAGAAAACCGTGTTCTCATCCAGACTGCACGATTTAACATCATGGGTAATTCATTTGCTGCCTGACAGTGATGAATTACAGAGCAATCCATGAGTTATCCCTTATTAAGCACTATTATGCTGTTATTAATAATAGACTTGTAGAGTACATTAATAATCTACTTTAATCTTCTACGGGGTTATTGAAACTAAAGGCATGCTTTAATAAAGCCTTCAAGCATTTGCCTTGTTAAACTCGGAGGATTTCATTTTATCTGTGCCTGTACTAAATGAGTTTTGCAGGAATAATCCGAGTCACACAGCAACATCAACTAAAATCCATTATTATTTATTCCACATCTTATACATGTATGGGATTCAAACCTCAGAAATGTAGACCTTTGAATTATTACTTTTTAGGGCTGGGATGATTGACTGGTATGTGACTGGTAACCCTAACAACAATTTTCATATTAATGTTTTTTGACATCATCTATTTTTGTTCTATTTTTGGAAAGGTAATTTAACAGTGAACAAAAAAACTGATTAGCATTGACACATTTGATTAAATCACTAGCCGCTTGTTCAATATTTTTAGAGTTTATAAAGGCAACGGCTGCAGCCAAAAGGGACCCAAATCTAATCTATTTGCCCATATGTGACCTGTATCTGATATTTTCAAGACAGTCTGAACAGATCAATTCAGTTTTTTTTTTTTTTTTTTGCTTTTTTTTTCTTCAAATCCGACCCAGCTCACTTTCACATATGGCCCTGAATCGGATACATATCTGTTTTTTGCCAGTACAACCTAAGTCTGAACAGCCAGGTTGCATTTATCCAAGTTTTACCTCATTGTATGGGGACAGGCTTCTCATTTCTGGGTGTGGGCAGAAAGTTTCACATCAATCATAGCTGAAAACTAAGGTGAAAGCAGCCAGTGGAAAGAAAGTGAAGCAATAGAACTAAAAAAAAATAGAAATAAATAAACCTATTTCTTCATTGTCTTCTTCTTGATATGATTTGGTTCCAATGATGGCGGCTCCAATTAGAAATGAACTGAAATAAAGCCACACAATTGCCTCGAATCATAGTGTCGTCCATGTTTTGATCAAAGCCAATTGGTTTTAGTCAATGTCTCACCATCTAAAATTATGTCAATCCTACCGAATCCTCTGTTGCTTTACTTTCAGCACAAATCTGTACAACATAAAAAATCCACCCAGCTGCTCTGAGTGATGACCAGCAAGGCTGCATTAATGTATGGACTCACACCCAGGGGGCCCATGACCACCAGGAACAAAAAAATTAACATATTGCAAAATACACATAATAGAGGCCCACGCTATATATCTATGTGCCGGTCACAAAGAAACATTTCTCTCTTTCTCTAACTCGAAAATGAGGATGCATTTAGACGCAAGTAGGTCTAATTATATCCTGCATGATGTTAAATCTAAAATTCCATATTGAATCTAATCAATGTTATTGGCGCATCGAGTCTCTGTCTCAATCTCGACCTGAGTGGAGTTCTACCGACTAACGTCTGAATGTCAGCCGGCCACTGAAATGTGTCACATGTCTGGGTATAACCAATGAATGAGTTTTACTGCTTCCATATTAGCAAAGAAATAAAAATGTTTCACACGAAGTTTGAAAGTGGTGGATAAAAACAAAAATGTCACAGAGCGAAAGAGCAACTGACAAACCTGTTGCTCAGAAAATTTCAGAAAGTCTGATGGTGTGTTCATATCAAAAATTGGTAAATGTGCGAATCGTTGCTGAATCAATGCTAGAAAATGTACAGATTTTAAACACGCATTGAAAAAGGGCAAATGTGTTGATGCCACATGCAGCGTGGTACACGTCGTAGATGCTTCGCAGTTGCCCCACAGATCCCATACCACGGCTAGCCATTGATTTAATAAATGAATCACTCGCTAACCACACAAATTCCGTTCTCGGAGTGAAAGCCCGGTGAGGCAGCAGTAGCAGAACAGGTTAGCGTCTACAGGTTAGCAGCATTGGCAACATTTTATCAATTAACATTAGCTCCACAAGCTTTACTTTGCTAATAACATTAAAAACGACTGTTTTACTTATTTTTTAACTTAGATTTAAATGTCTTTAAAAAAATATATAATCTAAGTTTATGGTTGTATAGATAGTTGAGTTTATTACGTTATTGAATACATTTAAAATGTTTTGGTTTTGTTATTATAATTATTATCCGAACCTTTTGATCCACAGTATTATTTTAGTTTGGCATGTTTGTAACACAGCAAACTACTGTAATTATTAAGTATCATAAATTCTTGTGAATTTGTGTGAAACACATTTGCATCATTAGTCTCTATGTTTTTGTAAAAAGCTGCTTGTCACCGTAATAAACACAAACCCTGATTCTAAAAAGTACAGAAAAGTCTTATAAAGCCCATAGGACTTTAATGTGGCCCTGATGATCAGTTTCTTGATGATTTTTGTCTAAAAATCTTTAGAGAACCACTTGAATTCGGTTTAAGGGGTTTAACTATTGAGATTAAAAATCAATACAATAAAAATAACTGTAGCATTTACCTTGAAAGATGGTCAAACTCTGAAACGAATGATTAATTTTTGGTTTTATTTACTGTAAATACTTTGAGACCCATAACAAAAGCCACCACCGTAAGAGTTCAAGGGGAGCTAACCATCCAGCACCAATAAAACACAGTTCTTATACGTTCTTATACAGGATAACACCTTTCGCCCGGAAGTCGACCTTCATAATAAGAGTCTCATATGTCATTAAATAATTTACAAAAACCAAAACAATTATTAATACTCCAGTAAAAAAACTTTTTTGCCCTAGAGCCAGATTAGTACCGGCTTTAAGTTCATATTCCTTAGCATAACTCTGCTGAGTAAACTGAAGAAATCGTCATCTTCTAAGTATGTGTGTGTGCGTGTGTGTGTGTGTGTGTGTGTGTGTGTATATATATATAAAAGTCACACTAAGATAATTTTAGTATATTCAAAAGGTTTATTGTTCAAACTATAGAAAGGCAGAATTGATTAAAATACTAGACTCTTAGATTAAATTAAGCAAGCCCGACCCCCAACACAACAGAAAATGCAGTTGATTTGAATTTGTAGTTTAGTTTTATTCAATTTTATTTATGCCCCAGCTATTCACCCTGCAACTCTTCCCTGGTGATATGAAGCAGGTCTGATCCTGGTTAGTACCTCAAGGGAACACCAGCCTGTTATATGGACTGGTGCTAGTAAAGCCAGCAGGGGGTGCTCACCCTATGAGCTGAGTTTTCCCCAGTGCAGTCACAAGAACACTATACTGCAAAGAAGCACCATCTTTCAGATCAGATGCTAAAGGTCCAGACTCTTCCTGATGATAAGAAAAACCCATGATGTTATATCAAAAAGAGCATCACTGCCATTCCTAGCCAAATGTGCCCTCTCTCTCTCTCTCTCTCACTGTTTTCTAATTGGCTTTCTAATTACTCTGATTGGCTCCCCGTACCTCCTGTTCACCATCAGCCGATGTGTGGTGAGGGTTCTAGTGCAGAATGGCAGCCTTTACTTCATCCAGGTGGATGCTGCAGGCTGGTGGTGAATTCAGAGACAGCCGCCTCAAGGTGAAAAGTGCTTTTAGTGTCTAGAAGAACATAAATTATTATTGTTATTATTATTATTATTAATAATAATAGTATTACTATAATTATATAGCACATACAGTATATCTATTGTCTCTGGCCTCCTTCTAACACTCGAACCAATTACATTACATCCATTTCCAGTTTTGAAAGAATGCTGAGGGATGTCATCAAATAACGAAATATTTTTAATATCTTAAAAAATAAAACTTCAAACACGAATCTGTTTGTAGCATCAGGCTGGTATTACATTTTGATTTTACACTTCGGTGTACAATGTGGGGTGAGTGACCTATACATTTTGTTTAATATCTTAAGTATAGAAGCACGAATTATTTTAAAACATCTCAAAGATGGAACTGTTAGTTGCTACTTAGTTTAACAAAGCAACTTTGATGAAAGTGCTTCACAAAAAGATTTCCAAGTTGAAGGTGGTGTGAGTGATGAAGCACTAGCTTATTCCTTCTGATTGTGATGATATAATGGATTTTCTTTATAATGTCAAGCAGTCAAAAGCATATTGCAGGCAATTACCACGGTAAACGTGTATGCTGATGATATTGGCCCAGCATCATTCTCATTATGAGCTCATTATATTAATACAGTTACAAGATGTAATATTTCAGAGTCGACAGTCCACTTTCTACAAAGTCTCGAGGGAGAACAAACTAAACACTGACATTAAAACAACAGCCCATCTGTCAAGGCTTGATCGGGAAGCTTTAGCTTCGGAAGACATTAAATGCAAAAATTGCTGTGATAAACACCAGTAAAATCTGTTTGTATAAAGCACACAGAAATATGTTGTCTTCCTCAATTGTCTGTTTGCTATCCCTCAGACAAAGCCGCTTATCTCTTGTGGTTCACTCTCTTTCTTTGCCAGCTATAGGTCTCATAGATTGAGATGTTCAATAATCTAGCAAAACTCTCACAGACAAGCTCAAATGCAAGATCGTTTTTAAAGCTTGCTTCTGGGCCAGCTCTTGCTTTCTCAAGTAGTTTTGCTTGGCCCAAGTACCACAGTGAGTTATGTTGCATGACTGGATCAAGTCTTGGCTCAAAACAATGCCCACAGATGACTGGCCCAAGTCTCAGCCAAGCAGGGCTCATGTAGCCAGACCTTCAAGGAAAGTCTAGATGTTTTGGCAACTTTTTTGGTCAAGATCCGTCCATGAGGCCTTTGACTGACATGACAAACAGCCAATCCCATGTCGTTTCGGATAGAGTGATGTTTCGAGACATAGTATTGTTAACACAACAACTGACCGACGTGCAACAAGTTAGTCATAGCACAATTGGATCTTCAGGGAATCCTTCCAAATGTTCACAAAGGGCCGGCCAGGCTTGGAAAATAATACTCTTCCCAAATCCAGCCAGCAAAAAAGTCAAAGCATCTCTCTTTGACTCAACTAACTGCCTTCAGGAATATTCCTGGACATCTTTTAAAGAGTGTATTCCAATAATTTCATAAATCCAATGTTAAAATCACACATTTTCCATGCATACAATGGTTTTTAATGTATGTCTCTAAATGGTTTCAGGGTGGAATGAAAGTAAGCTTGACCAACGATTTCAGGATTCTGTTTCTAACTTTTCTTACTAAACTCAAGTAGTTTTGCTTGGCCCAAGTACCACAGTGCTTTTCTCACCAATTTCTTAGCTAGTGTTCTGCTGGAGTGACATCTGAGGCTGAGACTACAGCCAAGGTAACGCGTACAAAATATGTATACTAGTGCATGATGAAAGGAAGAAGTTTAAAAAAGTGCACAGTTGTTGGCTTCTAAAATATATCATTGACACCGAACTCAATGCATCTCAAAGTCTGACTATGAAATCTGTATAAATATTGAAGATTGTACTAAACTTAAACTAAAGATAGCGTTTTTTCAGCATGGTTCATACCTGGAAGCAGAAACCATTCTCTAGAAGTGAGTTTACCCTTTTGCTAAACAGTCCCAAAAAAACCTTGTTACTCAAGGGGGCGGCAGAGCTACCTTTTTGTTTAAGTTTAGAGACTGACATTATACTAGATATGTTGTCAAACCTTAAGAACAGGAGAATGGAACCTGTTTGTTAATTAACCCAATTCATCAAACATATTTTGCCAAAGTGAAGAGAATTCAGTCTCCTGCATCACTGCATTGTAAAATAATTTGTGTGAAAGAGTAATGTCTGTCATGTTTCACAAACTGAAACTGCAGGACAGAAGAAAGTGGAGGCATGAGGAATGGGATTTCTGTTTTTGGAAGTTTTTTCTTCATGGATGCAGAGATATATGGCGTTTTATTTTGAAGCATGGACATCTGTCACACTCTGTACAAGTGGACAGATGGTTATTGTACTGCGAAAGCATTGCAGTGACCTCAAGAGGGTGTTGTGAAGGCATCTGCGGACATCATTAGGCTGTGACTTAGGCATCTGTTGGATAGAACTTCAAAGGTGGAAGAAAAGTGCTGAATTTTGCTTTTAACTCCATAATTTTCAAAAATCAAGAGTTGACAGAAGCAAAAAAAAAATGGATGGCTTAGCAAAATGAAGTTGAAATACATCTTTTACATTCTCAAAAAAATATTGGTTCATCATCAAAAAGGTTCATCATTTAAAGGAAACGAGGGATAGAGAGTATGAGGGTAGAGAAAAATGGGTCCAGAGAGGTGGAACATAGACTTAGCATAGACATCTGATTGACTGAAGACTTAAATCTTAATATATCTAAAACAAACAATAAAACAATAAAAAAAACTCCCTTTAAAGTGTTCATGAAGGTCAAAACTATTGATTTGAATAAAAAATCATATTATTTTCCAGTTTTAACAAGGGAGTAAATGACCAACTGGCCCTGGCTGGTGGAACAAACTCCCTGATCCAGTTAGGAAAGCTTAACACTAACAGCTTTTAAAAAGCAACTCAAAACTCTGCTCTTCAGGGAACACTTACTATGAAAAAAAATCCTCTTTTCTGTTTATTTTCTTCCTTTTTTGGTTGATTATTCCATTGTTACAACTTCTACTATGAGAGAACTTAGACTTTGACTTAGAGTTAGACTTTGACTGTGTAACAAATAGCATATTGTAATAACAAAAGCATCTGGTAAATGCATAAATTTAAATGAGAATTTACTCACTTCTGACCTCTTTGCAACAGGTCGAGGTACTACAGTTCAGTCATTTCTACTGCATCGGCAGGGAAAGCAGGAGGTTGCCCCCTAATTTTCCCCATAGATTTTGTGATAGCCTGTCAGGTGGGAGCTCTCAAATTTTGGTAGCCCAAGTGGAAAAAATGTATCCAAACACCATTACCAACTTTGATTATGCCAAATAAAAAAAGATTTAACAATAAAACTTTGTCAAGTGAGAGCAAAAAACTTTTTATCTTAATTTGTCCTTAATTCTCATTACCTAGACTACGAAACAGATCTCTAATACATACAATTCAACCAAAAGAAACCTAAAGGAAGTTTACGTTTCAGCTGTTCTCAGGTTCTGGTGAGAGCATTTTTAGCATAGCTTTGCACAAATAATAATCATAATAATAATAATGCCTTCAATTTAGTGCTTTTCTAGACACTCAAAGACACTTTACAATTTTCACGGCATTGTTTATTCACACCCCATTCCCACACTGGAGCAGTCTGACAGGATGTGGCTGCCATTCTACAGCCTCCTGACCACTACCAAACACCCCCCACCGGTCACTCACATCCATACAGGGTAACGTGGGTGAAGTGGCTTGCCTAAGGCCACAACGACAGAATGGGCCTGAACCGTTAACCTTTCGATCAACTCCACCACTGCACCACCTTTCCGCCCCAATGAGACCAGTAGTGTTCTGGTTCAAAATAATCAAAACTTGTATAACTATATATATTTTTTCCCCTTAACTCTTGTATTATGAAGTAAGATCAACAAAAACAAAGTGCTAAAACTGCAAAATTATTTTATAAAAATTTTAGCAAATTAAGGAAATGTAAGAAACACTTTAATAGCTTCGATTTGTCAGCATGCGTTCTTATGGGTTATATAATAAATAATAATAATCAAATGTAAAAATTCCCTCAATGGCATATCAAGGAAATCTATGGCCACAGTAAGTGCAATAAATAATACATTGGATAGTGTTGAATAGTGATCATGTTAAAGTTTGTTTTAGAAATAATTTAAACAAATAACTGTTTTGTTTAATTCGATAAAAAACTGGTTGTTGTTAAAAGTCTGAACAAAGACACAGATGTAACAAGACTAGGAGAAATGATCATGATAGTTATTAATCAAGGAACATGAAAAATATTGTTAAATGTTTGGAACGCTTTGGAAATGGTTTTCTAAAGGTGAGGTAGGGAGAAACTTTTTAAAACACCTTTCTGTTCCACAAAAACAATATCCCAGTTAACAGGGAACGGTCTCGTAACATTCACTAATGTTCTTTAAAGGTTGTCTAAATGTTAGCTCAAAAGAACGTTCCATTCTAATAACGGTAAACTAAAAATGTTATCTAAACAAAATTCTCAGAACATTCCTAGATCGTTTTTGTTAGTGATGAATATTCTAAAAATGTTTTAATAACCTTGAGAGAACTTTCATGGAACTGGAAAGTTTTTGTAAGGTTAGAGGTAATGTTCCCAGAATGTTCTAGTAACATAAATTTGTTAGTTGGGATAGAAGGTAGGTCAGAGAAAACTATTCATCGTTATCACACTCTTTCTCTCTCTCCCTCATCACTCATTCCCTCACATCCAACCTGTCTTTCTTTCCACAGAGCTGTCCTGATTTACACCCATCCGCACGTTCTCTTTGTCAGTACAGCATAATGCAAAAACTTGATAGCCAATTCAGGATCCGCCATTTTGCCATGAATACTAAACTAGCTCAGCAACTGAACCCACCCAAATCATTCTAGATGGTCAGTTGAGTTTAGATAGACCATCCAAAATGTGATTTGAGGACAAAGGTGAAGGAGATTAAGGAGAAGATGGATGTTTGTCCAGCTTCAGGGGTCATGGGTGATTTTTAGAGTGTGTTTATTGGGCTCTGGTGGCCCTATTGAAGCAGCCATCAATTATTCATTCAAAGTCAAATACCTAGTTTCTTGTGAAATTAGCGTTTCCCCCTTTGTGTTCTCTTGCTCCCTTGCGTCTCTATCTTGGTGTGGAATAATTAGTTCTAAGAGCAGAGGCGTTTGCAGTTTTTGATCATGTAACAGAATCAGAAATGGCCCGGCTTGAGTGGATGAGGTCTGTTGCCGAGAATGAGAGGAATAAACGTGTCTGCGAACGCTCCGGAATCTGAGGGGGATCTGGGGCCTTTAATTAAAAATTGATGTCATATTAGAGATGGAGATTTCAAGCCAACAGCCCGAGGAAACACAGGAGCACGCAGCTCTTATTGAGAAACAGAGTGAGGTAAAGGTTTTCAGCGCACCCTATGTGCCTCCCATCCTCTCCTTCAATTACATGGAGTGATTTAGAAAATGAAAATCTCATCTCATACATATTGTTTTCTGCATAATATTCAAACTTAATTTGACTCTCAGGTCAACAGCTCGACGTGATTCTGCAGGCTGTAATACAGTGTTTGTGCTTATTTGTGAGCACTCAGGGGCACAGAGGAGGAAACATGGCACTAAATTAAAAATAGGCTCTCAGTCTTATTGACACACACTTGTCAATTAGCTTGATTTCTTTTTTGCATTCCTCTCTGGATGTTTGCACAAGTCTATATTCCCAGCATCTGTATGGAAGGATTCCCAGATAGAGATGTGGTTGTTGGTTTCACTCAGCTATCGACAGTGCTTGAACGTAGTGGTGGAAACAGGTTGTAGTATGTTATGTTTACTTAAGAACAAATACAACTTTCTGCGTTTTTATCAAACCATGCATAAGAGCCAAGAGGGTTCATTTTACCTATTAACAATCAAGAAAGTGTCAAGTAGGTACAAATTTGTCAAGGGAGAGTTATTAATAAAAACTAATTATTCCTGGAGCTTTTTTTTGAGGTTTTGAACATTTATACCACAAGAAACATGCAAAGAAGATGTATTCTTCTATAAAATGCACTAAACAACCCCTCTTGTCTATGTTGCTGTCTATTATAATATAAAAGGATAATTACCTACTCTACCTACTGAGGGCTGCCTGTAGGAAAATATAATCTAGAGCTGGATGGTTTTAAACTTAAATTTTTTTTGAGAGACAACTGGATTTTTTTTTAATTTGATTTACTTTTCATGAAATTGAAAAAAAAACAAGAGGTCCTCAAGTAATAAATATATATTATAACTAGACATAAGAACTCATTTTTGGACTGCATATTCAAGTTTAATTTAGCTCACAAACTAGTGTTTTGAGGCTACTGCTCTCTTGTTAAGCCATCAGCATCACACATGGCTCTGTTTCAGTTATATGGTTCTATTTCTAGGCGCTGGAAGAAGTTTTAGGTGCTGCCTTTGTTAGTCAACAGAAACTATACAGCAGGGATTGGGTTGAATTGTTTAATCTCAGAAAAAGCAAACCTCAACAATTTCCAGACAACTGATGAAACTGTGCCTCTCAAGATTTCTTTGTTTTGTCCATAGAACACAGTGATGTTGTTAGTTGTGTATGCTGATGATTGATTACTGAAATAAAGGATCGTATCTCAGAACAACAGAAACTCAAAAGGCAAACCCAAATAAAATTGTGAGAAAAATTCTATTTAGTTTTATTTTTGCCATTATCCTAGCACTCTCGTAGCTTCTCCAGAAGGACTACAGCCTAGCCTAGAGACGCACACCCTGGTATCGATTTTTAGATTTTAATTTTCTTTAACATCACCTTAACTAACAAATGTGCACTTTCTAATGAATTCGAGTTGCTGCGGAAGACTGAAGATTATTTTACTGAAATTGTTACAGGAAGATCATCAGAGAAGCATTTGAAACTTTAATGAAGTCACAGCTGTTATCCTAGCATTTCCAACTCTGCTTCTGGAAATATTCTTTAATATTGGGTCTTTTGCTTCTATCAAGATGCATCTATCATCTATTTTTACATCAACAAGAGTATTTGCTTCAATTTTTACATCTGTTAACGATGCATTCTTGTTGACGTAGTTCCATCTTCTGCCCATCAGAGAGGAACAGAGCATCTTGAGTGATTTCAAGTTTAACGTTACTTCATGTTTGCTGTAACAGTGTGATGCATGTTGATTGATTCTGGAGACCTTTTCCTTAACAGAGACATGCACAGATGAAAGAGCGTATTCCTTATCAAAGGTACCCTGAAGGTTGAGGGCTCAACTGCCATAGACAAGAATTTAACTTGGTTTAGGTAGTAGGCTTTACTTAACACATACTCTATATCATATCCAGGTCTCAGTGTCTTGTGATTAGAGTGACATATCTTTCAGTTTTGTTTTAGACATTGTGAGGAACAGCTGCGCTA
Source organism: Danionella dracula (assembly GCA_900490495.1). NCBI lineage: Eukaryota > Metazoa > Chordata > Actinopteri > Cypriniformes > Danionidae > Danionella > Danionella dracula. The sequence goes on from UELW01000322.1 coordinate 8,793,169, forward strand.
TCTTCGTTATCTCAATGCTCACTCAACCTTCATGCTCCTCTTTCAGAGGTAATAATATAGCCATAAAGCCTCTAAAAAAAAAACTAAATTTTACTACCCAACACCATTAAATGCACTTGTACAGTTTTTTAATCGTAACTGAAAATAATAGAATGTTGAAATCAATACCTTGTACTCGTGCCAGTGTTGCACTGACTGGACTGACTGTAGCTGAAAATTTTCTGAGTGGTTATAATTGATGAATGACACTGGGAGGCTTTAAAATTCTACAGTGTAAAAGCCACACACTGTACATCCCTTCACTATATTTCTGTTCTTCAGTCTTGTTTAGGTTTTCAACAGGTATTTAGGAATTTTTGTTAGGCATCTCCTGAAACAAACCAGGACATTCTTAGCTTCAGAGAGAAGTTTCCGGCTCTCTGCTTCTGAAGGGTTTACATTAATCGATGTGCCCATTTTTTTTTAAACGACCAGGGAAAACATGTCCCTCTTTCTTTAGTGCCATCAGTCTGCAACTCTGTAATGCTGTATCTGACTGTTCTGCTATTGTCAGGGGAGATGTGATCCAGAGAGCTAGAGCTGGCTACACATACTCGTTCGTTACGGAATAATCCAGCCTTTGAGGCCAGAAGGTTGGTGTTCTAAAAGGTTAGCCGCAGCAAACGGCAATCCTACCTCTCATATGAGCTTCATTTAAATCCATATTGAACATTTCATTTTTTTCATTTTCCTTGAATGATGAGTAAAAGCATACATTTTCATTCAAACGGCTTCTTGGAGAACTAACATTGCACACATTCTTTAAAAATAACAGGATAAATAACAGGAGCACGACACATTTCTTTTCTGGTAAGCCTATTTGAAAAGCTGCAATAAACACCATCCTAAGAGGCGTCCTCCCTTTGTAACTGAAGCCGACTTGGACAAGAGGTTTTGTCTTGAGATGTTTTGATACAAGTTTTCCTTTAATGTACATTGTTCAAAACAACTAAACAGGATTCTAGCAAAGCTTCAAATTATGTTTTACACCTCAATCAACATTTTCAACAACTGCAAGGTCATATGTAACTAGTTTTCCTAATAAAGATGATCAGTTTGTGTACAAGCAGCACTTTTGGGTTTGTTGCTTTGATAGCATTAACACAAGCTGCGTTTCCATTAAACACATTTACGGACATTTTTATGGAATTTCTAGAAATGTTGAATTTTTTATAGTGTTCAATTTATCCCTTACACCTTCAATCTTTTTATTTATTATAAATAAAATCTGCCCTTAGTCTTGACACAAGATCAGAAGACTTTCAAATAAAAAACTCAACAGTCAGTGAATGCAATCAATTAATTTATTGTAATTAAGTGCTTTTTACATGTACAGTAATACCTCAAGATACGAAATTAATCTGTTCTGGGGTGGCCTTTGTATGCTGAACATTTTGAATGCCGAAGTAAATTTTACATGTAAAATGCCAAATCCTTTCCAAAACACACAGATAATTTAAAATAACAGGGAAAACCAGAGAAAACTATAGTAGGACTCTTCAAATAGTAGGACATCCTTAAAAGTACACATTAGAAATCTAATAAGTAGTGATAAAACAATCAAACCAGTATAAAATAAATAAAAAACAGTAACCCTTTCGAGTGAGCCGATGTGGGGACGTGTCGAAGGAAGTGGTAGGGGAGGAGAACGAATGATAGCGTAGGAGAGCCATGGCCATAAAAATATGCTTTGCCAAAAAAGCAACACAAAAATATATACAAATTTAAGACACCAACACTAAACCAAAAGTGTGCATGAAGACAGGGACAGCTCTTCTGGGAAGACGTCATTGGGCGTCAGGCGACCAATAGGAGAGCAGGACACTACGCACGAACACACCGCATCAGGGCTGGAACTGACCAATAGGAGAGCAGAACATTTGTTGGCAGGTTGAATGCATTCACGTGATGCCCAGTGTTGTTTTCCGGCCAAATTTCAAATATGCTTTTCATATCTTGATTTTTGTTTTTGTATAATGAAGCAAAATATTCTTTGTGCGGCCTTTCTTATCTTGAATTTTTTTAATTAAACGTGAAGCATTTTTATCTCGAGGTGCCCCTGTATTACAAAATATAATATTTAGCATAAATTAAAGCAGTACTCAACAAATATATGTGACGGGAGTGGTGCAGTGAAAAGTTCCAAGAACAATCACTGCCAATGATTAGACCCTGACTATAGTATGAAATCCGACTACGCCACCTTTTTGAAGGAACTATATCCCAAAAAAGGAATTAAATTAAACCCACAAGGCAAACACAGGTTCGGACCACCAAGTTAGAGTCAGAGACAAAGATTTTAGTACAAGTATAAACAAGTTTATTTCAATACATAAATAATTAAAATCACCTGGATTGGTTTTGGGTTCCACATGGAGTTCACATTACATTCTAAGCTTACAGGGCTTGCACATTCCAGGGGCAGGTTTTCACGATCTACCACGGAGGGTTTTTGAGCAACCACACAGTGAGTTCACACACCCACTCGCACACACGGTGAGTAACCAGAAGCACAACACACCTCGAGAAAGGCCCACCCCATAAACGCGCACTGCCCCTAGAGGCAAGACCCTGCAAACACAAGAGGAATGACAATTGAAATTATATTTAAATCAAAATGAATATGAAACCATATGAAGTAACCACAATATATTCACACTAATTATAACTAACACAAAACAAAAGAAACCAAATCGAATCAATAAGGATCAACAGAATAGATTAAAATATCAGAATTCCAGAGGGAAAATAAACCAAATCAAAAAGAAACCTAAACTAAACAAAACAATGAAAACCAATCACTTATACAGCAAAGACTACCAGTCTGCCGGTAAGGGAGTGAAGATGTAAGGAGGAAGAGTTTTACTCTCTCAGCAACGCAAGTCTACACAGCCTCGCTGGGGGCGTCCCAGCTGCAACGCTTGCGGATGCAGACACACCCCTCTTCACTCGTGAGCAGCTGATAGTCGCGGCAAACTCTCGCAGACGCACTGAACCCAAACGAAAACAGTTGGGCTCACGCTTTTTGCTCAAGGACAGCAAGAGGGCAAGAAACCGGGAACTTGCAGCTGAAAGTAAAATACAAGTCAAGCACCCGAGCATTCCCGCTTAACTGGTTGCAAAAACATAATTAGTGCACATACCGGCTCTAGCACTCACTCTGTTGCTCGCAGCAGTACGCTTCAAGAAACGCTCGAAAGGGGGAAATACCTCAGTCCTGGGAAGTAGTAGCACGGGCTCAAGGTGTCTAAAGTAGATGAAATGTTTGAGCTACCCTGTGATGGATTTTAGGAGACTCAATTCAACAATCTCTTACCCAAAAAGCTTTGGTTTCTCTAACTGCACACGGTCGCGGAAATGACGCAGTGGCACACAGAGAGTGATGCAGACCAAGCGGCAGGTAAACTCCTTTTATACCAGCTTATAGCCTAGTGATAGGCTAATTATGTAATTGTTTGGGCGGGATGCTAATCATGTTACATATAGAATAACGTTTTTCCCACGCTAAGTCATCCATCATCTGCTGACACCAGAGACGAGCTGCTGCTTCTTCCCTCATCTCAAACTGTGTGTCTTCATATATTATTCCCCTTATGACGCAGTCTGAACTCAAGAGTTAATTGGCTTCAGCTTCAACTGGTGTCCATGTTGTGATGCATGCACAGAGTATGCCAAGTTCATGGCTGCTCACTAGAGCTCCCTCTGTCCATCAGACAGTCTCACAGATGTCCATAGCTGACCTCTTCCCTACATATCTTTCCCCTATCTCCTTTAAATACAATTTAAATATACTCCTTGCCAGATAACTTTAATACACTGTGAAGTAAGAATACAATATCTGTAATATCCTTAAAATAGGCATAAAAATAAAGTTCAAAACTGAAGGAGAATTTTTGAAGTTATAAAACAGATCCAAACATGACAGATGCCAGATTTTCAGACAGCAGACACTGCTGCTCAAAATTCTTGTTAGATGCAGAGATTAGATTAGTCCCCTTCTATCTAACCTTTGTTATAAAAAGTTTCCTAAATTAACATGTTAAATAAAAAACTATTTATTTTGCTGATAAAATAAGCCAACGGACATATACATTGATAATTATTAACACTTGTAATTTGGTTTGTGGTTAAATATGGAAGTTCTTATAGGCAATATTACAAAACGTTTAAAGATTAAACTTATAATAAATAAAACACTAAACTTGTTCATTTTAGTTGATATTTAAAAAGTTTAAAAGAAAAACAGTTTTCAATTATGCACTTTTAATTAAAAAAATATTGTGGAATTAAATACTCCGACCAAAAACTCATTTTAAACCCAGTCCAGCTCTATTTGACACAAAAAATGTGTCTAAAAATAGGTAAGAACTAATGCACTAAAAATATGTAAGAAATCAACAGTTCAAGATACTCAACGGTGATTGGCTCTGATTTTGGGCGGGAGCTTACAGATGTAGTAGTTGCATGTCAGCTTTACAAGAGCAAGGTTGCAACTATATTGTACAGCACTGGAGCCCTTCAGGGGCCACTCTCGATACCCTATAGCAGGGGTCGGCAACCCAAAATGTTGAAAGAGCCATATTGGACAAAAAAAAAAATGTCTGGGGCCACAAAAAATTAAAAGCCTTATATAAGCCTTATAATGAAGGCAACACATGCTGTATGTATCTATATTAGCCATATTAGCCTACTATAAAATGACTTATAAAATATAAAGTTGGATACAAATACATAATGAGCCTTTATGATTAAATGTTTTCCCTGCAGTGCATCCCGTAGAGAATGATGCACCAGGTGACTGCCGCCTCAAGTTTAACTTCATTACAATATTAATGAATTATGTTTCATTGCTTTGATGAAATCTAATTTTTTGTGAATTTTTTTTAAAGGATTCCAAAAAAACATCAAACATCAAAATGGAACGTACAGAACGTGCCCCTTATCTGGGCAACAAACAGTGCATTAAAATGATGATTCAGTCCAAAAAGCGTTGAATCCTCTGTTCTGTTATTTTTCTCTTTTCCCTTTGGGGTCCAGGGCTCATCACACAGCCGCCGGTTTGTTTACGACAGCCCCTGCCTGGCATCCCACCCTGCTGGTGGAAGTGTGTATCGCAGGCTTCGGTGCAAATCTTCGTTGACAGAAATGTTGAAATTAAATATTTATTCTACACACTTTTACAGCATTGGAAAATGTAAAGAATGTTTGTCTTCCGATAGAAGCCATATTACTTTTTCCATTTTCAAACATTTTTGAAAAAGCTACAGGGAGCCACTAGGGCAGCGCTAAAGAGCCGCATGTGGCTCCAGAGCTGCCGACCCCTGCCCTATACCAAAACATCATGAATGGCATTAATCAATGCATTCAGACATGGACCCTTGCTATACAAATCTTCAACTGTCTGAGATACATTCTAGATATAATAAGCAGATTTTATAATATTCCCAGATGTAGTTGCTTATTCTTTGCTGTGTGGCATGTCACCATCATCTCTATAATTGGTCTCAGAAGGGCACTGTTACTGTCCCTTTAAGAGATGCAAGTAGAATGCTGTGACTGTCATTTTTTAATTGGCTTTGGTGAAAAGGTGTACCTGTCTTTTTAAATGTCTGTTTATTGCCTCTGGAGCTGACAGGCCCTTATCGGCCATCTTCTTTCACTTCTCTAAACTGCCTCTATTGTGCTCTCGCTCCTCTCTTCTGCACTTGTCTCAATTCGGCTTTGAATGTTGTCTCCCTGCTCTCCGGCTGCCTTCTTCATTACTGGAGAGACTGGGCTTGCTGTTCAAATCTTTTTCTAACGTTCCTGTCCCTCTGGCTATGTTTGGAAAGCCCCTCTATATTGTCATTACAGCATGTGTGGAGAACATTTCTGAAGTACAAACTGTGAGAGAAGAGTTTATATAAATAGTACTATTTTATAGGTTGATCCTCTATTTACTGTAAAAAGTAAACAAAAGTAAAGGCCAAAATGTTTGCCTCTTTTCAAATTTGTACATAAACATGTTTTTCCCCCAGAAAAGTATTCCAGACTAAATGTACACATATTCACAAAATTGGTTCCAACATAAAGTAACTGGTCAAACTTGGGCCAAGCTGATTATTTCATTGGTAAACACTGTCAAATAAATATCCAGTTTCAAAAAGTATTTTTGCGGGCACTGTGGTTGAAATTAATTGGACTATGGTGATTTCATTAAAGTTTCATTTGACTTCAGCTTCTGGGAACTCTGAGTATGTGTTGCTAACAACTCATCCCCACTTGTATTTATGACTTCTCTTGATGAAATCTGTAGACAAGGAAATGTTTCCTTCCACCGGAAAAGTTTGAAACTGATCTGAGGACACTTGAATGAATCTAATTGGAGGGGTTTCTCATGTTAAATTTCACCAGGCCACAGTAGCAGAAGGTAAGAGACAGACTCAAGCTCAGCCATTGGTGCTCTGGCTGTGGCTGATGATGGCTTTTTCAATAAAACTTGATTTGATTAGATTTTTAAAGGCTTTACTGATTTTTTAAATAAACCTAATAATTGTAATTCAACAAAAGCACTTATTTATTAGAACATTAGACACTAGAACACTGTGTGTGTGTGTGTGTGTGTGTGTGTGTGTGTGTGTGTGTGTGTGTGGTGTGTGCGTGTGCGTGTGTGTGTGTGTGTGTGTGTGCGTGCGTGTGCGTGCGTGTGTGTAGAAGTTAAAATAAATTTTCTTTAATAAACTTAAAAATACTCCTTTTAACTAAAAATCTACCCTTATTTTAAAATTCCAGATGCAATATTTTTTCTTTGAATAAAATTCTTATATGTTTTTTCACATACAATTTTCACAGTGTATTTGGCATGGGAATTCACATGCATACAGAACACTACGCATCTATTTATACATTTCTCCATCCGAAGCTTTGCATTTGAAAGAGAATGCTCTACGAGATGTTCAAATAATCATGCACATACAGCTTGACTTTTTCATTGCATGCCTTCAGGAAACATGGATGCCATGTTTTAGTACCAAAAGTGTTGGCACATGAGCTCACCGTAGCTGACCCTCTTAGAAATAGTCACACACCTTCAGTTTTGTACATCACACCAGGCACTGCCTTCTTCAATGTGCCTGGATGTGTCAAGCCTGAGATTCTGACGTGTTCCCCATCTTGATCTGCTTCTGCCCCGGAGTCTATCTTTTAAATTCACAAGTCCCACATGGCCACACCTTCAAAGAAGCTCTCCGAATCATTCACTTCCTCCGCTGCATGCGTGTGAATGTAGAATCTCTCTCAATGACTCAGTTGCTCGGCTTGCTCTTTTTCTCCTTTGCTGTGCATTTTGCCACCTGCTGCTAAAAGTGGTACTCTTGTCTGTTATGTTTGATTCCCCCACTAGTCCATTATTAGACCTCAATGAGCATTTTGTTACAGAGTGAACAATGGGCTTCTTTGAGAGCCAAAATTCTCCAGATGGATGATTTGTGTTGAAATGCCTCTCGTTTTGAACAAGGCTTTATAGCTTGAATTATGGGCTTGCCCTCATTAAAGTCGAAATTCATTTGTTTTCCCATAAACAAGTTACTGGTGTGTAGAGAATCTATACAAATTAATACTCCACGAATAAATCTGATTTATTGCCTGTGTCGAAGGCACTGTTTTATTACACATTTTTATTGTAAAGAGATTCTATCTATCCCTTCTAATTGAGCCTCTCTACCACTGTTTTTCTTTCTCATATCTCCTCCTTTTATCACATATATCTTTTCTTTCTGTCTTCTCAACCCACTGTAATCCACATGAATCTGAGTAGGATTTGAGAGCTGGTCAGTCTCCAAGCACAAACACCTCCAGCTGTGTTCCTCTGCTCCAGTGAGTGTTTCAGAGGGCAAAAAAAGCATATTGTGTTTTTCTCTCTTTCCACCCGCTGTGTTTAGCATGGATAACTAAGCTACTCTGTTCGCTGTAAGTGGTGGAAGCAAGTGGATGAAGTATATACCACATGAAGTCTGGTAAAATGATTGGTTAAAGTCACAGAGGTTATAAATAAAATGTGGAGGAAGATCAGAGTCAGGAGGAGCTGAAAATCCATCTGAATTTGGATGAAACATGTAAGTAATTTTACAAGGACAGGGAGTGCTCTTTCGGGAGGAAGTCATGGGGCGTCAGGCGACCAATGGGAGAGAAGGATACTACCCACAAACAAGCAGCATCATGGCTGGAGCTGACAAATAGGAGAGCAGAACATTTGGTGGCGAATTGAATGCTGTCACATGATGCGCAGTGTTGTCTTACACCCTAATTTCAAATGTAGAATATGTATTTCTCATGCGCGTTTTTCATGTGTTGAAATTTTTTCGTATTATGAAACAAAATATTCTTTGCGTGACCTTTCGTATCTTGATTTTTCTGTAGTGTGAAGCATTCGTTTCTCAAGGTACCACTGTATTACATTCCATTACGTGCAAGAGCCAAAGGATGAGGAAATTTAACGAAACAAGAAGCTTCACATCACGCGAGTCTTCGCAATGCCAGAACGGGTAAACACCTCGCACTTCTGAAAAGCTCTGTTTTCATTTAGCCAAGAGATGGTGTGCATTATGTGTGGAGAAAAAGCAGCAAACGAGTGAAACTTAGGACTGTTTACAACAGCACTGTGTCACTGAGTGTTGACATGGCTTACAACGTTAAAATATGCTGATTGAGCTCATTAAAAACTTGAAACTTGTGTAAAATTAAAGAATCAAACAGCAGATGTAAAAACCGTTGTTTCTCTCTGAGAGCGTCTGTGAGTTTCAGTGTCAGACACAGGTGCGCGCAAGCTCCGTACAATCCACACGTTCAGTTCAATCATTCACTAAAGAATAATCAATCAATCAAGTGTTTATATAGTGCTTTTTTAGCAGTTGTTTTCAAAGCAGCTTCACAAAGTACTAGTGTGAATCAGGTAGGGTAAATAGGAGTTCCCTCTGTGAGGCCCCTGGGAGCCTCGCTGACTGAGGCAGGTGCTAGTCACCTCCCCAGCATAAAGAATATATGAACTTAAGATCGACCGATGAACAGTTCATCGGACAGCACCTGAAAAAAACAAACAAACAAACAAAAACAAACAAGGCAAAACATTAACTAACAAATGGTTAGAAAAATGTTACAGACAACGAACAGATGATCAGCATTAGCTGCAGGATGAGTGATAAATGATTGAACCACATTGTTTTTACAACAGTTTGTAAGTTTATAGCATTCAGACACCATATCTGTCTGGACAAATACCAAGAGTCAATTATTCGATAGATTAAACAGATATGTTTTTAATTTAGTTTTGAACTCTGTGAGCGTGGCTGAGCTCCAGACAACATCTTCAGCACAGAACCAGTGTAATGAGATCGTATTTCTTTGTTCTTGTGTGAGAACTCTAGCTCTAGTTCTGGACTAACTGTTTTTATGTAGCGGGGCGGCTGAGCATCCGGTTAACAGAGCGTTACAGTAATTCATTCCTGAGGTCATGAAAGCATGAACAATATAGACAGCATTTTCCATACTTTAGCAATCTTTAATAACACCAAGACTTTTAACTGTAGGGGAGAAATGAACAGAGTGTCCCCCCAGCTCCATATTTAAAACTCAGAGATTCTGTAATTGCTTTTTATAGCCAATAAGTAAAATTTCTGTTTTATCAGGATTTAGCATAAGGAAATTTTCATTATCTAATCATTGATATCAGCGACACATTCTGAGATCTTATTTAGCTTTAAAGGGTGGAAACTAACCCCATGTCTTTTAATAATTTTGCCAAGGGGCAGCATGTAGATTGAGAATAAGATGGGTCCCAGAACAGATCCTGAACATGTGTACTAACCCTAACCCTTACCCTTTCATATAAGATATTACTCCAAATTAAGTTTATTTTCCTCAAAGGTGAATAAAACATTCCCATTTTAGTGTTTCCTATAGCAAGTCAATACTCTATACTTTCTGATACAAAAGGAAAATATAAAAAAACACATTTTACACCATTTTGTTTATTTTCAGTTATCGAATTCCATGGTTTGTGAAGTTGTTGGAGATAACTAGACAGGGACTCCCCTTAACTTTTTCTTCTTGAACCAATCCTAGTCATCTTTCTACTGTTGAAACCAAATAGTGAAAGAAATTGAGGCATAAGTATAAATAGATTAAAATCAATACATCCACCTGGGTTTTATTTTAGTTCATTATGAATCTAGGGCTGAAGCGCTTCTCCAGGGAGACGAGGGAGAAATGGGATTTTCTAGCAGGGTCTCCTGTGTGTTGTTTTCTCCTGCGAGGTTTTAGTGGTTTAGGTCAAATGAGCACAGTGTCCCAGATCTCAGGTCTTTCCAAAAGGACTTTGAGTGATGAATGAGTTGATCAAGATCCATTATGGAATTACCCCTGGATTCTGGGAGAAAAGAAGTGCAGTGTGCTGTGTATTCTGATCTAGACTGGAGTGTTTATTCCCCTGAGAAAGATGGATGAAGAACAAAGCTTTTAGTTGGTGAAAACAACATTGCGTCAGTCAGCACAGGGACACAGAAAAGTTGTGAGTATGTGTTAGTGTGTGGCTTGGGTGGATTTGTTTCTTACTCAGTATTAAAATAAGATAGGAGAAGTAGGTAAATAACATGCTAGCAGTGCTACAAGGGTAAATAACAGAGATTACATGCTTAAGTATTTAAAAGAATATAAGAAAACAACAGGAGGATGTGGCCACATTGATCAGAACAGTGAATGAACTTTCTGTCTGCATGCATTTTTTAGCATTCTATTAAAGATAACTATTTACACGTTAAATGTACTAAATGCATGATACATTCTACAACGTATACTCTACCAGTCAACTGTTTTATTCAAAATAATCCTTTAATTTTGAGTGATGGTATCGATTTTAAAAGTTAACCTTTGTAATGTGCTGCTTAGCTAATAAAGGGAACAGAATTTCATACAAGATTGTTTTGAACTGAGCCCAAATAAGATAGAAAAAGAAAAGAAAAAGAAAGGAAGAACATCAGCCATAAAGGATGAGAACAAAGATCAATGGTCAAATTCAGTAAACTCTTCTTTTATAAGTGAAATCCTATTAATTGCATTTGGTACCTTTCTGTCTACATTTGCTGAATTCTGAATGCTATGAAAGTATTATTATTATTGTTATTTGTGTGCATAAACTTTTTAGATACATACTTGCATACATAAATACATACATACATGCATACATACGTACATAAATAAATATATACATACATAATTACATACATTCTTACATACATACATAAATAAATAAATATATACATACATGCATACATACATACTTACATAAATGCATACATAAATACATAACCAACATACATACATACACCTATGCTCACATAGATACCCAGATATCTATATATATAAGAGTACACACATATTCACATGCACAAACATAAAATGGTACTTATAAATATTTTGCCCATTTATACCCATATTTTAATATTAAAACTGTTTCAGTTAATTCAAATGATTAATTTCATGTTCATTTAAATTAGTTCATTTAGTTGACTCGAATTCAGCATTTACATTTACGCATTTGAAGGATGATTTTATTCAAAATGACTTATACGAAGTTTAACTAACTCTAGTAGTTCACAATAAAGGTTGTCTCAATCAACCATAGAAGGGAGGTATTACAACACAAAAAATATAAAGAAGGATTTTTACAAAATTATTTTTTTTGCAAACAATTTTATTTAAAGTCTTTTTTAAGATTAAGAGGTCATGTTGAGAAAAAAAAACTAACAAACAAGCCAGTAGTTATGTGATCAGTGGGGTTGAATGTGGGTATGTCATAAGGCAAGTAGTGGAGATGTACATTGTTAAAAAAGTAACAAACATAAGAATTACCATTAAATAATAGCAAACAACCAATCGTTATTTTAAGTTAAACAAGTTTTCCCATATATTCAAAATTTGGTAAAGCAATTGTGTTGTGGCTATTTTTTGAGTCTGTCATCAGCCAAGTAATGAAGCTGTACACAGTTAGAAAAGGTAAACATTTGTTGATAAATAAACTGTTCCTTTTTTGTAATTTATGTAAACCAACCTTAAATATGGGTTAAAAACTGTTCAAGTGATTAATTTCGATAATCATAGATTTGTATAATTTTAGCAAGCATATTTTGCAGACTAACTGCTTTTTCTTTTGTAGGTATCCATGAAGTGATATTAATAGCATATAAATGCTTATATTTGCAAATAAATATTTCAGTTTTAAAAAATGGCAGTGTAAAAAATGGTTGTATAAATCAAACCGGTTTCTAATAATTAGATACTTATACAGATACTAACTACATATTTTGACTGCAATAGATTTAATTTGAACCCTTGTAAAAGGTATACAGTTCTCCAGTGATGAAAATCATCATAATTTTCATCATAAGTGATGAAAATTACAAGAACCTGACAGATTGTGTGGCTAACCAGAACAATGTATGTACTTCCAGGCATTAACACAGGGCCCACTCAGCCCTGAGCTGATCAGCAGCTAATGTAGAATTATTCCGTCTGAAGAGGTGTTACATGCTTGTCAAGGCCAGTGATTAATCCATGTGTTCTTTACAGAGGCCTCTTTTATAGAGCACAAAGAAATCCACACAAGATTCAAGCCAGAGAAAGGCCAGAGAAAACCAGCATGACTGCAGAAGGCTAAATTAGCCAGAGTGTGCAGCGCAAATCCGTACTGTATAAAACTGAGTCCTTATCAAGATTGGAGATAGGCACTTAGAGTAAAGTAAAATGAGCATCAGGCATGAATAATCCTGATTAAGCTGGAATAAGCCTGCTTAAGTTGAGATGAGATGGGTGTGAAACATCAGAGTGGGATAGAGGATCAGGGATGAGACAGGGCGCCATGTTTTATGGAAACGAAATATTCTTAAGCTCGGTGGATCAGGCAAGATTTGACAGTGCGAGCAGACTTACCACACACAAAATCATACAGAGAAGAGCATTCATACACACTGTTTGCATAAACATGCGATCCAAGTCAGGGGATCTCTCTTTTACTTAAAGTAAAGTGAAACACTGAAACACTAACTGTGGCTCCACACTATCACTGGAAGAGTGGATCGGCATAGTTTTAGCCTCAACCCACTGAGAATTAAATGTAAATTTCAAATAGGGCTCCTAGAAGCTTATTCTTTTCCTTCTTTTTTTCCTAGAGTGCTTTCAGGAACCAAAGACCTACATTTTATTATCTTCAATTAAATCCTTGAAGGACTGGAATCACTGAAAAGGCTAACTTTTCTTGTAGAATTTCAAATGTTATCATAAACATGACGTTTAGTGACCAATGGACAAACAATCTGAGTAGTTACTGTTCATAATAATAATAATATTTAAAATGCATGACGTTAGAGGCTATTCTTTGGATTTATTTGATCCAATTAAATCCAGATACATTTTCAAATTTTGTTTGTGGGTCCCCCAGCAGTCAATATGAACAACTTTGTTAGATGGCTGCGCTACTGCATGAGTACTTCAAAAAAGGCCTATGGTTTTAAAAACACAACCTCAAAGTATGTGATAACACTAAGCGCCTCGCCTTGGTGCGATCAATCATTTATCAAGGTAAGATAAAGGTAAAGTGATCAGTTAGCCAGATATGGAGTGACCTATACCTGGAATTTGTGCTCTGCATGTAACCCATCCCAGTGTACACACACAGCAGTGAGCAAAAAGGGTGAACACACACCCGGAGCAGTGGGCAGCCATTGCTGTGGTGCCCAGGGAGCAGTCCGGAAAGTATAAGGTGAAGTGAGGCTGCTCAAGGGAAGTGAGGAAGCACCAGTAGACCTGGGCAGCATTTCTGGTGAAATTGACTTTCTTGATTGCAGTCCACATTACAACTTGCTTGGTTCCGCAACACAGACCAGACGTGCTTTGTATCTGTTTATTTCATTGAGCTAGAAATAAATTTGTCTTTGTGGTGGTTGCAGCTTTGAACCGGACCTTAAAGATACAACGCAGTTCAGGCCTGTGGCTCCAAGAAACAGACCAAACAGAATTTAGAGCTGTTCAGATAATAAACAATACATCAAAGAATCATTGTTTCTGACACTGTGCTTCAGACATACACCTGTGAAGGGTCACATCCCACTGCTTCATCCCAGGCTCTGAGAGCTCTTGTGGATTATCAGCGCATGAGATGCTCCAGATAGATCATTATCATCTAGTAATTACCTGTTATACCCACTCTGGGGCTCTTCACCTATCCAGAAGCCCACACAGAGAAGCCTCTCAACCACCACCTCCACAGCTTCACATCGATAGCTTTAGACAAACCCTAAGACTCTATCATGTCTAACTCCTCTTGCATTCAAATCCCTAAAAAATGAATTATTTCAACTAGAAATCAATCACTAATTAATAAATGTATCAATACAAGTAAATTAACTAATCTCGGCTAACTAACTAATAGTTTCTCTTCATCTCCCCCCTCTTATCAAATTAGCTCAGGGAGTGCTTGAAATCTCCTGTCAAATCAGATACGCCATAAAGGGATCTTCTTATTCCTGTGCAATATCGAAACCAGCATCACAAGGCAGTGAGTGCTCAAGACGGGTCAAACTGCAGAGATCAATTCTTGCTGATGGGAGTCTAACAGGACAGTTGAGAATGACGCTTTATTGTGGCTGAATGTTGATTAAGCCATTGATGCATTTTGTGCAGTTTTTTTAAGCTTTCAGCAGTTCACCTCTGAAAATATTACATCTATCTAACTGGGGATCGATTACAGTAAATGACAAAAGTGAATACACCCCTCGAGTTTCTGCAAACATTTATTTCTATCTTTTTATAGGACAAGGCTGCAGAAATTACTCTTTCAATAACAGTTGAACCCCTGGCAACAAAAGTGAGTACACCCCTAAGTGAAAGTGGGTGGACATTTACCTATTTAAGTGATATTGTTCTATTTTTTTGTTGTTGTTGTTACTCACATTGGTCTAATTGAATGGGAAATGCGAATCTTTAACTTATACAGTCACTATTTTCAATTAAAATCACATTCAATCTCTTCAGTTGTGGTCTGGTGGATGAGAAGACTTGTGATCAGAAGGTCCTCGGTTCGATCCCCAGATCCCCAGAACCAGAATAAGGCTGAAACGATTCCTCGAGTTACTCGAATAACTCAATTAAAAAAATTATTCAAGGCAAAATCCTCTGCTTCGAAGCCTCTATTAATTCCTTTTATCCTGTGGTCTGCCCGAATACTGGATTCTGATTGGCTGGGAGCTGTTTACACTGTTCAGTTTATTCACTTCATGGATCCTTGCGTGACACTTGACTCTTTATTATGCCATGTTATTGGCAACCTACACATACTGTTACGCTTAATTTTAAACTTATTTATTGCATCTTTGATGTACAAAGAATTTGGGCTTGCATGGTGTTAATTAATAATTAATTACTGGAGGAGATTTTCAAATCAAAACTTTATTTTCATACGAAGATTGGTCACAGCCCTCATCTCAAGGAAATGCTGCTGACTTCAACTTTAACCAAAATTGAGGCAGCTTATAATCTTCCTTGTCTGATTCCTAAAAACTTTCTTATTTTCATTCATTCATCATCATGTTGGCTTTCTTCCCTTTCGGGGTCGCCACAGCGGAATGAACCGCCAACTCTCTGGCATATGTTTTACGCAGCGGATGCCCTTCCAGCCGCAACCCATCGCTGGGAAAATTTTCTTATTTTATATTCCTATAAAATTTTAGGAATTTTTTATTCCTAAAAATTTTCTTATACATCTCAGAGAGAGCTATCTTGACTTTAATGTTCTGTGCAAATTTATTGTTCCTCTTTTGACTAAATTTGTATTACATGATTTTGTGAAATATCTACTATGTGTATAATGAGCATTTTAATATTACTGTACTCAGTAATTTCTGTTAAATTGGATTGATTACAGTAATAGATTAATCGGTTATCAAAATAATCAATAGCTGTAGCTCTATCACTAGCCACATTATCCAGTAACCAAATAACTGCCCTGATTCATATAGTACTGCTCTTATTGCGCTCTTACAGCTTCCAAAGGCACATCGTTCTTTCTTCTGAACAAGCCAGCTTACTGACTTAGCTTGTTTTAACAAATCATAGACTAATTTTTTCCTTGGAGTCCTCTAAATAGTGTTTAATGAGTTCTATTGCAGTCATTATAAACTTATTTCCAGAAAAACTTCATGAACAGTTCATGAACAGCTTGTATACGAGTGCTGTCAATGATTGACAGAAGTCTCTCAGAACGTTCAGAAATATTCATGAATTGTTTATTTGTTATCTCATTTGCTAGAGTGATTTCAAAAGTATTATTTTTTTATTATTGATAATTGTGTTTTTAAATTTTGCTTTCGTAATTCTGATATGACAGCTTACAAAACCATATCTTCAGAGCATCTTCAATTTTGTATATAGTTAATTAAAACAGACTGTTAATTATTCCCGAATAATTAACTTTTGCCCTGTCCAACATAGAAGAGGGCAAACCAAATACAAGGTTTTAAGTGAAATAAATGATTTCTTGTTTTTATTTGTAAAAGAACATTTGTTTCACAAAAATGTTGCAAATCTTTAACATACAGACAATAATAAAAACATCTCAAATTCACATTTAATTCACCCCTTGCAAAGACTGTGATTTTCGTCAAATTTCAACTCTGGTCTGTGAAACCTACTGTGAAAATATCCTCATTTTAACCTGTTACTTTCGTTTGTTCCTGTTTTCTTTCCTCTAGTTGGCTCTGGGACAGGAAGATTCACGCTCATCATCTTCTTCCTTCCTTTCATCATCAAAGTCATCTTCCACAGCAGACTCTTCAAAATCTCTTGGGGTTTTGGGATCTCAGGGTTCAGTTTCACCCTTAAGCCGCTGGATGATGCATAGTCGAGGTCATGCCGCCAACACATCCACAATGGAGCTACCCTACCGTTCGCCTTTGCCATTTTCCAAGCAGGAATTTTGGGAAATGCTGGGAAGTGACCTCCTTAAATCAGACACAGACACATCGGGGAACTCTCGAGTCAAGCGCCGGCCCCCGATTGTCAAAACAGGGAAATTTAAGAAGATGTTCGGCTGGGGCGATTTCTACTCCAACATTAAGACAGTGCGGCTCAACCTACTCATCACAGGCAAGATCGTGGATCATGGGAACGGAACTTTCAATGTCTACTTCAGACACAACTCCACTGGCCAGGGAAACATCTCCGTAAGCTTGGTTCCTCCAGTGAAATCTGTGGAGTTTGACTTGGAGCGGCAGAGTGTGGTTTACCCAAAAGACTCAAAGATCTTCAATTGTCGTATAGACTACGAGAAGGTCGATCGCAGTAAACGTACCTCCCTCTGCAACTATGATCCCTCCAAGACCTGTTTTCAAGAGCAGACACAGAGCCATGTGTCCTGGATCTGTTCAAAACCCTTTAAGGTCATTTGTATATACATTTCATTCTACAGTACAGACTACAGACTGGTGCAGAAGGTTTGTCCAGACTATAATTACCACAATGAGATGCCCTACCTACCTTCAGGGTAGAGCTGGGGAAGCACTGGACACCAGATGGGAGGAGAGTTGTGGGGTCGTAAGAGTCTCAGATCGGGGGGTTGGTTCAATTCTGACCATGACATGCTAACATAGATGTAGGGGAGGTCCTTATGGAAAGACTCTTCAGAAAGTTCGAAAGCTCACTCCTAACTGACATGAATATCAAATGATGTTCTCTAAAAGGTGAATGTACAGTCTCAATCGTGCTCCAGTTCGTGTCTTGGAGAGGCTCCAAAGCAACCTGGAAAGTGTGACCTGCAAAAAAGATATATGCAAAACCAACTGGTCACCCTTTAGGTGATTGGGGGTGTCTGTGTCCGCTACAACAGTCCCTGATTGGCTGCGCCCAACAGTGCTCAGTGTAAAAGTCTGCTATATCAAAACAAATTCCAAAAAAGTGTTGGAAAAAGACCATATTAAAAGA
The DNA here is from genome assembly GCA_900490495.1 of Danionella dracula. NCBI lineage: Eukaryota > Metazoa > Chordata > Actinopteri > Cypriniformes > Danionidae > Danionella > Danionella dracula. Next base: position 8,811,211 of record UELW01000322.1, read on the forward strand.
GAGGGATACTCTATAGAATGATATTAATGCTTTATGCTACATTATTAAGAATTGAACAATGTTCTGAAAAGAAAATTATAAAAAATAACTATTTTTATTTATTTAATTTATATTTATTATATTTATTTAAAAATGTAATTGAAAAAAATATTTAGCATAACCACTTTCAACTTTTTCCACTATTCTCCCATTTTTGTGTTTTAATACTTTTTATTTTTTGTTTTCATTTTCAATTCTGTGGTTTTACTTCTCAAGAAATCTCTCAGGGGGGTGGGCTTAACTGATCTGCTTCCTCATTGGTCGACCATGTTCGCAGGAACTACACAACTTATCAAAATAACATGGGGCAAACATGTCCTCATTGGTCAACGGCTTAAACAAGGGGCGCCATTTTGAAGAGCCGACGGAAGCAGAGCTCTTCAAAATAAATTCAGGCCTCTGGTTACAAGCAAACATGACCGACCAATGAGGAGGCAGATCAGTCTCAGCCCACCCCACTGAGAGATTTGTGCCAGAAGTAAAACCTCAGAATCTACATCTGAATAAAAATTAAGTTTGAGTTTGAAAGCAAAGACAGGGAGTAATTGAATGTGGTTATGGTTGTTTTAGTTCAATTAGATGTCTGTATAGATATATTATTATCATGTTCAAAGTCTCACTTTAAAATCTAGTGTTTAATCCTCTTTGGAACACAGTTTTAGATTTTTGGATCACAACAGGTGGCAGGAACTTCTTCATAGACTCTTGTCAATGCTCGGAAGGAATAGTAGATATTCGTAAGCTTGTGATGTCATCTGAATGGAGTATTTACATCGCTAGCACACTTCCTGTTTGTAGCTGAGGAAAAGCACAGGCATTTAAAGAAAATAATTTTTCGAAAAGTGTTTTTGTCACTTCACAAAGTTCAAACACAGCACAAATTTCACAAAATGTTCTCTAACTTTATTGGACAGTTTTAATTCAATATCCCTACAATTATGTTCCAAGGTGAAACTAAAGATGAGAATAAGAGATACATTTCAGAATGTTCTTTTTTTTCTTCCGTCTCCTTTTATTTTGGATAATAGCACTATCAATAATAAAAGTACATACTGGTACACAATAACAGAATCATTCCAATTACAAGTTTCATCGTATCCATTTTTCATCTTATTTATTTCATCATTGTATTTTTTTTATTCAGACCTTAAGTCCAGGAAGGACTGAGAATATTATATACAGCAGCTTCTTTGATATTACTAGTTGCTTGGCTTCTCAAATCTTCACAGCTAAAAAAAAAACACTTAAATATTTTGATCTAAAATCTAAAGGTTTTGATCAAAGCTCAGTCACATGTCTCCACTAGGCTTACAGGTTTGAGTGTGCCCTAAGATGGGGGCCCAGTGGGGACAAAAGGACAAGAAATTTTGTTGTGGTGTAAATACATTTGATTCTATAAGTTAATGTTAAATTTTGCTTTATTTTTCCTCAAAAAGTGTTTTGTAGAAAAACCAGCTGGAAAAATGGGATGGATGAGTTGAATTTAATGTTAATGGAGTTTTTTAAATTAAAAGTATTTGTACTTTCATAACGTGTGTAAAATATTGCTACTATTCGTTCAATTAGTTCAGCGCTTAAACTTTTTTTTTAGGTATACACACAAAAATCAGGAATTCTCCTAGTTCTCTAGATTGGTGAACATATATTTGTGTACGAAGCGAGCAGTGCAAAGGAGGATTTCAGGGTCATGAAGCGACTAAAATAAGTGCAGCGTACCAATTCTAAAATTTCTACTGCACCCTTAAAGTAAATACTTTTTTTCAGAAGAAAATATTCATAATGTTTTGTGTGTAAGATGAGAGTGTGCGCGAGCTGAGACGCACTAAAACCTCACTGACTGAAGACACGATGTGTGAAAGACGAGAACTTAACCCGTTCTTTCCCATTCCTTCATTAAAAATATTCTAATAATAGATTGAACTCTATCTTCATATTTTTTATTTTTGCACTTCTTTCAAAAGTAGTTGTAATACAGGGAGAGCTCAATTGTTTGAGTCCAAGTGAAAAAGGAACAGGTTGCACCCACCCCCTTATTGTATGTCTATGAACCCCACTACAGGAAGTTTTTGGGTTATTTTTTACTGTATTTTAATGCAAAAAAATAAAGTTTTAAAAATCCCTCATTGGTTTTACATTAGACGACAATTTATGAATGCTAAGGGCATTTCCCCAAAATATTTATACATTATTTTATTTCTACATGAGTACATGGCATAAAAAAATCTGCAAAATCTGTATATATAAAAAACACAATAGAATATTACAGAAATAGAAAATACCCTCAGTTCTGAAAACAATATCTTGCTTTGAAAAAATTAGAAAGTCCTACAGTAGGCACTTCAATGAAAATACACAAAAAAACAATATTGAGTCTGCATTGTGACTAAATCTCTCTATTGTTCTGTCTGTTACCCAAGAGCTCAAAAGACAGTTTGGGACAGGAATCCTGATGCTGTGCTCTGACAACTTTTCAACTGCAAGCTCTGCTTTGTCCTCGTATGAACATTGCGTCACAATCCTCACATTTATCTCAAAGAAAAAGGAATGATATCTGTATTCTGTTTGTAAAATTGCACAAACACACCCAGAATTTGAGATGCTGAGATTTAGCACTCCAGGTTTTTAACAAAATTTAACCAGAATATGTTTAATCCATCTCCGCTAACAAATTATGTTACAGAAAATCTGGGAATGTTACCGTTAATGTTAGATAAACGTTAGTTTGTCCAGTTTTTTTTAACGTTCCGTGAACATTCTCTCAAGGTTATTAAAATGTTTTTAGAGCATTCATCATTCACAAAAAAACATACTAGGAATGTTCTGAGAATGTTATTTAGATAACTATTTTAGTTTACCGTTATTAGAATGTTACGAGAACATTCTTTTGAGCTAACATTAAGACAACCTTTAGAGAATGTTACGAGAACGTTCCCTGTTAGCTGAGATAGAAAATGTTCTTATTTTTATAATTTCACCACAATCAATTAGTTAAAATAGGTGAGAAGAAACAATAATAGGTATAAGGTAATAATGTACAAGAATATAAATGAGACTTCAGTGATGAAAAAGTTAACACAAGGGTGTAAAAAAGAAAAATTGAAAGGGTAGAAAAGGTGATTCATAAAATGAGCAAAAGAGGTGGACTGAAACGAAATGAATAAAAAGCAACAGAATGAATCTAGTGAAAGAGGGGGATTCGTGACTAAAAACAAGCTCAGGATGCTAAATAGAGTAACATAAAAGCACAATATGGAACATCAAAGTGTCATCTCATCAAGAGGGTTGAGCGAAAAGCTTTTTACGAGCCCGCAAAGAAAAGAGAAACAGAAAAAACTCTGCCTGAAGTTAAATTCAGATCTGTGAGTATGCATCCCTGAGGGTTTTCGTACGATTAGAGTTATGAAGATCAGTTTATCCCTTTGCTCAGAAGACATACTATTTTTATCCCTTGACTTGGATGTCAAACAATCACATTGAGATTAGAGCGGATTCAAAATGATGGAAAATGAATCAGTAGGTTATCAGGAAGCGGAATTATATTTAATGGTACAGAACTACTCCATAAATGTAATTCAAATGCATTATAGTGAAATGAATAAAACTTCCATTTCACAAGAACTTCTCTTCACCGTAAAAAATATATTTATTAACATATAAAAGAAACCTGATCTTGGATTTAAATGACCTACCACATTACTACTGTTCACATCACTCAGAAAAAAAAACCTTTTTAAACTAACATCTTATTAAATTTCATTACATTTTATTAAATAGCATTATAACATTTTGACATTTAAATTAGGTTGGCCAAACACATTTTCTATACAAAGATGGCAAAACAGTTTTTCTTTGCAACGCCACTATTTTGAAACAGTATTAAAAAAATGTTTCAAAAAGATATTTTTTTTGTTGTTAGTGTAAGATCAGGAAGCCAGCGGGACATGTTTCTCACTACTCAGCAAGAGTAGAACTTACAAGATCTCATCCTTGATAAGGTTTTTTTCTACTACTACAAAAAAGTCAGACAAAAATTAATTAGCTTCAGTCAAAATCCATAGAAATGTCCGATTTAGACCATTGCATTGAATCAGATGTTTTGTATATACAATACAGAAATGACCATCAAATTAATAAATGTACATTTTAAATGATTGAAAGTGGCCATTAAAAAAACATTAAAAGTCCCAGTACTTTTCTGCCAGTTCTTTTTTATAGTGTAGTGCTACAACAGTTAATCAACTAAATCAGCTATTGTGGACAACTGAACTGAGGACTTAAATTATTCAGTAGTTTGTAATTGGGTTCAATCTCGGAAGATCTGTCAAAATGAGCGAATTTCTGAAGAATTGGTTAAAGAGCGTAACCAACGGATACATTTCTCATCCGAGTTCTCGTCTTAAGTTGTTAAGACATTTTTATGGAACGGGTTTATCAAGAGCTTCTGAATTTATTATTTAAAAACTAAAATGAAAAACAAGTTCATTGTTTTTTTTTAAAGATTTTTATGTTTATTTTTCATTGTGTGCTCAACACAAAAAAACGAAACAATTGCAAGTGGTATCACTTTTTCTTTTTCGATTTTTCATTTTGGGAATGTGTAGCGTCCCAGACGTTTAACGACATCATCGAGTTCAGTGTTACCAGATTGGGCTGGTCTATAAAAATTGGGGTGCTTTTTAAAATATTTGTAAAAATAATTATTATCATTTTGAGTCATTATTTTATTAGCATCATTATTTATTACCATCGCTTTTGGCTTCACACTCCCACTCCAAACCAAACACAGATGTTAACATTTAAACTTTCGGGTCAAAGTACACATTCCCAAAAGTAAAAATCGCAATCTTGTAATTAATATTTAGCATTTCAGCATATTTAAGCTCGTTGTGACCACACAATCAAAAGTTGAAAAACATTTTTTTTAACAATACAAAATGAAAAAAAAATCACTTTTATTCTTTTAGGTCATTATCGCCTGTTTTTACATGCGCACAGAAGGAATGGACAGAAGATAATTATTTTGTTAAAATCTCATGTCAAATAGTTCACCGTAGCCTGTTTAAACCATTACATAAACACGGGATAACATTATTTAATTGTAATTCTATAAGTTTGGATGTTCTTTAAGTGATAGACTCTATTTAAATGTGTCTGTTCAAAACCACATACTATGTACTAAGGTTTTTTTTTAGGACTCTTAAATGCAAACTAACTCAAATATTTGTTTCTAGTTGTTTCTAAATATTTGAATCCTACACAAGAGGCAGGAAAAAAAGGATTGTTTGGCAAACTGGAAGAAATTATTCCAATTTATACAAGTCAATTTAATGTTCAAACCAAAAAAATACAAAATTGTATAAACTCTTTCATTCCAAACAGGAAAAACAGACTATACTCAAATCGTGTTCTTTATGCATTGAATTGTAAGTTGTAAGTAGCCGATGAATCAAAAGGACAACAAAGCTGCAACTTTTAAAATATTAGGGGATAATAATCATTAGTTCTTTTTACCTTGCAAAAACTTCCCTGCACAGGAAGTAGCATGGCTTTCTCCCATTGTGAGCTGGGAGTTTACTTTGCCGGGGTGAAGTCATTCATGGAGGGCCGCAGCCCCTCTTCAGGAGGCGCACCAGTAGCTTCAGGCGAGCCCAGAGGAGCTTAAACCGATATAAGTGTGTTTTACGAGAATTGAAGGTAGAGTGATAAACAAGTAAATGACGATACATATTTCATTCAAATTAGAATCTTTACTGAAAAACCTGATCGCCACGCTTCCAGTTTCCAGAAAACCTAAATAGACTAACATAAAATTGTTCTGTACAATCATAGACATGTTTTCTTACTAAACATAAAAGCATGTAGAAGGAATTGTGCGTGAGTGTGGAAGCATTGCCCTTGTGCTGACCCAAAGCAGCTCTCTGCAAGCTTCTCCCTTAGAGAGGCTCTAATCTTCTGCAGCTTATCTACACCATACCACCCGCAGACACTCACAGAACCTAATGCTGAGCGCGTCGATCAGTACTGAACCTGCTTTTCTTGTCTGTTTCATTCTGTACTTCCGCTTGTTAAAAAAAAACAAAAAAATTCTACATTCAATCTTTTACTGTTTTTTGGAAGTACATTTCTGCCATGTTTTTTTTTTTACAAAGAAAGTTCAAATTGTGAGATTAAAAGTGTAAATTTTGACTAATAAAGTCCACATTTTCAGCTGAAAAAAAATATATTTTGACTTTAAAAGTTGACATTTACTGATAAAAAGACAAAGTTTAGAAAGAAGGTTTTTTTTAGATACAAAGCTGAAGTCCAAAAGTCAAAGTCATGATTTGTCATGAAAGTCATGAACAAAAATCTAAGTTTTTATATACAAACTTGAAATTTTGAGATAAAAAGTGTTTTCAGGTAGTTACCATTAGATTGGGCATCTGCAAGTCAGCAAGTAAAACTATTACAAAATTTTCACTTTTTGTTTCAAAATGTTTACTTTTTATCTCAAAATTGCAACTTACCAATTAAAAATGTAACCTTTTTTCTCAAAAGTACGACTTGCTAAGATTTGTTTCTCTTATCTGAAAACTGTGAATTTCTGTAAAATTTTACTGAAAACTGTAAAATCTTCAACTTATTATCTCAAAATTATGACTTTAAAAGTAAAACTTGTGACATTTAACACCATCCTTTTTTTAAATAGCGGAAATCCATCAATCAAGTTTTTGTACAGCACTTTTTTAGCAGTTGCTTTCAAAGCAGCTTCACAAAGTGCTAGTGTGGATCAGGTAGAGTAAATAGAGAGTTCCCTCTGTGAGGCCCCTGGGAGCCTCGCTGACTGAGACAGATGCTAATCACCTCCCCAGCATAAAGAATATATAAACTTAACATCCATCGATGAAAAGCTCGCCGGACAGCATCTAAAAAAAAAAAAAACAAGCAAAGACAAAACAGAAATTAACAAACGAAAAACCTGAAAAATACGAACAGACAACAAACAGGTGATCAGCATCAACTGCAGGCTAAAGTGATAAATCCTTTTTTAGAGGTTAGAGAGGAATATTGAACCACATTGCTTTTTTTCAACGAAAAAGGGCTTTCATAGTATTTAACTTTTTTTCTTTGTTCTTATTTTTCATTGTTTGTTTAGTTTTGCTTTTATTGCCCGCTTCTACATCAGTTTTGTTCATTTTACTTTTAGTTTCAATCATCTTTTCTCCAATCCTAGTCTTCTCATGGTCACAAGAGAAAAAAAACACATGGTCACTTCTTTAACCCTGCTCTCTGTCGCACCTAACAATTGTACATTAAAGTGCTTGTGTTGTGATTTTGAAAGGTTGCGTATTAAATTGTTGAGGTTTTCAACAACAAATTGACACGCATGCAAGGTCGAAAACAATATTTCATTTTCTTATCATTTGCATCAAACAGAGTTGGTTGCAATTTTCAAATGATTCATTTATTGACTCATTAGAACTAAACCTCTACTCCACGTGAGCTCAATCTTTAACTACACTAGCTCTTTCTAACCTGCAAATCACAAAACTGCCTTCAAATTGCTTCTTCTAGTACTTTTAAAGTCAACAAAGCCGAGTGAAAATCCAGAGAGATATTCCTATAAAGTACCTCCCAAATAATTCCGAACCCTCTCTGACTGCAGAGAGGGATAAGCAGACTACACTGTCACGCACTGCTGGGCATTGCCAAGGCAAGGATAAAAGTTGAAGTGGAGTAACTCTTCAGTTGTCATGGCGACAGGCTCCTTGGCTGGCCTGTCAAGCTTGGACCAAGCATCGGACACCTGGTCAGTCCACAAACCCAGAACTGAGCGAGCGGCCCCTGAAAGCATTCAGAACCGTTTACCGGACCGACGTGTACTGCACATAACTATATAAAAAACACGTATATATTTATTTGAACATATATATATAAACGAACACAGATATATCTACACTAATCCGACCTCTCGGAACTGGATGAAGCTGTATTAGATGTCAGACATACAGTGGACTTTTCCTCTGGTTCATTTCAGGTTTCTTTCTCTATTTTTACATTGTTTACTTTACGTGCGTGTCATGTTGATATAGTGTATGGATGACAATGGTGGCATTTATTGTGGTTTTCTGACATCCAACGAACAAAAAAAAGCTGAATAAATTGAGATGGAAAGCACTGAGTTTTGCTCGCAAGCTCAGAAGGCTAAAGCGACTGTCGTCTCAGGTCTTGTCTGGCTTTGACTGCTGATTGACGGAGGGATGACATGAGCTCAGCATGAAAGTGTGTCTCACTGGTTTATTTGCATACTTGTTTGCAGAGCCCGTGGCAAGAAGCGGGAAAACAGGAGACGCTATTCCACAGGGACACAGAGAAAGAGATGACAGAGTTACCGACGGCATAACTGTGCTATAAATTACACTTAAACAGCCAGCATCACCGTCAACTCAAAACATCAACCGCTACAAACTTCTTCCTCTTTCTGTCTTTTCTCTGCACATTTGCCGTTAAATTGAGCCAGGATGACAATTAAACCTGACATCCATAGCATTCACATGCGTTTAACTTATGTCATCATAAAGCAGATTACTACATCGTATCCGGGATGCAATTCCAGCTTTCTTTGTCTTTCTCCCTCTCTTTTCTCCCAACCCAGCTTCTTGCAAAGGCTGCCTGAGGATAACCTTGGAGAGTGATGAAACTGCTGTAAATTAGGCTGTGCTCTCTCTCTCAACCCACCGTTAATACCATCATTCAAAACAAACCAGCGGTGACGCCCCATTGCACATCACACAGCAAGGGAGAACGGAACGGAGAAGAAAACAAGCTGGGAAAAATGACCAAAAAGTGAAAGATGAGAAGGGATGAATATTTTAAAGAGCTGGAGTGCAACAAGTGTAGAATTGCACTTAGTAACAAGTCCGTGGGCTACTGAGCAGATGAAATATACCTGTAACAACAAGACTTCATCAGACTACTAGTCTGGTTTATATCATTTTCATGATTAGTATCATCCTTCCTAATTTCCTTTTCACCCTGCAACTCATGACAGAGTCCCCACTGAAGTCTGGTTTGTGCCTGAATCAGAGACCTCAAGAGAAGTGGCACTAGTAAGCCCAGCAGGGGGTGCTCACCCTATTTCTGTGGGTCCTAGTACCCCAATGGAGTGAAGTGTACTGGAAAAGGGCAGTTAAACGGACAACTCTATTTTCTTCCTGGTACGGTTTATTGATCAGTTGATACAACTTCTACTATGAGCAAACTATGAGTTAGATTTTTACTGTGTAACAAATTGCGTATTGCCTCTCTCCTACTGTAAGTCACTTTGGACAAAAGCATCTACTAAATGTAAATGTAATCAAATCGGGGGGTACACTGTTACTAGCACACAGCTAGTAAAATCATCTTTTCTCGATTATGCGGTTGAACGAAAACAAATGCGATGCTCGCTTCTCTTGGAAATCCGGACAAATTCAACCAATCAGATCACGACTTCAGGATTGTAGAAGTGCCTGCAATAAAAACCTTTATCCAATACTTTCTCACACTTGGCACCACTAACATCGGCTGCTCCAGATAAGCAAGTAGGACCTTGATGTGATCAGGTGGGTTCCATTTAAGTTGGAGGTTGCAGGAAAGAACGATTCGCTTGGCTTTGAACTTATTAAGGCCATCATGTTCACTTAATAAAGTTTCTCCTTACAACACACAGTGAGATCATTTTTAGTTTCCAGGATGCCTATGGCTGTCCTATTAACACAAATATTTATTTTACAATTCCATCAAATGTCTCAATCGATGATTATATATGAATTTATTACTGTGACTGTGTAATGGGGAATTCACAGGCCTGCTGAAGGAACGAAGCCTTTCTGGGTTTGAACAAATGAGGGCTAGTGATAAATAACTACATTTAAATTTCTGGGGTGGAAACATTGTTGATAATAACAGTCCGTTCTAGCCGTTTCTATGTCCAACAGGTGAGTACATTAGTTGTCTTTAGATTATATCATATTATATCAGTATTTTATCAACTTGAAAAAGTAATTCAAGCCTTCCAGAACTGCTAGTCTGCCCCAGACTCCTTTTCAGTGATACGTGTATTAGTAGGGTGAAGCGTCCTTGAGCGTTAATGAAGTTTATTGGTGACCAAGTGTGTGTAAAAGCTCTTTTATAATACAAGGTGGTATAAATCCATATAGTGTTCAATTATAATAATACAAAAAATCTGCAGGATTTACAGCATTACTGTAATGTGAATATTTTATTGCCATTTGTTGTTGCTGTTAAATTCCAACAGTAACAAAAATCGAATGTATGGACAATCTTATTTTTTTAAATAGGTATATTGAGCTCTAGTTCTGATTGATGTTTTTAGTCTGCAGAATCATTTTCCAGTCGGTAGATTATTTTAATTTATTCAGAATTCTGTGAAAAATGGCTTTAAAACATTGCATAACTTTCTAAGATAGTTTCATTGTTAATAGTGTTTTTCTCAGAATCTCAGACAGAGAATGGGATTTGAAGTTGTTTTTCCTTGTTTTTATCTTGTTTTGGAGGTCACAAAAGTCCTTTCTAAGAGCCATATAAAAGCTCCTCCATGTCCATCAGTGTTAAACCACTTCACATTCAGCGGCTGACACTTGAGACAGAGCCTAGGACTTTATCTCTGCAGATGAGAACGGGACTCAGAACCCATGCTCAGACGTGCTGCCAGTCAATTTCAGAAAGTAAGACCTGGCTTGTGACCGACTAGACATACTTGAACAAAATCAACTTAAGCCACAACACAGGAAAATAACTTTGGCAATATTGTGAGCGACAACCAGAATAAAAAGTACAAAACTGCAGTGGTTTGCAAGAACTCTAACTTTAAAAACATGACTTGCTAAAACAAAACCGTTAGGGTTTCCATGAAGAAATTCTGAATAAAATACATAATCTACATAAAATGCCAAGAACTTTTAAATAAGTGACCCACTAATGCATTACAACCACTGCATGCAGCATATGGGGTCTTCTCATGGGAGTTTTAATAAACATCCTATGAGGTGTGAAATGGGGAATAACAGCTGAACCTCTGGAGCTCGCAGAGAGAAACCCACGCCAGATGTTAATTCTCTCAAACAGCATGCTTGAGAGAGGACTTCAGATGCTCTGCTAACTGATATATGTAGGGGAAATGTGTGAAAAGTGGTGAATCCAACCAAAAATGCACAGAAAAATGCAAATCGACATACCCCATTTTAAAATGTTATTCCAAATATAATAGGATTGATGTTTGCATTTTTGCTAACTAAAATTTACAGGTGCAAACAATACCTTTGTACTTTGTGCCAAAAGCTGATCGGGACAGATATGAACTAGTAAATGTAACTGATCGTACAAAAAGTAACTTGGTAAGGCAACATTAAATAATAAAAATTATATCTAGCTTGATTATTCTATACTTGTTCTATGCTGCCTAGTCGGAAGACTATGCACACATCTACTTGATTTTCTTTCTATCTTTTAAAACAAATGTCAACTTAACAATAGTTATCCCCTATTTCAGGACAAGCTGAAAAATTCACATCTTAGACGTAGCGCAAACGTTTCCATTAGCCTCGTTTAAGTGAAAGTGACCTCTGCATGTAACCCAGGGGTGTCAAACTCAATTCCTGGAGGGTCACAGCCCTGCACAGTTTTGCTCCAACCTTAACTGAACACACCTGATTCTACTGATTGAGCTCCTCTGGGTTTGTTTGAAGCTATTTGTGTGTCTCCTGAAACAGGGTTGGAACAAAAACCTGCAGGGTCTGCAGCCCTCTAGGAATTGAGTTTGACACCCATGATGTAACCCATCCCAGTGTACACATACAGCAGTGAACAAACACACCGTGAACACACACCCGGAGCAGTGGCCAGCCGTGGCTGCGGCGCCCGGGGAGCAGTCGGGGAGCTCCACAGCTGTGATTGTTGAAGATGGAGAGCAAGTGCTTCATCACTCACACCACCTTCAACTCGGTGGATCTGGGGATCAAACTGCAACCTTCTGATCACAAGTCGATTTCCTTCTCCACCAGACCACAACTGCCCTAATTCACACTGCTGAGTTAGCAGGGCTACTGGGCTGATGGTTTTCATCAAGTCGTTGTCCATCAAATTTCTTTAAACTGCCTCTAGACACGCCCTGCAATTATATTGAAGGGGATTATCCAAATTGTTTTTAATCATTTTGGAATCGTTTCAATTATTTTCTCTCACATTTGTTGGCAAATCTGAAGAACCAGACTTTTCTTGGATGATGCTTTAGAACCAAATCATAATTGCAATCACACGTTGACATCACCTGCTTCAAATAACATCATTATTTGTCCAGTTTACCGGATTACTAGCCCTGATCTGCTGCTATCCCAACCTTTAGTGGAATGTGTTGCAGGTCTGAATGTAAATTTAATAGTACATTTAAAATTTAAAATTAAAATAAAATTAAGACAAAGCATAACATATTTTGTTTTCATACTGTCTGCAACGACATACAAACCAATGTACATTAATAAATAACTACTATATTTATATTGCATTTTCCACACTGTCCCAACTCTAATTTCTGGTTGTACCTAATGCAAGCACAATTATCTACAGTAAATGAGGCATTTTACAATGTTATATTTTGTTCTGCATTATTTCACTGAAAGTAACCCAAACATAATGCAGAGCCACTACTCTATATGTCCTAAAGTAAACCTAAAACTATGAAGTAAAGTTTTTCAAAAATGCACTTAGACAGTAAGAGTTGCTAGCTAGAAAAAACACAAGTTCAGTTTTTTTTGTACTTGCACATCACATCTCCTGCATTTTGTACTTTATTCCATTTGTACTTTATTTCATTTGTATTATATTGTATTTTAGTACTTATTTAAATTCATATCTACTTTGTTTTCTTATAATTTATATTTTATTTTTCCTTAAATGGTTACAGGTTGGACAGTTGTACAATACATTTCACTGCACGTCGTACTCTGTATGTATATGTATGTGACAAATAAAATCTGAATCTGAATTTTACAGCAATTTTTTTCCAAACTCATGAGAACTCAAATGAACACACTGTAAAATCAAATAGTCCTAGAGAAATATTATGTTTACTTGAGATGCTTACTTAAAATAATTAAGTGTTGGTAAAACCTTTAAATACATATTTGAGAGTACGGATAAAACTTAAGTAAAATTACTCAGTTATCTTTACTACATGTCCTTGAGCATGCATATTCATTCATTCATTCATCTTCATGTCGGCTTTCTTCCCTTTCGGGGTCGCCACAGCAGAATGAACCGCCGACTCCTGGCACAGGTTTTTTTGCGGCGGATGCCCTTCCAGCCGCAACCCATCGCTGGGAAACATTCACGCACACTCATTCACTATGGACACTCAATTCACTTATATCACATGTCTTTGTGGGGAAACCGGAGCACCCGGGGAAATCCCACGCGGCCATGGGGAGAACATGCAAACTCCACACAGAAATGCCAACCGACCCAGCCGAGGCTCGAACCAGCGACCTTCTTGCTGTGAGACGACCGTGCTACCCACTGCGCCACCGTGACGCCCGAGCATGCATATATAGCTTAATATTTATTAGTCAATTTTTTCAAACATAATTAATTCAATTTACCTATAGATAATTATTAAACGTACTCAGGTGTTCCTCCTAAGTTTGCTTTGAATAAACAAGGCATTCCGTTTCTTGTGTTTTTTTTAAGTAAACTGTACTAATTTGAATGTAAAGTGCAGGTTTAGGCCAAAACCAAACGACGAACAGACCATGTGTTGATAACTTCCAGATCAACTTATCACAATCTTGAAGGACTCAGAACATGTGATACTTTCAGTAAAAGTGACAGATATCGTGCAATGAAATGCAAGCAGACACTGACGATCCATAGGATGAAACTTACAGCATGAAATACTTTTTTTGAAGAAAAGTAATGCATAGTAAAGTACTTTCTCCTGGTCAGACACTGGTCAGATGTGGTTTTCTAACAAGTCATCAATAATGGTGTTCTCATTTTACTTAATGATCCAGCTCTACAGATCCCAAAACAATCCAACGCAATCCAGTGAAATGCAAGAAGATAAAAAAATAGACTGAGCAGGAGTTTGGGGACGAAGACCTCCATTCCACTGACAAGCAATTAGGAGAGTGGTTACCTGGAAACAAGAGTCCAGAGGCAGTCATTAGGATAACCCACCTCATCAAATTCAAACCTGTGTGAATATACATTTTTTTGTCTAGTTCTTTGAGTAATCATATTTTTATCCCTGAACTGTGAGCTGTCACAGTAACCACTAGCAGAAGCGTTTCAATGTTCAGGCATTTTAATAGCGTCTGCAGATTAGCCAGAGATGGAGACACCCTTATGTCGAGAACTACGATGAAGACACTTGCATGCAATATCAATAAATCCTCGATATTTACTTTGACATCGACTGTGGAGCAAAAATAGATTTAAAAGCGAATGGAATGGAAAATAACGAAAGACTTGAGGAAATACTGATGAAGGAACGGCTTCTGAAAGGAATAAAAGACAAGTACCAGCCTCCGGGAGCAGATGACATGAATAAATGAACCTTTCTAATTTAATTAGATTAATCTCTTGCAGACGTCGCAGAATTCAATTAATGGTTGGATTATTCAGTGTGGGTACAACATAGCATCGCTCTGAAATCTCAACCTCACCACGAGCCTGATGAGATGAATCAAACTGTGACGATTTCAGTCACGCTGCTTTGAAAACTAAAATTGTTCAAACTCATGAAAGACTAGAGTTTTGAGTATTTCAGGAGATAGAAAATGGCTTTTTTTCTTTGAACGCATTATAGTGAATTAAAAAAAAAGTACTTTCACATGTTTGAGGGGTTAATATTGTTCTGTATGTAAATATACTGGTGATTATTGTTAAAGGGGACCTTGGATGAAAAACATACTTTTTCACACTGTATGCTATCTAATGATATTGCACAGGCATCGATCGATCTTCAAGGTTAAGAAAAAGCTCTGAAACAGGCTTTGCACCAGAAAAATCACAAGCCCATGGAGCAGCAGTCTCAAATATTGAGAGAGGAGAAAGCAGAATGCCACCATGACAGACGGTAAATAGCTGTGGGCTAACTAACCCTGTAGTAAACTGTACTCACAAGCTTCTTTCTATCAAAAGTCCATATCTTAGAGAATATCATATGATGGCAAATGTTGGGCTTTGATGTGTGAAATCAACCTATATTCCTGATAACAGGAAATCTGAAAAAGGAGGCTTCCGAATAATCACGACATAACACTGATTTTCCAAAAGGTGAGTCTTCAATTTTTGGTAAATGGACTCTTCAGCAAATTAGATGGAGAGCTTAAAGTTCAGAGCGGTACCTGCTGCCTCTCTTCTTGTCATTTAATAAAGCAAATCTGTGTTCCAATCAAACAAACACAAAAAGCCTTGCACATTTTTTTGCTCAATAAAGCTTAAAATCAAATTTTAAATTACCAAGTGCCAGGATTGGCAGTTATTCAGGCTGTGCTGTCTTGCCCAGTGTCGTCTATTTGGCAAGAAAACTAAACAAGATTCTGCACTGTCTAAAACTTTGTGTCTGAAAATCAGTTACAAAAAAACCTTGGCTGTTGACTGTAATATGAAAAAAATGCATGGTTGAATAATAAAATAGAAAGCTTCCTCCTAAAACTGCATGAATAATATTTCATTACATAATTTTTCCTGTATGTAACTTTTTTATTTTTCAGTTATTGAACTTTCATTTGGTTGTGTAAGCAGCGTAAAAACATAATTTATGAACTGGCAATTGAATTGAATTTAGTCTCATTTTAATGTATAAACAATCCATTTAAAATCTGTCTACTCTAAATAAATTTGCCACCCAGAACAATTGCTTAAAATGCTGTATGCTCAATCACATAAAACCTATCATATGAGAACGCTGATATACCCCAGCCCACATACATGCCGCCTGAAAAAGTCTGAAAGCAAGCAGCACAAGTCAGTCATGGAGTCAGTGGTAGATCGTGTCTCTAGGTGGGGCAGCTTTAAAGGACATATCCACTTCAGATTGAGGAGCTGAGAATCATAGGAAGTGATTTAAATTCACTGACAGCACGTTAAATACCAGCCAGAGATCATAGCTCTGCCCTTTGGCAAAGTAATTACTCACTCGACTAAAAGAAATCTAGGTGGGTGTGTGCATGAATGAGTGTCGAGTAAAAACAGATACCATGAATTATGAATCTGAGCAAGTGGATTCTTCTGACTATGCGCTTGTTTAAAGGCAGGAGTGTGTGTGTACAGAAGGTATTGCTACACTCCTAAACTTCATTAAACTAATAAAGGGCATAAAAAGATAGGTTTTTATTTAATTTTTTCACTCTCTGTGAAAAAAATTCTAAAATGTCAATATAAAATGCGGGGGGGGAGTTAGAGACAGGAACGGAAAGTTAACGACAATGGACAGGACATAGAAGATAAGAATAAGGATAGAGACAGGGAAGTACAGGAATGGAAAGTTAAGGAAAAGGAACAAGACATAGAAGATAAGAATAAGGATAGAGACAAGAAAGTACAGGAACGGAAAATTAAGGACAAGGAACAAGACATAGAAGATAAGAATAAGGATAGAGACAAGAAAGTACAGGAACGGAAAATTAAGGACAAGGAACAAGACATAGAAGATAAGAATAAGGATAGAGACAGGGAAGTACAGGAACGGAAAGTTAAGGACAAGGAACAGGACATAGAAGATAAGAATAAGGATAGAGACAGGGAAGTACAGGAACGGAAAGTTAAGGACAAGGAACAGGACATAGAAGATAAGAATAAGGATAGAGACAAGAAAGTACAGGAACGGAAAATTAAGGACAAGGAACAAGACATAGAAGATAAGAATAAGGATAGAGACAAGAAAGTACAGGAACGGAAAATTAAGGACAAGGAACAAGACATAGAAGATAAGAATAAGGATAGAGACAGGGAAGTACAGGAACGGAAAGTTAAGGACAAGGAACAGGACATAGAAGATAAGAATAAGGATAGAGACAAGGAAGTACAGGAAAGGAAAGTTAAGGAAAAGGAACAAGACATAGAAGATAAGAATAAGGATAGAGACAAGAAAGTACAGGAATGGAAAGTTAAGGACAAGGGACAGGGCATAGATGATAAGAATAAGGTTAGAGACAGGAAAGGAAAGTTACGAACAAGGAACAGGACAAAGAGGATAAGAATAGGAACAGGACATGATTGGAAAGTTAAGAACACAGATCAGGACATTGAGGTTAAAGACAAGGATTGAGACTAAAACAAAAGGACAAGGGACTGGACATAGAGGATAAAAATAAAATAGGGAGGCATGTTAAGGAAAAGTAACAGGACATAAAGGCAAAAGAGAAGTATTGAGGCAGGAAGGAAAGCTAAGGACAAGGATCAAGGTGTAGAGGCTACAGATAAGGTTTGAGAAAAGAAGAGAATGCTAAGGACAAGCATTCACAAAAGTTTAAGAGAAGATTGAGACAGGAAAGTAACACTAAGGTCATGAATCAGGAAATGAATGATAAGAAAAATCATCAGGGCTGGTCAGGAAATAAATGTGAAGGACACGTATGAGGACAGTCAGGAAAAAGAGATCAAGGACAAGAATGTGAACAGAAAATTAATTCTAATTATGGGATACATTTCAGGATGAAATGCTAAGGATGAGCACAGACAAAGAAAGTACAGGACAGAAAACCCATGAAGGCGAAAAAAAGAGCAGTAAAGGAAGAGACAGACAAGAACGGTCATCTTTAATGAAAAAAAATCTTGTTCGTACGGAAAGAGAGAGAATCATTTTACAACAATATTATCTGTAAGTCATCCATCAATTCTCTACTCATCTCTCTGATAGAATGCTTGCAGACAGATGACAGACTCAAAGTGACCCACGATTTTCCTTTCTCTGCCGTGCTTTTGTGCTTTTTCCTCTCCTACCAGTTTATTTACCTAAATTGTTCCCGTCTCTCTTTTATGAAATCAAGTGGCCTCGTTTGGGTAATAGTCAGGAACAGTGACAAGCCCACTGCCTGATGGAATGTGACATTTATTGGGGAGCTGTCCTTCAGAGACACAGGGCACATCCTCATCTTTCCTTTCTGTCTTTGGGATTAAATTGAAGCTGCGTCTGAAATTTTAATCTTCTGGAGAAGATCCGGCATTTCTTGTTGAATGTATATGAAAGGAATCTTCTTATTTTGCACACATTAAAGTTTCGGATTCAGATACTGTTATATATTCACTTTTTTTATTTCTTTGCATGGTATTGTGTTCTTTTCTCTCACTGGAACACACTAATATTTTGACGGAAATAATAGAAAATTCCTTAAAAAAGATTTTGTCACTGCATGAAAAGGGTTTAGTTTAATTTATTCATGTTTTTCTCATGTTTATAGTGTTGTATATTTGTCGTTACACGTCACAGAGTATAATGGTCTTTCCTTGCTCTCAAAAGGTGTCTACAATGCTGACTCACAGAACTTGGCTAAAACAATGTGTCTCAGAAAGCAGCCTAATTACGCTTTGTGCAGTCACATAGCGAGCCAGCCTATGATAAATGTTCCATCTGTAAAGCAGAAATAAACCAAAAATGTCAGCGCAAAACAGCAGAGCAGATCATTGCAAAAACAAAAACAAAAAAAGAAAAGCATGCCTTTTTGTGCTTTTTATGACTAAAGAAAAATTTCCTGTTTATTTTATCACTTATGCACACGATTGGACCCTCGGTTATTTCCCCCATAGCTGCTTCGAAATGCGGACTCAGCTTTGACTCTTTCTTCTTCTCCTTCTCCTTTGGTGTCCCTCAATCAATCTTCATTTTCTCTCACTGCACATACCTCGCTCCCACACCAGCACCCCCTCTTTAATGGTCGGCAGTCAAAATCCCTCAAGTAAAACACTCCTCGTTGTATCTATGTCGTCTTTGCCCATTAATTCCCTCCATTGGTCCTCCTTCCTAATAAACAGGATCTCACAGGATACCTTGAGCTGGAAAGCCAACTCCATTTTAATAACCACACAAGCTTGTGCAGGGAAGGGGAGGAAATAAGATTTACGTCAAGAACACCTCTTATGGTCTTAATAAATCCATCTGAACCATGCACATGTACAAAACCTGCTGTATTTTCCACAAAAAAACACTGTGGACTCAAAGATGTCAGAGTGTATCAGGATATCTTGACAATCTCTGACATTGACATGGTTCATTTAGAGAAAAACAGTGTTTTCATGGGAGTCTTATGAAGGTTTGAAAGCCCATGTGAGGGGAAGGATGTGTGACAGTGAGAGAGAAAGAAACAGAGAACATGTCATGAGAAGAATTAGAGAACTTGTTAAAGATGTCCTCACACTTGTTTCCTTTCAAAGGCCTCTGAGCACTTCACGAGATATGAGGTTGTGAGCGTTAACAGAGTATTAGATTAGTGGGTATATTTCCTTTAGATGGGACTCTTAAAGACTTCAAACCAGTCTCTAGGCTGTAATCCTTTTGGACCAGAAGATTTCAGACCAATACCTTGGTAAAGCCCAATAAATATGGAGAGATTTTTAAAATACACATGCATTTCTTATCATTGACATTAGATAGTGCTCAATAATGTAACTTTACACATCTGAGACTTGTCTGTTTACACACATTGGAGAATAGATATTGCCTTAAAAACTGTGTGCATCTAAAACTCCCTTTTTTACACAGGTGAATGTTCATGAGCCTGACTGTAAAAAACATGAATGTAGAGTCTGTGACATCACTCGTAAGCTTCTGATAAAACAGGTAAAACAGGCTCCTTCGTGACAATGGGTCACTTCCCATTAATTGCTCAAAAGCAAAGTTCATCTGATAATATTAGCTGGAATTAATAACACCAAAGGATTACACACAACGAGACTAGTTGACTAACTGTCAGTCATCTGCCATTGAACTAACCATGTCCTTATTTATGCATAACTTTAAGACTTAATATATCTTAAACAAACTAATTTAAAAATTTGTGTTCTAGAAGGTCAAAACTAGCAAGCTGAATCAACAAGACCTAGTCGTGTGGTGTTTTTTTTTCCAGCCCAGATGTTGGGCAGTAATAACATGAGAGAGACTCACATTTTGGAGTCAGCCTCAAGCGGCCGCTCGAGGAATTGCAATTCCATCACTTCCTATTACGCATCAAGAGTTACAGGAGGATGTCGCCACTTGGCTGAAATAATTTGCTGTTTGTGTTCAAAAAGTAATCTCTAAACACAACCAATATAAAAATATGCAGCTCTGTGTTCACCTAGCCCTTTTTTGGAAGTTTTGCAAATGGTGCTCACCATGACAGTTTTGTGTTTGAGAATCACCTACCAAGAGAGGTTTTTCCACTAAACTTTATCAACCCCAGCTTTTCCACAAACTAAACCCAAGGTCCCCTGGCTGCAGGTCCAAGAGTTTGGAATGGTTTTCCAGTTGAACTGAGAACCTTTACAGATTTGTCCATGTTCAAAACTGAGCAGAAGACGAATTTATATTTAATACGGCATCTGATTAATAGTTTATTAGGCTAATAATTAGAAGTGTATGTCAGCTTTTTCTTGAACTCAGGCAACCCTAACCAACACTTTTACAGTTTTAAGTATATATATGAAATTATGATCCTAATCATATTTTTTTATTTGAGTGTATATAAACCTTTTTTCAAACGATGGCACCACTAAACATAACTTTTGAGAATTTACAAAGGTTTTCTCATAATCGGGTAGCCCTAATCATGTCTTTAATGCATTATCGCACATTTACATAGCAACAAGAACCATTAATAAAAAAAATAAAATAGGCGCAAACAATATAAAAATTATTCAATTTCAATTTACAGACCTATGTTATATAATACTATGAATAATACTTGGTCATGTACTAATAAACACAAATTTGACATCAACAAGTATAAGAGGCAGAAAATGGCACATCTTTTTATCACTCCCTAAAGCTAACTTTCCAATCCAACACCTTCATTGCTTGAAACACTGCATGTCACAGCTCTTAAAATCAGCTTTTTAACATGCAGCCATTCTTAAAATGTGTGCAGTGTCATATCTGAGGTTGAGGGTTGACTTTAATAGGTCCACAGAGATGCAGTGCAAAAAGACCCACATTTTACACTTTATCCAAATCAATGAGATCAACACTCAGCAACGATAGAGCAAAGTGGAAAGAAACATGACGAGAGACGGAGGTGAAGAGGGGTTGAGGGCTAATATATTCGGAGTTATTTAAACATACACACTGTCACTCATGCATTGCAAATCCCTCGCACAGACGGCTGATCTGCAACAGCAGCACACCAAAGGATTTACAGTCAGACCACTGATTCACTGAAAATAATACACTTCTGTATAGAGAGACACACAAAGGAAGGGGTTGGGGGGATGGGGTGATGAGGTACAGGAACAGACAAAGAGTGCAGAAAATCAATCAATTCATCTTTATTTACATTGTGCTTTTTTGCAGTTGCTTAAAATAAGTTTCACTAACATAATATACTTAATTTTATGTAACAAAAAATGGGATTGCAAAATGCTATTATTTTGGAGCCATAAACCCAATCCAGTCAGGACTAGTTGCACAGGGGTCTGAGTAATTTCTCTTTCTCAGACATATACTTTGTGTTTTAAATCCAGTCCATTTTTGCCATATCTGTTTTTCTTACACAATCTCTGTAAACATTCCAGAGCAAAAGACCTACTGTTTATTTAACTCTGCACTTATTTACCAGACTTCTGTCCGAATGTGCACGTATGTTGTTAATGAATCTCTGGCATGCCAGGATTAATGTTTCTGGTGTCTCCACAAACCTTTTAGCCCACAGCAATGGATGAGGATGAAAACCTTCAAAGATAAAAAAAAAAAAAAAAACAGAGCCCAAATGAAAAAAAAAATAAAAAAATGTATGACTTGCTACATTAATCTCATTCCAGGTAAAATTATTTTTATTTAAGCATACGACACAATATTAATATGATATATGTTAAATTATATGTATTCAAGTGGATTTATTATATAACCTAGAACATTATACATGTTACCATTTGGTTGCATTGTTTATTTTTCTCCATCATTGCTCCATTTTTAGGTCATATGACCAAATGCTATTCACAAATGGAGGAGAAAGAGTGTTGTAATCGTTACCTTGTTGTATAAGCTTAGTTTGCCCAAAAATCAGGTTATATTATGCCAATGTAGTGTATTCAAATAATTTGTTGTCATGCTTTTTATGTAATGGAACGTAAAGACCAAAGCACCCGTAGTAAAACAAACATGTTCATATTAGGGTAATATAAATTACCTCCAGCGAGTCACTCTATATATGACTGAACAAATAAGAGCCTTGGCTGAGCTGTTCTAGTGCTAATCACCTCACCAGCATGCGCCCCGAATATCCATCATCGAACGAATCACCAGACAACAGGTTATTGGCATCAATTACAGAGTGTATGGAATGTGGTAGAGATACATTAACTAAATTCATTGAACCACATTGTTTTTTTTTTTTTTCAATTTTACCATTTCAAAATTGCCATAGCCTTTTTTAACACATATGTACCAGAAGGCAATTATTTGAAAATTAGATTACCCCCACTCCCTCTGTCTCTTGAACTGCTCTGGAAAAGTCGAAGCAAAGCAATTAAGGGCTTTAAAGATGAGAAACAGCTTCTTATAGTGAACGCGATGTTTTACAGGAAGCCAATAAATAGAGTATAGAACCAGTTTAATGTGGTCATATTTCTTTGTTCTTGTGAGGCGAAAAGCACAAATGAGAGACAGAGATATAAACAAGTAAAGATGGAGAGAGAGAGATGGAAGGAGTCATTTTTGACAGACTTTGACTACTGATGTAAAAGGAACTGTGTTAGTTTTTACATTTAAATCTGAGCGAAAGAAACTAAATGGCATAGCGATCTATTATTCTGTGTAACAAATATATTTGTTTCATATTTTACTGCCTTTATATCTAATCGTTGACCAAAGAAAACAATGCAAATTATAAATTTGAGAAAGACTTTAATATTGAACAGCTGCTGCAGCAGCATTACTCCAATTCAGTATGTCAATTACAGTATAATGTTAATATTCATCTAAGAAGGAAGTTCTAAAGGCAAAAAAGTACCATCTCAGTTAATTATTGATTTTTTTTGTAAAGGTAAAGTTAAAATGTTCTCTAAATCCCCCATTTTTAAATCATCTTTAGCTGATCTTGAAGTTTAAAGCCGCACATTAGATACTTCACATTGGATTATTGTTTTCAATCCCACAACATGACACAATTACATGCAGAAGTCCGGCACTGGAAAATAAGCAAAGTTGAGTTTTGGGGGGATGCAGAGAAGAGGTTAAAAGATGGAAAGAGTTGGAGGAGGATGAGTATGGTTTATGAGGCTCTTAACATTTAGCTGTTCGTGCCTGTCTATTACAAGCCTCCAACTGACCATCCATCATAAGATAAGTATGAAGGGGGGGACGGGGACGTAACCAATTCATGAAATTGAAAGATACAAATGAATTGAGAGAAACAGTACAACTACAAAAGCAAAAAAAGAGAAAGAAACAGACCATCAACAGTTTCAGGCCATCAACTATTTTTTTGTGAATGTAGACACATTTTTTATTGTAATTGGAGTCTGTCTTCACATTCTTTTCATAACAAAAAACAAACAAACTGAAAACAGTCAAAACACTTTCACAAAAGTGGCACAAAAAAAGGATAATTAAAGAGTAATGCTGTCCTTGGTATATTTGTTATATATATAGTGAAGGCCAGCTAAAATCCCCCATGAAATCAAGACTGAAGACATAGATTACATCCACAGGTTTACTGACACAGGAAGGTGTGAAACTGTAAAAAAATAAACAAAAATATTTACTAATAAGCAATACACTAGCTCAGCGTTCATATATAAAGCATAGTCCAACTCAATCAAACATTGCATTGATCTCCCTCAAACTACCACAAATTAACAAATGCCCCAGTTCATGCCAAAGTAGCTCCAATGTGGAAACCAGTTAGTAGGAAAATCACGTTTAGATAGTGAATCGACTAACTCCCCAAATTCAACACATTGAAGATAAAATAAACATACACAACTTTTCAAAAGCGCCAAATAAGGGTATATACTCATGCTCTCCTAGGCACAGACACATGCCAAAAACCAACAAGGAACAAGCCGTTGAGGCTTAGCAGAGCTCCGTGATTGGCCAGAGTGGAGCTGAGCAAGCTCTCCCTCTCTCTTTCTGGGTTTCGCTCCGTGTTAAAGGCTGGATTATGAAATAAAACTCTGGCGATGAAGTAAATAACCTTCCTTTATTATCCAGTGCAGAGCTTTAGCTAGCTAGAAGTTAGTATTGTCAACATTCGTGATATTATTCAGTTTAGAGAGAGTTTCCACAGCAGCAGAGGATGTATGTAAGAAGTTATATTGAAACGATTCATGATAAGGTAAATAAAACCTGTCTTTTGTTAGCATCTGTGTTGTATTTTGGTTTGCTAGCAGTTGGCATTCCAGTATTGATCAGAGCAAAGACAGAGCAGGATAGAGCGCACGACTATAACTGCTTTGTTGACATATGGGTGCATGCGGAGCGTCTGTAATAGGCAATTCGCAGAGTTGACCCAGAGGTACAAAACAGCTTTAAAGGGTCATGCATTACATGATGCAGAGTCACGTGGATGTAGAAGGGCGGACACACCCACAAAGTAGAAGCAAACAGCAATCTACGAAACAGTGACCTCAGACGAAGAAGAGGAATCTCAATTAGATTACTTGTTTCTCTTTTTAATATAGTGGAGTTGTGCTATTCCCAGTTGTCCTGTCATCCCCAGAACATAATGCTTCCAGCCACATGCCTCACTGCAGGTATGGTATCACTGGGACAATACTCATCATTCTTCTTCCTCCAAACACTTCAAATTGAGTTAAGACCAAAAAAGTTCTAATTTGGTCTCACATGACAACAAGACTTTGTCCCATGACTTGTCTGGATCATCCAGATGGTCCCTGGCAAACTTCAGATGGGCCTGGACATTAGAGTTCATTTAAGCAGGCACTTTGTCCGTGTGTTGTAAGATTTTAAACCAAGGTCTCTTAGTGTATTCCCGAAAGTAACCAGCTTCTTCACGACCCCGACAAGCTGCGATTGTTTAGTTTTGAGCTGATTCTTCATTCTTAATCTTCTGTGGGGCCCCAGTCAGAGGGACATTGACAGTCATTATTTGCCTTTTCCATTTTCTGACAATTGCTCCAGCGGTTCTTTTTTGGCAATTGCTTTGTACCCCTTTCCATCTTTGTTAAGGTCTAAAATATTGTCTTTTGACAGATCTTTGAATTTGCCTATGTTGCTATTTAGACTTTGGCTGATTGTGGGGTGAACATGCGTCTTTATGACAGCTAATGAAAATTTTTAAATGATGATCTAGCCAGACTATTAAAAAGCAAAATAACAGGTCTTTGAGGGTCAGAAATAAATATATATTGTTCTATAATATATAAGCTTTTGACTGGTCAAATTAGCATAACACAAGTCGCGTGAGAACATCCGTCATCATGCCAACTGATCATATCTCACCTTCTCGGTATGTCCACGGGCAAAATGTCCACACGTGATTTGCCTCTTAAATCTCCTTCACTCCTTCACTTCTTTCTCATCTCTCTTATTCCTGTCTGCTGTCTCAACGAGTTAGTGGATACCCCTTTGGCTGAATCCTAACCTTTGCTCTGCCTGCAGGCTTATTGGGGAGACTCGAGCTTCCAGTGTCTCACCTTTTTGTTTCATTTGGTCTGCCTGTGTTTCCCGTTGTGGGTCTTTTCAGATGGAGTCAAGCTCTCTCGCCACTTGGACTGTCTGTTTATGTTGCAGTTTTTTGCCAAGATAAAGAGCACTTTAATAAACCTGTGTTTAAACCTGCATCTGGGTCCAGTACGTGATTCTATACCAAAAACTTTTTTATTTTTCCCATATTTTGTGCTTCAAAAATGAGTTGTTTCTAAACTAGATGTATTTCCGATTTATAAGTAATGTTAAGAGTAATTAGTTAACATACACGTGATGAACATGAACGTATAAAATGCAGGACAAAAGGGAAATAAAAAGTGTCCAATCTCACCAGTGGCTTGAGCTTTTTGGAGGGAGTACTCCAATTGAGACAAACAAGGATTTGCCAAATGGTATTGCCAAAACCAAAATAATTTAATTAGATTAATTTATCCTTTTGTACAATACCAGTAGCAGAAAACTGAACAAATAAAAATAATTTTATAACAGGCCACTTTTACATTCTTCAAAATGAAAAGCCATATCCTCGGTTGAGGCCATTTGTGGAGATACGGTTGTTAGGGGCAACTCTGAGAGCAATTTACCTAATGTTTAGAATACCTAGAATTTAGCACACATAAAAGCTTTTACCAAACCATGTCATTGTAAGTGCCCAAGCTTTTCAAATGGAATAGCCAGGGCATTATCAAATTGCCAATTGTGCTCAGGAAGGGTTCAAAAGGATTTATGAAGTCCCCAGAAGCAGTAGTGTTCCCAAATTTGCATACTTAAATGCACAACATTTCTTTATGGACATTTCCCACATAGCATTGGAAAACATTCAGAAGAGAGGTAAAAAAAACACATTTTGGAATACTTATACCCAAATCCAAGAACTGTCAAAGTAAAAGTAAAAATGTCTGAAATTCTACCATGTAAAATCTAACTAGAAAATAATATGAAAGCACATCTGGATATTAATTAGGAAAGTAAGCATCACAAGACTAGCGACTTCATCAGTGATTTTCCAGAGTTTACCACTTAATTGCTTTATGATTGCTATTACGTCAACCAACCCGCGAATAAATCTATAATGAAATGCATTGAAAAGGACTCGATGATCGAGTGACAGAGAGGTGGAGGAGAGAGAAAGGTAGTGTGTGTGTGAATAAGTAACCTTGTGTTCTCTCCAACAGCGGGTCCCTGCGCTGCATCCCTCAACCCCCAGCAATTAATCATCTGATCGGGAGCTTACTCGAGTGTGCCTCTGCCCCTTCTTCTAATTAACCAGAGAGAGAGAGAGCGGATGGACAGATTGTCGGGGAGAGACAGAGGGCGAGGATGAGCGAGATAGATGACAGGAGCAGCGGTGGATCGGAGGATTTCGGGAAGCTGCTACCCTCCGCTGATCTCTGAGGAACAAGACAACGCTCTGCCACCAGCGGCATACCATCAAGCATACTAAACAGAATCACTGTGTGGGTACAGTCTCAGCAGATTCTTCCAGGAGGTTTGAGTGAGGAGTTAAGAGGAAAAAAAGATGCTTGCGAAGAATAAGTTTGTTAATGTGCCAATTAATGCGCCCATTGTTTCCAACTATTGTTCAAATCAGACAAGTGAGTACAAATGTTTAGAAAGCATTTGGATTAAGAAATCTGATCATGGGAATCAACCAGGTGATGGATATTATCTAAACAGTTTCATCATCTTATCAGCCTTTCTTCATTTGCTAAAAAATGCAATAATCATATAATGAGCAAACGGACGTTTATGTCGAGATCACAGAGAGACAAGGAAAGAACTCGAAAAGGTTCAGTAAAACAGGTTGGGTTCAATTCTTGCAGTTACGATTCTTTTAGACGGTGTGTGATTCAGGCTGTTTTGCAAAATTTAAAGCACTGTTTCATGAGTGGATAAACCAAACGAGAAACAGAACAATGTAAGTGATTTATTTACAAAGTATTTACAGAGGACAAAAGTACATGAACAGTATTGACCTATTCTTAAGTCTCTGCTTCTCACGTGACTAAGTCATTACTCTGGACCCACATAAATGTTTCAGCGTGCTGCAAGAAATCAATATTTGCACTACTGCTTATCTTTTCCCGAGTCCTTTACCTTCTCATTGACTTAACATGTAAAACATCTGCCATGACTAGAAAAATGAAGAACATAATGCTAGTCCTCAGATCTCTAGACTGACTGGCTGATATACAGAATAGATCCTCAACTCAGCAACAAACTAAATAACAGATCTGCTGACAGTATACAAAACAATCAGAACAATTAGATCATTGGGCTCAAATGAGTTAGAACTAACACGTGTTCGCTCCAAACCTAGCGATTCTGCTCTCAGTGACTATGCTGCCCGCATCTGGAATCAGCTTCCAGAAGAGAAGGGGGTACGATTCTTATCTAATTTAAATCGAGACTATAACCTCATCTACTTAAAAATACCTTCACCAACTGAAAATAAAACAACGCCTATAAACAATTTGATAGCCCGGCACCTCCAAAAATAATCTTTACACTCCACTGAGTCAATGTTAATATTACTTCTATGTACTGACTGCTAATATTGCACAGTGCTGACCTTCACCTGTTAGCATCTTGTTGGCAAAACATGACGAAAGAAGTGAAACTGAGACGTAAAAAGGAGTGATGACCATCAGAGTGTGAAACTGCCACATCGGCAACATTCTCCAATAAACCTCCATCTTCTGTCTATCCTTCCTTTATGAGACTGGGGTAATTTATGGCTTTATTTACAAGGGGGGTGTGTGGACAGATTTAATATTTTAATTCAGTTTTATTGCCTGGGAGCAGAGAAAACCCGGCGAGCTTCATCATGCAGCGACATGCTGATGGACAGGCCAGGGTGAGACTGCCAACAGTATGGATGAGGGATAAGAGAGAAACGAACGTGAACAGAATCGTCCATTGCTCCTCTAGACGAGCTGCCAAAATCTTCAACGATTCATCCCTTTCTCTCCTGCTCTCTGTCAGGCCCTATAACTCTTGCCATGGCCTTACTGGGACGAGCAGGTTTTCGGCCCTGAGGCAGCCAGACAAGCTCTCGCTCCTGGGAGATTCATGATTCACAACTATCGACACGCGAACAAGCAGAGAGTTGATTCACAGCTTAAAACCATCGACTCAGGGCTCACTTAGGATCGATTCACTGCTCCCTACTGTTCGGACTTGATACAGGAGTTGATTCATTGGTTTAGCCAGTTGATACAGAGCGATTTCCTGAGTGGACACAGCAGAGATGTTTAGTATAATAAGAGTCCATTCACACAGAGAGCTCCAGCAGATCACTAAAGATTTAGTAGCGCTGTGCTGGATCGAACAGAGGACTTGGAGAGAAAATAAAAACCTGACAGACTGACTGATCAACTCTCAGGAGATGGTCACAGCATGGTCGCTTGATTCTGAATAAAATATTGGCATTTAAAAAAATATGATGTTTTGATGTGAACACTTCTCATCTTCAAATTCTTCTCCTTTAAATTACTTAAGGCGAATGTTACCAACACAATGCAAAAGTAGCCGGATGAAGATAGAAGGTCATAATTTATCACCTCTTATTAGTTTCTATTATTTTTTTATGGCTGTCCTGTTGGACAACCCCTTGAGCTCTGAGGGCCCACTGGCAAGCACAAAATCTTGTTTTTAATAAGTCTTCCTGAGCAGAAGGTTAAATTTTCAATCTGTGGTTTCCTCAGATATTTATATACAAAATTCTATATTCAGAGCTATGAAGATTTCATCTGCTACCAAACATCTATGCAGATCGTGCAGCAAAACAGTCCTTTTCTTGCCTTCAAATAAGCCTCATCCTCTTCTATTTTCCACAACTTTTGGCACACTTTTATGTACAGCAAAAAACAGCTCCTCTGCTGTGCATTGCTAGCTTAGAACTAAAGCTAAGAGTGTCATTGCATTCCCAATCTGTTGGGAGTCTTATGTTTGTAAAATGTTTGTGTACTGCGATACATCAGCAAGTATTTGCACACTGTGATTTTAAGTTGCTACACTATTTTCTGTTGCCACTTCCCTCTGGCTCACTATGCTGATTGGTTGGGTTGAACACCATTTTAAGTAGTCCTCACGTCAAGCAACTTCTTAAAAAAACAATAAAAAAAATTACAGATTCGGAACATATTTTAAATAGGTAAAAATTATGTAAACTAATCAATAATCATTCATTTGGTAAGGGACTGGTCACTAACCAGGTACTTCCATTCTGGCAAACATCAACGTTTAAGCAAGCTATCACACCATTCTCGTGTTCATTTCTGGTTCCAGGCCCCTCACTCAGGCAACGCGCCTAGAATGCTGAATTTCTCACCGCTTCGCTTGCAGTGCTTGGCATTTACAAGTAAAGGCTAGTGATGTTCTCTCTAAAACGAAAATATTGTTTCAGTTACTTCCATCAGACAGCCATCTGTATGGGCCAATCAGAGAATGAGATATGAGAATGTTTGGACATTTATGCTCCAGGAATCAGGTTCTATTGAAGGCAATAGAGAAACATTTTAACTAACATAGGGAAGATGTTCATTACATCTATAATAATCTACAATTATAATAAAAAATATATGAGTTGAATCCTATTTTGCTCTGCTTCCTACACATATATATATTTATTGCTAATATCACAGGTGTCAAAGTGAATCCCTGGAGGGTCAACATTTTCACAGCAACCTTAATTAAGTCCCTGATCACCCACACGCCTGTTCTGCAGCCTATATGAGCCATACACTCTGAATAAAACCCGCTTTGATCTTTAGTGAATATTTATGTTTTAGGTAAGATTTAAAACTAAAAGATTTTCTAACTATATTTTTACAAAACTTTAAAGGGTCTTTAAATTATTTAAAAACAGAGATTGTCTTTAAAATTTGCATAAAATGTCAATATAATTGTATGTTTTGATGTATATTTTTATGTTTTGTCTGATTTTTTCATTTGTATTTAATCTTTATCTCCGTTGTGTGTGCTTGTGCTTTTTTAAAAAACCTTTATTTATAATATTTTTAAAATAGTTATTTTATGTTTTTCAGTTTTTTCATTTTTATTTTGCCACCTTTGCTGTTTTTTTTTATTTGCCAGTTGTTGTTGTTGTGTTTTATGATTGTTTATTTTTTGTTTGTACAGTGTAATACACAGGTAGAAAACAGCAGGGTCACCACTAGACCCCTGCAACACTAACCATTATTAGCAAGAGTTTGAAGATAAGTGTATAAAATATTACGACCAAAATGTTTCACAAAAGAAAACAACAACTATGGCTAATCATGCTATGTTGAAGGACAAAAATCCCTTAAAAAGAAAAAAACTTACACTCTAACTTTGAATACTTTAAACAAACCAAACTTACTGTACTGCAAATTTTCACAATTCCTCAACACAGCAGAACTCAGAGCTCCCAATCAAAGCTCGAAGTGCCAATAAGAGCAATGAAATAATTTTTCACCAGGCAGCGGTCGCCTCGCTCACGTCCAGACATCATGGGATGTTTGATTGCATTTTTAATGGAAATCAATATAAGGTTTGCAGCGTTCCGCAAGTGACTTTTCTTCCAATCTACAAAATGTCATTACTGTTTGAGGACTACAATTTCAAGACCCCAAAAATAGAAAAGAAGAAGAAAAAGGTGAATCGAGCAGTTGAAGTCTCGAGGAACTGGGATGGTCTTCCACTTTGTCCCCTCGTCCAGCTGGAGGGAATTAAATTGGACAGAAAAGCTATACGAAAACAAAGCAATGTGAATTAAAGCGATCAGGGGTCACGTGACCAATTGAAAAGGACAGAAATTAAATTAACCCCTCTTTCTGGGGCTACCAGCGCACACTCCCTGCTCCCTCTTTCCACAGGGGGCATGTGGTGCTTTATTGATTGTGTTGTGGTCCCTTCAGGGGTTTTGTTCAGTCGAAGAGTATTTGACTGCCACCCATTCGCAGCACCAGGGCTTCAGGGGTGTGTTCAGAGAGCTGTTATGCTAGAGACCCCCTTGCACAGGCAAAAACAATGCACAAACAATGGCGAGGGCCAGGAGCAGTGAGGATGTCACAATGTACAGGAGTCTTCCGCACAGGAATGTTCAATTCAATCCAAAGTTTATTTGTATAGCACCACACCACAACAAACAGGGTTGACCAGCATGCTGAACAGAGCAAAACTATATACATAAAGACAAGGCAATATATAAAATAGACCACTTCCTGTCTGTTCGGTTCCTTATTTACACAATGGCTTGTTTAAAAAGCCTTCAGTTCAGTTTTAAAAACACCCAATTTGGTGTGGACCTCATATTCAATGGTAGTGATTCCCAGAGATGGAATTAAAGGCCCAGCAACGCTTGTTCATCTTAAGAATCACTAGAATGAGTTGTCCGGCAGAGTGTAGAGACTGCCCATATATACTGTCAACTATTTTAAACCAGGCTTTAAACACACTGTTAACTGTTTTGTTAAAGTTTTTTATTGTTAACTGCTTTTATTGGTCTTTGTTGTTATTTTACTGCTGTGTGAGGCATCCGTGTGTGTCCCACCACCAGGCACCAGAAAATAAATTGTATTATTATTATTAATATTATTAATATTACAGTTTCACTAATGTACGATGGTGTAACACTCTGTAAGATTTAAACACTAAACTA
This sequence comes from Danionella dracula, assembly GCA_900490495.1. Taxonomy (NCBI): domain Eukaryota; kingdom Metazoa; phylum Chordata; class Actinopteri; order Cypriniformes; family Danionidae; genus Danionella; species Danionella dracula. The sequence goes on from UELW01000322.1 coordinate 8,843,739, forward strand.
CAAAAAAAACGTTTCCAGCCCCTCTTAAAAAAAGACAAAATAAATACAATTTGCTTTTTGGAAATAAATCAATGTTGTCATTATTAATATTCATATATTATCATAACAATATTTTTTAACTTCTTAACATTAGCTTCACCATTTTCCTGCTGATCTGTTGAGCAGGTGCGAGATATTTCTTGAACTTGGTCCTTGATGACCAGCTTTGAATCCTTATTGGCCGAGAGTTTAGTGATGTCATCACTGTTCAGAAGTTAACTGTTTCATAGCTTTTTTTTAAATTTTGTTACTGTGTGCTTCGTTGTGTGCTGTTCTCATTGGAAGGAAAGCTTTTTGAGGGCGATGTCAAGTAGCAAATCAACTAGTCGATGGAAGTGATTCTGCCATGAATTATTGTACAGTTGTTTTGCTATATATAACATGTAGGTTGGACTTCATTGATCCTCCCTTATCACGAATAACACAAGTATTACAGACAAATTAAAGAACTCATAACTATACTAAATATCTTATCTTTCCATAATTTGACTGATTGACAAAGTTGATTAAGTTATTTTGATTAAATTAAGTTTGTTTAACTCAATAAGATTAATGTACATGAACACATTTAGTTAGGTTAGAGCTAAAAATATTTTTGCATGGAATTTAAAAAAATCAGTCTACAATGAATCTTGTACTCAACAGAGAGTGACAGAATTGGTGGGGTTTGACACCTACCTTTTGTTGTGATTGTATTTAAATTTTACATTTTAACCATACCACATTTCAGCACTTGTTTTATGTTTTTGTACAATTTCACTAAAGGTACTGATAGGTTTTACTTGAATTCCGTGTTTTATTGCATTAAATAGTTAGAAAAAAAGAGTGCTACCTCAAGAAACAATTCTTTACATTATGGAAAATTCAAGATACAAAAGGCTACGTGAAAAATATTTTGCTTCATGATAAATTTTTTTAAGATATAAAAAACGTGCACAAGAAATTTATATTCGACTTTTGAAATTTGGGTGGAAAACAACACTGGGCATCATGCAAGTGCGTTCAAAGCACCACCAATTGTTCTGCTCTCCTATTGGTCAGTTCTAGCCCTGATGTTGCTTGTTCTGAGCAATATTCTTTTATGCTATTGGTCAGTTCTAGCCTTGGTGCTGCGTGTTTATGTGTAGTACCCTGCTCAATGACGCCCAATGACGTCTTCCCAGAAGAGCTCTCCCTGGCTTTATGCACATTTTTGGTTTCGTGTTGGTGTTCTTAATTCGTATATATTTTCGTGTTGCTTTTTTGGCAAAGCATATTTTTATGGCCATGGCTCTCCTACGCTATCATTCGTTTTCCTCCCCTACCACTTCCTTCGACACGTCCCCACATCGGCTCACTCGAAAGGGTTATTGTTTTTCGATTATTTTATTCTGTTTTATTATTATTAAATAGATTTAAAGTGGGTACTTTTAAGGATTGAAGATTCCTTGTTCATTTTTCACTGGTTTTCCATTTCTTTTCCAATTCTAGTGTTGTTTCTGTCTGGAACGGATTCGGCATTTTACATGTAAAACTTGCTTCGACAAATAAAAAAAATCAACATAGGAAGGAAACCCTGGAATGGATTAATTTCATATCTTGAGTTATCACTGTATCTGCATGTTGAAACGTTGTTGTTTCATTTTGTCAATTTGTGTTTACATTTGTTATTCAAATGTTCACTTCATTTAATTGTATTGAAAGTTTTTATGTTATATATTTACATGTCATATTTTATATATTTCAAAATAAAAAATTTTTGCATCACATTATTTATTTCTAGCCAGTGGCTGGTTTACGTCACCAACAAGACTAAAGTTTTGATGAAAACTACAAAGCAGAATCCCTGTTTCATTCTTCACCAGGAAAAATGCACTGCATAAGCACTCAAGTGTTTAAAACCCATCCGTGCTCTTGAAACCATCTAAAGACTGTTGTATCACCTACAGGGAAAAGATCCTTGATAAAAAAATGAAATGTGAGAAGCAGAAAGACGAAGGCACAAAGAGAGATGAAGAGGAGGCTATGAATCTTCTCCTGATGATCCAGGAACAACACAAACAGGAAAAGAAGAGGCAGGCTCAGAAAGGATGTGCTCCCTTCCCCCGAGCCACGTGAATAATTAACCAACGATCAATTAAACCTGTTTACTATAGAGAATGGCAACAACACGAAGAAGTAAGGAAGGGAATGATCAAGGAAGGGAATGATGAAGGAAGCCAAACGACACACAAATGGAATCCTGAGGGACGGACTTGTTCAAGCTGACCTTTCCTCCTCTTGCACTGAACCCACCGATGAGGATAAAACCTCCCTTTAATAGTTAAACACAGCATAATGTCTGGAGACAATGGATGGAATTTCAAAGCGGAACAGCTCCAAAAGTCTGGAAGACTCAGCTAAATACTTTCAGATCAATTTATGCTCAAAAGTGACTGGAAATAGTCTTTTGGCAAGAAGAACGGTCATTCACCCACAATTTTATGTACATACAACAGTTTATGATCCGTTGCAGAGACGCTTATGTAGTTATGTCACCAGAGTTACGAGATAAATGTCTCTCAGAACCCGGAAGTGTGTGGACTGTTCGGTAGTGATGGGACGCTTCATTCACTTTGGTGACTCGGTTCGTTTTTCTCGGTTCACTCAACAGAACTACTCTTTGATCGATTCTTTCTTTTTTTAAAAAAGTTACTTCCTTAATTCGATAATAAGATTATGACAAAGACCCCTCTTCTTCACTTCTACAACGTCTGCCGTGTGCAGTGAAAATAAGCTTTAGTATTAGTTTGAGCAACTAATTTGTTTCTAAACATGAGAAATGTCACCACAGCACCGCATGAAATTCTATCACATAAGAACAAGCGATTCACATGAACTGCATCAATTGAAAACATAAACATAAGAATGAGTTGAAGAGTGACTTGGAACAACGGGTCTTTTCTATGTCCAGGTTCTGCATCTATAGACAAGCATTGACAACAATAAGAACGTGTTGAAGAGCGATTCAGATGAACTGTTCTTTTCTATACCCGGGTTCTGCATCTATAGACAAGCATTGACAACAATAAGAACGTGTTGAAGAGCGATTCAGATGAACTGTTCTTTTCTATACCCGGGTTCTGCATCTATAGACAAGCATTGAGAACAATAAGAACGTGTTGAAGAGTGATTCAGATGAACTGTTCTTTTCTATACCCGGGTTCTGCATCTATAGACACACATTGAGAACAATAAGAACGTGTTGAGGAGTGATTCAGATGAACTGTTCTTTTCTATACCCGGGTTCTGCATCTATAGACACACATTGAGAACAATAAGAACGTGTTGAGGAGCGATTCAGATGAACTGTTCTTTTCTATACCCGGGTTCTGCATCTATAGACAAGCATTGAGAACAATAAGAACGTGTTGAGGAGCGATTCAGATGAACTGTTCTTTTCTATACCCGGGTTCTGCATCTATAGACAAGCATTGAGAACAATAAGAACGTGTTGAGGAGCGATTCAGATGAACTGTTCTTTTCTATACCCGGGTTCTGCATCTATAGACACACATTGAGAACAATAAGAACGTGTTGAGGAGCGATTCAGATGAACTGTTCTTTTCTATACCCGGGTTCTGCATCTATAGACAAGCATTGAGAACAATAAGAACGTGTTGAGGAGCGATTCAGATGAACTGTTCTTTTCTATACCCGGGTTCTGCATCTATAGACAAGCATTGAGAACAATAAGAACGTGTTGAGGAGCGATTCAGATGAACTGTTCTTTTCTATACCCGGGTTCTGCATCTATAGACACACATTGAGAACAATAAGAACGTGTTGAGGAGCGACTCAGATGAACTGTTCTTTTCTATACCCGGGTTCTGCATCTATAGACACACATTGAGAACAATAAGAACGTGTTGAGGAGCGATTCAGATGAACTGTTCTTTTCTATACCCGGGTTCTGCATCTATAGACACACATTGAGAACAATAAGAACGTGTTGAAGAGCGATTCAGATGAACTGTTCTTTTCTATACCCGGGTTCTGCATCTATTGACAAGCATTGAGAACAATAAGAACGTGTTGAGGAGCGATTCAGATGAACTGTTCTTTTCTATACCCGGGTTCTGCATCTATAGACACACATTGAGAACAATAAGAACGTGTTGAGGAGCGATTCAGATGAACTGTTCTTTTCTATACCCGGGTTCTGCATCTATAGACACACATTGAGAACAATAAGAACGTGTTGAAGAGCGATTCAGATGAACTGTTCTTTTCTATACCCGGGTTCTGCATCTATAGACAAGCATTGAGAACAATAAGAACGTGTTGAAGAGCGATTCAGATGAACTGTTCTTTTCAATACCCGGGTTCTGCATCTATATACACACATTGAGAACAATAAGAACGTGTTGAAGAGCGATTCAGATGAACTGTTCTTTTCTATACCCGGGTTCTGCATCTATAGACAAGCATTGAGAACAATAAGAACGTGTTGAAGAGCGATTCAGATGAACTGTTCTTTTCTATACCCGGGTTCTGCATCTATAGACACACATTGAGAACAATAAGAACGTGTTGAAGAGCGATTCAGATGAACTGTTCTTTTCTATACCCGGGTTCTGCATCTATAGACAAGCATTGAGAACAATAAGAACGTGTTGAAGAGCGATTCAGATGAACTGTTCTTTTCTATACCCGGGTTCTGCATCTATAGACAAGCATTGAGAACAATAAGAACGTGTTGAGGAGCGATTCAGATGAACTGTTCTTTTCTATACCCGGGTTCTGCATCTATAGACACACATTGAGAACAATAAGAACGTGTTGAAGAGCGATTCAGATGAACTGTTCTTTTCTATACCCGGGTTCTGCATCTATAGACAAGCATTGAAAACAATAAGAACGTGTTGAAGAGCGATTCAGATGAACTGTTCTTTTCTATACCCGGGTTCTGCATCTATAGACAAGCATTGAGAACAATAAGAACGTGTTGAAGAGCGATTCAGATGAACTGTTCTTTTCTATACCCGGGTTCTGCATCTATAGACAAGCATTGAGAACAATAAGAACGTGTTGAAGAGCGATTCAGATGAACTGTTCTTTTCTATACCCGGGTTCTGCATCTATAGACACACATTGAGAACAATAAGAACGTGTTGAGGAGCGATTCAGATGAACTGTTCTTTTCTATACCTGGCTCTGGGTCCATTGAGAAGCAATCGTGAGATTGAACAAGATGACGAGAATGAGTAGAATGAGCGAGAATCATTCACTAGGAAGAATAGTTCCTCACGACTCACTATAAAGATTCATTTTTTTTGCGCCACATCACGCCACATCACTACTGTTCGCCTCAAAACTGTGCGACATTGAGTAGACATTGTTTTGTGGGTGTTCTTACCACAGCCTCCATATTTGCCCATTTACTGTTCAGTCTGGAAGATGAAAACATCCTTTCCTCGCTCTGTCAAAGATTTTTACTATTTATTGAAGCCATTTAGCTATTTTTTTTTTTACAAAAATGGTACAGTTCAGTTATACATTTCACATCAAAGTACAACACACATAAGACTTCAACTTACAATTTAGTAGAGAATGAGATAGTAAGAAGAATAAAATAACAAAAATAAACAAATATATATAAAAGAAAATAGCTAGGGGGATTTCTTGCAAGATATAGTACCTGATAGCTTGTTTGTGATTTGGAGGTCTCAGAAAGTATAATAGAAGCAAAGTAGTGTTCAAGCTCCAAAGAAAAAATACTATATATGTATACAAGATTACATATAAAGGTTTTCTATTGGTGAATCTGAATCTATGAATAACTTTAAAAACTCAGCTAAAAGAAACAAAAGATTACAAACATATACCAGGGGCTTGTACCATGAAGCTGGATTAACAGGTTAGCCAGCTAAGTTTAGGATTAGTTTGCACCAATTCTGGGTTTGGGTACTATGAAAGGATCTAGGATTTAATCGATCTTTGTCACCATGGTTACTTACGGCACCCGGCTAACCTGCTCCAGAGGAGCAGCAATAAACCGTTACTCCAGCTGTAGGTCTCTGGAAACAGAATCCAGAATCCAGTGTGAAAAGGCCCTTAATGAAGCATACAAGAGCCAGAACAGAAAACCACACTGAATCTGAAATGATACCCCAAAGGACCGGGTAGTCCCAGAAGTTCAGTAAACAAGGGGCACGCGGACCTAATCACAGCGTTCCTCTCAGCATGAGAGTTTGATTCATATGCATTGACGACTCACTTTCTAAGATGCCTGCAAATCCTTCAACGCACAGCATTCTGAAGAGAAAAAAAATTACTGTTTGTTTTCATAATCCTTAATCCAAATGTAATGACTTTTCCTTCTCCAAACGTCCTTTTTGTTGACTTTGCCAAGACTGCAAGCATGGGTAAAATAAGATGAACTAATATAATACCAGAGCCTTAATCAGAGCTCCACACGGTTGCCCTTTTCTAAATCAAATGAAATATGTGAGGAATCAATGAGGAGTTACGATGATTGCGCTTGTTTGCAACTAAAGAATTCTGCTCTGTGTAATGTAGATTGGTATCCCCAACCAATCTCTTCTTTCTCTTTTTTTCGTTTCAAAATAAGAACAATTAAATTATATTAAATATAATATTAAAATAATATTCTTCCCCAACCAATTTCTTCTTTCTTTTTTTCAAAATAAGAATTAAATCATACACAATTTTATATAAATATTAAAATAATATTCTTTCCTTACCAATCCCTTCATTTTTTGTAAAATAAGAACAATAAATAATATTACATATAAAATTAAAATAATATTATTCCCCAACCAATATCTTCTTTCTCTTTTTCAAAATAAGAACAATTAAATAATATTAAATATAATATTAAAAGTATATTCTTTGCTAACCAATCTAACCAATAAGAACAATAAAAGAATATCAATAGACATAATACAGCATCTTTAAAGTCTTGCTTCTCAAAGCTCTGATCAGATACTATAGAGAAGCCCATAAAACAGACACACAGTTGTAAAAATAAACTAAAGTGTATTAAATAAAATTAAAACAATTGATTAAAACACAGACTTAGTGTATGTTAAATGTACAGAATAGTCCCATTTGATAATTTACATGGTTTTATCTGTATTTTAAAGCAGATCTCAGATGAAAATCCAAACTTTCCAGCTGTTTGAAAAGAAATGCGTCTCATTAATCTGTTTGCAAATCTATGAGTATCTCAAGGTCATTTATCTGCCATGCTGCATCGTGTTCTATCGGATTTTGCTACCCTGTGAGATTTACCTACTGCGTATATGTGGACACAAAAACTTTAGTTTAACTTTTTTATTTTACAACTTTTTTGCACCACAATTATTAGCGCAGTACTGAACTGCACTTTATGAAGGATAAACATTTTATTTTATTTATTAAACAACGTTAAGTTTCATTACTCTAACAAAAATAGAGCCATGTTATAAAACCATGTTTAAACTTTTATTTAAATATGTAATTTAATAAACCATTTAATAACAGCATGTAACATTACAATAAGATCCAATGCGGTGATTAGCTAATTTTAACTTTTATGTTACACATGTACTATTGTTCTCAATTTAATGTGAGGGCAGAAAACTTCTGTATTGTATATTTTTTATTAGATTTTTACAATCTAAATATTATTTATGTAAGCAATTTCACCATTAATGAAATAGAACTGTTTAATAAAGAGAAAGCAAACAAAAGTGAGTTTTTAACTATTTAGATTTTCTTTCAGTCTTTATACAAAGTATTTTTATATTCTGGACTTTTGTTGAATTTCTTTTTTTTGTCTGCTAGGTTTCGTCATGACCGTTATAGATGCGATATTGTCTATAACAGATTTGGCTTTAAAATTAAATGCATTAGAAGAAAGTCAGCTGTGTCCGCAGTGATGCTTGGTGTTTGAGATATGGCATGCAGAAACATCTCACTGGTGTTATCGTTAATGTTATCGTTTTTAACAGAAATTGATTTTGCAATTTTGACATAGGAGATTGATGCGTCAACAAAAAACACATAATTTGCATGCACCAAAGAAATAACAGTTCGCTCAAAAAAAAAAAAAAAAAAAAAAAAAAAAAAAGAGTTGTTTTTCACAAGTTATTTTGAAGATTCCTTCTTTTAAAATAACTCATACAGGAACACACCACATGATATTTCCTTACATTATTAATATGGTATAAAGGCAATTAAAAGCAGACCTCTTCTGAAGAAACATCCAGAAGCTGTCCCAATAAGACATAACATATGTGATAGAGCTCACATCCTTTTGAAATAAGCTTCAATTAGTAGATGCACACCTCTTCCAAATTGTAACCACGCATCAATCAGATACAGGCTTCAGGGTCTCTGATTGGTTAATGTGGTGTATATTTCCAAGTCAACAGAAACACAGAGAAGGAACAACTGAAGTGATTGATTGAAATAGTGAGGAAATATACCTGAACTACCATGAACTATCTTTTTTTTCTACCAAGCTCCAACTCAATCCTTTCCGTTTCATTCTGAAACATGACTGCACAGATCTGAACATCTGAAGTTACCTTAAAAGAGCTGAGAATAGCACCTGCCAACTAGTTTTTGGAAGGTAATATTGCAGTGCAATGCAGTTACTGAGTGCAGAAAGATACATTAGTTGCTCTTGTCAGAAGTTAAGTTAGCATGCACACCGTCTGATCTTTAAATACTCAAAGGAGTTTCAATACATTTACCCCAATCTCAGCAATAGCAGGATATTAATTCAGATTGAAAACTTTTCCCTCTCCTGCAACCTCGCCTTCATTTCTGCCTGACCTCTTCACCAACACCCTCTCGAACGAATCATTTCCCTTCTCTTCATATGCATGCATCCAGCCGCCCCCCGTAGCTCAGTCAATTTCATTCTTCAGACTGGAAAATGTGAGAATTTGCATATGTGAAACCCCACCTGTCATCAAAAATACAATTAAAAACTTGACCTCAGACCTCTCTGGAATATCAGCTCAGTTTCTCTGAAGTTAGAGATCTCTCGCATCACTGTGAAATAGAGTGTTATTTCTGCTGACATTTTGAAAGTGCCATTTATGATGCTTATCTGTTTTGATTCATGCAACCTTCTTGTCTGTCGCAACTGATTGGGTGAAAGAAAAGCTAAGCCTGGGCACGAGCACAGAACAGACAAATGATGGAGAGTATGATCTGGCAGACTGCTGAACAACTGCTGTGATTGTCACGGTCGGCTGGAGCTTCTCATTGCTTCGTTCACAGCCGCTCCCTGGGTTGAACTCGAGCATGGACTCGCTGATACAACAGCTGGGATCTCTCCTTTAAATCCTTGTGTAGAAGCATTTTTGTGTGCACTTCTTTAACAGAGGTCACCAATTACCATCCTGATGAAACACTTCTCATAAATTAAGTTAATTACAGACATGTGGATTTACTCCACATGGGACATACTGCCTACATTAAATTAATCAATCAAAATGTTTTTATAAAGCACTTTTTAGCAGTTTCTTCAAAGCAGTTTAACAGAGCCTAGTGTGGATTAAGAGTTTGATATTAATTCCTATTGGATAATTTTATGTGGTAGAAATATAACATATAATGCTACCTTAGGGATTGTAAAGTAAAGTTTTATTAGTATGAGGAAATTGGTGATTTACGCTGAACAGTAATCTCTAACTCATTATAAAAACTAAACTCTTTCTAAACTCATTTTGTGGTAAAGCAACGACTAAACTTATTTTTTTATTTATTGATTTGGAAAAACACAGAGAACCTGGATTAAAACACCCACACACACACACACGCAGAGAAAAGATTCCCTAGTGAAGAACCCCTCTGTGACATCACAGAGCGCCTTGCTAGCTAGGTCAAGTGCTAATCACCTCCCCAGCATAAAGCCTATTTAAACTTCAGATCTATCATCGAACAGTTCGCCAGGCAACTCCTATAAACAAAACAGAACCAAAGAAACAGATGACTTGCATCTGCAGCAGTATGCGTGATGAGTGATGGGGATAGGTACGATGAGATTTAACCATATTGTTTTTCCAACGATTTATATGTTTATAGTCCACAAACAATTTAAGTAAATTACCAAGCACTTACATAGGCACTAATACCAAAGCTTCCCCTTATATTGAATGCACACCTGGATCAATAAGCCTGGTCAGACACCGATGGGGTGGAGTCAAGCGCAGAACCTGTACTTGCAACAAGGCAACCTGTCTTGGCTGGGTGATGGAACTGGGTAATCAGATACACAGTACTCTTTAGATTTTATTAGCGTCATGCTTTCATTCATACCTTCACACCAAAAAACTGGCGCACATGAGGCTGACCCCCAAACAACTTGCACCGACTCAAGCCTTCTGTGCCATTGTGTCTTGTCAGCTGCAGCAGTGGACGACTGGACAAAAAAAGAGAAAGCTCAAACACTCCAAATCGACGTCACCCGATTACATTTAGTTACAATTACATTTACACATTTGACAGACGCTTTTGTCCAACGGGGGAGAGAAATTTTCAATTTGTTACATTCTAACTAAAGTTGCTTGGACTAGAAGTTGAATCAGTTGATCAATCAACCATAGCAGGAAGGAAATAAAAGGGTAAAAAGGAAAATTTGCAAGTGTTCCATGAAGACAAGAGAATTTATAAGCTAGAAGGCACATTTTGGGTGTGAGAAGACCAATCCTGGGCTGAGAGACCTCTAAAATAGCAAGCCTTATGCCTTGTTCTCACTAAAATGCAGAAAAATTGTTAGTACTGCACCAAATTGACTGGGAAAAAAAGCTTGTATATGGAGAAGGGGCTTCAGACTCTGTACTTCCCTTTTTCCTTCAGTATTTTGCACTTCCTTATGCACACTTTAACTACAAACATACCGTAGCTTCTCAGTAGTACAGTGCAAGTCTAGCAGGTAAAACTAATGGAATATCATTATATTGCCAATGTGTGTAGAAAACTTGAAGTCTTTTGTTTGTAAAGTACTTGTGTGCTGACATACAGCAGCAGATGTCAATACATTGCGACTTTAAATTGCTCCACTATTTTTCTGTTACGACTTCCCTCCAGGAAATGCACCATTATTGTAGAGCAAGGGTCTGAAGCGCAATTCCTTGAGGGAGGCAGTCCCTGCAGGATTTTCTTCCAACCCTCTTTCAAGAGACACACCAGTAGCTTCAAACAAACCCAGAAGAGCTTAATCAGTGGAGTCAGGTGTGTTCAGTTAAGGTTGGAGTAAAACTAAGCAGGAATGCAGCCCTCAAGGAATTGAGTTTGAGACAAGACGATTAGTTGAGGGAAACAGAATTCGGACAAAAGTTCACATTTTTCAACTTCTGAGTTGCCTGCATTTCTCTCTACCAGAATTTTTTTTCCAGGAAAAACTGTGCACCGTTTGATTAAATATTTAAAATTGACTTAACATGTACATCTGCTGTTCTCATAATTTCTGATTTTCAATGTGATTACAACATCAGATGAGAATCAGGTGAGAAGCCTCTGTAAAGCTCTGCCTAAAGCAGGCAGCATGTAAAAAAAAAAAAAAAAAAAAAAAAAACAGGCTCTAATAATACTCTTATAAACACCAAAGTCCTAAAAAATTTAATTTAGCTGTAAACAAAATTTCCCTAAACACGTGCTCTCCAATATGTGCTCAGTGGTAGTGTCACGTAATGCGGTGTCGCAGGTCAAAGTTAAATTCAGCTGAACTCTTGTCAGAGAGGAATCCAGAATTTCACAGCGTAGACTGGAACATCCAGTTTCACACTGTTGTATGCAATCCCATTCAAGTCAATGGAGCTAATTTTATAGCGTGACCACGACATCAGGAAAGCAGTAAACGTGTAGAGCTGAATCATATGAAGCGGGGAAAAGACACAGGCGTCTGCACTGACTGGAGTTTCACTCACCACAACTGATTTGAAATAGAACAGAACATGACACAATACCTGATTGTGAGACATCTGATAACTCACTAAACAAATGATTGCTTCACAAAACAGATAATATATTTGACGTTTTTAAAATATGGTTAGAAAAGTGCATTGTTCTATTTTCAGTTTGCATCATCCTCCACCATGTAAGCACCGATGTTCCATTAGCGCGGTCATTACCACCAGGATGGGGATCAGGTGGAGTCTTGTATGTGGTTATTGTGAGATAATTAAGACTTGACTCTACAAGATTGTTCCACCTATTAGAGGGCATGTTGGAAATCAAATTACCAATGGTTTGAGTGGGAAGTGGACAAATACACAGGAAGAAAAGAACATTCATTGGCGTACAAGGAGCATGATTGCCTATGGAAGTGGTGAAAGCAAATGGGCCATTAGATAAAACTGAGTTCAATATCCGAAATGAACCTAATCAGACTTTGTGTTCAATATCAAGGACATTGTATTTTAACACTGTTCTCTGAGCAACTGTTAATCCTATAGGGCCGTTAGTTTCAACCCTGTTTCAAACAATAAGCAATAGTAGCTTCAAACAATAAGCAATAGTAGCTTCAAACAAGCCATGCAGAGTTTGTTAGTGGGGTCAGCTGTGTTGTATGAAGGTTTCATACTATAGATTTCTACTATAGTAGAAATATTAACATCAATGAAATAAGTTATATGTGTTGATTATGTCGTGAGACTGAGATGGCGAGAGAGAGATGTAATAAGTCCGCCTTATTGGGTTGAGGTTAAACCTACCTTTCTTCTGGTTTTTCCGCTTGTCCTCTGAGCACTTCTGTCAGTTCTTGGCAACATGACCCTTTCTTGGCTATCCCAATTTTTTCATTTAGTTAATATTTGAAATTAAAAGCTCATACAATTCCCAGCACAAGTCTATCCTTAGTAAAAACTTTTTTCTTCTGTCTGTTCCTCTCTCGGCTACTCTATAGTCAGCGCGCATGTGTGGGGTGCACCAAGTATGTATCATTTCAGTTGTACTCTCTAGTAGCTGTGTTCCGTATTTCATGTCTCTTGAGTATTAATTTCCATAACAACTGGAAAATTTATAATCATTCAAATGTTTGTGTTAGTCCATTGTGTAGAATGGAGTTCTGTAAAGTTAATACTGGAGAGCCACAGTCCTGAACAGTTTAGCTTCAACCAACATTTAACACACCTGATCGTACTAATTGAATTAAATCCATCTTTATCTGTGAACCAGATTAGTATACATACTAGACCAGGAATGCAGCTAAAATTTGCAGGGTTGTGGCTCTCCAAGATCAATTATAGACACCTCTGGTAAAGACTTTATTCAAGGTTTTGGTTTTCATATCAATTCTCACATTCTGGTGAATTCTTTAGAATATGTAACAATGTGAGTGCAAGAAATTGTCTTTAAAGCGGTAAGAAAAAAATTTATAGTACCCCACCAAGATATTTGTTTGGGACACATGACTTCCCTCCTCAACCCAAACTAATTTTGGAGCTTGGAGATCTTCATAGTAGCTCCAGAAAAAAATTGAGAGAGAAAAAAATTGAGAGAGAGAGAGAGAGAGAGAGAGAGAGAGAGAGAGAGAGAGAGAGAGAGAGAGAGAGAGAGAGAGAGAGAGATTGATTGGGGGTCTCTGACACTTGAGAGAGGGGGGGGAGAGGGAGATAGATAGAGAGAGAGAGAGAGAGAGAGACAGTCATCCCCTCCAAATAGACAAGCCTTCACAAACATGGCGCCCACATGGCTTTCCCTAAAGGAATTAGACCACACTTAAGATTTTGATCATCCATCATCACACCCTCGTATCACACAAATATTCAAAAATGTCCCAATAAAGCGAATTAACCCGGAATTAGTGCAGTGTTGGGAGCAGTGTTAACGAGCAGCCGCTGCTAATTGGCTGTGATTGCAGCGGGTTGTGTGAAGCGATTGCAGTCCCATTAAAAAGTCATAAAGTTCTATGAGCAGAGGCGTCCCATTGGTATATCTGACCTTCTTATCACTGCAGCAATCTCGGGGATGGAGATAAAACAGAAACAGAGGAAGAAAAGGGCTGATTAGAGTGATCGAGGAAGAAGAGGGGGGAGTGTTCATGATCTAGACATTAACTGTAGTCTGATGTTCACCCAGGAATTGTGAGTAGCATACATGAGAAACCCAAGACCTCAGCTACAAGATTCTAACAAAACCATATGACAACACATTTACAGACACAGGAACACACACATCTCTGAACCTTGTACAGGCCACACAGATGATTTAACCGTATGTAAAAAAAAAAAAGGGAGGTATCTCTGGAATGGTCTATACCACCTTAAAAGCTTAACACCCCTATGGTAAACATAGAATCTGCACATTAGAAGTCACACTGGCAGTCTATTAAAATTCATATGCACAGGAGTTGCAGACATTGACTTTATATAACATGGACAGAGTGTTTGTGACATCACCCATAGGCTTCTGACAAAGTTAAATGAAAAAGTGGGCATAGACAGTACTCGAAAACACGTCCTTTTGCATGGTGGTAGTGAATGCGTCTGATTGGCTGAAGTTTACATTTTTATATATCTTAAACAAAGAAAGGTAAAAAAAAAATTTTTTACCTCTTTTCAAAGTGTTCATGAAGATCAAAACCAGTTATCTGAATCAACAAACCTAATGGAGTTAGGGGTGGAAGCAGGTTTTTTCAGCTCCAAAGTTGGTCAGTTTTAACATGGGAGTGGATGAGAACGTATCAAGAAGGAGGTTGCCCATTGGTTGCAGAGAACCATATTTATCTTTTTATTTTCTGAAAATCTGAAAAATCCCTCATTGATATGTAAATAAACATTTTATTTACATATCAATGATATGTATGAAATAAACACCCATTTCGCTGTGCCATTCTTTCTGCCATATTCTGCAATGTCACAAGATTTATTGCACAAACTCTTCTCCAGCACATCCTAAAGATTCCCTATTCAGCCTCTAACTCTAGATCAGACGAACCAGCGAACATTATGAAGATGTCGTCTGTTAGTCATTCATTCATCTTCATGTCGGCTTTCTTCCCTTTCGTGGTCGCCACAGCGGAATGAACCACCAACTCCTCTGGCATATGTTTTTATGCGACGGATGCCACAACAGCCGCAACCCATTGCTGGGAAACATTCACACTTTAACACTATGGACTATTGTTCTTACTCAATTCACTTATATCGCATGTCTTTGGACTTGTGGGGAAACCGGAGCACCCGGAGAAAACCCACGTGATCACGGGGAGAACATGCAAACTCCACACAGAAATGCCAACAGACTCAGCCGAGGCTCGAACCAGCGACCTTCTTGCTGTGAGACGACCGTGCTACCCACTGCACCACCGTGACGCTTCGTCCGTTAGTCATCATTGGGTTAAGTTGACATTACTTTGTGATGATTTTATGATATGTGGTGATCATGAACGTCGTAGAACGTTCAGACAACTTTCAGAATACTTGAATTTGTAGAATATTCGCATTTTAAAAATAAATGTATAAAGGTGTGCGATCTTAAAATCCTATTTTTATTTGATGTTATCCTGAAACTTGAAACTCAGTAGTAGAAATAAATAAAATTTAGAAAATTTACAGCAAGTATAAATATATTTGAGAACGTAGATATTGCACTGTCTATATCAAAATAGTTTAGCATTATTTTCCGTGTGACCGAGTGTTATTTACTTTGATTAAAACCCTCTGGCTTAAATGTTTTCATTCATTCATTTTCATGTCGGCTTTCTTCCCTTTCGGGGTCGTCACAGCGGAATGAACCGCCAACTCCTCTGGCATATGTTTTTATGCGACGGATGCCACAACAGCCGCAACCCATTGCTGGGAAACATTCACACTTTAACACTATGGACTATTGTTCTTACTCAATTCACTTATATCGCATGTCTTTGGACTTGTGGGGAAACCGGAGCACCCGGAGAAAACCCACGTGATCACGGGGAGAACATGCAAACTCCACACAGAAATGCCAACAGACTCAGCCGAGGCTCGAACCAGCGACCTTCTTGCTGTGAGACGACCGTGCTACCCACTGCGCCACCCTGACGCTCCGTCCGTTAGTCATCATTGGGTTAAGCTGACATTACTTTGTGATGATTTTATGATATGTGGTGATCATGAACGTCGTAGAACGTTCAGACAACTTTCAGAATACTTGAATTTGTAGAATATTCGCATTTTAAAAATAAATGTATAAAGGTGTGCGATCTTAAAATCCTATTTTTATTTGATGTTATCCTGAAACTTGACACTCAGTAGTAGAAATAAATAAAATTTAGAAAATTTACAGCAAGTATAAATATATTTGAGAACGTAGATATTGCACTGTCTATATCAAAATAGTTTAGCATTATTTTCCGTGTGACCAAGTGTCATTTACTTTGATTAAAACCCTCTGGCTTAAATGTTTTCATTCATTCATTTTCATGTCGGCTTTCTTCCCTTTCAGGGTCGTCACAGCGGAATGAACCGCCAACTCTCTGGCATATGTTTTACGCGGCGGATGCCCTTCCAGCCGCAACCCATCGCTGGGAAAACAAAATTGTTTTAAACTGGGATATTATAATAAGTTTGACATTACTATAATAAGTTTGACATTTGGTATTATTTCCACACTAGACTTTTGCACAGCAAAATTCACAGTCTTAAATGAGCACTACTGGTGTGGACCTATATAAACACTTCCTTAGTTCTAAATGTAACTCTATGTGAGTTACTTTAACACACAAATCAGTGTTAAACTAGCTCTGCCTAAAGTAGCCACATTGAGTTTTTCAGTGTGGTCCTAAAAACAAATACTGAACCTTAAATAGAAAGTCTTACATTATTTTTTTTTAAACCACATCTAAATATAAACAGCAAAATTTCAGCTGAAGTTAAATTCATTGTTTTAATTAATCTCACATAGTGTTAGATCTAACACCAGGGCAGTGCTTATATGGCAGTGTTAATTTAACACTGTAATTTTTCCTGTGTGTGAAGCTGCTTTGAAGCAACTGCTTATATAACCGCTTATATAACCGCTTTTTTTTTTTTGGTTGAAACATTATTGAAACATTTTCAGATGCCCCAAATACAATCTGAGGTGCAAACCTGATTGGTTACGTCAATTTGAAGACTAGTACTGTAAACAACAGAGTTAAACACATTTCCTGTTGACTACAAGACAATATTATGATGGATGAGTCTGACTGTCTGACATCGAGTCTCTGGTGAGAGAGACGAAAGCCTGGTCAATCATTTCTAAATGTACAAGAGGTCCTAAGAGGATCTGATTGCCTCCCGGGAGGAAAGAGAGAATGATGCATATGTGAAAATTCAAAAAAAGGAAAAAGAAAGAGTTTATACGACTAAAAGGAGTGTGTGCGGATGAACGGATCACATGTTCTTGAGCGGCGCCACCGGATGCTGTAAAGCTGTTTACAGAAGGTCACAGATGAGAGCAAGGCAATTTGAGGCTGGAAATGAGTGATGTCCTCTCTCATTTAGACAGCAAGCAAGCGAAGCGTCTTACTCCCTGACCCGTCTTACACATCACGTGCAAGACTGTCTAATGTTCTGGGATTCCAATATGAAAAACTTCAGGGGTATACAAAGATCTGCATACAGGGAAAGTTATGTGCCCAAAATAATAAATTTGAGATTTTTTTAAAGAAAGAAATACATGAAACTGAAATTGGTTTCCAGCATCCCAGCAGACTGACTCACTCCTTGATACATGTACAAGATATCTTAATTTAAAGATCTGCCGAAAACTATACAATAAAACGTATGGTTGCAAAAAATATAAGTAGTCTGTGGGCATGAAGGGACAATAAAAAGGTAATTAATAAACTAAAACATTTATAGTTCATATTTTCACCTAATATATATGTAATCTAATTAAATCACTGTGGTGTGCTTGGATTATCTCATTAAAGTTTGGTGTTTTATTGAGTTAAGGGTCACCACCTATAATGGTATTTCCACATGATGTAATATTAATATCGTGGGTCTCCTAAATTCATAATACACATGATATGTGTTATCGTAATACTACAAAAAGTATCGCTGTCTCAACTTGGCATGAACCTCACAAGAATGGCTGCATTGCATTTATTTAGAATGCTTCTTACATTATGTGGATATAAAATTTTATATTTAATGTGTTAAGTAAAGCGGAATAAGAGATTATTCAATTATTTGATTCAATTCCTCTACACAATGTTTCCAGTAAGATCATCAAAAATTTTTTTATTTTAAAAACTCACAAAACAGTGTTGATTCAAAACGTTTTTGCAAACTTAACGATACTAATTAAAAAGATAAAATCTGGGTTGCAGGTAATGTGAAGATGTATAGTATTTTTTTTTTTGATAAAGTCTAGAAAACACTATTTGTTTCCCCTGACTTCTTGATGCAAAGCCCCTAAGCTGCCTGTGGTGCACCTTAATAAAACGACTTTAACTCATCTTGTAAGTGTGAATTTTATGAGAAATTGGATTCATGTACAGGCATGCTAAAACAGTTATTTAACTAATCATTATTTTAATAGTTTTATGCTTGCCTGGAAAACTCATGCCCCTATTGATCATTAATAGTGAGCAGACCAAACAGGAAAGAGAACGATTTGTACCGTTATAAACCACTTGGTCAGAAAAAGGCTCAGATTTTACTTGTACAAAAACAGAATTTTGAATTGAAATGTATGCTTTAAAAACAGAAAAAATAAATTGAGTTTCAAGACTAGCACATGCAGACAATTAGCATTGGGTAGTTCGCTTAATTACGCTCATTACATCTTCCTTTATAAAAGATCACTCAGTTTCATAGTTTGCACCATTATCTGCCAGCACAAATCTGATGAAAGAGAAGAAGCAATATCCCCAAAGAATATCACAGTGCAGGTAGCATCAGTATACGTGACATCACAGCGACTTTACATAATCAACACGCCCCTAAAACAACATGAAATGTTGACGCCCCTAAATTCGGAGTTTTTAACTCTTAAATATAACGAATCTGGAATGTTTTTAAGCCAAATTTTAGTTTGGCATGTTCACGAGGGCCAGAAGATCAATATCACCTCTTCTTCTATTTCAATATAATAAATGGTGGGGAAAGATGGCGAAGTGGTGGAGCTGGTTATTCTGTAACCGGAAGGTTGGCGGTTCGATTCCTGCAGGGCCACGTCCTGTCAGACCGCCCCAGGGAAGCTGAGGGCTACCAAGGTAGCTTATCACCACCATAGTGTGATTGTGGAGTGAATGAATAATGCTCTAATAATTGTAAAGCATTTTTGAGTGTCTAGAAATGTGCTATATAAATTGAAGGCATTATTAATAATAATAATAATAATAACAACATTGGTCCTTTATTTCTTAAATGTTCAGCTTATGTTTACATAAAAGCATGGCAGTTTTTTCTACTATTGTTCTGTTGAGCTTTACAAACAAAACAAGAAAAAAATATTAACTAAATAAATACAAGTAAATTCATTAATATGTAAACAAACAAATGTAAAATGTAAATTTGATAAAAAGCTTACAAATAAATAAACAAGCGCATAAACAAACAAGTAAACATATAAACAAAAAAGACTATTTAGATGTTTTGGTTTACATTTAACATATTGTAGACTGTACAATTGCTCTATAAATAAAACATTAAAAAAAAACATTAACCACAGTAGCAACCAACAGAGACTAGCAGACTGTTTGTGGGTATGTCAGGAGGACGCTTGTGTCATCAAAAACATCTGCGCACACAGAACCACCTCCTTTCTACACCTCTTAACCACCTGCGCTGTTCAAGTATATCTATGAGAGAATAAAACCACTGCCAGCTGGTCAGAAGCCACTGACAGAGTCCAGAAGCATTGATCAACCCCGTCTCATCCCTCTGCAACAGACCGAACAACTTCCTCCACACAGACAGCACACCTGTCTCTCTGTCTCCATCTATGAGACCACAACTCACTCTGAATCTGATAAAAGAGTCCAAGAACACCTTAACCCTCTCAAAACCACTCACCACTATCTCTTCCACACACTAAACCTATAAAAGAATCAAGCAGTCAAAGTGTACACACAC
The DNA here is from genome assembly GCA_900490495.1 of Danionella dracula. NCBI lineage: Eukaryota > Metazoa > Chordata > Actinopteri > Cypriniformes > Danionidae > Danionella > Danionella dracula. Next base: position 8,863,808 of record UELW01000322.1, read on the forward strand.
GTTTGCTACCAGCAGGCTCATTAGAACATCTTTAAATTATATGTATTCAAACACCTCTAGCATACTCTAGCAGGTTTCAAATCATGTGAAGACAAAGATAAGACACAAAGAATGATGATTGAGTAGATGCTTATACTTGTCAATAATTAATACAGAGAGAAATCAACCAACTAACAAAGATAGATCTGACAATAGTGTGTTCTGGTCTCCTGCTGCTGGTAACACGTGTATTGTTCTTAAATATACATATTCAGAAGGCAGCACTGGGTGGCCATCACAGAGAACTTGTGCTAGGCTTTCACGAGGACACACTTGCATAAAATTAACCCAGTGTTATTAGCACATGTGGCGAGTATAGTAATACGCTAGGTGAGCTGTACAAGCACCTGGAGACACCCTAGGTCCCGCATAGCTTCGTGAGGAGACATTGCAGTTTAGTGGTCAATGATGCTGGGCATAAACCGCTTATATGCTAGTGCATTAATCAGCGTGACTGGGTTCATTATGCTTATTATATGTTACTTGCTAGATAATTTATTCTTCAGAGAATGGCCAAATGATGAGATTTTAAAGAAATATTACACTTTTTATGATGAATATAACTACTTTTACATTTTTGCACGGCAGACACTTACAATATGAATAGAAACCCAAAGCAATTAGTCATCAAAGATTAGTCAACCTCTTTTTTTTTTAGCTGCTCATGGTGGTTTTAGTTGTATTTTGAAAGTATATATATTTTCTGTTAGGCTCAAGGCGATTATTCCACCAGAGAAGGAGGGGAAGAGAGATCTTTAAAAAACAAAGGGGTTGTGTAGAATATTGACTAAAACTTAGCTTAGAATTGTCAAATTTGCAAGCGCAATAACAAAAGCTCATACACTTCACAGAGCAAAATTTGCGTTATTAATCACAAATCTATAAATCTCTAGAAAGTGTACATGGACAAACCTTTCTTCTTTTCCAGCCTGTTATATCTGTATTTAGTCCAGAGGTGCACAGATGTTGTACTTGCGCTACTTTAGTAAAAATGCACCCGACTCAAAATCAGTTACTATTTTTTTTTATGTAGGTTCTTTTTTATACTCTACAATTATTACTAAGTTAATAACTTCAGTAAACACTGGCATTAAACATAGAGTAACCATTATTCGCGTGACATTTCAAAAATACCGATAAAGTATGTTTGAATTTAATTTGTGTTACTTGACCTGTCGGGAGGTATTCACTACACTCACTGCCCACTACATAAGTATGCCTCCATGCTTTTTAAAGAGCATGCACAGCCGACATCATATCAGGAAAATTCTCATTCTACTACATGATAATTCTCTCAAGTTACGTAATGTTACCCTCTAGCAACTGGGTGGCATGCACACGTATACGACATTGGTGGAATATGCTGCTTGCTTGCAAACTGTCTTGTTTATATTTAGAGCAGTCTAAATACCACAGATATGTGTTTATTTTCTGAATGTTCTCTCTAAGTTATCAATGCATCATCCTTAAATTAACAAAAGTCAACCTGGGCTAATAGGATTTGTTGCAGAGGTTCCTCCTTCTGAAAGGAAAATGAAGAAGATTATCACAGTACAAATTACAATCAATGATTCATCACATGACAAGGTGATGAAGTGAATTAGTAGACAAAGCAGTTGGTGAATAAAACAAAATGTGAATTGATTTTCCCCAAATTTGCAAATTATTCTGTTAACCGTTTAATTTCCAAACAGATACATTCAATCCAACGTCAGCATAAAAAAGCCATATAACCTTTTAATTTTCATCTATTTTCTTTCGATTCAGTCTAAACAGAAAAGTAATTTTCACCAAAAATGTTCAGAAAAAATAGTGTAACAAACAAATTGTAGTTAAATTGTGGAGTGGGGCGTGTTTAACGTGAACTTAAACATGTGGGGTTTTTATTTTAATTTCACATAATTTAAAATACTTTCTGAACAGCACAAAGGGATTATTAATACTATTTACAAATGTTATATTTATTAAATCCTAATTTTAGCATTTATCTTTTAAAAATGTTTACCTCTTACATTGTGTTAGGCAGACGCGGACCCAAGCGCAGTGAGTTCAAACGTCTTTTATTTTAGTCTTCAGGGCGAAGTTGCAGGGAAGCAGAAGACTTTAGCTCACAACCAAGATAACCAAAGATTCACCAATAACATGAACAGAAAAGAGCAAAAATAAATAAGGTAATTAAATTAGGCACACGTGAGCATAACAAGGAGCAGGTGCAACACATTGGATGTTAAATCCAGTCCTCGTAGGTGGATTTAAGTCACAAATGTAATTTAATCCAGTAACAATGGCATGCACTCAGTGCATTAGAGTCATGGTTTTCAGTGGAACTAGAACATGCATTAGAGCACGTTGTCTTGGAAATGAACAGGAATATATTACCACTGCTAGAGTCAAACATTCCTAGCTTCACATCGATAATTTTAGATAGGCAGAAATGTTATATTTATTTCAAGTTCCTCCTAATTTCATTTATATTTTTGTCATCCAACAATGTCCAGGAAAAAAAAACATTTCAACATTTTTTTTTATTGAGGTGGTGGCCAAATGAAATTTCTGTATGAATTTATCTCTAGGCTTTTTGATTTCTTAAATACAAATAGTAGTAAATTAAATTTGTACAAGTAATTTAATATTAAACCGTATTGTCGCTCACTTATCTCACAAGAAAGCAGCAAATATTTGAAGACTATAAACACACACAGCTTCTATTTAGAGCTCATAATGAGGAAATGAATCCCTCCCATGTAAAGACAAACACGCATAATTACACTTTCCAAAAGAGAAAATGAAGCAGGAGAGGAGACGCCCAGAGAAATTAGTTGTGAGAAAAAATAGAGATGAGGCGAGAGAGGGAGATTTCAGAAATAAAGGAATAAAATTAGATTTCAGTTAATGGAAATACTGTGCATGGCCAGTCAAATCTCCCATTATCACTCGCTGGTTTTCAATGCTTGGGGGCCGAGGGGGGACATTTCTCACAGTCAGAGCCCTCTCAGCAATCTCACACTTCCCTACACGGCTTTGGTTGGCTACAAAAAAATACAATCCTCAAAAAAGTCAAGCCATTTAATATCTTTCAGCACTCTAATAGCTCTTATTAGAACCCAGCATGAGACAGGAAATGAGGTAAGACATCCCAGCAGGCCTGCGAATTAAAGCTCTCCTTCCTTCACTCCTCTTCTACCATCACCTTCCATCTGTCCATCTCTCCTTTCACTCTCATTACTATGTTGTATTAGAAAACAGTTGAATTGGTTCATCTCTAGGGAGGAGAATGAGATAAAAGAGGGGAAGAGTAATGCATACAGGTGAAGGCAGAACAAAAGGATCAAAAGATAAGATGGGAGTGTGGGTGGTGTATGTGTGTGTTCTAGAGAGGTGCCAGCTTTTGTGTTGCTGTGACATGCAAAAGAAACACTGTATGAGTGTACAAATGTCACAGAGGAATGAGGTCGAGATGTTAGAAGTGCCACTTTTTCAGCGTCATTACAGTGGAGCGAAGCAATGCGTCAATCAGTGGAGACACAAACTAAAGCCAAAGAAGTGCTAATGACGGTTTACGTGGTGATGCATGTGTTTGGATGACTTGTAAAGAAGATTAATCAAAATTCTCATTTAATTGATTTTCAAGGTTGCTTTAATGTATAAAAAATAAGCTTTCACCTGTGGTTATATGAGACAAGGTACTTCCCGTGCATGTTTTATTAGCTCTCCCTGAAACATGATTCTGATTTGAGAGGCGTATATAGAAAGAGCTTCTACATGTTACTCTGATGTGAGTGGCAGAGAGTTTGAACGTTCATACATAACATGAACTTCAGTTCCTGTTTGTGAAAACCAATAACTCGATATCATACTTGGTAAATATCGATGGAAGTGACTTAGATAATATAACTTAGCACATTTATGTACACAGAAAAATTAATGAATGTTTCTCTCACTTATGTGTGAATGTCTGTTCTTCAGGTGTTTGATTCCAATGCAGTGGCATAGGAACATTCAAACAATGCGAATCTGTAAATGTGATAATATTGTTTCTGAGGGCCCTTTCACACTGGGGTCTGTATTCTTCTTCCAAAAACGCTTGGCTCCGGAAACGGTTTATAGCTGCGTATGTGAAATAAATTCTTTTATTTTCAAAAACCATTCCGTAGTCTCGGAAATGGTTCGAGAAGTCTAGCAGCGAGATGGGCAAGATATGTGGCTCAAAAGAGGAAGTTCATTCATTCATTCATCTTCATGTCGGCTTTCTTCTCTTTCGGGGTCGCCACAGCGGAATGAACCGCCAACTCACTGGCATATGTTTTATGCAGCGGATGCCCTTCCAGCCATCGCTGGGAAACATTCACACACACTCATTCACACTTTAACACTATGGACAATCGTTTTTACTCAATTCACTTATATCGCATGTCTTTGGACTTGTGGGGAAACCGGAGCACCCGGAGAAAACCCACGCGATCACGGGGAGAACATGCAAACTCCACACAGAAATGCCAACCGACCCAGCCTAAGCTCGAACCAGCGACCTTCTTGCTGTAATATGACTGTGCTACCCACTGCGCCACCGTGACACCATAAAGAGGAAGTTGTCATGTGTTTTTAGAATGTAACTAAAATTTTAGCTCCTCTAATCTCTTCCAGAAGCTGTTTCCAGCTGCAGGCGGCATAGTAACTGAAAGCAGACTCTCCCTGTTTGGAGCAAACCTGTGATTGTTCTAAATGATTTGAATCTAGTGATCTAAGAGCTCTGATTGGTTTTGTACACCATCAGCAGATCTGTGGTATATTTTGGTGCTGAGCTGTTTCGTGACATATAGATGAGCAGCAGCACTTTAAACTCGATTCTGAGAGTCACTGGCAGCCAGTGTAGAGAGCTGAGGACTGGTGTGCTCCAACCTTCTAGTTCAGGTCAGCATCCACGAGGCAGCATTCTGAACAAGCTGAAGCTGTCTTAGCATCTTTTTGGGAAACAAGTTGATGATGATAAAAGCATGAACTAATTACTCTAGATCTGGAGATGGAGCATCTAATCCTATCAATGTTTCAGAGATGATAATAAGCAGATTTAGTTATTGCTCTTATGTGACTGATGGACCTCAGATTAGAATCCAGAATATTCACCTGATTTTTAGCTGTAATACTCTCAGAGCTCAGGTGACCGTTCACCTTGAGAACCTCCGCTTTGTTCCAAAAAGCAATGACTTTAGTTTTCTCTTTATTTAATTAAAGAAAGTTTGTGTCCATCTGGCTCTTAATCTCATCAAGGCATTTACAGAAAGAGTTTATGGGGCTGAAGTCATTTGGAGAAAGGGCTAAGAAGTGTCATCAGCATAACTATGATACCCAATCTGGTATCTTCTCATCATTTGACCCAGTAGTAGCAGGTACAAGATGAGCAAAAGGGGTTCAGCCTGTACATGCAGTAAAAGAAACTATTTCAGTGTTACCAATATCAATGTACCAATATCAACCTCTTTGCATTTCAACAGATTGACATAACTTGATGTTGTACGCTCTCCAATCCCACCATTGACAATAAAACATCAATTGTTGCCAGAGAAACGAAAATCAACCTCTCAGCAGCAATGATTAAAATAGAAATGCACTTGGTGTTGTGCTCCAGCATCTCTGAGCCAGGACGGGATGGTCTCAAATCTCTGGACTCAGTCCCGGGTTAGAGGACGTCTCCTCCTGATCCATTCCACCATCTGCTGAAGGCCAGACACCATTCACCAGTGGGACAGAGAGGAGAGAGGGAAGGGAGAGGCGGAGCACAAAGGCCACGCGGGACATGGCATGTGTGATCAGCCGGGACACGGGGTTGTCTGTTACCTGTCCACCTCCAACCTCTTTCCATCTGCTCGCGAAGAACCAGTAAGAGAGGAACAATGCGAATGAAGAAGAAGAGAGGAAGATTGCAGAAAAAAGGGATTTGGCCATTTGGTTTTGTCAATGAAAATTTTTATACAATATGTCTGTGTTTGAAACTTTGCTCAAATACACTGTGTAATAACAGCTTAAATGTGTCAAGAGTGTCTACAGCTGCTCATGAATGGAAAAGTGTGCATCTCTTCAAATCTTCTCTGGTGTCTATTAGAACAACAAAAAACTGCCTGAATTACTTTAGATACAATACTAATGTAATACTAATGAATACTAATGAGTATTGTGGACAAGAGGAGTATAGAAAGAGAAAATATAGAATAAGAGCAGTTAAAAAATGCAGCTGACAGACAGATAAAGACAGAAAGGCAAGGTATCTCCCAGATAGTCAGAAGGCAAATGCTGACGAGAGGAAAATTGAGTTTGAAACAAGGGGGAAATAAAAATGGAGTGATGTAGAGATAGAGGAATGGACTGGTGGAGATCTATAGGTCTGTTAAGTCAGGGCGAAAAATAGAGTGGCCACTTCACCAGAATATTACTTCCCAGAATGTATCTCTGTAAATCCCTGTGCAAATGAAAGCAGTCTTTGCATGCATAAGTCATGTTAGTGAGTCTGTCCTCTGGTACGCCCCTCCTATCGTGGAGACGCTGTAGAATTACAGAAGGCCAATAGTGCTTTAACATTTTGTTTGATTTGATTCGTTTGCATGTGTCATGCACAGATTACAATGCTGTTTTTCAAGGCGTATTCACAGAATAGCAACAGTTTCATTAAAATACGTACGAATATTTTCATTAAGAAACCAAGATGAGTAAAGCAAGCAAACAAATCATCCTACAGAGTTTACTATGTATCCCAGACTTTTTTGTGTGCTATTATAATCTAATTGATTGAAGTCCAAGGCAAACAAATGCACGAGTACCTCTATTTGTATTTTGAATTTAATTTTGATTTAATAAAAAATAATATATAATAATATATATAGGGATAAGGTGGGATGAACTCAGGAAATCTAATTAATTTCGAGGTCAATTGCCTAAAACATGTCATTTTCAAAAGGAAATGTGTCATTAGTTTTAGGTTAAATGCTTACATTTGCTACATTAAAAAAAAAACATTGTGTTGACAGACAACTAATTTGCATTATTTAGATAATGTGATTTGAATTTTATGGCTCTCCTGCATGTGGTAAGTGAAGTTTCAGTAAAAAAAAAAAATTCAGATCTTTAATCTTTAACTTGTTTTATTGGTATAGCATTGACTGTATTAAACATGGACGTAGTGTTCGTGACGTCACTCGTACGTTTCTGATGAAGTTAAAGAGGCTTTGAGTTCATCATTTGCGGTTAGCTGGAATAAATGACCACAAGGGATCAAGGGAAAAAGAGAAGTCACTTTTCAAGAAAAAATTCACTTTTACTTTGTTGCTCTTTAACTACTAAACAGCTTGGAATTTGTATATTCTTTTACTAATTTTACAAAAATGACTGAATTACTTTTAGAACTCTAACACGAGTGTGTTTGGACGAGATACATCATGCACAGATTTATGCCTTTAGACACCTTTTAAAAGGTGACTTTTCATGTGTAAAAAAAAAAAAAAAAAAAATATATATATATATATATATATATATATATATATATATATATATATATATATATTTAAAAAGAAAAAAAATTAAAATATGAAATAAATATAAAATATTTAAAACTAAGTTTATACTTAAGTACAAATGAAGGTGTAGCTTTACAGATTGTGTTAAAGGGACACATATCTCTACAGAAACCTTGCTACAGAATAACTCAATAAATCCAATTTAAAAATGTCCTTGTCCAAAACAAAATCTCCCCGCTAGAAATCCAATACTTGTTGTTTATTGTGACAGATTTAATGCACAGCTATTAAATTCTTAGAAGGCAGAATTCAACCATAGATTAATCAAAATATAGATCAGCGCAATAGATTAAAAGACTGGACAATTTTTGGAAGCTTCCTCGCAACCAAACAAAGCCAGAACAAGATCAGGTGCTGTGTTTCACTACAGCGGCAGCAGAATGGAACTATTATATGCCATTTCTATTGACAATATTTCTTAGGTAAAACCCTGACCTCATCGTAACCCTCTGAATTGAACACAGAGCTATTATAACCGACAACTGCAGAATCCAGAGGAGACGAGGATCACACACACGATACAAGGTCTTTAAAGACAAGAGTAGAAATCACAAAACAGACCAATAAAAGAAGGCGATTAATTTGCTAGAAGAGAAAAGAGGCCAGTTGAAAACAATCAATGGAAGTCCAGAGGAGCCTTCAACCACAGCTCCTCGCTCCCTCTAGCTCACTGTTTTTTTACTCTCAAAATCATTCAACCAATAAAAAACATTTCAAAACTAAAATGGGATTGCAATTTGGAGAAGTTAAGAGTATGGAGCGTAACCTTAGAAGGCTGCTTCAAACAAACTAACTATAACTATCTATATATCTTCAAAACAAAGCATTTAATATTTCTATCAATTCCATTTCTAAAGTAACTAGACCTTTGAGCCTCATTCCCTGACACTCCGTCATTTTCATTCTGCATACAGCTAAGGATTCCCTCGCATCAGATGGAATCCATTTCCATAAAATAATGAATAGACAGCAAACAACAACTACTACACAGTAAAATAAATCGGTAGTGTTAAATCAAATTTGTTCCGAGTCTATTTGGTCCACATCTACATAGAGTTAAACACTGAACATAAGGAATCTCACAATTGAAGACCTGAAGATTTTAAGCAATCGAACTAAGCAATCTGTTACATTTGGTTTTAAGACATTTACATTTACATTTAAGCATTTGGCAGACGTAAGTCGCTTTGGACAAAAGCATTAGGGGAGAGACAATATGCAATTTGTTACACCGTCAAAGTCTATCTCAGCTTCTCATAATAGAATTGTATCAACTGATCAATAAACCTAAGCAGTGAGGAAGTAGAGGAAGAAAATAAAGACAGAGGAGGGAAAAAAGAAGGTTTTTTTTTTTTTATAGTAGGTGTTCTCTGAAGAGAAGAGTTTTCAGTTGCTTTTTGAAAGCTGTTAGTGTTGTTGCTTTCCTGACTGGATCAGGAGTTTGTTCCACCATCCAGGGACAGTGAAAGAGAAGGTTCTGCTGAGAGATCTTCTGCCCTTGTGGGATGGAACCACAAGTCGCTGTTCCTTCTCTGAGCGCAGGCTTCTGGAGGGCATGTAGGAGCGTATGAGCTCATGGAGGTAGACAGGGGCTGATCTGGAGATAGTTTTGTATGCCAGCGTTAGCGATTTGAATTTAACCCGAGCTGCAATGGGGAGCCAATGAAGAGTGATGAAGAGGGGAGTAACATGAGCTCGTTTCGGTTCCTTGAAGATAAGACGAGCTGCAGAGTTCTGGATCATCTGCAGAGGTTTGAGCGTATTTAATGGAAGTCCTGCTAGGAGAACGTTGCAGTAGTCCAGACGTGAGAGGACCAGAGCCTGAACCAGGAGTTGAGTTGCATGCTCAGTTAAGAAGAGCCTGATCTTTCGAATGTTGTGCAGTGCAAATGTAAGGATGCACACCAAAGGAGGATATAATAATAATAATAATAACTACTATTATTATTATTAATTCAGGGCAGGGAATGGTGTTCTATTTTATAAGGCTGACATAGATTCAAAGTGGATGTTTTTTAGAGTGAAAAGCCCCTCCCACATCTAGAGGTGAGTTACAAAATAGATATTCTTTAAATCAATGTGATCCCACCCAGCTCAAGACTAGGGCTGAAGCCAAGATTCAGCAAAGTAGAATTGAGTGAAAGACATGCTGTCAGTCTGGCGAGCCATTTTAACATTTAAACCTTTACTCTGAAAGAAAAAGACTATATTTATAGCTATATAAACCATACATTAACTATAGCTATATTTTGACTAGCTATTAAAACAGATATGGGCAAACACCATAAAGTTACTTAAGCTACAAAAACAAAAGTTTTTCTAGAAAAAAAAACTATTTTACTTAGTTGCTGTTTAGGTCTTAAAAGGGCTTGGAAATTGGGTATTCTTTTACTAATTTTATAAAAATGACAAAAAAAGAGAACACTAACACGAGTGTGTTTGCATGAGACTGTTCACGCCATTCATGCACAGATTTATACCTTTAAGCACTTTTCAAAAGTTGACTTTTCATAATAATAATAATAATGCTCAAAGACACTTTACAAATTTTTCAGAGCATTATTCATTCACCCCACATTCATACTCTGGTGGTGATAAGCTTCTTTGGTAGTCCTCAGCTGTCCTGGGGCAGTCTGACAGAATGTGTGCAATTTCACAACTACGGCCTCCCGCCCACCAGTCACACACATCCATACTAGGGGTAGGCCACAAAGCATTATTATAATTAATATTATTATTAATTCAAGGCAGGGAATGGTGGTCTATTTTATAAGGCTGATATAGATTCAAAGTGTGACCATTTTCTAGAATGAGAAGCCCCTCCCACATCCAGAAGTGAGGCACAAAATAGATAGATGAATGTGATGTCATTCAAACTTTTTTATGTAAATCACCAATTGTTTATTATGTCTATTTCATGGCCCCTTTAAGACAATCCAAGCACTCATAAGGAGTCTCTCAGCACATAACAGCAGAAACCCAGCTTCCCTCCTGCTCTTACTATTATTATTAGTGAGTCATGATAAAGCGTAGCTTCATCTCCTGTTTCATCTGATTCAACACCCGTCACCATCATTAACATAAATCTGCCAAAAGAGTTGGCAGGCAGTAGAATAAAAACAAACCCACTTACTGCCAACAGCCTGAAGCAAGCTCAGTGATTGGCTGCCAATTTTGTTGTTTGCTTCATGATATCATCAAATATGTACACTGATTAAATGTTGGTGTTGTTATAATGTGGTAAATGGTAATGATGTAGAGCAGCATTCAAATGATTCTGAAAATAGTATAATGAAAAACTAATAGTTTATAAATATTTTATTCTTGGGGCATTGTAAATGCTGGATTCTGATTGGTTGATTATAGAGTTGACAGTTGGTTTTAGAAAAATGCACAGTCAAAGCAGCCCCTGGCAAGTTTTGTCCACATTAAAGCTTAATTAGAAAACACAAAATAGGATTTCTGTTCGGTGATTGACCGAGTAGCGGATACACAAAAGGTAAAGTTATTACCTTTACGATGTGTACACTTTGAGTAAATCAGTCACGTGCAGTCAGGGGAGCCTCACCTGTCATCACGGGAATAAAAAATTACAAATGAATTGAAGGGTTATATTTATTCAGTGTTAACATTTTTTCACAATTTTTTTACAGTTTTTTTAATCGCTTAATTTTCACATTTACAGTTCAAATAATAAGAAGAACCATTATTCGCTGAGCCTCTATGTTGTGCTAGCATGCTAAGCAGTGAGTTGGCCCTCTGCATGTCGCTATTAAAACTTTCCAACACTTTTACTGTATGAATTACATTTATTTAGCTTAGCTAGTGTATATAACGCACAGTGTTTATTTTTGTTATCAACAGCTGTGTAACAGGGGGTTCTTGGGATTCCCAGGGATTCTTCTTGAGCTGCCAAACAGCAGAACACCCTGCGTCCCAATCAGCACACTTTTATGAGTGCATAATGAGAATTAACATGTCCCAAACCATAGTATAAATAAAAAAGTATCCAGACGAACTCCGGATGAGTACTTTTTCATTGCGCTTGCGTGGAAGAAGTTGCCTCTTGGACAAAACAAACAAGCTCTCCCTGTAATATGACTCATTTTTAAAAAAGAAGCATATAAATAAGTAATAGCAATAGAGTGTTCTATTTATCATTAGCCTATTTTTTTAATGAAGGTATTTGAAAGGAGTTAAGTTCTCGCACACATTGTGCGGATGATCTGGTTATTTCAGTCTATCCCAGATTGTGCACACTCTCGTCTTACGCACTAAAAAGTGTGTACAATTTCTTCTGAAAATTAATATCTACTTTAAGTGTTCAGATTGAGATGCAGCAAGAGTATAAACAGTTAGCAAGTCAAGTAAAAAAAAGTCTAGCTATCCAGTTTTTTTCCCCCTGTTGTAAAATTGATTTTCAATCGAAGCATGAGATACAAATTAAAGGGCGAATAATATGTAAACTAAAATGAATGAGTAAAGGTACAATGATAACAAAACATTTTTTTTAAGTTATTTTATTCAATGCTAAAGTTTGTATATATAAATAATTCTGATATGAAATGTTAAAAGCTGTCAATCAAATGTTGAATAAGCTAACTTTACAGTTTTTTTTCAATGTAGGGGTTTATACTTATTTATAAAGCTGACTATGATTATGCCAATGACTTACCCGCCATGAACCTCATCACAAATCACTGATAAAATACAGTATAAGCACCATGTACTATTCTGAAGAAATAAGGAAATTAGTAAATTCCCACCTTCATGTTGTGTAAACAGTCAGTTAAAAACAGGGCTCTGAACTGGGTCATGGAATGAAAACTAAACAAGGAGCAACACAAAAACTTTAAAATAATAAAATAATGAATAATTAACACAAGTTCAGGAGGAGCTATGGCTAATCATAAGATCCCACCTACTTGTTACCTACCCAGTGTATTTAAGCTGCAACCAAACCTCACGTTCGTCCAGGCTATCCCACCTTCAACCCCTTTGCCACTCTTGGCGGGGGTGCTCCTGGGCCTACTACGCTTCTCCTGTTGCTCGCCACTCACGCTTGCAATACTAGGGTATTCATAAGCAAGACTGAACTTGTGAACTGTTATAGAAGTGTTCGATGTGTCCCATTCAGAAAGCCTGCCCACGACCCCCATGGTTCAATCTACACCCTCATATATTACATCAGAAAGCGCAATATGATTTTGTAGCCTCGTTGTGTCGTTTGGGTTAGCATAATTGAAGAAATCTTTTATGGTTAGCGCAACCCGCAACATTATTTGTCTTGTCTGCTGCAATTCTGGTTGATGAGCCCTGCAGCACAAGGTTAAGCAGCGAAGAGGGCAGCTCACACCGGGGAAGACTGACAGTCGTTTCACTACATGTCCTCGGCCAAGCGTCCAGCCAGTCATACACGGTGATTTGTGTTCCCACTCACACGGCTAGCCCTGTTTACAACCACCGACTCTCACTTCAATGCTCGCTAAATAGCATCGCTCTGTATGTGTGTGTGTGTTTAGTGGTGAAAGGAGGACATTAATTTGCTTTATCATCTCACCCCGCCTCAGTCTCCACTCTCCGTCTGCCCTCGCTTCTTAATAAATGGCTTGTGTTGAGGAATTGAATTTAAACCAGGGCCATCTAGTATATTTCTGTGCAAAGCAGGAAGAGGGAGAGAAGAGGAGAGAGGCCCATCAATAAAGTCGACAGCATTTAAGAGGCAGACAACCTTTACAAAAGAGCGTGCCCGCTTAACAGCCTGACATTGGGGGTCGTAAAACAGCGCGGCTAGCGAGCACTGCCACAAGGCAACGGCCCATGAGACACTGCCGTTTAAAGTCCCAACACACAGCAGAAGCCCGGGTGGAATGACGAGACACGGTTGGAGCGGTGTTGTATTCATGACTGTCTTCATTTTAAACCACCTGATAGAATCCTAGAATGGAATCAAAGAAGTGGATGTGCTGCGTCCTAATCCGAAACCTTGTTCTGCACCCTTAATATATATATATTTTTTTTGCTATTTCTAAGCGCCTTATATCACTACAGTATTCAGTTTTTTTCTATCATACCTCTTTTTTTTATTATCAATGACCACCAAATGGTTGCTATAGGTTTTTATGGACAAAATAGCATAGGCATATTCGAAAATCACACAAAAAAAAATTTCCTTTGATTATATTTGTTAATATTTTTTTTTTATCCTGTGAGTTTTAAATGTTCGATAGAAAATACAGTCTGTGAATAAAACCACTTCACCTTTTCCCAAGCCGATTTTTAGTTTTTCTGTCTATTTTTGCCTTCTCCAAGTATAACTAAGTTATGCAGGTTGTGTATAAGGTTGTGCAGATTAAAGTAGGTTAAAGGATTAAAGTAGACACAAATGTTTAGAAAAAAATGTGCATTTTTCATATTGTGTAAGACGAGAGTGTGCACAATCAGGGACTCACTAAAACGTCATGTGACTGAAGTAACTATGAGCAGTAATTACGCACGACGCGTGCGAGAACGTAACTCTTTCTTTACCATTTCGTCATTAAAAATGTTCACTAACAATAAATATAACACTATGTATATTGCTATTATTTATTTATGTGCTTCTTTAAAAAAATGAGTTGTATTAGCGGCAGAGCTTAATTGTTTGGGTCCAATAGAAAACTTCTTCCACCCGAGTGAAGTGGATTGTGGGTAATATCAGTTGAATGTTCATCGATCTGCACTTCAGAATCTAACCAGAAAAAGTACACATCTGGGACCCCCTCTGATACTTTTTTTACACACGCTATGATTTAGAACTCCCTAATTCTCATTTCGCACCCATAAATAGAGCACCGATTGGGACGCAGGGTTGCTGTTCAGTGAAGCTAGTAAGCGTTGCAAGGTTCGAACCATGTAGTAATACAATTTACTTATTGCAAATTTTATACTGCGAGAAATTGCCTCCACTAGTTTAGAAAAATTTTGCTTAGTATCAAAAACCTGACCTTCCGGTACTGATTTAGGAGGTATTTGAGTGTTTTTCTGTCATTTATGAATATGTATTAGTAATTTGCTTGTTTTCTTATCTATGCATGTTTTCTTTAAAGATTGATAATGTAAGCAAGATAATTGATAAAGATATTTAAAACATTTACTTATGTACATTATAGAAATTTTTATATTCCTTAATGGTTATTCTTTAATGAGAAATTTATAAAGGTAATTGTCTTGTGACAAAAGGTTGGATTGTGCCAGAAAAAAAATACACCATTATTTACAGTCAGAACAATATTGTATAATATTCTTTAGATTTCTTAAAAAGTCATTTTTGAGTTTGCAATTTTGTGCATTATCTCTGTGAATCAAAGATGCAATTTGTGAGGTTTTAAGACAACAATCCATTGAAGTGCTCTCTGCCTAGATGTTGCCACTGAGACAATGCAACCATTTCAGATTCTGCTTCTTCCTCCAACTAAGTGTTATATTTTTTATCCTTATGCGAGTTTTCTGGAAAAAATCTAACTCATCTGTTATGTGCTAATGCCAAAACATATTTTAGAAGCCCCTAAAACTGCCTGGATTGATCATGTCCTCAAAACATCCCCGAAATGTTCATAAGAATGACATTAAATTGACACGTGCATAATAGGTTCCCCTTACTAAATATATTGAAACATATGATTTTGGTCAGAAAAAAAATAAATAAATACAGGAATCATTTGATGACAAATCTAAATATACATAAAGTGCACTGTCATGAAGGTTAAATCTAAACTTTGCAAAGCTTCAGTATTCTGAGTATTCATTAGTATTCTACCCATTTGAATTATTGGATGGATTATGTGAGTAGATAGTAAGAATGTATGCATGTTGTTTTAGATAAAATATTTTTTACACATAAAATTACTCCCTACTCTGTACAGAGATTCACAGGAACAACGTTTTAAAAGTCTTGTAAAAAATTAGCAAAGTCATTCCATGAAATCAAAACCTTTTCTGTTTTGACAAATTAGAGCAACAGGTATCGTTTTCATTCAAGGAACCCTCTCACAATGGTTTTAATTTAAATACTTTTTTTATAAAGGATGTCTATATTTTCATATTAGGAGATAACTTTTCTGTTTCTATGTCTTCAAATGAAGCTACTCAATTATGTGCCAAAGTTGTGTATGAAAACCATCGTGCTGAACAGATTTGGTGATAAAATAGACAGGTGACCTATATTTCTGAGACTAGCCGCCTTGCTAACAAGGGTATATGAAAACTGGAGATGTTTCCCTGAACTCTGCTTTTCACACACATTTAAACACTCTCTCAGCCTCTCTCATTATTAAAAGAGGCTGAATGAAGAAGGAATCCAGCTCGTCTAGCTCATCGATCTCATTCCACATGCAGATTTATGCAAATCCACAACCAAGTAGATCTGACCTCAGATTGCCAGACGCAAATGCTGCAAATATCACTTTCTCTCATTTCTAAAAATCGGTCTACTGCTTCAGCACCTGCTGAAGTTAAAGAGAGGACACTGGGGGGAGGAAGGAGGGGTTCAGGAGCTTTTCTCATTAATATGCAAATGCAAGCAATCAGATTCCTTGGATGGATTGAATTAATCTCTGCCGCCCCCTTTGCTTGAGCTGTAATCACAAATTACAGACAGGAATCTGACAGACGGCTAAGGCCTCGGATGCTGTCAGAAGAGACTTTTACCTCTAGGGGAATGGTGGAATCAACTGCAAGCATGGCAGGACTTATACGATCAGTTCTGCCCGGACACAGCTTTATATTCTGCCTCAGTCTTATTCACCGTAGCCAAATCATGAAGTACCTGCAGTCGGACGGAAGCGTTTTAATGCACTTACTGCACAACTGAGAGCTCCAGTCACAATCTCCACAGAAAATTGGATTAGGAAGTCAGTGTACAGACACGGAGAGAGTCCTTCAACAAGGTCTTATTTTCTTTTGAAATTCGTCAAGCTTTACAAAAAAGTCTGCTAAACTCTTTTTCATTTACCTTAAGAGCCTCACCTGCACTAGGAACAAAACTTTGTGCAGTATGCATCGGTTTAAATCCCAAACTAAATTAATTATTCTGTCATTAGGTTTTTTTTTTGGACTTACAGCCAACATACAAAATATGTGAAAAACAAATACTTATGTTGCAATTTTTCCTCGACATTTCAACAATGAATCCAAATCAACAAATAAAATATACGAACACCATTGGTTAGGCTGATCACAGCCCTTGACATCTTTACACTTCTGCCCAAAATGGATCAAACAGATATTAATTAGGTAGGTATATATTAAACCAGCACAGCTCTGGTTCCAGACCAGGGATGCAACAAGGGATCTGAAGCCCTGAGACAACATCACCTCAAATATAAGTTTGCTAACTCTTGTTATGAGAGAAATCCAAATATATGCATTTCTACAAAAGTGGCATGTTGATTCATTGATTCATGAAGATGCAAATGTGAACATATCATCAGGCCTTGGCAGCAGGAAATCGACTCTATCCCAAACTTTTACTCTCACCTCTCTCATATATGCACATGTAGCAGAATTAGCTTTAAGGAAAGAAGGAAAGTATATACTTGGTTATCATTTTGCTATTTATATTACTGTTTAGTCTCTAAATATGCCCAAAGGAACACCTCAGCAACATTGGTACAGTACAGAACATGTTGTCTATTTTAGATGCAGAAAAATTAGTTAATGCTTTCATGACCTCCAGAATGCATTATTGTAACACTCTGTAACGTCGCAATATATAAACTGCAGTTAGTCCAGAACGTAGCAGCTACCGTTCTCACAAGAACAAAAAAATATGATCACATTACACCAGTTCTGTTCTCTCTTCACTGGCTTCCTGTAAAATATCGCATTGACTATAAGATACTGCTCCTTGCCTTCAAGGCTTTGAATGGTTTGGCTCCGTTCTACCTGAGCAGTCTCCTTTCACAATATACTCTAGCTCGCTCTCTTTGACCACAATTTCGAAGATTAGTAAATCCACCAGAGGGGGAAGAGCATTCTCATATAGAGCCCCGAA
The DNA here is from genome assembly GCA_900490495.1 of Danionella dracula. Classification (NCBI taxonomy): domain Eukaryota; kingdom Metazoa; phylum Chordata; class Actinopteri; order Cypriniformes; family Danionidae; genus Danionella; species Danionella dracula. Next base: position 8,881,445 of record UELW01000322.1, read on the forward strand.
GCTCTGGAACAAACTCCCGGGTGTTGTCCGGAGCTCAACTACGCTCACAGAGTTTAAAACTAGATTAAAACCAAATTAGTTTAATCTAGCATTCGAATAATTGGCTCCTGGCAAGTGTCCAAACAAATCTGGTGTCTGGAGCAATGAACAAAGAAATTGCTGAAAAAACTCCAATGTGGTTCATTGTACCTATCTAACCTATCCCCATCATTTATCTCTCACGATGCAGCTGATGCTGATCACCTGTTTGTCTTCTGTGCTACATTGTTCTAACCTGTAACATTGTTTTGTTTCTGTTTTTTTCTTGCTTACTAGTTTTTTAGGTGCTGTCCTGCAAACTTTTTGTTAATGGATGTTAAGTTTGTATATTCTTTATGCTGGGGAGGTGACTAGCACCTGCTTCAGTCAGCGAGGCTCCCAGGGGCCTCACAGAGGGAATCCCTATTTACTCTACCTGATCCACACTAGCACTTTGAAAGCAACTGCTAAAAAAGCGCTATATAAAACCATATTGATCGATTGATTGACAATATGATTTCAGGACCAATGGTGACAATTTTAACAAGTATTTTAACTTTAATGATGTTTTATCAAAAACATTCATCACATCTCTCCCTTTGAGAGACTGCATTCCTATGTGGGTTCTCAATCGTATCAGATTAAAAATCAGCTACTGTCCTCGGTTAAATTATGTTGCAGAGGGGGGATCCCCAAGCCCTCTCTCAAAGGAACATTTCCATTTTTTTCTCTTTTTCCTTGTGACAAAATCTTAACAATATCATGATAGCATGATTGAGAAGTGGGTCACATGTTCGCACTCAGAACAAACATGCCAACCATTCATTCTGTGCCAATGAGGCTTCTTTCTTAGGACTTTTAGAATTCCTTCCTTTTTCCCAATCATACATCTCAGCAACTTTCTTATCAAATGAGCAAACATTTGCAGTTTGGTGCATCCGTTCTTTGATAAAATACATGATGAAATCAAGTGTCCATGTAGTCCTGTACAAGTCATAAGCCATGCTTTAGCACAGGGAACCCCAACACAATGTCTTTATCAAGTCCACAATTAGCATGCACATTATTTTGTCTACAGTATTTGTGAATAATATGTTGATCATACACATCCGTTCATTTCAAATTGTTCAATACGTGCCAAACATCGCTCTATTCACACTTGTATGAGTGTGAAATGAGAATTACTGTGTCATGTCCCAAATTGTAGAATAAATTAAAAAATTCTGATGATCAACAAGCTAGTATTAACCCCAATTCATTGCACTCGAGCAGAAGATGATTTCTCTTGGACCCAAACCAACAAGCCCTTTATGTATCATTACTCGTTTGTTTTAAAGAAGAAGCACATAAATAAATAATAGAAATGTACAGAGTGTTATATCTACTGTTAAAATATTTATTTATTTATTTAAAAATATTTTTAGTGAAGTTCCGTGAACACAATTTCGGGAGAAGCGATCAGATAATGAATCCTTCTGCCCGCTCCCAGATATAAAACCGTAACCACTTCTCTTCCAATTTGACGATGAAATGCAAACCCCCCCCCCCCCCCCCTGCACCCCAGTCTTCACATCTCTCAGGGGGGTTCTCGGGCCTAGGGCCTCCCCCGGAGAGCTCGCCCAGTACGCTTATCCTAATCTAGGATATTTTCTAGGCCTTATGTAAGCGAACTTGTGAAATGAATGAATGGGAAAGAAGGCGTTAAGTTCTCGCTCGCATCCTACGTAATGACATGGGACAACTACTTCCGTCAGGTGACGTTTTAGTGAGTAACATTTTGGTTGCCCTTGGAAAAGGATGTTCGTATGAGCAAGCCAGCTCCCAACAGTGAATCCAAACAGGAGATCCTGCTGTGGACATGATGGTACCAGAGACTCCCGGAGACCATTCCCTATCTTAATAAATCACAGCCCCACAGTGTGTTTTCTGGTTTTATGGCTAAAGATGCTCCTAGAACTGATGTACATGTTGAATTTTCACATCAATCTTTACGTTTTTGTGTAAAAGTTGTACCTAGTTTTTAAACACAACAGGACATGACATGTCTCCATGTACCGGTTGCCAATGCATGCATAAATCCAAGAAATAAACAAACATGGGCATCATAACTTATGTACTTTCGTAGCTTGTTTAAAGGAGGAAGTGACACATGGATCCATGAAAAAGAGCAGTAGTCATGCTGAGTCTGAAGAAAAATCCAGAGCCCACAGCGAGCGGTGAGTCTTCCATCAGAGGCACACACACACACACACACACACACGCACACACACCTGTCGTGCTAGTCTGAGCAGCACAGCAGTCCAGGCTTCGTTACGGTGACAGAGAGAGTTGGCGAATGGGCCTAATGGCATCATTTTCAACCAAAAACACAGGGAGATAGACAGCACTCATCAATGAAGAAAACACTTCAGAGCTCTCTACCAGGCCAGCGCAAGGTCACCTCACACACTGCGAGGACATACTAGCAGATATATCAAAAAGGAAATGAGTTAAATGAGCGTACCACATGGAAGTTGTAAAGCTTAACGTGAAGTTTCATTAGCAGACACTATCAGAAGCAGGTCTTTCAAAGTCATTCAGAAGTCAAGACAAAGACTTCACAAAAAAGGACTATTATAAATAGAGATGTGTGTGGAAGAGTTACTTCCAGGAAGGAAAATACGATATTTTATGTGCTATATTGAACACACATGTTGCTTAACACCCTCCTGACTGACGATTCAAAGAATCAGAAGCTTGTTGTAAAACTAAACAAAATTTTCTGGAATTTTCACCAAATGCATTAGCAACATTCCTGCGTGAATGTGTTTTTGCATAAGAAACGCCACAACTTTAAGATTGTTAACACATATGGATGATGCGATAAAACAAGCAAACACAATAGTTTTAGTATATCCTCCTGAGACTCTTCATTTATGTCCTCTGTATTAGTCAAATGTTTTTGGTCTAAATATTTGCTACTAAGTCCTGATGTGCTCAATAATGAACACCCTAAAAAGTTAAATTGGAAGTTATCTATTCGTTGGTTCTTTGGAGGTTATTAGAACTTTCTTTCTGTTTGTTTGACAAAGCTGATGAAGAACCATAGCCTCACAATAAGAAACACTATCCACTTTCTGGACAGTCGTATCTGGTTCAAATCAGTCAAATGTGCCACAGAAACACCCACACTGTTGATAATATTCTTCCCAATGTTGTACCAATGTTGGAGGACAAAATTCTGTTTCAGATATTTCCTATATACAATGTACATATACATATATACAATACTCAAACAAACAGACAGTGATTGGAGTTTTGGCTTTTTGTTGTATTTAAAAACATTTTTTACACCTCTATTTTGTGCCACACGATTTCAAGCCTCCATCCTCACCAGACGGCAAATTAAAATAAAGCTCTAGGTTAGGTCTTTTCTTATTTTATCAATATAACAACATGGATAAGTTTCATGTTTATCAACCTTAAATGTAAATTGTATATTTCTGTTAGGTTAGTGGATAATAAGTGGCTGTTCTGGGATCAGGGCAGTGTTCTTGGTCAAATTCTAGACTTGATGAAGCACAGAGTGAAGGGAATAGATACGCTGGAATTGAAGGTGATTTTTTTTTATCAAATCTCCATAATAATAACTTTTAACTAAGCTATTGTTTTCTTTGAAATATTGGTGAGAAAGTATTCTGTCTTCTACTAAAGTGCCATTTCCTACGAACTGCAGGCATATGGTAAAGGCCCAAAAGTCTCTGACTCGTTGCTGCCATCAGATAAACCATCCAAGCGTCCAGCTTAGAATCAATCTTTGTGTTACTGTGAGCTACTGGTTGGCATGTTCATGGCATATTAAGCAGCTATCACCTGCTACCTCAGCTGCGTCTGACTTAAGGAAGGTATACATAAAAAGAAACTGGGTATTTTCAGCATAGACAGTATAAACACTTTCCCTCAATCCCTTCTGGGGTTCCCCGTAGGGTCAACTCCTTTCTCTATCGCTTAAAAAAAAAAGTCCTCTTTCGTTGAGTCAACCTCCTTTAAAAGCATCTTAACTTTCTTTCCATCCTGTCTTTTCACACTTTTCTTTTTTTTAATTGCTAGCTTCTATAAAGTCCCCAAAATTCATCTGCTGCTTGCTCCTGATATTATATCATAATTAGCAGGGGTCCAAGCTGGCAAGCTGCTTGCTAACAGATGGCACACTAATTCTATTACCATGTGCAGGACTGGCCGAGCAGCTTTTAGCCCTGGACGATACAGCACTGACCTTCAACCTCAAGGAACCACAGCGACATGCCAAAACTGTCACCACGGGTAACAGACTGAGAAAAGTTACAGCAGCACAGTTTTTAATTATTTTCTTTAAATGACACATGATCTCTTTCACTCCCTTTTCCCCCCAAGTTTCCATTTCATAAACACAGGAAAATTCACAGTGTTAAGGCAGTCATACACCTAGATTAATTGAAATCTCAGATGGCTTCTCTGCAGGGTTTTTTTCCGCTAGCTTCACACCTCTGCTGTTTAATGGTGACGCATTGATGCTTCTTGCCATCAGATGGCGCTCAGGGGACAACAGTGGCACTTCTGGCTACACGGAGGACTAAACCGTTGTTTGCTTCTGACACTCACTTAAATACAGAAGAAGAAAGTTTTTGTATGTAAGAGATTGTGGAATATTGGAGGAGGGGGGTGGTATGAGGTATTAGATATCCCTCACTCACTCACTGCTTTCTTCTTCTTCTGCTCTTCCTCTCATTGTTGTTCTTCTTCTTCTTCTTCACAATTTCTTGCCATAGGGTCACTGTGAGAGTCGAGCACCGCCCAGCTGCTATTTTATGTGTCAACAGCACTCTGAACACATGATCAAAAGAGCCAACTTTCATTGGTCCACTGCAAGTATTAAGCTGGCAAAAAAAACATGGTGAATTGACAAAGAAAACTTTGCTCACTCTGCAAGATGTGGGTACTCGGGCCTGAGAATTTTGTTTATTTATGAAACAAATCACGTTTGAAACTTTGTGCCTAAAATGATACATGTTTTCAGTATTAAATGTACCCTATGGGAATTGATTATTCAGTGTTGATAGAACTCTAGCTAAAATTTCCACAGTAAATATATCTATGTGGTAGTATATATGAATTATTACAAAAAATATTAAAGGGATTACCTCTAAAATATAAATGTATTCATCAATCACTTACCCCTTATGTTATTCAAGACCTGTAAATCATGTTCCTCCTCTGAACCTACAGGTTGTCAGATGCTCTGGTAATGTTCATTGTGCATTCAACAGACTGTAAAATCAAGACTTGAATTAGAGAAGTACTGGTCCTTTAATGTGCACGACGCAATGAGATGATAATGTGGATTTAAGTCTTTATTTGATTTTGTTGTGCGATCACAAAGTTTTTCCCTTTCAGGATAAATATCAAACTTCCGATGGTAGATAGAGCCATTTGGTGCTATTTTAAATGCCTTTTTAAGGGGGGAAAATATGTGTAAAGAGAGTTAATGGGGCATTCACAAACCTTCAGGTTAATTGTCAAAATAAAATAAAGTACAGTATGCCCAGAAGAGAAACAAAGGCACAAGAGGCCTGGAACGATATAGTGGTACGTGATTAATGTTTAATTGGGGGGGTTAGGATCAGTATCCTAATGAATAGTGAACCCTATTTAGCATGTCTTATATGAAATGTTTTAAACCAAAATGTAAATACTCACAGCAAAATTTCTAGTGTTAATTGCGGCTAGAGATAAGCTAACATTTACTTACTTAACATTCAACTCGCATAGTGGTACACTTAACACTGAGGGAGTGCTAATATAAGTCCACATTAGCGGTGATAAATTAATTCTGTGATTTTTCCTGTGAACCCTGCTGGACATTCAAATCCATTCAAGGGTTATGTGTTCTTAATTAGAACTTTAGTAAAAAAATGCAGATGTGTGAACAGCCTTCTCCAAGCTGACTATTGGCACACTCTCCTCTGGAGGCTCATGAAAGTCATCAAACTGATAAATAACCTGAAGGTTTAAACAAAAAACCCAGCAAGAGCAACTAATCAGGAGATTACAGTCTGGGTCTGCCAATTGGACTTCAAAGATACTGAGGGATCACTTTATTTCAAGAGAACATACTCCTCTGTTTTCCAGTAGAAATGGCTTCCCCACTCAATCTTTAGAGGAAATCACTCTTGTAGTTCAAGGATTGAAATCACGTCCTTGAGTCTGAAAGGCATTTTCACTTTCACAGATTTACTGTACAAGCAGCTGTGGATCTCAGAGCCTCTGTGACCCCTCATCGGCCTCAAAGTCTCTAGTGTTTTCCATTTTCCTTCACCTCTCTCCCTCCATCTCTCACCCCTTTTTCTGGTCTTCTCTCACACCATCAAAGACATCAAAGTTTAAACCTCCTTTCTGACCTGAACAGCTGTATAAAAAAAATTAATTAATAAAAAAAAAAAACATACATTTCGCTTTACCTATTTTCCCAACATCGTGATTAGAGGGAGAAAATGGTGGTACAGGGGTTGGCACTGGTGCATCTCAGCTGGAAGGTTGCTTGTTCAATCCCAGCCCAGAGCTTCCCTGAGATTGACCGTTCCCTCTATGTTTGCGGGAGTTTTTTTGAGTTCTTAGTTTTCCTCCCTCTGGTCAAAAAAGCTTCTTGGGGAAATTGCAACCAATGGAGCAAATGTGCAAGTAAATGTGGTTCTGTGATGACTGACATTCACTGCTCCACTTCTTTTACCCAATGTGAAGATTTTACACAAAAAAAACCTGTGACCCTATAATTATTCTGCAGAATTGCACAGAAATCACCAAAAAGATGACTCTCGTTATGAGTTACGTAATCAATCTTCTAAAACCCCCTTCAAAAATGAAGTTAATCAACACAGATGCAGAACAAACAAAAAAAAATAAATCAAGTATTTTGTTTTTTAATCATGTAATTTTATTTGTGATTCACTTGATTTCATCATTAGCATTAGTTGCATAAATTAAGCATTTTGATTCGAAATGACAAGTTCTCGTTGTTCCTTTTCATCAAAGTTCTTTGAAGGGTCTATCCGTTCTCATACAGTTCCTATCTGTCCTTGAGGATGTGCATTTGTTTTTCTCCTCAACTAGATCACAATGCAATTCTCTCTATCCTCCGGACTCCAGTCTGACTCTCTTGATCTAGACCTCCACCTGTCTATCTCATACTTCCTCATCTAATCTTCCCTCAGTATTTACATAGAGGGGTGAACAGGATGGAGGCTCATACAAAATGCTTCTCCCTGTAATATCCTCTTTTTTCCCATCCTACCGTGTCCCGCAGTTGCTAGCGCAGAGCAAACACAGCCGGTTATTATGGCACGCTAGGTGGGCAAATATCATCAGCCTACTGCCATGCCTATTTTTACACATCAATATTAACACGGGCCAGTGAGAGTAGCGAAGCACTCTGGGAAAATGAGACCTCCAGCAGAGGTCTGGCCATGGGGGAGATGTAATTGTGGATAGAAACTTATAAAAAGGCAAAGGCATTTACGAATCCGCCTATGCAAATTCAGCTTTGCCTTCAGAAACAGCAATAAAGTGCACTAGGATGTCAATCATGTCTTGTCTCACAACAAAAGCATAGCCATGAGCTGATGAAGAAGAAGAAGAGGAGGAGGAGGAATAAGAAAAGGAAGAATATAACCATATTCAGTGAACACTCTTTGCCAGCTTGATTCTTCTGAGAGGTTTGTTTCAGATTCTTATACTGTACATTAAAAACAATCTGTTCTTTCTGATTTGGATTTTGTAACACCACACTTGAAAGTAAGCGCAACACTTCGATAAATCCTTAAGGAGCAGAGCAGAATAAACAAACATGTTAAAAGTTAACAGCACACCTGGAACTCTGCTGAGTAAGCGAACAGAGTCCTCTCGACGGCATTCAACCCTGGACCATTACAAGCTAGCACACTTTCTCAGGCAGAACCCTTTTGCTGGTTGTTTGCATCAAGAAAGAGAGAACGCTTCACATTGATGTTAAAACATAACTCCACGGCTGAAAAAGGCTATACCCATTTCAGCTGAAGCATTCAGATCAGAGCTTTTATTCCCGTCTTCACAAAGTTCTGAAAAATAGTGGACGGTATCACGATCTATTTATTTTATAGCTGTTAAATAATGTATTTAAAGTCGTGCACTACCTTTTGAAGCAGCCACTCTCTGGGAAGAAGAAAATGAGCTATGATGAGAGGAGTGGGTGGGGTCTCAGTACCAGAGATCCATGCTGACCATCTGCTTTCTTCCACTCCAGGGGTCTGAATACAGCTGTCAATCATTTGATGAGTTTTGGTGGATAAAGCAACTAGTTGTAATCAAACTTACTGTATAATAAAGCACTTTATAATAACAACATACTACAAAACATTAATTAAGCATTAGCAAATAGTTATTTAACAATTCAAAAAGCATTGTTTCTATGTTAATATACATTTTAAGCAGTTTTATAAATAAACTGCTTTACTTTGGTGTGTAAGCATCTATTTAATATGCTTAAAAATATTTCATGCTTTATTGAGGATCGGTTAATCATTTTTATAAATTAAACATTGCACTATTTAAAACCTAGTTAGTTATTCAATGTCTTGGTTTATAAATGTAAATAAATGATTACTAAACTATTTATAAGGACATTTATAGATCTTATTATTCATATTGTCACAGTTAATCGGTGTTAGCAAGTGGATTGTTGTTTTTGATTTGGACAAAAGATACACTTACCCATATTTTTCTCTTCCATATCTTGGATAAATTTACCCTTTACTACAAATTTTATTACACATTTTTTTAATTTTGTAAAAAACTGCATTGTAACATGCATTACAGACAATGTAAATAATTAGTAAATTACAGAAAAATTAATAGTAGAGTGTTACACTACTGTGTTACTGTGAAAGCAATACATTACAGTTATTTATTACTTTTGTAATACATTATTCCCAACATTGGTTAAAGATCCTCAGTTTATGATTACAACAAAGTGATACTTAAGGAGGTATTTCAGGTAAATCATCCACAAACATTGCTTCAAAAAATATAGATTACACAATTAAGTACACTAAAGCAACAGTGAAAATATACACATCATCTGTGTGTCTAGGTCTGCTTTAGCGTAGACTGTGAGAGCATTGGAAACACACGAGGAGAATGACTTTTCCATACAATGTAATTACTTATCAGAAGGGCTACTTTTTAGTCATACTCTGAGTACTATTTAGAACAGATACTTTTACTCTACTTTCTTTGTTTTCTGGCAAGTAATGGTACTTTTACTTGAGTACGATTTTTCAGTAATCTTCCACCACTGCGTATGTGGCGAGATTTAGATAAACGACCCAGGTCCAAGAACCCCCCCTTGAGATGTGGAGACAGGGATGGAGGGGGCAGTTTTGTGTTGAATAATCATATTGGAAGCGAAAGGGTTACGATTTTATATCTTTGGGAGTGGATAAAAGGATTAAAACACCTGCAGATTGATATCTGATTATATGATTGATCACTTCTCCCGAAATCGCCTTCAAGGAACTTCAGTTTGTTTTTCCTTGCATTTACCAAAAAAAATCCACACGAATGCATCTATACTATTTTCAACTGGTTATAGACATGTTTCCTTTTGAGCCTCTCATTTCTTTTTGGGAAGTTACTGTGCACAGTGTTATTAAAAACAAAACAGTACATTACAAACTCAAAGAAAATTGTGTAGTATCCATAAACACTGCTGCATTTACATAAGCACAGATATCTAAACCACAAAGAAAACAGATTTTCAAAATAACCAGCTTGGACAGCACCGATGATATCGTGGATTGCACACTAACACACCCATGTTTCTCCTCCAGTTCAACTCCTTCGGGAAAGAAGAAAAAGAACAGCAAATGAGGGACATTTTACCAAACTCACAACCTTTCCAGGCACAAGATGTGTTCAGCATTGGCAATCTAAAATGTTCCTTTATTCGACTAGACTGTATGATTCGCAGTTATTGATGCACAATTTAAGATCTGATCTCATACCTGTGAGTGAAAAATATGTGTTTGTAGAGTAAGATCTGATCTCATACCTGTGAGTGAAAAATATGTGTTTGTAGAGTAAGATCTGATCTCATACCTGTGAGTGAAAATATGTGTTTGTAGATAAATCAAATGTAACTGGAAACTATATTTACTTTTTGTTAGGCGAAATTAAAACTGGCCTTTAATGAACTACAGTTAATTTCTAACACTGCACTCCGCACACACCTGCACAAAGTGCTTACACCACATAGAGACTATTATGCCAAAACTGAACATATTTCACAAAACCATTAAATTTGTGCTTATTTTTGTGCAGCATCAGGAGAGATTAAAGACGGCTATGTCTCTGCAGTGTGTTAAACAACGCTGGCTCTGCAGAACAGAGCTCAAAATCAAACCCAATCAAGTCAACTGCACTGCAGGGACGACTGGCCTTTTCCACTTCCTGCAGTTCCGCAAAGCCATGCAGAAACAGCAGAAGCCCCGCAGACTCCCCTGGCATCAGGCTCGTGCTGGAGCCAAAGAGCTCTACATCAAAGCTAAATTAAAGCCTACTGTCTGCTCGAACCTTACGTTGGAGAAGACATCCATCAGCTCTCGTGATCTTCCCCAGTTTCAGATTGCTCGTTTTAGGTTGCATTCCAGCTCGTCATCCAGAGATGGCTGAGGTACTTTAAGAAACAACAACTATCAGCGTCTGATAAAATAGTAGAATCACCAATAATCTATGATATGTTCAAATCAAAACCATTGTGCGTAAATTAAAAAGTAGCTGTTAGTTAAATGTTATCTAGATTTAATATATATATCAATTAAAATGTTGCCTACTGATGATTGTGATACAGAGCCAGCTCAAGTCATTTTGGTATCCCAAATCGTTTTTTCCAGCCAGTTCCAAAGGATTTTTCCAGTTTTTAAGCATCGTGTGGGAACTTAAAAATAGAGGTATCCAAGGAACAATCAAAGTGGCTTCAAGATGAACCTCGTACTAATGTTAGCAGGTGATCCGGAAACAAGCTGTCACACCAACGCCTTGTCACTTTAGGCACCCACAGTAGTGCCTGGCTCCAATCTTTGAATGCACAAATGGACACTTTGAGCATACTTTGAGCAAAAAAAAAAAAAAAAAAACAAATGGGAGAAATAATTGGTGCATTGTATTAACTTTTAGTTTGGGAACAAATGAACACTGAAATCTTAAACGAGCAAAGAGACTGAACGATTTATATTAAACTTGTTGCTTGGTGAAAGTTTGTAAGTTTTCAATCATTTAGCCGTGTAATTGTCATTTTTGTATTTAAATCCATAATATTAGAGCTTTTTGTTGGTTGAACTTGACTATAGGGACAATCACACGTCTCACTCCAGTTATGTGCTCATTACTGAAACATGCAAAGAAAAACTCTGTTTACTTTTGTTTTTTGAAATTTTTAGAGAGTTTATTCAGTTTACTGACATTTATAAAACTTCAGCGTCACCCTCAGATTCTAAGAGTTACTTTTCTTTAAAGCTCTAAACAAATGAGAACTCATCTTCATAATGAAGCCATAAGCGACAAAAAAAACATTTTTCCTGCCTTTGTATTTGCTGAGATACAATTCCATCTGAGAAAAACTTCTAGAAAATACCAACCTAAACTAAGAGGAGCGGAATCCGGTGTGTTGCATGAGAGTTAACGTGAAACTGTGCCGGGCTGCTGCTCTCCAGGAATTGACTTGGAGGCCCCTACTCTATAATCACCACATTTGGGTCACAAGTCAAGGTGTTACCGGCTGACTTCGCTTTTTTTTGTAGGGGATGGTGCCTAGATCTCGAGTTATTGGCTCAGTGAATATTAGAAGCTGCCACTAACTTTACTAAAGTGACATCAATTGATTTCTTGATTACATAAAAACACAACTTTTTTTTTTTTACAAAATTAATAAATGATGCACAAATTGACTAGAACAACCACAGAGTCCATTACAATTTCCGATGATGCACCCAGAGGCATCAGATGTTTTCCAACTGTGATTTGTAATATAATTATTTAATTATAATAGTGATCAAAAATAAGATCTGACCAGAAAAAGGTTGACATCAAGGGACCTTCTGAACATTGCTTTTTCGACTGTCCTCTGGAACATCTGTCTGGGTAATCAACCCCAACTCACTCAACAGTTTAGAATATCTGTGACAGAACTTCGGTCTCCTCATCAGACACGCCAAAATGTACATCAGGAATTCTATGGGTTCTGGACGTTTGTTGAGATCAAATAGGTACAGTGCCATCGTGTTCAAATGCACTGTCGATTGAAGCTAGAAAACCCTGTGTGTTCACTGAGTTATTGAAAATGATCAAATAAGCTTGCCACCTTTTCTATTTATCCATCACAGCTGTCCTATCCCAAGCTCCATTCCTCCTGGACCATCTACAGACCTGTCGCCTCAAGCAAGTTGTCATTCCTTGAAGATTCCTCAGACACAAGAGCTTGTGTGGGCTCCATCAGTCGCTCATTGCCTGAACACACAGCTTTGAGCAGGGAAATATTCATCAGATCATCTTAAAAAGCCCAAAAAGCGAACTCTGAGAGGGAGAAGTCAGTTGGGGCTCTGTCTTCTTTGTAAAGAGCACATTTGAGAACGTGCTCCTCAAAAAAAAAAGCATTTCTGTGAGAATCCCACAAAAGCTGTATAGAAAACAGTGCTACTTGAGCACATCATGCCTCTGAGATTATCCATTAAAAAAAAAGCCTACAACTGAAGAGTTTGATGAACAAGGTCACTTTGCTCTTTTATCTCATATATGCTATATCTATACATTCAAATTCATTCTCTGTGACAGACATGCTCACACACTGAGCAGCACTCAGAGGTAGAGGAACGCCACACAATCCCTGTGAAGAATATTCAAATTCAATTCTTGGAGGGCCACAGACCCTGCAGGCTTTTGTCCCAAACCTGTCTCAAGAGACACACCAGCAGCTTCAACCAAACTCAGAGGAGCTTAATCAGTAAATTCAGGTGTGTTCAGCTAAGGGTGGAGCAAAACTATGTAGGGCTGTGACCCTCTAGGAATACAGTCTGAGACCTCTGATTTAGGAGAATCTATTATTCATCTATTATTACACACTCAAACCTCGTGATATTTGTAAGAGCAGGGTTTATGACAGGAATGTACAGACACACACACGTACGCACGCACACGAAGAGAAGTGAAATCCTTCACAGCACCCAGCTTTCAGTTTGCATTTTGAGTAAAACTAAAGATTAAAGCATTTCTCAATACAAACCCCAACAGCAGCAAAGCCAATTACCCCTACAAGACCTATCAGAGGGAGTGAGGGAGGGAAGGTGAAGAGATTGGGAAAGAGAAAGTGAGATTGGGGAGAGAAAGAGCAAGAGAGGAAAGTGAGTGGGAGAGAGAGAGAGGGAGGCAGGTGAGTGAGAGAGGGAGAGGGTAAAGAAAAGAGAGGGGGACGGAGGTAAGAATGAGAGAGAGAGGGTAGAGAGAAAGAGAAGGGTGGAGGAGGGAGGGAGTGAGAGAGAGATAGGGAGGGAGGAGATAAGAATGAGAGGGAGAGGTTAGTGAAAAGAGAGGGAAAGGGAGGTAAGAATGAGAAAGAGGGAGAGGGTAGATAGAAAGAGAAGGGTGGAGGAGGGAGGGAGAGAGAGATAGAGGGAGGGAGATAAGAATGAGAGAGGGAGAGGGTAGAGAGAAAGGGAGGGAGGTAAGAGAGGGGGATAGAGAGGGAGAGACCGTCAGGTTTCTTAAAACAGAAACATCGCTCAGCTTACTTAAAAAACCATTTAAAAAAGTGAAAAAGGGTCTAACTTCCCAAAATTGTTATTTCATGTAAACTTAATGTAACATTTAAGTTAACAGAAATTTAATTGATTAGTCACAAGATTCGGGTAAAGTGACATCAATTGATTTCTTGATTACATAAAAAAAATTCATTCATTCATTCATCTTCATGTCGGCTTTTTCCCTTTCGGGGTCGCCACAGCGGAATGAACCGCCAACTCTCTGGCATATGTTTTACGCGGCGGATGCCCTTCCAGCCGCAACCCATCGCTGGGAAACATTCACGCACACATTCACTCTTTAACACTATGGCCAATCGTTCTTACTCAATTTACTTATACCGCATGTCTCTGGACTTGTGGGGAAACCGGAGCACATAAAAAAATATTTTATAAAAAAATAAAATAAATTAAAAAAATGAATGAATGATGCACAAATTGACTAGAACAACCACAGAGTCCAGTACAATTTCTGATGATGCACCAAGAGGCATTAATATTTTTAATAGTTATCAAACATTAGATCTGACCAGAAAAAGGTTGACATCTAGGGACCTTCTGAACATTGCTTTTTCGACTGTCCTCTGGAACATCTGTCTGGGTAATCAACCCCAACTCACTCAACAGTTTAGAATCTCTGTGACAGAACTTCGGTCTCCTCATCAGACACGCCAAAATGTACATCAGGAATTCTATGGGTTCTGGACGTTTGTTGAGATCAAATGAGTGAAGCTAGAAAACCCTGTGTGTTCAGAGTTATTGAAAATGATCAAATAAGCTTGCCACCTCTTCCATTTATCCATCACAGCTGTCCTATCCCAAGCGTGCTCTCCTCCCGGACCATCTACAGACCTGTCGCCTCAAGCAAGTTGTCATTCCTTGAAGACTCCTCAGACACAAGAGCTTGTGTGGGCTCCATCAGTCGCTCATTGCCTGAACACAGTGTAGAGCAATGGTGCTTCATTCCAATTTTATTAATCATTCTTATTCCCTACGAGGTTGTATGAAATAAAATCTACGTCTTTAAACACAAACCACATTCATCTGTAGTTTTAAGTTCTATAAACTAATCTTAAATGCGCAAACATCTCGGACCGATGTTGATTTGAAAATGAAGCAATAAACGAGCTTCTATCAACATGAATTAGGACATGGAAAAACATGCTCGTTTCAGACAGCAAGAGCAAGGCACTGGGAGTGCACTCGCAGTCTGTTTGCTGTGGGATTGTGGGACAGCGGAGGTCTGGAGGGGGGATTTTAATCACTCAGCCCCTGCATCGCTAACAACAACTAGCAACTGTAATCAAAGCAGAGTCCGTCTGCAGCACGTCCGGAGAGATTTGATCACAATCATACTAATGAGCTCCATCTTTAAACGTTCTAACATGACGACCAAAACAAGCACATTCGCTCACTGCCTTTATCCCTCGTTTCTTCTCCGTCCCACGTCTGCACTCTCTAGCTGAGTCTAGCGCCATATTAGGTATTAGAGGGCATGTTGTGTAGTGCTGGAACACTTTTGCGAAGGTGTTGGAGAAAAGTGAATGGAAATAGTTAACGATTAAATGTAAACTGGAATATTGAAAAAGAGCATTTTGGTGGACAAGACAACTAAATGTTATTTATACATAATATAAAAGATGTGAAAGAGGCCAACAATTCTTTTATTGTTTTTAAAGTGCAAAATGTTTTTTCATCAAGTGTCATCAAACAGGAAGTCGGCCATGTTGGAGATACACCCCAGAAATATAGAGCTGAACAAAACGGGACTCGCGTCTTTTCAGAGAGAAAATAGTCAATTCTTGTCGTGTTTTTGGCTGTTTTAATTGGTTGGACAATGAAACACATTTGAAATGCTACAGAATTGCGAAAATTATATTAAATAAAGGAGAAGAGCACAAAAAAAAGTCAGAATAAAGGAGATGCCTGTGGTAAACCAGGATTTTCACGGCAACATTATTGAAAACAGTATATATATATATATATATATATATATATATATATATATATATATATATGAATGAAACATATACATAGAATTGTACATGTATCATGATCATACAGCTGACTCCATCTTAAATTAAAATATGTGTAATAAATATATTCAAATAGTTGCTTTTGGCCCTTTTTCACCATTCCTCCCATTTATCAGATATACAGATTTTGAAAAGGACATTTTTCAATATATTTAACATTGTTTCACATAGGTGGATATAGTTTACTTTTATATAGATAGGTTCATATTAAAAGTAATACTTCGCAGTGAAACAGATATATGCATGTATTGCTATTACACTGTTTGTTACTTTCTTGGTTACTATAAGAAGTATCTCTAAAAGTATCACTGAAATTTAGTTATTGTTACTTTACATATTATTGTAATGAAGGTAAACAAAGAAAGATATGGTACCATGTGTTAATTTGAGATTAAAGTTGGTCTGTCAAAGGATTTTTTTTCTCTCTTTTTGCGAGTCAAGTCCTTCTCTGTATAATTTAGTTTGAAATCACAGCCCATTAAATTTGACACACAAATGTAAAGAAATCCAGACTGAAAGCTTGCTATTTTAAATTACACTGTTAACCTAAATTAGAAACTTCCATCTTACTATTTTACCAGAAATCTGAAAACTAAACAAATGTGTTAATGTGATTAAATCTAGATTTTCTTGCTTACTTCTCCACTTGTTGTGATGTGCTGACATGGTTGTCTTTACAGTAGCAAAATTTCTTCCGATTGCATCATACAATGTCTTGATTGGATGACAAATGTCAAACTTAATGGACAATACGCTTTACTTGAAGTGACTGTTCCTAGAACCTAAAAAAATAATGCCCTGACTGATTCGTCTTAAAGGATTAAAAATCTAAATAATATTCACTCGGAGGTGAAATTTGTAATGCATAATATTAAAGCAAATATACAGCTCCAATAAAAGTGAATTAAGCTATTAAACATGTTTTACTGTTGAATGGCTATTGAGTGTTTAACTACAATGTGGCTGTTTTGAAACATGATGAAAAAAACAAATGAGAAAAAAATTGGTTTTTAAAAAAAGTGAAATTTTTCTGTAGTGTAGAAAAACAAGTGCTGAGTAGGGAAATGGCTACAGAAGGTTTAAGACTGAAAATTATTAGCAAAATAATATATAATCAATAATGTACTTCGTGAAAAGCTTATACAAAGTTAAAATTTTTACAACTAAGTGTTACAACTAATTGTTTAAAACATGTGTTTTTATTATTGTGTTCTGTAGCAACTTCACCAATCAATCTTTTCTGTGTATCAACAGGAATTCTACGAGGCAAGCGTCACAAGAAAAGGATTCCTGAGTACGGGTTGGAAGTATCCAAAGTATTTACAAATGAATCAAATAAATACAGAAAACAAAAGGAAAATACCTCAGGAGTTGAAGGACAAATAACCAATCATATATTAAATAATACCTTCTTAAATACCCTAAAAAAATCATCTAATAAAACAAATCAGAAAAATAACTCTAGCTTTAAAAAATACACACTTTGAATTCTTTCGTTACTCACTAATATTTACAAAAGATATTACAACAAAAAAGGTGAGATTCAGGTTGAGAGTCAAACAACAAAGTGAGAGGAAACAATTTAAAATAACACAAAGCAGAGGTGGAGAAAACTCACAAGCATTAAAGTGGCTTGTTTGGAGGAGTGGCTGAGGGGAATGAGTTGAGAAGGTGCTGGAGAACAACCAGGAACACAGGAACCTAGACCTGGATGAGTGACAGGCCTCGTGGAGAAGACTTGGATTCAGGAAACCGATTAAAAAAAGTGACGGATTGGAATCTGCATACTTGCGTGCTGATCAATGATCCATTCAGTGATTAAATAAGTGAGAAATTCTGGAATGGTTTACTACTTAATCTGAAGTTTATTAATCAATCCCAAGATGCATGCAGGAGAAATTCTGAATGGGAGAGCTGAGACATAGCTTGGTCACATTGAATTTGCACTACAGGGATTCTTACTCTGCAGGGATTCTTACTAGATAGTAGTGATTTTTCCAATAGTTGCGGAGTACATTTAAATTGTCACCAACCAACAATTCATCAGATCACTGCAGCTTGCCCTATCTATGCTGTGCAGCTAATCTAATTAAAGTTACTCATGCCCTAGTCTCGAGCAGCCAACCATTCAAGGAAGGTCTGGGGTTTTGGCTGCTTTTTCTGGTCAAGATCTTTCCATGAGACCATTTGACAGACATTCCAAACAACCAATCCCATGTCATTCCACATAGCTTCATGTTTCGGGGTGTCACCATATCAACTGACCGACAAGCAACGGGTTAGTCATAGTAAAATTAGATCTTGAAGGAATCCTTTCAAATGTTGACAAAGGGTCAGCCATGCTTGGAAAATAACCCTAACCGGAAACATAAGAAAAGCTGAAGTCTTCAGCGACAAAGTGCTCCTAGTTAACCAAACCACCACAGCTAGCCACAAGCACTGTTTCACTCCTATATAGTGAGTTTAACATAACACAACCCCTGTATGGTGCAATTGAACCTAACTAATAACAATTAGTTATTATTAGGGGCAGTTGTGGACTGGTGGATAAGGAGATCGACTTGTGATCAGAAGGTCCTCGGTTCGATCACCAGATAGAGTTGATGAAACGCTTGCTCTCCATCTTCAACAATCACAGCTGTGGTGTCCTTGAACAAGGCAACAGTTTCCCAGGCGTCACAGCCATGGCTGCCCACTGCTCCGGGTGTGTGTTCACAGTGTGTTTGTTTACTGCTGTGTGTACACTGAGATGGGTTAAAGGCACAAATTCCCTATTTGGGTCACTCCATATATGACATATAAAAATTAATAGATCTCATGTTCACACTATTAAAAAAAGCTCTAACAGCAAACTCGAAACACACGCAAACTCTCTTTCGCTTCTTCTGTCATACACACAGACAACTTCTGTGCCTCTTACTTGGACTTAGAACATACTAACACTGGAAACACCAGAATCACTGACAAGCTGGATGCTTTAAAAACAAACACACAGTCACACATGAAACCAGGTGAGATTACGTCAATAAAACACACAACAGCATAGCCTTAAGAACATATTTTTCCATTAAAAGGGTGACCTGGGTTTGCCATGTAGCTTCATTCCACACTTGTGTACAGCATCCACCTGGATAAAATGATGCCATTACCAAACCACACATTATTATGTAACAGCCAACTGGTCGAAAGCGAGAGAATGAGGAAGCCAATTAGTGTAGACAGACATTTAGAAGGTCATCATGGATAGACACAATTAAGTCTAAAACCTAATACAATTTAATAAAATTAATACACTGCATGAATTCACGGAAGTCAAACTTACCAATTTGAATCAGAAAAATCATTTGTTACCAAGTATTTAACCAGTGTATTTGGGACAATTAATTAGGGACAGCCAATGTGAGAGGCATAGGGTGTCTCTAGGGCTACATTCAGACTGCATATTTTAATGCTCAATTCAGATATTTTCAATAAAATCCAATTTTTGTTGTGTGCTCATTTACATCACCTGTGTATGAATGCAATTCTGCTCACTGTGAGACGCGCACGTGCATAAAATGGTTTTGGTCAAAACGAAAGTAAACATGGACGAGGATGTGATTTGAGGTGATTACAGGACTTTTTTTAAGTTAATTTCTGATTGGAGCCACCATTATTTCAACCAAATCACATCAAGAAGACAACAAGGAAGAGATATTTATTAGTTCTACTTTTCTTGCACTTACTTCTTTCAGCTTGTCCTCAGCCATGATTGATGTGAAACTTCCTGCCCACACCCAGACATGTGACTTCTGCCCCAATATATTGACGTAAAATTTGGATAAATGTGATCCGGTATGAAAGTGACCTGAGTGGGATCTGAAAAAAATGGAATGAAGCTGTTCAGACTGTCCTGGAAACATCAGATACAGGTCGCTTATGGGCGAAAATATTCAGATTTGTGTCACTTTGGGCTGCAGTCTGAATGTACATAGTCATTCTTTTCAAAGGATATGGCTGGAGCACTACAAAACTGCATTTCCTTCCAAAACCTCAAACTACTGCAAGTGATTCCACTCATTTATATGATACAACCAGGACAACCAACTTTTGTGAAAAAAAACCTTCCTCGGTTTCATATCCCATCTCTTTCTCCCTTCCATTTTTGGAAGTTTAGACATGAATCCAATCTCCTGATTTGTTTTAAGGCAGGCACCAGAGACCATCCGAGAGAAGCACACAAGGCTTCCTCAAAATGTTGGTACCCTCATCACTAAACACTACTGTTATTCCCAAACCCTTCAACAGCTATTCTTAAAGTACCGATGTAGGGGGAATGCTGTAATTGTTTTGATGTATATAGGATGAGCTAAGGAATAAATGTTGAAAAGATCAAATGAAGTGTTTGTGTAAAAAAAGGTATGAAAATAAAAAGCTATGTGTAAAATCTACGAGAGAGAGAGAGAACGTACACGGAACAGACAACAGGCCCCTGAGAGCGCAAAAGTGTCTGCTTTCATTACTTTTCGGAGGCTTTTAGTTTAATTGTATTCTTCTGCTGCGTCTCTGGTGAATGAAGGGGTTTGCTGAAGGATAAAAGTCTGTTTGCTCTCAGTTTCCCACTGAGAATTGTGTGGGATGGAAATGGGAAACTTTTCCTAAACCAAAAACTTAGATAAGCTGCATGAACAAATGCATAAATACCCACTAAAATTTGAGCTCATCGGCTGGTCATTAAAATATTAATGTAGGCCACACTCAAGTGCTGTTTCATTGAGTTTTGGTTTACTTTTTTGCCAAGTTAGCTTTCTACGCCGATGCTCAGGAGAGCAAATAAGGTCATGAACATGTAGAGATATAGACACTCAATTGTCTCTGAATGGTGCATCTGAAGATAAAGTGGTGACTTCAGGTTTCGTAACGTCAAATCTAAGACTTTTAAGACCATTAAGAATCAAATTTAAGACCTATATGAAGCAAAATTGGTTGATTGTTGTTTGCCGAAGACCCTTCAAAGCAGTCTGATGTTGCTCACTTTTTGAATGAGATGACAGGACACCTTGTCCCCCGAGCATTCGCAGGGTGATCGCTTTTTTTAAACAATATAAACAGTATCCTTCAAATACATTGTAAGAACTGGTATCAACTAAGCCCTGTATTCGATATGGTCCTCGCTGCAGCCTGTAATAGGTTGCCGATTGTACACTTAGACGATGTGGTAGTGCGCATACTTGAGATGGAGCAGGGTCTTGGTTACATATAAATCTATTTCTAATAATGTATGACCATGCGCATCACTGGCAGCAGCCTGTGATTAACATCTCGTTTCCAAAGGAACATTTAAATATATATATATATATATATATATATATATATATATATATATATATATATATATATATATTGTTATTTCGTTCACATATACCTTAACCAATCATAAAAACCAAATGAAGAAACTTGGTCTCAAACTAAATTTCCTTCATTTCCTGATCATCAAATGTTTTACGTGACAAAAACAACAGAAACAATTGTGGTTTCTGGAGAAGATGATTTCTGTAATTCATTTTGCATGGTATACAGCGGGGGTCTCGAAACTTGGTCCTGGAGGGCCGGAGCCCTGCACATTTTTGGTTCAACCATCATGTAACACACCTTTGGCACTAATTCTGCTCCTCTGATTGTCTGAAGCTAGAGTAGTTTTACTACAGCAGGGTTGTAACGTAATGTTCAGGGCAGCGGCCCTCCAGGACCAGGATTGTAAAACCCTGAAATACAGAGAGTTCCCTGCAAGCGTTTCACTTCAGGTTGTCTGTGTCCGAGTGTAAAAACTATTTTAATATTTTTGTTGTAGTAAAGCATTCCAGAACAGAGACATATGTTTTTTAGACACTCTGGAAGTGAGTATGACTGAACTTTGCTACAATTGGCCCACTAGAAACAAACATTTAACATGCTTTAAGTGCATTTGCATATAAAAGGCAACACTAGTTTGTATGCAATTTTTTTAAAAAAATATTTTCAGTGCATTTGCACCAAAATTTCCTGTGATGGCCACATCACAAGTCTACTAAAGCAGCATTACTTCAGAGTCTACTATGGTGACAAGGCTTCCCTTCAAGTGAATCCTCTCCCCTATAACGGTAACATCCATCACCATAAGCTAATAACAACATTGATAATGCCACAATGGTTCAATTAAAGAGGCAGTCGCCTTTGTTCATGACAGTTTAAATAAATTGTACATCTAACCCCAAACTGAACACCATTTAATAATTTAACAATTCAATCAATAATGTTAAATTACAGAAAATAAAGTGTATTGTACTGAATAAATTAAATGACGGTGTACTAATGAAATGAACCCAACAACACCCGACTCGCCTTAATACACATTAGTTTACGTTTAGAAAACAGGCACAATATACAAGTACCAAAGCTCATGATTAGTGTTAAAAATACAAACCGCTCAATCAAATTAGATCAAATTAAGGTTTGAAAAATAAAGGTTTTGTACAGCAACATTTTGACCAACTTCTATATTACCTTTATTAGGTACAGTATGTTTCCCCTTGAGCAAAATAGACTGACAAAATGATGTTCTTTGATTTTAGGAGGTCTAACAAGGTCATAACTTCAGCTGTTTTCAGAATTAGATTACTGTATCTTAGCAGATTCATTATCCGCATCATCCACCAAAAAAAAAAAAAAAAAGCTGTGAAGAGGTCGAAACCTTCTCTCAAATCTAAAGGTGACGATAGTCTTGGATAGCTGATGAAAAGCAGCACAGAGCCAGAGGCCACAGCACTACAACAGCGTTAATAGATAATGATCCACGGCTGCATTTCTTCTGCACCATTGACTTTCCTGTGTAGTCTATACATCTCCTTAACTAACCGGCGCACACAGCCAGATAAACAACCGCTGCCCTCTTCACATCTCTCTCCATACATCTCTGTCCCTTCCTCTTTCTCTAGCTGTCTCATTCGCCACCTTCTCTCTCTTGCTTTGCGTCAGTTTCCATCAGTTTATCTCTTCCCCTTTCCCTTAAATATCCATCCATCTCTTGTTCCATCACAAGGCCACAGTGTGGTCCATTCATCATAGAAACAGGGCTGTCTGAGGGCATCTATCTGTGGTGTGTGTAGAGACAAGCGACAAATCAAACGCTCATATATTGAGCCAAAACTTCGGGATAATAAGTAGTAGATGGATGTGGGGTTCATAAACTCAGGATTGTGGAAATGCAAACCTCATGTAGTAATTTAAAGCGGACATTTTCTTCCCAAACTTATTCCTAACTTAGTGTATGTAGATTAGCAGAAAAGTCAAAGTCAGTAGTTTTGATTAGGTGTCATCTTAATTAAAGTTACTATTGTGTTTCTGTCCTACTTATTAATGTCTTACAAGGCATGCCATAACATGGTCCCCAAGAACTAAATGAGGAGAATCGAGGCAAAGTAGAGGCAGCAAATGCACCTCCAAGTGTTTCAAACAAATAAAATACAAACTAAAGGATTTTCCAAATCCTAATCAGCAGCAAAACATATCAGAGAGGGACTAGCTAAAATACTCATCAGTTATGAACGTCACCTTGAAAGGCTAACCCTTTCCTCCATTAACACACATTTCCTGAAGTTTTTTTTTTTGTTGTTGTCTTTTTCCTGCTCAAATTAGTAGGAATTAATCCAAATGTGGGGGAATCCATGCAAAGTTAATCAATTAAACACATTTCACTGAAAACCAGTGAAAAGCACATAAACTGCTAGTACCGCGCTGAGGTAGCCGCAAAAAAAATCTAATTCATTAATAATTCATTCTGACATTTCTTGGTGCTGCCCACAAACAAAATGCAATAAAACGGCTCCATTTGTCAAGAAAAATGTATTGCTAGTTTGGGAAGATTGGTTTTTATAACTACTTCCAGGATTCCTACATGTTAATTCAAGTTCAATTTTAGACCATGTAGTTAAAAAATGTATTCCCATTTCTCTACCTTCTTCTCAGACCCAAGTCCTTGAATCTCAGAAACATAATTTAATAAGCAAACAATACTGAGATGATGGATTTTCTTTTCCTCCCATGTTTTATCAAGTGTGGATTTAACGTCGAAGTCTAATGCTTTCGATCCCATTCTTCTGCGTTGCAATTTATTTTTGCACACCATGCAATACACTTCAAAAAGTGTCGTAAGGCTGAAACTACCTGCTTCTTATTTGTTCCTTTTGTCTTCCTCTTTTTTTGCTTTCTATTTTTCTTCTTTTAATCAGTCAATTCTTTTTTTAATCAGTGCATGACATTCAGCGTGATCACTATAATCATGGTTAAAAAATAAAACTTTAGACCGGTTTTAAATGGCACAATTTTAAGACAGAGATATAAAAAATTTATGACTTTTTAAATGCTGTTTAAAGCCTTATTGTCACTTTTATGTTTTTAAGCATTTATAAAAGGTTCCTCAAACTGTGGCAACCCTAATAATTTCTTTTACAAAATTGAGTGTATAGGAACATTTTTTCAATCTTTGGCAACCCAAACAATCACTTTTAAATTATAGAATTATAAAACTTATGTCAGTATCTGTCGCTTTTACGATTTTGAGCATTTTTGGTGAATGATTATTAATATGACAAAACAGACAGATAAGTATGTTTATGATTGGACACACATTATACAGTAATTTAGTATACTTTATAACAGTAGTATACATTTTAACAGTATTTTTAAAAGATAAATGCTATTACATTCACTTAATTGTGACAAATGATTAGTTTCCTTAAATATGCAATTATTAATAAAAATCAGTTAAAATTTGCCTTTTCAAAGCTCGCCTCACAAACACTTCCAAACATTGCTGAAGCACATGGCCTTAAGACAATGGGGGAAAAAAAGTGTCCACAAGCATTATTTTTTATTCTGGCAACCCTAATTCTTACTATGCTTTGAGCATTAACATGCATTTTGTAAGGCAAGGCAAGTTTATTTGTATAGCACATGGGTAATTCAAAGTTCTGAAGTGAAATGTAGTGAAAGTGAAGTGAAAGAGAACGTAAACAGCTGGCCAGACATGGAGTGACCTATACCTGGAATTTGTGCTCTGCATGTAACCCATCCTACTGTACACACACAGCAGTGAACAAACACACTGTGAACACACACCCAGAGCAGTGGGCAGCCATGGGTGCGGGGCCCGGGGAGCAATCGGGAAACTGGTGCCTAGCTCAAGAGCTCCACAGCTGTGATTGATGAAGATGGAGGGAAAGTATTTCATCATTTACACCAACTTGGTGAATCTGGGGATCGAATCTGCGACCTTAAGATAGACCTAAGGTCTATCTCCTTATCCACCGGACCACAACTGCTGCCATCTTTTATTTTTTCATTGCAAGCAAGGAAGAGAAAGAAAGCACATTAAAAAAAATCATAAAATGGGCCTTTTTTATTTAAAATTGTTGTTAAGGTTTAAAATTGACGCTTTTCTGTTTCAGACTTTTTAAAACCTTGCAAAAACCCTGCACTTAAGAGTTGCTTCTGCAACTTTTCCTATTTTTCATTCACATACATACATACATACATGCATGTTACAAAATATATTTTGGACTTAAAAGTGTCAAAATTAAAGGGTTATACCAAAACTTATATACACATACCCATATGTCTTTTTATGAGCTATTTAGTTCCTCTCTCCACTGCTTTAGTCCCCCCAACCATTGTTCCTGCTCTGGCTCCAGGTTTCTAGCTTCTAGGAAAGTGGCAGACACATGAGGCTGTTCATTCTGTTTGTAGAGTTGACCTGCCGCAACCCTGCATTCAATAAAAAAGACAGAGTGATGGAGAGAGATGGAGGGCTGGTGATTGGCCATTTGTGTTCTTGTATCTATCGATCAACAGATGTTGTATTGATCTCGCCTTATAGTTGCAAAAATTGCCCACTTGATTGCAAATTGGGCACATATGGATAGAAGCGAATAAAAAAAGGAACAGCGTCTCTGTGAAGCCGTCCATAACTAAATAGCTTCAGAAACCTTGAACAGGACACTCTTATCACCAAAACAGAAACATTAATAAACAAAACAACTGCTTCATTCGCACACTCAAGGACAACACGCACACCCCACGTTTTTATGAGCTTACTTGCATGCATAGCAATCTTTACCTTTATATGCTTCATGACACACAAACAGGAAGATATAAAAGAAACACAAAACTCACACATTCCACCCACAGGGGATTATACAAGCCACGCGTATCTAATATCCGTAAGTGTTATTTCCCTGAGTCTCGTTAAACAGAGCAGGGAGTATTAGAATTTCATGAAGCTTTGAGAGAAAAAAAAAAATTAGAAGCTTCTCAGAATGCAAATGGGTGAGGGAAAAATCCAAACAAAACAGCAGTCTTTTCCTTTCTAATCCACTGTTATTGTACCTGAAACAGCCCTGGTATGGTGATAAAAATGTTATTAATCGTGAAGTGTTTCCAACTGCTGAACTGTAGAGGAGCTGGTGAGCAGAGACTCATTAGCAGGAGGAGAAATAGAATTAAAACCGACTTTGAATGAAATTTATTTATGTTTTAGTTCATACACAGCCGAGAGGAAATAAAAAAACTGAACAATCATTAATATGAGAAGATAAATAGTCAGATAGACAGGTACATTTATGTATTTACGTAATGAGACAAATGCTATTACATTTACTGAAATTTGACTAAAATGTTCAGTTTAATTATTATATGCATTATTATTTGTGATTACTAAAAAAAACAAGTTAAATTTAGTCTTTTTACGATATCTTCATGAGCATGCTCATTGAAGCACAACTCCCCTCCCCAACACATTCAAACATTGCTGAAGCACACGGCCTTAAGATAATGAGGGGAAAAAAAAGAATTAAAACTCACATAGAATGCCATTTACTCATATTTTAGTTCATACACAACAGAGGAAATAGAAAAACAGAATGACCACTAATATGAGAATGACACGTTTTATTCTGCAAACATTACATCAATTATGGGAAACACAAGATAGAAACTTTAAGCAAAGTTAATGTTACTTACAGCGCACTTGACTGACTCCATGACTGGATCGATGCATCCCATCACTGTGCATCGACACCCCTGAAGTACAATGAACATTTGTAGACAGCAAATACAAACAATAATGGAAACACTATAAAAACAAACCGTATACTTTACTAGAGATTCAGTTTACTTAAAATAGGTTTGCATAAATGTTTGAGATTACTATTGTTTCATCAAATCCCATTCACAAGTTCATTAGAACATTCCTGAAGCAAGTCCTGATCAATTTACAATAAGTAATATTAGTATTACCAAATAGGTGTTTTAAAGCAAACAGTTCACAGACCAAGTAATCTGAATTAGCAATAGCTTTACTTTTTTTAAATAATCAATCTGAATTCTGGAATCTGAAATTTAATAAATGATTAAACCCAGACATAAGGGTTTGAACAATCTATTCACTGCACATTCACAACAAGAATTGAAGTTGCAAGTAAGTTTACAAGTAAGTTAATACTGAATCAGTCATGGAGAGTGAAGCGAGTATTGCGGGTACTGTGGTGTGAATAGTAGTGTTGCAGATCAGAAAAAGCCAAAATCCCCATCTATGGTCCTTTAACTTGGTTGGTAGTTATTTGCAATGTAATTTAGGCTGACCAATGAGGAGCTATAATGAGGATCTCTGAAGTGTTAAAGGTAAATGCATTTGATTTTCCACAGACGTGTTCATCTTACTGTTACTCATGTAGTGTATGTGGTTTTTCTGGACCCATCGGTGTTTACACATTTAATTTTATTTTAAATACTTAAAACATATTTAATTCACCAAAAAAAACAAGTAATATAAACGTCATACATGGTTTATATTGGCTCTTTAACCTTGTTTCACCAGATTTTTTTATTTAACCCTTGTGTGGTGTTTTCATTATGGTTACTCAGACTGTGTTGGCAGGTATGCTAGACTGCTCGCATTTAATAGCTTTCACACAATCAAACAATTTTTATTTAAAACGTTATGTCAATTATGTATTTATTTTATTTGGGAAGACAGAATAAAGCTACAGAACCTAAAATGTTCCCACTTTTAAATGCCTTGGGTACAGAAGACCTGAAAACTGTGTATGTAATATAATGCCCACAATTTATATAGAGCTTTTCCGGATGCTCAAAGAGACTTTATCAGAGCATAATTCATTCTCTCCATATTCACACTGTGATAGTGATAAGCCATCTTAGCAGCCCTGGGGTACTCTGACAGGATGTGGCTTCCATTTTGCGCCTACGTCCTCCTGCTCATCACCAAAATTCACTCCACCAGTCACACACATCCATACAGGGCAATAGGGGTGAAGTTGTTTGCCCAGGACCACACCGGCAGAATGAACCTGGTGAGAATCGAACCGCCAACCTGGTTACAAGACGATCAACTACACCACTGCAATACAAAATTGTAGGGGGGTAAACAATATGCAATCATTAATAATAAGTATTGATCTAGTTTCTTCAATCTAAATTAGTCAAGGCAAGTGAGTCTCAGTTTGAAATAATAATCTGGAAAAAAAGGGTCCCAGAACCCGAACACCATACTAGGGTTAAGCTATAGAGAATACAAACCCATGAACCCACTTAGCCAGAAACCATAATGCAAAATGCCGTATGTTGTACATCCTTTTACTAAAATTTAAAAAATCTAAATCTCTGTTTGCTTCAGTCCGACCTTCGATATCGTCTCATCAAGGACTATTGACAAACCTAGAGAGCATGAGAGCGTGGACATAAAAGACTGTGACAAAAAGATCATGTTGAGAAACACAAAGAACAACACAGACAGACAGGTTTGTGTTTTCTGGCCATTTTTTTTTTTCATTTCATAGAGAAAGCATGGATTCAAATACACAAGTGCTACAGGGAAAGTAAAGTCCAAAATGAACATCACAAGGAAAAAGGACCAAGAGCTTTTCACTCTCTCCTCAATGGATCCTCCATTTGCTTTCCACAAATGAAGAGCAAAGTCCATCTAAATGTCATCTTCATCTGGAAACTGGGCTAGTTTTTGGCCTTAAAGACCAATTTTGCCTAAAACCAAGTTCTATGTTCCCAAAAACACAGGAAAAGATAACATCACACAGGAATCTACGGCTGTCTTACAAAGACACATGCTACCCATTAAGGTTCTTCCACAATGATGACGATATTTGTTTCCATTTCTTTCCAAAGACCCTTCCACCCTTATCTGTCGAAGACGGGTCACTTTTTGTCAGAAGGGATGAATCTAGAGTTCTGATTCACACAGTGAAAAGGGAACACACAGTGTGCCAGTAAAAGTCATAATCCTTCTCATGTTTAATTGACCAATCAAAAAGTTCATCTGTAATCCACCTGCCCACTCTCAATCCCTATTTCAACACAATCCTCTATTGACAGATGATCGGGACCGTTGCGTTTGTTCCAGAATCAGTCTGTTGTAGCATCCTTGCTCCTCTAACCCGAGCGACCCAACAGTTAAGGACAGGGGCAGGTCAAGAGCTGGTTTAGACATCTAAAGGGACCGAGCTTGAAAAAATGTAAATCTAAAATAGCGCTTCCCCCCAACTTGTAGGCAGTTGTGTGAGTGTTTCTGTGTATAGGTGAGCAGATCGGGTAAAGAAAGCACTAAGACTGTTTGAGGCGCTTGCGAGGAGGACCTAGAAAAGGGCACTGAGCGGAGGCCAAGGAGCGGTAGGCTTCGGCAACAAGGTGGGGATGGGATGCCACCATTGACTTCCACCCCGAGGTCTCCATCACATCAGAGGCATGGCTGAGAGAGAGAGACAGGAAAGGGGAGGGAAAAACAATATTGAGAACACAACTCTTCAGTGAGAAAAGCACCCCGAGGGTAATAACGCTGACCAAAAAATGGCCTTTAACGACATTTAGCATGAATGTGTGTGTGTCTGAGGCGTTGACCTCCCGGTAACCCCACTATGCTGTTGCCCCCAAACACTCGCCATTAATTACAGCACTTGCTTGCTGTGTCGACAAGAAGCCTTGGGGCAGATGCACATACCACTTTCCCCAATTCAAAAGGTCACTACACAGTTAAGCGTCCACTAAGAACAGGTTAAAAATAAAGCAGCCTGAAGGTGTCCAAGTAAAAAGAAGCCAGGTGCCAAAGCAGACAAGGACCTTGTATGCAAATATTCTCAAAATATGGTCATAAATACTTGTTGATTTTAATTTATGTCATATAAGAAACTAAAGTAGGACTTTTATAGGGTGGGTTTTTATGGGCTCTTCGCAGCTTTGTTTTTGTAATTTAAACCAAATCATTTTAGGCACAAGTTTAGCATATAGAGTTACATTTCTCTCCCTTGGCCCTAACTATTATCCCTAACCCTTAAACCAAAGCATGTTTAGGCATTAGAGTTTAGCATTTAAAGTTACATTTCTCTCCCTTGGCCCTAAGTATTAGCCCGAACCCTTAAAAAGGATGGGGTGATCCAATTCTCTACTGAACTAAGGGTTAGAGCTTACATGACGAGATGTGCGTCACTTTAGCTGAAATGTGGTCGGACCCACACTTACAATGCAAAAACTCGAGAAGGATTTCCCAGCGTGTAACATGCAATGAAGGAACAGCTTTGTTTTTTGAAGATCGCTGATGATGCGATTTCTTGTCCTAATAAAAGGTAAACATTTTTGGAAACGAGTACATAAACAGGTCAAGAATAGTAAAATATTTAACAAAAAAAGTGTTAGTTTCACATGTATAGCATGGTAATGTTGGCCATATAATAGTAACGTTACATAATATACATTTATGAAATGTAAAATTTGAAAAACATCAGTTTATGTTAGAGTTCATGTCATAAGGACTGATGCAGGTCAGAATAAGTTCATATAAAAAAAGGCAAAATTTATTCTATATAAATAAAAGCTATTTTTAAATGAATAAAGCATGATTTAGACCATTAACAATAATGACTCGTGTATGACCTGTTTATATGTTTATCTTTTTGGCTTCAATGTGGTGTCCCCATACAATTTTCAGAATAAAACGTCGAAGGGCTAATGGCTGAGGGTTAGGGTCAAGGGAGAGAAATAGAACTTCATTTTACGTTCTCTGTGTAATGGCCCATAACCATTAAGGCTAATTGAAAATATCCCATTAAACACAAGGGAACACAAACTTTTTTTTTTCTCTCAAAACAAGTGAGTTTATGTGCTTATTAAAAATATTTGCATGTCTCAAAATTGTTAGTGCATCTTTATGTCTTCTATGCCAGCTTCTTTGGGAGTGTTAACATGATAAACCCACACCCCACCAACCCCCGGAATTTTAAAGAATAATGAATTGATTAATACCCTTGACTATATTAGTTTTAACATTTTTCTCATAATGTGAACCAGATAGAAATCGTGGGTTAGGGTTATTTGCACCTGTATTTTCACAGATGCATTTTATTGGACGTTTTGAGTGTGCCTACACAACGTAATGTTTTGTGTAACTTCAGAGACTCTAGACATGTGAACTAAAGGGCCTAACACATTGGTTGACCAGATTCAAGGCTTCTGCGATGGCTTCCAATAAAAAGGGCTCCTAAGATATTAACAACAGCCAACCAATGGGATTGGTCAAAAGCTTTATGTGGCTCATCGGGTTAGATGAGTCTTTGTGGGCTTTAGTAAAATTGGATATCTTTATTGCTTACTTATGTTAGGCATATTTTAGATTCATTTTAGGTTAGCCATTTTCAACGTTTGTGTGCAACAAAGGATTCAAAAGGAAGTGTTCAAACAACAATGAAAATTGTTTTTTTTTAGTGTGCAAGGGCCACTTAGAGTTTGTAGAACAGGCCAAATATTTAAAATCCAAATCTGTGCAAAGAATAACCCACATAAGAACTTTTATTATTGACTGTAACGCAATCAAGCCACAATAAACAACAAAAGTTCTGTTTTTATTTTGGAAAAATTGAAAAAGAATCATTTGAAATTATTTTTAAATTTATCCACTTATTTAAATTTTATCTTGAGTAAGGCCATTCAAATTTTTAAGAAAATACTTTACCTCGCTCTTGAATTCATTACATATGATTGTTTATTTGCATTCTAATGTACTACCCCAAACAATCACACTTTATTGGAAATATTTTCAAGCTTAAACATAAACATGAAAATTACTTTAATCAAACTACAAAAGGTTACATTTTTCAAAAGGGACCTTTTCAAGATGCCTGTTCCCTTTAGATAATTATAATTGTGAAATGCTGTTTTCTCTACATGGTCTAATGATGATCGAGTTGGCAGTTATTGTCTTGAGGCTGGCATGGAGGCAAAAATAAAAAGCTTTGAAGCCAAACTCATCCATGTTTGAATCAAACCGTGTGAGAAGAGAAAGACGAGCACACAACCCATGAAAACATCAACAGAGGAAAGGAAGGGCAGAAAGGAGAATGATTCGAGAGGGGGAGATGGTGTGACTGTTTATTTTCTATGTTGCCCTTGCTATTGATCTCCCTCTGTCTCTGGTGTTGTTGTTTTTGTGATGGTGGGTGTTTTGTATAGAGACGGAGAGAGTGAGAGCGAGAAATTAAATGAGATGGCCAGCGTCCAGTTTCATGTCAGCCAAGTTACTGCCATCCATGAAATGAACTCAAAATCACACTGTCCAAAAAAGCAGCTGCAAGGATATTCTGAACAATCTAGAGAACTGCCTACAACACACAACATGAATGCTAAGTGTAGAAGAAGACTTAAAGTTAATATTTGTCACCCTCTTTATTACATCATTGCTTTTATTTGATCAATCTCTAGTTTCTTGATCGTAATACACCTTTAGATTAGAAATTATTAAAAAACTAAAGTTAATCTTCAGTTGGAATGGAGACAAAATATAAAAGGCAATAGTTTTATGGTGGAAACAATTAAAATGTAGGCAAAAGGTGTTAAACCTGAATCACTCACTAGTTGATGAAGTCTACAGCCTGTGTCTTGAGCTGGTCTGCGCTGTGCAGGTCTGCAAGAATCAGAATCTCTGCTGCGTTTTCAACAGACAGACTGGTGCACAGAGCGTCCTCACACATCACCTTCAGTCGTTCAAGAGCATACTACAGACAGAAAAAAAATCAATTCTATACAAACGTGTCTCTGTTCTGGTGTTGTGTAATACAGGAGTGGTTAGCGCACAAACTACAATCATTTACTCTCTTGTTGAAGCAAACTAAGAATTCTCTTAGCATTGCACTGGGATTTAAAAAAATGACTTGAATGACAAAAACAATTCTCACCTTGTCGGCAGCAGCAAGCAAGTCATCGGCCATCTTGTCCAGGTTGGGTGCTTTGCCAGTGTAAATGAAGAACATCATCTCTTTAAAGACTTCAGCCTCTACATCATTTATCTCCACTCGGTTCTAGATGGGAAATTACAGAACAAGCTTTCTAATGCCATCTATTTGGACAATTTAACAACTAACAGATTCACTTTTATATTGTAATCGAACATGATGCATTTCATAAACTGAGACTGTTGTAGATGAATAGCAGACCTTCAATTTATGAAGACATTTTAAGGTACATGTAAGTGCGTAAACACTTCTATAAACAGATAAATCAACTTTTTGGTTTCAGTTTACAATTTCTCCCATTTTCACTTACAGGCTAATTAAATCGACGCAAAAGCATTATGAGTTTCATAACTCATACACACTCTACCTGGACAACTTTCCTTTGTCCTTGAAATTCACTTTCCTCACCAAAAGCTGAGCTCCTCGTTGTCTCATATAGCCCAAATAAGGTAGATAAAGTGCACTGAGTGATCAAGCTCAACCGTAGAGGTATGTCTGAGCTAAGAGATTAAAGGTCCAACTCCTTCTTTTGCAAGCTCTAGTCCTCCCTTTTGGACCATTCTTTGGACTTACTTTAGGTCCTGCCTTCAGTCCTGCTCTCAGAGCCATTTTTGGAACTCCCTTTGCACCTGTCTTATGTTCATCTTTTGGTTCACCCTTCATGGTCCTGCCTTCATAGCCGACTTTGGTCCTCTCTATACTCTTGTCTTTGATCCCACATTTGTCCTCCCTTTTATCCCGTCTTTGTCCCGCTTTTGATCACCCTTATGGTCATGCCTTTGAGCCTCTCTATCGTCCACCCATCGAGCCTGCCTATGGTCGTGCCTTTGGGCCCATCTATGGTCATCTCTATGGTCTTGACTTTGGCCCAGCCTTCGTCTTCCCCTCTGTCCTGCATTTGATACTCCCTGAGGTCTTGCCTTGGATCCCACATTTGTCCTCCCCTTTGTCCCGTCTTTTCCTGCTTTTAATCACCCTTATGGTCGTGCCTTTGATCCTCTCTATTGTCCACCCATCAAGCCTGCCTATGGTCGTCTCTATGGTCTTGACTTTGGCCCAGCATTCGGCTTCCCTTTTGTCCTGCCTTTGGTACTCCCTGAGGTCTTGCCTTTGGACCCACATTTGTCCTCTTTTTTGTCCTGTCAAACTTTTGTGGTTTTATAACTGAGGAAACACCATATACTGCCTTTCTCACCACCAAAACTATACAGTTGGGGTCTAGAGCAGTATTCCTCATTCTATGGTCTCATATAAATAAATAAATCAATAAACTTTTATGTATAAAAAGTATCCATAATATTTAACCCCTTTAAAACAAGTTATTCCTGATTCATAAAGCCTCATTTCTACCAACAAGATTTCTGCCATTTCCAGATATATGTGCCAACTCAAAAGAAAAAAAAATAAATAAAGTTGAACTTCAAAGAAAGTCTACACCAGGATGCTTTTATGAATAGCCAGATAAACATCCACACAAGTTTATAAGCTTGAGACTTTCCTTTAGATGTAAGGCCAACACTTTTCCCACTCTCCACTGAGCAATTTCCTCTTGGTACCTTTTATTATTATCTCTTAGAGCATCAAAGCCAATGCAACACAGACAGCATAAAGAAAACCTTCCATACGTCCTCTTACTAGCAACCTCTTCTCTCAGTTACCATTAAACTTGGTCACACATTTGCATGAATCCACACAACAGGGAAAGGAAATCTCACTTCTTCACTAAACCCCAAACACAAGCACATCCTGTCCCAAAAAACAGTGTATGATGAAACCACGAGCAAGGTGGGGATATAGAGAGAACGACAATATGAAGAGATAAAACAATGGCAAATCGGTGAAACAAAAGGACAGCTCTTAGACGAAAAGAGGAAGAACAGGAAGAGAGCCAGAGACATGAAACACTCCATTGAAATGCCAAAACATGGACATGATTAACATTACCATTTTTAAAAAGGATAATTTTGTTGAAATACTAGTTGGATGGAGTCTAACTAGAATAAAAAAAGACTTGTAGCCAATCAGCAGAAGCCATCAAAACTGGAAGATGACACTATTGGTTTAGGGACCAAGAACTGGTCTCAGAAACAGTAAACTACACTACACAGAGGCATGAGTGTGAAACGCCCGTTGGGGAAAACCAATAGGCATAAAATAGATTGAAAGGGGGGAGAGGGAGCTTCTTTTAAAACCAAATATGTTGCTCTTGTTCTTTCTCCTCTTATAAGGATCACAGTAAACAAGTTAAAGAAATGTTAGTTGTCTATCTTTAACCATTAGAACAGAGGACAAAGTTTTGTATACCACTTGCTCTAAGTCTTTAAAGGAAAAAAGGGGGACTTTTTTGATACAATTTCTATTATGAGCAAGCTTTTGACGGTGTAACAGATTGCATATTGTCTCTCCCCTACTGTAAGTGACTTTGGACAAAAGTGTCTGCCAAATGCATAAATGTAAATGTAAAAACTGGTTAATTTCTTTTTTTTTTAAAATCCAGCCTCACAACTTTATTAACCTGTCAGTCATTTTAAAGTGTGAATCAATAGTGATGCCAAGATTTGACTAGTCTAAACTTTAAACGTGCCATATTATATCCTTTTTAAACAATTTATAATACATAATTGACCCCTATAAACTATCACCCTTAATAACATTTAAAAGGCAGTATTTATCATAAAAATAGTCTTTAAATCAAATTAAATGCTTGTTTTGCACGAAATGAGTTATATACCCCCTGTTCCTTCCACCACGCCCCTTGCTAGGGTTTGCTTTTTACCTAGAAAATCCACCCTTTCCCAATGAAAATGTTCATCATCGGATAAGCCAAAAACAATCAGTGTGCACATTCTTCACTGAGCTGTATTAGTGGTTCATCTGGTTGGTTAGTGAGGCGAGCGATGACTAACGAGTGTCACTACAGCCATTGAGCTGATTTTGAGCTTTTTTTATGAAGGAACAATACTAAAACATGTAAGGACTGTCCGAAGTAATTTTACATGATATGTCACATTTAAGTTCAACATGTATTCTTAGAGTGGCCCCAGAAATTGATGGGAAGGTGTGGAGACAAACAATATTTCTCTCTTAATTTCAGGTTTGTAGAAACCCATTGACATCACTTAAACAGTTCAACAATTGTAATCAGTGATGGTAAGTACTTTATTAAAGTGACCTCATTGGAATTTAGGTTACTTAAGGAGATCTATTGACAACTTGTATATTCGTGATTTGCATTAGAAGTAAAACCAAATCAAATCAAATCATAATGATGAAAGAACAAAAAAAATATGCACAGCAGTCTACATAATGTGTCGTGATTAAAATCTCACAAGTAACAATGCCATAGGAACTTCGTATATAAATGCTTGGACTGAAACAGGTTTTTAAAAATTTGCTAAAAATCAGTATTTTCTCACTTTGTGCAGATCCCTAAAAAGCTAAATTCTATACAATAACAGGACCTTTGTTTTATTTGTCTGATGCACATTTAAAATCTTGTATTTCTCTGACAACAAAAAAACATCAAGAGAAGTGCCAGTTATTGAGCGGTTTTACTTCTTGAGCTGACCTTCAGGAATTTAACCATTACACATTCACTCATCAAAAAGTGTTCAGTTTGACAGCTATAATATTAACACAGTGTTCTGTTTTTCATTAGTTCAGACCTCTAGATTTACACAACCAATCTTTAATGGCTCAATGAACAAAATGCTCTGATCAACATCAAGCCTAAATTGACTCCTGTAATAAAAGATTAAAAAACAACAAGTGATTTATGATCAGGAGCTTCAAGTAAGAAGGAAGACTGAACAGTCGAGCAGCCCTGCAAGTTATTAAACACCACATTCCTATGCTTGGATTGAACACGAGGGAAAATGCAACGGAGATATCCCCAATTTACTAATCTAATTCACGCCGCAGAAATGAGACACAGGTACACAGCTGCATGAAAAGCAAGCAGTGCAAGGAGCTCTCTGGCAATAGAGATGGTTTAAAAAGATGGGAGTAGTCTTTCAGCTTTTGAAGTATAATGAGAGTAAAATGAAAGTAGGGAACAGAGACTCACCTTTTTACTCTCCTCCATTTCGTGTTCAAACATAGCGCTGAATACAGGGGAACGTGCTGAGAAAACAAAAGAGAAAGGGAGTGAATTTAAAACAAAACGATTACAAAGCTGCCAAAGAATTTATTCAACGAACAAAATTAACTCCCTTTGAGAAAAAAATGGAACCCACTTGAAAAAACTTGAACGAGAAAGGAATCACTTGTTTGTAGAGAATGAAATGCTTTTATATGGCTTATACATTATGCAACCAATTATTTTATTGTGAACAGCACTCTTAAGCTGAATTACCCAAGACATGGTGAGCAGGGATTCTGAATAAATGTTTTAGGTCAACATATTAACATAATGTTGGTCAAACGGATTAAATGTTTGGCCAACATCAACATCCATCCATCCATTTTCCCTTTTGGGGTCGCCACAGCGGAATGAACCGCCTATTCCAGCATATGTTTTATCTGGCGGATGCCCTTCCAGCTGCAACCTATCACTGAGAAACATTAACACACACACTCATACTCTATGGACAATTTTGTTCACCCAATTGACTTATACCGCATGTTTTTGGACTTTGTGGAGGAAACCGGAGCACCTAAAGTAGACACATTTGATCACAGGGAGAACCTGCAAACGCCACTCAGAAATGCCAACTGACCCAGCTGAGGCTCAAACCAGTGACCTTCTTGCTGTGAGACGACCGTGCTACCCACTGTGTCAGCGTGACGCCCCCAACATTAACATACTAAAGATATTATTAATATTTGTGCTGCAGACGGAGCATTAAATGTTACTTCGACCTGGCCACACCCTTCCCATAGTAAACACTACACATGACATTTACACATTGGGGGCATTAAATGAGATACATAATAATGGTTAAACTCCATAGTAAAAATAATGACGTCCATAAAATTAAACAATGCTTCAATATAACAGATGTTTGTCTTCATTCCGAGTCGCCATTTTCCATGTCTGTTTAAGCAAGTAATTTTGTGACTCTTGCCTACACTCTTTTTGTTACTAAAAAAACAGATTTTATTGGACTTTGAGGTCTTTCAAATCTTTAAAAAGAGAGACTAAAAGTGTTACATGTGCATGGATTAACCTCTTAAACTCTGGAGAATTGCTGGTGGGTCAAACAAGGTTTTTTCTCCATAGAAAGACTCTGTTAAACCAGTCAATTAGGGTAAAAAGCGAAACAAAATAATAAACATTACACAAAAATCGACAAAATATGATTGGTTTGGTCTGTGAATCAAGAATGAAGGTGGAGACCAAGGTGGTGTTCATGAAAGCTCTCTATCTGCTGCTTGTATGAGGCAATGGACCAATCAGGGACTGTGAAATTAACACTGAGACTTGTGTGGCTTGTAGTTTCAGCACCAAAACTAATCTCAATTTAATGGAGGACGTTTATAAAGTAGTTGAATTTATTTTGCAAATAAATGTAATACCATTTATTTTTAGTGTTTAATACAATAAACACCATGTACATTGGTATTCTTTCGGAAGGAGAGCAAGGTTATATTCCTAAATAGGGCTTTTGAATTACATCACAAAATATGATCCAAGAGCAGTCCATGATATAGATTTTAAATAAGTCTACAAGTCAATGCAATTGTGCTTTACATACACATTAATAAACACTTAATATGGTAGCTGGACAGTCAAAGCCAACATTTTGCCCTGGGGATCAAATAGTGCACCCTTTTAAGCTGACAAGAGTCGTTGCCATTGAAAAACAGCCATTTTCAACAACATTTTGTCGGACACAATAATAGAGTGAACGTGTGGAATAAAGGGTACACAGTCTGCTAGTTACCTGCCAGTATGGCTTTGTGTGCCTGGAACTCCTGGCCAGCGACGCACAAAGAGCAGTCTGTGAACCTGGAATTCTCCCACAGCCCACCGAGCTCATCCGCCAGCCGGCAGTCCGGAACCTTCACCATGTTCATGGTGTTCTGACCCGAGATATTCACAGAGTCCTGCACCACACTCACCTGGACACACAAAAGAAATTCTCTGAAACGCAGAAGAAAAGGTGTTGAAGAATGTGTATTTTATACATCAGAACTATTTTCATTAGAATGTAACCATGGTGACAGCATTTCTGAAGTCAGTCTCAATGCTAGTTAATC
Source organism: Danionella dracula (assembly GCA_900490495.1). Classification (NCBI taxonomy): domain Eukaryota; kingdom Metazoa; phylum Chordata; class Actinopteri; order Cypriniformes; family Danionidae; genus Danionella; species Danionella dracula. Next base: position 8,920,862 of record UELW01000322.1, read on the forward strand.
GATGCAGGACGTTTTAGTTACTTATGCAAAACTGTAAAAGGGAAGAAAATAAATGTGTATATATATATATATATATATATATATATATATATATATATATATATAACGTATTACTGAAAGTGTTCTATAGAACAATGAGCATAAAAGCAGTACAGAAACACTACACAAGTCCTTGAGGTTTGGCACGGCTTAACAGAATTCAGTTTGAAACCTTCATTTGTTTTTGTTTAGTAGTTTAATTATGAGCTCAAACCTGGCCAGAGATTGAGATTATTTAAATGAATGCATGTACACGACTTGTCAATAATGAGTAATTTATACTTCACTTTAATTCTAGATAAGTTTAAATTTGTGCACTCTCTCGGATGGCTTCTCTGCAGTTTTTTTTTTTTTAAGCTTTGGACCACTGCTGTTTAATGATTATGCCTTAACATTCCATGCCCTTAGATGGCTTTCAGGGGACACGAGTGCAGTTACATGGGGACAGTAAAAGACAGCATTTAACACACCCTTTTAAACACAAAAGAAGTAAATTTGTGTGCGAGGCATTGTGGGATCGAAAAATGTAATTTTTTCTTTTTTTTGCTCACCCCATTGCTTTGCCAAATGCGTGTTCTCTCCTTTGTGCCCTTAGTTTATTTAGGAAGCCAAATTGAATATGAAGACAGATATTTTCTGACCTTAATCCCCAAAGACAAGTCACTTTTTTATCATGCTGATAAATCATGCCACCATACACCTATGCATATAATAGTGATGCATATATACGCATATCAAGCCCAAAATAATAGGTGCGGACTCAAGCTCAAACATCTGACCATCGGATCGGTGCGAGAAAATAAAAAAGTTCTGCCATATCATTTTGGTTTGTTTCAGTAATTGACTAATGAAAGCTGGCTCTTCTGATCACGGTCATATCACTTGACACTTAAAAAAGTTTAAGGAAAAGAATGGGTAGTGAAAAGCTTATGTTGGTGTCTTAGTTTCCAGAGTTGTTCTACAAGACAACAAAAACATGTACAAAAGAAAAGAAATATGGCATGGCATTGCTGTGTAATTGAGGATCGATGCTGAGTATTATGGTCTTGAACTTTGGCATATCACTGTAGTCCCCTTGAGCACCACCTAAGGGCAAAGAGAGTCACTGAACCAACAGAGGTGTGAAAGCCCTCTGCAGAGAATCCGGTGGGGAATTTACATTTACATAGGTGTGTGATGACCTTAAGCACGTCACATGACTGCGCTTGGCAAAGCCCAAGTCGGGTTCGGGGAAAGATCTTCCCCGCTAGTGCAAAGTATTTAGCCCAATCTGATCCTGTTCAAAATATTAAGAAATTAAGCGAGAACACAGTCCAATCTGACAAGTATCAATGGGCTCATTCAGCCTCTGGCAAAAACCTTCAGCTGAAGCTCATATAAAAAATTAGGAAATATATGCTATTGTAAATTTTTACGCTGAAATTTTAACCAACCCTGTTTTTACAAAGTATTGAATGGGACAAAACTTTTGACAACTAACAATGACTAATTCTGTCACTACTGAATTAATTCTACCACACTAATTCTACGTGTTGAACGTAAGGGAAAAAGTTAAATCTTCAAAAGACAAGCACAACAATAATAAATCCCTGAATGACGTGTTCCAGGTTCATTCTAAATTGAAAAAAAAAATGTTTAAAGAAAACCAAAAGTCAGGCAACAAGGCTGAATCAAATTATGGTGACTCAAAGGGGAACAGTACTATGACAGTTCAACAAGGGCAGCCTTCTAGTTATCTCTTCATTTACACAAATTGCCTCAATTTGTTACTGGTCTGTGTGCGTGTGTGTGAGACGGGCCACCATGCTGACTTAGCCACCTGTTCCCGCAGACATAAGCAGGTTCATTTATCTCACTCCAGGAGTCACACGCCCAGCGAAATGCCACAGGTTCTCCCAGCAAAGTTAATTGCTGTGTGAGGCCCATTTCTTTAATGAGCTGAACTCTATAGAGATGTTTCAGTATAGAGAGTATTAGCTATAGCATCAGGCAACCAAAAGTGCTAGACAATTTAAGCTAAAACCAAATATGCATGTAAAGGAGGAAGTCAGAATGTCTCATTCTCTTCACAGTTTTGGTAGCCAAGCGCCATTTAGCACCCTTAATGATTACTTTTTAACACTGCCAGACTGTTTGGATGCACAAATGATGTAGCCAAAGTATGGATTATGAGCAGAGATAAATAAATAAAATACACAAACGAAGGGAGGGACTTTGAGAGGGGAAAAAAAGTGACAATGACGCACATGAAGAGGGGAAAAGTGCATTCCAAACAGGAAATTAAATGTCAAGGAGCCTTGTATGTTGTTAATGGAGGATCAGAACTTCCCCCGAAGGAAAAACAGGGAAGACGGTAGACAAGAGGGAAAGGGACAAAGAAGCCATAAACAATCGAGATGAACAGTTAGGAACACAGCAGCTCTATATTTAGCCACTCTGCTCATAAGCCAAAACTAACAAGCTCTTAAGGTCAACAAAACAAAGAAATCTGTTGCTAAAGAAAGCAAGAATAAAAGAGAAAAGTTTATTCATTTTTCAAAACTACACAAATCAATTAATGTAACATTTAGAAAATTGAGAAATTAACGTATCAAATATCAAAAAGCTTAAAAAGGTCCAATCTATATAAAATACTTGTGATATTAAAACATATGCGAAAATAATTTTGAGTATTGTTATTAAACGCTTTTTGCAATTAAATATTTTATACCAACTCCACTTAAATAAAGAAAGCCTAAAAAATGCACATTAAAACACATGCAAATCAGTATGCATGAATTCCATTCGTATTTATTGGCTTTTTAAAAGTTTAGTAGTTCAAATATTATACAATATTGATTTGTATTTCAATTATAAATAACATTAAATTTCATTTAAATACTTTAGATAGTTAGACACATTATGTAAAATAATTAGAAAATTCACATGCACCAATGGGTGAAAATTCTCCGTAAATTAGGGTTTCATGAGTATTCTTATTCAGGTGATTCACCAGTCACTGATATCAGAGAAGTTTTGATTCATTCCACATCAAATTTGAAATACTTAAAGCATTCTACATCGGAATAATGGCTAAACACACAAACCATTTCAACCAGGGGCTCTGCAGAGGAAAAACTGAAAGGCCTGTTATTAGATTATTTGAGTGACATTTCGGGCCCTGGTATCTCCTTCACTCAAGTTTTCCCTCCGCTCTAACCTGCTGTGAGTTGTCTTTTTCCTGGTCTTCTAAGGCTCCAAACTCAATTCACCTCCAGATTCACGTTTGCTACAAACATCGCAGATTAATTCATTTTCAAATTCATAGTTTTAGTAATCTGGTCATTATTATTATTATTATTTAGAAATATCACCAAACATACAGAAACATCACCCATTAAGCTTTATTGACAATAGTGCACACTGAACAGAAAGCTTTTGTTGCTTTAGCCATTTGAGAGAAAAAAACAGTAGTAGGATGCTGGATGTAGCTATGCATTATGGGACTAAATACACACAAAAATATAACAAGTTCTAAAAACTCACAAACAATGTTTACATTAAATTAAATACAATTCAACTCACCGGTAGGCCAGTCAATATCTAGGATTTGGATTCCTCGTTTTGATTGTTTTATAACTACACTAAAATAACACTGGATGTGTTTTCTTTTTACAATGTATCAAAGTTATCCAAATATAAAACAAAGAAGAAGACTTTATATTTAAAAACTAAACAATTGTCCAAGTTAAATTGCCAGGGAAAGAATAATAAATGAACCTACATCTGTGCTAGGGTTGCAGATCTTTCAGATAAAACAATTCGATCTAGAAACACAGGTTACGATTCTATTAAAAAAGCTGTATACTTTTGTTATAGCAATATGATAAAAATAGATTTGAGTCTAAAGTGATTAACTGTAAGAATTAATAATCATAAATACTAAATAAGCCCATTTTATGACAGTAACCATTTAATATTTTGACTTTAATATTTGCAAAAAACTACAGTCTTAAACAAAAGAACTAGCACAGGGGAATACTAACGAGTGTTTTATCACAATATTTATGTATAAAATAAACAAAATTGCTACTTTGTATGCTGGTAAAGTTACTAGACACAGTGAGGTACATTTGCAGCACAGCAATCTTGTAAGTTAAAGATGCGCTGCATAATTTGTAAAAAGCATGTCTCATGTTGACCTTCCCTTCCTTTTTGTAAAATAATATTTTTGTTATTCCCGGATGAGCTGAAAATCTTCCTCGGTGAATTATCACCATCACTCTTTCAGACTCTGGTTTGCAATAACTATTCTCCATGCTGCGCTGTTTATTTTACTGATATCAACCACAGCATGTAGCGGTTAGCTTCAGCTCTCAGATTGTTTCAGGGTCTCTGTTGAGCAAATGTGTGCGTGTGTGTGCGTTTATTATGTGATGCAAACAAGATGCAAGTCTCAACGACTCCACAAGTGGTTAATCAAATAATTAATGGCTAATTCATATCGATTAAAGATACCGATGAAGATGTATCTCTCACACATACAACCGGATATCTGGTTGCATCCATTTATCATTCACAACCATAATCTCTTCTTGTAATTACTCACGTTGATTCACATTTGATCTTCTCAACTAATACTGCATGTGGACCAATGAGACAATTTATTGCAATGGATTTTCAAACTGACTGTCATCTCAAAGTGGTTTCGAAATGAGCAAAAAAATTAAAAAATTATCTTCTAGCTTCATGCAAAATTAATTCCTTCCACTTTCACTTCACACCACTCACATAGTCTGCGAGATATTATGCAAGAATGTCTTGAACTTAGGCTAGGCTATGGATAAAGAGTCCATCAAGCCATACAAAGTTTTGGAAAATGCTTTATGACTGTTTATTCAAATGCTCAGGTGAGATTTCATATTATCTTGAGAAATAGACAGCCCTCTGTTTGGCAGAATATAATTGCTGTAAAGAGGAGGCTTGGTGGGATTTCTGGAGGGCTTTTTTACAGTTAAAAAAATAGTATTTAGTTTTAGTTATACAGTGTTTCAAAATTCAAAAAATGCATCTCAAATCCCTTGAGCCACTAGAGAAAGTATATAGGACTTAACTGTACATCCGACAGCTGGTGAATACATCAATGGCATTTGCCTTCTAAACCAGTTTATCTTGGGTCCCAGAAACAGGATGGATCAGCACGTTCAAGTCGAGTACATCACTTTAATGAGCAGCATGAGATTGGCTGTCCGGACTCAAGTATGAGTGAACAGTTTACTGTGAGACTAATTCTAAACACAGAAACTAATGAGAAAGGAGGGGGATGAGAGTGTGAACAACACTGCATGGATTTGATTAATGAGCCTGCAACAGACAACCACTCAAACTCCTTTAGCTTAAGTTACATATGGACACTCATCACTCTTATTGAAAGAACTGAAAACAAAGAGAACGAGGGAGAAAGGAGGTTTGGTTATGTATAAATATACTCTTAAGAAATTGGCAGCCCTAACACAGAATTCACTTCACGCTATAGAGCTTGTCCAGGTCATAATTAATCAATCGAATACTCAAGCATAGCAGTGAGTTATTTGCACATGCTTTATAACATATAATACAATAGCGCATGGTCTCTTCTCAGTTTGACCCTTGACAATAAGAACAACTCCACAGTACAGAATTTCAATTCCACTTGTGAATTGCTTTTAATAACTTGGTGTCAGAAATGTTTTTGTGCCTTGTTGGTACACAAGTCGGTAAAAGTATAAAGACATTGAACATTTTGATTGCCCTTATGGGAGGCAATTTTCCATCTTGGGACATCGAGTAATTGAGGCCTGTGCAAGACCAAGCATTAAGACCAAGAATTAAAAAATTCTCAACCTTAAAAACCCTTAAAAACCCAAGGCCCAACTTTAGTCATATCAAACAAGCCCTAAAAACTTCTGTGTCATCAAACTGTTAACCAATAAGGACTGAGAAGTTTAGAAATACAAAAAATCGAATGTTTTCAGTGGCCATTAAACCCTATTTTCATTCCAAATAGTCTTGATTACTGGTTTATGTTCACTTGAACACATTTAATTCCAACAGTACAAATGGTCATGTGTACATGAATGCACACGTTTGCTGTGTTACCACTGAAGCACAACTCTGCCTCTTCTAACCAGACAGTGGGAAACCGGCTAATGTTGACATTTGGAATCAGCAAAACCAACACCCGGGAGTCCATTAGGTTTCTTGCCCCTATTTTGACAGCTCCTGCTAGTTCTGACTGGACTCAGCCAGCCTAGATTTATTTGTGAGCAGCTGTGTGTTGTGTTTATCCACTCATTCCATTTCAGACTACACATACGCTTTTACACGCTTCATTTCCGCTCAAGCTGTTCAAGGCTCGGCCCTGACCGCTGCGCTTTCTTCTTCTCCTTCACCTGATCTTCTTCCTCTCTATCCCTCCTCCTGACAAGCATCTGCTTCCAATCTCATCCAACTTTTTGTCATTAAAAATATGCGAGAGAGCATGTTGTCATCCTCAGAAATCCTTGAGAAGGGATTACTAATACCAAAAACACCTTTTGTAAAACTGCAAGCAAAAGAACAGAAAGCTTGCTCATGGTGTATCTTGAGTGACTGCAACACAACAGCTTGTCACGAGTGTAGTGTGAATGTATAAAGGGAAAGGGAGATGGTAAATATGAAATCAATCAAATCCCTTTTCACTTCACAAAAGTAACATGGTTTAGCACTTTTACCCCTTTTTTCTCCCCACCTTCCCTCTTCACATTCCTCTCGGCAAAGCCCTCTGGGTTTTGAGGGTGAAGAGATTCTGCAGTTCGAGAATTTCAATCCTCTCGAAGTAACAGTTCTCTTAAGCCGTTTTATTTCCATACATGGCATTCATTCATCACAATTTGTAGAACATGAGCTTGTTTGTACAACAGAGAAAATCTGGTAAAATACAGATTGCCACTTTTCTGGCTTATTCAACACAAGCTGACCAAGACTAGCTTTTACAAAAAAAGAGAGAAGCCACTTCCACATGTATCCAGAAATAAACAGAGCAGAGTGTCAGCAAACATCAGTTATTTCAGAAAACGGCTACATTTTAAGACAATTAAGAAAAATGTTTTTTCTCAATTTCTGGCAACCCTTACAATCACATTTACATTTTTTTTTTACATTTATGAGTATTATTTTAATATATCGCACCCGTAACAATCAGTTTCAAGATTGAGCATTTATGAGTGTTTACAAACGTCGTCTAAAACACGGACAACCCTAACAACCAGTGTTATGATTTTGAGTGTATATGAGCCTTTTCTCTATCTAAGGCATTTATAAACACTACTTTTATGTTTTTGAAGATTTAAGAAAGTTTTCTCAGACTTAGGCAACTCTTACCATAATTTTTTTAATTTTAGCATTTAGAATTTCTCTCAATTATTGGGCAACCCCAAGCAACAACACAATACAATTTTTTTTTTTTTTTATTGAACATGTGTGCATGGGTGTGTGCATGTGTGTGTGTGGATGAGGTGGAGGGTGTGTTTGCGAGTATGTGTCATTGTCCCAGGCCCCAAAACTTTTCGTTCTGTGGGGGGTGGGCTGTATATCTGGGTAGCTCCTGACCATATATGGGGCCTCATATATGAGGCAGATCCCACATTTCACTTGGGACATAGAAGGTTAGACACGACACCTGGGGTGTTTGGTCGCTGCTAGATGCTTGAAATTTAGGTCGCCTGTCCTGTTACACTCAAAAACTCAATTACTTATGTGTATGTGTGTGTATATGTATATGTACATATATATATATATATATATATATATATATATATAGACATATATAGACACACATATATATATATATATATATATATATATATATACATATATATATATATATATATATATATATATATATATATATATATATATATATATATTAATTTTATTTATTATTATCATTATTATTTTTCTGTCTGGTGCATAGGTCATTAACTGCGTGTATGTATGTATGTATGTATGTATATTTATATTTGTATGCATATGTGTAGAAAGATGCGAACTACTTGGATGTGCTAAGGTAGGTATCTAATCTTATTTATTTTATTTTTATTTTTCGACACAATCCTGACTCTTTCCCTCACAATTACCTCTCACCTTCTCTTTCCCCCTCCAACAACTTCTCTACCTCTCTTTCCCCCTCAATTACTTCCTCGTAATTATTGTGATGAATGCGAAATAAATAAATAACCAATAAAATAAATTAAGAGCTTCAATCCAGAGGAATCCTCAATACATAATATCTTCATTTCCCTGGAAAGAGCAAAACTGACCAACTCATACGGAGCACCTCCCTCCTCATGGGGCTGCTTTGAAGTAGGACAGTTAAAAAAAAAAATAAATAAATAATTAAATAAATTAAATTAAATAAATAATATATATATATAGAACGGTGAATTTAAGACTTTTTAAGGTCTAGAATTTGTCCTTTTAAATGTAAGACTTTGAGACCACGCAGACACCCTGCAGGTTTAGCCTCACACATCATTCCCACAGAATGTTAACTGAACATCTGATAGAAATGGCTTCAAAAATACTGAAGTTGTGGCTTGATTGGAATAATTTATCCAGATAGCTTGGTGTCAGGAATGTTTTCCTTGATTCTGGCAGAAAACTGAAGTGCAGCTGTACATTCGAGAAATTTTACTAGTTGTGTGCCCCCTCGTATCAATTATGGAAGACTGTTATTCTTGTACCTTTGAGTTACTTCTCGTTTTCTGTGACTTTTTATGTCTAACTTGTTGGTCAGTTGTTGTGGTAACATTTTCAAAACCTACAACAAGTTGTTATGCTAAACAACATGGGATTGGCTGTTTGAGATATTGGTCAAATGGTTGCTTGGACAGATTTTTATTTTCGTTTTTAAATAAGAGAAATTCACATTTTGAGTGCAAACAGGGATTTTCAGACAATTTGTAATAATGCTACACAGAGGTCACAAATATATTACAATGTTATCTAGAAAAGATATTTCATGACCATTATGGTTATAGAATTATCAAGTGAACTGCCACCCCACCTACCTCCCCCCTCTCTTCTTTGCACTATTACTAAAGATATTTCTTATGTACTTGAAACTTTATAGTATTTTTCCTTACTAAATGTTGCACTGACTAGGGAGATGCTCTTAATCTCATTGTACATGTTTATAATGCAAATTGTATATGTGTATAGTGACAATAAAGGCATTCTATTCTATTCTATTCTATTCTAAGTGGAGTCATTTAAAAAAAATCCAATAGAAATATTGTTTGGATTGATTATTTCAGGAATGTATGAAACCATTCAAATAGATACATGGCAATTAATTAGGGGAAGGAATGCAAGTAAAAAAGTAGACAAATCGTGAAGACTAATGATTTAAAATGCAGAACATTAGTTCTTGTTTGTATATGCTACAAAATTCAGCCTTAAAATTGAAATCTGTAAAATGTTTTTTTTTTTTTTTTTAATTCAGTGGTCAGGTTTTTAAAGCAACTAAAATAACATTTTAATAAGTCGTTTAAGGATCAGGACATCTTAGAATGAAATCAACAATGAAAAAAAAAAACAATTAATTAAAATGTTCTCATTATCCCAACTTTAGCTCTCTACTTCCTAAAGTTTTGTGTGCATGTGTACATGTACATCAGCAGCAGATGTTTCAGCTGTAGAGATCTCAGAGATGGCATATGGCTGCACTGAGTGAAAGATGACTGCTGTCAGACAGAGAGAGAAGTGGAGAGCTCATTTATTTACTATCAGCAATCTACCTGCTGGAGGATGGTGAAGGACTGAGTGAATGATAGAGGTGGAAGAAAAAGAAGAGAAAGCAAGAACAGGTGAAAGAGAGAGAGAGAGAGAGAGAGAGAGAGAGAGAGAGAGAGAGAGAGAGAGAGAGAGAGAGAGAGAGAGAGAGGAGAGAGAGATCGGATTCTCTCTCGACTACTCTCCTCGCTATAGCTCGATCTCCGCTAGACAGCTCCCGAGCATAGAAGGGACACAGTGTTTAAAAAGTTAAGCAAAAGTCACCACTGGCAATCAATGAACCATTAGATAAAACACACCTGTTAGCAGTCTGATTTCTTTTCATTTTAAAACAGGAAATAGGTTGTATAATAAGTGCTCAACTCCCTTTTTCACTTCTTAATCCCTCTATCAGGCTGGTCACAATGACACCAAGTCCTCCACCTCTAATGGGACCCCTTTCTCATTAAAAACAGAGTGGAACAAGAAGAAGGTATGCCCAGGCCCTTATTTGAGAAGCTAACTCCTAAAAAAGAAACTGCATAACAGAGGAACAAGAAACACCTAGAATATGGCCAAAGAAAGGAAAGAGAGAGAGGGAATGGAATTGTGGGAGGAAAACTGAGTTAAGAATGGTGCAAGAAAGAAAGAGCAACACCACAGCTCGGGGAAATAATGATGAAAAGCAAGGAGAGAGTGCTGAGAGGATAGGGAGGTGAAGGGCAAGAATTTGTCCATCTCGATTAAAGAATGTGTTGGGCTCCATATATCTGATATTACTGCACTAATTAGTCTGAAGGAAGTCTTGTAAAGTTAAGCTGCTTTCCAGTTCAGCTGACCCCTAACAGGCTCAATCTTTTGTGAGTGTTTGTTCATGGAAATATCTGAAATCCTTAAAATGTTACAGATTAGTAGAGTTACTAATTAGTACGTACAGTAGGCCTGCTGCCTACTTTGAACAATGTTTACAGGACAATGTATAGACTAGTACTTCATTTCACAGTTTCTGCTAAATTTTACCAGAAATCAAGCTCAAACATAGAGAATGGATCATTGAGTGCATTTACATGCACTTCAATAAACAGGTTATGCTCAATAAGCTGGGTTTTTTTGGTGTCATGTAAAAGCAGGATACAGGTTTCAGTATTCAGTATTGGCATAAACTGTTTTTTTAAGTAGTTTTTTGCCCAATTACCCGGTTTCTCCAGCCTCTAAACATAATAACCCACATGTCTACCTGTGGTCTGCGTTGCGCATGTCCAAAGTGGCCAGGAAGTACGTGCCACAAATGGAAGTAAGAGTAGTGTACCATAGTGTAGACCATAACAATTTGCTTTCCGATCCTTAAAACGATCCTCAATGAAAAAAACAATCATATAATGTAAATATATATTTAAAATACAAGGGGTCGAACTGTCGACTACTTGAAATTTTATTTGAAGAACTTCTGTGATATAAAATTCTCAAATTAAGGTTCAAATGGTAGACATCAATCAAATGCATCAACTGTCTCCCATGTTCATGCAATTTTTAGTTTCTTACTCTCTGACATCTTTAAATGTTAAAACCAGATGTGATTTGTTACCTCACAAAAGAGAGTCAGTTTGTCATCAGGTAGCAGCCCATTGGCCTCATCCAGGAGAAAGTCCCGCCTTATGAACTTCTTGAAACCCCAGTCTTTTCCTTGAACAAAGCGATACGCCCGCTGACTCTCTGTAAACACACAAACAAAAAGTAATGTCACTCTGACACTATAACTGTTCTTTTTATGCAAGTCCCGCTCTCTGAACTCTTATAGACTTTCAACAGCCTATTCCCTGGGATTTTCAAGACTGAGGCATGAAGGTCAACTGTTGAATAAACGTCGTTTTGTGTGTGAGGCTTTAAAGTTTTCCAGAAGAATATTGCACTCTGTGGTCTTAGATGGCATCAAGAACACAATTTAACCAATTAGATTGACAGGTAAAATGTCATATATCAACTGTTTTCACTCAATGACAACACGGTTCCATTTCAGGTACAATCTTATTTGGTAGGTTGAAGGTAGGTGTGGATGTCTCGATGTATTCCATTATAATATCCATTCCAATAATTTCTCCTATTTCAAATAACCATAAACAAACAAATCCAATAAGAATTTAACTGGCCAGACTCAGGGATTTTCCACATTTGCACATCCTACACTGTCTCATTGAGATATAAAGCCAAAGCAGGTTGGAGCAAAAAGCATTGACCAGAGACATGTAGAAAGAGAGTGTGACAGAGACACTGATTGGTCTCTTGAGGAGGTCTTGGGTCAGACCAGGGCAGTGGCTAAATTTGTGCTTTCGCAGGGGACATCTAGCAACTAGCCAATTGTGGAAGGACAGGGCAAGTTCCTCTTGGCTTCCGACCAGGGTCAAGTCTCTAAGGACATGACAATCCAAGCAAACTTGTGAAGAGTGTTTTAGAAAAACATAGTTCTTAAGAAAAAGGCCAGGCAGCATGTGAGGGTTAAAGTGGTGATGGAGCGGCCAGTGGTAATACATATTCAAGTTGTGCTTTGGTGCGCAGAGAGAGGGATAGAAGCCAGGATCACAAATGCACTGAGTTCAGAGGGTCAAATTCTGTTAGCTCATACTTTAAAGAGCTCCAAAGATATGTCAACTTTTGGAAGGTATTTGTACATAGACATACATGTGCAAAAGACACACTAGTGTTTTAAAATCAATCCAACCATTTTACACTTCTATTAAACCCAAAATAGAATTTTAAAAGTCAGACACATTTTGAAACCAAGCGCTTAATTGGTAGAGCTTCTTCCTCACTCACTAACAACTGAGAGGTGCCTTTCGTAGTGAAAAAAAAACAAGCAAACTACTAATAATTTTTTAATAAATTATTCTAATATTGTTAGAACACAAATAAGTAAATTATCTGCACATGAAATCTGTGTTGAGTAGATTTGCATCATGTGTGGAAAGGGCACCTTCAATGCTTTCGAGCTAATGTCAGAGAAAAAACAAACCCACTGCTGTGATTTTGAATGTTTTATTTCTTTACTGTTCGTGATAACTTAGCAACTTTGTGATTTGTTTTGATGATTTTTTTAACAATGCATGGGCGCACAATTGCTGTTGCCAGTTTCTAGTACTAGTAGTTAAAAAACAAAACAATCTTTGGATTGGATTCACTTCAACAGTATAAGGCTATAAAATACAATATTTAAATTCATTATCAGCAGTTCAACAAGAATACAATAGAATGCCTTTATTGTCACTATACACATATACAATTTGCATTATAAACATGTACAATGAGATTAAGAGCATCTTGCTAGTCAGTGCAATATTTAGTAAAGAAAAATACTATAAAGTGTCAAGTACAATAGAAATATCTTTAGTAATAGTGCAAAGAAGAGAGGGGGGAGGTAGGTGAGGTGGCAGTTCTGTTTAAGAGCTAGACAATGTATAGTGTTAAAATTGCAATTGCACAGCAATCATAGTTTTATCACCTATAAGGTTATTGTCCATGTAAAGTGAAATAAAGTGAGTATATTGCACATGTTGATGTCACACAGGGTGATGCTTGGGTCCGGTTAAGTGTAGATTAAGCCAGTCCCTGTGTGTGTCTGTTAGAGTTTAGGGTAGTGATGGCTTCTGGGAAAAAACTGTTCTTGAGTCTGTTTGTCCTCATTCTGATGCACCTATAGCGCCTTCCTGAGGGCAACAGTTCAAACAGTCCAGAAGCCGGGTGAGAGCTGTCCCTGATGATGTTCTCGGCTCTGCTGAGGCAACGGGAGGTGTAAATGTCCAGTAGGGAGGGGAGAGGGCAGCCGATGATCTTCTGTGCTGCTCTGACCACCCTCTGCAGTCTCTTCCTGTCTGCCATGGTGCAGCTGCCGTACCATACTGTGATACAGTATGTCAGCAGGCTCTCGATGGACGCACGGTAGAAGGTCAGCAACAGGCTGGAGTCCAGATTGTGCTTCCTGAGGACTCGCAGGAAGTGTAGTCTGTGCTGGGCCTTCTTGGTGACCACTGTGATGTTCTCCGTCCATGAGATGTCATCCGAGATGACGACGCCGAGAAAACAGAAAGTGTGGACCCTCTCCACACACTCACCGTTGATGTAATGGGGTGCTAGGTCGGTGCTGCGCCTCCTGAAGTCGACGATGATCTCCTTGGTCTTCTTGGTGTTCAGAGCTAGATTATTCTCTGAACACCAGATGGTCAGCTTCAGAATTTCCGCTCTGTAGGCTGTTTCATCACACCTTTGAGATGAGTCCGACCACAGTGGTGTCATCAGCAAACTTCACAATGAGGTTGCTGTCGTGGTGCGGCCTGCAGTCATGGGTGTAGAGACAGTACAGGAGAGGGCTCAGCACACAGCCCTGTGGGGAACCTGTGCTCAGTGTGCGAGTGGAGGATAGGTGGGGGCCGAGTCTCACAGTCTGGGGCCTGTTTGTCAAGAAGTCTTTAATCCAGGCGCATGTGAGAGAGGGGAAACCAAGAGTGTCCTGTTTATTGATAAGTGTGTCTGGAATGATTGTGTTGAATGCGGATCTGTAGTCGACGAAGAGCATTCGTACATAGCTCTGCTGCTGCTCCAGGTGGTTCAGCACAGCATGTAAAGCTAAGGCGATGTCATCTTCAGTGGATCTGTTCTCACGATATGCAAACTAGTGGGGGTCAAAGTCTGGTGGGAGGTAGTCCTTGATGTGCCGGAGAACCAGTCTTTCAAAGCATTTCATGATTATCGGAGTGAGGGCCACAGGGCGATAATCATTGAGGCTGGTGATGGAGGAGTTCTTCGGCACTGGGATGATTGTTGCTGATTTGAGGCAGGAGGGGATGACTGCCTGGGCCAGGGAGAGGTTAAAGATGCTTGTGAGGATGAGGACACGCTGGGGTGCACAAGCCCTTAGCACCTTTCCAGGAATTCCATCCGGGCCAGCGGCCTTCCTGGGGTTCACTGCTAGGAGCACCTGTCTGACATCTTGCTCCGTTACGGTGAGTGGCATGGTGCGGCAATCGGGTGGGGGTGGCGATGAGGGTTGAAGTGGTGGCAGGGCCGGAGCAGATGAGTGCTGCAGTTGTTCTGTTCCAAAGCGGGCAAAGAAGCTGTTTAGCTCCTCTGCTAGCGTCGCACTCAGGTCTCCCATTGTCACATCACAGTCTCTGTAGTTTGTGATGTCATGTATGCCCTGCCACATCTGTCGTGTGTTGTTGCTGGACAGATGGGACTCCAATCTCCTCTTGTGGTCTGATTTGGCTGTTTTAATTCCTATTTTTAGGTCTGCTCGAGCAGCTCTGTACCGAGCTCTATCCCCTGACCTGAAGGCAGCATCACGGGCTTTGAGGAGTTTGCGGACATGGCTGGTCATCCAGGGTTTCTGGTTTGGGAAAACCTGTATGTTTTTTTCCACAGTCACATTTCCAATGCAAAACTTGATGTAATCTAGCACCGTTCCTGTGAATGTTTCCAGCTCTTGGTGTTCAAAGATGTCCCAGTCTGTTTGTTCAAAGCAGTCCTGCAAACTGGAGAGTGCGTTGTCAGGCCAGGTCGTTATAGTCTTTGTAGTGGGCCTGGAGCTGCGTCTGAGGGGGGTGTAAGCTGGGGAGAGCAGAAGAGAAAGATGGTCTGACTGGCCGAGGTGGGGGAGGGGTATGGCTCTGTACGCATGTTTGATGTTAGTGTAAACATGATCCAGTGTGTTCTCTCCTCTAGTCGCACACTTTACATGTTGATGGAATTTCGGGAGTACAGTTTTCAGATTGGCCTTATTAAACTCTCCTGCGATGATATGAACGCCGTCAGGGTGGGCCTGCTGCAGTTTGTTCACGGCGTCCAGCAGGAAAGAGAGAGCAGTGTTTACATTCGCGTCAGGCGGGATGTACACTGCAGTAGCGATCACAACTGTTAGCTCTCTCGGTAGGAAAAAGGGCCGACATCTTACTGACATGTATTCAAGGTCCGGGGAGCAGTGTTTATCGATGATTGTCCCGTTGTTACACCATTTATCATGTACATAAACACAGAGCCCCCCTCCTCTGCTCTTGCCAGAGTCCTTTGTTCTGTCCCAGCGTATCAGAGTGCGGCCTGCTATCTGCATGCTAGCGTCGGGAATGTACGAGTGTAGCCAGGTTTCGGTTATAAACAGTAAGCAGCAGTCTCTAACGTAGCGATTTGCAGCGAGTTGCAGTTCTAAAAAGTCCGTTTTTTTTTACCAGTGATCTGGCATTGGCGAGATACAGACTCGGTAGAGGTGGCGTGTGTGGTTGTCTTCTTAGCCTGAGCATAAGGCCAGACCTACAGCCTCGCTTTTGCTTCCTCTCCCTCCTCCGTCTGCGCCGCCTCCTAGAGCCGATAACAATCCACGGAGCACCCACTGGTCTCGCTATCTCTTCAGGGATGTTGTATGCGCGTTGAAACTCGCTAGATGCCGGTGCCTGGTGTTGTTCTCCGATATCTCTCAGGTTCTGGCATTTGTAGTGTATGTTCGCCGAACAGATAGTGCTCAATGAGAATACGGCTAATAACTAAAACGTGCATTATTAACATTAATAGTGCTTTTTTATTAGTTACATGAAATGATCATATAACTACAATATTATAAATTTCATTTTATCTCAAAATGAACAAGTGAAACTCATTCATCTTCATGTCGGCTTTCTTCCCTTTCGGGGTCGCCACAGCGGAATGAACCGCCAACTCTCTGGCATATGTTTTACGCAGCGGATGCCCTTCCCAGCCGCAACCCATGAACAAGTGAAACTTGTATATTAAATACATTTATTATTTACAGACTGGAGTGTTTATTTTTTTTTTATTTTGATGATAACTGACAACTAATGAAAACCCCAAAAGGAGTATCTCGGAAAATTTAAATTCTTTGAAAAGATTGAAAATTAAAGACACCTGGCAGAAAACGACTTAAATCAAAAGGTCTTTAAATAGTTTTTAACTATTCCTTTGGGCAACACAACCAAGGCTGCTGACTTGACATTCCAAAAGATGACTATTGACACCTTGCACAAAGAGGGCAAGACACAAAAAAATCCAGAGCACTCTGGTGCAATGACTTTTAAACCCGTTCAGACAGATGTATACAAACACAGCCGTGAATGAACAAACCGTGAATTAAAAAACAACCCATAGAAATGGTCACCCTTGGCTGTCATGCTCAGGGAACAGACGGAAATTGATGGCTTGCTCAATGAATGTTGAGTGTTCCAGCACTCAAACCACCTTAAATTCTGAGAATCAAACCAGTGACCTACAAATCCCCAGTCAATCTCCTTATCCACCAAGCCACAACTGCTCCACATAACACCTAAAGCAAGTCAACCTAATACAACATCTAAAATAAATCAATCTCATCCGACCACCAACAGATCGTTGCCCCACTTGACAGTCTGTTAAATCAGATCATCAGATTCTTAACATGACTATATGGTTTTTCGTCTTGTCCATCACTGACTCTGTAAAGCACAAAGAATGCCATAAAACCTCACATTCTTTTCAGAGCACTTATAATTAAACCACTTTACTTTGTTTTCATTCCACTCCCTCCACATCGAACCCCCTCCTCCCCTTCTCTCTAGTTCATCTCACTCTTTCCCAAGAGGAGGGCAGGATTAAATTGGATTCTAAATGATCCAGAACCAATAGAGCAATTTCTGTTGCCATATTTTCATCCTCCGTCCCGCTTTAAAAACTCTCCACATCACTGTCGGCACTCCCATCTCCCGGGAGACCACCAAGAATGTCACCCCACTGCTTGTTCCGAGGGGTGCTAAATGGAGAGAATGCTGAGTGGAGGAAAGAAATGGAGAAGAAGGGGGAGCATGGGCCAAAACACAAGGAGTGCCTTCTTGCCCATTAAGGTGCAGAAATGAGAAAATTGGAAAATGAGAGACGGGTTGTTCAACCTCTCGTCTCATCTCACTGGCACAATCGTCCAAGCCTTTCTCTTGCTTCACTAGTGTTCCTTCAGATTGTTAAAAAAAATGACGGCTGCAGCTCACACCTTGATTTCCTTTCTCCAGGCCAGACTCTGTTCAATACCTTTCTAGTAATATCTTTTCCAGCCTCGTATAAAACCAACAGAGTATGCGAGAGCACTATTCAGACAGTGCTGTACCAGTTTCAACTCACCAGTCTTAAAATAACAACCTGGGGACCATATCAACCATTGGATTACAGACCGCAATTTACTCATTACTAAGACCCACCTCCCAAGCTGTAAGAAAAATAACCTTGGTTTAAAAAATGATTTAAATCCTTAAAAAAATGGACGAATCTCTCTCTGATCCATCAAGATAAGAAAAAAAAAACATTTATCAAATCAAAATGTGCTGAAAAGCAACTCTGGAGCTTTGTGTGAAGCACACAAAGTTTCATTGAGGGCTTGCAAGTTTTCCAGAGCTGTCCTTGATGGTTTATTCAGCTGCCAAAATAAAATGAAAATGAAAATTATTTTTTCATAAATCTTACAATAATTGTGATGGCAAAGGAAAACCTGATCTGCCAAATCTAAAAAGAATGTTTTAAAGGCATAACCTGATCATTAATTGTAAACAAACAAATCTAAATGTCTTTATCTGTGTAAATATACTTTTTTTCTATTTTTATATACGGTGTGCTATATTTATATATGGGCATATTTGAAGTTTGAAAACGATCATACTACTTCCAGAGGATTGATTTCCCTACTAATCAATAGAGAGGGGTCCAAAACACATTTTTCTGTTTTTAAATGAAATGTTTTTTCAGGGTTTTGACAATTAATGGGATGTCTGTTCTTTAGCATTCCAAAAGTTGGAGGCAAGCTTGAGAGTCCATAATGTATTGTGATTATGTTTTAATTAAGTGTAATTAATAGTAAGACAGCTGTTTCTGCAGTGAAAATGGAGCATTCTCTCAGTAGCCTAATAATGCGTTGGTCCTGTCCTGATACTACTGCAACTGAGCCTTCATTGATTATTTTGGAGTCATTTGTAAATAGTGTTTTATGGGATGGAAATTGACACCCTATATCCAAAAATAGTTATTGGTATTCTTTGGAGATGCGTTGGATTTATTTAAGTAAATGAATTGATTGAAAACAGTCAGTTTTTCCAAATTCCAAAGGGAATTGATCAGAGTTCAATTTGGTTTAATAATTACAATTTAAATTAACTTAATAGTTGATTTAATGTTAGCTTCTCCATGTGATGTTTAATCCTGATCCCAAAAGTCTTAAAACATAGAGTACAGTTCATAAAGTTGGGTGTATCAAAGTAGGTATAAAACACAATAAGCAGGATTATCCAAATTTGTCATTGGTTTGGTTGCTACTGAAGCTCCAGTTTTAATGGTCTGTTTTGAGTTACTTCTTGTGCTTCCGCTTAAAGACTCTGCACTGGTGAGGTTATAAAAGCTCTCAATGCTGGTAAAATTTCCTGATGATGAACTGGGTCCTGCTTTGTAACGCTGCTTAGCAACCGAGCTGTTTGAGTAAGACATCTTACTTACTAAAGTTATAAGCAGACTGAAAGATTAGTTTTTCTTTTTCAGAATAAATGAAAGCATAAATGGAACATGTTTCGCTAGTCGTGAGGATTCTCAGCACATCGGCGGGCTCTGTGAAGTCGCACACACTCAAAACACGGGGGAAAAAATGTCTACTGCATACTTTCAGACAGATGGAGAATAATTAAAGGTTATTCTAGAACAAACATTCCAATCATGATTAGTAAGTCATTTGATTTGGGAATTCTGTTAAGAAACTAGGTTAAAAAAAAAAGCTACAAAGTCAAAACATCTCTGTGTTTACTGAAATTCTGGCAACCCCAAAAACATTAGTGCATAAAATGGATTTGGTTGTGTTCGTTTGCTCTGGTCATTTATGTGTGGCTCAAATTTTGTTTTTTTGTTAATGGCCTTTTCAACAAGTTAGATTTTTCTAAAACGGTCATAACACAGCACTTTGATCTGAACTCAGAATTAATTAATACTTTCAATTCTTGAACACACAAAAATTGCTCCGTTGGTTCATGAAAATTCTAATCATCGTGCTAATAGACGTAATATCATAACATCTATTGTTAGTAGTGTATGACCATTTCCCTTCATTAATGAAAAAAAACTCAAATTGTTATTTGAGATGCGTGCAAAAAAATTACTTCACATAAAAAAAACAAACAATTTAGGTTTGAATGGCATAAATGGTAAAACATTCATTTGTGAGTGGACAAAAAATGTTTTAAAAGAGTAAGACCCAACCAGGTTTGGGATTCAACAATCCCGGAAGAAATTTTTTCTTAATAACTGTTAAGTGTTAAAAGACAGCTCATTGACCCAAGCCACAAAAAACTTAAGATTGAGAGAGAAACATTTTCCAAATAAACTATTTTAAAAATGATGTGGATAAAATGAAGCTACACTAAGCAGTTTCTCCATCTGCGAGGGTTTAATTCCAGTTCAGAGAAGGGCAGACCCAGAGCAACTCATTAAAACCAATGAAACAGTGCAGTTCAGAGGCCTCCACCCGCTTCAAAAATCTCAATAAAAAAAAAAACCCTTGAAGTTTAAATGGCTTGTTATCACTTTCAAAAACAGCAACATTTCCTGTTTCAAAGGCCTTTAAATCCAATAAATTATCAGGCGACAATGTAATAAAATTATATTAAAAATAAATATTTCATAAAGTAAGATTTTGAAGAGTCTGCTGCTTAAGCAGAATCATTTATACAACCGGTTTTAGGTTACCGTGGCTACTAGTTTGTAAAAGTGGTTCATACAGAATTCCACGAAACCATTTTCACTAAACCAAAGCTATTAAATCAAGACTAACAGTATGACAGCTTACCCATGGCTTTAGTTTCTTCACCCTTGGCATTAAGGATGGAGAACTTGAACTTGGCTCGGACCTCACTCTTAGGACAGCTGACCAGCAGAAGATAAAGTGAGAGATAATCTTTACTCTCTTCATCCAGACCTTTAGGATTCACTCGCAAACACCTATTGAGAATCAAATGCTTGCATCAGAGCTGATGAGAGTTCATCTAAACACAACTTAATTGATTACTAACAAACTAATATTAAAACTATATATCTCCTCCCCAATTTACCATTTGAGCTTGTCATTTGCTCCAGACGAGAAGGTGGAGCTTTTGATGACTTCGCCCATCTCCTCCCGACAGAAGCTGAAGTTGTTGATGGTCCACATATAGGAGAACTTAACCACTTTGATCTGGACAAACACAAACACACGCAAAGATGACAGATGGGGCACTTCATTCTTCCATTTACCCACCTATCCCCCCCCCCCTACATTAGATCCGCAAGTGTTGGCCAAGACTTCAAAAAGCAAGACATCAAAACCACCTTTTTATCTTAATGTGCTCTGACAACAAACAGGATGAGGAGAACAAGGAATAAAGAGAGCTCAGACAAAACCACAGAGGGAGTATGAAGGAGAGATAAATGAAAGCATTAATGGAACATGTTTCGCTAGTCGTGGGGATTCTCAACACACCGGAGGGCTCTGTGAAGTCACACACACTCAAAACGCAGGGGAGAAAACACCCATCGCATACTTTTAGACCGATGGAGAAGAATTAAAGGTTATTTAAAAAAAAACATTGCCATCTTGATTAGGGAGTCATTTGATTTGGGAATTCTGTTAAGAAAATATTTGATTCCGCAAGAGTGAAATTAACTTAAAAAGGTATGGAATAACATTGCTCTCAAAATAACGTGCATATTTATTTTATTTGTGTGTACTGTTTATGTCCTTGTACATGTTTTTAAAGAATTGTGTGTAATTCTGTGCTATTGTACGAATCACAAAATCCAAGCATAAGACGATCACATGACTACAAGACAAAGTACATGACTTTCTAAGTTCTTACGAACTAGTACTACTTTCAAATCCACGACTGATGTTTCACACACACAAAACTCAGTTTTTCAAGAGCTCTGTTACACACAAACCAGAGATTTCCCCACATGAAATAATCTGTGAAAAGACTATCAAAAATATGCCAAAAGTGCAATCGCCCATATTAGGAGATTTACAGTAATCAGTTCAAACTGAGAGATGAAGGAAGAGCAGCTAGCATCAAATCAACTCAAAACTATAAGACTTAACAGTAAGTAAATAAGGACTAAAAAACATTGTAAAAATGTATAATTCAAAAGGTAATTAAACTCATTTACAGAAAAAAAATTCCCCTCTAGGAACGAAGAACTTGCATCCAATTGCTGACCATGTTTTAGCATTAGTATTTTTCTCCAAACTGTACAGGCCAGAAAACATGGTATTTACATTACAAATTATAAATAATTACAAATTATAAACACTGCTAAAAATAAGCTTTTTGTCTATATTTTAGCTACTGCATCATTAAGAGTCTTCAAAATCAGAACATAGACTCTATGCAAAAAAAAGAAAAATAATTCTAAGCGATGCAATTATTGGTCACATTTAAAGATAAATACCATAAAAATATCACATTTTATCAAAACATTCACCAATGCCAAGCATGTTTTACATTAGCAGTTGCCTAATTCAGAATGAACACCCTTTTATGGAAGAAACAGATTCTCAAAATCAACTTCAAACACGCACTCACCTGTGTGTAACACCAGCTTTCGGCCACAGGGCCGCTGGTCATTTCTGCAGGAGGGGGCGGACTCGGCACCCTGGACATCGCCAGTTTTGGGCGTTGGGGATGGGGGTAATGG
This sequence comes from Danionella dracula, assembly GCA_900490495.1. NCBI lineage: Eukaryota > Metazoa > Chordata > Actinopteri > Cypriniformes > Danionidae > Danionella > Danionella dracula. Next base: position 8,943,386 of record UELW01000322.1, read on the forward strand.
GAGTCACAAACACTGCAGGATGTCTCCAATAATGTGTGTACCGTCTCAAAAGCAAATTCATGTGCACGCACGCATGTGTATTTCACAGCCGCCGCCAGGATCTGAGCAGACACTTGTGTTCAGCGTATCCTAGAGAACTTGGAGCCTTTCCGGGGTTAAGCTTGATCTGCTCTTCAGTGAGCCGTCCAGGTCATTAGCAATGCAACCTGTGGAGCATAAAAAAAATATACATCAAACTTTTGTAGCAATGTTTCAAGTAGGGGGGGGGGGGGGGGGGGGGGGGGGGGGGGGGGGTTGTGTAGCTTAGTGGTAAAGCGCATGCTTTGCATGTATGAGGTCCTGGGATCAATACCCAGCATTTGATTTCACCTTCTGTAAGTCGCTTTGGACAAAAGCGTCTGCCAAACGCATAAATATAATATAGCAAGCCTGTAAAGTCGACAGAAATCTGAAAAACTCTTGCAATCTCATTTAACTTGCCTACATTATGTTTTTAAATAATGAATTGACTGTATTTATTCATTCTGTTGTTTCTACACTTTACCCGTAAAAGCCTAATTAGGGACAGAAGCTGCAAAATCACAAATAGCTAAAAGCTTGTATGAAGTGCACCTAAAAAAAATCTGCATTGTAGTCCCCGTCTCAATTAAACTTGAAATAAAAAAAATAAATAAGCTAGGTTTAGTTAAGATGCACAAATAATTACAATCTTCAGATTAAATTGCATAAAAATATGAGTTTCATTTAATTTTTTAACTAACCTACCATATAGGCATTTATTCAATATAAAGTGAATCAAAGCATCAAAAAAAACTTGTCTGTAGGGAATTTAATAGATATAAAGAACTCTTAAATGGCATGTTATTCCATTTAAATTTGTATCTTTTGTAAATTTTGCAATTTGTATCGCAAACAATAATATGTTAAACACGGTGCTGCATTTTCTTCTGAAGGGCACAATCCAATCAAAATATCTCAAATAGCTTTTGGAATTTCTCCTGTGTGGCTGATTCTGAACTGAAAATGTTGATAAACAGACCATGAAGCAACTGCTACCTTTAAGGATATTTAGGGACAGTTCTGATTGATGGTTTTGATTACTGATCAATATTAGCCAGTGGTGCTAGATAACCCACGAAGGGTCAACAATTTAATGTTAGAAACCCAAAAACTAGTCCGGGCAAATTCTTTTTTTTAAGACATAACTTGTGAGTTTGGTAAGCAATCTTTGAAGTGTGTCTATGGATGGCACTAGTCTATGGATTTGAGAAAATCTATCTCAAGCAAACACATAAAGTAATGTTTTTAAATATTAATGCATTTAATACTTTACCTATTTCATAATGCAAAAAGAAAATAATACCTACGCATATGAAGTAACGTTTAAAAACTCTTCACAGTGAATCAATAATTTGAATGCAAGAAGTGCAAGACTGCATGACGTCTAGCCTCTAAGAAAAAACTAAATTTCACCTCAGTTGAGATGACACTTCCTGTGTCTATGTCAGAGTAAATACAGATTTTTTTGTTTCTCTTCTTTAATAAAGAATTGAGTAAAAAGTGACTGCCTGCTAAACCAACTCCATAGTTGAAAGAGAACATCTTCCAGAATCCTTAACGGGTGAGTGAATATTCATGAACTGAACTTCCTTCTTTACAAACGGTTAAAACTTTGAATGTACTTAAGTATGCAAACTTCCAAAAGATCTGTGATTTCAACTTGCACATACGCTTTTTGTTATAAGTGCTCATGAAACAAAATACAATTAGAGAAGGAGCGATCATAACTGGAGAGTTGTTTGCCACCAAAAAACTAAAGATGAGAAAAACCGTGTCTGGCAAAGTAAGTGCTCTCTGCTTGTTTAGAATCAAATGAGATGGATGGGCGTTAACTCACCATCAACGATTGTAATCGGCACTTGTTCCAATTAAATTTACTTTTAATAAACGATAAAAATACGCCATAGAATGCATGAATATCAAACATATATCCCATTTGAGTTGATATAGATTATCATCATGATGGTTAAATATGTTTGTTTCGGGTAAAAAAAGTGAAACTTGAATGAACTGATCATTAATTGAGGTTTTCAAGTAATATTTTTATTGTAAAAACTAGTAATTCTTTCTCAATATATAGAGTTAACATTAATATTATTGTATCATCAAAATCTTTATGATCTATACATCAGGGACTGATATTTCATTAATTACATTTAATGAGGGGAATCTCCCTCATTTGATTTGGAGAAATTTCCGGTAAATTGTTAGTAAATGATGTTTGTGCTATTTTTACAGGTAATTAATAAATTTTTAATGAGAAATTATTTATATTTATTTACTCATTCAAAAATATTGTTGTTTTTAAGTTGTTTTTGTTCATTAATCTCTGTTGTTCATTGTTATAATGTTTTATTTTTGTTCTCTGTTCAGCGCTTTAGGAAGGTAGATTAAAAGGCGCTTTATAAAAAAAAACTATTTTTATTATTATTTTTATTCTGCTGTAGGAGCATGTCTGTGCGAGGTTAAAAAAACAAAGTCAACCTATGAGCGAAACCAATAACAAGCAAGAGTTTCCAAAGCCCGCTCTTTTGATTGGTCTTCCAGTCGATAGAGTCATCTCATTTCTGAATTCCAACGAAATGTGTGAATTCACCATGATTCTTTAGTTCACATGACTGAAACTTCTTCATTGACAACATAGTGATGTTACCTTGAGCTAAAAACACGAAAACAGAAGAAGAAAAAACAATAACGAAGAAGACTTTTTCCGTGTCGTGTTTCAGTGAAAAGATCGCGCGTAAATGAGCATAAATCACTCAAAAAACACACAGCATACCTTTCATGTTTAGCAAGTTTATGCCTTCCTTTTTTTCCTCTTTTTTTTTTTTTTTTTTTTTTTTTACAAACACTAGTAGCATTATATTAGTTGAAAATGTGTAATATACTAATAGTAAAGAAAAAAACTAAATCATTCACACAAGGAAAAACATTTTCTCCCCCCCCATCGGCTCTCTTGATCTGAAACTCTGAAAACTTAACATTTCAAATCCCCTTTCAGGTTAAAAAGTAAAGCACCAAAAACTGCTAATAAAACAGACTTTAGTCATTAGTTAAAGTGACTTGCTCATAAGGCTAATTAAAAGATGTTTTAAAAAAAAAAAAAGCTGAGTGCAAGCAACCGATGTCTAATTAAATCAGAAAAGTAAATTTCTCATTCTTGCATGACAAAATTTCTCATTCTTGAAAATGCTCAAAGAACAGGCTAAAGACCCTCATGGTCCTGATCAGGGTTTTATAAAAGGTTGTCAGTTTTAAGCAACTTCTTAGTTTAATTTGCAGAATCGCAGAAGTTTCTTTAACAAGATCACAAAGTTATGAAGATCTGGACACTTACCAAATACACCAAAGAGGACCTTTGATTTATATATATATATATAAATAAATACAAGTATTATCTTTCCTACTGTCAATCTGAAACGACCTAATCACCTTTTCATCTAGAATTTCTCTCTCTGTTTTTACCATCTCGCTCTCCTTTCTCCCCTTTCTCACTCAACCTGCACGTCCCTTCATCTGTGAGCGAGAGACAGAGTTTTCGTTCCCTTAATTAGCATCTGATTGAAAGGAAAGTACACGGCCCCAAGAAACCTCACAGAAACTTATGAGGTTATCTGATAAAGACGAGATGGAGGAGGGAATAAAAGTGAACAAAGTGCAAAGCAAAGTGTGGTGAAGAAGAATAGAAGTAAAATAAATACTATGAGATTTAAAAGGTCATGGCAAAACTTTCAACAGAACTCAGCGGCTGTATACGGCTGAGTTTTATCATGACCAGGTTAAATATGGTTTACATGTCAATGTGCATAATGACTGCGAATTTTACACTTGGACCTTAAATCACAATTTTTTATTTGATTACAGTTGATTATATGGGACATCCAAACATGGCTGACCAATTTGAAGCACATCAGTTCAAAAGCATACAGCGTGCCAAGTTGACTATTCAGAAGCCCACCAATGTGCCAATGAAACACGTTTCAGAAAACACATGACTCTTTTTTTATGTTGACAGAATGAATGCAGTTTTGGCCACACGTTCCATTCGCTGTAGTTACAGAAATGCATGGCTTGGTAGCAGTCAAACCCTAAAACTCAGAGCAGTAGATAAGTGCAATAAATACAAGTTTTTTAACCAATATGGATTTCGCTGCTTAACAATTAGGAAAATAACTCCATATCAAACAAGAATAAAAAAAATAGTGTTTGTTATTTACTCTATTTTTGCGAATGTGTACCAACGTCACCCGATAGATGGTTCTCTTCACCCAGAGCACAACTCGAGAGACAGCACTGATTAATTGTCAGGACTTAGGAGTTATACATCATTGACAGCAGTTAGGTGTATATAGAATTCCTGTTTTTCAGTTGCAGGCTACAGCTCTAGGCTGGAAAAAATGTAATCTTCACGTTTGATTCAAAAAACAATTTTCCTGTGATTAAATGTCTTGCCTTCACTATTGAATGAAACACACATGTGCACACATAAAAAAAGATAGCAACCTCCACTTCATAAAATATTTGTAAATACTTAGTCTATACAAGTCTATGCGGGTTTTCTTCGTTGATTAAAAAAAAATTCACACAAGAATGGTTTCATCCTTGCGAAAGCCCAAAAACTGCGTTGAAAGACAGTGGCCGGAGCACTTTCACAACCTTTTTGATGTTGAATTTTCTTTAATTATAGTTTAATTATAGGCCTTTATTTTACAAGTTTACGTATCACAAAACACTATCAAATTTCACAATTAAACGCACATGGATTTAATTAACGATCAAGCTCATGAGTACAAAAGACAACCCAGTCAGTGCTCACGTGGCTAACTAAGGTGACAAAACAGAACAACTGCCCTAAGTCTTTGTCCTAAAGAAAGGAAAAAATGGCTAGCAATAAATGTAACAACTGGAAGATTTATATTGTACACATGATCAAGCATTTATGTCAGACATCAATAGAATGTTGTCTATGTATATTAAAAATATTTATTTATAGTAGTAAAGAATGAGTTTAAATACGGTATACAACTACATGCTTAAAAGAATGTTTTGGAAAACAACCTATGGCAAAGAAAGAGAAACAAGTGTGACTCAATCCTCAGACACGACTGACTGAGGTAAACAACTATTAATTGACTTTGCCGTCTGATAGAGTCTATGATCGGATCTGATGCTGGCACAATTCAGACGAGTGGGACAAGGCTGGTGCCAGGCAAGGCAATTTAGCCCTCGAGGAATTCATTACGGAAACTGTTAGCCAGCCAAAATAATTAATGAATTAATGAGAGGAGGGGAGAAAGTATGGGAGAGAAAGCGTACAGCGTGTCTATGCTGAAATTCTCTTTTAGCTGCAACTTGAAAGAGAAACGTGAAGTAGAACTCCACCCCATACAATCTCCCCACGGGACTGCACTTCTCATTTGGAAAGGAGAACAATCATGTGACCTTTCACTCCTTTAAACTCCTCCCACACAGCATGTCAGCCAGTACTCGTCAACCAGAAGGAGGAATAATAAGCATGGATTTTGGATGATGGTACAAAGCATATAAAACTTCAGGAAAATGGGTCAATGTGCTGAAAAAAATATTTTTAGCTAGTTTTTGAGCAAGTCAGTCTTTTTTTTTTTACATTGAAGGCTGAGAGTATAGTCTAACAAACGTACTTAACCCTGTTAACCCAGAACATACATTTACTTTCAAAGTAAAACTAGCCTAGGGGAATTTTTTATGCCATTTCGCTGTTTGTGCATGCCTGTGTGGACAGGCCTTTTCAGTTCTTTAATATGGTCCTTGATTCGAATGGCACATATACAATCTTGTTGTACCACAACAAAACATAACATTTGGGAGCTTAAAATCATATTAATCCAGTAAAAAATAAAATTGAATGAAGATTATTGATACAACTGATTTTAGTTTTAATATTCCTGGATGACAAAATGCACAGTGATAAATCAATGATAAAATTGAAATTCAATCGCAAACCCCATCCCAAACCTGAATTTAATTGTGAAGTAGACAACGATTCCCACTTATTACAGAAACTTGGCTTCACTTCAGACCATGCTGATGCCTACCCCACAAATGTGAATAATTTCCATGATCATCAATTACCAGTTGTTTTTCCTAAATAAAAATTATTTGTAGGAATGTTTGTCGAAGTCCACTTGTTTTCAAAATACTTTGAAAACATCTGAAAATTAAGAGAGCTTTTTGTGCCTGAAAAATAGTGCAAAATATACTGTGTACATTATTCATTCATTAATGAATCCTAACAAAAACTTCCCACACCATCCGGAAACCTGTTCACAGACCTCTCCCTCTTTCACCCTAGTGATTGTGGTTCATTTTAGCATGTGCTCTTTATTACCTGCAAATCTCTCTAAGCTGCTGATTCTATCATTGCCTTAAAATAGCTCTCCACATAACAGCTTTGTTATCAAGGTAAGTAAAAGCAGTCCAAGAAAATGGATGTAGAGAAAGAAACCCTTTTACTGTAAGAGAGAGAGTGCCAGTGTTTCTCTCATTAAGACACAGCGATGGAGTCACAGCTATTGGCCACTGGTGCGTGTGTGATCATTAATAAAGCCAACTGTCATGATTTTTATACCTGGTGTAAATTTAAGTGTTAAGAGTTTTCCTTTATAAATAGGGCCTGAAAATTAATCATAATAAGGTAGGATTTACGTAAAACATATAAGACACTTAAAACAGGAACATTTCTGGTTACACTTTCAGCTTTTGATGCAATATGTCATTTCCACTTGAGAAGGACAAATAAAGTGTGAATTGTTCTATTCTTACTCACACCCAATGAAGTAGAATGCATGCGTGTGTACATGTGTGTCACTCTTGAAAGGGCACTGGCCCCACAGGGGGGCCCCCTGCCTGAGCCCACCGCCTGCCATCCATCAGAACGCCATAGTTAGCAAAAACACTCAGTCACAACCTGCCAGAACCCACAGCCGGAATTGCTACCTTGACAGTGAGAGAGCTGGGGAGCTGTGGGCAGAAACAATTACCAACTCACCGCTTATTCATATACAAGCTACTTTAATAAAGAATAAATTCTTTTTCTACAGTACTCATGATTTCACTACAACCCCTTTGCTGATCTTCAAAGATTCTGGACATTAGATTCCTCTTAGAAAAGGTTTTAAATGGTAAAAGTAAGTTCACAGAAGAGCAAGTGGTCAAACTAATCGTTTTGATCTTTTACTATATCTAAAATAATTCTTTAATTTCCAAATTCCGGCACTCAGCCTATAGCCTGTCAGTTAGAAGACACCATTAAGGACTCTGAATTCTGAAGGCTGCACCTGCAATTGAGAGTAGCAATGCTCGATTCAAGCAGAAATCCTCAAAAAAAGTACAAGTGGCAAAACATTACTAACTCAAGTAACTGATATTGCAAAAATTATGAGTAATTTCAGTTATTTAATCCTGGAGAAGGGTTCATTTTGACATCAGATTTTAATTAAGTTGAAGTCTTAAAATTAAAATGCCAATTTAGTTTTAGTCATACTTCAACCTCCAGGCATTTTTCTCTAGTCGATTAAAACGGCATACAGTTTAGTCAACAAGATCTGCTGCACAAAAATATCAGTAGCTGATTAATTTAATTTACTGACTAAACCAAAATATGTGTAACTTTATGCCGCATCATTTAAAGCCATTTCTTGCATGTTTTAGTGTTGTTTGCCCATCAAAAACATCCCTCATTACTTATTCAGATTAGTCCATGAACGTTTGTGTAATCCTGTTTTATTTTTCTGTGAGCTCAAAACAGCTCGAACACTTTAGCCACACCAAAGGGCCACAGCACCTCCCACTAACCAGTAAGATGAAGCGCTAATGCAGCTCAATGAAGAATGTACGTGCTGACTAATCCAGAAGTGTACAAGTAGTAAAACCACGTCAATAATCAATGGAAAGGAAGCATGTTTTTGGATGTCCCGAGTCAAAAGTGTTTTTTGGCTTACTGAAAGAGGCTGGAAATGGGTGGATTTTCTGTGCGACAACAAGCACAACGCAGCAAGAAAAAAAATCCAAAATGAACCAGGGCATTGTGAGGAATGGTAGGAATATCAAAGGGGCTTTTTATGACAACTTTAAAACTTTTATAAAATCTAATTTACAAAAATGTGGATCCTTTTTAAATTCAAAATATGAAATCTTGTTTTTGATCCAATTTGAAAAGTCTCTATGTCTACAATTTACATTAATTATTTACATTTTATGTTAATAGATTTAAAAAAAGTTTCGGTCTTGTCATTGGGATTAATTTTGAAAAATTGTGCGATTAATTAGTTAATTTTTTTTAATCAATCGACAGCACTAGTAATAACGTAATACAGTCCAGTAAACAGAGAAAAGGCTTGTGTGAAGTTGATTTCCTTTTTTAGCATTTTCACAACTTCATCAACACATAAGTGAGGTAATGGTGGTTTCGAACATTAGCTGTAAAACAACTGTATGACACAAATATATTAGTTAAACACAAATGAAGAGTTTATACTGCCATACTAGAGGTACTGTAGATCAAACTGAAGGTCTCAATTTCACATTACAGATTGAAATGAAAACAGTGGATTCAGCTAATGACTTCTAAATGTTGTTTAGAAAAAGAAAACACTTCCAATCAGCTTTGTGGAAACACTGCCCACATAAACTTCTTCAATTTGTCTGAAGTTCCCCAAGGCTCACCCTCCGGTCTTTTGCTAATTTGTTGTCTATGTTACATTCAGTGTATGAAGCACATCCACAGAGTTAAAACAGCATTGTTGCATTTGGAATAAAAGGATATGCTCTCAAATGAATCCTCAGGCCCTTTTATATTTTGAGTAACGACCTTCAACTTGACTTTGCCAGGTAACACATTTCCATGCCCAATTATCCCCCTTCAGTGGATTTTAGAGGTGTTCTTTAGAAGCATGAAAGCCTTGTAATTAGCAGTAGGCCTTGCTTGTGTAATATAGCCATAACAAAGCAGCTCAGAAACTGCTAATTTCCGTGGCTGTCCTCAAAAGTTGTCTGATCTCTGTTGATCCTTCCTTCCAAACACATTTACAGAAAAAACTAAGCACACACACAATCATCTAAACCAGCCAAGCTTAAACCAAGTATGAAAGTTTTTTTTGCATTACCGTCTTCTAGCAAAAGTCACAAATTTCTTATCTATGTTAAAAGCATACTAAGACACAAGAACAATTGTCAAAAGATAACATTTTTGTGCAATTGGAAAAGCCTTCAGATTTATAGAACATATGGAATATTTTCATTTTGGTTTGCTACTTTTTAAAGTTGTAGAAATGTCAGTTAATTCATGGTTATGCTAAAAAAAAAATCTTATAAAAAGAATAAAGTTTCTGGGAACAACAGAGCTCTTTGGCCTGACCAAACATTTTCATTGCATCCTTACCAGTATTCTACACGGTGTGTAGAATTTCATTAAATTATGAACTATGATCCTGACCTGTGCACGAAGACCAGCTCTGATGCAAACAAGGCCGGACGCCTGGCCTACTCTTCAAAACTTCAGATCCCTTAATCAGACTTTATTTGACATAATTTCAACACGTCGCGACACTGGCAAGGAACGCCACAAACAGGCACTCTCAATTTACTTCTGACTCCACACAGTTCAGAATTGAAGTAAGTAACGATGAGTTTTACTCTTGCAGACAAGCTAAAGCCTAGTTAAATGTTGAGATGTTACAGTCATAAACTCAATGCTGTTTATACTTTGCTCTTGTGTGAATGTGTGCATGAGTGTGTTTGTTAGTTTTATGTCTGTTAGTAAATAAACTGTTTGTCTCACACTACAGATCTGGTCTCACCATGCATATCTTTGCTGACATGAAATTCGATCTTCTTACCTAGCTTATATTAAAGTCAATATTTTGACATAAAATGTTTGACATATAACTACTTGGGCTATACTTTCTTCTCACTGGACGGGAATCAGGAAGGTTTTAAGGTAGTGAATCTAAACCAAGCTAAATTATTATAGGTGATTTCTCTTTTGATCGCTACTAAAACTCTTTTCCAGAATTATTATAATATGTAGGAATCAACATTCCCCAGGTTCCTGCAGAAGGCTAATCACTCAATCTACGATCCTACTCTCACCTATGGTTATGAGCTCTGGGTCATGAAGTCAGGGTAACTGAGTTCTCTTTTAGAGATAGGGCGAGGAGCTCAGTCACTTGAGAGGAGCTTGGACTAGAGCCGCTACTCCTCTACAACGAGAGAAGCCAGTTGAGGTAACTTGGGAATTTATTTTAGATCAATCCTGAACACCTCCCTAGGAAGGCGTTCCAGTCATGTCCTGCTGACAGGAAGCACCAGGAAAGTCCCAGGACTCGATGGAGAGATTATGTCTCCAGACTGGCCAAGGAAGGTCTTGGTATCGGAACTAATTGAATTTATCTTACATGAAAAAGACATTTTTAGTCTCTTCAAAGTTCCAGAACAAGAAAGAAGAGAGCACTTCCGCTGTGCGTTTAAAACACTTCTTCACTGTAAAAAAAATATGCTTTGCTATCATTAAATGGAGTCAGGTAACTTCAGTCATGTGAGCAAAGAAACCAATCACAGAAGTTTGTGTGAAGAAAAAAAAACAAAAAAAAAAGATTAGCAGCATTTCTTAAAATACATTAACATTAAATGTATTTTTAGCAGTGTTTAACTAAATATATTGTTTGCACTTTTGGATTTTACACTTTTTACAATCATTTTTATTAAAATGTCAGTATTATACAGCACATCTTCCTTCAACTACTACAGAGAGATTAGGCTAGCAGCTAGCCCTGGAAGAAATTATCACGGTGTCTCCATTGAGCGGATTGTCTTTAAGGGAAAGTGTTTAAACTTTGGCAGGTATGACAAACGTCTTAATCACATCCCATATTATCCACTCTACTTCAACCGCATGAATGCGAAAGTGCATTATCCCATCAACTTAAACAAAATTATAAACACTTGCGTCTCAAGTCATCTGGTGTGATCAGACAACAAGATGATCTAGTCATCCACACAAGAGACTCTTATACATTCAAAGCCCAATGTACACACACATTAGAATTTGAAAGAGAATGCCATTCAAAGAGCTAAATATGCTGGCGAAGTGAAATTTATTTTGAAAATCATGGTGCAAGGCTCAGTCAGATGAAGACACAATACATTCTCTTTTCCCATCTTTCTTTCATTCAGACAATAGATGAACTTGGGAGGATTTAACAATGCATGTGTTTACATCTTTTAAATAATAGGAAGCAAATCACAGTTTCTCAACAGAGGATTTGATCGTCTGTGAAGCAACTAGGTCTGGGACATCAAAACCACACTCAAAGAATGTATTTGATGCCATTATCACTGAAGCATAAATCCAAATACCACTCTGCTAAGAGTCAAAAAGATTTCCAGCCAAAGATGATCAGTTCTTGACATTTCATCACTGAAATGTAAAAGCCCAAATTTTAGGTTGTCATGCAGAGTTTTTAAAAACGGATTTCTGTCTCAGCTGCATGTTTCCCAAGTCATAGAACTAAATCAATCAGAAGCAAAAATTGGCAGAAAGCCCGGATTCCAATTGGTCTTCCAGCTGACGATTTCATGTCAATACATTAAAGAGAATTTGAGACACAAGAAAACGACTGCAAATAAAAAGCGCAGATGGATTTTGTCTCAGAACTGGAAAAGTGTGGGTGTTTTATCCTACATGGTTCTGAAACGGGGCATGGAAGATTTGCACAAGAAACATGAAAGTTCTATTCAGAGAGTTATCGAGCTCTTAATCAACCTGTCTGTGTAATCTCAACCACAAATTTATGTCATGAAAATTATTGTTATCTAATTTACATTTACATTTATGCATTTGGCAGATGCTTTTGTCCAAAGCGACTTAAATTAGGGGAGAGACAATATGCAATCTGTTACACAGTCAAAGTGTATATCAGCTTCTCATAATAGAAATTGTATTAACTGATCAATAAACCAAAGCATTCAGGAAGTAGAGGAAGAAGATTAAGACAGAGGAGGAAAAAAAGAAAGTTGTTTTTTTAGTTACCACTGACTCTAACTGAGTAACTCAGTAAACCCTGTCTCGAGAGCTCGTAAATCTTCGTCCCTGGTTGCTCTAAAACCTGTTTTTGAAAGTTAACGAAAATCAACATACTTTTATTTTTGCAGAGTTGATTTTTTTTCCACATTGCTCTAGCGTTTGAAAGTCAAAATATCAGTGACTTTTTGGTTTTACAAAATTCACCCACCACTGTTTTTAAAAAAAAGTTTACACCTCAAAAGAGGTCCAACTCATGGAGACATTTAAGTATGGTCTGGTTTAATGCAAGAATAACATTAGCTTCATAAGAACATGACACAATTGGACACCAGTGACAGATAAGAAGAGAAAGAGACACCATCGCTCTCAAGAGATAAAAGATCCAATGTGTATTACTGAAAAAGATGTTGAGAACAGAGATGGGGATAAAAACAGACACAAGGTCACGAGCAGCTAATTATCCTGTCAGTAGTAATGCACTCAAGCCTGTGATCACCACAGGGTCATCTGCACTACATGGACCTGAGAGAGAGGGGTGGGTGTCAGTGTGTTTTATGTTCGCAGATGAGATGCTCGAGTGCTCAGTGCGCGTCCTTCACCTCTTGTATGTGGGGTATGCGTTAGGAACGAAAGAAATGTGAACAACTTTCAGTTCTTTCAACGGTTTTTCTCAACCCAATTTTTTTCCTTTTATTTGTAGATACGTTTACCCACTTGTCTAATATGACGCATACTATTATACACCTTCATTACCACTTTTTAAAGTTGTCCTTTCATCATCTTTGAGTATGTGTTTTTTTATTCTTCAAAGACCTATATATTTTTCAGCTCGAATCAACCCATTTTTACAAACTCTGGTGTGATGTAAGTTTATGCTCATGTGTTTAGAGTGAAAACTACTGTGTGTAGAAGGTATGTCCCAAGGTGGGTGGAGTCTAATTGTATACATGTAAATCATTTCCTGGCATCTCTCTGTTTAGATCAGGGGTCGGCAACCCAAAATGTTGAAAGAGCCATTTTGTACCAAAAAAACAAAAAACAAATAGGCCTGGAGCCGCAAAAAATTAAAAGCCTTGTATAAGCCTTATAATGAAAGCAACACATGCTTTATGTATCTATATTAGCCTACTATAAAAATGACTAAGTTTGCTACGAATACATAATGAGCCTTCATGATTAAATGTTTATTTTCCCTGCACTGAATCCTGTAGAGAACGGCGCACCACGTGACTACTCCGTTGTACGATTACAATATTAACAAATTATTTCATTGCTTTGATGAAATTAGAGAAATGCAATAAAGAAATCGGATTTTTGATGTCATTTTTATTTTGAGGATTCCTAAAAACAACATCAAAATGGAACGTGCACAACGTGCCCCTTAACTGGGCAACAATGCAAAAAAACGCAGCATACATTTATAAAAAAAAAAAAAACAGCAGCCTTTTGAAAAGAAGTATATAAAATCACAGCCACTTTGTTACTAAATACGTGCATGCCTTCCCTGGAAATGTCTTTCCACGTTACTGTTGTTATTAGACAACTTCCCAATACAGAGCAATCCTTCTGCATCGGTAATGAATGCAAACGATTCGGTCCAAGAATCCTCTGTTCTCCTCAGTTATGTTTCTCTTTTTCTCTTTGGGATCCAGGGCCCTTCACACAGCCGCTGGTTTGTTTACAGCAGCCACCTGCCTGGCATCCCGCCCCGCTGATAGAAGCGTGTGTCGCGGGTGTTGACGCAAATCGTCGCTGACAGAAATGTTGAAATTCAATATTTATTTTACACTCTTTTACAGCATTGGAAAACGTTAAGAATGTTTGTCCTCCCATAGAAACCATATTAAAAAAATATATATTTACCTTTTTCCTTTAATTTTTTCCTTTTTCAAACATTTTTGAAAAAGCTCCAGGGAGCCACTAGGGCAGCGCTAAAGAGCCACATGCGGCTCCAGAGCCACGGGTTGCCGACCCCTGGTTTAGATCAACCCTGTGAGCAGACAACTGCAGTCGGACCAAACTTTACTGTTGAAGCATACATTTTGTTTACAAGTTTTTTTTTCTAGTTTATTATTTATAATTATTGTATGTTTGGACTATTTAAATATACATATGCATTGGACTGTAGATACAGAACCCCTGGAAGCTACACCTTTTTGACACAATTAAACACCAGAAGAAAATACAACGCAGATTGAGCAATCTTTTGTTGTATTTATTAATGGACTAGAAAATGTCCCTGAGCAAAATTTAGTAGCACTAAACAACACATTTTTGTTAATGAAGATTTTGTACAACACAAGAGAAATGTACTTACTTTGTTGTGAGGCACTTTTGTGGCATAGCTTCCTCTCTCCTTAAAAAATATAGAGCTTCACAGATTGTATGGAGTTTATGGCTTGTGGTTTCTTATGGCTTGTGGTTTCTCAGGCCCAACACGAGATCTAACAAGAGGAAAAAAATGAATGAATAAATAACACTGCAGGTTCACCGACAACTATGTATAATCGTTATAATTTATTGTTTTCTACAAAAATAGTGCATTTGTTAAAGACATTTAGCAATTAGTTCATGACAAATTTCCTTTCAATGTTCAATTCTGATTTTTTTTTCTTTCATGAAATCAGATATTTTTTGTGTTCATTCATATTACACACAACATGTGATGTATGAACATGTGTATGAACGCAATCTAGCTCAACGTGAGGAAAGCATGCCAAGAAAATGACTTTGAATGTGATTCGAGGCGACCAGACATTTCATTTCCATCCATATGCCATCATTTTAATCAAATCATATCAAGAATAAGTCAGTGGAAAGAAAGTGAAGTAATAGAACTAATGTATATTTCTTCTGACTTCTTTTCACCTTGGCCATGATTGATGTGAAACTTTCCATCCACGCCCAGAAATGTGAAATCTGTTCCCATACAATGACGTACAGGTCCAATAAATGTGCCCTGGATGTTCAGACTGAGGTTGCATTGCAAAAAATCTGATAGGTTGCATTCATATGGGATCCTGAATTCAATACATGAGTCGGAACTGAATTTGGTCACAATTGAGCTGTTCAGACATAATATCATATACAGGTCTCATATGGCAAATTGTTTTTTTTTTTTTTTTAGTCACTTTGGGCTGCAGTCTGAACGTGCCTTTTGAAATACAAGATAAGCATTAAAGAGCACAATCATAATTTTGGTCAAAACAGGGTACAGTAATGACATCAGGTCTAGAAAATCCCAAAGGAGATCAGGTGAAAACAGGAAAAAAATAAGAACTCAAGGAGACTTGATTAGTCTGAAGCCCTAAAGGACTAAAAGCGGTTCAAAAATCAATCCCATCATCCCCCTGACATGACTTCAAACACAAGCTGGGCTCTAAACGCATCCTTGCACCCAGGGAAGCTCAAATCTCCTCAGCTTAACACTATTATCATCCCAAAACCTGCTCGTGGGGCGTTACTGAAAGCTGCGTTCTTTATCCCGATGTGAATGTGTCTGGGCAGTACAGCAGCTCCAGGTGTACGGTAAGAGATTACTCCCCAAAATAAATGCTCTAACTGAAGACTGAATTAAGCCTCTTTCAGATGACTCATGCCACTGAACTCACACACACTGGAGGACTCAACTCCAGGAAAATTCAGTTCAATATTTGGAATGCTTAAAATGTTCTGCTACCAACCTCACAAATGCAACCAATGAGTACCATAATACTCAAAGCTGTGTATCACCAGAAATATGGTGATATGATTTGGATCATTCATTCATTGGATCGTTGGATCATCAGGTTGCTATACGACATGTTGAAATAGAATACAATACGGTGAGCCACGAAAAATGTTTGGATATAAGGTACAGATAAAAGTATGTATATAAAGTATAAAGTATATAAATATTATGTTTATGTCTCCACAATCTACACTGCTGTCTAGCAAACTGGATGTTGCTTCACACTTCAATAAAAAAAAAAAAACTATTATTGCTGCAATAGTGACTATTGTATTTTTTGATGTCACCTTTGTGTCATTATTGGTTTTCTGCTTGAAATTTCACCCAAAAAACTGTCAAGTTTATTCACAAAGCCCAGAAAGCATAAATCAAGAAAAAGATTGTTTTTAGACACAGACGCTCCAAAGGTTCGTGCCATAAAAGAGATAACCATAATTAAAAGATGCACAACACTGATCAATTTAAACATTCCTGTGTTTCTAGGTCAACTTTACTCTCCCGATGAGGTTTTGCTTTCTTTAAGATGAGCTGGAAGTAATAAACGTGGAAGTGGAAGTAATATACAAAAGCATAATACAATATGTTTCAAAGTACGAGTCTTATGTATCTCATGAACTCCTTTTACAAGTACCAGCCAAAATGTGAAAATAATAACTGGTAATGACCAAGAAAGACTTGCCATCTGATATTTGTGCTATTAATACCCAATAAAAAAAAATCACACACACACATACATACACAGAGAGAGAGAGAGAGAGAGAGAGAGAGAGAGAGAGAGAGAGAGAGATTTTTGATATGATATGACTCAAATGTCCACAAAAATCATTGCAATATATATTTTTTCCCAACGCTAGATGAAAGTCCTATTCTCAATTTAATCTCATAAAGAACTTTTTTTTTGATAATCATCATCAAATTATCACCAAGCCATTCTTGCATAAAAACATGCAAAACGTTTTTGAAATAACGTAATTTGAGAGATATCTGATTATTACGAGCACTTAAACTCAGTGGCTAAATAATGACATTGTGAAATAATACCTTTATATTCTAGAGTTTTCATAAATGCCCCAAAGCATCACATGAGACAGAGGGGCATTTGATATCCTCTTTAAATCATCTTTTAATTGAAAAAATTGTAATTCATAGCCAGAATTGACACAGTTCCTCTCAGCATTCATTCCTTTTTCTTTTTTACCTCACATTTTTATTCCACTCGTTCTTTCCCATTATTTTTAAACCTCTGCTTGTTCTATTACTTTTTTCAACACTGCTTCTGTGGCTCTCCATCTATCTCTCCCAGCAGTAGATTGCAGTCCCATGATCGTCTATCTCCCTGTCTCTTCCACTCTTTCCCTTCATCTCTCTCATGCTCACATTTATTCTTTCAGTTTTGAGGCACCTATTGGCAATAGTTGTTTAATTTAATTGCTGAGCCAAATATTGATTGAGCATGTAAAGCTGAATTGGCTTTAGAATTGAGCTACTTTTATATTTTATTGGCTCATGTTTGAAATCTACACAATCTATTTATTTTTGACAGGGAAATGCGAGTAAACATTTTGCCATTTGTGCATACACCAAGGATATTTGTGACAACCAAAAAATGCTGATTGACACTTGTAAGCTTTTGTTATTTTGTCATTGTTTTTAAAGTCGATACTTCTACCTCCCTCTACCCTTCAACAGACGAAGGGCTTGTTTAATCTCTTTGTGGTGGTGGTGGTCTGAAAATCAATAGTGTTTTGATTCGTATGCAGAGCTAAATTTAAACACTCTGGCTAGAAATCAATTTGAATCATTATTGTACATGTCAAGGGATTGGCTTTCTGAAGCTCATTAGATTGCATAATAACTTTCTGTTTCAATCTAAGAGCAGAGGTGAGGGTTCAGTGAAGCATAGCCCAACTGCTCAGGTGGGGATTTCCTAACCAACTTTCCTCAGACGTCTTCATACTGCACATTTTGGATGACGTCAAGTTTCCCAAAAAGTTACGTGTCACATCTGATCTAAACGTTTTCCGGGATTTATGTTATCAGCAGGAGATGCACGTAATGGTGCGATTCCTATTATTTTTACAAGAATGAAAGATTGTTCTTCTTATGCAATTATAAGTCTTAAAACATGGCAATTGTTAATAATAACTTTGTTATTAACTTTATTCCCAACTAAAATGGACATGCAAACACAATCCTATTCATTTTGACGGTAGAGCGATAACTTTATGCAAGTTCGGAAGCAGCTATTTGGCGATGGGGGGTGGACGGCAAGATACAAGTGGCAAAGTTGAGAAAGATTGTTGGTGGAGGTTAATTATTTTTTTAAACTTTCTAAACAAAATGGTCAGATTAGGTTGCATTAGAGTAGAAACAGTAAAAACATTTGATACAGGACCACATGAACATGCATACGAAGAGTCACGAGTTGACATGTATAATACATCTTATTAGCACTTAAAATAACATTTCTTGGTCAGCATCTCACAGACTTAACATACATTCTCGTTTTCAATCCTTTTAGCCATGTATTTGATGACTTAGTATTACCTTTGCTCTGTTTGCACTGCTTGACAAAATGACGTTATTTCAGTAACATGCAATTAAAATGAATTCATTTTTATTAAAGAAATTGCTTTAAAAAACATAGGGTCATTTTATTCCAATGTCATTTATTAAGTAGTGTTTTACTAATTGTGTTTGTGTATTTAAATCTGTTCCGCCTGTCTCCAGGTTACACTAGCATAACTTAGCTTAGATTGTTGATTCAGATGGCACCACTTTCCCAAAAAAAGACAGATTGGTGAAAGCCTTGCATTTTTTTTCTCTATTCTGTATCTTGTGTTTTTTTATTGTGTAGTAAGATGAGCAGAGAACAAACCATTCTGAGATTATATTGTAAGGGACTGTATTACCTTTCAATGTAAAAGTCACAAAATATTTATAATTCAACAATGTCATATGGGTAGTAGGAACAAACAAAAATCAAGCCAAGTTAAGTAAATTTGCAGCAAAAAAAAAAAAAATCCTGGGCAATAAACAATGTTATAAGAACTCTGTCCTCCATCGGCTACAACAATAGTACAAAAAAGTAGTGATTTCAAGAATTATTCTTGATATAGACTTACAACTGTTGCTGTAGAGTTGCGCTAAAAAACATTTGACACTTAAGCCAGAGCTAGCCTGATTAAAACCAACCAACCTCCTAAAAGCTTTTGCAGTAAAACATCAGCATGTGGTCCATGAATAAACGTTTCATGGACCTGTATGTGAAATCAATGTTTTGCAAATGTTTAATGAAAGACCCTCCCCTACCTCACCTTGCAAGCATGGATTTACTTTTCTCTGATTTACACCTTGGTGTATCTACTCAGCTAGTTTGCTTTTAAGACAGGATGTGAATCTGCAAACACTTGCAAGAATCACAAGCACCACATGAAACCACCTCTTGCAAAGTGCACCAACTCAGACATTGTAAGACCACACAACTAAAGCTTTACGGCAGTCATTTCTTTTCCTTTGCTTTCAAGTACATTTGCTTATCAAACAGGTTCTGACTTCAAAAAAAAAAGATATGAATCCCAGCGATTACTATAATGAGTGAAGCGGTGTTGTGTAAAAGCATTTGATAAGAGAAAATACGTGTCAACATGAAGGGAGCTGCTGTTAGCCGGAGGAAAGATAGACACACTCTCAGAGTTACACACTCGAGAAATGCTTCCCCTTCACACCTTAAACAGAAGAGATTCAAGGGCAACAAGTCACGATCAGACGCTCTCTGCCAAGAGTGCCTCACTATTCTTCCTGTTTATTCCAGTGCTCTTGCAAACCATTCACTTTCTTCCTTTTCTCTTGCTTTTATCTATACCCTTGATGTGCTTTTCATTGCTCCGTCTGTATGGTGTCTGTGTGATGAAATACAGCCTGAACAAACACAAAGGCCATATCATATTTAACTTAATGCATTTGTGGGAGAGACGATGATTCATTCAGTTGAACGTTAGCTTTCAGAGCAACTTAGTTTTTTTTTAACACAATTTCACATTCTCGCTAATGATTTTGAGACTGAACTCACTGGCAGACCCCCTGCTGATAACACTCTACTGTAAGAGCACCACTAATTCTCATATTAGAAGCAAAAAAAAACCTTCTTGCTCTTGTTTTGGTGAGTTAATTAGAGTAATAGATCATATGTATCTCTTCATGGAATTGTAGAGAGTGGATACACGTCTATGGGGCATTCTGATGTGTAATTGATGAGTAATCATGGAGTGATTGGGTTGTTAGAACCAATTCAACTTTTTAGGGCAATTAAAGTACCAGAAAAAAATTAAGTGATCTAAGCGGCAGACAAATTAAACAATCACAATACTGGATGGAAAAATATCTTGCCATAATCTTAACCAATGGTAACAATATTTACTGTAAAAAATATATCCATCCATCCATAACATAGAAAAAAATTGAATGGAAAATATTATGAATATCACATACCTCATCGGTACATACCTCTGTTTTAAGCCACGGTTCTTCTGATGGCTTATTCAATTAGTCATTTTATTCCATCATCCTTTGTATAAATCACATGAACAGATAAAATAAAATAGTTGTTTGTTAGAAGTCACTTTATTTTGAAAAAAATTTGGAAACTTCAAATAAAGAACACATTAAAATGACAAAATAAAGAAAACTTATTTAGGCTACCAGGCCAAAACAGCTGAAAAACACGAAACAGATTATTTAAAATAAACATTTATGCAGTAAATTATTATCCATGTTGGCTAGTCATTATTGCAAAAATTCAACATAAAGTAGACTAACCCTTTGACCGACTACTGTATTTTTAGGTTATAGCATAGAAAAAAGTATTCGATGGTGGTGTAAAGTGTGCATCAAGCTTTACGAGTTCATCACAAATAACTGAAAATCACTATTCTTTGGCAATCAACATTCCTGGCCTTTTGTTATTGTTGTTTTATGTCTTTCTAGTTGGGTAAGACTGGTTGAATTATTCGCTGATGGTTTATTTTTTTTCCCCCATTGTTAGTGAGACTTTTGCAAACAGAGCTCTGATGACGGCGTAAATGTTTGTGTTGCCTTTTGCATACTTAAATCATACTTAAATGCATGCACACAATGACATTTTTTGTTTCCTATTCTTTACCCATCATTGTCTTATTCAACAGCAAAGATATTAGCTTCTGCATGTTCACATCCATAAACAAGTAGTTTGCTAGGCTTGTAGAAATAATATCACATACAAGAGTCCTTCAAACTAGGAACCGAAAAACCGTGATCCACATGCTCATACAGAGGATGACATACCAAAACAACCCGTATTAAACCAAGTAATTTGTGACTCCTACTATCCAACCACCAATCACATTTGAAGAATGGATTGATGGATAATTTAAATTCTTTATAATAAAATAAAAATCTGTTTTTGGGCTGTTTTTCAGTCATTTCTCCAGAAGCAGTAAACATCAATACAATTTTTACTACGTGGAAAAATTAATGAAACTGTGAGACTCAATCTTTTTTTTTTATATTGGTAAAATATTTTACCATCATCATGACTGTTACATGTGTTATTGTTTGCACTATATTTTAAATAGTTTACTGCTAAAATAAACCTTTACATGCCCCTTGGGGTTTGGACAATTCTTCTTCTTCTTCTTTCGGCTTTTCCCAGTTTAGGGGTCGCCACAGCAAATCATCTGTTTCCACCTAACTCTGGCCTCAGTATCCTCTACTCTTGCACCAATTACCTTCATGTCCTCCTTCAGCACCCTCATATAACTTGTCTTTGGCCTTCCTCTAGCCCTCTTGCCTGGCAGCTCCATCTCCAACATCCTTCTACCAATATAACTACTATCCCTTCTCTGCACATGTCCAAACCATCTCAATCTGGCTTCTCTGACTTTGTCTCCAAAACAACCAACCTGAGCTGTTCCTCTGATGTGCTCATTCCTAATCTTGTTCATCCTTGTCACTCCTAAACTGAACCTCAACATCCTCATCTCTGCTACTTCCATCTCTGCCTCGTGTCTCTTCCTCACTGCTACAGTCTCTAACCCATACATCATAGCTGGTCTCACTACTGTTCTGTACACCTTTCATTTGATTCTTGCTGACACTCTTCTGTCACACAACACCCCTGACACTTTTCTCCACCCACTCCAACCTGCCTGCACTCGCCTCTTCACCTCTTTTCCACACTCCCCGTCGCACTGGACTGTTGACCCCAAATAGCTAAACTCCTCCACCTTCTTGACCTCAGCCCACTGTTCTACTTCCCTCCCTCTCGTTCAAACACATGTATTCTGTCTTAATACGACTGACTTTCATTCCTCTTCTTTCTAGAGCAGACCTCCAACTTTCCAGTCCCTCCACCTGCTGTCTACTCTCACTACAGATTACAATGTCATCTGCAAACATCATTGTCCATGGAGATTCCTGTCTGACCTCATCTGTCAACCTGTCCATCACCATAGCAAACAAGAAGGGACTCAAAGCCGATGCTTGATGTAGCCCCACCTCCACCTTGAACTCCTCCGTCTGACCTGCAGCACATCTCACTGTTGTCATACTCCTCTCATACATATCCTGAACTACTCTGACATACTTCTCTGCCACTCCTGACATCCTCATATAGGACCATAGCTCCTCTCTCGGAACCCTGTCATACGCTTTCTCTAAGTCCACAAAGACGCAGTGCAGCTCCTTCTGACCATCTCTGTACTTCTCAATTAGCATTCTCAGAGCAAAATTTGGATCAGTAGTGCTCTTCCTGGGCATGAAGCCATACTGCTGCTCGCAAATATCCACTTCCCTTCTAAGCCTAGCTTCCAGTACTCTTTCCCAGAGTTTCATTGTGTGGCTCATAAACTTTATACCTCTGTAGTTGTTACAACTCTGCACAGCACCCTTATTCTTAAAGATTGGCACTAGGACACTTCTCCTCCATTCCTCAGGCATCTTCTCACTCTCTAGAATCCTGTTGAATAACCTAGATAGGAACTCCACTGCTGTCTCTCCTAGACACTTCCACACCTCCACAGGGATGTCATCTGGACCAACAGCCTTTCCATTCTTCATTCTCCTCAGAGCCTTCCTCACCTCATCCTTTCTAATCTTTTCAACTTCCTGCTCTACAATGTTCACCTCTTCCCCCCCTTCTTTCCCTCTCATTCTCCTCATTCATCAACTCCTCAAAATACTCCTTCCATCTTCTCTGCACACTCTCCTCACTCGTTAGAGCCCTTCCATCTCTATCTTTAATCACCCTTATCTGTTGCATATCCTTCCCATCTCTGTCTCTCTGTCTCGCTATTCTGTACAATTCCTTCTCACCTTCCCTCGTGTCTAACCTGGCATACAACTCATCATATGCCTTCTGTTTGGCCTTTGCCACCTCCCTCTTCACTCTGCGCTGTGATTCTTTGTAGTCCTGTCTACTTTCTTCAGTCCTTTCGATGTCCCACTTCTTTTTAGCTAGCCTCTTCCTCTGGATGATGTCCTGTACTTCTTCATTCCACCACCATGTTTCCTTATCTTCTTTCCTTCTTCCTGCTGACACACCTAGCACCTTCCTACCTGTCTCCCTGATCACTTCTGCTGTAGTTTCCCAGTCCTCTGGAAGCTCTTCCTGACCACCCAAAGCCTGTCTCAGCTTCTGTCTGAATTCCTCACAACCGTCTTCCTTTTTCAACTTCAACCACTTGGTCTTCTTTTCCATCTTTCCTCCCCTCTTCTTCCTGACCACCAGAAACATCCTACACATCACCATCCGATGCTGTCTGGCTACACTCTCTCCTACCACTACTTTGCAGTCAGTGATCTCTCTCAGATTGGCTCGTCTACTTAGGATGTAGTCCACCTGCGTACTCCTACCACCACTCTTGTAGGTAACTCTATGTTCCTCCCTTTTCTGGAAATAAGTGTTAACTACGGCCATTTCTATCCTCTTGGCAAAGTCCACCACCATCTGTCCTTCTGGGTTCCTTTCCTTAACACCAAACCTGCCCATCACTTCATCACCTCTGTTGCCCTCGCCAACATGACCGTTGAAGTCTGCTCCCACCACTACTCTCTCCCCTCTGGGAATACTCTCCGTCACCTCAACTAACTCACTCCAGAATCTCTCCTTTTTTCCAGCTTACAGCCTACTTGTGGAGAATAACCACTCACTACATTCAACATCACCCCTTCAATCTCTAACTTCAAACTGATCACCCTGTCAGACACTCTTTTCACCTCTAAACATTCCTCACAAACTCCTCCTTCAGGATCACTCTTACCCCATTTCTCTTCCTATCCTCACCATAGTAAAACAGTTTGTATCCCCCTCCAATACTACGCCCTTTGCTACCCTTCCACCTGGTCTCCTGCACACACAGAATATCTACCTTCCTTCTCTCCATCATGTCCGCCAGCTCTCTACCTTTCCCGGTCATTGTACCAACGTTGAGAGTCCCTATTCTCAGACCTATACTCTTGCCTTTCCTCTTCTCTCTCTCTGCCTACGAATCCTTCTCCCTCCTCTCCTTCTTTGACCAACAGTAGTCCAATTTCCACCGGCACCCTGTAGGTCAACAGCACCGGTGGCGGTCGTTGTTAACCCGGGCCTCGACCGATCCGGTATGGAAATCGAATTGATGACTTGCATATTTGGTTTTGGCATGTTTTACGCCGGATGCCCTTCCTGACGCAACCCTCTCTATTTATCCGGGCTTGGGACCGGCACAGAAGTCACTGGCTAGAAACCCCTGTGGCTAGATTGGACAATTACTTGTTTTAATTCAACTGACATATTTTATGTGATTGCACTTATTAATTGTTTAATGCAGTTATAAGAGACAGATCCACCACACCGGTGTGAATAATTTTTGCTCGTCAACAGCTTGTTTACATCAAATAAACACCACTTCTGTTGATCTAAATGTATTCCGCTACATTTTTAATGAATAATCAGATCTATATAGCCAGGTGATATTTGGGGAAATGTATTTATAAAGAACAAAAAAATGTTTGCTGTTCTCTGTTTTGCAGTATGGAATCCATTGATGAACACAAAAAACTGTTTACAGTTTGTGAGATTCTCTCTGCTCATCTATCATCAAATGAGTTCATGCAAAATAGCTCTCTGACACAACCAGAACCGATGCCGAATTTGTCGACACTGCAAGCGTGCAAATATTTAAACTTTGGTGATATTTTTAGCCACGACAACCAATCAGAATTGCCTCTTATAGTGGTCACATGGGGTAAAAAAAATGGCAAAAATGCAGGCAGTGGATTTCACGCACCATTCGCGCACAATTTTCCACACCATTTTATGTCCTCTTCTGAGTTGTGGGCGATGTGATAGCGAGCTGCGTGGGTGTAAAATGTAAGACTTCATTATGTCAACAAGTCAAAGTACCAGGATATGAATATTTTAAACCATATTAATAATGGTAGCACTATCATCGTGCATGATACGATTTGGGTCATCACTAGTCTCATCTTTAAATTACAACAGAATTATGGGTTTAGCCGCACAAAAAAAAAAAAATAGGACATGGATGCTGAGAAGTAAACAGAATTCTCAGGGAAATTTGAAAATAATCAGAAACATAAAGATAAACAATGAACAGAAAGACAAGATAAAGCAGTCCTCTTTATTGAGTGATAAAGACTTTGACACCAACCTAATTACTGATAATAATTGATTCGACGGAGGTGACAAAGCGTTAGAATTGGATTCAGTTTGTTATGCCCGTGGCTGTCATGAAGAGTTCTGAGCAGATCTATGAAGTCTTTCTGCATCATTCCTGATGAGAATGACAACCAAGCCCTCAAAGAGTCATGCAGCTTTGATCACAAAAGCAGCTCTATTAACTAACAGGCACCTTTACGAGATGAGACCCTAAGACACCGGTTTGGATGGACATCATAAAGAGTTCAATGAGATGGACAACACGAAGCAGACTCATTTACGCAGATAACATTTGAAAGACATTCTTGAAAAAAAAAAAACACACAAAGACCCATGGCCAGAAGGATGGAACGTTCAGAATCACTGCACAATTTAACGACCAAAACTGATGCATTCACATCCCTTGGCATTCAATTTCAGCTTGAGACATTAAAAAAAGAAATGTAAGATTTAAGTTCCCTTTATACATTTCAGTCTTAAGAACTTGACAACTGAAGCCCTGATGAAATTAAAAACTTACTAGGCAGTCTTTTAATTATTTATTTATTTTTTTACATCACATGGAACACATGGAAACTCTTTCTCCAAACTGTTAAAATTAATTAAGCATTAATTGTTTTGTAAATGTTCCTATGTTTCTCACAAAAGTACCTCAAAATACTTCACTGAGCGCTTCAAAGAACTGCTCTGCAAAATTCAAATCATATAAACAACCCAAAGTAAAAACCATGCTCACAGTTAAACTGTGGAGTATAGCTTGGTGATCAAAGCTTTCAGAAAGGTTAATGAGCAGATAACGGCAGACAAACATAGAAAATGTGCGGGGGAAAAGTGAGGAAGATAGACAGGTTATTTAGACAAGAGCAGTCACAGACAGAGAGTAAAAACGTCTGTCATCCACAGACAGAGAAAGGTGGAAAAGACAGGCAGGTAAAACAAGCTGAAGAAGAATAATGAGAAACATTTTTAGGTAAAAATGGTCACAAAATAAAAAGAATTAAAAGATTTACAGCGAGTCGATTGAAAAAGTATTTATGCATGTGAATTTTAGGTGAACAAAGAACTACAATATAATTTGTAAACAGATGGGTTCTGAATGTTTTAGACTTGATTTTGACACGCCGGTAGACTTCAAGATCAGTGTCAAATAGGTGCTCGTGTACAAGATGCCCAATCACGTATCAAAGAAGTGCTCTCAAAGAAACACAGACTATTTCCGCACTGAATATCTGGACTCATCAGAGATTCTTCCTACTGTAAAGTCCTGCAGTGTGAAACTACCTGTTGTTAAGCTAAAGGGCAATCTGAAAACAGTGCCCCAATTGCTACCCCACGCAGTGATACAGTGTGAAAAGATCTGCAATAAGACTAGACCTGACGCCATAATAAATCAGTGAGTTTACAAAAAATAAATAAATAAATAAAGAGTTTGAGTGTGACTTGTTTTCTTTAGTTGTTGCTCTCAGTCATCTCAATAAAATCTAAAACATTTAAAACTTATAACAGTTGGAATCCCTTCAACAATCCTGAAGTCGCACCTGCAAACAACATGAGATTGAGAACATCTATCTATTGTACCCAACGTGTGAACCCAACGTTAAAAACGTGTGATTTTAAAGAACAACTAAACATTGCATTCACTAGATACGCAAGACTATTGTTGTGGTAAGGCAAGGCAAATGTATTTGTATAGCACATAGAAAAAACAGGCAATAAATCATAGATAAAAGCAAGGGATAGACATTAAAACAATTAAAATTCATAGCATAAAAAAACTGAAGTTCATAGGTGCAATGTTGTTGAAACTGCAGCGCTCTGTCAGTAAATGCACATTTAAATAAATGTGTTTTTAGTGTACATTTAAATGTGAAAATATTAGCTCATCTAATCTCTTCTGGAATATAGTTCCAGCTGCGGGCAGCATAGTAACTGAAAGCAGACTCTCCCTGTTTAGAACGAGCCTGTGGTAGTTGTATCTGATTGGAATCTAATGATCTAAGAGCTCGGTTTAGTTTGTATATAGTAAGCATATCTGTGATATATTTTGGTGCAGAACTGTTATATACTGTGAATTATAGACGAGCAGCAGCACTTTAAACTCTTTTCTGAATGGCAGCCAGCGTAGAGAGCTGAGGACTGGAAATATGTGCTCCGACTCTGGTCAGAATCTGTGCAGTCGCATTCTAAACAAGCTGAAGCTGCCTAGATGTCTTTTTTTGTAGACAAGTTAAGAGATCGTTACACTAGTCCAGCCTGCAGCAGATAAAAGAATGGACTAATTTCTCCAGATTTTGACAAAACCTCTGATCCTTGCAATGTTTCAGAGATGATAATAAGCAGATTTAGTTATTGCTCTTATGTGACTGGTGATGATCAGATCAGAATCAACAATCACCCTGAGGCTCTTCACCTGATGTTAGCCGTAATATTCTAAGAGATCAGGTGAACGTTCACCTTGAGAACTTTTTTTTTTTTTGCTTTCAAGAACAATGACATCAGTTTTCTCTATATTTAATTGAAGAAAGTTTTTGTCCATCCAGCTATTAATCTCATCAAGGCATTTACAGAGAGTTTACAGTGGTGAAATCTTTTCGAGAAAGGGCTAAATAGATTTAAGTGTCATCAGCATAACTACGGTAGGCAATCTGGTATCTTCTCATTATTTGGCTCATTGGTAGCATATATAGGTTGAACAAAAGGGGTACAAGAATTGAGCCTTGGGGACCCCACATGAAACTGGTGTCCAGTTTGACATTATACCACCTATACTCACATAGAAGCCTCTCCCTTGTAAGCATGACCTGAACCATTTCAGCACTGTCACTGAAAGACCAACGTAGTTCCAAAGCCTATCAAGGAGAATGCCGTGATCAACGAAAGCAGCATTCAAGTCAAGAACAAGCACAGTCACCTTTCCTGAATCTTTATTTGAGCGGATTTCACTTGTTATCTTTAGCAGAGCTGTCTCTGTACTGTGATGAGCTCGGAAACCAGACGGAAAAGTATCCATTTGCTCATTTTAAGACGTCCAAGAGGAGTCTCTAAATATAACAGCAACCTTTTGCAAAAGCATTACAGATACTATTGAGCAATAGTTCTTCTACATCCTCAGACACTCCAAAACATCAGTTTCGCAGGACTCCTGATCTACATGCTGCGAGCAGACCTGCCTCATGAATATTCATCCAACTCATTATCACACAAGAGAGGAATCACACCAGATTGTAGAAAGAGTAAGCATCACACTAACTCAAACACACACAGCGAGTGCTTCTGCTGCCAAATTTTCAGATAAAACAATGACAGGAAGGAAAAACAATTCTGCGTGAAACCCTGGGCTGCAGTCTGTCCTCATCAAACAGTTTTTTGAACAAGTAACAATTGTGTAAAAATTCTAGTGCACATACTATGAAACCTAAAAATATGAGGATTAACAGCAGTCCAATAACTTCTATGCATGTTCATATGAATACTAATAAGAGATAAAAGAACTTAAAAGATGGATGTGGGAAAAACTAAATACACTGGATGAACATCTCTGAAGGCAAAAAACATTGTTTACAGAGATTGAAAAGAAAAAACATAGCCAGATGTGTGGAGGTAAAAGTAACTTAATATTTAGAGGAATAAACAACATATTTTCCTATATATATATGGAAACACAGCCATTAGTGAAAGGGGTTGCAAAAATGTATTTTGGCATTTTTTTCAATTTCTGGCTTGTACCCTTTTATACGGAAATCTTCAGTTTTGTGAATTCACTGTATATTTATCTTAATTCCCATGTATTCCATATAATTCCTATATACTCCAGATAATTCCAAATAACTCACATTTCTTCTCATATATTCTTATTAATTCCAGAAAATCCCAATAATTCCCATTTCTTTTTTATTTATTCCCAATTATTTCCATTAATTCCCATACATTCTTCGTTATTTCCATAGATTCCCACTCATTCGATAGAAAGATTCCACCCTTGAAAATTTTGCAACCCTAGATCAGTTCAATTGCACTCCCAATGCTGAACCACTTTATGGAGATGCAGATAAAATTTTTCTAACAGGACTTTACACCCGTAAACAGTGCTAAAGCCAGTAGTACACAGGTTTAAGGACTATGGTAACCCTGTTTTTAAGTAGCCAGCAAATTAATTTCACGTCAAAAACAATCTATGAGGTATTGTGAAGCAAAATATGTGATACGCCAGGCCAAAAATGTGGACCTGGGCTCTAATTTACTGCAGCATTGTGTCTGTGATGCTGCTCAGGAGTTTTAAGACAAATTCATAAACATTGAAAAAATAAAGATTTGAAAATTATCAGTCTGTGTGTAATGAATAAATACAATATATTAACTTTATTTTTAAGTAGATTACTGAAATAAATAAACTTTCATTCCTATTTTTTTAAATCAGTACCAGTATAATGCGCAAGAGGTTGTTCAGTGGGTAAGAAAAATATTTTTTTTAGTAATAACAAAACCCAACCAACCATTAACTATGATTCTATACTATTTACGACCAAGAGATTTAACAATTCTAATAATAGTATGAATATTTCATCTTTTGCTCATAGTTGGCAGCCTGGTCTCGGGTTTTATCATAAATTACAACAGTTCATCATCTGAGGTAATTTGGAGCATAATATCCCAGCGCAGACTGAGCTGCTGGCTAACTGATAGATTAAAAAAAACTGTTCAAACTAGAAAAGCAAAAGTTAATCATTTCACAATGAAAAAACAAACCCTATTTACTGGATGTAAAACTGTGTTCCTAACAGAGTCCCTCTAACAGAGCAACTTGTTTAAAGACACAATATGACATTGAAAACGGTAAAAAAAAAAACTACCATGAAATACAAAAAAATTAACACCCAAAATTTATAACAATAAGACTAAACCTCTGGTCCCTTTTTCCAGTCATGTAGCTCTCAGTCCTGTAACCTACGAGCTTTAAAAAAAATGAATAAAAATATACAGCACATGTATGTGTTTCCCACACCGCAGATCAAAGCCCTCTGCACTCACTTTAGTGCAAATGTGACAACACTGCCAAGTAGAAAGAAAAAAGTAAAGAAGTTTCTGGGTGAAAACTGCCAAACATTTTTCCCATGAATGACATTTACACTGCAGGTCTTGATGCTCGATGGGTTTGGGTTAGTTTTACCTTTGGTTAGTGTGATAACATTATATTTGGTATTAGTAATAATGAGTAATGAGTATCCTTATCAGCATTTCATAAATTATGTTGAACGTGTGTTGAGCTTGTGTCCTTGCCTAGCCTTTTTAAGGGACGAGTGGTGAAGAAGGCGGAGTTCCAAGTAGGATGCGTACTCCCCATTGAGGCAGTATAAAGCAGCCTGCACAATGGTTTTCCGGTCTCTTCGTTTCCCACCTTCTCTTTCACCGCGCATGTGTATGGTTTTCAGATTTAGTAGAGTTGATGTTCAGTGTTTGTTTAAGTGAGAAACGGAAATAAAGTTGCCTTAGTGCTGTTCTCCAACCCTTCAGAGTGATTTCTTCCGAAGAGAGTTTTATCTTCCATTACAGTAGCACTAGGCAGTTTCGCAAAAAAATGTGTAACACTGTTTGTTTTCATTAAGTTTGACGGATTCTAGAATGGTAACTCATTTTTTATTATTATTAAGTAATACTTTTATGCATTAATAGAATATTAAAATACCCTATTGACGAACAAGGCATAAATAATGTTAAAAAAAATTACATTTAGTCTAAACAACTCTCTATCAAATAATACAATTACACATACTGCTATTAAAGTTAAACTAACTCATGACAGTACTTGTGAATTTCAGACAGAGGCTTGCTGTCTACATCAAATGTAAAGGATCTGTGATTGCATTGACATTTATTTTAAAATTATTTATAGAGTGAAAAATACAGAGGGAATTTAAGGCCTTTATAACCTTCCATACGCCTGGACACTTCTTAAAGAGGTGCAGAGAGTAAATGCTGTCATCTGCGCGAGACGTACTCCTGTTTCTCTACGAAATAAGCACCAGTATTCCCTAAAAAAAGGTTAGTTTTGAAAAACTAGAAAATAAAAAAAATAATAACATAAAATAAAAAAAACTAGAATTGTTGCTCTTTGCCATTTGAAAAAATGCCAAATCTGCAATTCTGTTCTAAGTGCACAGAGTTCACCGAACACGTAAGCCAACTTGAATGAAACCGTAATAGCACAACAGAACTTCAATTTATGTGAAGTGAAACGGTCACTAATAAATGAACTTTAAAATACAGTTCCTCGCTTTAAGACATAAATTAAACGATCTTGTGATGCAAATTCAAATTGTGGGAAAAAAAAGACAATTGGGAAACCCTTTCCCCTCTTGTGAACGCGCAAAATAGTGGGTTCGGGGTAATGTTAGATCCAAGGGAATGCAGCCTGTGTCATAGAAAAGTGCATTTGGCTTGCTTAAAGAGGGCCGTCTTTGTGTGGACAGGAGGGATGAATGTGAAATAAGCAAACCATGAGCAGACAAATGGTCTCTTGATCCTTATCTAACATTTATTTGCTATAGAAACAAATCTTATCTTAAGACGTCTGTTGGTGCACTGTAATATGTTCTACTTTAGGATTGCTAGTTGGTTCACTGACTGGTTGAAATAGATGTGGCTGTTGGAACATAACCTTTCAGCCTCGTTTTGCATACCAGCAGGGGTGCCACTGCCAGTACTACGGTCTGGGAAGCGCTGGAGTAAACACAAACTTAAACATGACATATGAAAACGATCTTAAATAATCCTCAATATAAAAATTTTAAATGCACAACAGTCTGGAGTAAAAACTGCATCATTGTTGTTTTTCCCCCACATTAAACACAAGACAGAAGTTCCATGAATCTCTGAGCAAAAGAATATATTACATGATTTTTTAAAGTCATTAGAAAGTGGGTCAGGCTGATTTTAGGACGTATGCTGAAAAGCTAGAATTAATACGGGAGTAAATAAAGCATGTGAAACAACAGACGGCAGACGTCTGATGTTTAAAAGAACAGCGCCTCAGAGAATCTTCAGGAATACAGTTTCTATTTTTATTCATTGAAGTTAGAAAACAGAGCAATCCAATGCTGAACTTTCACAAAAGAAACAACATTTTCTTTCCGACATATGGTCTCAAACTGAACAATTTACTCAAATTTTAAAATGTTGAGCATTACCATAAAAAAACATTATATAACTAATAAAAATTGGATTGAAAGTTTATTTAAAAAGATATCTACAAAAATATTTCAATTACACATTAGGGTTGCCCTGATCAATCGGGCTCCCAATCGATCAAGTTCGATCATGTGACTTTTTTAAATATCAGGATTGAGGTTGCAATGTCATATAATGATGGTTAAATATAGTGACATTGCAACCACGGCACTTTTATCGTTGTTTTTCACTAAAAAAATCTGTCATCATTGCTCGTCTGTGGAAGACTTCCAGTTACATGACATAATTGGTTGGAAGAGCAGTACGAAACTGCTTCATGAGCAACTCTTCAGACTGGTTTAGCTCATTGACTGGCTTCTTTTTAGCCACGGCCCCAGCAGAAGAAAAACTAGCATAGTTGATATTCAGAGTGGATTTACTGCAGAGAATGCTGTTCAAAAGAATGCCATCGATTTTTAACCCAGATCAAAAACTGACACCACTCTATATTTCTACCGTTCTGGCAGTGATTTTTTTTAAAGCATTCTAAAAGAGGTTTATTAAAAGTCCAAGTATTAGTATAAATTTAACAGAAATGCCCATGAGTTCTTCTGCATCTTTGTGAAAGATATTTGTGATATATTATACGTATACAATTTATACAATTGCATTTTCTATATATATTTTCTGGTGAACTAGTGTTAATAAGTTTTGTTTTGATTCAGTAATACGATAAACAAAGAAACATATGTTTATCCGTGTTCAAGAATGTATAATAAAAAAGAAGCCTAGAATAACTTGGTTAAGTTAAATAGTCCTCTTTTACTCCTAATGAATCACCAAACTGTATCTAATCATTCAAATCGTTATTTTTTTCTGGATCAAAAAGTGAAATATCAGGAACGAAGGACATTCAAATGATTGGGATCGAATAGGGATCCCATGCGCCGCCCAAAATTCAAAGGTGGACACAATATTGTATCATATCGTTATCGCCATAATTCCCAAAAATATTGTGATATTATTTAAGGGTTATATCGCCCACCCCTAATCGGGACAACCCTATTACCAATATGATGCAAAACCTGAGAACTTAAATATTCACCCAGTTGTCCAGGTCATAGAGTGCATGTGGCAATTATGAACATGACAGTCATAAGCTGCAAATACAAATGAAATTTCATTGTTGGCAATGACCAAAAATTTATAAAAACAATAGACCGTGCTTGTTTTGTAAGTGAGAACTATTCTGTCTCCCTACACTTCAACATAAAGCGTATTTACAAAAACTTTTCTTTTTAAACTCTTTTAAAAATGACAATCTTCGACACTACATCTTCATCTACACTTTGAAACACATTTTGACATGTGCCTAGAAAGGCAAGCTGGTCATCCATGGTTAATTCCTGCAATGCAGCAGCCATTCAAAGCGTATTCTACTCAAGCATGAGCGCGCTCGCTTGAGCCTGTGCCCCTGCAGCGCCCCAGTGCGCCTGCGCCCCTCACAAGCTCACTATCTGGCAGAAAGCGAGGTACTCAACAGCGCATGCGCGTTCAAATCCTCCCGATGCGGGATCATTATATAGCAACGTTTGTGCTCATGATACCCAGGCCTTCAAAACAACTTGCAACCACTAAAATCAATCAGGTAATACTGTTAAATTGACAGAACAATTCAACGTTTTACTAATACAACGACCGTTAGGTCGAACCTAACTTTTACATGTAAATAAACTACACACAATATGCTGAAGCAGGTGTAAAATGATGTATGCTGATAGAATTCATGTTCTATAGCACTTAAAAATGAATTGAAAATCATCAGTCAAACACTATTAAAGTTGAAGCATCACATGCTACTGCAAAATGTATAACAACATTTAAATAGTAAGAAGGCTTGCAAGCGCAACAAGAGGCTAAGCTAGTTCACGTTAGCAACAAATTAGTAGCCATATACAATCTCACATATTACCCAAATCTATTTTCCAAATGCGACATTTTAATTTTATTTAACCCATCTAAAATCTAAAACCAATATCACTTCTTTCCGTGTGTTCTAGAGTCTAAAAGTTTGCACACTTACCTTTTTAAAGCAGAGCTATTTTACGGTGAGTTCTTTTTCTGTGGAACCGCTTCACGTCCGGGTTAAATGAATGACGCACCGCGGGAGTGCGCACGTACACGAGAGCGCGCGCTGTACTCTGTCCAAGCCAATATTAGCTTTCCGTTTTCTGACATTACTTTCTTGTACCCATAAATAGTTGATTTAATGTAAATAAGAGTGTATTACAAATTAAAATACAACGACGTAGCTATGTTTTTGTTCCATATTATTTTTTACTTAGTTTTGGCATTAAAAAAAGAACGTTTTGTCACTGAAAAAATATATGGTAATACAAGGATACATGGTTATCAATGGATATACCAACAATTTATCTTTTGTGAGTGCTTTAAGCATACGTGTGTGAGCTCTCACAATCCTGCGAGGTTTCTTGTAGTGCAGTATTTGTGTGTTTTTAAATGCAAGTCTTCCAGTATAGTTCCCGAAGAGAGACATGAATCAGCAACAGCAGATGCTCATAAAAAATTACTGTAAAAATATAAAAGTAGAATGAAATTTTTTAAATTATCAATGGTTGAAATTGAGCATAGGCTCGCTAAGTCTATAATTTATAGGTTCATAATTTACAGGATCGACTTGATCTTTGCTTCCATTTCTGTAGAAAAAATTGCAAATGATAAAATATTTTAAATTAAAAAAAAAAAAAATGTTCAGTAAATATTTCAGATTCACATGTTATGTAGAGTCCATCCAGCTAGAAGATATTTGCCCCTATTATCATCATTGGTCATAATTTCCAAAAACTTTTAAGGTGGAGAAAAGTAAAATTTAATTCTCAATATGTGAGATGTAATTTACTATTTATTGGCAAAAGAAATATGCCTAGATCTCACAAAAAAAATTGTACACCAGAGGTCGATAGAGTATCCAAAAAAGTTACTCAAGTAAAAGTAAAAAGTACTTGTGAAAATATTTACTCAAGTAAGAGTAAAAGTTTACCAAATTATTTACTTGAGTACAAGTGAAAAATTTAGAACCAAAATGAACTCAAGCAATTAGTTACTAGCTATTTCTGATCTGAATGTCAGAAAAAAAAATCGCTAATTGTCAAACTCATAATAAGAGTATCTAGTTATCTCTTCTCAAAAGGACATTTACAGAGATCAAAAAACAGCAGTCTCTCGCAAAATTTACTTTTTATCTGTTAAAGTCATGTAAGTGTTGCTAATTACAGTAAGTTATGCGAAATATGGGTTTTAAAACAGTAGTTCATTGTTCACTAGGAAGCGAATGGGAAGGCATTCACATTTTTAATTTTGGCATGATGACCAAAGCACTCGGAGTAGCCCTAGTAAAGTTAACACTGATAGTATTCTGAGACATTTATATTGTCACTTATCACTACGTGTTTTTAAGGTTGAAGCTGGAGTTCATAAAACCTTGATCCCATCACTGTGGGTGCGCTAAGCCTGCACCGTGGCACAAAACTGCTTTTCTTTGTATTTTTGAGAGTAAATTCACTTTAAACACTAGGATATGTGTGGTCTGGCAAATCTTTCATATCCCACGAGACTTGCTAATATCAAAAATAGCTCTTTTTAAATTAGTTAATTATTAATTTCATGATATTAGTAACAGAGGAGCACAGCTAATATGTAACTAAGATATAACTCTGATGTAACTAAAAAACAGTAACTTCACAAAAAGTTGAACTGAGTAACACCCTTTTAAAAGAACATTTACATTTATGCATTTGGCAGATGCTTTTGTCCAAAGTGACTTACAGAGGGGAAACCACCGATGGCATGCGCTCTACCACTAAGCTACACTAAGTGCCAAAAAGTTCTTCTAATCCCTAAAAATGCACTCCAGTAAACTAGTTACTGCTCTATACCCTCATCAGACTCCTGGTCTTCCTTTCAACAGTATCTGTTCATACTGATACAAGTAAAGTCTGTTGATTGCTGATTTTGGTTTATTGGAATAGGTGCTGGTTTTCCAGTGACTCAAGTGAATATTAACCTAAAAATGGAAACAATTAAGGCCTTTGCTTCTTGGCTGACTTTTTTACTCTTTTTTAGAAACTTGAAATCATCATGCAGAGCAGGTCTATAAGACGTTCAGTTTTTCACCGGCACAGCCATTCATCTCTGTGGCACTTTTTTGGCTGTCTGCCATTTTTGCTGATGAGTGCTCAATTCTGGAGAATTTAATAGCCAATCACCACAGCTGTAAATGCCATGTGACTAATCACTCTGGAGCTGGAGAGAAATTGCTTCTTGGCATGTTTGTCTAAATAGATACAAAAAAATAGTATAGGTCCTAATTATTGCAAAGTTGGTTTAGAGAGCTTCAACTGTCCTTATTTAAAATGCTGAATACAATTAGAAAATCAACCGTTTTGGAAAACCAACATTCATCATTTTTTTCACTACACTCTTTAACCCTAATTAGGTTCACAGCAAGGTTTCTGTAGGTTTCATGAAGTCAAGACTTGTTAATGGCATGAACATTTCATAATCCACATCAAACTTTAAGACTTCACAAGCTTGGGCACTATACGCTGCATAGGCAAAGCAAGATTTACTGATAAGGAAAACCTCGTTTCCACTCATTTATTTCAGGTCAGATATTAAGAATAACTGAAAAATGTGAGTGTTGGCAAAGAATGTGGCATAAACGGGATATACAAAAGTTAAGCACAATCATTCAATTTTGCACTGCTTTGCGCCAGGTGGCTCTTCGCCTCCACGTCGTGCGTATAAAACCCAATAATGCTGCGAAACTGTTGTATATCCCTTACATAAACAATATACGACAGAAACTCTAGGAACTCACACAAGACTGAACATGGCAGGTGTATTGTTTTTTATTGTGACATTGCTTTTTATACAATTAATACCACTTTTCCTCTTAATTTTAGATATGGATTAACTCGACTCGCCACGGTTTGTATCCAACAAAATCCAGCAAACCATTGACCCAAGTCTACCATTCACAAACAAAAAAAAGTAACAATTGAGATTTAACCAAATCCCAAAAGACTGAATCAAATCCCACCCAACTAGTTTTTCTCATTAAATATTCTGTTTCATTCTGAAACATCATCATATGGATGGAGAAAATCCAGATTCATGTTGACTGTTAACAACAAGAGGGTTTCTCATACTCTGCAGGTCAGCAAACCCAGCTACACCATTAAAAGCGACCTTTTGCCACAGAGCTTTCCACTTCTCTCTGTGTTGTTATCAGGGTATCTACAGTTCAGCGTTGCAATATAATCAGACATAAATAAGCCTGAGGAAGTCACGGCTCAACGGGGGAGAGGAGAAGAGAAAATAAAAGGAGCATAATTATACCAGCAAAACCCTCACACACGCACGCGCACGCACACACATGCAGTATTAACCTGGGAATATGCGAGTGTATGATTTACACAGCCACCATTTTCAACTCACTGTCTGTGTATCACTTAACATTTCATTACTCCTTCCAAAAATAATTAGGCATCTTCCGTGAGGAACTGGGTTACAGAAACAGAGAAATGGAAGGCTAGCACATACAGAAGACCTACATGAGGCTGAGAGAGAGCTGTTCTACCTGAGCATATTGGTTGCAAAAATTTTTATTGTTTGACAGCTCATACTGTAGCTTGCTGAGGGACAGCTATAGAAGAATTTATTTGTGCAAGAATGTACATTTATAAAAGATAAGAAAATTGGAAAACTGTATGGACAGAGGCATGCTGGTGAGGTTTGCAGTGGCTTCGTTATTGAAACAGATTGAAAATGGCTCTTTAGAGGGCGAGACGAGGGAATGATCCCAGTCCGTGCACACCCCTTAACCCGTTCATCAGTACTATTGGATAGCTTGAATACTACAGCAACTCAATCGCTGTTGTTACTGGAAAGTATGCGGGACAGAAATGTAGATCGTAGAAGGGCTGGAAATGACGAGTCATTTTTAAAATGCTAGCATTAATGATACTTGGATGCACTTACAGACAAAACTTAGCAGCTGCTAGAAATAGCAAAAGTTTTGTTAGACTTGTCCCCAATATTTTTGTATAAGCGTCTGTCAAATGACCAAGTGTAAATGTTAAATCATTTAAGCCATGAATTGGCTAGAAAATAAATAAATGACAACAGTAAATGACAATAACACAGATGTATAGAACTATACCAGCCACCAATTACTGTTACATTTCTGTATTGCTCTCTCAACAAACAAAACACATTGATATGTTTTTCTATTCATTTAAATATCTTGTTTTTCAAGCCAATGTTTGAGTCAACAGTTCGTTGTACTGTTGCTGGAAGAGTCAGTCGACCAATAATTTTGAAGAGACGGGCTTGGACCTATTACAGCACTCCGCAATCAGACTTCTCTTGATTTTGTCGAGGTTTACTCGGTTTTTATTCATTTTGGAAAACTTTACTTAATTTTATTAGTTTTTTTCTTCATTTTTATTAGTATTAGCTAATAAAAAAAGTAGTTATGCCAACATTACCCCCACTCTCCATCCTAAGTCAGGTCAAAGCAGTTAGAATACATAGTTATGATAAATTTTCTACTTTTCTAGCAATTAAAATAAGCAGGCAATTTTTTAATGGTAACTATTTCCAACTTCGCTGCATGACAGTATTTAACTTTTTTACAGTGCCGGTTCTTATTATTTACATGAAGCATACAGGCTCTAATGTAGGACCAGTACTTGCTGGATTGATTAGCATGCCAACATTTAGCAATCCAAAGCAAACATCGCAGTTTAAAGGTGTTTCAGAGAACTAGAGGCTAAAATATAAGTTAAGAATTACCTCTCAAGAGACTAGAGGTAAATTGTCATTGGTGGATTCACAAAGTTGATCTAGATAAAAAAGCAAAACCAAGAAACTTGAACTTGAGACACTGAACTTGTAAAGGATACAAGTCCTGTGGTTATTGCTTGGATTTAGGAGCAGATCTATGGCATGAATTCTGGGAAATGGAGTTCATTAAAGAGTCAGGTGAGCGTTCCCTTTGCCTGAAAGTAACAGGTGCTCTGCAGACCCCTTCAGTAACAGAAAAAACAGATGTGTAACCTAATTATAAACTTGTTAAAATTATCTAAATAAAATGGAAGCTTTTTCACCAGGGGAAATAGCTAAAGATCTTTATTTCCTGCATTATTAATGAGCTGTGCCTCTGAGTGAACATGCAATAACTAATGTTTTTGTGTTTCCCTCTGTCAAGATACAAGATGTTTGGGAACACAAGATTAAGTAAAAAAGAAGCCTTTTGAGGAAGAAATTTGTCAAATTAGAAAAAAAATATCTGAAAATAAATCCACAAAAGCATGTAATTTTAATAATAATGAATTACATTCATGTATGTAGTGCTTTTATAGACACTCAAGCACTTTATATATTGAGGTAGCTGTCTCTGAATCCAGCACCAGATTGTGTCGCAAAGATACAAAAAAAAAATTGTAAATTTTTTTTGACAGAAAAAAAATCCCAAATTAGCAATTTAAGAATATCGTAGCTAAAAAATGCTCTGGGGTAAAGTTAAATGGAGTTGCAATTTAATTTCTGACTGGAATTATGTCTATTTGTAGAGAAGGAGGTGTGCTCGTTCAAAAAATGTGTAATAAAGGTAATAAATGGAGCACAAAAATTACTACATTACACTGTTACAAAAATAACAAAAACGTTTAAAAACTTAAATTTAAATTGCAATTAACATGCGGTTAAAGACTAAAACACAAATTTAAAGGCACATCTTCGAGGTCAGAATCAAGTGTATTTGACAGTACTATGAGATCATAATTAAGCCCACTTAAGCCCACTTTCATTAGCACGGCTTTGAGTGTACATGCTTTCAAATATACTTTAATCGTATTCATATATTTATTCACTAAACTTTTTAATGAGGAAAAATTACAGAGTGCATCTTAAACAAGACCAAAGTACAAAAAAACTAAAGTGCGGAACAACCAATTAAATCAAAATAATTGGAATAAGCTTCCTGGAGGGTTAGCTGATATGGTTTTCTACTTAGGTTAGGCAGCTTTGGTCACACGATGTCTACTCTGTAAACTATTAAAAGTCTGAATGCAAAGATGAGGCAATCAAAGTTTGTGCTAAGAGGAAAAAGAAACAAAGACCTTCTTGAGAAGAATTTTTTAGGCATTTGAAAGAAATTGGATTTTAACCCTTTCAAACCCTGCGTCTATTTAAATGGACATCATGTCATACAGGATTCTTTGGCTTCTACGGACTTTCACTCCAAATAAAACCTATTTTCCATAAGTTAGACATTTCCCTTCTAATTTCACTCAACTCTACAACTCTAAACTCTTTAACACAACTCCAAACAGAAGCATCGCAGCACATCATATCAAGGGGAAAAGTCAGAAGGATTTTCAGTAGTCTTGTTCACATTAACTGATGTATGTTACTCTTATGTTCTGTGTAATTATTATGTTCTGTGTAATTTATGTCTGCACCAAGGGCCTGAGGGTAACACAATTTCAATTCTCTGTATGTATGCACTGTACATGTGGCAGAATTGACAATAAACACACTTGACTTGGCTTGACTTGACTTATTTGGAATTACTTTTCAGATTGTTTTGTTGAATTACAACTATTACGCTTATAAAAAATCTGGAGAGCTTTCAGAAGTCAAATCAAGTCAGGTTTTATTGAAAAAGCCATCACAGCCAGCCAGTCAGCTCAAGGCTGAGCTTGTGTCTTCTTTTTCCTCTGATAAAACCCAGCATACATAGATGAGCAGAACACACTGGGAACCCATTCCAATCAGATTCATTGACTTGTGCTTAGGTGGGGGATAGCATCAACAACTCTCTCCAAGAGGGGTCGTAAATACCAGGGAGATGTGAGGAGCATCTGAAAAGTCAAATGATCTGAAAAAACATCACAATATCACAATATTCTACTAATTATTTTCAAGTACAATTGTTAGAGAAATTTGAGAGATCAAAGTAAAAAAAAAATTTAAACTATAATTTAAAATAGTAAATTAAACATCAGGATTCTTTCTACTTAACAATGTAAAACAAAAAAAATAATTAAAACCATTTTTTACAACTAATATTCATCTTTTGAGGTTCTTCCTCAAATAGCTGACAGATTTTTCTCAGCTCTTGGCAACTTTTGTATTTTTCAGAAAATAATTCAGGTCTGAAAGGGTTTCAACTTCAAAATGTATAATTTGACCAATTCTGTGCAATAAAACAAACCGACACAGACAAATTGAGAAGATATTATAAACTCACACACAAGTAAAGCATAGTGAGACATTTTGAGAGGATTTGCCTGTAAGCGTCTGATAACCACTGCTTGCTTTTCACCACTTCATATTAAAAAGAGCACCCTCCAAGCGACATATTAGGGAAAAAAATTCATAAACAAGATGCCACTGTGTCGAAAAACGGAAAGAATAAACAAAGAGACTGAGAGAAAATATGATTGCTTGGCTGCACTTTAAAAGACAATGGCAGATAATTTGAATAATTAATTGTAACATGTTCTTCTGACAAGGCGTTTGCAGTTTAATTACCGGATGTGTTGTGTGCGAACGAATGTGTAGATTAGGGCATTTCAAAGACTGAGCTGAAGTCTTTGAAAACTAGTCTTGAATGGTTCTGAAACAAATCTGTTGTAGCTTTTGTTGACGTCTTT
The DNA here is from genome assembly GCA_900490495.1 of Danionella dracula. Lineage (NCBI taxonomy): Eukaryota > Metazoa > Chordata > Actinopteri > Cypriniformes > Danionidae > Danionella > Danionella dracula. The sequence goes on from UELW01000322.1 coordinate 8,985,844, forward strand.
ATCAATCCTGCAAATGTCAACATTAGTCCAAATGTCAAAGACGGTGGTTGAGGAGAAAACTCAAACATCTGTGTGCCTGCTGGTCTGAGAGCAAAGTGTGCCATAATGTGCAAACATGCCTCGTGGTCCACTGAGAGCTGGATGTTCACAGGAAATCTGCATAATAATTAGTTAGGGAATTCACAGCAGCCCCTTATCGCTTCTAAATAGGAAACACACTCTCTGAGATACAGGGACAGCATTGCTTACAAACACAGAATGTATAAGTTTAATCATGTTTTGAGACTTTCACCCACACAATGCATATTAAGTGAAGGATGTGGGCATTAGCGCAGACAGCTGGTTAGAGACGCTTCTTCCCTGCATGTTTGAGTGCTCTCTTCCCCTCTTACTTGACTCTTTCCACCTACCAGATACATGACATGACAAAAATCTATTGAAAACAGTAGAAGGTCTGAAAATGGGAGGATATAAAGTATAAAATGTATTTCGAGGCAAAGGGATTTGTCGTATCTTGCATCCTCCATATTGTGAAAAATGCAATGAGAAAGGGAAAAAGTTTAAATGCAAGCAAATGTTGTATTTTGTTTTGTTTTTGAAAGATGAAACAATGTGGATAAAAAGTTTTTTTTTTTCATTTTTAGAATCAGAATCAGAAAGATGTTTATTGCCAAGTGTGCATGTGCACAAACATGTTGGGGTACAAGGGTACTCTCCAGTGTTGATGCATTAAATGGCACTTTACATTAAATGACACAATAAGATTGAAAATTGCTTAAGTTAAAAATAAATAGAATAAGGTATGATGAATGGAACATAAAGTAAATATAAAGTAATAGAGCTATATATCAGAAGTCCAAGGTGCTTAAGAGATGTGCTTTGGAGGTAATGGGAAATAAAATAAAAGTAAAGTGCAGCAACAGAACAACAGAATGTGGAGCGACTTGAAATGTCCAAAGAGTACACATCAGAGTCCCATCGCTTAGTGCAATATTTACTGGAAATATATGAGAGTGGATGTGGGGAAAGTTAGGGAAAAAGCTGTGTTTGTGCCGGGCTGTCCTGGGTTTTGGGGGTCTGAAGCGCCGGCCGGAGGGTAAGAGCTGGAAGAGGTGGTTGCTTTGGTAAGAGCGCCGATGATCTTTTCAGCTGTCCTAACTGTCCTCAGAAGTCTCCCGATGTCTGATTTAAATGTTGAGCTAAATCAAACAGTGATGGAGGTGCACAGAACACACTTGATGATCAACAACATTAAATAAGATAACATTGTGCAGTTAGAGCATTGAAAAAGGGTATACACTGTTACAAAAGAGACACAAGATGTAGGAAAACCTCAAGAATAAAAGAAACTCTGTAACTAAAACCATGTAAGAGGCTCATATCCTGCAATAAAATGCAGGATATAAGAATAATTGGAGGACCAATTTTGCAGGATGATGAGTCACTTATTCCTCTTAAATCCCTCATAAAATAATAATAAAAAATACATGGATGCTGTATTTTTGTATTTAAGATTAATGACTCTCTTAAAATACTCTTTTTTCCTAATATTCCTAAAGAAACCTTTGATTCCCATGTTTCCCAAGTCCCCCAAAATTGCAATTCTATTCTTACTCTATATAATTAGACATTACATATTTTTGGTTCAACTATGTTAATCCTCAGTAGACCTTGTTTTTGTGAAGTTGGCTTGAAGTAACTGCAAAAAAGCACTAAAAAAAATAGATTTGGATTGACCAAGTCCTGATACTAGACAATGGCCACAGATGGTTCGTCGATTAAAGACATATATGTTTCAAATAATTGTTATGTGTCCAAATGTGTAAGGTGTGTGGGCACTAAAAACATACAAATTGTTGCAAAAAACTATTTGTTTCATTGTTCCTATCTAAACTATCCCAGTCATTTATGACACATATTGGAGCTGATGCTAATCACCTTTCTCAGGTGCTGTCCTTTCATCTGTTCATCAATGAATCTCAAGTTCAACTCAAGATTTTATGCTGGGGAGGTGATTAGCACCAGCCCAGGTCATCGAGGCTCCCTTTGACCTCACAGGGTTCTTCACAGGGGGAGACCTTTTCTTTGAATATGTGTGTGTGTGTGTGTGTGTGTGTGTGGGGGGGGGGGGGTAGTTTACTCCGTGTTCTTTGTTTTTTCCACATCAAAAAATAAATGTCCTAGTTGCTTTATGTCACCCCAAAATCGAGTTTAACGAAGCTTTCATAGAAATTCAGAAATTATGGGTCAGCTTAATTCAACAATTTCCTCATACTAATATACTTTACATTACAATCCCTAAAGTATCAGTATATGGTACTTCTATTTCTACGCCATGGAATTATCGAATAGGAATAATCCACACTAGGCCTTTGTGAAGCTGCTTTGAAGCAACTGCTAAAAAAGCACTATATCAAAAACAATTTGATTGATTGATTGATTGATTGATTGATTGATTGATTGATTGATTGATTGATTGATTGATTGATTGATTGATTGATTGATTGATTGATTGATTGATTGATTGATTGATTGATTGATTCATCTGAGTGCCAGATGAATGTCAGACAAAAAAAATTCTTACGGAAACAGATTTTGTTAAAGATTGTGAATATAACAGAAGATGAGACTTGGCCCTTTAAAGACTTGAAAACAAGTAACTTTTAAAACCTAGCAGGGGATGATAAATGACAAACTGCTTTTTGAAGGTTATTAAGGGTGCAGGGATTGTCCAGAGGAGTTAATTATTTATTATAAATTATTTAAAAAGGATATAATATGACACCTTTACGTGTGTTACATATCATCTGACTCATGATATATGCTAAGTTATGTTAAAAGTAAATTCTTCAAAAGGGTAAAACACAACTTTTTTGGGGGTGAGATCCTGTTTTTTTTAAAAGTGAAATGTTCCTATAAATAAAACTAATTGAATAAATGTTTAGAAAAATGTAGGGAGACAAATCCGCAAAGCTTGATTTGGAGTTTACTCAAGTTTTCCGTTTCTCTTGGCACCGTAAACTTTTATGTTCAAAAGATCAAGTAAACGCTGACTCACTGCAATGCTGCTGGTTTAATTTGTTTCTCTCTCCGTATATTGTTAACAATTACGAGTCACAACTGCGGTAAGCTGAAGAGTCCACTGCCATCCCCGAAGCAATTAAACAACCAGACACAAACACACGCAAACACATATAATAAGAAGTGATTATTTCCCAGGCTCCTCTGGGAACAGATAGAACCCCTCATTGAATGAATCCAAATGCTGAACAAATGAACAACAGAAGCAGAAAGAGTGCAAAACAGATGTACATGAAATACATAAGGAAGAACAAACACTGTTATGGTTCAAATGGTTCACCAAACCATATGCTGTCAACAGACCTTCATGAAAGTGGACTTTAAAATCTCTGTGACTTTAAAAAATAACAATATAATGGTTTTCTATAGAAAGATATTATGGATATAATGACTCTTATTTCCTCAAAACATGTTGTTATTTCTCACTACATTTAAAAACCTGTTCCTAATAATCTCTTGTACTTGTGGCCCACACTGAGATGATTACAAACAAATGAATTGCAATACAAACACAGTTTGGTGCTAATTAGAGGCAACCATTGAAAGTGCGTCTCATGATCTTGAAATGCTGTTTATATCTCAATTATTTTACCCTCTGGAGAGCGAATGCAGCTACACGTGTGCCCCATGTCTCTTCCATGCCAAGCATAAAGAGCTGGAAATGTTTTCATATAAAATATAAGCTGAGGAGGAAGGTCTTTATTGGGAAAAACTGAAAAGGTTTCCGTAAAGTTGAAACCTGAAGGTGCAGTTTTTTCCTTAACTAAAACTGCAGTAATATTCACATTTGAAACGTTACGTTAAAGAAGCCCTGAAATAATGTTTAAGCTTACATTTTGTGTTTTGACCTGATGTACTAATGCTCACCTTTCAGTCAAACTTTACTCATAGAAAAACTTTAGTTTGGAAAAGAGGGGAGTAAATCCACTCTTAAAATTAGTTTTTTAGTTTATTGCAGTAACAGTTTTCGCCACAAACATATATAATGCTGTAATAAATGTGGCACACAAATTTATAGACTCAAAAATAGTGTGCAAAAGGCAAAAATAGTCTCAAGGATCTTTAACTTGTACACTAATCAGACAGAAGTATATTATGTAGTATGTAATAGAATATTGTAATATTACATACTTTTTTTAAAGTGATGCTGTTCAGTTTTGTTTGTTTTTTCACTTACTAAGTACTATTCATATTTTGTTGTGTTTTAGCAGAACTGAACACTATACATTGATTCTGTTAATTTTTTTTATAAACTTTTCTACAAAAGGTGTGTTCAAAATATGATTAATTAAAAAAATGTGTTCAACACTTAATTCAGTAAAATAAACTAAAGTAATTCTGAAAAGTAACGTGTTCCAATTCAAGTTTTTTGGGGGAAGACATAAAACATATGAAGAAAATGTAATAAAATTTCACCCCATGAGTTCCAAATTTAGCACCCCAAGTTTTTATTGAATAATTCATGATTTCATGACTAGTTTCAACACCTACAACTAGTTTTACGTATTTACATTTAACTAGGGCTCGATGGAAAGTTCTGCTCAGAAAATCTCAGAAAGTCTGCAGAAAGGTTAAATACTATAGGAGCGCAAAATAATAAAAATCATTCAAGGTCTTATAGGAGAACCAAGAATATTAAAGCTCCAATTCTTCTGATTTAGCCCCTGAGCCATATTCTTATTTGTAGCACTGTTAAGAGGTAATAGGGGTTTAACAGTGGTTTGAGAAGTGTTGTATGCATTCTCATATGTTTGTAAAGAAAATCTACCCACGTTGAGATGGAGGTGTGTTCAGGTTACCCTGCTATGGGATTCTCATTCAGGTAATTCTGTTTCGTCATCATAAGCAAGAGATGGACCTGTTTACATGAACTAATCCCTGACTCAATAAGTGATTCCTAAAAGAGCTCAGCACTGTCTGATGCAGTTATAGGTAATTGTCACCCGCTGTTTCAAATGAGATGTTGGCTCCTAAATTTCTGACTTGTGAGGACCTCAATTGGACAGACCACTAAAATATCAAATATTAGTACTCATTCCTAGATACTACAATCTGCAGAAGTTTTCTGCTGATATCAGAGACCACCCTCTTGTCCTAGTCGTACCTGAAAATGTTATATCTTCATAAAAGTTAAAAACCGAAATTAGGTAAATTAAATATTACAATCAACTATGATAAATGTTATAATAATTAGCATGAGGTGAGGTTCTAGCTTATATGGAAACCCATTTCTGCCGAGTTGAAAAAAAATAGTCTTACAGGTCAAGATTGTGACTTAGAAAGTCTTAAATTTAGATAAAAATGTAAAACTGAGATAAAAAAGTTGATATTTTTCTAGACCATTTATTTAGACCACAATATTTGCATATAAACATAAACTTTAACCTATAAAGATGAAAATTGTACTTATAACCTGAGTTTCACACGGGTGTGTAAAGTAAAACCTAAAGCATTTATTTTTGCCCCACCGTTTCTTTTTCTGTTTTCATATTCATGTAAAGTTAAACGATTGAGATTTATTACCATTCATTTGATTAATCTTAAAGCACGTATATCTGAGCATGCTCGAGTGCCTTCCGGGATTTTAGCCCCTTCTTAACATGAAGTCCACAATTTTTCCAAAACTTCAAAGAGTTCCAAGACTTGAAAAGTAAAAAAAAATTAGGTTTAAAAGAGTTTTGAGCAGGAAACTTAGCGATCAACGTCCATATTTTCCTCAACAGAAAGCAGTTTAGAATCCCAAAAATGACCTGAAACAAACACTTAAAAGTTTTCTGCGTTATTACAGCTCAGTTACTTCCTGCAGTGCTTAGCAGCTGAATGCCCTCTATCCTGTTTCAGTTTTCAGCCCACTTGTTTCGACTCTCAGAGGTGTCAATTATTAATACCTTAATTAGCCAACGAAACATGAAAAGTGTGTTTGAGGTATTTGATCTAAAAGCTGCCTGGAAGGATGCAGGCTGTTTGTGGAGTCTCATTCATGGAATTCTAATCACTAAATGGACAGACGGAATACTGATGTTCAGACTTGAACTAACGACAAGCTAGATGTTCAAGCTACTCGCACTGTGTTCAGAATGTACTGTTAACACTCTCAGAAACATGGTGTTCTTTTGAAGAAGTGGCCGACATTCTATTTAGCTAACTCCTGTTCTCTCACTCTACTCCTATGGCATACTCTGTGTTCCTCTGTACCTCAGGATCGCTCAAACGTATCCTGATCTGGACGCAGAAAATGGTATCAATGTGGTTTATGAGCAGTTATTATCAACAGGCAGCTTATACAGGAGTGAGTCGCTCAGGGGTCACAAATAAGACTTTTAATTTGAAGTTATGGTAACATAAAGAGCAGTACAGTCTCCTCAGCAGGTACACTTCCAAAAATAAATCTCACATAGTTCACACAAAATAGTGAACTTTCTTAAAGGGACAGTACACCTTAAACATTAACCATTTAATGCACTGTTACAAAAGTTTAAAGTTGTAATGGAATGAATTCTATAAAAAATGAATCCTACTTTCTGAGGTTCTGTGTAATAAAAAAAATAAATACGACAGTTCTTGTTTTAGGATATGGTGAATTTCTTTTATCTTCCTCTTCAAAACACTATTATACATTTGCAGACGAAGCATTAGAGATTCAAGTCTGGTTGTCTCTGTACATTTGGCTTTTCGGTAGGTTCGGAAGCTTAATTATGTTACGCGTGTGCCTATATAGGTGGAAAAAGTGTTGATTTAAATCACATGCAGTTTTTTTACTTTTTTAATGGGTTTACATGGGTCTCTGGAGTTAAAATAAGTTTAAATTAATATATTAATTTAAAGAAATTTTATTAAAACCATGATTGATGAGTGTTTTGACTCGTTTTAAAGGGAGGAGAGCACGGAGGACATTTTAAAACTTAATACACACAAAAACAAAAGTTTCAACCACGGCCAACAGACAACCACACACAAACAAATTCATGAATTTTCAAATATACAATTTCGTTAATGTACAAGCAAACATTTAAAAATTAAAGAAAGAAAACGGCTTGAATGGCGAAAGGCAAAATTACAACAAAATCTACAGCAAAAATAAACGAACGGACAACAAATGTAAACTACAACACTTCCCTAAATTTCCTAATGAAAATATACAGTTTTTCAGAAATAAAATTAGGTCGCCCACCCCTAAATCAGCCAAACAATAAACATTTAATTAGGAAAGAAAATGTCAAATTACAAAACAACACAAATCTTACTCAAATCAATTAACGTGAGGCTGTTTTCTGCCGAAGCTTGAACCCTTGAGCAAGAATTTAATCCCAGAATTGAAGAACTCCGCCTCTTTTGAAGGCGCACTTCTTTTTGCGTAATATCGACTGACACAAAACATTTTTACCAACTAAAAAGTGACCCGAGGCACGTGTAATTGCGAGGGTTAAAATTCAACTTTTAAAGGGTCTCCTCTCCTATAGATCCACTAAGTAGCCTTAGAATCCTCCCCCTTTGGACATACCATCTACTATCCATCCATCCATCTTCATGTCGGCTTTATTCCCTTTCGGGGTCGCCACAGCGGAATGAACCGCCAACTCACTGGCATATGTTTTACGCAGCGGATGCCCTTCCCTGCCGTTACTACTATAATAAGAAAAGTTTCTCCTGCAATTTCCACTTATAATACAAAAAAACATGTTTTCTTGAAATATAAACACAAACAAAAGTTATAAATACATTTTCATTCCACAATAAACATTTTTTTTCAAACTCAATTTTTTGTAAGGGCGCAAACAGGTCGTGTCAATAAATGCTGCGCCTTCTAGTGAGTCGAGGGTAGACCGGTGTCACTCAGCCCACAAAGCCGTCACTCTTTCACAGCTTCCTTTTGAAAATAAATATTGCCGTACAATGAAAATGAAAAGAAATCATCTGAAAACTTTTCCACTGACCTACACAAACACATCTTCTATACTGTCAGTTCCCTGCCATAGTTTGTCTGTAATGTTTCGTGAAATGCTCTACTTTGCCCTCAGTGTGTGTGGAATTTTTTCTCGAGATTTAGCGTTTGTATTTGAGCTTGGAGGTCAGCCTGACCTGTGTGTGCGCGTGTATGTGTGGGCCTCCTCTACAGATGGAATGAGAGGGATTGAAACCCCATTTGTGTTTGAAGGCAGAAGCAGCTCCGACCTAAGACCATCAAATCCTGCCCATACATTGCTAACCTTTCCGTCCTCCGCCTCTCTCTCTCTCTCTCTCTCTCTCTCTCTCTCTCTCCCTCTCTCTCTCTCTCTCTCTCTCTCTCTCTCTCTCTCTCTCTCTCTCTGCTAACAGCTTTCTGACACATCCCTTTTTCATCTCAGAACCATAACACTCCTCATTTTCATTACAGCGTGGATTGAAGCTTGTTTTTCTTTTTGTCCAGGTCTGAATGTAATGGCTGAATAGATATTGTTTGGCAGCACGCCGTGGGCTTTTCTTTTCCCTGATGAAGTATCAGGACACAGCTTTGTGTGAAATGAACAGACTATATATAGACGGAGTGAACTGATGACTGAAGGAGAGATAAAATGGCAGCATTGTGTTGGAGTTTGCATATTGATAGCATTTGTATCTCTCAATCACCCACACACACTCAAGTGCTGGAAACACCTCATGCACACTGATCAGGCTCTAATGAGGTTTAATTAAAATACGATGGCAACTTTAATGAGACTAGTGGAGAGTTGCTTTTGTGGTAGTTTGCTCGTTTCGGCTAATGGGTACAATTTTACAGATTGGGGGGGGGGATTTATTTCTTTAAATCTTACTCTGAAACACTCTGAAATAGGCAGGCCAGGTATTAGACAATAAAGTCTAATTTAAGAATATTTTTTTATTTTTTGTACAGAGTATTTGTTATTAAATCCATGTTTAGCTTTTTATTCCTTAAATGTAATACTTAAGAGTCCTAATGCAAGATTTGACATATCTTCTGTATTGTACATACGTTAAATCTTATTTTCCTTCTGCGATGAAAAAAAATAAAAGTACAAATGATGATGGAACATTTAAGCAGTTTCTTAAAGTTTTTTTAAATTATGGGATTCTTTTTTTATATATATTATTTTAGCCAGATAATTTATTATCCTGTATAGAGAGGGATGGGTGGGGGTTAGACGGGCCCCCTGTGAATTTTTTTCTAGGGCCCCGAGAGAAGCTAAAATCGCATCTGATGCATGAGAATCTAGTTTAAATTCTATTTAGAACAGATGAGGTTTGAGAAATACGTCTCAGATCACATCATTGGGTCATGTTGTCCTGACATTATTTAACTGGTAGAAGAACAGTACATTTCCAATTACATCATCAAAATTTCTCGTAGAGGATGTTAGGACAAAAGATTCTCCTGCAGAAGATTGTTCCTTTGAGGGGTTTTTTTTGTGTTTATGTGCTCTTCTTTTATTTTCAACGGAAGAAAAACAATCTAACCCCATAAGTGATTTTTATTTTATTTTCATGAATTCATTTGTCTTTAACAACGTTTATTAATCCAAATTAGGGTTAAAAAATGTGTCCAGTTCATCTTATACAACAAGAAATACTATGGCAAAAATCTGCAGATCTCACATAAAACAAAAGACAAAGAATGTTCACTTTGATCATTGTATGGAAAAAAACCGTTGAAGTGAGAGGTCAGGTGCAGGGCTTGAGGTTTTACATTATTTGACCAGCACAGACACAGACGAGGCTGAAAAGAACATTAGCCTGAGAACTCACACAGCACCGAGACAGCAGAGGAAGAACCACAGGCTGACGAGCCCCTCTGCGCGTTGCTGTGGTAACTATATAATATGAAACGTAATGGAGAGCGACGTTTGTTTGTAAGCTCCGAATTTGTTTAATTACAGAACTGCATGTAGAGCTGCATCTCATTTGCATATGCAAATCCAGCAGATGATTGCGCAGAGTATAAGGAATAAAAGAGGGCATGAAAATGGAGCTCATTTGTCTATCTGTGCTTGTACAAGGAATTTTCATTGTATGACCTACAAAATGTCATTTTTAAAACTAACTTTGATGATAAAAGTTAGGGTTTTGGGTTTTTGAACAGTTCACTTTTTTATGATTTTAACCAATAGGAAACTTTGTCTGAAACTGCAACTTATGGGTTGACCACTTGAGGCAGGCGGCAGATGCGAGTTGATTTGTCTCTCCATGTTTAAAGAGCCCAAATTTAAAGTTGAAAAAGCATGTTAAACCTGATGCTAATTTTTTTTTACTGTGGTGTAAAGGTCCAAATGCTTTTAACATATCGGTTTTTGCACGCTTGGTCGCAGACCACTCATGCTAGTCAAATCAATCGCAGAAGTGCACTCTGAATGTCTTTGAGTAACTCCTAAGACTTAAATTCATGTGTTATTAAGAACTGTTTAACAACATATTAAAAGATTCTGCAAGTCTTCAGAAGAAGAAAAAGGGCTGATTTTACTAAAGGCAAAAATTATTCGTGGTCTGAAGGAGTCAATGTTCTAGAGGAGGTACAGCCAATTTAATATTTTCAACAGGTTTGAAGGATATCATACAAAAAAAGAAAAGCCAAATGTAAAAGAAGACATTACAAATAAATTAACAGAAATGGGCACAATCAAGAAATGGCTAATTTATGGCTGGATTTCAAGTATGTCAGTAAATCATTGAGATTTTGTTTTGTTCATAAAATCTTTAACGTTTTATGTCTATTCATTTTTCTGCTAATTTAGAAACCTATGAGTGACACCAAAGACTCTACTTCCAAAACTCAATGAAGTCAATGCTTGTAACAGCAAAATATAATGTCAAAGTTATCAAGCCACCTTAAACTGTTTTTTGTAATAGTTGGTAGATCCCAGGACTGATCTCAGAGAGGCTTTTCCTACTAGTAGAGCATCACATAAAGAAATTCCCATTAACCTTGTCTCAAAACAGTTTGGGCTGATGTGATCTATAAGACCCGAAAACTGACATGCAAACAACATTCTCTATATTATGCTGACAGCATGGAAAACTCTCCTCTGTAAAACTCCATCCATCATTTTCTTTTTCTTCCATTCCCTCTCTCTCTCTCTCCATCTGTAGTCTCTGTATGCGGTTTATGTAGAGGATTCATCAGCAGTAATTAGCTGTCTGGAGAGGTTGACACTCAGCACTGTACCTCAGGGAGGCTTTTCCACACTAGGTTCAAGTGCCTAAGCGTGTCACCACCCAGGTGCGCACAGATTTTACACGTTTGTGTTTATGTGTGGGTCTGTGTGTTTCTGATTAGTCACATTAGAGCCGCTGCCTGATGCTAATACCGAAGGACAGACGAGATGTGACGGCAATAACTCCCCGAGGCCAGTGAGAAGAGTGTTGAGTCTGTGAAAAGCTTACAGTATATCTGAACCATGCAGCCTAAAGAACTTTAGCTCACATGCAAACCTGCACAGATTTAGTTATACAAATTACAGGTGAATGTGATATTGAGGTACTTTTTGTTAAACTAACACTTAAAACCCTGCAAGAAATTGCAAGTTCACAGAACTTCCCCTTTGGTATTAAGAACAGGTTCTCAAGAAGTTCTGGGAATGTTGAGCTCAATGTTGAGTTCTTTAAAGTTAAAGAGACGTTAATAATATGACTATCAGAGGACTATATGGGGTTGGTTTGTTAACATGCAAAATTAAAATTTTTTAGTAATGTGGACCCAGAATGACCAAGTGTTCAATGCTTAACACTTGGTCAGACTTTGTTGTCTGTTCTTATATCTCAGTTATATCAGTTTAGGTTTTATATCTCAAAGTCTTTAAATCCAAAACTCAATAGTCAGTAATTGCAACGAAACACTTGCTCTCCATCTTCAACAACACCAGCTGTGGTACCCTTGAGCAAGGTACCAGTTCCCTGACTGCTCCCCGGGCCCCGCAGCCATGGCTGCCCACTGCTCCGGGTGTGTGTTCATGGTGTGTTTGTTCACTGCTGTGTGTGTACACTGGGATGGGTTACATGCAGAGTACACATTCTGGTTATGGGTCACTCCATATTTGTCCAACTGGTCACTTTCACTTCGCTTAAAAAATAAACACTTTTAATTTGGAATATCTCTGTAATAAAAATGAATGGAGAGTTGAGGATGGTGGTTGTTTAAATGAAAAAGTGTTAACCTTAAACAGCTTTAGCGACAAACAGCCTGGCACCTCTCGCCGTTTTCTTACACATATTTACCAGTTAAAATTATCACTATAATCCTCCAAAAGCAGAAAAAAAACAGTTACATATTTGTAATAATTTCAGGGTTGTCGCCTCTTAGTTAAGCTGTTGGTTTGATTCATTTAGTGCAAAAAAGTGCTTAATCCAGTTTTTATTATTAGCTCTTATCATTACTTAGAAGTAGTTTTGCTAAGCCTCAAATGAGTAATGGTATATGACCTGACCAAGTCTTAATCCCAGACGTAGGTCACATGTGGGCATCCATGGGCCATAACTGGCCCAAGACTCAACCAAGTCAATAGTACATGTAACATCTGCCTGATAAATGTCAAATGAATGCCCACTTTTAGCTGACTGGGATTGCCCACCTAATTAAAACAAAACAAAACTGACAATGCTGTTTGTTTGATTGCAGCAAAAATGGAACACAAATATCCAACACTCAAGTCTCAAATCCATTAATAAGCATCCTTTGTTGCCCCATGCCTTTTCCTCTGGTGTTCCTCTGCCTTCCTCATGTCTCCCAAACAGATGCGGAGAAGCTCCTCCACCTCTCCTCCATCTTTCCCTCAGCTGAGACCACAGCAACACATCACCAATTAATCTCTACAGAGGACGTGTCTAAAACCAGATGCTCTTGTCTCCGCCAGTGTGTGCGGAAGTCTAGGTCTACATGTTTTATTGCATTATTAACAGCTTTCCTGTGACCTTGCTGCTCTTTCCTTTCCACCGCCACCCAAGCCATCAGTTCTCTCTTTGATAGAGACTGGTGTGTGTCTGTAAATCCACCAGCGGGCGAGCTGCATGCTTCCTCGTCTTTGCTTATGATGAGTGACCTGGTCAAAAAGCAACCTCCTCTAAATTCTTTCTGGCTTTTGCTCTTTCTTGCACTGTTGGTTTTTAAACCAGGCAATGTTTGAAAATGATTCATGTAGAGATACAGTTCTGAGATTTCAGATTAAGACTTGTGTCATCGGCATGCACTGCTACTACAGCTGACATGCACGTACACTTGAGAAATCATGAATTCACTTCTTGTTTGTTGCCTCAAATAAAATTAGGCAATTAAAGTTGCTTTTTTTTACTTTTCCTAATGAAATTTTGAATTTGTCATTTTATCAAAATTTTCACTGAATTATTGATGGAAGATGGAGAGTACTTTGAAGAGGTTTTAACAAGTTTAAGAGTTTGAATCTATTTGTTTATAACTTTAAAACTGTGCTCTGAGGCGGAGCACAGCCTTTACATTTAGAACACTAATGGGGAGTGATTAGCCTCTTAAGCTTACTGACTATTTACCCTGATCCTAAATTGCAGCTATGTGGATAGAATAAATAATGCCTTCTCAATTACTTTTGACGCCATCAGAGAAAATAATCCCTTGAAATGTCTCAGCCTAGGGGCCACTCCCATTCACTCCCATGTTAAAACTGTTCAAAATCGGAGCGGAAAAAACATGTTTGCACCCCTGGAATGTTCTGGAATGTTCATTAGTTGTGACCATAAACATTCTAAGGGAGTGAATTATTTTAAATTTGTTTAAGATTTATTAAGATTCAAAGTTTCAGCCAATCAGACGTCTCTGCTACGTCTATGTCTTACTTTTCTGGACCCATATTTGATATGATGGTTAGCCTCCGTAACAGATCTTGTTATATGCAGAAAATGGTCTCAGAGAGCAAATCAACTCAGAGACATGAATAAAAAAAAGGTGTATTTCCTCTCTCCTCTAAAACCGCCATTATTGGGGGTACATTTATCTTGTAAAAATGAAATAAACAATATAATTTTTACATTTACAAAGTAAGTAAAGTCGGTTCAAATGATTTACAGCTAAGTAGATGTCAAAAGGATATTTAAAGATATATTTTTTTTTCTGGGAGACTCAACATTTGGGTAAGCAAAAACAGTTCAAACAAATCAGGGTTTCTACTCTCTTTAGTTACAATTGAATAGCTTTTGCATAAATAAAAATAATGGCAATGTTTTTTTTTCAGTGTTTGCTGACAGATAAACAAAACTGGAAAAGTTTTGTGTAAGTTCATACTGTATACAGGGCCTGAGTTATACACTGTTAAATCCTCTTAAGCACACAGAGTGAATTTAAATACTTCAGCTATATTTAATACAAATTCAAACTGTCCTTTATATAATGAAACCAATTTTCTGTTTGTAGGTAAATTTTTTAGGTGTTAAGCTTTGAAATTCAAGTAGGTTAATATTTATCAGAACCCCTAAAAATGCTCAGAGCATAAGAAGTTCATGACTACATTTGTATTTTTGGCGAGGTGGAGTGTCCCTTTACGACTTTCATAACAGTGTTTGTATGTTTATGGTTGAGTCAACTCAGTTAACACATCATGGTTAAACAAAATTCTCAGATTTTGCTCTTATTAATTCTGACACTCAAAAAATGAGAGTCAAAACAGCGTTTCCATTTTTGGTTAACATCCCTCTTGCAGTTTGTCAAATAGAGACATGAATCAAAGACTAGAATGTTACTGCACTGCTCTGGTGTAAAGGATGACAGGTTACAGGAGAAGGTGATTTCAGAAAGCCCCACTCATTCAACACCCCCTCCCCCCTCCACCACCCCCCACCCCTTCCTGTTCTATTTCTGACACATGGCACAGAGATCCTCAATTCCTAAAATCAATGACCCAATATGTTCAGGCGCAGATAACGGATGATCAGAAGACAGGCGTAATGGTCACCACGCAATCGGAGAATGTCCATCAGCCTCGTGAATATGAGATGTGAAGCAGATGAGGAAGGTGAGCCGCAGAAAAGGAATCTCAGAGGAATGCCAATTTCCGTTAAAGAAACGACAGTGTGGAAGGACAAATGAAGGCAATATCTGGAAATGAAATTAAACTTCCATAAAACGTGGATACGAGAGAGTTTGAACATTTGTCACAGCAATTGTGCTAGATCCACCAAAATGTTATTGGGAGACATGAGGAGGACACAAGTGGAAACACATGACCTGAATTCACGGCGTCCAGATAGAAGAGCGATCAATTAATTCTTATTCTAAAACTACAGGTACAGGAACAACCAGAATTCAACTATAGGGGTTCTGATGGCTTTATAAGGTCAATTGGAATACTTTTCAAGGCCTTTTTAAGAGCTTTTAGAATCAATTTAGGACCTATACCATAACATCAAAACACGTAAAAAAAATTGCATCATAATCATGCTTCAAAGACATTGTTTGAAACCCTAACTCTCACTTTTATGTTTTTGAGGATTTATGAAGTCTTCAACAAACTCTGGCAACCCTAAAAGTTTAGACAACGTTTGCTTTTTACAAAGTTGAGTGTTTATGAGCATTTTCTCGAACGCTGGCAACACTAACCATCATTTTAAAAAAATGTAACATTTAGGAGAATTTTCTTTGGCACAATTTACTTTTACAATTTTGAGTGTTTACAAGCCATCCATCACTTTTACGATTGTCATTGAGCCTTTTCTTAAACTATGGCACTGCTAAACATCAGGATTTACACAAGTTCTCCTAAACTCTGGCAACCCTAATGATAATTTTTACATTCTTTTTTATTTTGGAGAATTCTCTCCATCTCTGGCAATCCAAAGCAGCAACAACAAACACACGTCAAATCAGCTTTACATGGACATCAGAAAAATGACATGTAAAATATTATTTAAGACCTAAAGCAGTGAAGACTTTTTAAAGACAAAAAATTTGGGCTTTTAAATTTCAGATTTTTTAAGACTCAACGGAAACCCTGAATAAAAGCACAGCATCCATCAAAAAAAGGATCAATTACTTATTATCCTTAAGCTACAGGTTAAGAAATAAAACAGATTCCAGTTACTCTCTCTGGCCTATATTTGATTCAATTTTTTTTTTATTAAATCGAAACAAGCTGTAAAAATCAGTAATACAATACAATACAATACAATAAAAAATCATATTCTATAACCTGTTAGTGCATACACAAAACAAAACCGAACAAAATCCAGGGGCAAAACATAATACAAGTTTTCATAACATGAAATGTTATGCCCGAATCTGGTTTGTGATTTGAACCAGGAACCTCGCTTAGTGGCAGTACTCAGCACAGCTACTGTACGACCTTTTGCTGAGCCATTATTACTTCCCTCATAAAAACTATTAACAACAAAGTCCTGGAAATATATTCATTTACACTTACTTTACTTACACTTTACATTACTTTCTAACTAAACGCTCAACTTTTTTATTTATATATTTAACACTTAATCTCTTAATCTTGAAGTTGAAGTGTTACGATTCACCACTAGAGGGCGTATTTAAAGATATCCTTGTTTAAAGTGACCACAAGGGGAAAGGGCAAGAACCTGCAGGTGTGTGTATTATTAGTCTATTGATTATTTAAAGATGCTATGTAATAAAAAAAATTAAGTTATATGAGTCAAAACTGTGTATATTTTTAAAACAAGGCAAGCAGAGTTGTACCTTTAATTTCCATCTCCACATCATCAAGTTGTACAATTTAATTGTTCTGAAAATATAAATAAATAAATAAGCCTTGTTTGCAATGTTAAAATATTCAACGTTCATTTCCTCTTTATCTGAATATCATAAATCACACGACGAAACATGAAGACACAAATATGAATCACAGCATAAATCCAGAAAAAATACAAGGTTCCAGTTCAGGCAGGGCATCTTTTCTTATAATCCATGTTCTGTTTTCAATGCTATCACTCTGAATGAGTCACCGAAACCATGGATTCAAGCCCTGTTACCTTTTTAGGGATTTAATGCATAGTCAAAATCCCACTCACGAGTACTCCCACTCTAAAGAAATATGCAAATGCACACTGATATGTTTAAAATATTCCAGCAAAGTGTTCCAAACTATTTTCCTATTCATACCAAAAGTGATAAAAACACTCCCTTCCCTCCCTCTTTTTTCCATCATTTCCTCAGTTTTACGTACTTTTGTATCTGTATTTTTTACAATAAAGCTCACAGCTCAATGCTACAGCTTGACTCTGTAAATTTTGATGAAATATTCATTTACACTGTTAAAATATTTTCTGTGCCACATGGGATCTTCTGGAGCCTGTTTGGAGGCAGTTCATCACAAGACCAAAGTAGTTTGGATTTAAAGTCTAAAGTTTCTCAGTTATGGCAAAAAAAAGATTTCTTTACAGATCGATAATAATATCTCCAATCAATTTAAATTTTGTCTTAACAGTACAGAAAATAAAGCCTATTACTTCAACATTGTGTTCTTTTGCACATACGCTAGCAGTGTATGAAAACGGTTTAAAAATATTTAAAACAACAAATCATTACGTTTTTGCGGTCTGGTGGACCCATGGATTTTTATCCCAATGAAGAGATCTTATGGTAAAATAATTCAAATATATTCACTTTAGCCAGAAAACAAGTAATTTAAAAAGCAAGTCTACTTTATTTACTACTTTTTTAACGTTATTTCTTCACAATTAGAATTCAAACCATGTGTGGTGTTCTCATTATTGTCACTTTGACAGGATTGTTAAGTCTACTAGACTCATTGCATTTTGGGCCTTTTAATTCACACAATCATATAATTTTATACTAAAATCTACTAAATTTTATACTAAAAATCTACTAAAGTATACTAAAATGTATGTTTGTGTGGGAAGACAGAATAAAGGAAAAGATGCTACCATTTTCACACTTTTAACATGCCCCCGGGTCCAGTAGACCCGAACACCCTGTGTGTAATATAAAGTGTAGGGGGTATACAGTGTGGGGTCATAAAAAATGTGTTCTGATATATGTTTTTCACAGAAAATGAGCCAAGACCAGTAAATCTCAGTTTCAAATAATAATTGTTTGTATTATTTTTCTTTTGATGAAAACTTAAAAGGGGTCCCACAGACCAGAACAACATACATGGGTTAATGAATTCATTGTTTGTTTATAGGGTTCCTTATTTGTTCATCACTTTGAATGTAAGTGTCTAAAGACATTCATAGGAAAACACCTTTGTTGACCTTTACATAAAAATATGTACCATGGGCAGAGAAACATGAGACATCCCCTTTGGATTGAGTGGATCTTCATCAAGGAAGTCATCAAACATCTCAGGGAACAGTATGATTTTCAAATAAGACCATAAACCCTGTTTTCCACCAGCATTAAAGAGAAACCTCTCCTCGCTTTCCTCTGTGCTTGAGATGAATGATAAGGAATCCTCCTAGCCACTAGAAACGCTTGAAATAGCATAGAGCAGCTATTGATATTCAGACCACAGTGTTTCACTACAAACCCTGAGTGGAAAGTCCGAGTTTGTGAGGTAATCGCCTCGGTTACTGGGCCAGAGCCATTTCCAGGCTCTGATTAGGAGTTTAGTTCCTGTTCTCACAGGTATCTCCTATTCCATTACAAGCTGTCCAAGTGGAAAATGAACATTTTACCACCAACAATCATATTTTCCACATATAACACTTTCTTTGCAGCACAAAAAGGTCTCATCGCAAATAAAGCATCCCGAAGAGTTTTAATCTTCATTCCATTCTGTGTTTTACACTTTGAGGATGAAATCCATCTGGCCGAACATATTTCTAAACGCCACAAAGCATGAATGGTATCATTAAATAACATGCTCTGTGTAATGGTGAGTTCGCTTGACACATTAAAGGCTTTGAACTTCTGTTTGATCTTTAAAAAGATTAAGATCACATTTTTATGTGTGGTCTTGGCTGTCGGTTTATTTCTAAATGATTTGTACCATTGGCTCTCACTCATTAGGCCATCATTAACACTGTTTTATCACTTTAGCAGAGAAACACATGATATTTTGCATTACGGAGGAGGATGAGACAAACATTCAAAAGGCAAATGCTCTGGCAAACGCTCCAATCAGCTACTCCCTTCCTGGCATTCACCTGATCTTCTGAATCATGAGCACATCACAACTGAATGAGATGTTAAACTGTATGTGTATATTTTTTCCAAACATAAGGACATTTTTAAGATTTAAACAACTAGGATTCACTTGAGACTTTTTTTATCTTAGATCCTCTTTAGCAGTTCAGAACTTGTTTACTTATTTTATCAATGATGCCAGTTCTCCACCACAACTGACTGATCAATCACGAGACAGAAAGACAAAACGACAAACTGACTGACAAAAAGAAACTGTCTTTCTGACACTGACAGACTTATTGGGTAATACTGACTGACTGACTATCTGAGACTGACAGGCAAACTGTTCATCTCAGACTGACAAGCAAACAGTGTCTGTCAGACTGACAAACAAACAGACTGACGTTCTGTCAGACAGACGAACAAACAGACTAATGTTCTGTCATGCTGACAAAACAAAACAGACTGACGTTCTGTCGGACTGACAAACAAACAGACAGACGTTCTGTCAGGCTGATAAACAAACAGACTGATGTTCTGTCATGCTGATAAACAAACAGACTGCCGTTCTGTCAGGCTGATAAACAAACAGACTGACGTTCTGTCAGGCTGATAAACAAACAGACTGACCGTCTGGATGAGACTGACAAACAAAAAGACTGACCGTCTTGATGAGACTGACAAACAAACAGACTGACCGTCTTGATGAGACTGACAAACCAACAGACTGACTGTCTGGATGAGACTGACAAACAAACTGACTGACCATCTGGATGAGACTGACAAACAAACAGACTGACCGTCTTGATGAGACTGACAAACAAACAGACTGACCGTCTTGATGAGACTGACAAACAAACAGACTGACCGTCTTGATGAGACTGACAAACAAACAGACTGACTGTCTTGATGAGACTGACAAACAAACAGACTGACTGTCTTGATGAGACTGACACACAAACAGACTGACCGTCTTGATGAGACTGACAAACAAACAGACTGACCGTCTGGATGAGACTGACAAACAAACAGACTGACCGTCTGGATGAGACTGACAAACAAACAGACTGACTGTCTTGATGAGACTGACAAACAAACTGACTGACTGTCTGGATGAGACTGACAAACAAACAGACTGACTGTCTTGATGAGACTGACAAACAAACAGACTGACCGTCTTGATGAGACTGACAAACAAACAGACTGACCGTCTTGATGAGACTGACAAACAAACAGACTGACGTCTTGATGGAGACTGACAAACAAACAGACTGACCGTCTTGATGAGACTGACAAACAAACAGACTGACCGTCTTGATGAGACTGACAAACAAACAGACTGACCGTCTTGATGAGACTGACAAACAAACAGACTGACCGTCTGGATGAGACTGACAAACAACAGACTGACTGTCTTGATGAGACTGACAAACAAACTGACTGACTGTCTGGATGAGACTGACAAACAAACAGACTGACTGTCTTGATGAGACTGACAAACAAACAGACTGACCGTCTTGATGAGACTGACAAACAAACAGACTGACTGTCTTGATGAGACTGACAAACAAACAGACTGACCGTCTTGATGAGACTGACAAACAAACAGACTGACCGTCTTGATGAGACTGACAAACAAACAGACTGACCGTCTTGATGAGACTGACAAACAAACAGACTGACCGTCTGGATGAGACTGACAAACAAACAGACTGACCGTCTTGATGAGACTGACAAACAAACAGACTGACCGTCTGGATGAGACTGACAAACAAACAGACTGACCGTCTGGATGAGACTGACAAACAAACAGACTGACCATCTAGATGAGACTGACAAACAAACAGACTGACCGTCTTGATGAGACTGACAAACAAACAGACTGACCGTCTGGATGAGACTGACAAACAAACAGACTGACCGTCTGGATGAGACTGACAACAACAACCCTAGGACCTGACCGTCTTGATAGAGACTGACAAACAAACAGACGACCATCTGGGATAAGACTGACAACAAACAGACTGACCGTCTTGATGAGACTGACAAACAACTGACTGACTGTCTTGATGGAAGACAGACAAACAAACAGACTGACCGTCTGGATGAGACTGACAAACAAACAGACTGACCGTCTTGATGAGACTGACAAACAAACAGACTGACCGTCTTGATGAGACTGACAAACAAACAGACTGACTGTCTTGATGAGACTGACAAACAAACAGACTGACCGTCTGGATGAGACTGACAAACAAACAGACTGACCGTCTGGATGAGACTGACAAACAAACAGACTGACTGTCTTGATGAGACTGACAAACAAACAGACTGACCGTCTGGATGAGACTGACAAACAAACAGACTAACTGTCTTGAGAGACTGACAAAACAAACAGACTGACCGTCTGGATGAGACTGACAAACAAACAGACTGACCGTCTTGATGAGACTGACAAACAAACAGAGCTGACCGTCTGGATGAGACTGACAAACAAACAGACTGACCGTCTTGATGAGATGACAAACAAAAAGACTGACCAGTCTTGATGAGACTGACAAACAAACAGACTGACCGTCTTGATGAGACTGAGCAACAAACAGACTGACCATCTGGATAGAGACTGACAAACAAAACAGACTGACCGTCTTGATGAGACTGACAAACAAACTGACTGACCGTCTGGATGAGACTGACAAACAAACAGAACTGACCGTCTTGATGAGACTGACAAACCAACTGATCTGACCTGTCCTGGATAGAGACTGACAAACAAACAGACTGACTGTCCTGGATGAGACTGACAAAAAACTGACTGACCGTCTGGATGATGGACCTGACAAACAAACAGACTGACCGTCTTGATGAGACTGACAAACAACAGACTGGACTGTCTTGATGAGACTGACAAACAAACAGACTGACCTCTTGATGAGACTGACAAACAAAACAGACTGACTGTCTTGATGAGACTGACAAACAAACAGATCTGACCGTCTGGATGAGACTGACAAACAAACAGACTGACTGTCTTGATGAGGACTGACAAACAAACAGACTGACCGTCTGATGAGACTGGACAAACAAACAGACTAACTGTCTTGATGAGACTGACAAACAAACAGACTGACCGTCTGGATGAGACTGACAAACAAACAGACTGACCGTCTGGATGAGACTGACAAACAAACAGACTGACCGTCTTGATGAGACTGACAAACAAACAGACTGGACCGTCTGGGATGGACTGACAAACAAACAGACTGACCGTCTGGATGAGACTGACAAACAAACAGACTGACCGTCTGGATGAGACTGACAAACAAACAGACTGACCGTCTGGATGAGACTGACAAACAAACAGACTGACCGTCTTGATGAGACTGACAAACAAACAGACTGACCGTCTGGATGAGACTGACAAACCAACTGACTGACCGTCTGGATGAGACTGACAAACCAAACAGACTGACCGTCTGGATGAGACTGACAAACAAACAGACTGACCGTCTTGATGAGACTGACAAACAAAACAGGACTGACCGTCTGGATGAGACCTGACAAACAAACAGACTGCCGTCTGGATGAGACTGACAAACCAACTGACTGACCGTCTGGATGAGACTGACAAACAAACAGACTGACCGTCTTGATGAGACTGACAAACCAACTGACTGACCGTCTGGATGAGACTGACAAACAAACAGACTGACCGTCTTGATGAGACTGACAAACCAACTGACTGACCGTCTGGATGAGACTGACAAACAAACAGACTGACTGTCTGGATGAGACTGACAAACAAACTGACTGACCGTCTGGATGAGACTGACAAACAAACAGACTGACCGTCTTGATGAGACTGACAAACAAACAGACTGACCGTCTTTGATGAGACTGACAAACAAACAGACTGACCGTCTTGATGAGACTGACAAACAAACAGACTGACTGTCTTGATGAGACTGACAAACAAACAGACTGACCGTCTGGATGAGACTGACAAACAAACAGACTGACCGTCTTGATGAGACTGACAAACAAACAGACTGACCGTCTGGATGAGACTGACAAACAAACAGACTAACTGTCTTGATGAGACTGACAAACAAACAGACTGACTGTCTTGATGAGACTGACAAACAAACAGACTGACCGTCTGGATGAGACTGACAAACAAACAGACTGACCGTCTGGATGAGACTGACAAACAAACAGACTGACCGTCTTGATGAGACTGACAAACAAACTGACTGACCGTCTTGATGAGACTGACAAACAAACTGACTGACCGTCTGGATGAGACTGACAAAAAAACTGACTGACTGTCCAAGACAGAGGTCTTAAACTAACAAACAAACTGACTGACTGTCTGTCTGTCCGCGACTGAGGACAAACTGACTATTTATCTTATACTGACAAACCAACTGACTGAGACTGACAAACTGTCTGTCTGTCTGAAACTGACAAAAAAAACAGACTCACTGTCTGAGGCTGACAATCTGACTGACTGAAACAAATGGATTGGCTGGCTATCTCATACTGACAAACTGACTGTCTGAAGCTGACAAATACAATCTGACAGACGTACAGATTGATTGTAAGTCAGACAAAACAGACATACTAATGAAACCACTAGTTAATAAAACTGTTATTAAACTCTGCTTAACTGACAGAGAGATTAACTGACTTACTAATGAACTCACAGAGTTTGTAATAGACGGACATCTGCTCAAAAAATGGCCACCCAAGTGAAAAGTTCTTTGAGACATGACTTGATGCAAGGACATTAAAAAAACAACTGAATAATTAAATCCAATACGCATATCCATAAACATGCTCGTGCCTTGACCACCATACAGCTCATATTTCAGCGAGAATGAACTCGTCAAGCCTGTGATGACTCTTTGGAACTCTACTGCACGACTGTAATGGATAATTGCCAACCCAAAGCCTAATCAACCACGGGTGATAGCCTGTTTTTTTGTAATTCCAATCCAGTCCTTGTTTCAATTTGCAACTAAATGGAAAAAGCCTGTGCATTGGAATCAGTAATGTGGCCTGCTTTATGCCTGCCTCTCTTTATCATTCTTTCTCACTCTATCCTTCTCTGTGGGTCAGCGTCAGTTGGGAGTCCAGAACTGAATCTAGTATGGAGAGGGGGGTGGTGGTATAGTGTATAAAAATATAAAAGGCCTTGCGGTTTGATTCCTGCGAGGACTAGCCAAGAATAATAATGTTTTACAGCCAACAAACCCTTCAAAAGACACAGAAAGTAACCAAGCATCTTGGTGTCCCATTGTAGATGGTTTGAAGCTCAGTGTTATAGCACCCTCTATAGGCATACTTATTAAGAACGCCAAAAATACAAGGTTCAACATAGAGAATTAAAGAACGAATAAATGCACACTTATGTTTCGTCTTTTTCTTTCTGAGTAGTTAAGTCAATTTTTTTGTAAGAATAACATCTGTAAGGGATGTTTTTTAAGTTGTATTGTAGTAGAAATGTTAGTTTAAAGAAATTATTTATATTGACATAAAACAATAGTTAAAACAATACAAAATATAACAATCAAATTAACATGTCCCTGCTTGTCCCAATTAAGTAATAAAATGTTAATAAACAAACACTATATAAGCACGTTTGTGTTTTAATATTACTCAATATCTCTCTTTTTTCCATCAGTAGGATTTTCATCATCATTAAGTATCTTTTTTATATACTTAATAAACGTATGAAACTATAACTTAATAAACACAAAAACACCACAGACCTGTGAAATGGATGTAACGGAGCAAGAAGGAATGAAGTTTGCCCATAGAATCAGAGCAGGTGTTTGATGTCATGGCAGCTGGCGGGGTGTCTCCACCTGTCCTACTCTTGTCCCACAGCCCTCCACCCTCCCTGCTGTCTCCATGACAACAGATGGGGTCCAGAGGTTCTGATGTCCTGTCAGCACTCCTTTTCCTCCTCCCCGCAGTCTGTTCAATTGGACTTTTCCCAGCAGCACAGGTTAACTGCTTACAGAGAGGGTCAGGACCCAGAGAATGAGAACGGAGATCCAAATGTGAGCAATTAAGAAGAAGAAGATTGATTTGCAGTCAAAGATAGCATGCAGAAGCGAATTCCTTGAATGGAGCGATCATGATGTAAAAGTAACAAACATGCAGATGGCCCTTCTATAATGAATTGAAAGAAAGACGTTGACAATCATCTATGAAGAAATATGTTCATCTGCGGGTAAGATATTTAAAGTTAACACTTACTCAAGCTTTATTTATAAAACAGTCAATTCTTTTCTTTGCATGCTTTTGAATTCTATTCGTGATTTGAGGGCTGTGTCAATATCTACCTCACATATTCATTCATATTTTATAGGTCATATAATATGTGTGCCTCACAAAAAGGCATTCCTAAGCACTGCTATTTAATGAGTCATTAGCCTCAGAAATCATCTGCATGTATGCTCAGAAAGTAAAAAGCCATTGTAAAAAAAAAGGCAATTAGATTGTGTTCATTTTTTAAAAATGGGTTTTCCCCAGTGTGTGTATATGCACGATTTAGAAAAGTCTTAAAATACTTTATTTACAGTTTTGGCCAGCAGGGGTGGAAAGAGTACACAAATATTGTACTCAAGGAAAAATATATTGTTACTTTAGTGAACATGTTTTTGTCCCCATTTCAAATTTGACATCAGTAAAAAATAGTAAAAATTGTGTAATGTTTTTGAGTCAGAATTGAATACATATAACACACTTTATATGTCAAAGTCAATCACAACTTGAATGAGAGCAGATATAAAGAGATCAGATATAATAATAATAATCATCATCATCAATATCATAATCATAATAATAATGAGAGCAGATATAAGATATTACCTTACCTGATCATCTTTATGCAGCTTAATGTACAGTTTTATATACATGTGTGAGTTTGTATACAGCAAACCAACTTTTGCTGCTAGGTATAGCGTGTAAATGTTTTACTGGTGAAGCATTTTACTTTTGGCTTGGTCTGGATAAAGGATCTAACCTGTTCTTGTTTTTGTCTTTTTCATTGAACAGTTGTAAATATATAAAAATATTAACTTTTTTTGTACTCAAGTAAAGAGTCTGAATTAAAACGTAGAGAGGTTACTGACAAAAGTACAAAAGTAAAAGGGACACATTCTAAAAAAAATTATTAGCGCGAGTAAATTTAATGCTTTACTTTCCACCTCTGTTGGTCAGTAGTGTTCAATAAAAGTATTTTCCCTGTAAATGTATAAGGATGATGTACAAAAAAAAAGTTAACTAATCTTTATTTATTCCATAATTTAACTCAACTTTAGATTCTCATAATTTCAAGCAGAATTTAGATTTCTACAGATATGTTTCTTAACTTTTTTTCTGTTTTCTCATTACTCGAACCAAATGTAAAATGCGAGGAAGAAGTTACAACAATTAAACCAAAATGGCTTATCTAACTTTTGAGACATCCAAACTGTAACATTGAGAAAAAAACATTTCATATTGAACAACATCTTGTTCAAAAATCTGTGCTTTCCATTATAACAGTAGTTTTTACTGTCAATATTCCATACTTAAATATTTAACAAAGTATATAGACAGAAAAAGTCAAAATAACAAAATAAGGTGCCATACTCTCAAAAGACAGTGTGCACTCTTTGAAACATCCGAAGGTCATTGAATTAAAAGTTGGTTCTCTCCTGAGGTTAATCTGTGTGTCTGTTTGACGACAGGAGATCTTACATTCTCTCCACAAGTTGATTAAAGAGCGCTGCTCTCCTGTTGCTTACATTTGGAGTAAATTACTTCAATCTATGAGAATGCATCTGTCCTTGAGGACCTAATGATGTTCATTTGATGAACTTCCTGCAAACTGTGTGGTGTTAGGTTTCATGTGGGCGAAAACCAGCATGTGAGAAATTGCCTTCAACAACCGTCAAATGATCATCAATGATGGGGAGAAAACAACCGGGATTTTAAACTCTTGATGAACACCAAAGAAAGTGAAGTAAATAAGAAGTTACAAAACGTAATAGATAGCCACTGGTGTCCTTTTAGCATGCATCTACGTCCTCCTCCTCATTGCAATTTTTCTGGGCCAAGCTCTTGCGCAAGTCGTTTTGATTGATCCAATTACAACAACATAAGATACTTTTCAGGAATGAAAAGATGGACTCAAATGCAAAAAAACAAGCTTTCAAAACCAAAAAAACTTAATCTTAGTCTCAAACCCTAGTGATAAATAATGGAGATAGGTTTGATAGGTACATTGAACCACATTATTATTATAGATACTGAACCGAAGTTTAAGAACCATATCTCTTATGCCTTCTTTCACCTCAGGAATATTGCTAAAGTACGGAACATGTTGTCTATTGTAGATGCAGAAAAATAAGTGTATGTTTTCATTACCTCCAGAATGGATTATTGTAACGATCTGTTAGCCGGCTGTTCAGCTGCCATGCTACAAAAATTACAGTTTGTCCAGAATGCAGCAGCTAGAGTTCTCACAAGAACAAAGAAATATGATCACATTACACTGGTTCTATGCTCTCTTCATTGGCTTCCTGTAAAATATCGCATTGACAACAAGATTCTGCTCCTTGGCTTTAAGGCGCTGAATGGCTTG
Source organism: Danionella dracula (assembly GCA_900490495.1). NCBI lineage: Eukaryota > Metazoa > Chordata > Actinopteri > Cypriniformes > Danionidae > Danionella > Danionella dracula. The sequence goes on from UELW01000322.1 coordinate 9,013,629, forward strand.
GCTCTGGCCTACCTGAGCAGTCTCCTATCACGATATATTCCAGCTCGCTCTCTTTGATCACAAGAAGCAGGACTATTGATTATTCCGAAGATTAGTAAATCCACCAGAGGCAGAAGAGCGTTCTCATATAGAGCCCCGAATAAACTCCCGGATGTTGTCCGGAGCTCAGCTACGCTCACAGAGTTCAAAACTAAATTAAAAACATATCTATTTAATCTAGCATTCGAATAATTGGCTCCTGGTATTTGTCTAAACAGATATGGTCTCTGAGCGCTATAAATATACAAACTGTTGAAAAAACAATGTGGTTCAATGTTCCTCTCTAACCTATCCTCATCATTTATCTCTCATCCTGCAACTGATGCTGATCACCTGTTCGTTGTCTGTTACAATTTTCTAACCATTGTTTTTTGTTTGTTAGTTTCTGTTTTGTCTTTGTTGTGTGTGTGTGTGTGTGCGCGTGCGTGTGTGTGCGTGTGCGTGCGTGCGTGCGTGTGCATGTGTGTGTGTGTGTGTGCGTGTGCATGCGTGCATGTGTGTTTTTTTTTTCAGGTGCTGTCCAGTAAACTTTTCATCGATGGATCTTAAGTTTGTAAATTCTGTATGCTGGGGAGGTGATTAGCACCTGTCTCAGTCACCGAGGCTCCCAGGGGCCTCACAGAGGGAACTCCTATTTACTGATCCTCACTAGGACATTGTGAAGCTGCTTTGAAAACAACTGCTAAAAAGTGCTATATAAAAACGTTATTGATTGATTGATCGATTGATTAAAAAGGAACTTGCAGAAATGCTATAATCAGAGGTGCTAGTTCAAATTAATTCAAGTTTATTTATATCACTACAATAAGAGGGTTGACCAGAGCACCAAAAATAAGGTAAAAACACAACATTGACAGAAAACACAAAATGTTTTTGTGCTAAAAAAAACAAAACAATTACACATTGGCCAAAAGCCAACCCAACAAGGTTGGTCTTTTTCCCAATTTCAAATATTGAGGAGAACATTTGGAAGCATAAACTGACAACATATGACATCTTCAGCTCTTCGCATGAACATTTGGAACCACCAGTAACTGGAGTGCAGGCTATGAACAAGGGTATGCTGTTCCAGGAACTCATAGGGTAATTTTCATTATCTAAAAACTATCAACCTTAATTTATCTGGTGTCCTTCACTTCTTCCTAGCAATGATTAATTAATGTCACAATATAACAATAGTGACTGACTAAAATCTGATTTTAGAAATTAGTTTCACTTCAAAAGGATGGTTCTTGAATAAAAGCTATAAAACAGCTGCATTTTTCCTTGCGCTTGACAAAATTGCTCCCACAAGATCCACAAAGCCACAAACAATCCTTCCCAATCCTATAAATACAAATACTGCCGGCGCAATAGAAACCCCTTTCTTCATGAATGCTGGGTTTAAGGACAATAAACCAGATCTAGATCGTCAGCTATTTTCGGATGGCTTTTAAAAAAAGGGATTTTAGCAAAAACTGATTGTATCTAATGAACATTATACTGCATGGAGGTCTCTGTGACCATGGCGACAGTTATGCACAACAAAGCAGGATGGGACTTCATCACCAGAGATCTTCCCAAGGGTTCAAAAAGAGTGTTCAGGTGTTCGTTGTTCATTGATCTGACCGTTGACATGAACCCTCACACCACAAGACCAAGCGATTCAGCATCCATGTTTCACATTTTAACTAGTTCATTAAAACCAACAATAACTCTGCAGAGCTTCCATGAACTATTACTTTTTTGAATGTAAATCAATGCTAGCTCGTACCTTCAAATGTCAACACATCCCTCATTTTATTGACAGACTGTTATAACGTCAAATCACATGCATCAGGTTCAACGGATGAAAATTATGGCATCGTCCCAAAGCCTTCAAAGACACGCTGTCAAGATCAGCATATCCCCTCCTCTCCTCGGTGGTAAAGTGTCAGGGGATTTTCCATCTTCAGCGAGTGTGTAATGAATCCATAGAGACACGTTTGGGCAAATAATTGAACCGTTATCATTCAAAACTTAATTACACACTCGGGGGGTAGCTGTGGAGACAGCGCGAGTGCTAGCACGGAGAGGAAAGCCCATTGGGCCACAGTTCAGACAATTTCATTTATTCATCTTCAAATCTGCTCCAGCTCACATTTAAAGCAAAAGCAAGAGTTGTTGGATAGGCCTTAAAGGGCACCTATTATGAAAACTCAACTTTTGAAGGTCTTTGGACATGAACCATATGAATAGACTGCTTTTAGCATGTTTTAAATTCATAGTAATACTAAAGTAAAATACCATCAAAACTCCAAGCTGTTTACCGTCAGATGGGTTTATCACGTCACAAGATCCTTTCCCCTGTTGGGCGCTCACCACTAACTATTGACAGGTGCATGTATAGTCCAAGCAATGGGCGGAAAAGGGGTGGAAAGAAGACACAGTGGTGGAGTTGGACATCTTGTAACTGGAAGGTTGGCAGTTCGATCCCCACCAGGTCCATTCTGCCTTTGTGGCCCTGGGCAAGCCACTTTGCCCACATTGCCCTGTATGGTTGTGTGTGACTGCTGGGGTGTGTTTGGTGGCGGTCAGGGGGCCGTAGGCTTGGATTGGTAGCCACATCCTGCCAGACTGTCCCAAGGCTACCAAAGTAGCTTTTCACCACCAGTGTGTGAATGTGGAATGAATGAATAATGAACTAAACATTGTCAAGCTTCTTAGAGCTCTGGAAAATCAATATATAAATTGAACGCATTATTATTATTATTATTATTATCATCATCATCATCTAGGGCTTAAAGTGAAAAAGCCCTGAATTCACACCCCCAGGCAACTGCCCTGCTTCTTGGCCTTTTCTTGATTATTTAACTAAAATATTCAGCACTTGAACAAACAGTTCTAGCTAATGCCGTACTCTGCTATGGAACAATTAGTTTTGTAATAAAACTAACACAAACATTGCCTATGACTAGTAAGACCAATAGTGGCTGAATATATAGTTTCAGTAGAAGTGTGCTATCTGAGACGCACTAAAATGTCGAGTGACCGAAGTAGTTTTGACCATGTCATCGAGCATCCAGTGTGTGAGAACTTAATTCCTTCTTTCCATTTGTTTATAAAAAAATTCTAACAATAAACAATCAAGTTTTTATATAGTGCTTTTTTAGCAGTTGCTTTCAAAGCAGCTTCACAGAGTGCTAGTGAGGATCAGGTAGAGTAAATAGGAGTTCCCTCTGTGAGGCCCCTGGGAGCCTCGCTGACTGAGGCAGGTGCTGGTCACCTCCCCAGCATAAAGAATATACAAACTTAAGATCCATTAACGAAAAGTTCGCCAGACAGCACCTGAAAAACAAACAAAGACAAAACAGAAACTAACAAACAAAAAACAATGGTTAGAAAATTGTAACAGACAACAAACAGGTGATCAGCATCAGTTGCAGGATGAGAGATAAATGATGAGGATAGGTTAGAGAGGAACATTGAACCACATTTTTTTTCAATAGTTTGTATGTTTATAGCGCTCAGACACCATATCTGTTTTGACAAATCCCAAGAGGCAGTTATTCGAATGCTAGATTAAACAGATATGTTTTTAATCTAGTTTTGAACTCTGTGAGCGTAGCTGAGCTCCGGACAACATCCGGGAGTTTTTTTCAGAGCTTCGGGTCTCTATATGAGAATGCTCTTCGCCCTCTGGTGGATTTACTAATCTTCAGAATAACAAGTAGTCCTGATTCTTGTGATCGATGAGAGCGAGCTGGAATATAGCGTGATAGGAGACTGCTGCATTCAGTGCCTTAAAGGCAAGGAGCAGTATCTTATAGTCAATGCGATATTTTCCAGAAAGCCAATTAAGAGAGCACAGAACCGGTGTAATGTGATCATATTTCTTTGTTCTTGTGAGAACAATAGATATAACACTCTGTATATTCTATGATTTATTTATGAGATTATTTTATTATTATTTAAGAGTCCACCATGAAAGATTATATACAGAGTATAATATATATAATTTAAGAGAATGAATGAAATGTGATACAAATTTAAAGTTAATCAAATTCTACAGATCATGAAGTTTCAATACAGTGTCATTTGATTTTTTTGCTAGTACAAAAATCAGTTTTGAGATCTGTTTCCAGATGTGGTAAACAGAAAGTAGCCATCATCATCATCATTGTAACACCTGAAAAATGTTCTGTTTGCATTAACATTACATGTCCTGAATGATTAACATTGAGTTAGACGTGGTGTCAGTCCCATGTTCGGCTGACTGGTGCTGAGGAGCGTCTGCAGTAGCATGGCACTAATCAGTTTCTGGCACCTCTGACCAAACGGGTGGTCCAGTCTGGCACAGCAGTAGCCCAGGACTGCGGTGCAGGGTTTGAAGTTTAATGATGCCAGCTGCCAGCTCCACCAGCCTGAGAGCGCTAACGAGAGGCACCTGGACGCTCGGCACGGCACAGCATGGACAGGGAGGTGGAGCTGCCACGTGTTCCGCGGAGGGGCTTGTGCACCCTTTGAAGAATAACCCCCCTATTTCCATATTTCATTACGTGTAGCTGAGCGACAGGGCCCCAGCCAGATGTTCTATTTTGAGCTATTTAAATTTTGCCCTGCTTCTGTTTATAAGGGTGAAGAAGGAAAAGATGGAGGGGTTTCAATCAACAGCAACAGCACAGATGCCAGGTTAGTTGGAAAAACACTGCAGTGGATTATTGTGGCATATTTCCACACAATCATTTCATTTTAATTTGGAAACAGACTGAGAAAGTATATAGATACTTAACCTGGTTTAACATCAGTCTGTCCAGACATCTGCAGAGAGCTGCATCTCTTAGTGCACTCCTGTCCTAATACTTTAATTAGTCTGTTTTGTTTTGTTTATTCACGTTTCATTTTGAAAAGGCACTTTTATTTCCTTGCTCGTACACACTTTCATGAATCATTGAACAGCTTATTTGATTAGTAATCTATGTTTATTAGCCTGCTGTACATTTTATTGCTCAGATTCTGCTTTGTCTTGGCTCAGGAGATTTAATGGAGCTTTAACTTATGCATACGTTGTCTTTCAGACATCTCTGCTGAAATCCCTGAAGAATAATAGCTGTTGTTCAGATCATTTCTAGACATGAACTGAAGAATGGATGCAGATTTTGTTTGTCATGAAATCTAAGCTTTGTTTAGAGTGAGTTTGACGATAATATAATGCTTTCCATTTTTATCGTGCTTTTTCTTTTACAATGTTTAGAGCATTATTCATTCACTCCACATTTACCCACTAGTGGTGATAAGCTACCTTTGTCTGACAGAACGTGGCTGCCCCTTCAAGCCTACGGCCTCCTGACCACCACCAAACACCCCCCACCAGTCACAAACGTTCATACGTGGCTATGTGGGTGAAGTGGCTTGCCCAGGGCCACAACAACAGAATGAACCTGAAGGGGATTGAACCGTCAACGACCAACTCCATCACTGCATCTTGCTGCACAAAGGGTGGTGAGAGAACCCTTTATGACCAACTGAAATGATGAAAAATATATAGAAAATATCTAAACATTGTCTCACTTAATGCTAATGATATAAAAAGTGTAGCAAAGGTTTATATTAGAAAAACATATAGATATTGTCAGAGATCCCGCAGAAAGTCAGGAATAAAGTTTGGAGGATTTATTCTAACATAAGCGTAAACGTAAACAGTATGGGAGAGAATTGGTAGAAAGACAGGCAACAGACAAGGAGTGAATGAAACCCAACTTAATTGCTAAACTAATAAGGTGATAGGGTAACAATATGATGACGGGATCACTAACAGGTGAAACAAGCAGGTGTGCATTGAAACAATTCAGAAGCACATCGGAGAAAAAGGAGTATTACCAAAAACCAGGATTGGGCTCACAGACACGGAAACGGAATGCACAGACATTGACAGATGTACATACATAGTGGTAAAAGTTTCCTATTTTGCAAGAATACCTTTAGACATGCTCTTTTAGAATGTATCTTTTGTATTACATAGATCTGTGTACACCATATTGTAAAATTGTGAACATCTATGACATATTTGCTGCATGTAATGTGTAGCATGTTTTTCTCTACTCAACTAAAATAGATTAGAATATCCTTTTACATATAACTTTTTTTACATAACATTATTTACATGTGTGGTGAGATTTACAGCAGTCATTTTTAACCATAAAGAAGCGTCACATTCGTTCACCTTGAGCACCAACTAGTGGGACCATAAAGATCTGTTCCAAACCCCACAAGGGCTGTAACTTCTAATTCCATCAAATTCAACAGTTAACAATGTGCACTTTATTTTAATGTATTCATTAGATGAGTGGTTCTTAAACTCTGGTATGCGTACCCTTGGTGGTACTTGGTCATTGCTGTGTGTGGGGGTGTCAAAAAAAGGATTTGCCATAACACCCAGTGTCTGAGACATTAATCATGGCTCATTGGTTGATTTTTTTGAAGGACACTTGACTTGTCCGATGAAATTACAGGTCCCTCCCTCCAGCCTCTGGCTAGAGGGTTCGACCCTCCCGACTAGCGATAACAAGTTTGATCAAGGTTGATAAAAGAGCAACGCTGCTTCAGTCCCAGGAGCACGTTGGTGCTCTGTGCCTCAATCTAATCTCAAATCGAGTTTCTTTTAAAAGGAGAAAAAGTTATATATACGTTTAAAAAATAGGTAAAATACAAAATTTCCAAGTCATATTTTTATTTTCACTTAAAACTTTAATTTAAATACTGAATATATATTTTCATTAGCAATAATACTGCCTCTTATTTGAACTGTACTTAACTGTATCTGAACAGGAAGACCTACCCGCTGTGGCTATACTGGAGTCGTGTGTTTTAATGTTGCTCATTATGATGGTACTTGGAGTGCCAATTTTTTTATGAGGTGGCACTTGGTTAAAAAAGTTTGAGAACAACTGTATTAGATTATAGATAGCATTTTATTTGTATTTTAACGTATTTATTTTATAACTACATAATAATGTTCATCAGATCTATCAGACATATGTAAACAATTGGACTGATCCAAATGAGAGTTATTAAGCTTGCAGACATCAAATACATGGATAAAATCTTGAACCATTTGCAGGGGAAGAACATGAACAGTATCTTCTCTCATATAGACCCTCTATGTAAATACTAGCAATCACTACACACATTTTTCCTATTTGACATTGATCTCGATCATTACAAAAACAAATAGCTCCTTGAGTTTTTTTACATTGTTTGTGATGCAATAGGTAGCGTAGTAACCTCTGTCTCACGCTGCATAGTCAAGAAATTCTTTAAATAGTCAAAAGCAATAGTGTAATGGAGGACGCCTTAGTGTCAGATTACGTCTCCCAGTAGCACTCGCATAATGTAATTACCATCTCAAGATGATTCTATCTACAGGAATCTAGACTTCATCCTCGCGATAGACTGGAGAGCCATAGATGGATTAAATTGTCATTTATCAATTTCTTTTACAGCTTATTGTTTTGGGTCACTGGGTTCGGCAGGTGCCTATGTGATAGCAATAATCTGTATCAATCTGGTTTTATTGTTTACTGGGTTTATATATTTATATGTTATATGTTTCCCTTGAAATTCTAGAAATTCTATGTTCAATTATTACTATTATACATACATTTGGATGATTTTAGATTTTCCTGCAGCACTTTAGCATGTATAAATGAAACCAAGGAAGAAGCAATGGATCAACTATCCCAAACAAATATGTCTGTTTCAACAGTGCAATGCCTCAAATATGCAATAAGCAGCACACATCTATTCCAGCATACTTCATTGTATTAATGTTATTGTTATTTGGTTGATTTCCATTGTATTGTGTGCTATGTTAGACATCATAGGGCTAGCGACTTTGGCCAATTTTTATACTAAGTAACAATAATCATATCCACCAATCTCCCTCGCTTATTGATGACTCCCAATCAGCCAGTTGGGATTGATGCAAAAAAAGAAATGAAATCAGCTGTTTAAATATGTTCAATGTTCCCAACTCTAATTGAACTCGGTCTCATTTGCCTTCAAACACATCCACAACTACAATTTCCTTCTCTTGCTAATGTCTGCAGGCTAATGTTCTACACCGCCTCGCAGCCATTAAAATGGATTTAATCCTCAGATCCTGCAGCTCTAAACTGCAGGGACATGACTGACCTTTCTACCAATTGTGTATGAGGGAAAGAGAGATTGAGAGAGAGCAAGACAAAGAAAATCTATTTTCATGAAACACTGTCAATCTAAAGCAAGGAATGAAGTGATGTCCCCAAAAAACATCACTTCATACAAGCAATTGTTTCATTGTCTAGCACCAATGAAGCCAAATACTGGAGGAAGGAAGAAATAGCTACATTGTGTCTGAAGCAAAGAGAGCTACTGTCAACATTTGAAAACATCCATCACTGTAACCAAATCAACCCAAAGTGCTAGCTTTAATCCAATCCATCACAAGCACACTGGGCTCATAATTCAATCAAAATAAAGCTATTCCCAGACAGCAACCCACTCCACCTGTCAGCACCACAGAGCATGTGTCAGCCAAGGCTTCTGATTGGCTTAAGCGATCGAGGTTAGTGAACAGCAGGTGAGGTCTGGAAAAGTCATGTCAAATGTAATGACATTAAATTACCTTCATAATGGCTATGACATAATCCAGAGGGGAAAGATGGGTACATTTCCCTCAACATGTAATGATTGTTATGTAAAAATGATAGTTAAAGATATGTAATCTATCACCACTTGAATTAGCATTTTGGAAACAAACAAAGACCATTATGTACTTCATTGACCCGTAGGACGGGAACAAGAACCATAATGTTATCATTATTGTTATGGCTTTTAAGATTGAATTTTGACACTGATGCTCCCATTCCTTGACTGCAGTCTTTTTGAAGAAAAAAAAGTCTAAGAAACCTAAATTGTAATCAGGTCAATTGTAACTCAAGACTGAACTAATACGCTTTGCTTTAACCTCACTATCTGGTGGCTCACATTATGTGTTATCAAAGGTCAAAGTTCAATTCAGCTCAATCTTCATAGGCATTCGCAACACCAAACGTATATACTGAGTAGTATATTAAAAGTTAAAAAAAAAGTTAAAAACACCTGGATGTTTTTCTTTTATCTTGAGCACACCACGCTTGTTAATCCCATGATGCATAGCATTGCAAACCACTGAAATTGGCAGAACCATAAACAAGTGGCTATGCGTAGATTTATCGCATGAAATATCAACATGAAGTATGTTCAAAACATTTACTGTATATAACATGGACAGAGTGTTCGTGATGTCACGCATAGGTTTCTACAACAAAACCTCAGGTACAAAGTCAAATGAAGCTCAAAAAACGAAAACGTGTCCTCAGGGGCAGGACATGGCCGTAGTCAAGGCGTCTGATTGGCTGAATGTTTAAATCTTATATATCATAAACAAAATTGTAAGTTTTATTAAAAGAAATTCATCCCTCTCAGAGTTTTCATATAGGTCAAAACTAGCGAATGGCGAAAATGGAGCCATGAGGGGGAACATGTTTTTGTTTTTCAGCTCAAAAGTTGTTCAATTTTAACATTGGCGTATATGAGAACCTGCTCTCTTCTGGAGTCAGCCTCAAGCGGCCACCTCAAATCAGAACTGCAGTTCAGTCACTTCCTGTTACACATCGACAGGAGGTTGATCCTTGGTTTGAAATTAGTTTGTGGTATTCATATACATAAAATGTATACATACATACTGCATCACTTGTTGGAAGGTATTTACTTGATCAAATGAAGTACCTACTTCCATAGTATGCAGTTTCCTGGTTTTTGAACCAAAATGGGCAATGAATTTGATGTTCCCTGCTTTAAGGTAAAGCCACAGTGGTGGCGAATCTTCACCAAGCGTGTGCAACAATTAGTTTAAAATTTTCTGGACAAAAGTTAAAAATGTTTTCCCTGCCATATCCCGCTGGTCTTTTGTGAGACGCAGCTCCACACTCAACCAATGACTCTAGATCTTTGTTGATGTGTGAGGTTGTTTGTGAAATTACATAAATGCAGGACTTGAGAGAGCACTTCACACACTCTCAACAAGCTTTGTAGATGCTGTAGCGTAGAAAAAAGTCCAGAAGAAAAGCACTCTCTGCTGATTGAATCCATAAAAAGACTAAATAACAATTTATTGTCAATTAATTAATTAATTGTTATATATGAGGTTACCATCTAAACCGCTAATTCTTCACATAAATCTTTGTTTACATGTTTGTTTTTGACTATTAGAAAAACCCTCACAAGTCAATTTTCCACCCCACACTGTAAAAAAAAAAAGGTTTACCTTAACATTCTTTACAGTTCAAGTTGAGGAGCTCTAAAAATTAAACAGAACAAAGTCAATGTAACACTCTAGATTTTACTATGAATGTTCGCTTTCAGCGTTCACAACAGTCCATCACCCAATAATTTTAAAACAAACATAAATACCTTTAGCTTTAAACAGGACACTTCTTTTTAAGTGTTCTTTTATGCTTTGTGCTGCTATTTAATTTGGTATTTTCAGTTGAATTTCTGTTTTGTTTTACACTTTCTTTACAGTGTCCTCAAGTTCTCAAAAGGCGGTTTAAGTAAAATGTATTTCTACTTTGACACAGGTATACTTCGGCTCCGATTTAATCACCTGACAAATTTCGGACAGGAAACATGTTGGCTCGGCAGTAAAGTGAACATCATTTTTGAGAAGTTTTTACAGAAAATGATTTTTTATTTTTAGCTTGTAACTGTTTCTGAGCACACAGATCTGGTAGACTTGCATTGGATCTTCCTCGGGACTTTGACACTTTCTCCCCTCACACACTCATTATATTCTACCTGCAGCTCCATCTGACATATAGGCCTCTGTCCAGAGGAAGGTCAGAGGTCAGGAAGACAGATGACTGGTTCGTGAGAATGACGCCGGGATGATAGACATCAGTCTGTTTTGTAGTCATCATAAATGCTCTTAACCGCAGCATTGCTGTCAGTCAAATATGAGCTTTCATAACGCTCTCATTAGGTGACGCTTTCACTTCTGAAAGGATTTCTAATACAGTGATGAAGCTATATTAAAGGTGGAAAATACTGTTTTTGTAAAGGTAGTGTTGGAATCTGTTATAAGAAAATCAATTGTTCACCTAGATCCACTTTGGAGAGCTCAGTCTGAATGACTAAACATTTGTTTTGGTACTTACAGGAAGGCTTGGCTTTCTAAATAAGTCCACAAAGCAGCTGCTCAGGGCTCCTTGAATACCTCGGGAGCGGATGCATCTAAGAGTAGGTGTAAGAATAGTTTTTTTATGATCAAATATTAAATAATATAAATGATTAACAATAAAAATTAACTATATTGTTATGGCTGTGGCCGTTTTGCAGGATTTTCATTTGTAAAATTAGGGGAGGGGGTCCCTAGGTTAACCTTAACCAAATAGGGCGAGCCTATTAGGTCAGTTCCGTGGGCTTTACGTCTCCCTCTCTTCCACATAAAGAGCAACACATTTAACATATTATTGATAGATGTTAATATTTCTATTATATTAATTCATCTTAATGATTCAATTTTTCTTTCACCCGAGTAACCAAAAAATGGGTCCATAGAGGAGGGGCGGGCCATAGTTAGGCCATCTGATTGGCTAAAGGTTTAAATTGAATATATCTTAAACATTTCAATTTTAAAATGTATATTTTAGACAGAATTTATATTTAACAGTTTAAATACTTTGTGAAATACTACTTTTTAAAATACTCGTTCTTCTCATTCATGAAACACAACAGGCTTACAGGATACAAATATGAAATGTATTTAACAACAATGACATTTTAGCATATTATTTAGTTATATTATTCAATTATACAGGTGAAACTATGTTGCGTTTGTCAGATAAATTAATTAATATAATTTTTAATAATATATATAACAAAAATAAAGAAATGTACATTCTCACTCGTGCATTATCCAGCATCAGGGAAGAAATCTCTCCGTCATCCCCTCTTCACACATCTCAGAAGACAAAGGAATAACTAAAAATGGAGCTGGAGGAGCTGAAGCTGCTGCTATAAATGGTTTGTTCGCAGATAACGAATGGTATGGGATTATATTTACAGACAATTTCGTTCTTCTTCTTGTCTATAAGTGAGCCTCACAGACAAAGTTAGGTGTTAGCTGCATCACCATGTTCCTTTGCAGCGCACCAAAGCACCATCTTGTGTTCTGTGCACTTTGTGTGTTCTTTGACCCCAAGAGACTTCACGCAGCCAGATGAGGGGTGCAGCTCATGCTTGTAGCAGGTGCAGTGCAGATGCTGCTCAGGTCTGTGGAGACCTTTGACCTCATGAATGTGCTAAATGTAAAAAACGACACCAAATGTCTCCTAATTGTCTTCCTAAACTCCACAACACATAGTAAAAGACCACAGCATTGGAGTTTCACACAGTTTACCGCTTTAACTTGGGCTTATCTTTGAAATCACCTGGCAGGAAGAGTCTACCATCTCAACGAGCATCTCACCATTTTTTCATTATTAGCAGAAATGTGAAATAACCTTTGAGAAGGCGGGTGAAGTTTTTAAGCCGTTGGCACGCGGAGGTCTCCTTGACATTTTCCCGCTCATCTTCTCGAGCGCGCGGGGCTGTCTGGCTGCGTGCGCCCCAATGACATTTACCAAAGTCATCAAGCACTGGAAAATGGTATTACTGAGAAGAAACAGCTTGTTCCGTTCAGCGGATCGGATTTATTAGAACACACTGTGTAAGCAACTCAACGGAGAAAGTTAGAAGTTGTCTTCTTTTAAAGAATACTTTGTAGATAACAGACATTTAAGACTTGGCAAAACCTACTCAAATACTTGTTAAAACGTTGATAGTTTGTCCTTTCTATGCCACTTTAAAGCCTGTGGCAAGATCACAAAATATGACCTATTCGAGTAAAAAAAAGTAGTAAAATAAAATAAAATTAATAAAATTAAATTGTTACAGCCCTGAAATTATGTTGTTTACTTTTTGATATGATGTGCTAACGCTTAAATTCATTGTATGCTTGAAATAAGTGGTTTGAAACCCTAACAATCACATTTTTTAGCATTAGGAAGGTTTTCTCAAACACTCTGGCAAACCTGGTGTCTTTATTAAACATGTAGGAGCATTTTCTCCATCTCTGGAAACCCCAACAATCACTTTACTTTATGCTTTTATCTCCACCAAGCCTTAAAATCACATATTACTGTTTTTTTACATTGAAGAGTCTTTGTCAATATCTGGCAACCCTAACCATCACTTTTATGATTTTTAGTGTATATGAGCCTTTTCTCAAACTGTGGCATCGCTAAAAGGTACTTTTGTTTTTGGGGATTTACGGACATTTTTTTCCATCTCTGGCAACCCCAACTATAACTTATGTTTTAAACATTTTCACTTCAACCCTAACTATTATTTTCACATTTGTTTTTGCATTGAGAAGCATTTTCTCAATCTCTGGCAACACACACACATCCACGCAATCATTTAGGTTTAAGAATTTAAATCTGACTTTAACATTGTAAGTTAATGGTTTTAACATTTGGTGGTATATCATGTACATAAACATCCATCAATGTTATTAAGATGATATTTGGGTTTAAGCATATTTTATTTAGACATTCAAATCAACCTATTAAGTCTTCAAAATTATTTTAAAAGATGCAACACATTGTAGTCGTACCAATTTGAGGTAAAACCAATCAAACCAGTTCAGTGCGGTTGAGCCTTCCTTCATAGGGACTGCTGAGTCCTCTGTAGTGCCCTTCGCGTGCGGAGTACCACAGGGCTCTATTGTGGGGCCTCTTCTCTTCTTCCTGTATTTACCTCCTCTCAGCTCAGTATTTGGAAAATATGTCTTTTTATTATTTGTTTTGTATGCTGATGATACTCACATTTTTTTGCCATTAAATCAAGGAAAGGTCACTGAATGTCTTGTTTTAATAAGACTGAGGTTATGTTGTTTGGGCATTCAGATTCCTTTATTTGACACAGATTAGTTAAGTGGTTAATTTAACATTTTCAGTTGACACAGCGGGTCAAATCAAATCACATGTCTCTCTGCATCCTTTCGGAATTTTAATCCATGATTTTATTTATCGTTTAGAATACTGCAATACACTTTATGATGGGCTTAGCAAGTTGTTTGCTCAACTTCAACTAGTTTAAAACGCTACTGCTAGACTTGCTAATGGCAAAAATACATTGGCAATATTGTTGACATGTTTTTAACTAGGTTTCTTAAATATTTGTCTATTGATGTTTTTTATTTTCTGGGTCAATGTTTGTATGTAACAGAGCAGCTACTTCATTTTTTTGTGTAGGCCAGTGTTTTTCTATTTGTGTACAGCAATTTCTTTTAAAATGTAAATACAGTTTTATTGCATTGTAATTAAGAGTCATGTGCCATAATTTTAATTTTCAATTAAGTTTAACTTACACTGCGTATATGTTTCATAACATTTTCCAATTTCGGTCTGTTGGTAAATTCTCACATAATTGATTTTTATTTTTCTATTATCTCAAAAGCAAAAAAAAAGTGTGTGTGTGCAGAGCTGGACTTTAAAATACTGAAAAACAAATAGGAAACCTTTCTATCGCAGTCATCATTTATACGAGACTGCAATGTTGAGCTGCTCTGAACGTGCTGTATGGAATTTCAGAGAATGCGATTTCGTGAAATTTGTTTCGGGAGTAGCATCAGATAATTAGAAATTGGCCCAATCGGCTGACAATTACTGACCACCTTAAAAAAAAACACTAAACCCATTCCCTGTCTGACAATTCAAACAAAAGCAAATTCAACATTCAGCATCTTTACCAGCCCAGCGCCATCAGCAGGTAAATGTATTAATCCGTGTGTTTCTAGCTGTGGTCTTTTGCTCTCAAGTCATAATTTACAGAGTAAAAAGAACCAGTTTCAGGGCACGCCTCACTGAAGCATGAGCCTTTCAAAAAGCTACTCTTCAGACAGACAACATGGAGGTAAGGGAAAAGATTTCTTCCTTTTGGACATGGCTACAGAACACATTGAAATGCTCCATTTACTGAAAGTGAATTCATTATTAAAAACTTAACTCTGTATTATAATGACCTAGAAATGCAGCCAATAATTTGGAACGTATTTCCGTAATAACATTTCTATTTACTCATAAAAATGAAATCAGTTCATTAATGAGGTAAAACAAACAAACTAATAAAATTGATCTTGGTAAAAAGCAAATAGCGGAAAAGTGCAAGCGGTCACATTTTCTTCTTTAAATGTACCAGTTTGCAGGATGTTTTTTAAAAGCACATCCTATGCATACAGTAGTCATGCAAATACTCTCATTTTCATGTATGTTGGGAAAACCCTTTATTAAATCAGAATATAATATATCAGCTCATAAGACAGGATCCATAACAGCAAAGAAACCCTTCTATGGTCTCTTCACATACATTAACTTAGAACAAAGAGGTGTTGATCATGTGCGGACATCTTGATCTCTGCTTTAACCCTTCCGTCCAGCACTGGGAATCCACATTTCCAGGATGCATTCAGTAGTCCGGTCGTTCCTTCTTCAGCTTGCTGTAGTCGAGGTACGGTGAATAAAACTGCGCACACACACAAAAAAAATGTTAGCAGCTTGCAGAATCCATTAACTCCGCTATTTAAATATTGAACTTGAACAAGGCGTTGCATATAGATCGAATTACGACGCAAGTTTGATTAGATTTGAACCAACTATAGAAAAGGCATTAAATGAGTACTTAATGAATTCAAGTCATTAAGATTCGAGATTAGGTCCTGATACGCTCCTTCAGTCACATCTTTTAATAGGCTGCCCTCGGGTGCTCTAGCAACAATTGCTAGTTTAACAGCTATACAAACACAACAGAATCTGGTTAGTCAGTGTTGAAACCTCTAAATTACTGTTTAAATCTGTATAACTTTATGTAAGGTGTTTCATCAGCACCTTTAATTGCGTTTTAACACCACAAAGAAATAAAACTTCATCCAATCATTTTCAGGTCTCAATCCATAGCAAATTGTAAGAAACTGAATTACGCCTTCGAGTTATCTGCTTGAGAAGAAACAAACTAAGTGCAGGAACTAACAAGAATTGCTATCTTGTCACATGTGTATCGGGCGAAACGAGCAGATTGGAATGATGAAGCATAGAGCCAAAAAAACGTTTCAGGTTGTCAGAGTAATATGTGCCCCACTGTTTTACTGAATCTACATATGAGTGTATTTGAGTATCAAAAGCCCCTGGGACTAGCCCTAAATGTACACCTAAATCTCACCAGCTTTCCTCTGAGAGCCAATAAAGTATTCCTAAAATCTCCAAAACTCACAACAGCTTTGCCTGATGCTGGTTAGGCCACTCTTCTCTGGGAGGAGACTGATCTGAAGCAGCTTTCAAAGGCAGACTCAGATTTCAAACCCTGACCTTTCGTTTCTGGAATGGCCCATGATGGAGAAAGCTCTAGAGCCATCTCCTATCATGTAGTAATCCTAGCGTTACCTTTAATGCCTTTATTTTAGAATGATTAACTCCAAATTAAGTGTAGATAACTTTACTCTGGGTTCATAGTTCATAAATTGTATGCTGGTTGAACCTAATGTATTGCATACCTACACATCAATGATAATAAATGTTTGAAACTTTTCAGCCATTCTTCTTTTACTGAAACACTTAAGAATGAATAAGAATATTAACATCAAGTGCAAGTAAAATTAAAGTTCTTTGAGTGGGTTAAAACTTAATATTATCATTAATAATTAATATTCTAATTTATTTGGCTGTGACCAAGAATAATGGTAAAGATAAAACCTTTAAAAATCAATTATGGAGTCAGATATACGAATTTATGCGAATTATTACAAATCCTTTAGCACTTCTTTCAAGAGCCTTCAGTCCCGACTTGTATGTTTTTGGGCTAAGCACTGGGACCCTAAAAAACCCTTGACATTTTGACTTTGCTCATTCTTGAATTTTTAACTTAAGCACTCAGGAAATCAGCAATTTTCTGCCAACAATCTCTCCCGCTTTGGCAGCAGCTGCAGTATTATTATGACACACAAAATATGTTTAAACTAATTTTATTTTTGTCCTATAATCTCACTCTATCCATGTTTGTTGTGATTGGCTATTAGGTGCCTACGTCAGTCTTTACGTGCACGCAACTGTGAACGAATCATAGCTTCAGGATCAAAGCATGACTCGACAAAGAAAGTTGATTAGCTGCTTCATGGTACCGATTAAGCCAGATTGAAATAAGGTTTTGTCAAGTCAAAACCAATCCAGTAATATGGAGTTTATTTAGCCACATTCATGGTACAGGTTCCAGGTACATATAGTAAAAAAAGAATGCTAAGTTCAAAGAATGTAATTCACCAAGTAAAATGCATTTTTCCTGAAGTTCAATTGCAAAAAGAAAATGTACCTTGTACTGATAAGTAGGCTCAAGGCTATTCCAGGGCTCTGGGTTCCTTCTGTCGAGGCTGCAGAGATGGAGAAAGATCAGTAAGAAACCATGCATGGTGAGAGAATATGCCATAATAGAGTTATTACTGCGTTTTTTTTACCATTCTAATAGATAATGATATGAACTCAAGCTAACAATTAAGTAGATATTGTAATGGAAAATGTAATCATTATAATGAATATCAGTAACAGAGAAGGTAACGCTTCCTATAAGATTGAGTATTCACGTTTATGTGTTTGGGATGGTCCGGGGGAGGACAAATGGGAGAGACAAATGTGGGGCGGGACTTGTTCTTGAGGGAGTCCAGAGAAGCAAATCAAATGCGTTCTCTCTTCTCCCACGGGTTCCTTCCTTATCGGACGCCCGCTGATTTCTCTCTGTATCGTTCTCCCCCTTTCTCCTTTTTTTTCTCTATCTCTCTGTTTCTCTCTCTACATTGCACTAGCGGTATGATCACATAAACCATTGATACTGAGGTATGATTTTATCATGTTTGGGATGAGTAATAAAATTTCTGTTGCTGCTGTGTTCATAAATCATGTCTCTTGAGTATTCATTTCCATGATTATGTGTAACAGATACAGATAACAACAATCAATTTCAGTTTGGATCATCATGTACGAGTAACGGATCAATGTAACTGGAATCAAACCATATTTTTTTCTATTTATTAGAAAACATTGTTTAGCAAATATAACCAGACACACGATTGAACAAAAATAGAAGATGAAAGCATTGTGTACAGCCAGGGCTGTCGCCAAAAAAAAAAAAAAAAGGGTTTCAGAACAAAAACTTACACGACTTCAGGGTGGAACAACGCCACTCGAACGAAGTACGCCACAGCCATTGTGCAGCCAGCTCCAGTAAAAATAAACAGTGGTATAAGCTATGGAGAGAACAGAGCAACAAACAAATACAAATAGGTAAAAAGCATAAGAACAAAAGGATAAGCTGACAAATATCTAATCTGGATTTGAACATTTTCCTTCACAATGCAGTTAATGAATCAACAAGTCAACGTTCACTAGGTTTGGGTACCAAACCCCGGTTCCAATACGTAACCGGTAGCTCTAGAACGGGTTTGGACCAGACCAAAACAGAACATAAAAACCGGTTCCTTGTTTCCGTGCCAACGGCCACTTAAGTGCCTGAGCTTTCCGAGCCATGCCGAACAACTTCATTCAATTAGTCAGTCCAATATCAAGAACATGGATATAGTCCAAAAAATTAACGAGTCACGCTCTTCCTCTGCCCTCATTTCTACCTTTTAACAAAACAGCAGATAAGTAGCGCGCTAATGCAGGGACAAATGTTACACCTGCTCTGAAGGCACACAGAAGCAGGTGGGCTACCATTAGTTTAGTTTGCCAAATTAAATAACGCACATTAAACTAGGGCTGCAACAACTAATCGATAATGAAATACTTTGTATGCCATTATCGATTAGTTGGCCTGATCACTTGACGTCACATAGGTGCGTGGCACCAACACACACAGATCAAACATAGATACACAGTGGAGGAAACGTCATCTTCACGACAAATATTCCAAAGTGTTAAATCATTTCTTATTAAACGCTCCATAGAAGACGGGGAGCTGCATGCTATGCCGGACCGAGCTTTCATGGCTTGGAAGCACAACCGTAATGCACAAACATCTTAAATGAAAACATATTGGTATTTTGGATGCCAAAACATCAGTAGGGTAAGTAAAAACTATCGCTAAAATCACAATCAATAAATCACGACCATGTAATATTTGTATTGTTTAAGTGTGTTTGTTAAACTGTTTGCTAACTTCGGGACAGTCACTCTAGAATCTATGGTCTACCTCCACAACTACTTCTGCTGCCGATCAGCTTCTTCCGGTTATTGCAAAGGCAATGGCCACGGCTTTGTTTTTACACTCGCTCTCTGCAGGAATTTCCAAAAATTAGCGTGAACAATGTATGTTGTTTATACAAAAAAGCTAGCGTGACTCCCAGCAGAGAACTAGAAAACTGTATTTTTTACTTCAGTAAAGTTGTACAGTGATCCACAGATTCCCTTTTCCCGGCTCAATATCTCAAGGTATAAGCAATGATAATAAACATTTAAGACCTCTTTGTGATCTGTGTAACATAGCCTACAAAACTGTTTGAAGAGAAATAATCCTTCTTCAGAGATCGCAGAAATGTGATTTTGGGGCCGTCTCCTCTCAGCTGCTCGTACATTGACAGCAATACATTTATGCGATCTCTAAAAATTATTATTTCTGCTCAAACAGATTTGTAGGTTGTTGACCATGTTACACAGATCACAAAGAGCTGTAACACTAATTTTTGGAAATTCCCGCAGAGAGCGAGTGTAAAACAAATAGACTGTGATATAACCGAAAGGACCTGCTCTGTTCTAGACAGAACACAGAAGTAGTTTGTGCTCATTCACTTCACTAGTTCACCTGCAACTCGCTAGCATTAATCTGCGCCATCAACTCATGAGAAATAGTGATTAGTTAAATGGTGCTACTTTAAATTAGATTAAATTAAACAGTGCGAATAACATTGGAATATAACATTTAGTAATTGTTGTGGTTTTCAGTGAATGCAAGTAACAATGCATTTGTACACCAATGAAAATTATTATTTCCTCTTCTTTTAATAAAGAGTATTATCTTTTTTTAATTTCTAGAGTTTTTATTTATATTCCACAGCAAAATTAACTTGTTAACTACCAAAATTAACAAGTTAATTTTTTAACAAGTGTTTTGCTCTTTATTTTCTTTATTCATATTTTGAGAAGCTTAAAAGTTCAAGAACAATCTTTGTTTTGCATTTAGGGTTTAAAAGGTAACTAAAAAATTCCATTCAACTCATTTTTTGAGGTTTTTGCATTTTTTTAAGTTTACTTCTATACATGCATAATACCCTGATTTATGTTTTATGTAGGGTTAAGTAAAACATCAAATAAAAAAATGCAATTTGTTGTATCTGATTAATTGGTCAAATAATCGGCCAACTAATCGATTATCCAAATAATCGTTAGTTGCAGGCCTACAATAAACTAAACGAAACAGTCAAAAGTGTGGATTTATTTCAGAAGAATTCAAAAGAAATCAGACACCATGCCGTGCTACAAATGTTTCACAGCTGTTACATGTAAAGAAGCAATCGTGTCACATTTAATAAAACAGTAAAGAGTAAACTTTTTATCACAAGGATGCACTAAGTTCAACAGCTTGCAGACAACAGCTGACCCTATCGTTGTGGATGGGGGTGGGCGGATCAATCCAGGTATCAATATTGTCAATACTGACATCGGTATCAGAATCGGATCAATACTAGCCCACCAAGATCGATATTTAGGCTATTTTGTTCAAAATCTGGTCTGATCTAACACATCACCGCTGCTCCTGTGTTGCTTCAGAGCAGGGCCATGTAATCACGTGATAGTAGACAGAAACACATCAAGCTGTGATGCTTGTAAAAACCTGATCTTTTACTGAGGAAACGCCACACATTTGGGAAGCTTGGAGGAGAACCCTGAGCTTGAAAAGAAGCGGAGCAAAGAGGAGACTTGTATTGACAGGAGGATTGACCTGTTATCAGCAGTGAGTCGAATATCATTGAGTGTTTTCAGAGAGGTGGCAAATATCCAGGTAAACATCAATTAATATGTATGTATTCAGGAGCTCTAACAAAAGTTGACTACAAATGAACCATGTTAATGTGTTGTGTGTTAATTAAATAGCTGTACTTAAAAGCAAAGTAACAACCCTCTTCAATAAAATACATTAGTTATCAGTTGGTAAGTTTTTTTTTTTTTTACACTTTTTTTATAAAAACATACATTTTGAAAGTATTTATAAACCCCTTAACTAGGCAAGGCAAGTTTATTGGTATAGCACATTTTGTACACAGGGTAATTCAAAGTGCTTTACATTGTAAATAAAGAGTAAAATTAAGTACATTTAATAAAATCAAGCATAAAAAAGTAATATCAATCAAATTGATTAAAAACTGAAAATTAAAAACATTGATTAAAACAAAGATTAAGATGTGAAGTGCAGAGTTAAAATAGTTGTTTGGACGTTGGTGCTCAGTTGACAGAAGCGCAGCTAAACAGGTGAGTCTTTAACCTGGATTTAAACGTGACTAAAGTGTTGGCACCCTTGATCTCCTCTGGAAGCTGGTTCATCTGTGGGCTGCATGGTAACTAAAGGAGTATTTACCCTGTTTGGAGTTAAGCCGCAGTAGATCTAATTTATTAGAACCGAGGGATCTCACTTCTCTGTTTGGTGCGTATTCACTGATCATGTCTGTTAGGTATTTAGGTGCTAAGTTATGTTTGGACTTATATACGAGCAGCAGAACTTTAAAATCTATTCTGAAGGAGACCGGCAGCCAGTGCAGAGACTGAAGAACTGGAGAAATGTGTTCTGACTTTCTAGTTTTAGCTACATTCTGAGAACTAGAAGCTCTAAGAACAAAAAATGCAACAATAAATGATTTCTGTTGATGTACACTACTGAAATTATTCATTGTTATTAACATTAATTAGTGAAAATACAAGTTTTTTTTTAAGAATTGGTTTCAGTATTGGTATGGGTGATACCGAGCATGTTGGTATCGTTGGTGGTTTACCATTAGCTTAGCTTGCTAAATTAAACAACTCAGATTAACTAAATACCTGTAACGAAGTGTGGCTACATTACACACGAAGAGAATTGACACTGCAACGTGCTGCAAATATTTCACAGCAGTTGCTTTTTAAAAGTATCGGTTCTCAGCGGTATTGGATCCATCTCCAAACGTTGCCTAACCCTAGCCTAACATTCACAGTAAAAATGCTAACCACTTTTAACTGAGGGTCAAAAGTTTTAACATAAAACCTTTAAAACATAAAAACATCGCCAAAGTTTTACTTCATTCCCAGCATTTAACATTGAGCACAAGCCATGAAAGAGAGTGGAAGAGCTTGCTCTGCTCCACTTCTCCCAATCAGGGAGCTTGCAAAGCCTTACGCGATGTTAGAAAATTTCAGAGATGCACGTTGAGCTTCGCAGAGGGGTCAGCGTGAGGTTTGCTCAAAACTTGCTGCAAAGAAAAAATGCTGAGTTTACTAGCTGTGTGCCCCCTTGTGTCAACTATGAAAGATTGTTGTTCTATTCTTAAAACTTAGCATCATCTCATGCCTTCTTACTGACTTTTTGTCAATGGCTAACTTGTTGCACATAGGTAATTTGTCATTGTAACATTTTCACGCTCTTGAAGGAGCGAAACAAGCACACAGTACATCGATCAATGTGCTTAATCACAGAGCATAAGTGCCAAACCCCAGCAAAGAGCAGGTTAATGTTGTGGCCGTGCTCACAGTCAGTTCTGAACCAATTGAGCCTCGGATAAATGAGGAATTTCTGAGAGCGAATCAGATGTTGGTAAAGACTAGTGTTTCTTGTAAACGGGGTAACAAAAACTCTATTTTTTATTTTATTTTTTTTTTAAACACACAACCGGATGTGTGTGGAAATGTCCTTAGAGGAGCGATAATCAGAATAACACAATTAAAAAAAAAAACATTTATGGTCATTTAAGCCCCGCCAAATATATATGTAGATACCAATTGTATTATGTGCAATACCCTACTTAGCAAATAAATATCCTTCTAATATAACTTCACTTCAAGTGCTACTGTTAATAACCACTGCCTATTGGAATCATGACCCTAATAATCAATCAAATCAGCAGTTACTCAAAGATCGCTGCATTTACACCGATGAAACTTTTTCTGAAAACCTAAACATTTTCTAGCTTAAGTAGAAAATAATTTTAGCTCAGTTCACATTAATCCTTCACCCCTTCACAATCGCTCCCTCGCCCCAGAAGGCAAATTCCGAGATTTTGCCGACCTCGCTCCATGTTGCAGGGAACTACATCTCTTGTTAGGTCACTATAAGTAAAAGTGAACTAGTGAATCAGAAGTAGACGACACAAAAATTCAGCAAGTGAGCAATTTTGAAAAAAGAACCCCTTTAATTTGGTGAACACTTCAAATGTTTTAAGTTGTGAATTTGTTTTAAATGTGTATCAATGTTGATTGGAATTAAATACGGCCATCACACAACCTTTGAGCTAGTCAAGACATTGGCTTGCAGGAGACTTTTATGACATCCAAGATATATTGAATCACAAAAAAATGTGTGAGGTTTCATTTAAATTATTCATTGTATATATCTATTAAAAATGTTGTTAAAAAAAGATTTTGAAAGTTCTATCCATTAAAATGTGTGTTTTGTAATATTGCTGATGAAACGATCCACTATAAATCTTGTTAAACGTATTTATACTAAACTATTTCGGATTTATTTTATAAGGAAATCATGATTTTATAATGATATTACAATGATTTTAAGGAATCTGGAATCTCTATTCTATTGGAATATTGTGTTTATTTGTTTAATCTTTATGGGATACATATTTCATGTGTGTAAGTGGGAAAATGGGTACACCAAATATAATACATTTCAAAATTTGGGTTTACACATTATTTAAACCTTTTTCGTGAGTGCAAATACAAACATACTTTGCAATGTGTTAAAGCAACTTCTATTCCTTCATTTATTAGTGCAGATATGTTTTTTACTAAAATAGTATCTCTGTATATAGTTTTTGTTCTTTGTCTTTGTATGCTATTTGTATTCTGTACTGTGCCTGTAATGGTTTGTTAATGTTACTTTTGAAAATAAAACTGCAGAAAAGCAAAGAAAAAAAAAACGAATCGAATTGATCGAATTTAAACCTTATCTAGATATATTTAATATAATGCTATAATAACATTATGTCTTAACATTCAGTCACCTTGTCGCTGTCAGTATAAACATTTCAAATCAATGACATCAAATATTTTTAAACCTTTTTAGAAGAGGTCATTGCATACATTGTATACAATATGTGCTAATGGCTATTTCAGCTCAGCATTAATAAAAAAAACAATAACTATTACCCAGAAGGTACACTGGCTTACACACCACATTGGTTTACATGCTACTAAAAGTTAGTTATATTAAAACTTGACTTATAAGAATAAATAAAAAGTTCGGCTAGTATTTATGACGAATAGACGCGGACGTGCTGCCCTGCTGTCCTCTGCTTGTTCACTTCGGTCGTCCTTGAGCTCGAGGGGTCACGTGACGAGCAGGGCCCGCTATTGTTGAACGTTAATTCGTGTTTAGGAGCGCAGACAAAATAAATTACACCGTTTTATACAATTACAGTGCCCTTTTAAAAGGCAAATACACGTAAATACGTCGGCCCTGTAAATGTATACGATAACAGTTTCTTCCAGCTGTATGTTTCATATTTTCTGAAACAGAATCACAAACGCATCCACATACCGCTCCTTTTAACGTTAGGTTATATTCATACAATTATACACAACTTTTAACCGTTCACTCCAAGACTCACATTTTGATATTTGATGGCATGCATAGCATTCCGCCGCAGAAGCCTTTCCGCTAACATGCTAACCTAGCGTCACGTCAACCCTTTAACCTAGCCATCACGTTTATCGGTTTAAAACTTCACCAAATCATCTTTCACTTACGGAAGGACGTCTTTTGAGCTGTTTAGCGATGTCTTTAACTATCCACATGGTTGAGATGATGTACAGTCTCCCAAAATTGTACAGCAAAAGGGATTACCCACGGCTCTCTCAAGAGCAGAGCTATTTCAGTGTTTGGTTCAGAAGCGGAGCCGGAGCAGCGTGGACTCTTATGAACCTCGCCTGTTTTTTGTTGTTGTTTATTTTGTTGTTGTTTAGATACAAATTTAAGCACCACGACAATTGACCAGTAATGACATTTACTTTTGCCTAATACGTGTAATAAATATAATTATTCACACCAGAAAGGGAAACGATTTTTAAAAAGGCAGTACCGTGGATACCTATTTAAAACACATCTTTGATCAACCAGTTTGTTACGCTCCATTATACAGTATCAGATTTGTTTAATGTATTATAACAATTACAATATACTATTTAAATGCTTTTTTTTTCTTATTACTTTCTTTCACTAGAAACGTACTTTTCATGTGTTAATTTCTAATTGTACTTGTCTTTTTATATAGTGCTATTTCGTACACTACCTTCTGATATTTATATTGTACTTGTACCTGCTGATACTCAAATGTTGCAAGTCGGGAGTTGAGGAGATGATAAGGTTGTGGTGCACTAATTGATAAATGGACTTCAATAAATATAATTTAGTCACTGCACAAGATCTATATAATCATGTTTTTCAACCTTTCTGGATGATGAAGTGAGGCATACTTATACTGGCCCTATTAGACAGTTATTTGCCTGTTTATTTTTTGTTTGCTGTATTTTAGATTACAATTTTTTATTATATACATTTACACATTCTAAGCTAATTGAACATACAGCTTTAAAGCACCATCATCCAGCCACTTATTCTTAATTGTGGCATACTCAAACAAACCCAAAGTTGAAATTAAATGCACATAGCCTAAAAACACTCAACCTCAAATTGAGCATGAGATCAGAGTGACAGAAGAAAAGAGAGCTCAGGTCAGGACAGCCTTGAGCCAGCTTCTTCAAACACTCAAGACTTAATCATATTACCTTCCTGTCATCCGCTGTATTTGTTTCCCTCCAATTCCATTTTCTGCTTTGAGTTGCACATTAACCTTTACTCAGAGTTCCTGCTGAACACAGTGTTCACAATTATGAGAGTTGGGGGAGCTACACAAATAATGATGCAAGTACATTCCATTGAGTACAACAACCAATTAAAAAAAAAGTGAAAGACAAATTCTTCAGTATTTACCAAAAATACATATTGTGTTTAAACACCTACAAACTTATTTAAGGAAATCTAGGTAAACAATACATGTTTGGATAATGAACATGTTCATGTCCGAAAAAAAGAGGAGGTGAAACAACTGTGTTGAGAACTGACACCTCTCATTATCACGAGAGCACTGTGGCACCACTGCTGTCCCCCAGAACCTGAGATGTGGCACCCATGTGGTCATAATTCTTGCAGCATCCAACTTTGCGGTCAAACAACTTCTACTCAAAGCCCGGCAATTCTGTTCTGTGTCTTCCACCAGTGTCTGGTAAGACATGACTGTTGTCCGATATCCAGTGACTCCTTGTCTACTCTGTCAGAGCATGAAAGAGAGCAATTAAAATTTCACATCACCCAAGTCATCTCTCGCTAGTGATGTAAAGTAATGAATTACAAATACTCAAATTACTGTAACGGAGTAGTTTTTTTTTCAGAAATTGTAATTTAGTGAGTAAATTTTTTTATACTTTTTACTTTTAATTAAGTATATTTTTACTGCAGCATTTGTACTTTTACGGCACTTTTGCTACACTCTGAAGTTGTTACCTTTTTACTTAAAGGTGAAAGTCTCTTATGATTCCCGCCCATTCAAATCACGCATCAAAAGACTGACATCAAGACTTGTGTCGAGCGAGATTTGGATATGTTACCATCATTGTATATAACATGGACGTAGTTTCTGACATCACCCATAGGTTTGTGGCAAAGAAAGAAAAGAAAGAGGCTCAGAGTGGGTGTAGCTACTACCTGAAAATGGGACAAGTCAGTTGTAAAGAAGTCTGATTGGTTGAAGGTTTAAATAGCAGTTCATCTTAAACAAACCAATTAAAATAATAGTTCACCCTCTCAGAGTGTTCTTGAAGGTCAAAACTAGAGATCTTAATCAACAAACATGATGGATCCATGAGTGGAAACATTTTTTTTCATCCCCAAAGTCAGACAGTTTTAACCTGTTCACTCCTGATCCCACCCCCTTGTGGTCGATCGAAGTGCCGATAAATAAAACAACTGCCAATAAAAAAATGAAAAAAAGGTTTTTGCTTGGTTCAAGTTTTGAACTTTAGCAGATACTCACAGCTACAATACCCGATTAGCTTCCTAGAGATTCATATGTTCAGTCCGGAGTCAAAGAAGGCACAAAAAGAATGGTATACAACCTGCTCGGAGTGGATTTTGTAGCATCTATTCAAGTATGCTCCATGCATTTACCCATTCAATGTCAAAGCTTTAAAGTTACCAAAAGTTACATTTGAAACAATCACAGATTTTCAATGTTGATTGAATATATGTTCATCTCACACCCAAAAAATTACTTCTATTAAATTACTGCAATTGTGGTCTGGTGGATAAGGAGATCGACTTGTGGTCAGAAGGTCGCCGGTACGATCCCCAGATCTGCCGAGTTGAAGGTGGTGTGAGTGATGAAACATAAATATATTTAGTTTTTTATATAAACAAGACCAGATCAGCAAGACTGCTCCACAACCCCAAACAATGCTCTTTTGGTCTATTTTTTTACTTGTGTATTCTGATATCAACTGCATGTATTAATTTCCAGTCTTTTATGATGCTTCAGGGTTCAAGTTGTATGTACCCCTGTTTTCTTATCCTTACTTACGATGAAAAAATACAAAACTTTGAGTAAAATTGATATTTGACATGTAAACAGCAAGTCTCAGTGTGTATATAAAGCACTTCAGATTTGATACAAATAGAAATGACTTCAAAGTAGTTTCAACAAAAAGGTGCTTCTGAAAAAAAAATATATATATATAAATAAATATTCCTTTAATTCACATATCGAGCATTTAAAGGGGCTCACAACTGGAGAGAACCTTCAAGCTCTGCTCTCCAGCACTCTCCTTCTATTTAGCACTTTGCTCATTTAAATGAGTTCTCCATTTTTATTACATATTTTATAAGCATGCTGAACTTTGTTCGGTCATAAGTTTGTAATTACGGTCTATTTACTTCTTATTATCTCTTCACTGTTTACTTCATCATGATTGTGTTTATTTTAGTATTTTCATTTATTTACAACATAAATAATGCAAAGTTTCATTCTTTCATAAAGGATTCAACATTTCTCTCTCAGTGTAAAAATCAAGAATTTTCTTCATTATGGGGGTGTTTTATAATGTTCAATTAATTCTTTACACTTTCAACCTTTTTATTTATTATTCTGCTCAAATCCCCCTCAATTCCCTAAACTTTAGTTGCTTAACATTTGGTCAGATAATTATTTTGTGTTCTGTTCTCTCAATCTCAAATTCTTAAAACATTCTAAATAAAAAGCTTGAGTCAGTTATTGCAATCAAATACATTTCATAATTTCTTTTTACTTAATTTAATTTCAAAATAAAACTCATACTTTGAGTCCATAAGGTCCATCTGAGCAACAGTTTGGTCTATAAATGACCATACTTAAAGGAAATGGCAAATATTTTAGGCGTCCCTCTTTATATTTGAGCACCAGCCCCTCAGAAGGTCTCTGCAGGGTCCTGCTACACGCATGTCAGTCGCGTCAGACACACAGCCAATGCTAGGGGCAGCAGCTTGTATTTGGGTTGCTGTGGGAGGTGGCTCTAGTGAGGCCAGCAGGAGGTGCTCACCCTGTGGTTGGTGCAGGTATTTCAGTGACAGAGCCAGCCGCTCATTCTCTTCTCAATATCTATGAGGTACATTCTAAGTGTTGGGGATCGAGCCTTCTGTGCAGTTGCTCTTCAGCTGAGAAATTCTTCTCAAGACATTAGAGCGACAGGTGAGTTCAAATCTGATCTGAAAAGTCACTTGTTCACACTAGCTTTAGGGAGTTGTAGTCTTTTTATTACGAAAGTTTATGATAGTGTATTTAATTAAATATTTTTATGTTCGTATTATCTGCTTAACGGTGGTGTATGTGATTTTTTAGAAATGTTTGGGTAGTTTTTATTTTAATCAAGAGTAACACCAAAATGAGGAATTACAGCAGTCAACATTGAACCTCAATGATTGCATCCTTGCTGCTAGAAATTTGAGGGAGAGCTGGAGATGTGACTCGGGTGGATGAGCGATGATCGAAAGCTCCAGTTGCAAAGCGTTAAGCCGTTGAAGTGGAGCCCCATTGTGAGTATGAGGTGAACAGTTTTAAAATGTATTTCATTTTTCCTGTTAAGTCAAGACTACTATCTGCTGTCTTCGGATTTTTTACTTTCAGTAAATATTACAGACAAGTGACTAACAGAAATAATTTAGAATAATGTGTCCCTGAATGAAGGGATGCTCAAAATCAAAAGTACCAGTCAGTATCTGGTGTGGCCACCAGCTGCTTGAAGTACTGCAGTGCATCTCCTCCTCATGGACTGGACCAGATTTGTCAGTTCTTGGTGTGAGATGTTACCCCACTCATCCACCAAGGCACTTGCAAGTTCCTGGACATTTCTGGGGGAAATGACCATAGCCTTCACCTCACGATCCGACAGGTCCCAGACGTCCTTCCTGTCTCCCTGTAGCGCTGTCTTAGGCGTCTCAGAGTACAGACATGGCAATTTATTGCCCTAGCCACATCAGAAGTTCTCAAGCATCCCTGTAGCATGCCTAATGCATGTTCACCCTTGGAATTTTTCTTTGGGTGTTTTTCACAGTCGGTACACAAGTCTCTTTGGTGTCCTGCATTTTTAGGACTGTGACCTTAAATGCCTACTTTCCGTAAGCTGTTAAGGTCTTAACGACCATTCCACAGGTGCATGTCAATTAATTGATTATGGTTAATTGAACCTGCATGAAAAACATTGTTTAGACCCTTTACAATGAAGATCTGTCATGTTATTTTTTTTAAACATTATTGTTGAAACACACAGTCCTGGAAACGGGACATTTTTTGCTTAATTTATTTTCTCCTAGTTTGTTAGCCAGGGAAATTTCTTTATTTCGATTTTTAATTATTAAGTCATTTTGAATTTAGAAGAAGGTAGATTGCTGTATTTACTTGTGATTTATTTTGCTGTGTGAAAAGAAAGAAAGAAAATATCCAATTTCATTTTTAAAACAGTTTGATCTTTAAGTTGGGACAGGACAGGAGAGAAACTTTTTCTATTGAAAATAGTCTTTAATATAATACAATTTAAAATCATGTATATTTTCTCTGTACTCCTCACCTTCAAATAAGTCTCTCTCAGCATTTTCCACCTTTTTCAACACTCAACTATAAATACTGCTGTCCAAAGCTAGTTTAGCAGCTAAAGCTAATAGAGTGCCATTAAATTCCCATTGTGAGTAGAAAACTAGACACTGACAAAACTTGAAGAGCACCCCTCCTCTTCACAGACTGTTTCTCAGAGCAAGATCTGTGTATTTAAAAATAGCTATTGTGTGGAGATACAGCCGCAGGTGTTTATACACTGTAACTAAGTTTCTTCACTTTTTCACAGACTATTTTTAGAAGTTCTCACAGACTTCCCTCCAGAAACAAGTCGCTAGTATTAAGCAAGCTATTGGTTGGTTAGGGTTATTATTATTGTCAATTCTTCACTTCTGAACCCTATGCAGTGTTGCCAGATTGGATGGTTTTTCTGGCAAATTGAGGTACTTTCGGGTTATGTTTGTCTGAGAAAAGTGAAGTTGGGTGAGTCTATAAAAGCTGCATGGGAGTGACTCATTAGATCTAATCTTTTGGTAAACTCTCATATGAAGGAAAATATATCAACACATATGTGGAAAAAAATAGTATATAGTGTGTGTATGTAAATATTTTTTAAAAAAATATAATATCTGGGGTAGAATATTTTCAAAGGAAACAAAATCAAATGTTTTTATACTCATATCTTTTGTCATCTTTCTTTCGTATTGGAAAGAAGCTTGTTTGTGCATTTTTCTGTGTTTATTTTATAAAACAGTTGATAATGTCATGTCTTATGTCATGACATACACAGTCAACATCCCCTTTTTTTGTAATGTGGAGCTTTGGGCTGCTTTTTATTGAGGTGGGCACATTTTACGCTGAGTTTGGCCTGGAAATTGTCGCTCAGGCCTGGAAACCCTGTTTTTCCAGCATTGCAACAAATCAAAATTTGCTCCGGTAGTCTTTTCAGGCTTACTTGTGGATTCCCATTGACTTTACATATAAAATGCCTGCCCTTTCTGCTTTCCAGTGTGAACAAAACATAATAAACACTTGCCATCCGCTTCTTTAAGAAACCCGATAGAGTTGTCTTTTATTTAACTCCAGATAGACCCTTCCACAGATCAACAGGAAGTTTAATCTAGAAAATGTTGACTCAATGATGGATCATGATCAATAATATTTGATAAGTCCCCAAAAATACATGAGACATGAATATAAATATGCCATCTTGTATGATTTTCTTTTTAGGATTTTGTGTATTTTATACACAAGGTAAACATTATGCGCACACACCCTGAGGAATGCAATATTTGAGCACTAGAATATGTTGGCCTAATTTAAGACTTGGATTAAGCAGGAACCAAATAGAAAATAGTCCGAAATATTTTCAGCTAAAACATCAGATGATTTGGGATTTTGAACAGCAGTCTCAAAGTAAATATTCTCTCTTTGATTTGCTCCATGAGTTGGACTGATTGTGATTAGCCACAGGGGTATCCCTTTGTTACCATGGATACTGTATTGAGAGATGATGGGCGAATGCGTCCCATAGTTTCGTGCTCAGAGCATCGGTATTCTGCAGTAATGTTCTTGAGAAATCTCAGAACTGATGGTATTATTCTGGTAAGCTCTTTGTGTGTGTGTCAGGGGCTCGACCGCTCACACAGAGGGCTCCTGTCTTCAGTGTGTCGTCTTCTTTGGTGACTTTCCAAATTTGGCGTCCAGCCCGAGTCCTGAAAGACAGAGCGGAGCGAGGGTTGAGCTTATTATAGCAGCTCACGGTTCACTCTGACCCTGCTCTCCTCATCCTGCTTTCCAATTAAAAGTTCACGGCTTTCATTCTGATTCTTGGAATTATAATGGGAGTTTATTTTATTTAGGTTTACTTTTCTACATGTATTAGTTATTCCTTAACCACTGAATTTTACCCATGGAATAGCTCTGATGTCGAAATGGCTTTAAACAAAAATAAACATAACAATATAAATAAAAAACCTGTTTAACTGTTTACCAGGTTATCCCCAATTTATTGGTTAAGCACCTAAATATATGTTCTTCATTCTAATGTTCTTTGAAATTTATTTTTCTTTTATTATTGACCTTTTTTTCTGTTTTTTTTAACTGAAACATGATTATTTATCTACTCAATAAAAATAATTTAAAGCCCATTAATTCAATTTTTTTTAACTTTGTTTATTTCTCTAGCAGTCTAAACTTGATCCATACTGTTTGAATAATATTTTGTATTCATGTTACGTTATTACTACGCTTATTTATACATGGATGTAATACTCTCCTGACTGTTGTAATGTTTAACCTTTTTTTAATATATTTGATCTATTATGTATGTGTTGTTTTTATGATCATTATTTCTGATAGATTCATAAAAAATTTGCCCTCATCTACCATATTCTTTTTCTATGGTACAGTGACTTTTACCATAAGGACCAAGATATTTTTAAAAACATTCAAAAGAAATCTAAATTTGTTTTAAAGATTGGTTCATTTTAAATCAGACACTGAGGTAATAAGTGGTGTTTTATCATTTTGAATTCAGTTAAGTAATCTCCAGATTTCACCTTTAGAGCTTCTAGCATTAGCTTAGCATAGATCATTGATTCTAATGGCACCAGTAGCATTGTAGCCTCAAAAAAAGTAGCAGAATGATCAAAGTGATGCAATTATTTTTCTTTCTTTATTTCTTTATATCCGCTTATTACCATCTTAGAAACATTGCAAGAATCAGATGCTTTGTTTCCAGACAAGAATTAGAGAAACCGATACATGCTTTCATCTGCAGCAGGCTGGACTCCTGTAACGCTCTTCTCACCGGTCTTCCCAAAACACCATTAAACAGCTCCAGCTCGTTCAGAACGCAGCAGCTAGAATTCTAACCAGAACTAGAAAACCAGAACACATTTCTCCAGTTCTTAAGTCTCTACACTGGCTGCCGGTCTCCTTCTGAATAAATTTTAAAGTTCTGCTGCTCGTATATAAGTTCAAACATAACTTAGCACCTAAATACCTAACAGACATGATCAGTGAATACACACCAAACAGAGATCCCTCGGTTCAAATAAATTATATCTACCCCGGGTAAATTCCAAACAGGGTAAATACTCCTATAGTTACCATGCGGCCCACAGATGAACCAGCTTCCAGAGGAGATCAAGGGTGTCAACACTTTAGTCACATTTAAATCCAGGCTAAAGACTCACCTGTTTAGTAGCGCTTTTGTCGACTGAGCACCAACGTCCGAACAACCATTTTAACTCTGCACTTCACATCTTAATCTTTGTTTTAATAAATGTTTTTAATTTTCAGTTTTTAATCAATTTGATTTTATATGACTTTTTTTTATGCTTGTCTTTATTAAATGTACTTTCTTTTTACTTCCAATGTAAAGCACTTTGAATTACCCTGTGTACGAAATGTGCTATACAAATAAACTTGTCTTGCCTTGGCTTCTTTTTAAAGCCCTGATAGGATCATTCAAAACTAGTTTTAAAACGAAGTTAAATTATTTTTCCTATATAGGCATTGACACTAGTAGATGCCAAACTATATTACGTTCTGGTGTAATAATACAAACATTATGAAACATAGCTGCAGTCGGTTTCAGGACTGCTATGCCAGCACAGAACATAGACACTTACAAGATCAGCTCCAAAAAAGATTGAAATGTTTACATTTCTGCTAATCTACAGAAGAGTCAAGGTTAAAATAATAAAGAAATGGCAATGTGTTGATCGTTCTGATACTATCTCTCAGAACTACAATGCTACTGGTGCCATCTGAATCAGCACTCTATGCTAAGCTATGCTAGGAGGTCCAAAAGACATATATGCCAATCTTTAGAAATGCCCCCAAGTTCCACAACTGAAGGTTTCTTCATTGTCCCCCTCCCACAACATGCAAGTCTAGTAAGAAAAAGTCTGTTTCAGATGTTTTACCAAAGAAGACAAGGATGGTTCCAAACCACTGGAGGGGGCTGATGACATTTCCAAACAGCAGTACAGAGCCCAGAATGGTGAAGAATTTGCGTGTAGTTGTGACAATAGAGCAGGTGAGAGGTCCAAAATACACCACGGTCATGAAGATGAAGGTCTAGACCAAGCAATCCAGGTTTAGGCCATCATTCAGAATGAGAGAAAATAGAGCAGAACAAACCAACTCACCTGTCCAAGAGCGCTGGTGATGCCGAAGAGGAGGATATTATAGATGATGTTAGGAAAGCGCTCTGTGAAGGTCAAAAACTCCCACAGCTCTCCTGACCACAGCACAGCTATATGCAGAGACAGGTGAAGGTCTACATCACTTCTCAATTTCTCAATTCTTCAAGTCAAGTGTGTTTCAAGACTTTCTGGAGCTGGTTCACCAAAATGTAAGTGAATCTCTATTTGTGTCTAGAGAAAATGGGTTCCTTCTATTAAAAAAAAAACATCTGAAAACAACTACAAATACCCAAATACCAGATGGCTTAAGAGAAGTCTAGGCCAAAGAGATTTGAAATTACCTGATGAAAAAACAGCTATAGCAGACAAAAAGAGTTTAACAGAGCTAGAACGCCCCCCGCAGGGCTTTCTTTTTCTTCCTTTCCTTCTTTCTTTCTTTCTAAAGCATTTATTGCATCATGGCCATTGCCTGGCTACTTCCTTTTTTATGTTAATATCTCAGTTTAAAAGCTCATAAAACAATAATTTACAAGATGTTTTTAAAATTTAGCAATTTCCAAACCGAGTTATAACTCGCACAAAATCTCTCGCTCTCTCTCTCTCATATAAGGAGGATTGTTTACCACTTGTGGAGCAAAAGACATGCCAAAAAAATCTAAGTTGATTTCAATTATTGACCAATGTAATTTAATAAAACTGAATATTACTTGGCATTAGTCATGATGAACATGACAGTGGAAAAAATGAGTGTCCGTAATGAGAAAATGAGAGGGATTTAAATTATTTTAAGCTTTAAAGTCAAGAAGGGATCTGCAGCTCCTCCCAGAGGGGATTAATGGACATAAATAATGAGCAGGACGAAAGATATCCGAAGAAGTGATTATGTGTGTGTATACATACTGCTAACAGTCGCTGAAGGATTATATATCCTGCCTGAAACCCTGTCCAACTGGATTGTGACATTTTGAAAAACGGATGAACCTCAGACGGGAGTGTCGGCACAGTCGAACCTTGAGTGTGTGGTTTAGGGAACACAAGCTTTCTGACGGTGAGGACAAGAGAAAAAGTGTTCCTGTCGCAAACCTAAATTTGCTTCTATACAGGCGCTTTAAATGATTTGTTATGACTTCTTGCACAGTTGTTGCACACTCACCAACGCCTAGAACAAGGGTAGACCACATGTTGACATGGAGCATCATATGATTGGCCCCCGTCTGATACCGACCCCTCATGTGATCCTGAACCACGCCTGTCAGCCCATCCAGAGTCAGAGACAGCAACTATTGTTAGAAAAACACACATTTCAACAGCTGAATCGTTTCATGGATCTCAGCTTTAATTCAAATGTCAAAGTAAAAAAAAAAAATTTTTTTTTTTAAAGAATAGGCTCATTTTACAACTCGTCTCGGTATTCTTTTAGCCCATCTCTGTTTTTGACGATAACACTTAGCATAGCTTGGCAAAATTATTAAAACTGATTTGACCGGTAGCGTTGCGCTAAAAAAATTATATTTCTATTCTAAACCGTTTCTATTAATATACAATAAATATTAACTATGTGTTCCTTTTTTTGTGCAAAAGAAACCTGCAGGTATGTTCAGCTTCGGAGGATGCTATTCCTAAACCTAATAAGAATGCGCTTTGTTGTAAATATTGATCAACAAAACGTATTTAAAAAAAACACTGTTTGTATCAAAGCAAAGCAGCACCACAAAATAAGGCCTAATGTAGGTTGACAAGGTTGCCTCCGAATGCTAACGTACAACGATAATAGGTTTCACTCTAATAAATACAGAAGCCCCCAAAAAATCTACCATTTAAACAGGATTTCAGTAAACGCATGCTCGTAACGCTCCGATCTGTGTTTGGTAGTCGTGTCACATGATGCGCTATCGCAGGTTAAAGGTCTGCTGAACTTCCTGTTTCGCACCGTCGTATGTGATCCCATTCAAGTTGATTTCATAGTGTGATTGAGGCGCAAGAATGTTTCATGGGAAGAATAGAATTTCACACTAGGACCCACCAGCAGCATCTCTCCAAAGCCAAATGAGTGCTCCTCTGATGCGCTGGAGCTCTTGTTCGGTTTGTAGAGGAAGAGAGCAACACCGGTCACGATTAGAAACACACACAGATACTTCGCCATGGGATACCTCTTCCTCAGGATGCTGACACCCAGAATCATCACTGTAGAACAGGAGGAGAAAAACCACAATGAGAACACTTGGCAACCCCTGCTTCATTCGTTCATTTTTGATTCTGATCTCAAAAACAGAAGTGCGAAAAATGAATTACGAGCTTAAACTACAAGACATTCTTCAAGATGTGGGAGTTCTGTGATTTAATTTAAGTCTGTGTGGGGAGCGAAGTGTGAAGAGCTGAAGTGTAGTCTGGGCTTGAACAAAATAAGAACGTAATAGATTAGGCACACGCTGACTAGGCTCATGTCAGAGTTTTTAAGAGCTTGGAGCAGAACGCTGAAATAAGCGAGAGGGAGAGAGTTTATGTTCAGCCCAACCTCAAAAGACGTGACTCGACCAAAGAACTCTCAATTAACGGTGGGGGTGTGTTTAATTTTGTTCTATTAACGGTGCAAATAGTTTTGAGGAGCAATTTAAGGAATGCTGCAATTTTTTTAGTAAAAGTTTCTCAAACTCTGGCAACTCTAGTTATGTGTGTGTGTGTGTGTGTGTGTATATATATATTTTTTTTTTTTTTGGGGGGGGGGGGGGCACTTACTAAATGAGATCTTTATGGAAAGAATTTTACAGAGAAATAAGACATGTGGAAAATTATTCAAGCTTATTATTATTATTATTATTTCAAAGGTTTTAAATGTTAGACTTTTTAAAACTGAGCAGAAGCCTTGTAGTAAAACTTTGCATAAGGACAAAGCTGATTTAGCACTGTCAGTATACTCCGGTTCCATCGCAGGTTTGCTTTGTACATTCCAAATCACTAGAAATTGAGCGCAGGTGAAAGTCCTGCAGATCTCTGCCCTCATTTACATACATTTAAACACGTTAATCAGTGCATGCAGGGACAAACAGCCAGAAGATGGCGGTATTCAACAAAGAAACAAAAAAAGAAATGTGTTAACGGGGAGTTGATTGGAGATGGTTTGACAGTGGCCAAAACAAGAAAAAAATCTAAATAATAGTTGAAAATTACTTCAAAAGACTTGGAAAACGATTGCATTAACAAATAAGATCTGGCTGTTCCATGGATAGCATGTGACCAGGAGGGGGCGTAGGAAACTTTACAACTGTACTTTTATAAATAACTGAAAGAAAGAGGTTACAGCATGTCTATCTTGAGGTCAAAATTAAAAACATATTTAGATTATTTGATAAACTATTTAAATGTTTTGACTTTTTATTTAAAGAACAAAAAGATTGTATTTGCAAGTTAGAACTCAAACTGGGTACTATTAGACTGACTGCTGACAGGCGGGTCAATATAGTCACTCTTCTTTTGATAAACCAATATAGTCACTCTTCTTTTGATAAACCAATATAGTCACTCTTCTTTTGATAAACCAATATAGTCACTCTTCTTTTGATAAACCAATATAGTCACTCTTCTTTTGATAAACCAATATAGTCACTCTTCTTTTGATAAACCAATATAGTCACTCTTCTTTTGATAAACCAATATAGTCACTCTTCTTTTGATAAACCAATATAGTCACTCTTCTTTAGATATATTACAAACCAATATAGTCATTCTTCGTTTGATATGTTGCAAACCAATAGTCACTCTTCTTTAGATATGTCACAAACCAATAGTCACTCTTCTTTAGATGTCACAAACCAATAGTCACTCTTCTTTTGATAAACCAATATAGTCACTCTTCTTTTGATATATTACAAACCAATATAGTCATTCTTCGTTTGATATGTTGCAAACCAATAGTCACTCTTCTTTAGATATGTCACAAACCAATAGTCACTCTTCTTTTGATAAACCAATATAGTCACTCTTCTTTAGATATATTACAAACCAATATAGTCATTCTTCATTTGATATGTTGCAAACCAATAGTCACTCTTCTTTAGATATGTCACAAACCAATAGTCACTCTTCTTTAGATGTCACAAACCAATAGTCACTCTTCTTTTGATAAACCAATATAGTCACTCTTCTTTTGATATATTACAAACCAATATAGTCATTCTTCGTTTGATATGTTGCAAACCAATAGTCACTCTTCTTTAGATATATTACAAACCAATATAGTCATTCTAGTTTGATATGTTACAAACCAATAGTCACTCTTCTTTAGATATGTCACAAACCAATATAGTCACTCTTCTTTAGATATATTACAAACCAATATATTCATTCTTTGTTTGATATGTTACAAACCAATATAGTCATTCTTTGTTTGATATGTTACAAACCAATATAGTCATTCTTTGTTTGATATGTTACAAACAAATATAGTCATTCTACTTTGACATGTTACAAACCAATATAGTCATTCTTCGTTTGATATGTTACAAATCAATAGTCACTCTTCTTTTGGTATGTCACAAACCAATAGTCACTCTTCTTTTGATAAACCAATATAGTCACTCTTCTTTTGATAAACCAATATAGTCACTCTTCTTTTGATAAACCAATATAGTCACTCTTCTTTTGATAAACCAATATATAGTCACTCTTCTTTTGATAAACCAATATAGTCACTCTTCTTTAGATATATTACAAACCAATATAGTCATTCTTCGTTTGATATGTTGCAAACCAATAGTCACTCTTCTTTAGATATGTTACAAACCAATATAGTCACTCTTCTTTTGATAAACCAATATAGTCACTCTTCTTTAGATATATTACAAACCAATATAGTCATTCTTCGTTTGATATGTTACAAACCAATAGTCACTCTTCTTTAGATATGTTACAAACCAATATAGTCATTCTTCTTTTGATATGTTACAAACCAATAGTCACTCTTCTTTAGATGTTACAAACCAATATAGTCACTCTTCTTTAGATATGTTACAAACCAATATAGTCATTCTTTGTTTGATATGTTAAAAAAACCAAAATATAGTCTCTTTTCTTTAGATATGTTACAAACCAATATTGTCATTCTTCGTTTGATATGTTGCAAACCAATAGTCACTCTTCTTTAGATATGTCACAAACCAATAGTCACTCTTCTTTAGATATGTCACAAACCAATAGTCACTCTTCTTTAGATATGTCACAAACCAATAGTCATTCTTCTTTTGATAAACCAATATAGTCACTCTTCTTTTGATAAACCAATATAGTCACTCTTCTTTAGATATATTACAAACCAATATAGTCATTCTTCTTTAGATATGTCACAAACCAATATAGTCACTCTTCTTTAGATATATTACTAAACAATATATTCATTCTTTGTTTGATATGTTACAAACCAATATATTCATTCTTTGTTTGATATGTTACAAACCAATATAGTCATTCTTTGTTTGATATGTTACAAACCAATATAGTCATTCTTCTTTAGATATGTTACTAACCAATATAGTCATTCTTTGTTTGATATGTTACAAACCAATATAGTCATTCTTCTTTAGATATGTTACAAACCAATATAGTCATTCTTCGTTTGATATGTTACAAATCAATATTCACTCTTCTTTTGGTATGTCACAAACCAATAGTCACTCTTCTTTTGATAAACCAATATAGTCACTCTTCTTTTGATAAACCAATATATAGTCACTCTTCTTTTGATAAACCAATATATAGTCACTCTTCTTTTGATAAACCAATATAGTCACTCTTCTTTTGATAAACCAATATAGTCACTCTTCTTTTGATAAACCAATATAGTCACTCTTCTTTTGATAAACCAATATAGTCACTCTTCTTTTGATAAACCAATATAGTCACTCTTCTTTAGATATATTACAAACCAATATAGTCATTCTTCGTTTGATATGTTGCAAACCAATAGTCACTCTTCTTTAGATATGTTACAAACCAATATAGTCATTCTTCTTTTGATATGTTACAAACCAATAGTCACTCTTCTTTAGATGTTACAAACCAATATAGTCATTCTTCTTTAGATATGTTACAAACCAATATAGTCATTCTTTGTTTGATATGTTAAAAAAACAAAATATAGTCTCTTTTCTTTAGATATGTTACAAACCAATATAGTCATTCTTCTTTAGATATGTTAGAAACTTTATGTCTGCCACACACCACAAACTAATGTTTTCAAGACACCTCAAAATCAACCTTTTGATTGAGGATCTCTTCAGCGATGTAAGTGCATATTTTAGAGCTTTTACTGGTAGCTAGATGCTTCGTTAGCAAACAGCGCTGATTGCTTCCTAAACAATCAGATAGTTTTAACATAAACGTGAATGTGAAAGCTGATTTAAGAAGGTTTTTAAATGTACGTAATATGGACACATGAGGCTCCTGTTGGCAAGGAATAAGCTCAGCTGAGGTTACATATAACGAAGATGGTGTAAAAATAATAAAAACAACCTAATGAAAAGCAAACCATTTTGCATTTTGTTTTTGTTGCCATTTAATTGAGAAACCAAAGAACAGAGGTTTCTTCTGCATGAAACTTGAGACCAATGTGTATATGCCTCAAAGAGATTCATCACCCTCACCTGGAATTGGTTTACAGGATTTCCCCAACACCTAAAAGAACAAAGCACACGGTGCTCAGCTGAAGAGAAGCACTGATGTACTGTAAGTGAGAGAGCTGCGCGCCCGACCTGTGTGGGGTAGTTGACGTACTGCAGGGCAGAGTTACTGGACACCATGGCGCCCAGGTACGACAGAGAACACAGACCATAGAGCCAGCTTCTGGTGTGGTCCTGCTTAGAGCCCTCGAAACACTGAATCACTGCAGACGAAGAAGTAAGAGGACACCACTTTAACACCTGAAAGAGCATGTACCATGTGATAGGAAGCAACCAGTCATGGAGCAGACACTCACAGAGTCTGGCGAAAGCAGCGTTGATGATGCACTGGATGAAGACTAGTGTGGTGGCGTAGCGGAACTTCTCCGTCTTCCCCTCATGAGTGTAGTCTCCTCGTGTGCTATGATAAACAGAGGGAATACGGGATTGAAGGCACAGGAGCTGGCTAGGGATTAAACATATATAGCAGTGACTAGGAAGAAATTGTTTGCGGAGTTAATTTAGTGCTGTATTAAAAATATTATTCAAAGAGGGCATGAAGTGTTTTTCTTTGTTTTGTTGGGTTAATTTCATTGATATAATTTAATTTATTAGTTACTTCACATAGTTATTTTAAATAATAAGCTGAGTATTTTACATTATGAATAAAACTATGTGAATTGAAGATCGTAAAGTATGCTGCAGGAAGAAAAATAAACACCATCTTCAAGCCTGGCCAGAGGCGAATAGAACGCATGATATAATTCTATTGTTTCATTGCTGAAAAAACTATAGAATTCTGTAAAATGTATTATTCTTCAGTGTTTAAGTAATGAGTAATGGGATTGGAAGATCTCGTCTGTCGTTTCTATTTAAACGTGGTATTTAAAACTCAAAAGTTTGTCGTTTTAAAATAAATTGTATTATTAGATTAATTGTATTATAATTCAAAACAGTAATTTTCATCTTCTGACATTTCAAACTGGTCATGTCATTATCTAAATTGAAGTCATAAGATGCTGCACTGTACAGTTTTTGTAGTTTTTATCAACAAGGAACTTTTGGTATTTTTCCAGAGTAAAAATTTTTTTAAATTTTATGCACAAATTGCAATAAATATACATTTCTAAGGGGGTGGGGGTTAAATAGTTTTTGGAATCTGGATATGATTTTTCACCCTTTAGATTTGTCAAATCAAATAAAAGCACATTATGTGTGTGTCCCTGAAATAGTAGCTGGGTTTTGGGGGGACACTTTTTTTCATTCATCTCGTTCTGTAACTCTGCCCAATTTTGAGGTAATCAGCATTTAGGGGCTTTTGTCACCCAGTCAGTAATGGAGGTCTTAAAAAGGTCTCCTGACATCATACAACGCTGTTTCAGACATCGTAACTCTTCCCTGTCTGACTAAGAAAATGTCATTTATTTGAAGAAAAAAAAAAACTGAGTTTACAACCCCACGAAACTCTCAGGCACTTTTTGGTTCCTAGTTCACTCCCCCTTTAATTACAATTGAAGTCAGGTTAACAATAAATGTAAAATAAAAAAATTCTTGTATTACAAAATACAACCCGGTGCTCAAGATCTGTCAGAAATCACTTTCTCGCTCTCGTTACTAAAACTCATCTCTCTGGAGATGTGGAGACAGACCCCAGATGTGAGGGATAAGATGGGCTGGTGAGATGCTTGGCAGCTGAACTGTTCCTGTGTTTTTTATCCAAACCTTGACAGTTGTGATATGACACAGAGAGGTTTATCTAATGTATTATCCAAACAACAGACGCATCTTATGAACATGGTTAATATGCTGCACAGGTAAGCTACAACCTTAAGGAAATCCCATTTGATCCATCCCAAAAAGGTATTTGGGTTTGTTTGAAACAGATCGATGTGTGGATGGAAGTATAGTGAACATAAACTCTGTTTGACTCAAGATTATAATTGAGTATTTAAAGTAATCAAATTGTTTTATCATTTGTATATGTTTAGATGGAAAAAAACAATCATGCTCCAGAGCTGTCACGTTTTTCAAATGCAGTTCAAATGGTAGGCGCTATTAAAAGAAAGTTACGTTGCAACATATAAATAGAAACAACTTTAATGAATAGATTGTTGTTTACTCACATGGTCTCCTGCAGTATACCATAGTAAAAGTAGCAAACGAACACCCCACAGAAACAGATGATGAACCGAAACCGTTCGTTCTCCCAGAGGGGCTGTTTGCTGGCTGCCTTCCCCTTAGCCATGGTACCGTCCTGCAGGCTCGGTAAGGTCACGGACACCGCTCCGCTCCCAGCTCCCCGCGCTTCTGCGTCCCGATCCACTCCCCCGGTGAACGGTAGCGAGGAAATGATGACGCGCCTCTGGTGCCTCCGTTGCTTCAGCTGGCGACTCTTCCTTTGATACTTTAACGGTCATAAACTTACTTCCGTAATGTTAAACAGCAAACCGTTGTTAGAGATGAGTAAGGTTCTTTTAAAAACGGGTTTGTTTTATTTTGCGTCACGTTACACACCAGTAGAGTAAGAGCACTAGCTTTGCTTCACGATAGCTTTGCTTGTGGATATCAATAAATTGCGGCTTGATTGTATGTCGCAAAAATCCAAACGTGAATTCATGGTTTAACCGTCCGTTTTGACATTTCGTGACAGCTGAAATCTGATGAAGCCTCTAATAAATGTTTATATTTGTCGCGTCAAGTTGCACTTGAAGAGAAGGACCCGAGGCACTTAAGTAACCTACTAACATGCCTGTTCAAATTAAAAACAGAAAGCAAAACTTAACTATTTTTAGCTTTACAAGACAATTTTACTAAACTATGTTGTGTCTGTAATGATGAACAAAATCAAATAGTTTTATGTCAACGTCATTTATAAAGAGCTATGTCCTTTTTTGCTTTTGGCATCACGGTGTCCACCCTGTAAACAAACAT
The DNA here is from genome assembly GCA_900490495.1 of Danionella dracula. Taxonomy (NCBI): domain Eukaryota; kingdom Metazoa; phylum Chordata; class Actinopteri; order Cypriniformes; family Danionidae; genus Danionella; species Danionella dracula. Next base: position 9,057,857 of record UELW01000322.1, read on the forward strand.
GTAGGGTCCCATCTTGAAAATTAGCAGTTGGAATATTACGTAGTCGTATGTGTTTGACTCTGATTGGTCCAAATAAGCACAAGCTGGCAATGCGCAGCGAATAATAGAGCTTGAATATCTGCGTTTACAAAAAAAAAAAAAAAGGAAAACTAGAAATATGGCAACTATTTTTATCTTAGCAAACATAAAAGGTTTTAAAACCTTAGCTGTGTTTAATTTATATATTTGTAAATTACTATTGTTATGTTTCTTTATAATACATCTATTCATCACTTCTTTCGTGACATTCTTTATCCCCTGGCACTTTTTATTTTATTTTTTTATTGAACTAGTTTTTCTCTTCTGCAAACATCTGGCATTGTTGATTTTTGCGTGTGTTCATTTTTGTCAAATTTTTCCCTTTTCAACTATAATTAAAATACAAATAAATAAAAACAGCGTTTTGTGATAAAATATCAGTTAATATATATACATATACATTATATATATATATATATATATATATATATATATATATATATATATATATATATATATATATATATATATATATATATATATATATATATATATACACACACACACACACACACACACACTTATACATACACAAACAAAAACTCTATAAATAAAACACTACAATTTGAGTTTGTTTCTTGTTTATGTCAGAGAATTGAGTAACAAAACTTGCTAAATAAGAAACAAAAAGGTTTTATGTATAATAACTTTACCAAAAACATGACGTCAACAATCAGAGAACAGTCACAACAGCTCCTTTCGTCAAAGTAATGAATTAGGACCAAATAAGAATGATCAAACAACAGCCCCATTCAATTATGCATTGGGCAAAAACATATCTTTAAATAACAATAAAACAAACACAAGAGTAATTGTATTTTATGAAGACATAAGAACTAATCCAGCATTTTGTACTTTTCTGTAAGACTCAAATGAACGGATTCTTTTACAGCTCTGTGTAAGTATAGTAGTCGAGTTTGATTGCAATTAAAAGCCACAATTCCACTAATAGTTCCTTTTGAATTATTCTACTGATGGGGAATTTCAATCCGAGCAGCTCACAACACAGGAAAAGAGGAGAATAAACAAGCAGAAATAACCTTTCCCTTTTTCAATTACAACTGTAAACACAGCTTGAATGCTTCTGAAAATCCTAAAGGACAGATAAAGAAAATATAATTCACAACATATAAAAGAAAAGAAAAAGAAGTATTCAAAATATCTTCGATTTCAACCTTTAACTTAAATTCTATATCCACAAAATCATTTCTAAACATGGAGAAATGAAAAAAATTGGAATTGGAATATTTCCTGTTGCACTTTCCACGTTGCACCCTGTTGCTCACTAAATACTGCTCTAGCTTACACCAAAGTTCATTTAACTCCAGAAGCTCAGATTTCAGCTTAAAAAGTCCCAAAAGCTTGCAGACAAAACATTCAAAACAAAGTCAGCTTTTCGATGCATTAAATGTTAATCCAGAAGAAAGGCGGATGATGAAATGGCGGAAACAAGTCTCTTTTGTGTTGATAAAAATGTTACAGAGTTAAGAAGAAGAAAATCCTAACCCACAGCTCTGCAAATTCATCAGGGAGCTGGGCAGGTCTGGATGCTAGACTTCATGAAATATAAAAATAGGAACATTACCATGTTCTCTGCTATCGTTATACAAACTATAATAGGCATTGAAAATAGAAAGCGATAGAAAAGTACACGAATGCAAAACTAAATGATCGCAAGTGCCACTGGAGTGTCCTGAGGTCAAAATATCTCCAAAAAAAATCAAACTGAAGAATCTCCATCAGTTTGATCAGTTCTGTGTCCAGGCCCTGGGTAGATGGGACAAATGCACATGGGTTCACAGGAGGTCTCCCTGCTCAGAAAGAGCTGCTGCTGGGGTATCCCGCATGTCCCGCTGGCTGGCAAGGTGCAGCACTTTGAGCTGAACAGCCAGTGATGGGGGATACTGAGAGGCCACGAAACAACAGGTCCATTGATGGGAGGAGGGGCTTGAGCAGACTGACTGGGAAGAAGGCGGAGCCTCCGTGAGGAGTGAAGTTCACTTTGTTGGGGTCCGGACAGGAAGGTAGCACAGATGTATTTTTGTAATGGGGCAGACTGGAAGAGGAGAAGAGATATATTAAGCGTTTTTATCTTCCTTTCAAAAACAAAAGTCGCTGAATGAAGTCGTCATTCCTCGACTGACTGATTCTGATTGACACCCATGTAACAAGCTTGTTTTTTCACCCGAAATAAACACATCTAGTCCCTGGTTACACATGATATTTTTTTCAATTTACATAGTTATTTGGACCTACATAACTAAGGGGAGGTGATTTTTCATTATTCTTTTTTTTGGGTTATATTAAAATTTCAAATTCTGCACAATAAAGGGTTGGGCTATTTGAGTGAGTGCCACTCATGAATGTTTATAGAGATTCGTTCTCGTCATTTCCGATCCACCAAATAATTTTTTACCCATTTGTGACTATTTTGTAGTAATGGCTCCTTACGAAGGATGTGGCTGATTTACCCAAACTCAGAGCCTTGTTTGCTTTCAGTTAAAACCTATGATCGCCATTTTATCTCTGTTGCTAATGTGCTTTTTTTGTACTGTTTTCTGTTGTTCTCTGTACAGTGCTTTGGGAAGTCAGCTTTAAAGGTGCTTTATAAAATAAAGAATATTATCATTATTATAAGTGACGTCACACTTACTACATCCATGTTACATACAGTCAGTGATTTAATCAAAGCATTTTTTCAGGATACTTTAGGAACACATTTATCCAAAAATCCACCAAATGTATCCTAAAATTTCTCCTAGAAGTTCCCTCAAGAGGCTCCACATCCCTAAACACCCAGTTTACTCTATAATTTACAAGAATTTAACATGGAGAAAAACAACAAAAAAAACAAAACAAACAAGAAACATTCCTCTCAACGCTCCAGGACAAACAAATGGTACCTTATTATAGAATGAAGACAATTAATTATTAGATTAGTAGTAGGACTTCATTGATTAAGCCATGTCATAGATACGAAAGCATGCTTGTTGGGAATTAGCGTATTAGGTGAGCTGCCCAAGGGAGTAAATTACATTGATGAATTATGTGGGAAGAATAGTTAGGTTAATTTAGTGCAATCACCCAAGCTCCATCTTCCACGACATCACTAAACATTTTGGACAGTACTACATCACAACACCATTGCATTTACCCAAACCTTTCTGTGATTTAACTTATGTTCCACACACCCTTTTTAATTTGTCATTTGATTGTTTATGCATTTTTTTGGTATATTGTTTATGTAATGTTCCATTTGTAACAAAGTCTAAAAAGTGTGTAAGAGCTTACATGGCCTCCTCAGACACACGCACTCTCTCACAGCCCTCAGGAGGCTCTCTCTGGAACACGTACGTCTTGTTGGGACGAGGAGACGAGGCTGGTGCCTCACACATGCATGACGGAGGAGAGGGAGTTGGCAGACATAGGGGACCGTAAACCGCCGTATCTGCACAGACCACGAAAAGCCATCACACTCAAGCATGTTACAATTCAACACAGACTTCCTGCCTCGAGCTGATAACAAGATAAGAGAGATGTCTCCGAGTGCAAGCTCACTGCGTTTTCATGCTCACACATCATTGCCAGTCATGTCTAAATTTCCCTTTAAGTGAACACAGATGCAGGCATTGCTGCGTAAAAATAGTAGCTCCCAGAACAATTTCAACCATGTATGCCTCGACACAGCCTATACTGCGTACCCCAACTAAAGACCTACAAAAGTGTTTATAGACTACATGGCATACAGGAACAAATGACAAATAAAAATATCAAACAAAATTTTCTCACTAGCAAAACTATTTATAAAATCATTAAATGCTATTTTCTATAATACTAGTTATACAAGTGCTGGTCATATAATCAGACCATTGAGAAAACGTTCAGTAATTCAGCTCAAAAGTTTACATTTACATTTATGCATTTGGCAGACGCTTTTGTCCAAAGCGACTTACATTAGGGGAGAGACAATATGCAATTTGTTACACCGTCAACATTAATTACATTCAACTTTAAACTTCTATGTAATTAAAAACCCTTGACTATTCATCTATTGCACACTGACCATTATTTATCAGTAGTAAATTTATTTTATTTTGATGATTATAACTGACAACTAAAGACAACATCAAGCTTAGTATCACAGACATTAGAATATTGTGAAAAGTACATCTGGTGGCCCACTCTAGTCAGCGAATTAACGCAAAACACCTCCAAAGACCTTTAATAGAGCTCTCATTCTTAGGCTCTGTCCCAAACGGCACACTCCGGACTTGTGGACTTCACTCGAGTCCACACTATGGTGACGTCATGAAGGCCAGGCGCGAGGGGCCCTTGATGCAAGTCCTCGAGAGTGCTCTGAGCTCGCATTTTCGTATTTCTGTGATTGAACTTGAATAAAGATGTTACTTGCTTAAAATTCACCACAGTTTTTGCAAAAAGGCTTTTAATTCTGCAGAAGAGAATTTTAGTTGTTTTTACATCATTAATGCACAGAGAAAAAAAGACTTGTAAATCTTAAAAGAATTGGGATAGATGTTGCTCAACGTGTTTTGGTACGCAATCTGTTTATGATTGTATAGTCACAGTTTGTCAACATTACTGTTTAAATAGTTAAACAATATATCACTGGGTCATTTCTTTGTTTATGCATCACTTTAGCGCTTTCATCCCTATCATAGCTCCGATCTGAATGAGCTCCTCCCAAAAATTGTCTGATTGGTCAATTGCAAAGGAATTCTGAGTTGGAGGTCCTATGAATCCTCCACCGATTCAGAGATAGTATAGAGGGCGCTGATGAGCACACTTCAGAGCAAAAAAAGTAAACCTTGGAACGCTACAGACTTGAGCACTTTGTGAGTAGGTGTAAATCAAGTCTGCAAATTGGGACATGACCCAGTTCTGGCGGCTACACAACTGCTGACTTGATAGTTGCCTAAAAGATGACTTAAAAGCATCCTTTCTTTGTACTAATCTTAAGTAATATTCTAACTGAGCTACTGTTTCGTTTTTTTTTTACCAGTTGTCTGTTATCAGAACACAAATTAAAAGAAAGAAACACCTGAAATATAATAGTCTGTGTGTTTGATGTCTGAATGTAATATACCTTTTGCAGGTTTTGAATAGAAATAAACTGAAAACAAAATCATAACGGTATCATTTACATTATTCTATTTAGATGACCAGTACCTGTAAATCTACAGAACAATTGATTAACCACCATTAAAACTAACAACTACTAAATTGCGTCACTTTACTACTCCCTAAAAATTAGCAAACACGATTTCCTAAAAACAAAGCATTGGTCTTAAACATGCTTTTCAGCAAACAGGATATTTAGCTCACAATAACACACAAAGACAAACAGAGAGAGGCTCACCTGTTTCATTGAGTGTGTAAGGCGAGTTAGTGGGAGACAGTTGGGAAGAGGAGTCGCCACTCTGGGAAGCGCTGCTGTATCTCTGTGCTGGGACAGGCGCTCTGTGACCATCTGGTGCATCCAGAATCTGAAGGGAATAAAGACGCGGGTTACAGAGCATTCTCTTTATAAGCTACTTTATGTGTTAATTGCAGAAACACTGACTTTCTGTTGCTCTTTAGCAGTTTCGGAAACAAAGACTCCCTCCAGCTCAAGGTTCAGGCCTTCCACACTTCGTCTCAGTCTCGGGGCAAGTCGGCTCAGTGGAGTCAGAGGCATTGTCTGCACAGAGTTGCACAGCACCATTAGCCAGAGTGTTAAATACTGAATGAATTTTGGCTCAGAGGTGAAGAATGAATTCTCTAGTTGCATCAACATGGTGTACAGACTGAAAAATGTCTTGTTTGATTGATGTACTGTGTCTTTTACATTTCAAAACAGCAGCTCACATTATTCCATTCCTAATGTTAACAAGAAAGGGTCGCCGTCTCAACAAGTTCTCAAACAATGTATGGTCTGCTAAATTTGAGATGATCCACCCGTTACCAGTCACCAGCATTAATTTAATGATTAACCATACTTAAATTCGTGACAGTAAATCATTTGGAAAAGCTGCGTTTTTGTTGCGTTGCGTGGGAGGTAACTGCCCGGTACTAGCGCAAACTTCTATCATTCAAAATCCTTTTAGCTACAGCAAAGAGTGAAGCGCCAAACTCTGTGATCTCCTACAAATGTTCTTTCATCAGCCAGATCCATATTCAGAAAACAACGAGACGACACCAGGAACGTCTATCGCCAACTCCACTCTGCTGGCTTGTATATGAGATTAACCAGTGTCAGCTGGTTTCTAAAGAGCGATGTCACATGCACACTGACTGACACACAGCAAGCCAAGACGTCACAGTCACTAAGTAGCAAAACACTTTAGCATAAGCAGTTTTCAGCGATTTTCTAAACTTTGAATGAATTTTCAATGCATAATAATGGTTGAAAAGTCGTGAAAACTGGAAACATTTCTCAGACTATAATCGCACAAAATATATAATCGTGGCATCACTAGCACAAACATACTATAACGAACAGGCTGAACAGTAAAACATATTTGCCAAAGCTAGCTCTATCTAAACTGTTCTGGAGAAAACAAACTAATAAATAAAGAAACTGTGTGTCTTCTGAAATACTCATTCATTACCAAAAAAACAAAGCCTTTTTGTGGGTTTTCGCATCCTCCGGAAGTGTTTTCACCCTAGTTTGGACATTCAGCACCACAGTATTTGTGGGTTCTGGTTTGGATAAACTTTAAGCCATAGCATATGTCAAACTGTCCCAAACCACGATATCAAATGGTGCAAGAAAACCGTGTCCGCAGTTGTCCGTGGAAGCATGTGGCAGATCACACCAGATGTTTGGATTTTGACACCAACAGACACCATTTTCACTTTTGAGCTGGTTTCCATTAGAGAAACACCTGCATAAATATGCAAAAATGTTTCACAGTCCAGAATGCAATTACCATTAGTAATTATTATTACTTTAAATGTAAAAATCTTAGCAAATCATTGTCATAATGAACAATTGTGTTATATCTCCCAGGGCTGTGCATTTCTTCAAATTTTGATCACAATATCAATTTTGTGCCTTTCGGATCATAAAACCTGTATAATTGTGAAAAAACTGGTATTGCGTTTATTATTAACTTTACTTTTAAATTCAGTTATTGAGGATATGTTTGAATAAACATGCAACAACACTAAGATTTCAGTTCGTGCTCACCTCTATTTATGTCCATTACAGCGCGAGTTCCTCATATTTCATGACTATAGCTCACTAAAGTAGAGCTGCTCTGTTTTTAAACCTCTGTTGCTAGAGAGTCGAGAGGCCGCTCGAGAGGCTTAGCTCATAATCAGAGCTCATAAACAAGAAGACATTTTCTAAGTGCTCTCAGTCATTCTGTTTACGGCCTTGGGAGTCAACTCTAAGCGCAGCAGGTGCTCAGATAGACAATGAAATGATTGTGATCTGGGTTTAGCGTGTGAGTTGATGTTTACCTGTGTGCTTCCGGGAGTGTGTGTTTGGCTACTGTGAACGTCCTGATGTGCGGGATCGCAGTCCGAGGCAGGGGGTGCATGCCTGGAGCGTTTCTGTAATGACTGCCTAAGTTTAGCAACCTTCAGGAGAGACACAAATGACAATGAAAGCAGTGTTTCTAAAATCACAAACTCAAATTATCTAACCTTGATTTCAATTAGATCATGTTTTCCCCAATACAACTCCTATTAAAGTCACATTGACATCACAAAGACGTTTCCTAATTCTAATATCTGGACTTTCTTGACAGTATCAGATATAGGAAACAGCAACAAAGAACAACGTGATGAAGAGCCTAGGAAGAAATCGCAAAAGACTAAAATATCAACATTTAGAAGCTTGTCTAGCTGGTGTTAGATTATCAAACAGTCGGCGTGTGGCTGTTCTCCCCTGAGAAGTAATGAGAAGTTTTGTTCATTTTTGTGCCTCTAGCTCATTTAAAAGAACGATTAATTTGAACAATTAATTTATATTGTTCATGTGGGACCCCCAGAAACTTATATTAAAAATTTAAATTACCTAATGATCTTTAATCACATACGTTAATTATGACAGCACTATTATTAGTACATGTTATTTTTTCCAGTTCTTCACTAAACTCTTTTTAAAATGAAATGGCAACATATCTAGAACTTAACTTTTGAATGAATGCGACAGCTCATTCACGTCAGGAAGAGAACTTATACACAATATCTAACTAAAAGCTAAAAATAATTTACTCATCAATTAATCTTTTCATTTTTTAATCAGAAAAGTTTAAGAGGTTAAGAGGATTATTATACTTTCAAGCATACCATAAACAATACGTTTCTAAAAAAAAAAAGTGTAAAAAACAATAATAAACCCTTAATTTTGATCAAATTCACACACAGTATTAAGAAAACACATCTTTAAGCTTTCGATTAAAGTATATTAGATCAAGATCCTTTAAATATAACTTTACTAAATTAACACAAAGCACTTACCTCTCTAAGGTGTTCAGCGCTACCCCACGAAGCTGAACGCTTATGGCCCCCGCCCCCTCTCCGCCCTCTTGTCTCCTCTATCCAGGAACTTGGAGTCTAAAAAACACACAAGTCTTTAATTCCCATGCAAAGTGCTTTTCTTACAGTGAATTTTACATTTACTTACTTTCTCTGCAAGACATCAAAGATTTACAAAGATAATAAAAATTCTATCACACAAACCCCTCAGCCTTTACTTAAATAATCCGACCCTTTCCACCAAACAGAAGACAGGAGAACACACCCTTAACCGAGACAAACAAAATGCAAAGTAAAGCTGTTCTCCTGAGAGCACTGTAAGCTTTTTCACCAGGCCTTAACGTGTTACGTTCACAAATAGAACTGAAGGTTACTTTTTTGCTTCGGTAGACATATTTGAATATGGGACAGAGACACCTGGGTTCTAGAAAACACAGATGCGATCTACAGACACAGCTGTGCGGATACATGCTTGATAAAACCACAACGGGTGCAACATGTCTAAAGACGTTGAGAGCAACAACAAATGCGTTCAACCTTAAGTGCACTCACAAAAAAAAGAGCATACCATCATAAAACCCTCTGAGTTGCCTCTGCAATGAAGTCCAACTGTTTGACAAAAACTGGGTTTACAAAGCGGACCAATCACTGAGCTCCATCAAAAGGCTTGTAGTACTGGTTCAGGATTCATTCAAGTTTCTTCAAGTTAAATCTAAGACCATGTAGTTAAATAATTAATACCTATTTCTCTGCCTTCTTCCAAGTTCCACAGACAAAGAAAACAAAATCCTTGAATTTCAGAACAGTAGTTTACTAAGCAAAAAAAAAAAAACGAGACGATTGAGGAGTTTTCTCTTTTCCTCTGACATTTATCAAGTCTTTTGTGGATTTAGAGTGGGAGTCTAATGCCTTCAAACCAAAATTTATTTTTGCACGCAGTGCAACACGCTTAACAAAAATGTGTTGAATGTTTTAACCAAATCAGAGAACACATTTTTTTCCATCAATGCTTCGTTAAATGTACATTCCCCCATGGTTACAACTAGCTTCTTTCCACTGTGTCATAAGTTCTTGGTCTTTTTTTCTTATTATTTTGCTTCCTTTTATCTTCTGGTGACCGGGCACTCACACCGAGAATGGAATTTGCGTGGTTAGCGAGTGATTCATGTGTTAAGTCAATGGCTATCCATGAGGCAACGATGGAACATCTAAAGCCTGATCTATACTTCTGCGTCTACTCTACGCGATGCCCTCTGCGAAGGCTGCACGCTTATGTAACCTTGCACTGACCCCTCCCTATGTGAAGCTCCACGCGTGCCTCTCAAAAAATATTCATCAACTATTCACATACCTATGCAAACCTATGAACACAATGCGCTCTAAGATTGGTCAATGTGTAGCAGAGCAAGTTCTTCTTGTGTATCGTTCTGAGCTGGTTGACTTGCTGCACATACCATCTCCTCCAATGTCTCCTTTCTCTTCTTTTAATTGCTTGTAGTAAAAGCGAATGTTGTTTCACGTTAATAAACTACAACTGCAACAAAATTCTGGCTATTGCTACCACTGCCAAAAAAAAACACAAGTGAAAAGCGGAAGCCCACACAACGGAACCCTAAATAAACTAGCGGTCACCAACTAGTGATTACAGAGCAATCCAGATGGGTGCATTGTCACGTGAGGTGTGGTGTGCCTGTACGGAAACTTTTAACGGCTATTCACGACAGATATTTATATCGGGATTTGTGCCAGCTAACCAGGAGCTTCTTCTGTTGATGATGTGTTATTGCTGGAGGCAGCAAGAAAAAAAAAACACATGGTGGACAAGTCGAAAGATTAACTTGATAGGTAGGCGATCTGCTGCTAAAATAGAAGCCTTCTTTTCTTATTTTTTTTTAATAAGTGGTCAGCATCCAACAGGGACAGAGATCAACATAGTTTTTAAGGCCTTATTTGCAAATTTAAAGCTTTTAAGACTAAGACCCAGTGAGAACCACGTTCCTGTGTCTAAGCATTAAATCATTTCCTGTACCTTACAGATGCTAGCATAAAATACAGTTGGCATGATCTATATTGAAATACATCTTCACAAGTGCAAGTTTAGAACGAACAACATCCACCGAAGACTGGCAGAGTGGGGGAAGGGGGATCAATTTAAATTTGTCCCTTATTATTCCTTTCTGTCTCCCTCTCACCCGCCCACATCAGACTGAGGGTGGATTAGGCCTATAAAGGGACGCTGGGGAGCTAAAGTTTCAGAAGTCCCCTGTCTGTGCTGCATGGGTGAGGACGGGCAGCTGGACAGAGGGGGGTAGGGCTGAGTTGAAAGTGTCTGAAAACTGTACAATTGTTAACCATTGACTGTCCAGTTAAAAGTAGAGTTAGTTCATCAATCAATAAAAAGATGATTCAAAGTGAATTTGGGAAAATGTGGTGTGAATGGGGGTTTTGCTTGGGCATTGTATGTGTGTGGTAGGGGTTGAGGGGGACGGCCACTATGAAGGTCATGTTAAACAAAACCTTTTTTTGGGTGACCGGTCATCAGTGCAAGCCAGGGAGATCACCTGCTGAGAGACACAGACAGCGTGGACTGGGCATCTATTAGAGACGCACCACACCGCTTTCACAAAAGAATCAATTGTTACCCTCGGGGCCCAATCAAGGTTATTTTAGGATCGTTCAAATCTCAGGAGCACTTTGTATCAAGTGCTCAACAGCATACATGTTAAAAAAATGTGTTTAGGATTACTCTAGGGAAGAAGCAAGTTCAATGAACAATACTTAGCTCTGAGTGAACATAAAAAACAAACAATGCAAAAGGTATTTATTGTTATTTAAGGGGTGTAGTCAGAACTAGTACTTCAGTCACACAAAAATGGACGCAGGGGTATCGCCAGCATGGAGTAAGCGAGTGTTTCCGTAGTTGGGCAATTTCGACCACACAGTTGAGTGTTGGTGAAGTACTTTTCATTGGCGAGACAAACAACTTCCTATTACGTCTGATGACCAATTAGAGGGTTTGCTACATCCTTCATTAAACAACTGACTCTGTCTCGTCAGTGAGTATGTCATTTCAGACACACAAGAACGTCTGTAGAAGTTGTTTATAAATTAATTGTTAGATACAATCATCTTCAACAGCTTACCCTATCCCTAGTCTCTCATGGCCAGACCTTCAGAGAACCACTACTGACATATATGCAACAAGTTAGCCAAAGATGTTTCCTTTTTTCCTGATATGTACATTGCAGAGCAGTTCTGACCCACCTGATTAGTGGAGAGGTGATGACGCGATGACCAACAGCCAATCTTGTAGTTTCGGGACTCTAGAAAGGTTATGTGCGGCAGTTTTGAGGGAGTGGTTCAGCGATTGTGTGTGTACAGAGTGCGACTGGTGTTAGTTTTAGTTTGAGAGTGCATTACTCCACACTAGCTACTTTCTGATCACAATTAAGAGCTGTTTGATATGTAACATTACCCTTTTGAAATTAGAAATCGGACTCAATATGTGACCAGGCATTCAGTTTGATTTATATTTGCATTAATCATTCTTCTGTGTTTATTTTTTTCCAAGTAATTTAAATGGGCATTTAAGTTGTAAGTCTACTAACATTAGTCTGCTTATAATAGTATTGTCACATTTGATTATTATTATTTTACTGTTGTTTTGTATATTGTGAAAGAATATTTTGTGTGTCTGCTCTCCGTGGTGGTTGAAATTATTTCAATGCTGACAGTCCTTATCAAGTAAAAATTTTTATTTGCATTCCCAGCAGTATTTTTCCTTTAGACATTGGAATATAACACACATCTAGTAAAAAGAAAGAGAAAAAAATCCCCAATCCCATATATATTATGGATATTACGTAAAATTAAACCAATCAAATAACGACTTGACGATTCTTTTTTTTTTATGATGACAAAAATAAAATGTAATAAAAAAGCTATTTTTCATGCTGAAACATTTGTATATTTTGATCAAAAGAATTTTTAGTTGTATTTAGAAAAACTTCAAGATTCTTGAAGTGTTAGTGTTATGCACAAAATCTTACTTGCTTCAAACTATTTTGCGATGTGTGTATGATTTTGTGTTCTCTCTATCTTCCTATTCATGCTTGTATTTTCTCTCCATCTATAATTCTCATTTTCACCACTTTAATTGTTTACTCAAACAATACTTCCGACCTGGCTTGCTCCGACTTCAGACCTGTGTGCAGGTGTGTCCTGATCAGTTACAGACTTTTAAAAACCTCAGTTTATCAATATACATCTTTGATCAAAATGTTTTTAACAAATTTTCGGTCATCACTTGTTCTCAGTGTTCCTCTTTATTCAATAGGATAGTTTGATGCTTGATTGATGGAGTTGAGTAGGGTTTCAAAAGCTTACAAATGGAAAAAAATTGATTTTATAACAAGTTTTTTGTGTATACAACTGTAATGTTGGTCACTTGAATGAGTAAAAATGTAACATTAAGGAGTAATTAAGTTCATTTCCATTACATTCAATTATATTTAGCTACATTTATAAGTTACCCTTTGAGGATAGCCATCATGCTGATGAGGCCCTCTATAAAAATGAGTTTGACACCCCTGCTTTACAAACAAGCAGAGCTAGATTTAAAGAAAATGAAAACCAGCAGCAGAGAGTGTTTCACGTGTTGTGTTAGACTGAATATGGCAAATCCCAAAAGGCTTGTTGTCGGAGCAGTGCTCCAGGAACTCATATGGAACCCATTTGGAAAAAACAATATGGCTGCCACTCCCAACCGTTTTTTTTTCTTCCTAAAGTCCTTCCATTACCTGCCAATAGCTCGCCCCCAAAGCCAAGATCTTTCATTAGCAACTGTTTGACTTCAGCTTTCTAAAACAAACATGCAGTCCCACAGCCATTAAAATTTTATTCCATAACCAACACAAGTGTTAAAACAGCTGTGCATAATTCTGTACGTGCATCATTCAGGAAAACCAAACCCTTGCTATTTTTTGTTCCCCACTGAGAAGCGAAGCATAAACTCTGCATGGTCATAAAAGACTTTTGTTTGCTTATAATCACAGACTGTGCTTAAGGAATGCCCTCTCAAAGGTGAAACTCTTACCGTTCAATGAGAATGTCTCACTGAAGAGGTTCTCACCTGAGTGGCTTTGTCATTGACGCAGGTCGCAGGCTGACATTCGGCTTCTCTGGGCCAGTTGCCCTGCAGGTATGGCCCCACCAAAGTGTCCAGAGACAACGTCCGGCGTAAGGTTGGCTTTGGTGGACGACCCTTAGTCTTACATTCCGCTAAAGAGAAAAGAAACAGCAAAACTCATCATCCAACTCTCTTTCTTTCAATAAAAACCTCCTTTACAAGGAGCTACGCAGTATTTTTGTTGTGTTCTCCACATTTGGTCTCACTTCTGCTGAACTGATTATTATCGAGACACTGAAGACCAGCTCACATTTTCTTAATACTTAACGAGTGTAGAGCACTTGAAACTCAGGTGGAAGAGACTTTATTTTCTTTAGGTTTTTCCTATATGATCTGAAGCGTGTGAATGGTAAACACAAACATTACGATTTATTGTCATTTTAAGGTTAGAAATCCTTTAGCATTTTAGATAGGCACAGGAGGTTTTTATTGTTAACTCATTTATTGTTCTGTACAGTACAGCGGGACTGTAAATTCTGGCAAATTAAAAATATTTGTGCGAGTCTTCAAGATCAGCATATAGTGCAGAAACATAAAATACAGCTGATATTGAATTCTATACACTGTAAAATCAGGAAATGAAAAATCTGAAAGAGCTTATCTGATTAATCAACTAAGAGATTAATCAATTATCAAAATAATCAGTAGTTGCTGCATTTCTTGTATGAGCTTGCTTGTTTTAAAGTTTTTGGAATCAGCATGAATAATAAATCTTTGTAATCTGCACCAGGTCGTGTAATTTAAATTGGTATGATCTTAGAATGCTTTTTAAATAAAGCCACACTCTTTGACCATTAACAGGTTGATTAAAAAGAATTTGTATGTAATATATGGATACACACATTTTAATGGCAGTGCAAAACATTACAGCTATAAAAAGACTCATTATAAATAGCTAAAACTGTCATATCGATGGTGTATATCCTTCTCCATCAAAACCTGTTGACAGGGTAGTCATTGCATTCTTGGCCAAAATACTTCAGAGGTTCACACCAACGTGAGCGCCCGATCATCTTCCTCTCTGACCACGTAGAAAATAAAATGGTACACCTGATCTCCGACCCTGTAAAGACATCGGTCTCCTCTCACCCAGCCCTGAGGTCTTCGCGGAGAGATTCTGATGGAGGAAGTTAAATAGTGGGTGAATAACAAGCCATGCTAGTCTGGGTCACACAGTCATTTCTCTGAGCTGGAGGGTGTGTACCAAGCAGGTCGGGCGACTATGTGGATGACATGAGAGGAGAAATCGACTGGTACAGGTTGAACAGCGCAGAACTTTCAACCTCTGTTGTTTGTTTAGAGGAATGAATGCTCATCAATGGAAGATTCCACAGAATGATTCAAGAGAAAAGAGATTCATTATAAAGTTACTTACTGAGGATTTTTGTAATGACTTATTTACATTTTGGTATTGTTTAAATTAAAATAAGAGATCTTGATAGTTACATATTTTGTGGAAATTTTGGTGAAAATCAAATATACATTTTTAAGCATGATATTGGCTAGTTGCATTTTACATCTTACACATAGTTCATATATTACTATAAATATTTATTTAATTCCATAGATACACATCGATCACTTTATATTACAGCATAAATACTTTATGAAAAGTACTATTTATTCTATGAATATAAATTTCAGATTTTCTGATGTTGGCAGCGTAGTTGTCATTTGAGGCTTCTGAGATCAAAAAATTGTTTTCTTAAAAGATTGTAATACAATCTAATAAAACTGTATAATATATATTTTTTCGTGTTTTTGCTTTAATTAAAGAACATTATTCTGTATTGTTAGGTGGTTTTGACTGTAACTGGTCATATTATTTTTTGAGGTGTCTGATTAGCTAATTATTTGAATAAAATAAATATCAAGTCAAATTATTGTCAAACGTAAGGCTTTAATTTGGTACCTTTTTAAATTTCGCAACCATTGTTGCATATTTTATGCAGGAACATGCCAAACCCATTTTGAGGCCTCTGATTGGTCAACATGACTTTGGGTTAGGATTCTATTTCTGCTGTTAGTTCAAAGTTTTTACCAGTGGCGTTCAAAGCTGATACTGGAAGGGCCAAAGCACTGCACAGATTAGCTTCAACCAACATATAACACGCCTGATTGCAATAATTAAGGCCTTCTTTGATTGTCTCAACACAAATTAGCATGCATGCCAACCACGAATGCAACTTCCATATGTAGGGCTATGGCCCTCAAGGACTTACTTTGGACACAGCCCTGGTTTATGATGCCTGCCCAACGATCGGTTACGCCATCTATCTATAGTTTAGGAGCTGTTATGGCCATTTATTAAATTCTTTTCAGCACGCCAGACCAGAGTCAACAATGGGAAGAATCATCATGAAAAACAAATCTAGTAAAACCAAACTGGCTGTAAAATTAAGCAATTTTAACATGGGCGTCAATGGCAATCTTCTCACAACTGATTCTTGTACCTACAAAGAGGAATTACACTTCAGTTACTTCCATATGCGTGTCTTCGAGAGGTTTCCGCTTGGCTGAGTTTTTAAGGGCGCAAGATAAGTACATAATGAAAATATTGGTATATGCATTAAATAGAACGTCTGATATATAATTATTCGTTTATTACAAGACCTGAGAGATATAAAAAGTATCCCTTTAGGTCTGACACAAGCCTAAAATGCTTGAAATGTTAACGCTTAAATTGAAACGTGGACAGAACTGTACAAACAAATGTGCAAAACAGCCTAACAAGCATCACATTCAAACATCTTTAAACTGTTGTTTCTAACAACAACCAAAATTTTCTTTGGGATCCTTTTGTAACATGACTTCTTGAAAAACTTTCCCATCAATGCCAACTAAAGTGTTTCTTGCTAAAATAGTTTGTGTTAAGAAAAATGCTTTTGAAAAACATCTTCACAGTCGTTTTTATTTGTAGGACAATAAATGGTTCTACTGGGAGTGCTGGTTAAAGAAGGCCAAAATTGTATAGAAAGTGTGTTCCATTAAATCGAAAACAGACAGATATAAAAACAAATAGACATGCAATTATTGACAAGTTTACTCAAGTTGTACCAAGTCTGTAACGTGTAGTTCTTGCTCCAGGGGCCCTGAGAAAAGGTTGAAAACCCCTGATACAAAATGCATTTCAAGCTATTTAAATAGTACACTCTAATACATTTTTTTGTCCAATGCAAAACATTGCAAGAACTGTTCACAATTTCAAATCCTGGTGTGCAAAAGCAGATCAATGGAACGTGACGGTTGTAATTTTCTTTTCCTGCCAGCAGATATTTAGGCAGAAGCTAAACAGACCTCAAGAAAACTGACCTGACACGGATGCAGATTGTAAACTGAACATGCCAAAAAACTAAAATGTCTTCTTTTGCTTATCTGCACTATTTTACACCTTAAACCAACACCACAACAGCTTGAACAGTCAGAGCTGCAATGTTTATTCAATCCCATGCCATGCATTGGGATCACAAAACATAAAGAGTAAGATGGGGGTCGTCCAGGGCTCTGGGAACTTTTTTTTTTGCCAGAAACGTGAAACCTAACTCAGAACATCTGCAGATTCTCAACACGCTGTGTTATTGTTTAATAAATATTCCTATTAACATTATATTTCTCAAACAGAAATGATGACGTTTGAGCAGAGGAAGTTTCAAGAAAAACATGCATTTATTATGTGCTTTTCGAGAAGGTTTTTACCTGTTTTGGACTCTCTTCCTCGGGATGCGGTTCGGTTCTGAAGCTGAAACGGAACCGTAGCTCGGAGAGGCTGCAGTCCGTGATTACCAACCCGGGCCACTCCACTCCGACACGACATTACCCAGCCGCTTTGTGCTTTTAAACGCTCTAAAAGTCGGATAAACTCAAAAGCAACTGCGTTTATCCACGGCTTATACTCGAGCAAAGGTTTTCCTCCAGCTTTGTTCTCCACAAAGCGTACATGCTAATATTTTTGAGCAAATTCGCTAGCTACTCAGCTACTTTCTTTTGTCACGATAGCAGCTGCTTCTTCTTACTACGTTTCTTTTAATTAACCTTTGTGATAGACCAAACATATGTTTCCATACACCGTCCTGAACTATTTTTAGATTTTGGCCTAGTAAGAATAACGTACATTTGAGCAGCAGGACTACATTTTTTTTGTAAGTGTTACTTCCAACTCCTCACTCAGAGTTCAATCTGACAACAGCCAACCTACACGCTCTTGTCGGATGCAGAGCAGTCCACAACTCTAAACACATGTTCCTGCTCTGATTGGCTGCGGAAAATACTACTCATATCCCATTGGCCGTCGGAAGCTTCGCTCGTTTAGAGGTGGGTCTTAAACTTGACTATCGCCGCCCACCTCATTAAAATTCATACTTTCCACAGAGTTCGACCTCAAGCAGGCGAGAGAGCGTGGAATAATGCTGTCTAACTTTACGCTTAAGTATTGTTTATAGATGTATAAGTGTTGGAAACCTAAATTACATAGTTTAGTACTTTAACTTACAGTTTAAGTTTAGATCATGATTAACTCACTCCTTATAACTGGATAGTTAGGCAGCAAGTGAGGTATAAACCAAAGGTAGCTGAACGGGTAAACTGTAAGTAGCATGACATTAACGGTTTGTCAATGAAAAATGTTTGTCCATGTTCCTTATGAAGACATTTGGAGGAACAGGTGGATGCTATTTCTGCCCAGGCCTACTTCAATGCCACATATAAGTGGACATTACGAAATAACTGTTAGCTGATACTGATACACCGTACTGTACTCCATTTCTGTAAAGTATACAGTTACGAACATGGATGCTTGATTAAAGTACAATTCAGAGGTTTTAAATCCCAAAGAAAAGTGTACTTGATATTTGATACTATAAGGATATTACTATGTTGTAATATTATAGTATATTAAATTATATATATATTAAAATAAATAATATTTTTTTAAAGTGATACATATTTTTAACATTACAGTTGCTATTGTCTAATGTCTAACATCTGATAAACTTTTTAAATATGTTCCCAAACAAATCCCAAACTTTTAACTTTGATGGTAAACTAAATCCAAAACTTCTAACTTTGATGGTAAACTAAATCCCAAACATCTAACTTTGATGGTAAACTAAATCCCAAACTTCTAACTTTGATGATAAACTAAATCCCAAACATCTAACTTTGATGGTAAACTAAATCCCAAACATCTAACTTTGATGGTAAACTAAATCCCAAACATCTAACTTTGATGGTAAACTAAATCCCAAACTTCTAACTTTGATGATAAACTAAATCCCAAACATCTAACTTTGATGGTAAACTAAATCCCAAACGTCTAACTTTGATGGTAAACTAAATCCCAAACTTCTAACTTTGATGGTAAACTAAATCCAAAACTTCTAAGTTTGATGGTAAACTAAATCCCAAACATCTAACTTTGATGGTAAACTAAATCCAAAACTTCTAAGTTTGATGGTAAACTAAATCACAAACTTCTAACTTTGATGGTAAACTAAATCCCAAACATCTAACTTTGATGGTAAACTAAATCCAAAACTTCTAAGTTTGATGGTAAACTAAATCACAAACTTCTAACTTTGATGGTAAACTAAATCCCAAACGTCTAACTTTCTTGGTAAACTTAGTTCCGAAATGTTTAACTTTGATGGTAAACAAAGTCTTAAATGTTTAACTTTGATGGTAAACGAAGTCTTAAATGTTTAACGTTGATGGTAAAGTAAATCCCAAACATCTAACTTTGATGGTAAACTAAATCCCAAACGTCTAACTTTGATGGTAAACTAAATCCCAAACTTCTAACTTTGATGGTAAACTAAATCCCAAACATCTAACTTTGATGGTAAACTAAATCCCAAACATCTAACTTTGATGGTAAACTAAATCCAAAACTTCTAAGTTTGATGGTAAACTAAATCCCAAACATCTAACTTTGATGGTAAACTAAATCCAAAACTTCTAAGTTTGATGGTAAACTAAATCACAAACTTCTAACTTTGATGGTAAACTAAATCCCAAACGTTTAACTTTCTTGGTAAACTTAGTTCCGAAATGTTTAACTTTGATGGTAAACAAAGTCTTAAATGTTTAACTTTGATGGTAAACGATGTCTTAAATGTTTAACGTTGATGGTAAAGTAAATCCCAAACATCTAACTTTGATGGTAAACTAAATCCCAAACTTCTAACTTTGACGGTAAACTTAGTCCCAAATGTTTAACTTTGATGGTAAACTAAGTCCCAAACTTTGATGGTGACTTTAAATAATTCCCTTTCATGGTCACAACAAATCAAACACATCATTAAGAAAATTACAAAAGTTATAGCTGTGTCCTGGGGTGGACTTACCATCAGGCAAAGGTAGGCATTTGCCTTGTGCTCGCTATTGTTTATGCACCAAACCATCGCTTAGAATATTGATTATTTTCTTCTTCTTTTTTTTACTAATTAAAATATGCAATTACTTGGTATTTACCCGATCCTTCTTCAGAGAAGTGAAATAACTTTACATTAAAATGCAATGTAAACTGTATCAAGAGACCCCGATAGAAAATACATCATTTTTACTCTTAAAATGAAGCAAATGTAAGCATTCATTCTGAAATTTCAAATGTATCACGAGACCATGACCCACAATACATCAATGTAACTCTTAAAATCTAATAAATGTAAGCATTTACTTTGAAAATTCAACTGCACCGAAAGACCACAGTCCCTAATACATAATTTCACTCTAAAAAGGTAATAAATGTAAGCATTTATTCTAAGATTTCAACTGCATCAAGAGAAAATCTAGAACCTCCCAAACAAATACATAAAACCTGAACATTTATTATATATTTATTATACATCGGAAAAGTGATTTGTTACATAAATATATTCATGTTATGTTCCGAAGATGTTCTGTTCCTTGCTTTAATATTTTTTCTTTAACGTTGAGTTTATTTTCAGGTTGGCGCCCTCTATGGGCAGATCTGTTTTGGCAACCTCTTGTATCAAATGTCAGCGCTTTAATTTGCTGAATGAAGACACCCGGCCAGGCACCTTCAAAAGAGCGGTCTGATGCCCCGGTGTCTTCTTTCTCTTAGGAGCTGTTAGAGGGGCAGATTCTCCTTCCGTTGTTTTGTAGTCTAGTGTTTATTAAGCTTTGTTAAGACGATAGGATTTTCCCATCATTTCAAGTTCGCCTGTTTTTAGGGCACAAATGTGCTTGATCCTAGTTAAACACTTTTTTTTTGGTAGTTAAATATTTGTCAAATAATTTAATTTCTATAATAGGGGCATTTATTTGCCCTGGGCCCCAAAATGACCAATTCTGCCACTGGCAGAATTATTTTTTTTATTCTGTACTTGTATCATGAAAGTTGTAATGAAAGCACCTGCGCTTTCTCATTTGGAGTATTGTTCAGTTGTTTGGTCCGCGGTTTAAAAAAACAGACCACAGAAAGCTGCAGGTTGCTCAGAACAGAGTTGCCAGATTGGTGCTGAGATGTCCATTTCATACTAGTTCTTGTGAGATGCATCAGGGTTTTTTTTTTACTATTATTACTATTAATGAGTAAAATAATACTTGTTGGTCTACCCAGCTTTTTAGCAGTCATAGAGAAATAAAGTTAACAACCAAAGACTAAGGTTACGGATTGTTTTTACTGACATTAAATGTGTTTTATGCAGTATTCCTCTTCTTTCTTTTTTTTTGAAAACCGCTGCATATTGAAATTTCAAAAAAGAAACTACTCTCCAATTCCAAACCCTGTATGCAGCGATGACATCATAAATGTAAAATAATAATTAAAGTAAAGGTTTTAAAAATGTTAAATAGGTTAATGAGGATTAGTGGAGTGTACAAACATTTTAATTAAAGCATGTGCATCGTTTATCATTTTACTTGAGTTGCAAATTTTTTTGTGTGATTCAGTTAGATGGTGAATATTAAGTAAAAATTACTTAGGGTATTGTATTCAAATGTAATTAAGTATTTTATAACAATAAATGATGAATAAACTGCAAGTCATATACTAAATTTAACTTTTCTTGTAAAAAGACAGTTATGTGTTTGTAAAAAAAAATTAAATAACGTGTCCATTATTTACAAGGTCAAAAACATATTTGTCATTGTAATTCAGACATTACAGTGCATTTTAATATTTATTATTCATTCATTCATCTTCATGTCGGCTTTATTCCCTTTTGGGGTCGCCACAGCGGAATGAACCGCCAACTCTCTGGCATATGTTTTACGCAGCGGATGCCCTTCCAGCCGCAACCCATCGCTGGGAAACATTCACACACACATTCACACTTTAACACTATGGGCAATTGTTCTTATTCAGTTCACTTATTCCGCATGTCTTTGGACTTGTGGGGAAACCGGAGCACCCGGAGAAAACCCACGCGATCACGAGGAGAACATGCAAACTCCACACAGAAATGCCACCTGCCCCAGCCGAGCCTAGAACCAGCGACCTTCTTGCTGTGAGACGACTGTGCTACCCACTGCGCCACCGTGACGCCTATATTTATTATTGATCAGCAAAATTACTTTATTTCATTGTCATATTCATAATCATATGTCCTATTTTGTAGATGATCTGTGGTCCACAAAATATAATTTTAAATAGATTTTAATTATTAGATTTCGAAACTCTAACGAAGGACACATGTGAAATTGTACTAATTCCAAGAAAAATAAATCAGGTCTCAAAGGGTAAAAAAACCCTCACATTTAAAGCTATAGAAATGGAATGGAATACGTCATTTACCACAAATGTTACAATCTGAATCAGAATCGTATTTTTTGCCATGTAACGAAGAGGTCTTTATATTACTAGGAGTTTGCTTCAGTGAGTGAGTACATATAGAGACAAGAATATAAAAACATAATAAGTAAGTGTATTAACAGTTAAGCATGGTAAGGTAAAAAAGGAAAAAGATAAACAAGATTAACACTGCTTTCCTCAGTCCGTTCTTATCCAGTCTCACTCACAGAACTCTGGTTTGCCTGTGTTTTTAGAGAATTTAGTTTTGCTAATGGGTTTTTGTTTTCTTGGAAGATTCTGTTCAATAACTGCAAATTTTGCATCTCACACCGTGTCTCCTTGAGTGTGACACAGCCTGCTCAGTATCCCTTGATTGTGTTTGCTTTATATTCCTCACAGTTTAGTTATTTAGTTCATTGTACATCACTTCTTGCCACCTTGTCTCTTGGTCACTATTCTGCCAATATTAGCAAGTGGTTAGTTCTAAAGTTTTCGGGTCCAGTTTTAGTTTGGTAGATACGTTTTTTTCTTTGTGGATCATTTATTTTCTTGTAAATTTTCTTGCTTATTACTGAAATAAAACCCTTTAAGTTGAATGGCTGGTCTGCATTTAGGTTTTTAAACACCACTCCACCTGACAATGCCCCGTTCTCACAGGAAATTCCGCTATATTTGATCGTGTACCATTGACCTTAAACTCATCTGGCATCATGCGTGTTGTGACTTCATATTGCTTTGAAATGCTTCTGAAAAGGAAAGTGTGTGAGGTAATAAAAGTATAGTTTATTACAATTGGGAATTTCAGAGCATCACCACATGACAAGTTATCCCACAGACAAAAGGAAATGAAACAACAGCAGTTAACTAAAGCTAAACACTAAAAACAAACTTGAATTCACTTAATACAACTGTTAAAGGGCAAAACACAGTCAGAGGAGGGCTTTACAGCCTCAAAGCACATTTCAGATGTCCGTATAGACTGTAGCTTATTTCCATCCATTCATATATCAGAGGTTAATTGCTTCAAAAAGCTAAATAAATAAGTTTATCATCCATGCAATTATTAAGAGACAGATGAAAATGAATATAAATAAAACAAATAGATATTTGTTAACTTCGTGAATACAGGGTTGCTTGGATTTATTTAAGGATCTCATCAACATTTATAAAACGTCTTGGAGGAAGAAACAGGAATGTGCAACATTTAAGCCCCGCCCACTGCCTGGTAAGCCAATCAGACAGCAACAGACAAGTAGTTTACGAATCTTGATGTGTCTATTTGTTGATCAAATTTGTTTTCATCAATCTCTTTACATTCAGTTGTGTATAATAACATACTGATCATAATAACACATTCTTCAAAATCGCAGAAACTACAATGTGTTTATACTCATGTCTTTAACATAAAAGTTTGACTTTTTATTTAGCTAAAGTCTTTCTGACAACACAAATCAGTTATTAAAAGTGCAAGTTTTTTACACGTTTGTTATAACAACTTTGAGTTACATGCTGTCCTTTGCAGTAATTCCTCGCAGGGCCTTTAGAGGCCACTTAACTCCCCTCTGCCTTAATTCTTCTTCATGTTTCTTTGTTTGTGTAATGTTTTTCACCTGTGCCCAATTTCACCCCTGACTATTTAAGTGCTGTTTGTTCCTCTGCTTCTCACTCGGTTTTTTGGTTAGACACTGTCGTGCTGCTTTGTATTTTCTAGTCCTCCTAGTAAGGGACTTTTGGTTATAGTTTACTGTTGCTCTACGGTTTTGTTTCTCCCCTTGAGCAGTTTTTGTTTTCCTGTGTGATACTTCAGTTTTGTATTTTAAACACCTCATACTGAGAGGAAGCTTTGTTGTTATTAGTTTTGTTCCCTCTATTAAAGAAAGTCTGCTTGGAGTGTTTCAATTGGGTCCAATTCCAGTGCCGCAGTGGTGCATTAATTTGTGACACATGCAGGCCGGGAGTGGCCAATCGGGAGACCCGGGAGAACCTCAGCCATGATGATCACATATTTTTGTATATCTAGAAAAAAATTGTAGTGCTGAAACAGTTGAGTGCTGCTATATTTTACATGCGCATATAAAAGAGCACAAAGACTCAGTGCTTCGATCTGAGAACGCACATACTGTTTCAGAATCAAACACTGAAGGAGCCGCACACTCATGGTGGTCGATTTCAATGAGCTGCTACTAAGAAGTAGGCTATCCTGCGGTTTTAAGAAGAAAGCAATAGAAAATAAATCAAATGATAAGATAATTTGACAAGGTAACATTCAAAAGAATCAGTGATGATTCCATTTACAAGTGAACCAACCGCTCGAATACAGGCCCACGTACTGCAGGCGGTGCAGGTACAAGTCTGACTAAAAAAAAAGCTAAGTCTTCTTTGTGTCTTAAAGAGTAAAACCAATTTTTTTATTAAAAAAAATGCAACTGTTATCCAACCTCCAACAGTATTCATGTCTAAATATAGCCATCACTGGGTGACAAAAGTATACCCAAAAATATTAGTACAAATGATAACAAAATAGGGACGTCACGGTGGTGCAGTGGGTAGCACGGTCGTCTCACAGGAAGAAGGTCGCTGGTTCGAGCCTCGGCTGGGTCGATTGGCATTTCTGTGTGGAGTTTGCATGTTCTCCGTGCAATCAGTGATCGCGTGGGTTTTCTCCGGGTGCTCCGGTTTCCCCCACAAGTCCAAAGACATGTGGTATAAGTGAATTGAGAAAAAACAATTGTCCATAGTGTATGAGTGTGAATGAGTTCGTGTGAATGTTTCCCAGCGATGGGTTGCAGCAGGAAGGGCATCCGCTGCGTAAAACATATTCTGGAATAGTTGGTTCATTCCGCTGTGGTGACTCCAAAAGGGAAAAAGCCGACATGATAATGGCTGGATGGATAACAAAACAACTACAAGCTTGTGTATGTTTGTATCAAAAAATTGATAGAGCACTCTTTCCAAAAAAACTAATAATTTACTGAAAACGCCTCGCATGTCTTTGTGTCTCCATTAGATATGTTTCTTTGCACCTGTCACTAATTGACTGGTAATACCACTAATAACTATATAACAAGATAATTTGCTAAATTGATCAAATCAGTGAGTAGTGCTATGGATCTAGGGAATGAGCTACAGGAACCATGGAGGATATTACCACAAAAAGGCCAAAGTATCTCCACAGCAGAAAAAGAAGAAATGTAAAAGAGAAAAACAGCAATCGAGTACGTCTGGAAAATGTAATTACTGTATGTGTGCAACTCTGCCCCTAATCACTTGTTCAATTTAGTTTTGTGTTTCTTTAATCTACACGATCACTGTTTGATTTGTAACTGACTTTATTTGAAGGTTTACATCATGTTTTATGTGTACAAGGCTTGAAGTTGAACAAATCAATCCTTATAGGACTAGATGTTCATTTTATTAGTATATTCATTTTATATATTAATTGTTGCATCACAGAATTGAATTGCATTTTTTGCTCAGTTTATTACTGTTATATTAATGCTAAAATTATTTTAACATGCTATTGTGGGAAAATATAGAACAGAAATGTTTTGGGGGAAAAAGAATGGCATTGCAAATCGCTTTCACAATATTTGTTAAAAATATTCACAAAAATAACAATTATTTTCCAAAACTATTTAGAACTAATAATAACATAGTTTATTTCACTTTTAGAAGCAATTATCATCCAAGTTCCCCAAGCATAGAAGAAAGAGTTTGACATGTGATCACTTTAATTGTAACAACTTTATTAAAGCAGCAAACTCATTGGTTCATTTGTGCATAACCTGCTTCGGCATGTGGCTTTCATGCTGGAAATGTAAGAGTCACCTTGAAACTGTGTTTTTGTGGCTCTCAGCTTTAAAGGCAGGCAGAGATACTGACATGCTGATGAGGAGTATACAGAGGAGTGGAAGTCAAGATTGAGTAATGCGCTGCAAAACACTGCAAGGATGAATACAATTTGAAATAGATTTTGTCTTGCAGTGAAATGTAAAAATTAAGAGGATCCAGCCAAGGAGAATAAAATCAGATAAATCTAGATAATAAAAAATGCTGCTTGCTGTTTTTTTGGTTTGAGGAATTGTGCTTGCAGAATGAATGGGAGCTCTAGTTCGGGGTTTGTCGCCCTCTAGCTGGGAGAAAGGGCAGGACTTGGCTCTGTGCTGATGTTGACCAAATACTCACTGGATTTGAGACTCGCCAAAGACTTACAGCTGGGTAGAGATGCCAGAGAGCCACATAGCGCCAGCATTGAAGGCGTGCTGTCTCTGGCTGAAGAGAAAGCAGAGGGAATGCTTCCACTGTAATTATTTCTATCAATCTATAACTGAACTGTATACTTATATACAGTTCAATTTAAAAAAGTACCTGATGACCAAGCTTCGTCTCCATTCTGACTGGCATCTTCTTTCTGAGAGTTCAAGCTTATGTCTGCTGAGAGGTCCAAACTGTGAAAGCTTCTCCTGAACGCAGACATAAAAGTTGTACATAACTACAGACTAACCGTCGTTTGTATCAACCAATGTGATTGATTTATATGGAGCTAAGCAGAAATACATGCATGAATAAATTAACCAATAACAAAATGAAAAAATAAATTAATGAACGAACACAAAAATTCATAATATTGACATACAGGTGCTAGGTATATAATTACAATATCACTAATTTTTTTATTTATTTTAGTAAATTTGTTAAAAAAGTGAAACTTGTACATTATATTTATTCATTACACACTGACTAATATATTTGAAGTGTTTGTTTATTTTAATTTTGATGATTATAACAACCCTAAAACCAGCATCCAGAAGATTAGAATACAAAATATATTTTTTACATGTTAGAGTATAATTTATAAGTTTTTCAATTACTCAAATCAAATAATTTTTTAATGATAACTCTAATTATATGATCAGCAGCTGCAGTTAGAAATACATAAATCCTTAAATAAGATAATAAACATGTATTTATAAAAACTCTTCATCCCTGCAACAAAAAACAATATATGATAATTCTGCAACTGTTACTGGTACCAAAATGCTACCAGTCTAATTTGGTTCAATTATCTACGCTAAATTATTTTAAAACTTGACAGCACCAGAAAATATCCAGATTAAAAGGCATTTAAAAAGAAAAAGTAAGTTTAACTCTAACCCCAAAATAGCCACTGATCTTGACACTACTGCGTTCTCTTGAAAGGATGTCTTTTAAATGAGTCGAGAACATGAAAATAAATTGAAGTGAATACTAAACTTTCTCTTGAGATATGGTTATTTATCTGATGCATCTTCAAATCTACACATTTATTTCTTCAAAGCTTACCGCCGAAACAGCTTTGTGTTTTCCTGGCTGTTAGCGGACTGTGAAGTTGTCCATTGGTTAATGAGTGGAATAGAGAGGTCTTTCGCCAAATGGGAGGCATCATAAGGAAATACTCCAGTGCTGCGAAATTTATCAAAATGAGAACTTAAAATTGAGAAAGCATTCTGATGTGTGAAGGAGTGATATTGTTCATACAGCTGCGCTTGGAGCTCCAGTATGATGGCCTCCAGTTCGTTCTTCTCTTGCTGACTCTGCACCTGTACTTCTTCTAGTTTAGTATCCAGCCTCTTGTTCTCGCTTTCGAGATTTTTCAGTTGGGAATCCCTCAACCGCACAAGTTCCTCCAAGTACCCCTGAAATGAAACAGGGTGTAGGTATGTGTATAAATATATATATTATATTTATATAAAAATTACCCAAAAATGTACTTATTGACTCTACTAAATACTAAACTACTTGGTTCTACTTTACTAAATGGTTCAGATAACAATTATCAGCATGCAGAGACCAATGCATGCATGTCAATATCTTTTAAAAAATTGTGCAAGGGTTTGTTTTTCAGCATTCATTTTTATTCAGTTTATAGCTATATTTGTACTTTTGTTTGTCTGTAAGTAACTGTGTTGTCTAACAGACCCACTAAAGTCATTTGTTGGGAACTTCTCCTGAACCAATAAAAAATAAGCTGCCAATTTCTCTGGAAGTCAGAAATGGTTTCACCTTTTGAGCATACACAATCTTGAATCGTTGCTCCATCTTTCTGCACTTGTTACTCCAGCTTTCTTCATTTGTAACCAGAGGAATGTAAGGATGCTCGGCTACACTCTCATCGCTAGCACTGCTGTCCACACTACGACGGTCTTCCTCATCACTCAGGCAGTCGTAGCTGCAGTGGCACATCAAAGCAAGCAATTATGTTCAGTCTTTTTGTTTAAAAAATTAACTAGTTTTACCCTTGTGCGAACTTCAGATATGGTGTGTAGTCGATAACTGCTGGTGTCTTTCCATCCAAAACCTCTCCTTTCAAACAGAAACTAATGGCGATAGAGGCAATTATGTTAATACATGCTGATATTATTCCAGAAATTATACAAAAATGTAATTGCTAATACCTGAAGTCAATTGCACTGAGACCAATTAGCATCCCTGTTAGAACAGAAGCCTCCTCCCTTAGCATTATGGCACCATCGTCATAAAATCGTCTGTGGGGCAGAAAAGTCTTTAAAAATCTTAAAAAAAAAACAAAATTTTTTGGTGTGTAATATTCTAAAATATAAGATAGACATTCATCATTGTAACCTGGTAGTTTGAGTGTCCCTTAAAGCGCTGGCTACATATTCTGACAAACGCTTCTCCATCAAAGCTACACGGATCCAGGCTCGACCCTGTTGCACAAGGTAAACAGATGTAAATTAATGCTATCTAGGAGAGTAGGAAAACTAATTGGGGACAATTTATGGATTTTGGTTAAAATATAGAAGTTTGAGGGAAAATATTGCCTTTGCACGTGACGTGCTAATATTCTCTATGCTCTCAATGCTTCTGATGCAGTTGCTGTGTACTTTATTGCAAGCCAGGCGTATATAATCCCAAAAGCTCCTTTGGCCATCAGAACTGAACCAGCCGCCAGGACCTGATTGGGATTTAAAAAAAAAGAAACTTTAACCAAGAATATCCAACACACAGTTTTACAAATGTAGAATAAAGATATGCCTTTGAAACGATGACTGAGGATATGTTCCAAAATTGCAGCAAAGTTGATGAATTCCCCTGACGAATCATCAATAGGCTCAGCTGTGTACTTTTCCAACAAAGTCTTCACAGAAAACCTGATAGAAGAAGGAAATATCAGCATCTCAGCCCCAAAAATCTGAAATAGTGCAGAGTTGATTTTACAATTCTAATGGAGGCAAAGCCAAGCATTTCCCGAAGCACTGCCTCTGCGCTGAGGTCAATTCCAATTGTCCTATGTGGTAGACAATGCCCCTTTGATGCCATATTCACGTAAGCACTCCTGCCCTCACAATAAGTGTCATTGTGCCTTGCCCAACAATGATTTGCTAATAGTCGGCGTGGCAACCTTTGTCCTCTTTCCTGGGTCTCTTCCAACCTCTGTGTCTCTTTTATTAAAGTAACACCATAATGTGTGTTTCTCATTTGTATACCAACACAGTCTTGCTCACTTTCTCCACCCACCCAGTTGTTGAAATGGTGCTGTGTCTGTTTAGAACAGTCCCATTCCTTTGGACAGATCTCTCCCAGCAATGACAAACCTGCATGGCAATCGCATGCTAAGACTCGAGCCCACTCAAAAGAGAGAGGAAACAGATTGAGCACTCAAAGACCTAATAGCCTACATGCCTTCATGGGGAACACTACATTTACGGAAGGGAAAACTGCCTTGTCTGTGGGTGGCACTTCAATAGCCACAGGCAAGACTTCTATCACCATGGGAAACTCCACCATCACACGCGGGGTCACCAGTACTTCTTTGGGCCACTCTACTATAAAGAGAGGAAAGACTACTATCTCCATGGGCAGTGCCAGCTTCAGTCGAGGAACAACAACCACATCGTTCCGAAAGGCTTTTCTGCGGAGACGTAAACCCAAATAGACAGACATAAGATCTGTTTTGGTTGAAGAAAGGTAGCATAAATACAGAGCTACGGCATGTGGACTATTCATCATCTTCACAACGAAAGTCCTTTCTTTTATCGACAATTGTTTGACTAAATTGGACTCATGACGAGCAAGAAGGTCTTTTCATGGGGACCAACCAAACTTTCAACAACCAAGACCAAGCTGAAAAAGGGACAAACTGCATTTGTGGTGGGTACAACTGCAATCACTCATGGGGAAACCACAGCTTCTTTGAGCAAGGCCACTTTAAGTCAAGGGGGCAAGTCTGTCTCTGTAGTTAAGACTACTCTCAAAAGAGGCAAAGAAAAGCAATCGAACTTCTTCTGGAATTTTCATCTCTGAAGCAGATACAAATGTTTCCAAAACATTGCATTTTAAAAGGTAGGATTCTTGTGAGATGAGCAGAAAATAAAGCATCTGTGTCAGAACGTGTGAAATTCTTTGTGCAATTTTCCCATGGAATTGGATTAATTTTAACCACACAGATTTGCAACTAAAATGAGAAGCAAAAACTTTGTCATTGTAATTGCCAAATAGGTCCTCACTTTGTTGGCCATCAATTTGATCAAGTTGAAGCAGCACAATGATGAAGAGATAATACGCAATGATCCACTCAAAAAGTAGACCACACCTTTGAATCTTAAAAAAACGCAGCATTCTAAAAGCCATGTAAAACATTACTCAAGTCACTGGACAGCAACGGGGAGGTACTGTCCCAAGAAACTGGGTGAAGTCACCAACGATTGTGCAGCTCAACAATGTGCTCCTCTGAACAATGGTACAATGCAGACTACTGTCCTTTCTGCCTCCAGATAGAACTAAAGCCTCCTACGATAGCCTCTGTCAATTCACAGCACTCATGGGAGGTATGTGGCTTCGTGAAGCCCACGTTATACTGCTCAACAAGTGCTTTATGCTATTGCATGGGGGGTTCTCTCACCACGCTTAGCAATCTGGTTCTATCCTGACACTAGCGGTTTGGATGGTCACACCCAGCCAAGCACTGTCAGTGCATGAGGCTTTGAGATGCGCTGCTGCCAGAGCATGAGATGAGCCACCCCAAAGTCATCCTGTAGAAGCAGGGGACCGCAGGCTTCCCAAGGGAGAGGAGAGAAAATTAAACCCTGAACGTCTTCTGGGTCAGTTTTGTCTAGGCTGGCTGCTCAAGGAGACCTGGGATGGGTAACACGAGCATCACCGAGGGCAAGACGGCCCTTAATCTGGGAAACACAACGATCAAGAGAGACAAGACCAAGATTTTGATGGGAAAATCCTCTATCTCCCGTGGGAAAAGCACTACATCCCTGGGCTCCTCCACCATTACAAGTGGCAAGATGAAGATCTCCATGGGTGGTGCATCTTTTAGCCGAGGCACCAAGAGTACATCCTTCCGGAAGGCATTTTTGCCTAAGCGGAAGACTGTTTGATGGAAAGTAACACCTTTGGAGGTTGGAGGGTGAGGGGTGCTAAAACTGGAATGTGGGAACATTTTCATCAGGAGGGAACAACTAATACAAAAGTATGTCGTCACCAACAGCCGATGAAAGGTCATCGTCAACACCACACGGGATCTTTTGGGGGGATCATTACTTGCATCTTATCCTTTCACTTTTTCCTTAATTGTTCTTTAAACAAATGTTTGTTTTTGGATCACGATTCTTTCTGGACCAAGTTGCTTTCTTGATTTCTTTACTTTGGAGCACACCCTGAACACAGGTCAGTAACTATCGAACCCATCTCCAAAGGATGTGTGTTATGCTATGGATCTTTTTTTTTAACACAACCACAACAAAACATACATAAAATGCATTTGTCTAAATATTTGTTGTTATGAAACTGAAGCATCTGTCCTTTTCTGTAAACACTTAAAGCCATAAACATGATGTGCTTATTTTGGCTGACACAAACGTTATTTCCCACTTGGGCAGGGAAATCCCAATCTCTGCAAATCTGAAAATTGATCTCATACTACATGTATTCCAAATTATTTTATTTGAGGAATACCTCATTACAAAAGCAATAAAAACTGTAACAAGTCTCACATATTTGAAACAAAAAGTTGTGCAAGTCCCTGAGGTCAGCAAGGTTAAGGCTGAAATGCTAATGCAGGAATGTGGCAGCAACTGTCTTGGTACGATTTGACACTGAAAAACAAACCTCCACCCACTTAACAAATGCCTTTTGTGTCTTTGGTATCGCCCACCTTGAAGACAGGCCCATATTCTTCTATTGAATTGAGTTGGGAACTCTTGTCAGTTAATTTAAGAAATCTTTGATGTAGAATTGACCATCATTATCTTCTTGTTGGAAAACCAATTTCTGCATAATTTTTTTCCAATTAACTTTGTACAACAACTCCCCCACTTTCTATAACTACAGTGAATAGGCCATTCATACTTTAGTGGAGAAGTTTTTTCTCATTTGCTTAACAACTGGAGGTAGAGTATGCCTAATGGGTTTTAGTATGTGCTGACTGATGCGCTAAGTGATGATTGTGCATGTGCATTGAACCTGAAAGGTTGGTTGTGGGAGTGCGTGTAAGAGGTCACCTGGTGCTTGTAAGTGTTTGGTGGCAAAAGTGGGATTTTGAAAGGATGCAAACAATTCAGATGGTCTCTGAATTACTTTTTAAAGAAGGCTTACTTTTAATGAACCCCTAAATATCTCCATTCAAATCATCACAAGATCTTTACTTACCTACATATCAGAGTATACAATATACCCTTTAGTAAATGATAGGTTCCTTCAAGAAAGGTTTCACCACCTTTAACTGACACTAATCCTCATCCTTGCAGAGTTCTTAAAACATCGGCGTCCACATCTTTAAATAACTGTCTGGAAATCTTTCTCAAGGACTGGATCTATTCTGGCTGCACATTTTCAATGGCAAGTCAAGACATGGGAACATCAACAAGCGAAAAGCAAA
This sequence comes from Danionella dracula, assembly GCA_900490495.1. Lineage (NCBI taxonomy): Eukaryota > Metazoa > Chordata > Actinopteri > Cypriniformes > Danionidae > Danionella > Danionella dracula. The sequence goes on from UELW01000322.1 coordinate 9,091,250, forward strand.
AAGCTGTTCTTTGACTGCTGGAACTCTTACCTCACAACCTTAGCAGGGAAACATCGGTTGTGCTCTGACACACACTTCAATATGTGCACTCTCAATGATGCTTCTTCCATCTACATTGTTACAGATGTTATACGTGTGTAAAACATGGTGCTATACACAAGGTATCCCCACGATTATGAAGCAATTTTGTTTAAACAATGTGTAAATGCCCTCATAATTAAAAATTAGTTACTGTGAGTCCCCTTAAAACTGACACTTGATTTTTGAAAACTGAAAATGTGTAAGACTGTGCTTAGTTGTAGTCAGTCTTCCAGACTGTACTCTCTATGTGTAACGACTGTACGAGAAACAACAAAAAATGCAACGTCACTAATGCTTTCTAAGCACTAAATGCTTTGAGATAAGAGGTTAGTTTATGATGGGGAGTGAAATTAACAGTGTTTCTGTTGGACAAACCCTTCTCCACATTGGCAACTATTCTTGATGCAACTTCTACATTTTAAGAAGCAGTTTACAAAATGTAGACATCTGAGAGACAATGGGTTAAAGGGTTTGAGATTGAGAGTGAAGGAAGTTAAATGTGAAGATGTCCTGATCTCAACGAACCATAGAAATACATAGATCCTATGAGCATCAAATAATCCGAAAATCAGTTGCTTTATTTGATTTCATTGCAGTTAATTGTGTTTTTCATTTTCACTTTGAGTCTGTCTGTCTTGTGTAACTTAAATGTTTCAAACATGCCTGGCATGGCCACATGAGGGATGTGGGTTGCAGAATAAGGCCTCTGCCCTTTTCAACAAACGTGTCTTTGTGTTTGTAATTATCTGTGAGGTCTGAAGTCCATTTTTGTCATTCTTTGTAGATAATTTTGCCACCATGCAAAAGCATAGCATGTGTTTCATGTGTTTAACAATTCCTACATTGTTCCATTCAGATGGCCGAGCCTTGGAAAGTTCAGTTCTAACCACTGTGCTGTATTCTTATTAAAACATGCTGACATTTAATCGAGTTCTGTTTCTTTGGTTAAGCATTTGTGTGAAGTACCCTGTATTTCATACTTGAACAAATTAAATTATCTAATGTATTGAAGTTTTCAATCTTAAGATGCAAATATTAACCTGTTTAACTGGAATTCACCACCTGGCCATCTGAGGCGAGTGACAAATATGGGGTGCAGATCCCATACATTCTGTATAAAAATTATTCAAACTCAACATTTTGAAAAAAACTTAAACTACAGCAATAGATTTGAATGGATGAAAGTACTTTGAAGAAAACTACATTACATTTTAAAGATTAATTGCTACGCTTTGTTTTCCTGTTTTTTGCTAATGTTGAAAAAGAACCATCTACCTGCGTCTTAATTTTAGTGTCGTGTGGTTCTACTGGTGACATTCTCCAGGCCAAATATGGCTGAAAGGGAAGTACACCACGTGCAGAACACCCATCCATTCCAGAGCAGCATTTCACCTGAAGTTCACTCAATCCATTTGTGTTTTGTCATGTTAACATTTGTCAAGCCTGTCCACCCTTTGGTAAGAGGTTCTTAGTTAAGGTTCAATTACAAGAAGTTAGTTTTGTTCACTTTTAATATAAAAAATAGGTCAACATTTACCTGGTAAATCAACAAAATTGGATATGGAAAATATTTTATAGGCAAACAATTTAGTTTTTTGTGATGTCACTGGATGTAAAAGTGACCAACATTACCAAGTACAAGTAGCGGGAACATCAACATTCAACTCCTCCCATCAATGTGTGATGTTCATTGGCTGTATCATGGACATAGTGAAGGTGACACCCGAATTCAGCATTCAGTCCATGCTACATCCCAATCCGTACACTATTCACACTTTAATGAGAATTAGGGTGTCCCAAACCATAGAGTACATTACAGAGCGGTGCCCTGTTGTGTACTTTTTCAGGTTAGGTTCTGAAGTGCAGTTCCATGGATGCCCAACTGGCTGATATTACCCACAATCCACTGCGCTCGGCCAGATGGAACTTAAACAAACAAGCCCTTTCTGTAAATTGACTAATTTAATAAAAAAAGACACACATAAATAAATGCTTTGTTAAACTCCTTTCCTGGAGAGAATTTGCTCTCTTAAATTAACACTTGTGGTCGTAAAAGCAACCATATTATAATGATAGACCTATTTGCTAGCAAAAATGATGGGGTTTGTCTGCGTCAACCCCTTAATTACTTCACAAATGGATGCATTTATATTGTAAAACTATACATGAAATATAAGGTGCTGCAAATAATAATTATAATAATATTAATAATAATAATGCCTTCAGTTTTATAGTGCTTGTATCAAATTTAAAATAAAATCACACACATCCATTCAGGGCAATGAGAGTGGCTTGCTCTGGGCCACAACGGCAGAATGGACCTATTGGGCTAGAACCACCAACCCTCAAGTTTTAGGACGACCAACTTCACCTCTCTGCCACTTTACATCACAAATTATAATGAAGAACACTTTTTAAAAAGTGATCGGTAGGTGTGGGGTATAAACTATAAAGTATACCACAACAGTCTGACCACTTTACATTATATTAATGACATCATTAGTACATCTCTTAACCCTTTAACTGCCAAACCAAAAAATTGGAAATATTTGTTTGTATTTCATAGCTCCTATTATCACCATTACAATACATTTTTTTCACGTCCCATCATTTTTTAAATATCAATGATTTCCAAATGTTTGATATTGCTATTGTTGTAAACTCATTTTTAAAAGTAAGGCAAGTCAAGGCAATTTTATTTGTATAGCACAGTTTTGTACATATCGGCAATTCAAAGTGCTTTATAGAAAAAGACAGATCATAGATAAAACAGGCAATAAAGCAAGGGACAGAGCAATTAGAATTAATAGCAAAGTACCATATATGGAAATCCACCAAAAATGTACTTTATTATCAATTTATTTTGAAAGATTATTATAATAAATCCTACTTGAATCTTTATGAATAGAGGTATGATTTTAAATATTTCAGCTTTTCATTTGACAGAGAATATTTTTTTTTTGCGTTGAATTTTCACGTATAAACAAGATTTGCTCTACCATTTAGTTTAGTGTGCAGTTAAAGGGATGATACAAATGTTATAGCGGACCTAAATCAAACTTGACAAACTTAACGTACAACCGACAACCATTAAAGCTAAAGTTCTTAGGTGAATCGAAACTAGAAGGCATCAACCCTCCAGGAACAACCTTCCCTGCCCTCTACTACAGTCGAGGGAGGGGTGACAGCTTACCACATCACAATCATCTCTTTGAATCGTTCCCATTATTAAAACACAATGGTGCTGCTGTCCTAAAAGCACTCCATGTCCATTCAACAACTGTGCATGGTCAAGGCATTGGGCACCCAAACATGAATAATTCAGCACCAAATACAACGCACACGCATGCAATCATCCAGAGCGTCAGAGCAGAAGGCTTTGATGGAATTCTGTGTGTCTTGATGCTTTGGATATGACTCACAATGCGGGATGTAGGCCTGGCGTGTGCTAGGACACAATGTACATGTAGTGTTGCATTGTAAGGGTACAGCAAGAGCTGGAGGATAATAGGACACAGTCACGATGCTCCTGATGCGAGTGGGTTTGAAAGACAGATGTATTTTCAGTTTTGACTAAAAATCAGTCGGTTCTGTTACATGACCTTAAGTCTGAGGTGGCACTGCAAAAGTGTTGATGGTAAGCCACTGCACTGTAAAAACGGACCCTCCTGGTGCTCATAAACAGGGTTTAATTTGTGCCGGAGCAAGGTGGAGTGTGCTTCGGTACTTCGAAGTGTGGAACTGGCACCTATTTGATGGGATCCAGCACTTTCCTGTCATTCAAAATCTATAAACAAACTGTGTAATATCAAATTTATTTGGGTTTTATTTCTATTTAAAGTGACCCTTGTTTGTTTATTTTTTTATGTGCTTTAATAAGAGACTAGTGATGCATCAGTCATGAATGAATCTTCGTTTTGAAGTAAACTGTGCCTCACCATTACGCACAACACGTGCAAGAACAAAACGTCTTTTTCATTCCTTTAAAAATATAGCTAAAATTTACATAATATGAAAAAATCTTGCTATTATTTATTTATGTGATTCTTCTTTAAAAGTCAGATTACAGATAGAGCTCGTTTGTTTGGGTCCAAGAAAAAAATCGCCTTCCGTCAAAGCGCAATGGATTGTGGGTAATATCAGCTGGTTGAGCATTCATCAATCCGCACCTCATTTTCTAACTGGATAAAGTGCACACCCAAAAACCGCTCTACACTTTTTTTTATGTATACTACAGTCTTGGACTCCCTAATTCTCATTTCGCACCTATAAAAGTGTGGATCGTGCAATAATTTGTACGCAGCAAAACTGAGAGCTGCTTCAAAAACCCAAGAGGAACTTAATTAGTGGAATCAAGTATGAAGTTACTGAGCAGGGCTGTAGACCTTCTGGAATTGACATTGAGACATCTGGTTTAAAACATGGCAAAAGAAAAAACATGAAGAAAAATATTTTTTTAAACGATGCTTTCCCTTGCTAATTTTTAGCCTCCACTTTCACTCGCAAACAGTATTTACATTATATTACTAAATATTTGTATTTACAGGATAATTCAAATATTGCTTATGAGGGAATGTAAAAGTATTACGAGATAATGAAAACAGAAGAAATATTTTTTCTTCACATAATTTTTTTGCCATTTCCCTTTAGAAGCTCCGCCGTTTTTAAACGGTTATGTAAAATTAATGTACATCTATATATATAAAAAATATCTGTTTTCACAACATTACTCAGGCCAAAAACAAATTTTAGATGAAATGCTACCATAAATAACAATTAGTATTTTACCTTTGTAGTCACCGACTCAAAACCAAATTAGCAAACATTTGAAATAATTGTAACTAATCTTTTAAAATGTGGATATTTAGTCAATATTAGGCTTTATTAACATTACATTAAATGATCGAATAACTCGTTTAAAATGTGACAGCGTCTTTGAAGGAGAAAAATAGGCATCAGCAGATTTATTCACGTTATCAAATCTGAGGGATGGATGTAAAGGAATTACGTCATAGCTGGTTGTGCTGTATCTGTGATATTATAGAAGTTACAGGAATTGTAATCGTTATGTAATCTTTAAAATTGTGTCGAAACTCTTAATTCGTGATATAATTAAATTCGAACGACACCATTTTATGGCTTGGGCGCCTTTTAAAACCAGTAATTACGCTTAATGTCGGCTTCATCATGCAGTACGTTAGAGCTGACTGAAGGCTACCTGCAGACGGTGATGAGATTCTTACGCTCCACGCCGATGTTTCTAGAAGAGGGTTTTTTCGACGTTAGACCCATAGCCATTGCGGTACGGAAGCTGCGGGGATTCCTTCGGTGGAGGCTGCACCGAGCCTCTGGTTTCCCGGTGCGGGCATCTCAAACCCCTCCCCTTCTCTGCTTCGGGGCCCAGCTGAAGAGAGCGCGGGAAAGCCTGACGACCGTTATTAGCCACATTAGCTATGCGATTTTCGTTGACTAGCATGTGTAACGATACAAAGAAAATTTCAACAAAATTTTACAGTCTTCATTACTGGAGTTTGTGTGAACAATAACATAGAGTTCTTAATTACATATTCATTAAGTTCGTTATTTGGTTTTCATAAAATAAAAATGTGCCTGCTGTCAGATTGTGCTATATATATCTATATGTCGTTTTTAAAATAACGTACTGAAGTTGAAAATTACTTCATTATATATATATATATATATATATATATATATATATATATATATATATATATATATATATGAATGAACGAAAAGTTATTTGGTTGTGACGCTTCATACATAACGTACTTATAACCACTAGATGGCACCATTTGTCTTTGGGGTTAACAGTAGGCCCGTTTAAGATTTGAGAATAACTAATTTCTGATCAATCAGCGATATCATCAGATATGATAATCATAGAATAATCAAAAGACTTGTTTAATACGGAAGCACAGGACAAGCTAAATTAATTTTGAAATATAATTTGCAATATGGCATTGAAATATGTAAAAAACATAATTCCGTAATTAAATGTGCATTTCTACATTTTAATACATATTATATATTTTTATTTAGCAAAAAACTTGACACACGTGACATTAATAATAATGTGTTCAATTTATATAGTGCTTTACAATGTTTCACACTCCACATTCACACGCTGGTGGTGATAAGCTACCTTGGTAGCCCTCAGGTTCCCTGGGACAGTCTGACAGGACGTGGCTACCAATCCAAGCCCTGGCTTGCCCAGGACCACAACCGCAGAATGACCCTAGTTGGAATCAAACAGCCAACCTACATGACAATCAACTCCACCATTACACCATCTTTGCAAATTGTAATGTGAAAATGCAATTGTATTTATATTATTGCTAACATTGTATCATTCTAGAATTTTTTTCTCTAAATTATAGCGCTACTAACAAATCAAAATGTTGAACATTTTACATGTAGTTAAGTATTAGCTGTTTTAAGGACTGACCATTAGTCACTATATTTAGGTGGCGCTGGGTGACCTAGACCAAATATAGTATATGTTTATTGTACAATGCTACCCTCCTACCATTGTCTTGTTCTGTTAAGGCAAAAACCTAGGACTTGTTAGTGAAAGTAGGTTTTGCACTTAACGGCACATTGCACAAAATGGATAAATCATAGACAGATCATCGTCAAACATGTCTGGAGGCAAGTATTCCAAATATGTAATTGGATGACAATCTGACCAATACTAGTAGCTATTTAACAAAAAATATTTTTGGCAATTATAGAGCCGCATAAAATTGTTTTATAACGCTAACTTAAAAAGCCACTTAATTACTATCACAGTGATGTAATTGCGTAGCACATACAGCGCCAGTCATTGAATCACCATGTGCCATTTTTTGTCCAATGCACCCATTCATCTCATTCTTTCTCCATAGACACACAGAGCCATGAAAGGAGGTTACACAGAAGCTTTGTTTGTCTCAGTATAAAAGGAGGTCAAACACAGCTTCAGAGCACAGCAGGAACAAGCAAGAGTATATTTCAGCTGAGAACCAGAATTACAGAACAGTCTTCAGGCAACTGAACAGAAGCCCACTCAAAAACACATTTAGATTTGTGTATTCCTATTTACATTCAGACTTGGTCAAATAAATACATAAATATTAATAAATAAACAAGAAGAATCATTACAAACGTCGCTCAAAATAGCATTTCATCCCCTTTCAATTCCTGTATATATAGCTAAAGATAGCATGGTGCTACGGATGCCCGGTGAAGGCAGTATCATTTAAGTTAGCGTTCCAATGCCACAGTTTAAAATAATTAGATTCTACCAGAGTAAAAAACCATGTGGAAAAACCTAAAGCTACACATATGCCTTATGCACAGGCTACAGGCAAAGAAAGAATTCATTTCTAAAAACAGAAACATAACTACTGGCTCTAAAGATCCCTTGCAAATGAGAAACGATGTGCGTATGCAGAAGTATTTAAGCACCACACATCGCTCTGTTTAGAAGCACTCCTTGGGATTAATCAGTGCAAGATTCCCATCCTTAATAATACTGTTTCATGTGTGCATAAACCGAGACTAAATGATGCATGTGACAATACTGTTAAACCATAACTCCTCAAGTGACTTCGTGATGCTTCTCAATATTCAGAAAATGAAAGCCAGACAGGTTGAGAAGAAGCAGGTTGGACCATGGAAAGAGCATTAGGAGTTAAAGGAACAGTACTTCTTTCGGAAAACGACTCTCTCAACCTCCAGAGTCTACTTCCAAACAAAGTTAGATGTTCTTTTAACAATTCAAGTTGCAGCTTACAATCAGGGACACCACAGGCCCCATCTTCTGCTGTGGGTCTATTTGGAGGTAAGTGAAGGCCAACACACTGGCCGTGTCCTCTCAAGTGTATGAAATATACAAACAGACCGTCTCAAGTTTGTTCCAGAGCTTGCGCAGCATCAGTCTGTTATTCAAGAGCAGAGTTCATATGGGAAGCAAAATCCCTTCCCCTCCATTTCAAATCCAAATCTTACAAGAATATTCTCCTACATTACCTCAGCTTCATTCAACTCACTTAAGTCTACACTTGAGGCTAAATTAAATAGAATAACGTCAAGGGTTTAAGTTTTTCCTATGAGGACCTGAAGCATTGTTGGGGTTTTATTTTCAGTCTCACTTCGGCAATAGGTTTGTTTGATCTACTTAAAAAATCCTTATCGAGGAAGAAATCCAAAAACACCAGCAGCCTCCCTTCTAAAAAAAAAAAATTCACCATCTAAAAATCAACTAGGAACTGAAACTTAATTCAAAACTACCATCTAAGACTAATCCTTTTCTCATCTAACAATTGCATTCATCAAACGTTTCAAATACTGTTCCCATTGCATCCAAATCAGTGCCTTTCCAGAATCATCCAAGCGTGGAAATCTACAAATGACTGAACGCCCCGGACATAAAATATGAGCATGTTGGGGAGGAAACAATCTGTTCAGAGTGGTCTGCAGTCTTACTCTTCTGAAAGAGAGAATGAAAAGGGCTCACAGCTTCAGTTTCTTTGTTAGCGGACCTGGCGACAGGGTCAAAGGGAGATCTACCCATCCGCATGGGTCCATCTGCCTTTGGCTTGCCGTCTGGCCTAAACCTAACAACCCTGAGCCCACATCCTCATCACGCTCTCAGTGCGAGTCAGCTTCTCTTGGGCTGTATCCGTTGGCAGGTGGGAGGGAGGTTTTCGGCTCTGAAAGCGTGTTGCTGTTGGCTGCTTTATGGCGTGAGGCTCCAGTGAAGAGGCGGAAGGCACCTCTACAGATGAGGGAAAACCAGTAGACCTGCGGGGCCATGAGCATCGCCGCACCTGCGTTACACTGCCAGGGAACAGACAGAGGGACCATGTAGAAGGGGATGGACGCATACCTGTGACATGAGGAAAAAAAAAAAAAACTGATTAGGGCTGTACAAATAATTACCATATATTGGTATTACATTTTAAAAAAATCCAGAGATTTTAAGCCCCAGAAATGTTGTTCTTTAAAATACGTACGATTTATCTGAATATTCTTGAAATCTTAAACAAACTAGGGCACTTGAGGACAGGATTGGGAATCGAAAAAGCTAAAAAAAAAACTGAAATATAAAAAGTGGGCATCGCAGAATTTGCAATTCTCCTTCATTTTTTAACTTTACTTCTATAAGTTATATGCGTATTTAAAATATATTACAGGTATTGTAGTACTGATCCAAAGCATGTTAAAGTTATCTAGCAAGAAGACTATTTAACCTGCATTCAAAAGAAATGTAGGGGGAAAAAAATTCAACACATCTGTGAGACTGCCTGATGGACAAAGGAGGTGCTAGTGAGCAACCATGAACTTGAGCATACTCTGTGCATGCACCTTGAACACGGACAGCAGGTGAAGCCGAAATCAGTGAACTTGAATTCAGACTGCATCATAACGGGAACAAAAGGTGAAGATGCAGTTTGCAGACTGAATACAGAGAATACAGCAGCTCGTCTCCGGCAACAGAGAAGCAGGTGATGATGGACGACCAGAACTTTGAGCAGACTTTATTCAAACAAACTCTATTCTACATTGGTCGAGTACTGTTTTACTTTCTAATGAATTTGTTTTGAAATATATTTTAAAAAGCAATTCATTAAAAGAATTGTAATTGATTACAATTACTGGCTATCAAGTTTTTGATTTAAAAATGTTTTAAGACTTTGAGATACAAAAGCTTTGAGAGAACAAGTGTCTAAATGTTTAGCAATTATTCCTTGCCCTCTCTTTAGGTTACTCTATTTGCAACTTATGTGATAATGTAATACTAATATTGAATCTGGACCAATAAGAAACAGAGTTGGGGATATAAATAACATACTTTAAGAATAAATAATTCATGGGTATCACCAACTTGCTAACTGGTTATTAAACCACTGAATTTTGCACATTTACCACAGTTTGTGATGTGTTTCAGAAAAAAAAAAAAAACAGCTTCGAGACCATCAAAAAAAAAAAAAAAAAAGATGCTGTCAACATCTCATCATTCTCCCTTTAGATCAGGGGTGTCCGACATCGATCCTGGAGAGCATACTACTCTACTTCAGCCAATCAGAGGACCATAATTAGTGCCACAGGTGTGTCTCATGATGGTTGAACCAAAAATATGCAGGGCTCCAGCTCTACAGGACCGACGTTGGACACCCCTGCTTTAGATGCTGATATCACGCAAAAAAGCTCCTAATAACATTGGAGTGCTTTATCACCATGTTTAACTTATACTCATGCTCAGACTAGTCTTACCTAAACTTTGGGCAGAGGGTTTGAACTAGCCAAACGAAGAAAAAAAAGCCTCCAAATCCAGTCACCATTTGCAATGTGTTTTTTATTTGATTTTGCACAAATTTAAATATAAAATATCCCATTAAAATTAGTATAAAAAGTCTCTTAAAAGGAGGTGCTCTATAATATGTTGTATATCAGGGTTGTCAAGCTGAATTCAAGGAGGGCCAACACCCTGCACCGTTTTGTTCTAAACTTGATTGAACAGATAGACCTTTGGCTTTCAATCAAGCCTTAATTAGGCTAATCAGGTATTTAATCAAGAATGCAAAAAAAGTGCAGGGTGTTGGCCCTCCAGGAATTGAAGGAACACTCTTAAGATTTGTCCAACACATGTAATTGTAGAACAAATCTCCAAATCAAGAAACGGGTTGAGTTACAAGTATGTCTCCCCTTAATACGTTTTATTATCCTAATGAATTTAGCTTAACACCATGCTCCTACTGATTTTTTTTCTGTATTTTAACGGCCTGCAGCTTTTTCATATGCAGCTCACGAAACCAATTTTCTAAACCAGATCGAGTACAGCCAGTTCAAACCATCAAGCCTCAGGACTGTTTTCATCTATAAGGAATTAGGGTTAATAGAAGAATCACAGTGATGCGGAGGGAATCAAAGATAGAAGGTGAAAGAGTGTTAACCGTGATCATACCTGCCATAGGCGTAGTAGAGGTAGGGGAATAGAAGAACTCTGCAGATGAAGAAAGTGACCAGCATAAGAGCTCCATTGACTTTATGAAGGAGAGTGTGCTGTTGCTTGTACTGAGGTGAAGAGAAAAACAAGAGAAAGCAGGAAGTGGAGAAAGAGAGTGTTTAACAGAGAGAAAATAAATAAATAAATGAAGAGACAGTGTGCCCAGAGATCCACGATTCAATATTCCCAACTAAATTTGTGAATGGTACAATATGCACAATATTGCTTTAATGTAACCAGAAGCCTTCAGCAATATTATGAAGTTTAAAAGACAAGGTTGTCACAAAAAAATGACAATTCTCATGAACGCCATACTCATGTTTGACAATGTCATCAAAATAAGAATTAAGATAACGTTCGTCATAAAAATTCTTTTTTTTCTACCAAAACACCCTCATTAATTACTTTTGTATGTGTAAAAACGGCATAATTCTCTCAATCTCAATTTTATCAATAGGAATAATTCAACTTTCAATCTATCTATTGTATTCCTTCTTCCGTAAAGTCTAAAAGTACTTAAATGCCCAGCGAGTGACTGCATGCCCATAATAATTCTGTGGATAGGATTCACTGTTAATAATTGTGGTTTAAGTCAAGGAGAAAGTAAAGTGGCGTCCAGTTTATTTATATGTGCAATATCTGGCTAAATAGTACGCCAAACTATAGTAACATTTTGTACATAAATTTAAGACTACCACACGTCTTTTTTTTTTTTTTTTACATTTTTTTATTTGCTCAGATAGCTTCTCTGAAAGTGACTTTTTGCTAGCTTCACACCTGTTTGAAGTTGATGCCTTACCCTTGAATGGAGCTCAGGAGACAACAGTGGCACATCCTGTTACAGAGGGTCACTATACAATTTTTTTTTTTAACTGCAGCTTAATTTTATTTTGTTGAAGCTATAGACTTGCACATAAATGCAGAGATTATACAAATTAAACAAGTGAGTGAGAGCAGTATAAATGAAAGGACTTGAGCGTGGCAAAATCGAGATGCTTCACTCCATTCCCATAGTCTGGTCAAAACTCAGTTTTGCTCACGTCCTTCATGCAGATAGTGCCAATAGTTTAAAATAATCTTAGTATATGACCAGGTGTGTTTAGGTAAGGTTGGAGCAGGTTGTGCAAGCCAAAACTTGAGTTTGAAACCCCTGCTGTGCGGTCCAGCAGAAAGATTGCAAACTGAAACTCTTAGAACCACTCGACAGGAAAGAAAAGCAGTAACTAGCAGGGCCAATGTGCATACTGTACCATAAAGAATAGCAAGAGAAGGTGTAGAACAGATTGGTTACAGTAAACAAAGTCAGAATAAGGCCAGAGTCAATCAATCAGATGTTAATTATAACATCCCAATCCATAGATTAGTAAATGAAATGTTTTTTTTTTTAAAACAAACAAGAGACAGATGCTTTCCTGGAACAGTAAAAGGAAAGATTCATCAGTATCACAGTACCTGGATGAGAATTTTTCCCAGGCAGACAGATGGGGTGCTGAGTTCAGCCAGGAACAGTACCCCCTGGAAATAATCCCCTTTACCCTGCCTCCAAAACTAGGAAGGTAGAAGAAAATACAGAAATAAGATCATGAAAAAGAGAGAGAGAAAAAAAGTTTCGTTTTAGCCTGTGTATGTGTGTTTTATAAAGTTCTGTTTATAAGAAAAAAGTGTTTGATCATATTTTATAAGAAAAAGCATTTGATCAAAGCGTTTCAGGAAGATTTGGGACAGCCATGAACAAAACGTAATAATAAAATTAAGGTATTGGAAGAAAATTAAATACAAATAAAAACAGTTACAAGATGAAGTAGAAGCAAGAAAATTTACAGATTAAAATGTAGCAAACATTTATACCTGTAAAATGTAAACGATAGGAGAAAATTAGAATCAGAATATTAATGGAATAAAAAGGGGGAACAGTGGAAAAATTTACGCTGACAGCAATAGTAATGCACATGAAGGGAAGAAAAGTAAGCGACCGTTCTGTCAAATTTAAGGGGAAGCGTAGGTGGTGTGTTTTTATCAAAGGAAGCACTGCTTAGAGCAGACGATCTCTCGTCTTATCAGTCCAACACACTCACTGTCATTAAAGAGCAGCTAAAGCCAGAGAGCTGGCCGCTGCCCACAGCGACGGTCTCCATGAATACAGATGAGTGATGGAAAGCTTGATCACAGGGCAAAAGTGCACCGACCAATTAAGGATGGAAAATATGCCCTAAAATGTAGTAAACTAATGTAGGGACCAATCCTTGATATGCTAGTTACAGGTGATCAAAATAAACTTCTTCACTTGGTTGCACTATGGATTCCAAATTCAAAACACAAAGACAAAAATGTTCCATGCACTTTTCATATGTAAAAAGAAAAAATGGCAAATTTGTGTTAGTAACAAAAAAATTGGATTAAAAAAAGCTATGTGTATGTATATATATATATATAACTCCATTTCTGAGTGGTTTTTGTTCCAACCCTGTTTCAAGATACATACCAGTAGATTCAAACAAGCCAACAGGACTTTAAATGGAATCAGGTGTGTTGAGTTAAAGTTCCTTGTTTCGTGCCTCGGTCAGATTAGTGTCTGAACGTGTGGCACCACAGACCCCGCCCAGCAGGTAGCGCGCTTAAATCAATGCCTAAATATAAACGGTAGCAGTTTTCACTCTAATAAACACCGAAGCTTTCACCACATAGGCTGGAACTTCCAATTTCGCACCACCATATGCAATCCCATTCAAGTGAACAGAGCTGATTTCATAGTGTGACTGAGGCATCATTATTTACAATACGTTAAAAGCTGACCCAAAACATAAATATGGTTAGAGATGACTGCAGATCAAGTCTCTCACTTAAAGAATGTATTTATATGTACTTTTGATGCACTTTTATAATCAGTTTGCCAAAAACAGTTTAGATTAATTTCATCTTTTGTTTTTTTCATATATGAGAAACAGACAGAATTTGTTGTGTGCGTTTTTACAAAAAAGGTTGAAGACCACTGCTAAAGCTCAGAGAAACCAGAAATTTCTGGATAATACAAGATGAACAAAAAATGTAGAAGGCAAGGCCATAATAAGGAGAAGTGACGCAAATCTTCGCTGGGGGTGAGCAACGATTCTGTTCTCATTTCCATATAATGAGTACGGTCGCACAGATCTGGATGAAAAATGAAAAAAGTTACCCTCTGCCATATCATGCTGGTCTTTCGCGGAGTGAAGCCCATGATTGACCAATGCTGATGTTACATAAATGATGCTGGTGCTGATGTTACATAAATGTACACCTTGCGGGCGCTATTCACACACTCTCAACAGACTTTCTAGACGCAGTAGCGTAAAAAAGAAAAGAAGAGAAGCATAGAAGACGGCAAACTGGAGGAACTGCTTGAACTGGATCCACATGCTGAGCTTGAGCTTCTACTGCTACCCATGGTTTGTTTCCCAGTTATCCATATTTATATATTGCAAACAATTTCTTCTTCTGTGGTAAAACGTGAGCGTTGGAGTGTCTATATCTCTGCAGCACCGCCACATGGTCTGAGACTTTAAAATGGGAAGGAGGATCAATACATTTATATTTTATTTGACCTGGTCGATTAGCCACCCACACAAAAAAAGCTTACCTTTATAAATCAGACACAAATTTGTATGACTCTTCCATATCTTTATAGAGAATCCTGACAATTTTGGTTTCACAATAAATCATGAAGTCAAGATCTGTACTGCAACACTTAAAAAGTGTAAGTGTAAGGCTAAAAATCGTATCACTAACCACAGAGACAGGAAAGCAGACAGTAACCATGACGACGTGGTGCAAGACCATGAGGAACTCCCGACGCAGGTAGCCTCGGACAGCAGAGCTTATCGGTTTGGCTTCATTCTCATCCTCTGCATCTTTGACTTGAAGTTTGTACCAGTGGCACAGGAACATGGCATAGATGTCATAGATGAAGTAGGGGACGGCAAAGAGGATGTAGCTGGTGGTAAGCCAATGCCTAGACAAAGGGACGTGAACAAGGTATTTTAAGGGGTTAATTGTTTCGATTCACATTTTTTAACAATAATAGGTTCCTTAAAAGAACTTCAATTTAATAAATACGGTGTGATACACCTAGAAACAAAGGTATGTGATATAAGTAGCAGTCTATATTTGACTAGCAAATCGAGCAATAGTGAGCTGTGATTTACTTTATATTTGACTTGCTAAGGCAAGTATAGTCAGTTCTCTTCCCCTAAATATACAGGAACAAGACAAAAATGTTCATAAAGTTACAAATTAACAGTCGTTTAAGGATGTGATATGCAATTTTTCAACATTTCTAGTCGCCCGACTAAGGTGTATTCAATCAGTATGCATTCAAAATTCCTGACCAATTGGAAAAAGAAAAATGGGGCTTGGGAAAAAGTCTTGAAAAAAAAAAAAAAAAAACTTGAAACATCGGGCAAAAACACCATCCTTTGAACAGATTATAAGCCATTTTTTCCACCAATAAACCAAAACAAAAAACATGATTTCAGGCTTTACAGGACACTATCAAAATCAACTAGCTGAAAATAACTGGTTTACTGACGTCTGTGTAACAGCTCTCAATATTGTTTCATCATCAAACCACGAGAACAAATCTAATGAACTTCACAGCATGTATATAGTTGCAATTTAATTGTATGAACTAAAACCGCTGACTACAGCAGTCACTCAGATGGCCCGTCAAGTAATTTGCCACGACTCTCCAGCTTGCGCCCACTCCCTCGGCTTAGAGTACCACGGTGGATTTACAGATAGAAACTAATTAGGTTGAGAGCCTAATTAGATTACATTGACATAAGGTGTGGACTAGAGGGATGCACTGGAGGAAAACCACATTCTTAGAAACACTCAGAGCGTAAAGAATGTCCTATGCTCCTGTACAACTGGGAACAACTCCCTTCACAATAGGATAATCTCCGGTATCCATACAAATGTATAAATACGCTTATAGTGAAATAAATGACTTAACAAAAATAGTGATGCAACACTTACTGATCCTCGATGACATCTTTACAAGAATAGGCGATGGTGAACCCAGCAGAGGATGCCATAATGGCTTGAACAGAGGACACCAGTCTGGGAACGCAAAGAAACCATAGCTGTAATCATCATCAAACAGGACTGGCTAATCACCACTAAAAGAAATCATTAATCACCACTAAAAGAAAGAGTCATTTCCATTGCTAAGCAGAAAGGCCAATCAATGCAACAGTGCACTGGACCTGAAGCCCATCTCCCTACACACCTGGTTACTTTATGAAGTGATTTATTTTCCTATGCAGTCATACTGTTCATTCACACAAAATTGAAGCAGTGTTTTAGCATACCCAGCTATTTTTTTTAAATGCTGCTCAAGGTGAAGTTTTTGAAAATGCCAGGTACAGTGTAGTTGTGTGTAACGAGTGTTAGCAGAGTTTATGGGTCTCTGGTAGCGCTTTCTTTGTTGGCAAAGACACAAATCAATGATGGGTTTTCATTACCTGTTCACTGTGAGATAGTGGAACTATATTCATTTTTAGTTATCTTAAACCTAAACATTTTTGCCCATAAGTATAGGATATTTTAAGGAGAGTCTGAACAGCTCAATTCCAATTTGTTCAAATCAGACAGAGGTCACTTTCATGTGTTCCAGAACCTGATACATATTCAATTATTTGCCATGGGACCTCAGTCCGAGTTTATCTGACTTTATCTGACAGACATGGCATTTCTGGGCGTGGACAGAAAACGTTCACATTAATCGTCGCTGAGGATGGAGCTGAAGTCAGTAGTAGTAAACGGTCAGTAGAAGTAAATAGAAATTCATAAACATGTGATTAAAACTAGTTCAAAAATGCAATGAACGCAAATCTGTGTAACATTCTGAATTAATTCAGAGGGATACTTTTGCCGTTACTTGAAAATGTAGAAATTTTGCTTTTGAACTTATGAATTTCATTTTTTTTACATTTCAATTGTGCTATGCATTTATGAATTTGGACTTACACACCCAAATCATTTTGAGATCAATCTGTCGCCATAGTCAGTAAGATTCTGCACCACATGTAGTATAGTCAGCAGCGTCTTGTTAATGTGATGATATTAATATTACTTGTATGAATGGTTAAACTGTTAATTGTATAGAAGCAATACGTCAAATTTGGTCTGAAATAACAAATATCCTTTTATCCATTTCCGATTGTTTTTTTATACAGTGGACATAATTTAAGTGAAGATGAAGCAGTTACTCCAGTCCCACTCGTTCTTCTTGCTATGCACCTGCTATAGTCACTGAGCATGTGCAGACCCTTTCTGTCTGGCTATAAAGCCAACCATATTTTTTATTCCCACATATCAAAACTTGTATAAAAGCTAGCTGAACAGACAACACAAACTAGGGTTTATAATAAATTAGGTTTCATCCAATTATCCTCTGATTGGATGATAATCTTACTGCTAAAACTATGAGGCCAATAAGATGAGTTTACAATATTCCGACAAAAATACTAACGTTCCATAATAGTTCAACACAGATTTAAATGTTGGTTGCAGGGAAGAGGTTTCTGTGAGACCAAAGACAGAAACGTCAGGTAGCTTGAGCCTGACAGAACCTCTCATTACGTCTCCCCTTCACCAACCATTTGTTCACCTGGATGAGACGATGACAGCATCTTTCTCGCTCCATTTGAGCCCAGGAGCATGTTTCAGGAATCGCTTGGACAGCAGAAATAGGCCTGGGAAGAATATGGTGCCAGCTGCAAGGATGCTCAGCATAATCTCAGCAAATGTTGCTCAACGTCGTGGTCTGTCTATAAAGAAATGCAACAGTGTTTATGCACTCAAGCTAAAACCAATATCTTTTTTTAAATCATTAAATAACAAAGCAGTTGTTATGTCAGAAATTAAGCCAGTTAACATTTGTGTGACTATTGGCTATTTTCCATTGCCTAGAAGGCTCAGTCAAGACAGCTGGCGTTGGTTTTCCATGTTTATCTGGGGCCTGTACAGTGGCCGAGAGGTGTAAAACACATTTACAAATGACAAAACAAATTAACATTTAATAAAACACAATTACAAATTCCGAAACACTTTTACAAGTTCAGATCAGTTCAGTACATTTCAGATTCCCAGAAAGGAAGGATACCATCGAGAACCGATCGCTTGACCACACCTCAAAAACCAGTCCTTGATAACATTGTCCGACATTAAACCGGTCCGTGGCACAAAAAAGGATGGATATGAGATGATGGTGTGATATGAGATGAAACCGATCTTCTGTGTTTATCCATGGAGATCAAACTAGTGTGGATAAGCTGCCTGAATAGATCATGAATAATTTTGTCAACTGTGATTTTTATAAATGTTTGTCTATCATTTTTTTATTCAGTTTTTATACTTAAACTGGGAACAGCCGGAAGAAGAAGAAGATAGTTAAACTATCGTAATTTGGCAGTAAGTTACATGACGCTTAAGGTCCTGCAAAATTGTGAATAAAGCATTATTTGAAATACTTCACAAAACCTGTCGAGTTTCTCGTTCTACTATAACAGAGCCTTTAACCGCTAAATTAAAGCGCAAAATACTAGACAGAAACAAACAGACCTGTGTCATGCCATGTAATGTAAATTATGATTATTCATTACATTGCATGACACACTTCAGCACAGTATTTCATACTTTTCCATTTTGTGCTGGCCATAGAACATTTTCAGTACCTACTTCGCCCCTTCTAAAACCTACACTAAACCCAGCACATTATGAATGATGTAAACAAACCATTGATATTTGTGGAAGTTCTAACAAAACAAAACACACACAAAAAATATTTAGACAAAAAACAGACACAAAAAAATATTTCGATTCCATCCTGTAACTCGCCCTCTTTGTTGTTTTATGAAGGATCGCCAAATCACTCTTGGACAACTGGCAAATTTACATTAAAGCAGAAAAATATTAAATGGGGGATGGCTCTGTACTGGAACAAGCACAGCAAGGATTAACAAGCAAGAGATTTAAAGATTACTACAGGAAGAGGGAGGGGATGGAGACCAAGAAGAAAGGACGAGGGTTTTGTAAGGTATGATGAAGGCCTGAAAGGGTGTAACCTTGAAACCGAGGTGAACGCGAGAGTGGAATTATCATTATTATTATTAGAAGGTGGAATTAACCACTCTATACCTGCCAGTCAGAATATAGCCGCCGTGTATTGCAGACATCGCAGCTCAAACACCAAGTGCTTCAGAGATAAGACACCCGGTCCATAACCGTCCTAAAAGCAACGTGCTAGAGTAATCACGCGCCAAAAAAACCGCTAAACAAGAACAAACAGCAAAGGGGCGTGACAAAGCACCTCAAACAACCCAACACACGACGCTTTTTGGTATCAAAACAAACTACAGCTTCCGCTAATCATAGCCACTCGGCTCAAACGCTAGCCAACATTAAAAACAAACGCTCACGAATGGAAACCGCTACCTTCGAAGCTAGCAGGCTATCGCCACCCATAATGTTGTGTTCCCGACACCAACACGCGACGAGACGCCGGCGTTTAACGGGTCACCGCTGACCGATTGTGTGCTCGAGATCACCGGTACCGATTTGATTTGCCCCCACATGGCACGAGGAAAGCAGCGGCGCGCCACAAAGCCCCGGGCCTGTACCGAATGAGAGTACAGCCACACCGTTCACGGCAAGCCGCTCTTGATTTAACCCCTTCAGGCACAAATATAATAGCAGAACCTGGTTGTGTTCAGAACAGCTATTAAAATATATCAATCAATGAACATGTTGTTCATACTGTGTAATTAAACGTTAACAAAAATAGTATTCTGTATAATTTATTGGCATTCAAATAATAGACCCTCATCTACTTATCAATTAAAAATTGAAATTGCACCGATTTAGCAGTAGGAAAATGCAAAAATGTAATTGGAAAGTTTTTCCCAAATACTTTTGCGTTCTTCAGTGGATCTGATCACTATGTAGCCCCTAAAGGAACACTAGAGAGTGAAATAAAAAGATGTATTCAAAGATGTAGAACAGAAAAATGTATTCCCTTAAGATTATTTGCAATGGAATGAGAACTACTGTAAAGTAGCTCAAAACAATTGCGAGAGAATGCAAAACTATCACGAGAATGCAAAATTACCATGAGAAAATGCAAAACTATTTCAAAAGAAGGCACACTTAAAGTGACAAAAAAATTGAGAGAACGGAAAATGTTAATGAAAAAAGCAGAAACAGATGTGAGAAAAAGCAAAACTATGGAATAACCGTAAAACTATAGTGAGAATGCCAATTTTTCATATAAGAACTCAATACCATCATGTGAACACAAAGATAATGATAAAATGCTAAATTATTAGGAGAGAATGCACAACTATAGAGAGAGAATTCAAAATTATCACGAGAATTGCAAAACTATTGTAAAGAAATGCAAAGCTATTGTGAGTGGATGCAAAAACATTGAAAGAAACAAAACTATTGCAAGGAAATGCAAAATTATCATGATAAAGATGCCGTATATCGTAATAATTTAGCATTTTATAATGATAATTTTGCATTTCCTTGCAATAGTTTTGTTTCTTTCAATGTTTTTGCATCCACTCACAATAGCTTTGCATTTCTTTACAATAGTTTTGCAATTCTCTGTGTGGTTTTTAGAAAGATTTGATCAATCGTGTAACACTGACACCATCAACCCAAAAAGTCCTAATGTAAAAGGTGCTTGATGGTAAAGTTTGTCTAGAGTGACAAACAAGATTCCCAAGCCAAGAAGATTTTAGCAGCCATTCTTTAAGCTCTTCACCACAGCCTTATATAAAAGTCTATTGGGACTATATATTTTAAGAATAGTTCACAAACCCCAAACTGGAGTCTTAGCTGGATTCTGTTTAAGATGAACAAACCAAAAAAGCAACGAAACCACTGGAACAACTTGCAAATCCAAAGGCATGGTTTTACAAGACAGGGAAGGCTCGCAAACAGTAATGAAAAAGATTACATTAAAGCTGAGCAGTGTTGGATTAAGCCCAGGACAATCCTGTCACAGTCTTGCTGAAATCGGATCAGAGGGTCCAGGAGGCATCTGTGAGACACTCCACATGGTGTTGATTTGTCCCCTTGCTCTCGATCCTGGCAAATGACATCACCTACTGAAAAAACACACTTGTTTTAATAAATCATCAACAACGCGATCCATTCGTTTAAGGAATCAAGATGCAAAGTACATATAAAAGCCGTCTGTCCTCTTTCACCGATCAGAGTGCATCTCTCTGCTGATCCGCATCCATCTGGTCATCCCAAAGCTCTTTAACCCAAGCTGAGTCAGCAAATCAGAAGCTGCTGTGGTCAGATGTGTGGCCACGTTCAAATATTAGCCTTGCAAATGTCTCATTTAAATAAAAAAAAAGCAGGCTACCGTGACTGAAAGCATATACCTGGACCAGATGGATGAAGAGGAACAGGTTTCTAGGCAACCACTTGGGTCCCGGGTTCTGCCTCTTTGAACACCACACCAGGGTTAAACAAAACAAGTGGGGAAAGGGAACGGAAGAGAAGGAAAGGGCACATTTGACTACAAAACATGTGCAAATTCTGACCTATATGCTGCAAGTCATCTGAATAAAGTCGTTATTCTAATTCGCCTTCACGCAAAGTAGAGAAAGAGCCTGCCGCTAGCTTTCACGCTAGCGCTGTGCTAACATGACTCAGAGCCTCGTTGAGAAGATGAATACCGCCCTTATCTTTTGACGGACGAGTCCAACAAAACAAATGGAGTAGAAAGTGAATTTGAAACAGACTAATACTTACTGGTAATCGATAGTAGTTGGACACCCCATCAGTTTGAACGTCCTTGGTCGTAAATGTGTTGACAAGAGATTAATTTTACTTTTAAATCTGCACCGCGACTCTTAGATACGAAGTGTCTATTGGCCAAACTAGAGGAACGCGACGGATTTTCTCCACGCTGGTTGGTTCATTGTTTGATTGACAGCACGTCCGGCCAATAGCGAGTAAAAACAAAGTGACCTGATGGTGCAGGAAACATTAACTATTTATCGCCCGACGCCTTTATTGTCATCCGTCATTGTTTCACCAATTCAATAAATAAAAGGTATTTATTAATATTTCGGCGATTTTTCCACATTAAAATAATTTACAAGTAAGGTGCAACTGTGTATATTTCTTTATCTTCTAGGAGTTGAAAAAAGGGTGTCAAATGACTACAGAATCAACACTTCAACTAAGCATTTTAGCTAAGAAATTTCTATATAATTAAAGTTTTACAACTGCCATGTTAAATGTGAATAATAAAATCATCAACAACAAGCAACTTCACATACTTTTAACATTAGTTTTTCAAAAACCATTTATAAGTTAATTTTGAACCATTTTAATTTTATTTAAGAAAATAACTTCATTTACATGCACACATGCAACATAATTAGTTTTCCTCTTAGTTAAATAACAGTTTAAATAAAAGTACAAGAAACCCAAAAGTGTTTATTTCTGACCATTTTACATTAAAAAAAAGTTTACTTCAAAATTACATTCCAATTTGACTTGCATTATTTTTCTCTAAGGTGTCGAGCTTTAAGGAGAAAAAAAAGGCTTTCCTCATTTAAAAAAATGTTCTTAATTTTTTTTATTTCAAAATCAAAGTCATGAATAAAACAATGCTTTAGGAGAGACGACAAAATGGAGAGTCAAGGTTTCCAGTGTCTGTGTCTTTATTGTCTATTTAACCCTAATACACTTCTCTTTTTTTCTTAAAAACTTCAAGTATTGGTTGTGGGAACACAGAGTTCAAAACATTTTTTCTTCTAAAATGCAGAAAAAAAGCTCTAATAAAACAGACAACATCAAAAAAACCTTAAAACAACTGTGTCAAAGCCATAATAGTCATTAACATTAATATCACGTTTTCCATTTCATATTAATAGCCTATTACTATCATCTTAACAACTAAAAGGAAAGTCACCAATTACCAAAATCCATTTTCTTTCCGCCACCAACCCACAGATCTCCATCACTATTCTGCTAAGTTCTCTACAAACACAATAGCAAAAGTGGTGATAAAACATCAACTAATTAAAAACAAAATTGGTCACAATACACAAAAAAAATCCTTAAAAACAAGCGTCCTATAGTAAAATTAAATAGCAACAGCACATGTTAAAGTTTCCAAAATAAAACTCAATGCACTGCAAATCCAAGTGAAGTCCATAAACTCATGCACTGAGACACTACTGAAAAAAAGCCTTGATAGATCCAATCATACACTGCGCTCAGGCCGTCACCTGCTGGTAGGAGGCACATTTGAATACAGGCTTTTTTATTTTATTTTTTTTGTAGGGAGAGAGCACCAGTGACTGCACTTTATACAGTAAGCCTGGATCAAGTCTACAGTGTCTGCAGTCCATATTGAACAATATGAAACCTGAGCTCTAGACATGTCACTTTTACATTAGTCCGGGAGGTTTTAGAGGTATTACACCAACAGCAGCTCAAACTCCTCCAATCATAAGCCCCCACCCAAAGATGTCCTTGCGTTGAGGGGAACTAAAAACAGGAGAAAGCCCCCAGTTCTCCACCCACACACCATCAAACTCCATTACAGTACATTTCAGATAAATGATTGGGTTCAGTCTATATACACCAGCACTGAGTGCCGGCTGAGGTAATCCAAAAGAAAAAAAATCAAACACTGCACTTTCCCTAAAATCTCCAAAACTAGTTTGACGGTGGAGCAGATGGCCTGGTTCATCGAACAACAACCAACGCAGACGAAACAACAATAAATTAAAAAGAGAAAATAAATACGAATCTATCCATTTTCTCTACCCAATCAGGAAGCATGATTCTTAATTCAGTCTGATCGTACGAAGAGGGCGAAACTTTTGAGAAGATGCTTTATGAGGGGTTGGCACACCAACTGTCCATCGCCGCAGCCTTAATCAGTCAATTCGAAAGTGATTAACAAAGAAACATTCTAGAAGGAACTCAAAAGGAGGAAGCCGTGTTAAAGGAAGAAGACTTGAGAGAACTTTTGGTTGGCAGACGTGAGAGGTGAAACCTCAGAACCTGCTAAAGGAACACAGTGATAAAAGTCTAGAGACACAGCTGGAGATGAAAGATGGCTGCCGGGAGCGGTGCGATGGACTGGTCCTCGTGGTCAGTGCGGTCTCGTCTTTTGCATTATTCTAGATGTCTGTGTTGCACAACAATTACGTTGGCTCAGTTTCAACAGTCCAAGAGATTACCTGCTTTTTCTTTCATGTTGCCCTCCAGCTTGAGAGCTCTCAGCAGCAGACACATTATTCATCATCAGTGTTGTGTAGGGTACGTGTTTCTAGAGAATTCTCGAAGCTGTTTTGGAAGGAATGCTGAGAATTCGTTCAATCGCATTAGATCCAATAAGAACCACCTCCAACTCAAGCTTGCTCCTATGACACATTCCCAGAATGCAGCTCGTCGCTCATCTTTCTTCTTTCCTTGATACTTTTGAGGAATGCCAAGCAGTGGATCTGACGATACAACAATGAAAGACAGGAATGGACTATTATAACAGGAAGATCATGATAACAGCTTGTAAAAACATGCAAGAAACATGAAATCTTAAGCCACAGAAAGTGAAATGGTTGCTAAGATCTCAGTGTTTCTGAAGGACCAAACAGTGTCAAAAACACATTTCTAAACACTTCAGGCCATGCACAACATTGTTCACATGCACACACTACTGGACACTAGCGATGGGCAAACATATTTTTTCTTGGTTACAAAGTCTGTCCACACGAACACAGAGCATTACCAAAAAATTCTTGAAAATGTGGGCCAAGTGGAAGTTTTTTGAACAGCCTAAATCTGGTTGATCATTGATTCATCAAAGCCCCAAGACTGCATGAATATTTAACATATTTAAATCACATAATAGATGAACCCAAACTCCAAGAAAAAAAAATGCAGGTCAATATTGGTGATGATTATTTTTGCTTCCGGATAAAACCTTAAATAAATTTTATTCCAGCAAAGTAGTGTTTGGTAATGAATGGTGGGTGAATTTTCTTCAACAAAGGCATCTTTACTGTCTTTTTTTGAGCTGGTTCGCCTATACTTTAAAGGGATGCAACTTTGACGAGAATTGAAAATGAAATTAGATTGGAAGCATTTGATTGGTCAATATAAATTCAGGGATAATAGACGAATGCTAGCTAATGAATCTGCATACTTTTTATGGCATTTAACGATTTCATGATCAGAGGGGTTTTTTTTAACCGTGAGGTTTTATTTATAAACGTAAGTAAATATAAACACGTAGGTATGTCCAGACATGTAATAAGGGGATAAAAGATACAGGGGTGTGGCCTTCCTGGGGTTTAAGACTTCTGCTTTATATTTCTAATTTAACGTTATTTAATATAATGAAAGAGGAACAAAAACACAGATGTGCTGAAATGAAGAAATGCACACACTACATGTATTTTTATATTTAAGACTACTAACACAACATTTATTAACACATTTACAGTTAATGTATTTCTTAAGGCACTTATTTTTCTTTTTTATTACTTTTTTTTTACTTAACTCAAGCATTTATGTATATATTACTGAAGTCCTTTTCCAACCACCATACATGTTTGCAACAGAAGAACAAAGTTTAAAAGATACACCTCATTCAGCTAATGATTTTATGCACAACTTTTTAGTTGAGAATTATTAGCCATTTCTTTAAAGTCCCCATTGTTATGTAGATATTGTCAGGGAGGACAAATCACAAATTAAGAACAGAATACCAGATGATTAGTACTCTTTGAACTACGTAGAATTAACAAATTCATAGCAAACTGTTTAAAAAAAAGTTCCTCCATGTACCTGATGAAGGTTTTGAAGGCTGCGCTCTGGGGATTGATGCACAAAGGCACTCGTTTGCCTTGCTGGTGTTCGGTTATGAAGCGATGTATGAGTTCTGAGATAAGAGAGAAAAGGGTTTTTAAAACGAACATGAAATGTTTCTACAGACGACACAGGGCCCTGAGGCGTACCTTTGCCCTGCCAGACGGAATGCATGCTCTGCTCATAGTTGTGGCTGAAAGGACGATCCGCAGGAGGCTCAAAGTCCCGTGTGTAAACCCTCCCGCTGGGCACCGAGTAACAGCACTTACACATGCACGTGTGGTACCTCAGGCGACCCTCGTCCAGATACGGATGAGACAGAGCGTCACTCCCAGAGATGCGCTTGGCCTGCAGACAAACAAACTCGAGCTGAATATCAACAACGTCTTGAGATACACAATAAGGCGAGAAAGTACTTTATAAATGACTAAATAATGATTAAATTACTAAGATCTATTACTAAGAAATATGTAGCACTATTCATAAAAAAATATTAATGAATTTACATATCAATGTATTTATTTAAGCAGTTAATGTTCCCCCTTTTCCTTTAGTTCTCATTAACATTTTTAAATTGTATATTATTCAAGTCCATTTTCATCCAGCATACATATTTGCCAAAAAGCACAAGATTAAAAACAAATCCTTGTTTCAGAAACAAATGATTTAATGTAGAACTATTATCAGTTGAGAAGTATTAATTCTGATAAAGAATTTTAGAGGACACTACGTCCCCTGGAATGCACTGTTAACACTAACCGTTTAAAATCGCGAGTGCGTTATAGTTTTGCCAAATATTAAAAACTTCACTAAGACAACGCATTTGGGACAGGCTACTACACCTCACACTCACTCTGTGTGAAATTTTTAACCATTAATATCCATGCCAAAAAAAAAAAAAAAACTCACAGGACATGCAACGCAGACAGAAACAGTGTGAAACAGGCCTTAGACAACACCTTAGTTCTACATGGAAACTGGAAGCATTTGCAGGTAATCTGATTGGTTGGTGGGCAGGTAAGAATATCTACTATGCAGTAAACTTACTACAGGTATTTTGAGCTTGACAAAAAGTGAATATATGATTACAAAATCAGGCTTGAATAACTGTAAATACAACTTATGTCAGAAAACATCAATAGGACCTGGTCAAAAAAGCTCTAAAACGTTGATTTTGCATGATATTGCCCACTTTTTGCAACCCCTAAATATTTCTTGGAAAGTCTACTGTTTTTCTATTTTCTAATAATTGAATCTTGATGCTCACTTTGAAAAACTTTATCACTCATTAGCAGTGCTGGGCAATAACGCGTTTCTAAAACTGTGCAGTGTTTTGCAGTAACTGATACTCTAAGGCATAACTTTTTAAATCAAATAAAGTTACCAATGCTTTGGTTTGCGTTATGCTGTTGCTGTTGACAAATGCTGAAAGACGATTTATGTAAGGAAGAAATGGGATTGGTGAATGGCACTCCAAGTACAGAAGAAAACACATTTTCGGATTGGTGAATGCCAACTCTGTCAGTGAGCGTATCTCCAATCATCTCACAAGAGCAAAACCAGTTTTTCTGAGTGGAAATACGCATATTATTTCACGTTAGTTTAGTTTTTAGTAAAATACAATCTGTGTCATCGTTCTGCCTCAAAGTCCAAGGTCTTGTCAACAGCGATAGCTCACACCATCAGAAAATACATCTGTCAACGAATCAATCAATTAACCAAGTTTTTATATAGCGCTTTTTTAGTAGTTGCTTTCAAGTCCTATTGTGGATAAGGTATGGTAAATAGGATTAGGTTTGTCAAGTTTATTTTGACCATAATGCTTAGCATAAAGTAATTATTAAGACAAGTAAATAAACATAGTCAAGTTAACCAATAAAAGCAATATTTTATGTGCAGCAGTGACATTAAATAATGAGGGCATTAATGGGCCATCAAAACATGCAAGCTAAAAGTAACTAATGAGCTACTTTTAAAAGTAACATTACTTTAGTATAAGTAATAAGTAAAGTAATTGAGTTACTTTTTGAATTACGTAACTAGTTACTATTTTTCAGTAACTAGCACAACACTGCTCAGTAGTTTGAAATACAAGTTGGAAGCCAAGTGTATTTCAATTATATTTCTCTCCAATCATTATACTCACTGGATCAAATACAAGCATTCGGCACAAGAGATGAACAGCTTCATGCGTGGCTCCGTCCGACAGCATGTACAGCACCGACAACGACGGCTAATGGAGAAAGAGAGGAGGACGTTAGAACAGCTGGTTTAAGGAGTCTTCAGAAACACCAGAGACAAAGAAGGGTACAGAACTGGTTTATGGGGTCCTCTGAGGATGTGTGCTCGAGCCCCCTCACATGCAGAAGCCATAGCTGACAGAGGAGGCGTCCCGAGGAGATCAGTGATCAGGTCCAGCTGAGAGAACAAGGTATGGGCAAACATTATTTTTTCAGCCACGTCTGCTCAGAAAAGTGAGAATTTCTAAAGAGACATGCTCTGGAGAATGTGATTCATGCTCTGATAAGTTCAAGACTACTGCAATGTGTGAAATGTTGGCATAAATTAGTTGCTTTGGAACAGATTGCAGGAGGCGGTAGCCAGGTTTTTAATTATATTACATTTACACTGGTTCCCTGTTGAATTTCATATACAATACAAATCCATGATATTTTTTTTTAACTGTGACTGACTGAGCAGTGCTGTGCAGTCATATATCGGGAACTCTCAGTCATACTTTTACACTCCTACCTGGTTTCTGATGTCAGCAAGCCAATTGCTTCTCATGGTATCAAAGGTAAAAATAAATAAATTAAAAAGCGCAGGGGTGGTCGCGCATTTTTTTGTTAATTTGCACCCTAGGTCTGGAAATTTTTGCCTCTTGTTCTCAGGTCTGAAACTGAACTGAGTTTTTTAAAAGCCGGATTAAAGACTGTTTAAGGCAGCATTTTGCATATGAAGGTGGGTTTGTTATTGGATGAGTGCAATGTATGTACATACGTGTAGTTTAGTTTTAGCGTTTATTTTTTTTGTGCTTTGTTATGAGTTATCTATATCTATCAGCACCAGGGGCAACCTGTGCATTGTAGTTTTTGATTAATACTGATATAGTAAGGATATCATATGGTAGATTTATGTGTTTTTTTTCTTTGGAAAATATACATTTTATTTTCACTCTCTTCTCAGCTGAAGTGAAAAAGGGAAAGCTCATCTGATCCAAAAGCATTCTCAAGGTAACTTCAGGCGCAAGCGTTACTGAATGTTCTAGATTAGAGAACTTCACTGCACATAAGGTTTGTGTGTTTCCTGTTGGAAGGTCATCCGTTACAGAATACATGATGTGTAATAAATAGCGTAGGTGAGACTAACATTCACCTAATTGTAAATCCGTCCCACAAGTCAGTAAAATGAAATATGGTCTATTTGTCATAATTTATTTGGGTGGGGGGAATGAACATTTTTCTACTTCCAAAGGATAGAATGACAGAAAAAGTTTAAGATCTACTAGCTTAATAACATTTGCAAGCTACCCAAGGGAAATTGTTTTAGCAAAAAAAAAAAAAAAACCTGGATTTTGTACAAACCTGCTGTATAGGGCTCTGAGCCTGAAAGAGAATCCGTCTCCCCAGCAACTCAGCGAAGATGCAGCCCACAGACCAGACATCGATAGAAGAGGTGTAATGCTGGCATCCCATCAGGACCTCTGGAGCGCGGTAATACTGCGTCACCACCTCCTGGGTCATGTGACGAGTAGGATCTGGCTCCTCTACACGTGCCAGGCCAAAATCACAAATCTGAGAATACGAAAAGTGACACATTGCATCTAATGTTCATCAATCAACTTCTGGAGAATTTGGGACATGTGTGAAGCTGTATTACCTTAAGCAGACAATTGCTGTTGACGAGGAGGTTCCCTGGTTTGATGTCTCTGTGGAGAATGCCTGCTGAGTGCAGGTACTTCAGCCCTGAGAGAGAGACAGAGAGGATAGTACACCAAACGTTAGCTGATGATGACGAACACAGCCATAATTTTAAAAATTTTGTTCCAAGTGAATAACATCATAACATTAGCCCCCATGTGTACCATAATCTAAAAAAAGAGAATGTAAATACGTACACAGCTCTGTACACAGGCTCCAAGACCAAATTTGGAGAAGCCTGTGCTACAACACATTTTTGGTTCAACCATCATGAAACATACCTGTTGCACAAATTAAGGTAATCTTGGCTTGTCTCAAGCTATTAGTAAGAGTAGTATGCATGCAAGAGCAGGGTTGCAGCTAAAATGTGCCAGGACTCCAGGACCGTATTTAGTGATCCCTCCAGTAGCATGTCCATGAATGCTGATGCAATTTTTCTCGTAAATGTATTGACACAAACACAAAGATTCTAAAACAGTGTAGTTTGTTGCCTACGTTATAAAAATGAAAAAGAGATCTAATTTGTTTAGTCAGAGCACCAGACCTGTAAATCAGATGATGGACCAATGGTGATGCTAGAATCCCAAGAAGGCTGTCTTTGAAAGGAGAACGATTTTTGATAACAAAAAATATAACCTGTCATTTGTTAGCATTTTGTTAACATGTAGTTACCTTGTAGATAGAATTGTTATCGCACCAAAATCGATCAGCGCAGAGACGGTGCTTCAACAGCGACAAAGGAACACATAGTGCGGAGGCTTCAACATGAGGAATTGAAAATTTAAGAGTAAAAACGGCATGGAGGAGACCCATTTCAAGGGTTCTTATTGTAGAGCCTGCTACACTTCCATTAAATTTACTAATTGCACGCCAAAACGTCACAGTGTGCAATCTCTGTGATTGGTCAGAAATATAGTTGATATTGTTAACAGAAGGGTGCGCATAGAGCCTCTGCTGAGAGCTGTTTGTAGGCTTGACGCATAACTATAAATTGTGTGTGTGCGTGCGTGTGTGTGTGTGTGTGTGTGTGTGGGGGGGGGGGTGTATAGGTTTCACAGCTCAAGCCTAAAACTAGTAAAAAAACATTGCAATGTTAATTTATCTGAAGGATTGCAAGACTGGGAAAATGACAATAACTGTGACTAATATATATTAAACATTCTTAAACTTAAAAGCCTAACAAGTTCAAAAAGATTTCACAAATATTTCATGGTCTGAAAATAAGTCGAAAGCTTTCTGGCCTATTTATAAGGCCAACTATAATCTCATTCAGACACACGTCTAAATGACCTGCTTGAACTGAAATTATAAAAATAAAATTTTGACAGTAGTATTTAAGCATGCTGACGTGATGTGAACTCACCCCTGAGAATCTGGTAGAGGAACACCTTGATGTGATCTGTGGTGAGGGGCTGAGGAGAAACGATGACTTTATGTAGGTCACTTTGCATGAGCTCTGTGATCACGTATCTGCGTCACAGACTGTTAAGGAAACAACTGACCTGTAATACGTTCAACATAATAATGGCTTTAGAGCAGAAACAATCAGGTTTGCAATAATGCTGGATGGAGTCACAGGCTGCTAAAGAACACTTATGGGACCATAATGTATAGCATATCTTTGTGGTTCATTTCAGGTCCTGGGAAAACTGCCAAATCATGTAAAAGTAGTGTTGGAAATTAGGTAAATAATGGTATTTAATCTCTGAAATGGAAAATAAACAATGAGACAAAGCTTTTTGATGCTTTGACGGAGGAAAGCCGAGATGTCAGAAGCGGCGTGGAGAGATGTTTCTAGTTTCTATCAATAAGGAGCTTTTCTGGATTTTTCTCGTCTAAACAATCCTGGTATTATCCTTCATGCTACACAAGCACAGATAAATAAAAAATTTTGAAGTTAAGACAAATAACCCCATGTAGAAATGTATAACCATACCAATGGGTAGTTTGTCCCGAGAATATTGTGGGGCTTATCATATGACTACTGGTCATCTACTGGATGTTTATCAATCAATGGATTTGGTTGATTTTTCAATGTTTCAAGATGTGGAATGTTCTCAAAACTACCGTGTTTCTAACTTACCATTCAAACAGCAGTGCTAGGTTAATTTTGGCAGATTTTTTGGTCAAGACCCGATCATGAGGTCATTTGAGTGAGATGACGAATAACTAATGTCATGTCGTTTTGCATAAAGTCATGTTTGGAAATGTTACATCAATAGACTCGCATAGCTAGCGAATCCCCTGTTTCGTTGGTGTTTAAAAATCTCAAATTTTTAACACACGCAATGGATAATCAATGTTCTTGAGTCTATGCTCTACCACGTTGTTTTCAGGGGAAATGAAATTAAATGCGACACTCGCTACTACCGGACATCCAGTTAAGTTTAACCAATCCAACAATGAAAAGTTTCCAACCTTTGGTACCAAACTCAGACATTTAGCTAGCATGACATAACACAAATGGTTATTTAAAATGTTACTAAATTTTTATCTTTCCCTAGCTTCAAATTAGTACACTCGCTGCAAAATGAAACATACGTAGACAATGTAAACAGACTTCTGGCTGGGGTCAGGTTAAATTCCATAACTTAGGACCAATAGATCACTAAAAACTCCACCAAAAAACTGCCTTATGAGGGTTTTCCTTCTTTTGTTTTTAAAGCCTTGATGGTCACATGGTCATTGTTTAATTGATGAATTTTTTAAAATTTATTAGCTTGTCAACTGAAATGAAATATTAATTAAATTAAGATGCTTTCTATTTTTAACATTTTAAAATCAAGTTCTAATTCACAGCGCAAGTCTACACTTAGTAAAATTTTTATCAGGCTTTATTGGTTACCATGGATTTCCTCATATCTCATCCGATCAAGTACCTTCTACTCATGAAATAATAAATTCACTCCCCCAAGACGTGTTCAATGGATAAAATACATTTGCATTGTCTTATGTAAAAAAAGAAAATGATGAGTTAATCTTGTGTGTCCTGTTCTACATCTGTTTAGGAGAATCGGATTTCTTCTAGTTACTAAAATAATTAGGTTTGCTCCTAACTCTAATTGTTATCTGTTTGTCGATTCACTTTTTTCTGTCCTTCTTTCACTACTCGGGGATTTATTTTCAGTTTTGGTGTTTTAGGTCTGTTTGGCGAGTAGCTGTATATTTCGAGACTTAACGCTCAAACAAATGACGATGGAGGAAGGACAAAGAACCAATTTACTTTTGCCCATGTGTATTTAAAAGGAGACAAATAACTTCTAATTATAACTAAATAGAGAACAACCCTTCACAACAAGATGATGTCTCACACACACACATTAATTAATGAAAAAAAATCATAATGCTAAACAAAACAGGGCATTTATTAGAGAACCCTCTGCTTACCTATAGGAGCTAACGAAAAACTAGCTAGCTAACTAAAGCCATAAAATAAAACATTAAGCCATTAACAACAAAAGAAAAGTGTAGAAGTGCGAGTCTGCAACTTTTTTTTTGTCCAATCAGGGATCAATAATATGTCATATCACGCCTTTCAGGGAAAAAGCTCAACTTGACTAGCTTCATGGAACCTCATCTCAAAAGTTACGAGAAAAACACTTTTTAACTGTAATACTCAAGTATTAAATGTTGTTTTATATGCTACCCAAAAACTTAACTCATCCCACTGACAAAATGCAAGCAAACAATTAAAGTCAAAGAATGGTATTTATTTGAATTGAGAGTAAACAAGAGTAACAATACCTGCACCGTCATTTATCAGCTACATTAAACGCACACCCTCATCTGACAGAACATACAATACCTTTAAAAGCATTTGCTTGTTTGATGAAAACCTACATCAGGGGTGTCCAACGTTGGTCCTGGAGAGCCGGAGCCCTACACATTTTAGTTGCAACCCTGCTGTAGTATGCATACTACTCTACTTCAGCCAATTAGAGGACCAAAATTAGTGCCATAGGTGTGTTTCATGATGGTTGAATCAAAAATGCGCAGGGCTCCAGCTCTCCAGGACCGACGTTGGACACCCCTGACCTACATGTTCAGTAACTGTTTGACACATTGATCACATCACTCGTGAGTAAAATAAAGCCACTATGAAGAGACAGGTTTAGGTTTGGGCCAAGAGTAAAGGATACATCTCTTCAAAGCAGTCGATTTGTGGAGGTTGGAGAATGTCAAGAGCTGAAAGAACCTGGAAAATCAAATTACCATCAATTACTTTACTCAAACTCTACAAATAAAACACATAAAAAATACTTACATTATCGTGTTTAAAGAAACAAAGCATGCGGAGTTCTCTGAAGACACGCTTGCAGGAAACCAGGTTCTGGAAGACATTCGGCATTTTCTTCAGTGCAACCTTCCGCCCATCTCGAGGGTCCGTCACTGACCTGTCGAAGCACCCGCATGATCTTCATGATATTGATAATCAGACGCTAACATTCTTTTTGTTTTCTAAACTTCCCTTTTGGGAAAAAACAGAAGTTTAATGAACTCAATGACTGTTTGAATCTGCATCTAACTTTACTGAATTCTCAAATCTAAAGACTTTCGGTTCCCGGAACGGTCCTCAGGCGTCCAGGCCACCCTATTTTCCATACGGACAATGAGAAAACTAAAAGCGACGCAAGCTCGTAATTCATTTTTGCCATATCCTTTCGTAACTAAACATCAAACGAACAAATCACAAACTAATTCACATCTACGTAACATTAATAGCGGACTAATCGACAATGACAATATTTGTTCGTTTCAGATTTGTCCTACCCCGAATGGATGTTTTAGATGCCGGTGGTGCCCACGTTACTTTGCTTAGCAAGTAAACAGCAAGCGGAGACACCACGTAAACATATCTTCTCTCCAATTCAAGCTCGTAACAAAATCAGCTTCTCATTTGAAGTATGATCAACTTTTATTAACAAAGTTACTAATATCTAAGGACTACCAACCACCGAAAACAATGAGGATGCATTCATCATGATAGAATAGAAAAGGTTTGGTAAAAATACTCCAGAGACCCCTTTATATGCTTTTGATGAAGCACCTAAGACGTTTTAAATTTGTGAATATTTAAGTGTTGCTTTTATGGCAAAGTGTAATTAGTTCTCCTCCTCTACCATCCGTTCTCAGCAAAAATACAGCATACCAAGGCCA
Organism: Danionella dracula; assembly: GCA_900490495.1. Classification (NCBI taxonomy): domain Eukaryota; kingdom Metazoa; phylum Chordata; class Actinopteri; order Cypriniformes; family Danionidae; genus Danionella; species Danionella dracula. Next base: position 9,126,311 of record UELW01000322.1, read on the forward strand.
CTGCAGAACCGATTCATTTTGCATCTTGATGTATCACTTTATTTGGATATTTGAATGTTTTATCCACAAAGGCAAATGTCTAAACACTTTTTTTTTTATCCAAACCACTTTTCAAAAAAAACAAAAAAAAAACAGAGGACTCACCACACCACTCCAAACGCTCCATAACCAATCGGTCGATCCGGCTCCATTTCAGCTGGACTTGGGACCTCACTCGCTGGGTTACTGTGTGGCTGCGGGATGGCCGCCCCTCCACCAGTGGTGCCCCCAAGAGACACTGGATGTCTTGGAGTCCCAGCAGGGGCGTTGGGTCCAGTCGGGTTGGATGTGGCGCTGAGCCCTGTTGAGGTAGTCCCGGCAGCGGTGTTGACACAGAAATACTTGTGACCTAACTCTGATCCAGGGAACAAGTTTCCACACACTGTCGGCCGAGCTGATCCATGGAAAGCCATCCTGGATGACAACAACAGAGAAAATCATATTACCATTTATAAATAAACCAAAAAAGTGAAGATAAAAAGGGGAAGAAAGTAGATAAAATGGTTTAATTTCTTCCAATGTAATTCAATTGCTACATAAAAAGAAAACCAGTTACTCAATTATCCTTAAATAATAAAATATAGGCTTACAAAAAATGGCAAGAATTCAGAATGTAGACAACAGTTGAGATTTTTTGTTTGTGTGCGATCAATCTCTTAAAACTGATGGATTATTTTTTAACAGTTTTTTAACTATTTAACAGTAGGCAAAGAAAACAAAACCTAAACTTAGTCGATAAAAAAAAAAAAAAAAAAAAAAAAAAAAAAACACCTTTTCACACAGAACTACTTGTGCATGTAAACTGTCTGTAACCCAGAACTCTTCCACTGGCATTTCATTTTACGATTCCATAGCATTTCTTTGCTCAGGTGATAAACTAAAACTTTGAGTATTGCTCACTTTTGGAAAGCAAGAAGCTCTGGGTAAGTCTTGTGTGGCCTATACCTTATAAAAACAACTTGTTCTCTCCTGTTCTCTGGTTTGTGACAATGCATTTAAATTTTTTGGTGGATTTTATATAGATATTTTATACAATTTATTTCCTTGTTGTTTCTCCCATAGTAATTGCCATTCCTTCTGGTTAAAGACAGTTATTTTTGCTTGAAGGTCTGATGGAGGGATAGGTCTTTTAGATATTTCCAAGATGGTTTGCTTCGCTAAATAAAAATAGTACAAAAAAAACACCAAAAATCCATGCAAGAGGTGCATAGGTGTGTAAAGACCTTAACATTTGATCACCTCCAGGGCAGACTTGCCTATTTCCATTACAAAAGCAACACCACCTTCCTGTCTGCGAATGCTTGAACCCCAGATGACATCTGCAAGTGTACTCAGTAGCATGTCAAAGACGCAGAAAGACTGCCTTCACACTTGCAAAAATCAAACGGAGCCAAGTGTGTTTGGAAACAGATCACAGACTCCTGTGTAAAAGGGCCCCTTGTCTCTTGAGGTAATGTGGTGGGGATAACATATTCAAAAAATGTCATCGAGCTGGTGGAGGATGCAGCAGACAACTTCCTCAGGGTTTCCTCATTCTTCAGTCCTATTCAGACAGGACAAATTTTCCAAACGACGTTTGACGTTATGATTTTTCTCAGAGGACGTCTGTCGTGCCATGTGCTGATTCAGATGGGTCTAGAACATCAGTGATTTTTACAGAGATAAGTGTGAGTTGTGGGTGTTGGATACGTGATTAGAATGTGTGACCGGGGTTCGATCATAGGACCTAACATTGGAGCCGTGCATATTTAAAAAGTGGCATGTCAATTCTAAAGCTGCTATGAATTATATTACTTTAATACAAATCATAATATCCTTATGTCATTGAGTGATGAAAAGTAAATGTGCATGCCTGAAACTGATTTATTTGTGAAAGCTTAATGTTATGTTGTATGCAAAAAGGTTTATAGTGACACCGGAAACTTTGTACACCAGAGATTGCACGACAAGTCCACACAAAGTCCAAAATAATAATAAAAAAACAATAATAAATAACAATAAAAAAAAAAAAATTTTTGGCAACACATATCAGCATTCAGACAAGATCAGATTTCTCAGACGAGGACCAAGTTGGCTGAAAAATAAGAGGTACTTCACTCTGGAGTTTTTACAGAGACATAAGAGATGGAAGCAGACATGAACGATTGAAACGGAACTTTAAAAAATTATATATATACACAAATTTGTACAACATTCCAACACTATTATTTACTTAATATCATCATCTAGAAGCCTTGAGCACATTTTGGAACTTTTTTTGCTGAGGAGTTGGCGACCCCTCAGTGTTTTAGCTCAGAATCGTTTAAAGGACCAGATAGCAAAACAAACCCATTTAAATAAAAGGGTCATAAAAGGTCAAAGGAATAATAAACGTGTGAAAAATTGGCATCTGGTGCATCCTAACGCTACCCTTTTTCACTTTCACAGGTGACACCTTCCATGAAATGATACAAAAAAACATGTGTAAACGATGTTCTCTCCCCAATAGTGACAGAGAACTGGCAGAAGTAAAGTAGACTGAAGTGTCAAATAAAATGAGCAACTTTCTGACAGTAGCTGTCTCTTCCACAATTGTTTACTCACTGGAGTAACATTGCCACAGCATCACCCAGAGGTTATTTGCAACTAAAGTTAGACCAATCGTACATCAAATGTTGACCAACTTTAAACCACGTGGCCTGACAACGGTCTTATCTAAAGCACAAGAAAAAAAAAAATATTTTGCAACACGCTTAAAAAGTTCCTCATCTCTGTTCCGCTGTTTTTGCTACTCATTTAAGCTAACACGCTAAAACGCAACGGCACAACTTGATAACGTTACCATGTTAATATATAATCTGCTTAAAGCCTCTCCACTACAAAACCTGCACACAAACTTAAAAATGTCACATTATTTGATTAGTTAAATTAGGCAAATCCAAGAGAATATTAATATCTTCGACCTCCCCAGCTGTTACCTAGGGCCAGCTAGCTAATCTGCTCCGTGACCTATTTATGATGTTTATATGCATAAATGACCCAATTCGGAACTAAATGTATAACTTCCCGTGAACAGTAATCATCATACCGCAACAACAAAACACAAACAGACTCTGAGAATCCCAGTGTGGGTAAGAAAGCTAATGTTAGTTCAACGGCTGCAGATGTTTGCAAAGTTAGCTTTAGCACAGCGGCTAACCTCTCGAAGCTGATGGCAGCGGCAGCGGAGCTCAGATCTTCATGACGGACCGCAGCACTCGCCCCGCATAGCTACTCGCGGCGAATCCGGTTTCTTCCGCCGGTTTAGGAGCCGATGCCGAAAGGGTAACGTTTCTCGCCGAGTAGTTCACTCTCTGAGCTGGAAATCAGCTGTTGGAAATAGCGGTAGTGAGCGTGAGAGAGAAGGAGGAGTTGATAGAGGGGGATGGAGAGAAAGAAAAGAAGGATGAGTGAATGGGGGGAGGGGCGGACCACCGGTGTCAACAATGAAAGAGACGTTGTTTAACCTCTTCTAGTGTTTTCCCTTGATGTTTCAAATAGTACATTAAAATGCGTTTGATAGCGAATTGTAGCCAGTACTGTCAGTCACAAGTTTTGAAGAAAAAAACGGGCTCGTTTGATTTTTTTCTCTGGGGTTTTGGACACTTCACGTTTTAGTTTTGAAACGAGGAAGCAAAAAATAAATGCGAAGCATGTTTTATTTTCATTTTATTTAGTTTAACGAAAACCTTTGAAGTGGAGCGTCATGATATGGCCACCTGGATTGGTTTTGATTCCCCGGTGTGCCTCATCAGGCCAAAGGGCAACCTCTATCCTCCGTCCCAATCGGCACACTAGCCGCACTTTTATGTGCGCGAAATTTAGAAATTTTGCATGTTTTATGTAGTATGCATAAAACAGTATCCAAATGGTGCCTCGGTGAATACTCTTTCCATTTAGATGTTGAAGTACAGATCGATGGACGGTCAAATGGCTGAAATTACCCACAATCCAGTGTGCACGGGAGGAAAGAGTCTTTCCTGGACCCGAATTAGCGCGCTCTTCTTGTAATAGGACTAATTTTACAGAAGATCACAAAAATAAAAAAATAGCAACATAGAGATTGTTATATTTATTGTTAGTTTGGTTTTAAATGAAGCAATGGGAATGGAGTTAAGTTATTGCACACAACATGCGTAATGACAGTCAAAACTACTTCCGTCACTTGACGTTTACTGCGTCCCAGGTCTTGAACACTCTTGTCTTACACAATAAAAAGTATGTACATTTTATTCTGAAAATTAGTATTAACTTTAAATGTGCAGTATAAGTGTTTTGATTGGAACGCAGGACAGCTTGCCCTCTCAATGCGTAATAGGAAGTGAGGGAACTACAGTACCCCGAGTCACCACTTGAGAATGACCCCAGAAGAGCAGGTGCTCATTCACTTTAATGTTAAAACTGACCAACTTTTGAACTGAAAAAATGTTTCCACTCCTGGCTCCATTAGTTACATTGTTTATTCAGATCGCTTGTTTTGACCTTTTGAACTTTTTAATGAAAAAAAAATGTTTTCAGCCAATCAGCCGTCTACAGAGAGGACGTCTGATTGGGTGACGGTTTACATTTTATATGACTTACAAAAATACATTTAAAAATAATTAATCTGAATAAACAAATAAAATGGAGCCAAAGGTGGATACATGTCTTTTCAGCTCCAAAGTTGGTCAGTTTTAACATTGGAGTGAATAAGAACCTGCTCTCTTCTGAAGCCAGCCTCAAGCGGCCGCTTGGGAAACTGCAGTTCAGGCACTTCCTATCAAGCATCAAGAGGGAGAGCAGGAGGTGTTACCCCTTGCTTCAAACGGTCCTATGCCAAGAGGCAGCAGCCAGATTTTTTTAGTCTTTGGTAGAAATGCAGACACACTAGAAGCAAACACACAATCACACATCAAGCCAAACACTTCAAAGATATGACCTTGGATCTAACACAAGGTTTTGAAGGTTTCATAATGTCAAATTTAAGACTTATTAAGACTGTTAAGACCTGAATAATAAAATCAAAAAGATACAAACGTTTGTTGCATAATTAACAGTATGATTAAAATAGTGTTTGAAATGCTAAACATCACTTTTATGTTTTTGAGTATTCACAAAGGTTTTCTAAAACTCTGTTACCCTAACCATACCTTTCACAAAGTTGAGCATTAATGAGCATTTTCTCAAACTCTGACAACCTCAAACTCACTTTTACATTTTTTTTACATTTCTGAGTCTTATGTCAAACTCTGGCAACCCTAACAATCACTTTTTAAGTTTTTGAGAATGTATTAACATTTTCTCATACTGTGGCAACACTTAGCATTCCTTTAAAAAAAATAGCATTTAGGGGCATTTTCTCAATCTCTGGCAACAACAAAAAACACATCTCAGATGAGCTTTACATGGACATCACAAATTTTTTCACAAAATCTGTGAAAAAATGTTTTAAGACCTAGAACAGTGAATTTAAGACTTTTTATTCAAGGCCTAAAATTTGGGATTTTTAAACGTTAGATCTTTTAAGCCCCTGCAGAAACATACCCACAGAATACAACCAGTTACAAAATCTGATAAAAGCCATCCCTCCATTTCTGTCAGTATAGTAACTGCCTCAAAACGACAAGTGTGTGGCCGAGCATCAAATTCAGAGGAGCCCCCAGTTTGTTGAATTCAGTATAATTAAGTGCATGTTCATTACACCGATTAATAAGCATAAGAGCACAACAATACCAACACATATTGGAATTTAGCAAGCATCAACACAAACATAACAGGAAGTATAGTTTACACATCGTACACAACATAACCATCATTATTTCATTGAATTAATGAGTTAAATTTAAAATAACAAATGAGAAAAACAACGTCGGAGGGATCAATAGTCAGCAATAGATACATTTTTAGTATTCACGTGAACTACATAGTTTACAAATATAGATATCTTGTCCGTGTGAAGCACTATTGGTAAGAGGAAATGGCACTAATTTGAATCCTCAATTGTTTAAGGTTAAGTCATTTACGCTGGAATGATCTCTTACAACAGAGTAAATGATTTTTAAAAACATGTCTCTTCTAGACTTCACATGGATAGAGTCATTTCTACAGAAGATAGCGGTTGGGAGGATTAGCGTGTCGATTCTTTTCAGCGTTCCACATTCCACAACCTTTGATCGTATTTTATAGTTAACTAGGACAGCACTTAATATCAGCCTACATTTAAAACCAGCGATCTCTCCACTGGGACATCGTGGAGCAGACCTTTTTAGAAACCCGTTCCATCGGTCTCCAATAGAGCAGATCAAAGTAAAAGCAATCCGGTGAGACGTGCTTCCTGGTCAGTTCATAAATGTGCACCTGAAGCAGCGCAGCTCCTTGAGTTCATTCAACGGTCAGAAGCATCTTGAGGAGATTTCTAGCACACTTGTGGAGAGGTGGATGGGGAGGGTAGGGTTTCCATGGAGATTTCCATGTTGGCTTTACCTTGGCAGCCTGGAATGAAGGAACACAGAACTTTGGTTGAATAAGATTTTTTATTGTTCATGTAAAATTGTCCATTCAGAAGAGACAAAAAAAATAATGGTCTAGCTCTAGGGCTCACCTGTCTCAGGCCCTGTCCCTCTTCGTACTCCTCCTCCTTCCCATGTGCTGCTGGCTAGCTTTGGTCCTGCTGAGCAATGCTGGAGCAGTCCGTCACCAACAGCCCAATAGTGACTGGAGTGCTGGAGACGTTACTGTCTGGGCCCACTGTTCCCACTGTCACCAGAGAGTTGCTGCTGATTGAGCAGGCGACGCTGGCATCCGTCTGGTTGGCATGAGTGGCCATGTGACCCTGCAGCTGGGTGGGAGTCTTACAGTGAACACCACATAGCTGGCAGAGCAAAACTCCCCCTGGCCCTGAGCCACGGCCCACCCCGCTCTCCTTCCACTCCTGCCCATGATGCTTCTGAGCATGAACACGCAGGTACGTGAGGGTGGTGAAACCTGAGATGGACAAAAACACACGTAGTCGAACATTTGTAGTCGTATGCAAAGGTTGTTTTGTGCTGAAAACATGTTATTAAAAGTCTTAACATGTATAATCTAGATCAATGGTATCAAACTCAGTTCCTGGAGGGCTGAAGCCCCAGCAAGTGTTTGTTCCAACCCTGTTTCAAGATACACACCAGTAGCTTCAAACAAACCCAGAAAAGCTTAATCAGTGGAGTCAGGTGTGTTCAGTTATGGTTGGAGCAAAACTGTACAGAGCTGCTGCCCTCCTAGAATCGAGTTTGAGACCGCTGATCTAGATGGAAAACAGGGCACAGAGTTCAGGGTTTTAAGGGGGAGTTAAACTGTATGGATCTTTATGAGAGGATCTTTATCTGTGTAGGAGTGTGTACGCCGTGTTCATTCGATTTTTGATTCAAAAATGTTCTCCATATTCTTGCTTTTATGTGTTACTGACATAAAGAACACACATTAACAAATTCCCTATTTCAGCTTCAGTCAGTGTACACCGCCTTCAAAACACTGTTATGCCGTTAAGTTACTGATTAAAATGTGGATAACTTAACCTATAGTCACTGCAGATTGGTTTCCATTTAGAATTTCAACATTGCAACTCAAAATAATAAATTCTAAAATATCGAGAAAGAAAAAAACATTTTGAGTATTTTATTTATTGACAAATAAATACTTCTAACAAATACAGATTTTTTTGTCATTTCACTTTTATCAGGGGGAAGAGCGTTCTCATATAGAGCCCTGAAGCTCTGGAACAAACTCCCGGATGTTTTCTGGAGCTCAGCTAAGCTCACAGAGTTCAAAACTAAATTAAAAACATATCTACTTATATATATCTAGCATTTGAATCATCAACTCCTGGTATGTTTCTAATCCTGTATGTGTTTGAGCGCTATAAACATACAAACTGCTGAAACAACAACCTGATTCATGAACCTTTTTAATCTTTCCCCATCATTTAACACAAATCCTGGAACTGATGCTGATCACCTGTGTGTGTTACACGGTTCTAACCACTGGTTGTGTTTTTCAGGTGCGATCTGTTCGTCGATGTCAAATTGGTTTTATGCTAGGGAGGTGATTAGCACCAGACCTCAGAGAGGCTCCCAGTGATCTCACGGAGGGGTTCTTTGTTATGGGAGATTTTTTTAAATATATAAATTTCTAAAAATCAACCTTAAAATATTTGTAATCCACTGAGGTCCTTATTTTAAGAAAGCCTCCTATTACTTTTTAAAGAAACTATGAATGCTCACTTACAGCCCCGCTTGTCTTGTTTCGGTGTGTGTGGGTGTGTGTGCGTGCGTGCGTGCGTGTGTGTGTGTGTTTGTGGTAACCTGGTTGCTCCAGATTCTGTGATGGATAAAATTCCATCAAATTAAAGTAATTACTATAATACAAATATTAACATTAATTTAAAATTTTATATGTGAAAGTGAAAGGGACCAGTTGGTCAGATATGGAGTGACCCATTCCCCGAATTTGTGCTCTGCATGTAACCCATCCCAGTGTACACACACGGCAGTGAACAAACACACCGTGAACACACACCCGGAGCAGTGGGCATTTATGTTAAATTTATATTACAAGAACATTCTGGGAACAGTTCCATAATTGTTAGTTTGTCCCATTTTTTTTTACGTTCCATGAACATTCTCTCAACGTTATTAAAACATTTATAGAACATTCATCACTCTCAAAAAACGTTCTAGGAATGTTCTGAAAATGTTTAGATAACGTTTTTTAATTTAACGTTACTAGAATGTTACTACAAAATTCTTTTGGCTAACATTGAGATAACCTTTAAAGAAGGTTAGCGAATGTTACGAGAACATTCCCTGTTAGCTGGGTCTCTACGTTTAGTCTTAACAGACCCTCAGAGCAACCAGTGCAATAATATTTTAAAGTTTTACCTTAGAGCTTTTCCATACTGGTAAACTTTTCCCTGTCCCAATGTCAATATAATTCAATAAAATAAATACAATTTTTAAATTTGGTCTCCATATTTATTATTCATGGTCAAATGAGACACATCCAGTAATTTACAAACAGCTCCTCCTCAGTTCGTATAAATTGCTCCCATTCATCTTTTGAAAGAATAAGTTTTAAAACTATGTGCACGCCAAAAGAAACAAGTAGAGACATGTAACCCAATTAATTTTGAATTAATTTGGAATGACTTCCGCATGCGGGTATGTTTAGTGACAAGAAATTATCGGGTAAAGTTGATAAATGTTCAATTTTATGCAAAGGAGAAGCAAACTTCCAAATGGAGCGAAGCAAAGCAAAAGAATGCAAAAGCATGCCTTATATTTTTTCATTTAACAGATCTATGTTTCTGACAGATGATTAACATAGTTCTTTTTTTAAACGGAAAATTATTAACTTCAATGGAAGTGATACGTTTTGTAAACCACACAAAAAACTATCAACATGGCTTACTGCGGTTGCAGAGATGGCAGACGTGATGCTGTGATTGGTTGTGGACCCTCATGTGATCGGTGATGTAGGCAGGGGAGAGCAGTTTGCCACAGATGTGACAGGGCACCTTGTCCTCGTGTCTGATCATATGAGCTCGCAACCGGTCTTTAGTAGCGAATGCAGATTCACAAGTCTACAAAAACAGACAAAACGCTTTATCAAACAAAGATTCCAGTTTTAGCTGCAGTCATCACACACAGACTGCCTCTTCCTCTTCTCACACGCTGCAGGATACATATAGTTACATATTCAGCTCAAAAAAAATCCACCAACCTTAATGTCTAGCAATCAAACATTTTGATTGCTTGACCCTGATTGATCTGCTGAATGTGTTTAAAATAATGCATTATCTTTTCACCAAATTCTCAAAGATAGGATGAAAATAATCAAAAAGCAAGCAATTCAACTAAACATAAACCTTGTACAGCAGTGTACAAATCATTAATAACACACAGGAATGTGTTACAATTCAAAGAGCCTCAAAGAAAACGTTGAAGAGAGACTGTAAGTACCGGGCACTTGAAAGGTCTTTCAGTGGAGTGCACCTGTCGCACATGGCTGTTTAGATGGTCAGGCCTGAAAGAGACAGAGAGCGCTCAATCAAGATGTTTAATGCAAGCACAGAATCTAACATGAAAACTAGCGTGGAGTTAAATTGGAGGCATCCCTCTTTTTGTCACAGCTGGGGCACAGGACTGAAAAGATAACAAGTTTCCATGGACATGTTATTTTAAAGATGCCGTATCATGTAAACTCATCTTTTCAGACATTTCTTGCATGTTTTAATATTGTTCCCTCATCAAATACATGCCTCAATTCCGCCAACTCTATTCAGATAGGTTCATGAGTATTTGTTTAATTCTGGGAGCTCAAAACAGCTTGATGACCATAGGGACACCCATTAGCACCGCCCACTAACCAATCACATGAATCTCAATGAGGAACGTACCGCTGACCCGGAAGTGTAACCGTAGCAGAACCATGTCGATAGACAATGAAAGAAAGTGTGTTTTTGGATGCTTATAAAAGATACATTTATTTGCTGGAAATGGGTTGATTTTCTGTGTGCTAACAGGCACAACCCAGCAGGGGGCGTGGTGGAAGCATGTCAGTGGAAGGAACATGGGGACACAGCTTGTTTGGCAGAACACAACCCTTTGAGGTGATTCAAAGACATTGTTTAAAATAAATACTTGCTTTATGAAGATTATTAAGGGTGCAGTGATAGTTTAGAGGAGTCAAATTTTTATGTTAAATTATGCTACGTTAAACAAATCTCGTAATTAATTCATTGATTCACAAAACAAGGAGACATTTCATTATTTAAAAAAATCTTTCTTTGAGCGCTCAAACACTCTCTTGTGCACTGTTGCTACTTTCTAGCGAGAAAATGAGGAGGAAGGGAGTTCTACAGCAAGGCTAAACAGAAATCATCTTTTGTTCAGTTTTTAAGTGAGAAATGTAACTTCTGTCGTGTGTCATATCCAGCTACATTACGAGTTCACGTAAGCTTGTTTTAACAGTATAATAGCAAAACACTTTTTTACTCACTCGCCTTTAATGGACTGTTAATTTTTCTAAAATGAACTCTTCTTACTTTCATTTATCTTGTTTACATTCCAAATATCTAAAAAAAACTTAAACAAAGATTACTTGAGAGGAAAAATGGCATGAGAAAACTAAGTGATGTTATAAACCTCTGAGATATATACATTTAATTAACATTAATGTTCTTAACTTATTAGCAGACTTGTAACTTGTTTTGACTTGATTGTAAAGTTTGTCTTTGTTCTTGGGTAAATAAGACAATTTATTATGCTAAATTCATGTATCTAATAAATGTATATTGATTTAAGTTTTTTTTACTTAAGAAAAGCTTTTTGCAGTCCATATATGTTTATATTTATTAAGTAATTTTAAAGTTATTTTGTAGCACTTGGTCATCTTAAGCTGTGTTCAAATGTGGTGCATAAATGAACTTTTCTTAGCCTGACCTGAGAATAATAAAGGTTGAAGGTGTAAAGGATTAATTGAACATCATCAAACAATATAAGTAATTGCACATTTTACTACAAAAAAACAAGTTTATCTCCTTTTAATGTAACCATTCCTCAAAAGAGAATCAAGACAGGCCTTTACACCTTGCATTAGGATTGAGGGCCTAACTGGCCTTTCGAAATATGGATAAGCCCACAGAGTGTGTAGTCTGTGTTTCCCCTTTTTAAGAAAAAGATGAATATTAGCCAAGGACCTTTCTATGTAGTTTACAAACGTAGCTTTAAATGGTCGATGTGTGTATGTAAAACACTACTGACCCTTCACTTTCTTTGTGGATGGAAATCTGCTTGCAGACATATTCGAAGTCTCCATATAAATCCATCTAACCCAGATTTTAGTCTCAAATTAGTAACTGGATCATCTCTACAAAGCGTTCCCTCTAAAATACTCTCTGTTGAAACCTGCTGTGAATTGAGCTGGTTTTAGCCTGCGTGCAAGAAAAACTGCATCTTCTCCACTGGCACTAGAGGAGTTGTGTTGATGAATCTAGTCTCTCTTACCGTGAGAAGCCCTTGGCGCAGTGTGGACACACGTATGGCTTCTCCACTCCACCCTGGTGAGAACGAACGTGATAACTCATTCGATCCTTCCTCTTGAAGCGCTGTTGGCAGATTGGACAGGAGTACGGCTTTTCGTCGGAATGGGACAAACGATGGCGGTTTAGATGGTACACGTCCCTGAAGGCCTTCCCGCAAGCCTCACAAGCGTGGTTCTTCCTCACTGGGTTGGGATTTGGATTGGGAGCTGGATTGATGGGTATTGTGTTGGTGATTGGGATGGATATTTGGATCGGGGTGGCATTACTAAGGTTATCGCTGATGTCGCAATTTGGTCCAGCCTAAAAAACAAAGACAGAACATTACATTTCCAGAGCAGTTTTTAAGATTAATCATTTTGTTTGAGACTTCCTTGCATTGTTTGTTGCCCTACTAACCAACTGATTGATAATGTTTAACAATTGAGTGAAAGCAGGTATGAGGCTCTGCTAACAACTGTTGATGCAAAAACTTTTTTTTTGCAAAGTTTTGGAAAAGAGAAATTGAAACCTTTTTTTATCACAATGCTAGTCTGTTTAAACTGCCATTGTTAAGCAAGTAACACATGTATGTCAATAGCACAATGCTAACAGTTTTTAGATTATTATGATACATATTTTAATGACAACATTGTGTGTGGAAGCGAAGAGAGGGATAGACAGAGTATGAAAGCGAGAGAATGAGAGAGAAACAGGATGAGCGAGAAAAGAGAGAAAATGAGAATGAAAGACAGAAAGAGATTCAGATAAGGGGAATGAGAGATAAAGAGAATGAGACAGAAAAAGAATGATAGTAATAAAGACAATGAGAGAGAGAGACTGAGAGAGAATAACATAACATTTATGCTATGTGCTAGCCAGTGTCTTTATACAACATGGACAGAGGGTTTGTAACGTCACCCATAAGTTTCTGGCAAAGTTAAATGAAGCTCAAAGGGGTGGAGCCAGTCATCCAAAACACGCCCTCAGAGCCGGGACATGGCCATAGTAAAGGCGCCTGATTGACTGAAGGTTAAATTTGTATATATCTCAAAGAAACCAATTTAAAAATAATTCCCCTTAGAGCTCATGCAGATCAAAACCAGCGATCTGAATCAACAAACTAATGGAGCCAAGGGTTGAAACATGTTTTTTTTAGTCCTGAAGTTTTAACATTGGAGTGAATGAGAACTGGTTCACTTCTGGGAACTGGTGTTCAGTCACGTCCGATTACACAGCGAGAGAGAAAGCTGGAGGTTGGCGCCCCATGGTGATAACATGACTGTAGTCAGTTTAGCACATATTAAACATATTGTTTAATAACTTAGCTAAGTATTTAGCTGCTGTGAACATTTGAACAACTAAAACATTCCTTCCAATGTTTACATTCAGCCATTTCATCAACATGAAACTACTGAACGTGTCCCACAAAAATTTTAAAAGAATAAACGATGCAGACACATTTTTAAAAAGTTTTGAATGAAAGTAAAAAAATTTATGTTAGAAAAAAACTATAAATTAAAGAATAAATCCTGACCTGCACCATTGTCCCAGTAACGACCACTGTAGTTGGGAGAGTCTGATTCATCGTCATGGCAACCGTTGCTGGGGCGATAGACACAGCAACCGTTTCCAACTGCTGACTGGTGATGGGTGTAGCATGGGCCAGCGCATCAACCGCTGTGGATAAGGTAGGTATGGACAGCTGGAGGAGAGAGAGAGGGATGCTCGGCCTCTCCACTCGTGCTGCTGCAGCTTTCGATGCGTCTACTTTCTCCTTTGCAGCTCTATCCTTCATCTTCACTCCAGTGTGGACAGACTGGTGACGCCGCAAGTTGTAGCTGTTTTTAAACTCCTTATTACAGATGGAGCAGATATGTGCAGGTTTGGCTGGTCGAATGACTGGTTTCTCTGCATAAAAAAGAAGGCACTTCATAAACATTAGCCTATACACAGCAGTTCCTAATGGTAGCCTCTGGGTATAGAAAGTCTCATGAGCTGATGCAAAGAAAATGCTAAAAGTTTTTCTTTAATCAAATGAAAGCATGATTGCTTTGACATGGGCAAAAAGCTGCACAGGGGCCCCTATTTTTATTAATTCAATTATTTGATTGCTTTTTTCTAATATAGGTAAAAAAGAAATACTAGAGAATGATATAGAGAAATATTATAGAGCATATAGAGAAAATTACAATCATTTTCAGCTTACTTTGCTAAAATGTGTTCGCTAACTTCGTTTTAAGAAAACCATTGGCTTTCTTTTGGAAGTTACATTTTTGGAAGTTTTCGGGATAATAGCTAATACTTGCATCATCTTAGGTCAAATCAAAGTACATATGTTATATTAAACTTGGAAAATATGCAGAATTATATTATCAAATCAAATAAAAATATCTGTGACTGTGATTAATCTATCTTGGGCTGAAACAACAAAATCGATTTAATCAAATAGAGAGTATTCCTAAAAACAGTTGGTAACACATTTCATAATCAGTTTGAACTCGTGTGCGTCTTCAGTGTAGTGTAGCGAACGAGTTTTGCATTCAAATAGACGCTGTTACATTTTCTAATTTTTATAGTTTTTTATTTAAAAAAAAAAATATATAAATAGTTGTTCACTGTTCAGGCTAAAGCATACATGTTCATGATTTTGTGTTAGTCCATTTTTATTATTATTATTTATATTAAAGTATGGAAACGTATGTATTTTTAGTTTCTTATTCTTTTAATAATAAAAAAAATCAACAGATTAATTTATTATTGAAACAATCATTAATTGCAGCCCTAAACATTTCCATAGTATTATGACAAGAGTAATATTAGAAAAATAGTATAGTGGTAGTATTATAATAGTAGTAATATTCTAGTAATAGTACAGTTGTATTATTATTATTATTATTATAGCAGTAGTATAGTAGTCAATTACTATTATTATATGATTATAGAGGTAGTAGTAGTATTAGTATAGTAGTATTAGTATAGTATCAGTGTACTAGTATTATTACAGTAGTAGTATCATAGTATTAGTATAGTATCAGTGTACTAGTATTATTACAGTAGTAGTATTGTAGTATTATTATAGTAGTAGCATAGTAGTATTATCGTAGCAGCGTGATAGTAATATTACAGTAGCGATGTTGTAGTATTAATATAGTAGTAGTAAATTAATGTTGTTATAGAGGTAATATAGTAGTAGTAGCATAGTAGTATTATTACAGTAGTAGTATTATAGTAGTGGTATAGTATTATTATTGTAGTAGTATAATAACAGTAGGAGTATTATTATAGTAGATGTATAGTACTATTCTTAGGCAGTGTGATCCAGACAAAAATAGTATGTGGTTTACAGTTCAAACTCCTCAAAATGTCCTCAAACACGGACATTATTATAGCTTAGCTATAGTTTCCATGGTAACGTCAGCTTCCCTGCTGGGGAAATAATTTTTAGAAATTGCTATTAGACTATTAGATATACTACATATTTAGGTGTGTCATTGTTTTCTGAACAGTATTATGTATGATCTTATGTTCTGAATATGTGTGAAAAAAACTGGGAACTTTAACATGATAACAGACCTGGGTGACCCTCAAAAAACTGGTTGTGTGAACTTTCAGACCCTTTATACTGGTTGCCCCTCCCTTACCAGGCTCAGGTTCTTCGCTCAGCGCTGCAGTGTCCACCGTGGACGGGGGCGGGACTATGTGCTCGGGGGGCGGGTCCTGAACGGCGTCAGATAGCTCTGGGAGAAGATCTGATTGGAGGGTCGGGTCAGTTTGGGACTGCGACGGCGGAGTCTGGTGAGAAGGGGCAAACAGATTTTAAACATTCTTTGGCATCGCCTAGTTACCGCAAGAACACAAGTTTTGGTGTGCACGAATTTACCCGGTGCTATACAAAGAAAATCAACATAAATATAATTGAACGTATTAGTCTTACCTGAAAGAGAAAATTGCTCCAGGCAGCATCCATCGTGACGTTGAGGGCTGTCAAGATTCTCCTTGAAAAAACGGGAGGATTTTACCCAAAACTTGCTATTTTGCCCTATCGTTTTTACTCCTTGGATAAAACGCCACAATTTGTAACAGATGTGTCTTTAATTTTAAAAATGTAAAAAGCTCAATTACGCTGAAACAGATGAAGTGAAGCGTGTATTCTAATTGATTAAAAATATGACAGCTGTCAGTCTTTGAATGATCGTCGCATCCGGAAAAAACAGTGGCCTGCCGTGTTTAAAAGAGAAATATGAATGAATAATCTCAGCCTGTAATACTTTGTTGTTAATGTATCATGCAGAAGTAACCCCAGTGGTAGTGCAATGTATAAATTTCCTTCAGCGGTTTCAATACGAGGTTAAATATGGCATCAATTTTATTTAAAGATGCTCCATCCAGGCCTCGGCGGCGTCTGCGCGAGCCTCGGCGTTGCGTTAAATCTCATGCGTGTCTGGAGTGCGCCTCACCGGTCGTCGTCCATGGCTCCGCCTCGGCGTTTCAATTGAGAGGATGACATTTTTCCTTTTTTTCCTGCAATACTCTCACCCTCCCACCCTCGCTCTTTCTTCCTTTTCTTTTTTTATCCCGTCTTCTCTGCCCCGCTATCTCTCCCCCACCGCCGTGTCCCCCTTGTTTTAAAGGGATAGTATATTTTTGAGTGAACACCCCCTCCGTGTCTCCGTCCCCTCCTCCTTCATGAGAGGTTGTCGAGCTCGGTGTCGTCCTCCCGACGCCCCACCGGCGCTTTCAATTCGGCCGACGCAAATTACTCCATGAATTTATCGAGGTCAGTTGAAAGAAAGCGGCCCCGCGTTATTCTCCCGAATCTGGCTGTACAGCACAAAGAGTCTCGGGCGTAGACTACTGGATGCTCCAACCAGCGAGAAAATGTCGCAGGCTCTTAAAGGCGAAGACGCACGCAGTGCAGACGCAGCTGCAGTAAATAAAAATCGGCTACAGATCACTGCCGATAATAATTGCTCTCGCCCAATGAACACATATCAGCACTGGGGGTTTAGCACCCATAAACTTCATCTTAGCACCCCTAAAACTACCCCATGTCAATAAACAAAATTCAGCGGGGCATTTCGTTATTTCAATCAACCTAGAAACCATATGAGCCTTAATTTTAAAGGATATCAAGCATGTAAAACAGACTAATCCGAGTAAATTAATCAATAAATTTAAAATAAGAGAATATTATTTCAGAATGCAAACCTCTGTTTACATTATATAAATGCAGGATTTAAAGGTATGTTTTTAAGAGGATAATTATTATGTAACATTGCTGATTAAATCAGGAAGATAATTAACAGGTTTGCATGAAAAAAATAGTAGTAATAAAGTAGTATTATATGAATATTATATTATTATTATTATTATTATTATTATTATTATTATAGTATAAAATTATTACAGTAGTAGTACTAGTACAGTAGAAGTACAGAAGTGTTATTACAGCAGTAATAGAACAGTCATAACATTACAGTAGTGGTATAGTAGTAATAGTACAGTAGTAGAATAGTAGTAATAGTACAGCAATAGTAGTAATAGCACAGTAGTAGTAATAGTACAGTAGTAGTATAGTAGTAATAGTACAGCAATAGTAGTAATAGCACAGTAGTAGTAATAGTACAGTAGTAGTATAGTAGTAATAGTACAGCAATAGTAGTAATAGCACAGTAGTAGTAATAGTACAGTAGTAGCAGTGGTGGGCAAAGTACACAAACTAAGTACTTGCGTAAAAGTATAGATACACTAGGTAAAATATTACTCAAGTAAAAGTACTCCCTTCAGAATCTTACTTGAGTAAAAGTACTTGCCATAAAATGTACCTAAGTATCAAAAGTACTTTGTTTTATTATGGCTATAATATATCGTTATAATTTTTAAACAATATGTGAAACGACTGACACGTAAGCCTAAAGCACATATCATTGCAACATTTAGCCTAAATTATGACGAGCTGAATGAAAAATGTCAAAATTTTTCCCAGAGACTGTGGGAAGGCCACAAGTGTTGTGGTGATTGACAGTCGGAAGTTTTTTTCCATCATTTATTAAGGCAAGGCGCTCTCAGAAAACGCTGCTGTTGAACTGCCACTGAACTGCATTCACACTCAGTAGATTCCACCATGAGCAACCAAACATCTCAAAGCAGAGCTCGAACTGTACCCTGATTGGTGGCTCGCGCTGTACTCTGATTGGTGGCTCACGCTGTACCCTGTTTGGTGGCTCGCGCTGTACTCTGATTGGTGGCTCGCGCTGTACCCTGAATGAGGGCTCACGCTGTACCCTGATTGGTGGCTCGAGCGGTGTGCCCTGATTGGTGGCTCGCGCTGTGCCCTGATTGGTGGCTCCGCTGTACCCTGAATGGTGGCTCGCGCTTTACCCTGATTGGTGGCTTGCGCTGTGCCCTGATTGGTGGCTCGCGCTGTACCCTGATTGGTGGCTCGTGCTGTGCCCTGATTGGTGGCTCGCGCTTTACCCTGATTGGTGGCTCGCACTGTACCCTGATTGGTGGCTCGCACTGTGCCCTGATTGGTGGCTCGCGCTGTGTCCTGATTGGTGGCTTGGGCTGTACCCTGAATGGTGGCTCGCGCTGTGCCCTGATTGGTGGCTCGCGCTGTGCCCTGATTGGTGGCTCGCTCTGTACCCTGATTGGTGGCTCTTACATGCTTGGGCAAATAAGTGTTTTATTTAATCACAGAAATCTCACAATTAAAGAGATTTTTTGTGTACTTCAAGGTTCACATGAATTTACTGAGCAACCCAAACAATTATTTCACCATAATCCCAAGATTTTTATGAGCAGCAGAACAATCAAATTTGCAGTGTAGTATTTAATCAGAAAAGCATAAGCACAGCTATTGAAGAAGAGTGATCAAAGCAGTGTTGGCAATTAAACAATTTAGTGGAATTTGCAGAATTTGTAGTTTGTAGTAAGTAGCTAAAGCAGTAGCAGAAGAATTAAAGTAGCAGTTTGAGTTGCATCGGAGCTGTCAATCAGCATCAGTAAATTCTTGATGCACATAAACCATTGACTGTGGCCCTGTCCCAAATGGTGCTCTTGTCGACTAAGTCCGTAGGGTGTCCCACTTGTCATTTTTAGGCTCTGAAGTGTGCTTTAATTACATCTTTTTAAAGGGATAATTATTCTGTAAGCTTGTTAGTTAAATCAAGTAAATAATTATTATAATTATACAGGTTTGCATAATATAAATTATTACATTTGTACCTTGTAATAATATAATGCTCTAAATTCCAGCATTTAACCCAAAATTCTCCCTGGAGTTTACCCTAAAAATGCTATCCAGACAACCTGCAAAACCCCCTCACGTTTTTGGCTTCTGCATTGTTTTGGTCTGTTGAGGGGGCTGTGTTTGCAGTTAACCTGATTGCAAAAATATGCTTGAACGAATGTTGATATAACTTCAGGTGTGTATTAGTTGAGGAAACATCACTTATACACATGGTACAAATCTTGGTAAAGGAAAGACTGTGCGGTAAAATATCTCTGAATTCCAATCTTGGCATTTGAAATAACTAAATCTTCTTTTTAACCCCAAGAAATCCCAACCCATTCTCCTCCACCAAAAAATCCCTTATAAGGAAAATGTCTTTTCTTCAAGACATTCCTAAAAGTGCATGGGTAAACAAACCACATTGCAGAAGTTAGGTGTAAATTAAATAAAACTGTTGGGTTAAACAATGCCCACATAGCAAATATTATACAACTTTCAAGCAGCAGGTCCAATAAAACAACAGCAATAACATCAGGATAGATTTACTGTCAAATCACTGATGACGGTACAAAATTACTCTTCTGCACAATCGCACAACTCTCACATCTCATATCATGAAAACACATGACTTTAAGCAGCTTTGGCTAACAGGGTGGACACATAGAAGTTGAGTTTTTGTTGTAGCAATGGTATTTACAAAAGCATAAAAGTCTCCATTTGAAAGCAGATAAACTTTTTTGGTATAAAGTTTTATTATATATTTAACAACCTTTGTCTAGTATGTTGATAAAATAATTGTCTTTCATTTTTGCTTTTGCGCTAGCCATCCAGCCAGCCATAGCTGCTGTAAAACCCCAATCAATAGACCCCAATCTAAAACCCCAATCAGTAGATCCATTACACCTCTATTAGCTTCAAAAGATACATTCATTTAGCTGTGGACGCAAACAGTACCAATGTAGCAATAATAATAATAATGACTCAGCACTCTTCAAAACCGATAAATAGTATGTGGAAGTCATAAAAAGACAGTGATAGTCAGGCTCATACACATACAGCTCAATGTAGAACACCAAAGCTAATGACACAACATCCACCAAATACAGTAATACTCAAGTGGCTTTCAGCAGAAGTGTGGAATGTTCCTATACTTTGAGAATCCAAGTGGAAATGTTACTTTTAAACAGTGTGACCCACAATAAAATTCCCGGTTCATAATCAAAACGATAAAAAGTACTGATGACACGATAGCAAATATGGTACGAGCATAGTGCAACAAGCTAGATAAACAGCACAACAGGCATATAGATTACACTCCTAAGGGTTGCCCTGGGCTCATAGCATTGATAATCTATATTCAAATAAATATATAAGCTTGTATTTGCAAGGCTTGAATCCCAAAGTTCTTGGGACGTTCACTTTTCGGTTTCCCTCCGGCACCCCTTTTCTTGGATTCTGTGTGTCGTCACTGTGCTTTGCTCCGCTCCCTCTCACGATCGGCCATGTCAATGGCGGCCATGTTACGAGAGGCTGTGATGAGGTGGAGGAGGCTTATGCCAGACTTCAGCACGCACACCACGCCACAAACTCCCAGAAGCCAATGCAGCCACACTGGAGTGGCGGAGATCGAGGGTTATTCAGGAACACATGAGTAACGTTTTAATTCAGTGGGCTGTTAAAACTCACCTTGGGGTTCCTCAACGTAGTACATTACATATAGTAGACAGAAGAACAGCTCGTTCCCCATACACATGAAAAACAGCACCGGCTGCCGAAACATACAACGGTCAGAGTTTTGGTAAATCGTTTAACAAGACAAATTAGCAAAAAACAACATTTTTTACCCTGGATGTGTAGTAGAGCCTCAGGATGGGGTTACCAGAGAGGTCTATGGTTTTATGACTGGTAGCGCCCTTCATCATGGAACTGAAAAGTAAAAAAAAAAAACGTCTAAAAGCTGACACTTATTTACATGACCAATATAGCCTGGTTTACAGCAAATGCCTTTATGCCTAACTCGTTACCTATAACTTTCACATTGTAACCCATATTATATTCAAGTCTTTACACTAACTATAGCATCTGTTCATGATTAACTGGTGTGTACTCTAGATAGAAACACACTAAATATGAGCAATACTCATTCCTTCATCTCCTTGGGTCTAGTATGCTTACTAATCTGGCTTCAGACAAGCAAAATGATTAATTAGTGTGATTAGATGCATTGTATGTTGGTGGAAGCTAATCTGTACAGGTTTGTGGCCCTCCATGGCCGGCTTTGGCCTAGGGGTTAGAGAATATGATCTTTGCTGCCATCAGTGCAACTACACTTTTAACCATCTTAAACAGAACACTGGTCACTATTTTCATCTAGCAATGACTTGTTGATTACTCATCACAGAAGAAAACAGGTTATACCCTCTGTGATCATAAATGGGGGAATCCTTTGCTGATTCTACAATCTACAAATCGGAAGCATCATAATTCCATGCTCAGATTCAGAGCTATTTCTTCATATATAATTAGAACTTCTTTCTTCTTGGTTTAAAAGGCACGATTTGGCCCTTGAGTAAAATTATTTTGGACCCCTGGTGTAGACTGAGCAGGTCACAAGAAACGCTGGGTTTGGTACATTTTCATGGCAGCACCCCAAGAGTCCTCAAGTCATGATAGAAGTGGAATTGGAAATGTTTATATGGATTTCTGGGAGAACAAAGAGCTAATGTGCGTACTTAAAATGAACGGTTACAAAGAACAGTGAAACATTGAATAACATTGTCAATTTTTGCATCAAAATTTCCATGCCCGAAACATGACGCTATGTGAAGGGAAATGGGATTGGTTATTTGACATGTCGGTCAAACAATTTCCTGTGCGTGTCTTAGCCAAAGAAATCTGCCGAAAAGACGAGACGTTTTCTGAAGGTCTGGCTATGTGAGACTATAAGAAATTAGAAACTTCTACAGAGCAGGGAAGCCTCACCCAATGTTGAAGCTACATAGATGAGGACTTAAAGATTCCTTGAACTCACCTGTGTAGATGCAGCCAGTGGCTAGCTACATCAAGACACATGCTAAGCTGGAACAGGAAGGTGAAAGATGGATAGAGCAGTGCCAGGTTCACCAGCAAACACATAGTAGCACAACGATCCGTCAGCATGTCCAGCATAGCACCAAACTTTGTACCTGAGGACAATGCAGTGGTGAGTAAAACAATATGGAAACACACAGATTGAAAAGCTTACAAAGAATGACGCAGAGAATAACAAAGAACAACTGCAGCTCACTACCTTGATTAAGAGCACGGGCTGCATGACCATCGAATGCGTCCAACAGTGCACTGAGGAGGTAACAAAACACTGCTGGACCTGGACAGCAGGGCATCAGGTAAAAGGACACTAGTGCCAGGACAATCCGGGCATATCCTGTTGAAAGTGTGGAAAATAAATAGACTAGTTGTATTGAAAAAGCAGTAAAAACAAGTTTTGTGAGTAAACATCTCACTGCTTGGTTCATGCCGTTTCCTTACCCTAGCAATACCTTATTTGCATTAGCAAACATTGATCATTTCAATCTTATACTCTATGTGTCACATTGGAGTCATTTTTATGGTTGGATAACGAAAACTGTTACCTATATGTTTAAGCATTCAATTTTTTTGTTCAATAAAACTGTATTCTTAAGTCATCCACCATCATTTTGTGGTTTGGAAAAGTTCAGGCAGATTTTTAACGTAAAGATTTAGCACCAGTATCGAATAAAGCCCAAACGATACCCAACCCTAGTCATTTTCAATGTTTCGAATGAAGAATCTACGTCAACTACGGTTTAACTGGGTGGCTGAATATTCAACAAAAAAAAAAACGATTCAAACAAAAAGCTGTTTATGGTCAAGTGTGCGCACACACGGAATTTGTTGGTGTACAGGGGGTACTCTCCAGTGTTGGTACATTAAATAACACTCTACATCAAATGACACAAATAATGCAGGACAGTAAACACAGGTTATATAACTAAACTGCTAAAGTTAAGGATAAATAGAATAAGGTGAATGATGAGTGGAGGAAGCAAAAATGCATAGAATTAAAACTACATCAGAAGTCCAAGGTGCTTAAGAAATGTGCTTTGAAAGTAATGTGCAGACCAGAGCGAAAAGTAAAGTGCAGTAACAGAACAACAGAATGAGGAGTGACTGGAATTGTGCAAAGAGTACACATCAGCGTCCCAATGCTTGGTGCAATATTTAATGGAGATATTTGAGTGTTGGTGGGAAAAGTAATATGTTCAGGAGCTGAATTGGCTGAGGGAAGCAGCTGTTTGTGCCGGGCTTTCCTGCTGTTTGGGGCTCTGAATTGCAGACCTGCAATGGAGCAAACTAAGAATTCACTCTTAAAGACATCATTAGCCAATGAATCAGCTCCAAAATATAAGCCCCACACCGGATTAACGTACGCTGACAGCCAATAGCATTGCGCCAAACATTTGCCGGAAGTCATAACAAGCGCTGAAACCCTTACATTTAAACACAAGGCATGGTGAAAGCATAGACATCAAATGTAGATCACAGAATGTAAACGGTCGTTTTTGTTGTTAAAACAACAACCACAAAATTGCGCTGCAATACACGCAGCACTCTCAGCGACCTCGACCTTTCAGAGGAAACTCACCTATCAAATTTGGGACGAACATGAAGATATTTTCCTCGGTCATTGTTGAAAGTTGTTTTGTTATTTTAATAATAGAGCTGTCAGAGTTGGTTTCTATTTCCTTCTACTCCCTCTGACTGCTGGGGACTGTATCCGATGGTTGCGCCTGACGTCACACTTCCTGTTCACGCGCACGCTGTCAAAGGAATCCTCCCCTTTAACTGACGCGCGCCTGACTGACCTGTCCTCCTGGCGTCACCGTCAATGATTAACAAACACGTTTTCTTTCAAATACTACATAGATATAATCCAGAAAAAATATGTTTCAACTGTTTTTTTAAACAAACTGTGAATTCTGTAGTCAGGACAAGGGAAGTTTTTAGAATGTATTTCTGCAGTGTATTTACGCAATATTCGTTTTGGAAGGAATTGGAGGTTTATGTTAACAAAATTGGAGTTTAAAGTTGATATTTTTTGTTTGAAGTATTTTTCACCCGGAAGGGGAACGTTTAAGGAAAAATTAAACCATTGTATTTTTGTAAATGTATTTACCTTGTTGGGGAAGTAGCTGTTTTACAAGAAGAAATGTTACCTTTTTATAAATGATTTTAAAGTCTATCCCCATCACCTGAGTCAAACACGCACAAAAGTGTGGAAGAAATGCACCGCAATAAAATCGCTGAACTTCCCCGATTGTCTTTTATGATATATAATCCTTCTAAAATTTTTTATCATCGTCATTTTGTAACTGTCTGGTAATTTACCGTATTTTTTCCTTTTTCTTTCATGTGAATATAACAATAACTGAATTAAATTTAACCAGATAACCAATCATTTATAAAGTAAAATCATGAAAGTTTAAAGGGGTGCCCAAACTTTGACACATCCCTGTATATGTACAAACACACGGTTTGTAAACATTATTGTGTTGTTAAATCGATTATAAAATGATTCTGGTTAATTAATGTAAATGTACCCAAATTGAATGATCTGAATGATTAATTTTTCTTAAAAAAAACATTCAAAACTCCCCAAAATGGGTGGTTGTTAAAATCTGATTCTTGTTATATAACTACATTTTCATCATTCCGTCATTTAACAACAGCTTTTGGACAAAAACACTACATAAATTGTTCACATTATCGCACGATTAGTGTATTCATAACCCTAGTGTGTCTTAGGTAAAATAACTAGTTTATTTAATCCCTTAAAGAGCAGATGAGATTACAAATATATTAATTGATACATGTTTACGCTTTTTTTCCATCAAAGTTCAACAGTCTAGTGATAACCCAGTCACACGACAGCTGCATCAAGTGAATGCACTATAAAGAAACGCTATATTTTAATCTACTTTGCTGGATGTATTTTAAACTGTTACTTTACATTTTATGTCCTCTTGTTTTCATGGAGACATTCAGGAACATTGTAGTCAGAGGCAAGCAGATATACATTAAACTCACTGAAAACACTTAAACAAGGGAAAATATAAACCTATTTATTACATGTGCATTAAATTTTCAATATTAACAAAAACTGATCTAGTGTCTTGTCTTTTTTTTTTACATGCCATATCATGTTTATAATAACTATCTAACCCCTCTAGGCTATCACTGCACCTTTTAAAACCTTCTAAATTATTTAATAATCATAAATAATGTCTTTAACTAACCTCAAATGGCTGTGCTTCACCAAACGAGTCTTGTACCTCATGTTCCTCCCACTGACAACCATCCACCACGCCCCCTGTTGGCGTTTTCTCGTTAGCACACAGCATATCCTTTTGTTGAAATATCCTCCCATTTCCGATGAATACATCACTCTTTTAGTTTGCCAAAATACACTTTTAGACCGGAACATCCAAAACCTTTATTTTCATTGTTTATTCGACGTGGTTCTACTATGGAAATTCATTATCCGTGGCTAAAATCACACAAAGCCAGATGTCCAATGTGGGTGACTGCAAACCTTTTCTCAAAATCCCATTTAATAAACATTTTTAAAAAGGGAGTCTATGGGCACCTGCTCACTTCTAGCTCCCGCGCTTCAAGTCATCATTCACAAATTTAGCCATATTATTCAGACATAAATAACAACATAAATAAATACAGGGTCATGAAGATCCAAACGAGCAATATTAAACAGGAAACCTTGTGTAAAAAGGCTGTACATGTGTTTTTTGTTCCAATGTTTTTTTATTTACATGGTGGCCAATGGGATCCTCCTCACTTCAATAACTTTGTGGTTAAAATGTAAAAATCAGATGAATGATTAACACAGATTGAGAACAGACCACACAAGGTATCAGAGTCATTTGTATCTTTTAATGACGTGTTAATCAGTTCTGTACAGTTCTATAGCCCACATATTACATAGCTCTGTAAGATCACCTGAAAATAATTTGGACAATATTTTCTGAGCTCCCTGAACAACCATGTTCTCCATCCAGCCTCTCACTTCCACCTCCAACCAAAGCCATGTGACAAGACCTAGTACTGAACGACTCAAATGAATGAGTTTCCGCTTAGCCCAAAACGTTTCAACTTGCAGTCTGTAAATGGAGGGAAGAATAAACGGACAAGAGAACAAATTGGAGTAATGGAGACAGGCACCGGAGGTGAGAGTCTGATTGAACGCTGGTGTGAACAGAGAGCTGGCAGTGCGGGCACACAAAGACGTTACCATTCTTGAAGAAAAAAAATAAGAATAGCTTTCACGAACATCACGTTCGCATGGGAACGCTGGAGCAATTGCTCGTCGATGTAAACAGGGTAATCTAAGTTTGTACATTTAATGTTAATCACCAAAAAAAGCTAGGTCACAGGGACGTTTTGAGACATGTTGTCTAGAAATGTTCTATACAGCTAAAATCTCTTCTGTTGCTCTGTACAAGTTTAATACTGGCTCTAAAACACTACTCTCCTGACAACACAACAGACTCCTACCCTGAGATGTAACAAGGAATGCTGGGTAAGGTAGTCCTTTTAAATTCTAAAACAAGACTTAAAAGATGACCAACATTTCCCACCAAGTGGTACGAGTTGATAAAACTTTTTTTTTTACACAAAATAAAGCGAAAACGGTATAAAGTAAATTAGTGTACAACACAAAAATCACATCGGCAGTAGTAGGTGTAACAATGACAGTATATCTATTTTTTTCCAATTCACCTAAAAATCTTAACACCCTATATAAGAGTTAGTGCTTGTATACACACACACACAAACGCATGTTGTATAAGTACAAGTGTGAGCAGAACACAATCGTAAGACTTTCCCTGGTTTATACACATTTATAATCGGTCATATATAAACGCCTGTTGTGTTTGTTCGTATAAAAAAAGGCTCTGTACATCAGTCTCATGCAGGGAAATGCGTAAACAGACTTATGCACATCTACATCCTATTTACACCTTTTATAGTCGAGGGAATGGCTTTTGAGAACTAAAACAAGATCCGAATCAGAGTCCTATGAAAACCAAACGCAACAGAAATGGCAGGACGGTGGGCGAAGTTGCTTTTGGTCGGCCGAGCCGGCAGTGTGGCATACTGTTTAACGCCTTTTATCCTTAACTCTACACAGTTTAAACATGTTTTAGTTCTATCTACATAATTACACCACCCTTCTAGTTCCTCAGTTTACGCCTCATCTCCCTAAACCATGCTACAGCACTTACTCGTGCTTCCGATTTGCTCACTTGCTCACAGGACTTATCTTCTGGCTTATTAGAATCATTCTAGCATCATTCACTCACCCTCAGACGTTCAAACCTCAGCTCGCTATCTTAAAAGATGCCCATTTTTTACAGCTTTCAGCTTTTAGTCTGCCTCAGCATCACACGCTTCAAAAAAGAGAAAATATTTTAAAGGGGAATGCAAAGTTATCCTCAGGCCTTAAGATGACACACTTGTGGAGGAATGCATAAATGCTTCACAATTCAGTAGTCGGATCAACATTGTAAATTCTCAATTTATAAAGTATATAAAATTCTCAATTTATGAAGTATATAAAAGTGTTTTATCTTTCAAATTGCTTTGCTTTTACGTAGTAGTGATATAGCTAGAGTTCTATTTATAACTGTAATACAGAGTTTATCCATTTTATTATACATGATTTATGGTGTATCCCAATCTTTGACAGCTGTAGGTTTAATTCAAAGCTGCTGTAAGAAAAGAAGCTATACCACTAGCACCAAAAGAAAATGTATTTTATGTACTTGAGATGAATGATGATGTATAATTAAAGACAATTTTCCAGTGTTAAAATGTTATTTTCTATTTAAACAGACCATTACTTTCTAAAAGAACTTAACGAACCGTTTAAAAAAAATACACTTGCAGAAATATTTTTTTTTTGGCTACAAGAGACATGCTGAAGGGTTTTTATATTTTATAAGGGTTTTACCAAAACAAATAGGCTATGTCTGTGTTTTACCCCTGCACCAAAGGAAAATCGAGCAAAAACGTATTTATTACAGACAAAAACTGAGAATTTCTGATTTACAGACTCTAGAAAATCTAATATTTAAAAAGTGAAGCATTACATCAGGATTTGCTTAAAGAAAAACTTTTTAAAAAGTATGGCACATTTTACATCGCTCCCCAAGTAAAGTGGTGAACGGTTTGGGATTCTGTTAACCGTTTTCGCTTAGCATAGACTACTGATTTGGATAGTACCAGTAACATTATAGTCAGAGGAAAAGTTGCAGAATTAATAAACTAAATTAGAGGTGATTCCATTTAAACCTTGAATCTCTTGTAGTCTCATCAACCAGCAGAAGATTAAACGTCAGGACCTGATATTTTATGGTATTCTGTATGTCTGATATTCTGTCTGTCGTAAGGGTCACAAAACTGACTGCTGCAGAACTGCTTAAATTGGTATCAAAGTTTTAAGAGGATTTTACCAGATTGTAATATAGTCCTTTACAATATCAGCTCAGAAAGCTTTGACATTTAAACAAAAAACAATGGAAACTCTTTGATGATTCTGGTAATATTTATAAGATTACAATGCTACCGATTTGACATCCAAATCAATGGTCTATGCTAAGCTATGCTACTAAAGCCATATCTGGAGAACGGCTGAACAGACGGCAAAATGGTAAAACACTACTTGTTAACTCTAGGGGGAATGTAAAATGACCCAATGTTCATTTAACTTGCAGAAAAACAAAAGGCTAAATGTGACCATTTGTTTCGGGTTTTACTCGTGATTGTTTGATCCATGTTTTAAAAGAATCTTGTCAAATCAGAATATGGCCTCAGAAAATGCTACACTGCACATTCCTTTTGACTTTGGTGAACAGAAAAGTGCAGCTGGAAGTACGGAGAGAGTCACTCTTTGTAACAAGATGGAGGTTTGTAACATTTGAGGGCAAGCAATGCAGAGCGATTAGATTTTTTGGCAAACTACTCATTAAAATCTTAAACCTAAAATTGCACAAAAGGAATTCAGCTTCATGCGCTCCAGGATTAATTAAGATAAAACAAAAAAAAAAGTCTATTAAAGAACATTAAACGTGCAAGAAATCCCCTGGATGTGCCAGAGCAGAACTCAAATTATTTATAAAAATATCTAAAGCCAGCCAGAGATGAGCTTGATCTACAGTATTGGCACCACTTTCGTTAGTTTATCTTCCCTCTCAAGCATACAACAGCAGCTTTCTGCTCCTGTTACAAAACACCTGGTCTTCTCAGCTCCCTGAGCCCTCCCGAATCCCCTTAGAACCCTGAGATCTATCTTCTTATAAGTAAAGGTGTGCCCTCTAAAAACTTTCCTCCTCCATTCACCACTACCTGCCTGAGCCTCTAGGAGTAAGAGAGGTGAGATCCGTTCGAGATATGTGATGTCACTGAAGTGCTTCGACTCAAACCTCCATCTCCTCCCGAGCCCCCCGGACCCCCTCCCGAAGCGGTTCTCCGAAGAGGTCCGGGACTGTTTCGCAGAGCCATGAGAGTAGGCCCTCGAACAGCCAAGCCCTCACCCCTTACACCATAGCCACTCTGAGAGGAGGACGATGAGGAGGAGGATGGAGGAGAAGATGAGGACAGTGAAATGGGTGGAGGAGGAGGTGGTGGTGGGAGGAGAGCAAGGGATTGGGAGGAAATATGATGAGAGTGGCCGTGAGAGGAGGAGGATGAGGACGAGTGGTGGCCTCCTCCACCACCTCCCCATTCCCTTTCTCGGCTGTCTCGGTATAGATGAGGAGTGCTCTGGTGATGGTACTGCTGAGGCATGTAGCGGAGGTGATGAGAGGATGAAGAGGAGGAGGATGAAGAGGAGATGGAGGAGCGAGAGCCTGGAAAGGCCCTGGAGGCCATGCTCTCTAATTCCCGGTCTCGATCTCTCTCTCGACTGGACATGTGCTCTCCACGATTAAATCCAGATGTGCTGTTCTGGCTGCGCCAAGAGGGTGGCGCTGCGGAGTTCTGGATGCCGTGGCTCCACTGGCTGCCCGAGCGGGGCACGGGACGGGACGGCCAGCCCCCTGAGCCGGAGGAGGGAGGGTTGGAGTATCCCTGGTTGTAGGCCTCAGCAGGGATCCCACTCAGAGCCATGTTACTGAAGCCCAAGCGCATGCTCTCCGAGTCAAAAGACTCAATCTCCCGAGCTTGCTGCTCCAGCAGTGCACGGATGCGCTCGGAGCGCTCGTTCTGCAGCGACAACATCTCCTCCTCAATCTGGAGACAAAAAAGTAAAACAAATGTAATAAAATGAAAGAAAAGAAAAAAATACACCAACGGCAAAAACTAGGGGTGGGAGATCCCTCGAAATTTGAATATAAATTTTTATATTTTTACACAGGACAATAGCTTGTATCAGTATAGTTAAATTTGAACTTTCTCCTCTCCGCTTCAACCCTCACCTACACTTAGAGATAAAAAAAGATGGAGTATGTTTGTTCTGCTGAAGAGAAACTGCTGACCAAACAAAAAATATGGCTCTATAATTTGAAGATGGTTTGGTTTTAAATCGTCAGATATCCAGCAGCAAAATGCATTCTGCACAGAATGTCTAAAACCTGTCAGGACAAAAGGTTAGAGTTCATCGAATCTCTTCCACCATTTAGAGCTGCATCTGAATTTGCACTACGAGGAGCGTGTCAAAATGTGGTACAATTCAGGTGACACATTTAACATTTAATTGCACAAAGAGCAATATGTACAATATGTAAAGTTAATTATCTCGTTTGTACTTCTACTTCAACTTTTACTATACACAAACACACACAGCTTTTATGTAAGGATGGAAGAGATGCTAGTTGATTTGAACCAGTTTCTAACTCGTAATAAACGACCACTTACTGCACAAAAATATTGTTCTGGTTCTTCACAAATACACATCAAGTTCTTATGGCTATTTGTTAGTTGATCAAAGATCTGTGAGTTAATTTTGCCAGCAAATGTGTAAACTAGTGAAAGTATTGTCAAATGTGTAAACCAGTGGACTGCTCCTCACGGCATGATTATAGCACCACAGTGTAAAGGAGGGATTTAGTACAAACTAGTTGCAAAATTAAGCATTTAAGAGTCATTGTAAAGTAAATAATCTAAATGAATATTGTTAGATAACAAAATTATTTTGTGTATGCAGAGACTTCTAAAACCAATGATGCTAAAACTAATGAACCATTAAAAATCCTAATGGGGTACTCTAACACCAGAAGACCCTAACAAGCCATTAATAAGTGGATACAGAAGATGGATGCACTTCTTTTCTCTCTATCTTACCCTCTGCTCCAGAAGAGCTCTCCGTATAGACACCCTCTGCTCCAGATCCTTAACTTCCCTCTCATGCTGCGTGTCGGTGTGCATCTTTATTTTGCTCTGATACGCATTCAGCAGCTCCAGTTCCTGCTGCAGTTGCATGCGCAGTGATCGGTACTCATCCTCCTGAGTCTCATCCAGCCGCAACTGATGGAGAAAATAGCGCAACATCAGTAGAGAAGCAGCTGATGAAAAGATCTCACAAACATTACTAGCAACATGAAAGAAAAAATCTAATTAGCATTAATGGCACCAAAAAACTTTTGTGGTAGGATTTCCCTTTAAGATCAAATAGTGATTGTAAAAATTATTAATTATCTAATAGTAGTTAAATAAAAAAGCATCCAAAAGGACCACCTTTGCAAACAGGTGGCTCACCCTAGCAACCAAAAGATAATGTTTAGATGTCAGATTAAGACACGAGACACAGGGTTGATTTGTTTCTTGTAGTCACAACCGGATTTTAATATGTTATATTAACAAACATATGCAATATGAAACTATTTACACTAGCACTAATTCCACACTGACCTTGAGAGCCCTGAAAGCCGTCTAAAATAAAATGCATTATTATTATCATTAATATTATGTTAATGGCCTCTACTAGCAACCAGACTATTTGCCCTAGCAACTATATTTAGTGTATGTGTTCTGTATTATTCTTTTGCTTGATGATCTTGAGAGCTCTGAAAGTAAGAATAAAATGTATTTTCATTATTAATATTATGTCAATGACTTCCTAGAAACCAAATTGTTTACCTTAACAACCACTTAAATAGATAAATTTCCAGTTTTAAAAATATACCTTAGATTATATTTATAAAAAAAGGAAGTGAGTGGTTTACTTAGCTCACACTGACAAGATTGATGTATTTTGAGAACATTTAACAGCCCCAGAAAGGTAACTTTTATCTTATATGAGCGTCCATCTTCAATTTGCTTGGTTAAGAGCCTAGAGTTGATAAAATTTCTATTATGAGAAGCTGAGATAGACTTTGACTGTGTAACAGTAGCATATTGTCTCTCCCCTAATGTAAGTCGCTTTGGGACAAAAGCGTAAATGCATAAATGTAAATGTAGAGAGATCATCAATCGTTTTTTCTTCAAAAAATGTGCATTCTATACACAAATCTACTCACTGTGCATCAATGTGTGATCGTTAACAAAAGAAAGCATTAAAGATGGTTTCTCCTTGCCTTACTCACAGCCTGTGTGGACAGCATGTCTTTGATGGAATGGTCGTATTGCTCGGCCAGGATAGCCAATTTACGCGTTTGCTCCTCTTTGACTCTCTTCAGTACATTTTTATGCTCCGATTTTGGCGTGGTCTCCAGCAAGTGGTTCCTCAAGGCTTTATACTGACGGGTCTGTATCTTGCATGTGTCTTGAAACTGACGTTTGATCTGGAGCTCTTTCGTCTGAGAGAAAAAAAACAGAAGGAAAAACAAATAAGTGAGTTCTTTGTGCAAGTATAAGGAAATAAAGCATTTACATGAGCAGGTGTAAGACCACAGCTACAGGTGATGGGGTTATCAGAAGCCCTCTATGGTCTCTCATTTCAACTAGTATTTCAAAGTATTTTCTAAAAACATCTTAGCTTTACAGAGAATCTTGAATTCAAAGAGATATTTCAAACAAAAGAAAAAGAAAATGTAGTCACTAAACACTTAACCCTGCTGCTAGTGAGTACATTAGCATGACAGTTTGCAAATCATGCTTTTCTGCTCGTTGTCAGTCCACACAGCAGATATTGCACCTCTTTTAACAGCGAGATTCTTATCGTGCTCAGGATTTTCTTTTGAGCCATCCTCGTCTGTTCGTTTCTCCTTTTCAGTGTTTTTACAACCTCTCGGCAAATACTTCAGTCTTGTAATCAACAGTTTGAGCAGTCCTAGCCTCACACGTGCAACACACGAGTCGGCCATGCCCACTTATTTACATGTTGCAGTATTCTTGGAAAAAAAATTTTTTTAAGGTACACATTAAATTCCACGGTAAAGATAAATACCATCAAACCAGCCAGCCCTATGATAGAGTATGAGGATCTGTGAGACTGGTTCTTGTTTATGGATAAACAGTGTGAGCAATCAGCTCGTATTCGACAATGAGCCCATACAGTGTGACAGCGTGATCTTTAGCTTTTAACCCCTGCCATTCGTACAGTTTACGCTGTTGCTTTTCAAATGGTTGAAAAAAACGTTAGCTTGAAGTGTACATATGCGCAAGGAAAAACTGGAACAATAAAAAAAATTTTAAAAAGCTGAATCATTTGTTGGCTATTCAGAGAAAAAAACGCCCCAATGCTCATGGAATAATGTAATTGACATTATTATTATTAATAGGTCATTTATTGCTTTTATATCTATTCCCTTCACCTTTAAGCTCTTGGGCTGCTGGCGAACCTCCACGGCATGCTTCTGACGGAGTTCCTGCTCGCGCCGCTTGTTATACTCCATCTGATTGGCCAGTTCACTCTGGTGTTGTGTCCGAATCAGATCAGCCCGAGTGTGTTGCACTAAAGCCAGCTGCCGGAATTCCAGCTCTTGAGTCGACTCGTGATGTCTCAATAACATGGCACACTCCAAATCCTTTTGAGTCTGACGCTTATTTAGATCCTGTAAGACCAGTGAAATGTTAAATAAAAATCTGGAATAAAACAAAACTCAATAAACCCACTAAAGCCAAACCTCTCTGAGCAGGTCCTGCTCCAGATTGTGTCTGGCAAGAAGCATTTTCCTCTTGTACTGTCGGCACTGGAGCTCGTAATACTGTCTCTGTCGCCGCAGCAAAGAAGCCTCTTCTTCAGCCTGGATCTGCTGAAGACATTCCTTCTGTCTCACCAACCACTCCTGCTTCTCTCGCTTCGGCGTGGACTGGTTCTCGCTAAGCTCCTGTAGCCATCGAGAATGATTTCAGGGTGGTTAGTCAAGTTAACGGTGAGTCTTGCGTTTCATAATAAAAGCTCTACCTCCTTGAGTTGGTCCTTGCGTTGCCTGTACTGACGTTTCTGGCAGTCCAACAAACCGTTTATTTCTTTCTTCTGCTGATTCAAGATGTGCTGCTGAAATTTCTTCTCATCAGTCTGAGCACCTTTAATCTGCAAGAAAAAAAAATTAAGAATTACAACAAAAAATACTAATGCAATCAAAATGAACATGTTTCTCTTGCATCCAATCCCATAGAGGTGCACGAACGATGGTTGGTGTACCAAAAAAATTACTGTACAAGTTAAATACGCTCATTAATTAAAAGTACTCATTAATTGAAGTTTAGCGAAACAGAGAAAGATGTGCTTATGTTCGTATGGACTGATCAGAAAGCATTTGTTACTTTGGGTAGAAAAATATTTCATATTTTACATGGATTTTATTTATTTTAATTTAATTTTAGTGCATGCATATTGTTGCATGCAAGCATATTTTGCCATTGCCTTGTGTCAGATTTTGCATGCCTACAGCCATTAGCAGCCACAGTGATTTCAAAAGAGCTTATAATGTTTTATTTCATTTTTTTACTTTTACAGAAAAGAAACTCCACTTAAAACAGTTTTTCTTGATAAAACAGAAACTATACAAAAATATTACAAACCAAAACAAAGCTCTGTAAAAATGAATTTGCATGCAAATCCTGGCAGGCATGCAAAATATGGTACAACAATGGCGCTTGGTGCAAGAGACATGCAAATGGATACAGAGAAGGTGAAACAGAGTCTTGTTTCAGGATTAAGGTTGACGTAAAACAGGTTTTATTTACTTCACTTTAATTATGTATTGATTGTGAAATACTTTAACATGACAACATTCAAACGAAAGAATGACTTTACAGAAATTTGTGTGCACAGAATTTGTCGGTCTGGAGCTGTTTCTCTTCTACGCTAATCTAAAACAAACCTGAAAAGTCTGTGAAAGTGTATACGTCACTTCGTCTTTTTAAAAAGAATACCAACGGCTAACTCCATCTCTCAGAAATCACCCACATTTTAATGGCGTCGCGAACAGGATATCCAGTGCATTCTCTCTCATTATCATCTGAAGTAGAGATCTATGCAGCTGCTTGAGAACCATACTGCGTGCAGCGAAAATTTTTTATTATTTGCATTATTCCGGCCTTTAAGAATCATGTAATAAATGAATACATTTTTCCTAAATTAATCAACAGCAATTTAAACTACTATTTGGACCAAGTCACAACAAACTTTCACTGCTTGACACTATCGGCTGGTGGATTAGCTGACTAGAATCTCCCTCCATGTTTCTAAGCACTGAACTTAACAAGCTAAGCAAGCATGAGAAAGGGCTTCTTTTCTATTTCAGGGGCTTCTGTTTCTCATTTACATAAAGTTTAACCTTTCTGAAAGTAAACCTTCTGACCTAATCACATGTTGCTTTCCATTTCGTCACAAGATGTTGCCACTAATCATTCAAAACAAATATGAAAGTGTCACTGTTTGTCACGAGCTTGACTGTGAAAACAGCATCTCAGTTAAACATTCCAGAGGAATTTAATTTTAAGCTATTGAAATGACTTAATGGATTTGTATTTATTAAGTGAACCGAAAAGATTTCAGCGTGCAAAACATTTACAAAGTGGAATATGAAACAGACTTTTAAGAGGATGCATCCCTTAGAGTGATGTATTGGAGTGTAAAATCTGCTAGAGGGCAGGGAAGGGTTTCTTTATCAAGTTAATGCATATTCAACATAAGAAAACCAACATAATATTAAAAGATATAGAGCTTGTGTTATGCATTTAAGGTAAATATTACAGTATCTAAAACGTATTTATTGTCTATCATTTATCACAAAAATTGTGATTAAACTAACCATTTAAATGGAAGTCTTCATATAAAAAGCAGACAACATTCAGACACTGATGGCTCTGGCAACCCTAGCAGTTAATTTACCTTTTTTTATCATTTAGCTGCATTTTCTCAATCATTGGACCCTCAAACAAGCATTTTTGTGCTTCTGAGAATATATTCACATTTTCTCAATCTCTGGCAACCCTTACAATAACATTTACATTTTTCTAAACATTTATGAGTCTTATGTCAATATTTGGCAACTCTAACACTCACTTTTAAGATTTTAAGAGATTTTATGAGTGTTCACAAGCATTTTTTAAAACTATAGTACTGCTAAATGTCACTTTTATGTTTTTGAGGATTCACGAAAGTTTTATCAAACCCTAACCATAACTTATGTTGACCATTTATGCACATTTATGCACATCCCGTTAAAAATGATTTAAGACCTAGAATGGTGAATTTAAGACTTTAATTTAAGACTGCACAAGATGTTTTTCCTTTAAAAGCTGCATTTATTAGTGAGGGATGTAAAAATCGCTAGAAAAATTAATCGTAAGATTTCTTTTGTTAAAACAAAAAAAAGGATATGCTCCCGTTAACACAAACACAATCATCTCACCTCTTTTTCAAGTATAGCTTGATGCTTCTTGCAGAGCTTATCTGCTTCACTTCCAAAATTGTTTCTCTGGGTTTCCAGCTCTTTATCGAGTCTGAGCTGATGCTCGTCCATCTCAGACTTCAGTTTGTTTTCAAGTGCCAGCAGCTGTTTCTGATGCTGCCTCCTCATCCTCTTATAACCAGACATCTGCTCCCTCAGAGCCGATCCCTGTTCATGCTCCTGAATCTGACGCGTCACCTAAAAACAGAGCCGGGTTGTGAGAACTGAGTCTGTCTTCATCACAGACTGAAAACATTTGGAGTCAGGAGCTCACCACAGAGGCTGTGCGAATAGTGGCAAAATGATCCCTGTTTCTGTGCACCCTTCTCCGAGCAGCTGAAGAAGGCTGATGCTGGGACTCCATCTCTGGCTGATACGGGTCGTCGTATATGTTATCACGTACCTAAAAGAGCGGCGATCAATGCCGGATTAATGAAAGTGACATCCGGGAGAAATGCATGTGCTGTGGTTGTGATAGCGTACAGAGGGCCTGTGAATGATGGAGCTATTTGATGTAACCGTTTGCTCTCCCTCCTGCATCATGGCCATCTCAGCGCTGTCGTCCGAGCCATCGGCAAGGCTGTTGACGGAGGAACTCTGGGAACTGGCACTGATGGACATGGAGGGCACAGACTGGGAGCTCTCCATGCTGTTCACGGTGCCCGTCTGCAAGAGATACTGCTCAGCATCCTGACAAAAACAAAAGGCAAAGTTTTCTATCAATAAACTCAATCTTGTTTTGTGGGTTGTTGTAAAAAAATATTTAGCAATTTTTTTTGCAGATTGCAAAGATCTGGAATCCAATATTGACTGATGACTATGTAGACCGCCACAAAGTCTATGTCAATGATTCATTATTATTGGTCTTTTATCATTTCTTTTTGATTTGGCTAGGAATGTCTCATTACACATTAGTGGCAGTGTTGTCAGATCTTTCCCAACTCAAATTCAATATAAAACACGCCCACCTAAAAAAAGAAATACAGCCCTAATTTCCATATAAAAAAAAAACTGGTGTTGAATGTAAAAGTATAGACAGCCTAACTACGTGCATGACTATAAATTGTTTAATAAAATAAACACAGAAAAATGCATAAAACAGCTTCCTTCCCATACAGAAGAACCAAACATATTTTTTATGTATATTTATGAATATGTGGATATATTGCTTTTCCATATCTTCCGTTTAGATTAGCTTTTGAAGCTAAGTGTTGTATACTTTTAGCATGGTGTGAACATGGTTCTCTGTAACCCCAGTTTATTTATTTACATGTAAGCTAAAAAACAACAACAACACATTTTTTAATTAGTTAAATGCTTAGTTAACGCTTTTATTTTGTGCTTGTCCTGCTCTCATTGTGTACACTAAAGAATCCAGATGCAGATGTTTTTACCAGTGTTGTACCGGTACTTTTCTGCCAAAACAACGTCTGAATAACATGATCAAAAGCACGTTTTCAGTTTTAATTACTTAAATAATACTAATCTTTAACAATTTAGTATTTATTAGCTTGTGTCCATACCAATATATGAACAAAATGTTTATGGTTATGTTTAGATGTAGTTTATCATTTAAATAAATCCCTGTAAGGCTTCCATTTCTCAACATTTCCAAAAATCCCAAGGCAACGGTTTCAATTGAAACTTTCCAAACATTGAAATTTTCAGCCCCTTTACAACCCCAATCCAGTGCTTTGTGATAGTTAACTTTGTACCACAGTTTGTTTAGTCAGAAAAACAAAAAGTAAAAAAAAAGAAAAAAAAAGTGTACTAAACTAGTCAAAAGGATGAGGAAAAATGGTCTGAAAATACCTCTTCCTCCTCTCCTCCTTCCTGCGTGGGGCCATTGTGCGCTTCCTGAAACAGGATCTTCTTCATCTTCCTGTACTGCAGGTTGTCTAGCTCTCGCACGGCGTCTTTGGTGCGCGTGATCAGATCCATCACTACTGAATGGGGGCGCTCTCGACATAAGAAATGGTGCTGCAGAGAACCAAATGCATTATTTAGTATTTCCAGAAAGGTTCAGTCAGATCAAAAACACGCATTCTCTAATTACAAGAGTTATGTTAATTATAGTAACAATTATAATTCACCACAAAACTCTTAGCTTAGTAACAAGTAATCTTAGCTTTAGCTTCACACGTGACTAAAGAGGAACATAGCATTACAATTAAACAATATCTTTGTCACAAAGAACAAAAAATAAATAAAGACCCGTGTTATGCAAATTAACTTGGTGTCGCTTACTTTATTTATTACTTGAAGTTGCTATCATTATGTATAAACTTTCAGTTAGGCCTTCCTACAACAACAATGCTCATATTCAATTAGTTGTGGATGTTTAGAAATGCTTGTACGTGAGCAAAAATACTACTATAGTAATTTCTAAAAGTTCAAAAGAAAATGTAAGAATACGCGAGTATAATTGATCAGCTTTTTTTTGCAGTTTGCCTCCAAGATTCTCCCTTTTTCTACCACTCATGCAGGATTAGAATTTTACTTCAACATATTTATAACTGGAAACTAGGGCTGGACATTTAGTGTGTTAATTAGGCTACATTCAGACTTCAGCTCATGTGATAGAAATCTATTTTTCTTTCAGTGACCTGTATCTAATATTTGCAGAACAGCCTGATCAGCTCGATTTTTTAATCAGACCCAGGTCACTTTCATATGTAGTCACGAATCTGACAGATATCCGTTTTTTGCAATTCGACTTCAGTCTGCAAGATCATGGCACAAATATCTGAAATGTACATAATAAAGCTAAACGTAAATGCACACTGACAGACATGAGTCACTGGAGCAGACACTGGAGTTACCAGAGTGCCTGAGAGCAGATACGTCAATGTTTAATTTTGGTAGCAGTATATTCTTCATCGCATGGATGTCAGAGTAGACATTTACAATTTAATCAGACCATTTCAAACATTTTATCTAATTAATCCATTTAAGCGATTAAAAATAAGTATTGATGGAAATTGTGAATCGAATGGTGATTTATTAACAAAAAAAAAAAAGCTATTGGAGTCAATTTAAACAGAACTCCAAGAACTAAATGTCTTTAGGTTTTTTCTTTCCGTGATCTGTAGCATGTTAATGCTAAACCCTAATGTTACAGTCCGCTGTAACTTTAACGTTAGAAAATAATCCTTTTTGGATGTGTGGAGCGGTTGTTTTATTGTTAATTTGTTGATTGTATTGTGCAGTACAGCATGATCATGTGGTTAGAATATGTTAAAACATATTTAATGTACTTTGAACATGTCTACTTTAGGTTAAATATGGCATATGTTGGCTCCCTTTGATGTAATATAGTTATATTGTATACAGAATCAAAATCACTTTAAATACCCCATAACGCTTTAACCTTCCTAATGTATTTTCATTAAAGAATGTTCCACTGATCACTGTTTCTTAAGATATATATTGGATATCTTTGAATGAAATATCAACAGTGTAAAATAACCCGATTTTAAATATTAGACTATACAATTTCTGGCAAATTTTAATCTTTTAGTCTGTAAGGCTTGAATATAGTGCAGGAACCTGCAATCCATTGTTTATTGAATTCTATACTGTTTTTACCTTGTGGTAAAAAATCAGGACATGTTAACAGCTTATATTATTAATTGACCAATTACAGTGATGGAATAATTGATTATCAAATTAATCGAAAGCTTCAGCCCACCGTTAGAGTAAAAAGTTTAATTGTAGAAACTAACTTCACCAAATTAAAAAACAAGTTGTTATGAGGTTTTAAAAATAATAATAATAATAAAAATAAAAATCTGTACTTTATACCTGGTCATTTTATTCAGTTAATGTACTAATTCATACAGCATAAAATATTTTATTTTATTTTAATTGGAGTATATTGTGAACCCAAAATTTTTATTAGATTAGTCTGTAAAAAAAGTAATAATAATACATCACTTCTCTACACACTCGATAACACTAAAGTTCAACAATAAATACAAAAAAAAAAAAACTGCTCCTTGTTATGTTTACTCGCATCTGGAACTAAATGTGCATTGGGACAGCATGTGATTCACATTTTTTAACAAAGTTCACGTTTTTCTAATCGGATTGGATTAAAGATTCTTAAAAAAAAGGATTGCTTAATATGACAGCAGCTATGACGCATGTTTCTGGCAGGCACTGACAGCTCAGAAGGCTCGTTCATAAATGTCATACTCATTCTGGCCTATTCCTACACAAAGAGAACCCTCTAAATGGTTGACAAAACATTGGGGAGCACTTACATGATTATTAGGGGAAGTTAGTGTAAAAACGACAGAATTTTATTTAAAACAAAAGGCATTTAACAAGTTATTTTCTCATATTTTTTTTATTCCACAAGCAACACAAAGTACCTTGTTATTTCAAACAGGTTTGATTATAAATCTAGTGGCAGCAAATGTAAATTATTTAAGAAATTAAAGTGAACTTAAAAAAAACTAATGAAATCATGCAAAGACCAAAAAACAACAACAACAGAATAACAGAGAAGTGGAGAGAAAAAGGTTTCAGAGATGTGCGAGTATCTCACTTTGAGCAGCACATCTGAGGTAGGCCTGTCCTGCGGGATCTTCTGAAGACATGAATCCACAAAGTTACGGAAGTAGTCTGACCTGAATTTAACAGAGCAGAAATGGAATGGTTTAAACAAGCTCAAAAAGAGAATAGAAAAGAAGGGCTGTAACTCTTTCTCTACTGGTGAACTAAAACAAATAAAGCTGCTTTTGATAAAATTTAGGTATTAATAAAATCCTGAATAAAGAAAAATTATCTTGCCCACTCTTCCACCATCTAGCATCAAGAGAAGAAGCTCTTCAAAAAAAAAATAAATAAATACAATACAGTGAACACACTGCAGTAGATGCTTAATTCTTTAATATCCGTTTAGTTTTTTTGACACTTCTGTTGCGTTATGCATCTGTTAAAATGGTAACTTTGCTAAAGGAGAAATATCAAACAATCTCCATAAGAACGGAAAAAAGGTATTAAATACAACAGTTGTGATGCAAGTGTGTCTGTGTTACAATATCAATGGATCTTTATGAGTAAAGACATATGATGAAAACACTTATCCGTTGTGAATATGATTAAAAAAGCAACAACAGTAGATAACCCTTCCACTCTCACTACTATATTTGAAAAACAAAAAGGCTTTGGATAGCCATTAAGACAGTTTGTGAACAAAACTATAGAAGCAGAGGAACAACATTTTTGCTGAATTAAAATTCAAGCCTACATCATAACTATTTATATATTATAGAATATAATAAAAAAATTAACAGTGTTCACTGTCAATATTACTTACTAACAAAAATTATTACATCATTTCCAATACCAATACTCACTAATAGTAACCAAGCAAATTAATCACAAACAATTGAAATAAAAGAAGAGCTTACCAGTGGTTTGACGCCAGAACAGGGCTTTCATTTTGCGCAATGTGGTATAAGGCACTCATAGCATTCATATTGAATAAAGGAGGCTTCCTTTCAGCTAGAGATAGAGACAAACAGAAACATGAAACCACTGCAAGCCAGAAAACACAGCATCACATTTGAATGAAAGTAGGAGACTAAAATCAATAAGGCATAAATATAAATGGATAACAAGAGAGATGAGTGAAGCACTGTGCCAGTAAGAAGGATGAGGGTAATAGAAAAGGTAAGAATGAAGAGTGAGAAAGAAGCCAGAGTTAGCTTACAACCTAAAGCAGCTTACACACTAAAACCAAAATCCCTTTCCCCAGCAAGTAGAAAACCTTTAAAACGAACAATCCAAGGGTTTAAAGGGAGGTTGAGAGAAGGTTTTAACAAATCACAAACCTAATTCGATTGTTGTGATTCCAAGAGACCAGACATCCACCTTCCCATCATACTGTCCCTCGTCCATGGCTAGGATCACTTCTGGGGCCATCCTAACACCAAAAAATAAATGAAGGTGAACTATGGTATACTGATTAAGACATGTCGAAGTTATCTGGCAAGAAATACATTTAAAATTGTATTTAAAGGAGATGTAGGGAAACGGTCAGATATGTCGGGTAAAGGTCAGCTATGGACA
This sequence comes from Danionella dracula, assembly GCA_900490495.1. Classification (NCBI taxonomy): domain Eukaryota; kingdom Metazoa; phylum Chordata; class Actinopteri; order Cypriniformes; family Danionidae; genus Danionella; species Danionella dracula. Next base: position 9,169,602 of record UELW01000322.1, read on the forward strand.
TCTGTGAGACTGGCTGATGGACAGAGGGGGCTCTAGTGAGCAACCCATGAACTAAGCACGCTCTGTGAATGCGTCTACAACATGGACAGCAGTTGAAGCAGAAGCCAATGAACTCTTCAGCTGTTATACGCCTTATGTCTAAACTCAAGAGACAGTTTGCATTCAAACCAGGGAAGGTGCAGCAGCCAGTCCTGGTGCCAGGAGCAGCAGATGATGGCCAACAAGAACTTTGAGTGGAGAAAAACACTTATGCTTTGAAAACCAACAACAAACTGTTATCTACATGGATTGAGACAGTTTTCCATTATGATCAATATTTAGTTTTGTTGATGACAATTGAGTTTTTTTTATTTAAAATGTTTTAAGAAATCGAGATACAAAAACTTTGAGGTAACAGCCAACAAAGGAGTCCGAGTGGTTTTATTTCCATGCTTCTTTCCATGACACTCAGAGACACAAGCTTCAGAAAACTTGCAGGCTTCAGGATGATATGCGCGTCAATATGTATTTTATATACAGTCAGTGGCATCAGTACAGTGTAATACTGAGGTCCCACTGCATTTTTATATATTCCACTATAACATGTCTTTCCACGCCCCAGGAAGGGCAAACATTATGTTTGCATTAAATGCAGAAAAAATGTATGTGCTACTTTCCAACAACAACAACAAAAAAAAATCACATGAGTTAATGCATTAGTTTTGACAGCATTATTTATTCTACTACATATAATATAATGTTACATTTTTCCAGACCACCAAATATTTACCAGTAGGGTGTGCCCACAAAAGAGTTGGCAGGAGAAACGATTGAGGCAGAGCCAAAATCTCCGAGCTTCACTTGACCGGGCTCAGTTAACAGAATATTCCCTGCCTTCACATCTCTAGATAGAGAAAAGAACACAAGGAGTCTTTCAGCAATGCAGGAACTGTATTACCAAAGTAAATCATAAAAAAAGTCTGAAGGTAATACAAACATAAATACGGAAGGTAGAACATTTGTTTTATTTCACCTGTGTATCATGTTATGTGAGTGAAGGTAGGCAAGGCCCTGAAGTGCACCGTGGGTAATAGCAGCTATTTCCATTTCCTGCAAGGGTTTCTTATGCACTGTGAAGCATAAAACATTTTTATCTGAAATCTGATGACTGATGATAATATTTACACCTGCATGTTTACAGTACAAATAAACATCCATAATGACTGAGAGGGCACCCAAAAAAATGGAGAAGCGTGAGAAACCCAACGTAACTACTCACCCTCTAAAAGATCTGAGGCTGATCCTAGACAGTACTCCATCACCAGCTAACAAGACAGGACAGACATCATTAGCACACGTCAGACGACAATACTACCTAGAGGCAAATCCTTATGAACATACCCATGCTGTGTGCTCTCTGAGGTAGCACCCTTTATATTCAATGGTATTGGGGTGTCTAAGCTTCTGCAAGAACTTCACCTCTTTAATGATGTCCTGCCATTTCTGTGGCAAAGAGAGAAATGTATCCAAGAGGCAGTTTAGACTAGCCACCAAATATTTTTTAACACAAAAATAATCAGAACATGTTTGCATTTATTAAAATAGAGTGCTGTGGATTGGATAACCTTTTTTTTTTTAAGTGTAGTACATTAAACTGACACTGACGCATTAGTGTGGAGTTTCAATTCTAACCTCATTGGACTGTTTACCACTGAACGACATCTTCTTGATTGCCACCACTTCGTTTGAACGCACGTCATGAGCCTTGAAAAAACAACATCATTTAAAGCCTCAAAATGCTTATTTGAACAAAACAAAAACCATGTTTTTTTTTTGCAAAGCTTGCTCACAAAGTAAACTGCTCCAAAGCTGCCATGACCGATCTCTCGAAGATCAATGAAGAGCTTCTCCGGATCATCTCTGTAGAACAGCTCAGACATCTCAGAGTCCTTCAGGGTCCCGGTTCGCACACTGGCAGGCATGGCTAGTTCCTGAGACCAACAAAATCAAATGTATATCAGAAATGAAAATACACTATGTTACTTCATTATTACTTTAAATCATTGACGTGAAATTAATAACTTCTATTTCACTTAAAAGGCTTCAGGTTAGCTCAGATCTTCACCAGAGACCTTATTTAGAAATGGCGCATACAACAATGGTGTCCCAAAAAACACATTCTAACATAAAAATGTGCTTATCATTGTACACTGGTAACATGCAAGTACAAGTTCACGTAATGTTTTAACACCTTATATATTTTTTGTTTACATTTCAAATCAGAATATTAAAGACCGTTGTGTTAGTCATATAAAAATAAAAGCAGATCAGATGAAGGGTGTAACAAAAAAAATAAAATCACAGCACACTGCATTCTAAAGCTCTGTTCACACCAAAAACAAAAGCGTGGAATGTCCCTCATTGTATGCTACAAAAGCTCAATAAACTTGCATTTTCTGCAGAGAGAAATCTGCTATGACCAGCTTGTCCACCATCGTTTTTTGTGCTTTCTCTCTCTGTGCTACACACCTCAACCCTCTAGGAAGCTCCAGATTCATTAGTGCAGCTGGGATTATCCACATAAGGTTAAACAATTAAACTATCATAGTTATCAAAAACCAATTCTGCAATATCTGCAGTGCTGAAACCCTTAGTACCTACTCTGCTTTCTCCACATGGATTTAATTTAGGGTCTTCCCGTAGACTAAACCTGCAAATCATTTTCAAATAACACAACTTCTGTTCTTGAGGAGAACGTATGATAACGGCGCATGGTATATGTACACATATGCATACACACACCTTGAGCTAAATCTAAGCCATGTAAAAGGATCAGAAAGGAAATCTGTCATGAAATGGTTTACAAACGTCAATGGCCTTGATCTGGTGCTAATGAAATCATAAAAGAATTTCCACTCAAAAATCTGGCCCAACATTATTCACATAACTTTCTCAGTGGAAAATTCATTATCTCATGAGATGTAATTTCCTTCAATGGTTTTCAGCCAGTAAGAACTAACAGGAACTAGGGGTGAAAATCAATTGGAATCCTATACTTGTGATCTTCTCTTTGCTTGGCTTTTGTGACATAGTTGGGCATCAACAACATATTATGAAAAGACTCAAAAGTCAGTGACCCACTTAGAAGTGCTGAGATTCAGGGCTGCGCATTAATATTGAAGACACTGAGATCTATTTTGGTTGGATGATGAAGATTTAAAATCAGATAGTTCAGTCATTTTTTTCCGGCTTTACACTCATTTCATGTTGGTTTTCTTACAACATATTCTGAAATTAACTCCAACACTTTAATTATAATTTTGCACATGCTATATTTACTATATGTGTACATGTGGGGGGGGGGGGGTGTGCATAAGGGTGACAGGACAAATAAACGTAAGCAGCCATATTAAAATACAATTTTGCTTTACAGCTGTGAGCTTCCAATAGTCCTACACTTGGGGTGTGCATGTGCATAATAAATATTTATATCAACACACATTTGTTGTTTCTAATCAAAAAAGTTACTCATAACCAGAATCATGAAAACACAGCTAGTTATAAACCAGTCGCCATCCCCAACATTGTGTTCGATCAATGAGCTCTAGTAAATATTACTTAGGCCCTGTCTAGAGGTACCTGGTTATTTTGTAACCACACTTAATAACTGCCTTAATTCTGGTTCAGGCAGAGTTTGGAGGAGTTATGAGCTTTTTTTACTGATACTGCCGCATTTGCTCACAGAGCTCCATATGGTTAATGGAGGGACAGAGAGAGTACTTTGTTAAAGCACATCTACTGAGATGTACAGGACTACACAAGCACACAACATAGTGAATAACTCACTGAATATCAGAACCGACTGGAACAATATGCAGTTTATTGCTGCTGACATGATCACCTGGCACAGACGCAAAAAAAGCACCGGTTTTAACACGAATCGATTGAGCCTCAGGTGAATGGGGAAGTTTGGAGAGCAAAACAGTTGCTAGTTAAGCTTAGTGTCAAAGGAAAAATCTTCATGACTTTTTTTGCTGTTTTAATACTGTTAAGTGAGTTTGTATTGACTGCCAAAAAGTTGCATTTTTCCTCCTCAAGTGATTAAAATAATAAAGCTCACTGGGCATCCATGAAAATTGCAATGGTTGGTTTAAAAGGACACATGTTTTGAGCACTCACATGGTTTGTCATTTGACCTGGCAATATCAAAGCTACTTTTAATCTCATATTACATTTTTCTTTAATCTGTGGACAAAGCAGCACACACAACGATGATGGCACTGCCCTTGATGAATGAAAATTATTTGCGTTGTTCTTTACCAACTCTTTTGCTCTTAAACAATCTTACGTCTTACAATCTCTAATCAGTTGTCTGTCAAGTGACCAACGACGACCATGTAATATTGATCTGAATTTTGTTGCAGTCCGTCACATCTTATCAAATACCTTAAGTGTGCATGCAACAAGACAAACAATAACCACATAACAGAAAATAGGGCAATGCTGACTTCCTCTTTTTTGCCCTAAAAAGATAGCTATCCAGTCCATGAGACACTGGTGTACCCAACATTTACAAAACTCTTAGCCTTGACCAGTGTTTTCAAATATATCCCGATAGTGGGATCCCTCATCCCTAACGATGGGGTGAGACATTAATACACAAGATCTCATCTAGCACCACGAATATTTGAAGAGGTAAAAATGAACAGGTAGATACCATACCTAAAAATAATGCAACCAAGCCAGATGAAAGCTGAAGCTTGTGGTCTGATACTAAATACTGAATCATTACCGGCACTAATAATGTATCTCAATGATTCAAGCCATTATTTACACAGTATTGACCTAATAAACTTATTCACCATCCCCTTTCTTTAAATCGTGGATAGTCTAATACAGCGCATGTGCATTCGTACATTCATATCACAATCTTACATGTTTTTATATTTGATTAGACAAAAAGATAAAACCTGAAACTCCAACAAAAGCTATGTTCAACATAACAACCTTGATTTCCAAAACCTTGACCTGAATATTTGTGCTCCACACTCATCTCATAGACATCCTAATGAATACAAACACAGCACTATTCAATTTTGATGGGTGAGGTACTAAATGTCAACACAAAACCCATTTAAACATCTACATTCTGATTAGATTTGGAATGCAACCAGATACCGAGAAGAATAAAGTCTGTGATACAACTCCGCTTCATCCACTAGACCCCAACAATGGAGACAGATGGTTGGAGGGGATGGGGTCAAGAGGATTAGTGACATCAGCAGAAAAAGGAAAGTGGTATCTTTATATAAAAAGATTAGCAAGACAACACAGACCATGTTTGCATCCACACCAATAATACCATTGTTTCGATCATGTTCAGAGTAGGTTCATAATCTTATGATCTGTACATAGAGCAAAATTGATTTAGTCTCACTGTGACAAACAGATTGTTTCATTACAATCGTTCTAAAAACCTACCTGAACTCAATACAGTAGCATGTGAAATGCAATACATTTCACTTTTTTAGCATACATTTGAATGCACATGTTTAACCGGTTTACTAATGTTACGACCCCTAACGCCACAACAAGACAAGCTAATTAAAACCTACTCAAAGAACAAAACACTTATGGAAATCAGCTAAAATAGAAGACATACACCCTTAGAATATGGTCTGACTACAGCTCAATGACAAATCCAGTTTATTGTCATGGCAGTCCGATCAGCTGTTTTGAGCCATTTTTTTTTAATTCAAAAAAAAAAAAAAAAATTTTTTTTGACCCAGGCCGCTTTCATATATAGACTAGACGATATTGTTACATTTTTTTTAAGAGGAATGTCATATAATTAACAGTTGGTCATAGCAGTTGCCAGTGTAGCGCCCATCTTTCTAGTTTATAAACAACGTAAGATCATTACTCATTTCACAACTAATAGGAGAAAAAAAAAAACATTACCACCCATTTCTGGGAAGGACAGGGCAACTTTATGTAACTTTATGTTTCAAATTATTAAAATACCATTAATACCATACTACTAATGAAGTTGGATCTGATCAGAAATTTACATCAACAAAGCCACAACAAGAATTCCATTCAAGATATCTAGATGAATTTTCGAAGTTTTGTGTACGAACGAGCCTCTAGCCAAAACAATAAACACCAACAAAACAGCACACATCTAGCTCAACAAAGTATACGAACAAAAAAAAGTTTAGCTCTCCCATGTCGTCAAAAACTAGCGGTCGACCAATGAAAGCTTGGCTCTTTTGATGAAGTGTTCAGAGTGCTGTTGGGATGTAAAAGAGCAGCTGGGCATTGTTCGATACTCTTGTGTCAACCTCACGACAGGAAACAGCGACTAAGAACAGCGAGAAGAAGCCAAAATAGAGCCAAAGTTGAAATTTCGAAACAGGAGAACGAGGACATTCAAAAGTTAGCCGTTAACAGTGCATTCTGGGTGATGTAGTCTCTTTTTCCTTGTTAATATAGTATAGCAAACAAATATTTGTAATGTGAATGAACAAACCAAAATACTTTGTGTAAATAGATGGAGAATTTCTGAACATACCCCATGAGTAGCATCAACCTGGTCATCTAAAAATACTACACTGTAGGTACAACTCATAGAGGCTGACCAACTGGAAAAGGAAGAATTAGAATGAGTCTGAAGCAGGAAAAGTTACAATAAGATTAAGCTTATTGACCAAAACAGGAGACATGCCACAGGACCAGACAACTGTGCTGGGGAAGTAACAAATAATGAAGAATTAAACACAAAAATTAAACTACACCGAAACCACCAAACAATACAACATATGTCTACTAGGTTCACCACAGTAGAAGAAACGCATCACAAGATCATTTGAAAAGCTTACAGAAGAACCTGAAACAATCTTTAAATAAGAAAAAAATGAATCATGAAAAGACAAGCAGTCTGAGCTCAGTGGATCTCCACCAGTGTTTCCTTCAAACGCTGTGATTACAGGGTGGGGGGGGGGGGGGGTCTATGGGATTTGGAAGTTTTTTCATGTTTCCTGTGGAATAGTGCTCCATGGAAGTTTCTAGGGAAACCCCTAAGCCTTTCCTACATTACAAATGAAGACTAAAACTAAGACTAGGCGTGGCCATGTGAAATGTAATGACTCAAAATAGCTGAGATAAAGACTTGCAGTGAAGGGGTTGATTCTCAGCGTGTGAGAAAACAAGTATGATATGTTTGAAAACAAGTACGATATGTTTGTGGTGTCCCAGACACAGAGTTATAAAGTTTTGTAATGGCCAATATAAAACTAAGATACAGACATTGTATTCTATTAGATTCTATTAGATATAAATTTGAACAACTAATGCAAACCATGGTAATACGGACATCACACAGCCTTTAACCGCTTTCCAATAAATAATTTGTTACAGGTGAAAGCTGTATTTGGTGGTTTTCTTTAATTCAAGATCATCAGAGAGGCTTTTCGGTCATCCATTCGTAAGATATCTGTGCAAGTGTACAGCGAGTGACGCCCCCTCAAGTTAGGCTTTTGGGGTGGGGTAGATTTTTTGATGACGGTCAGGGGTAGGGAAGACACGAGTAAGCAAAACACAGATTTTAATAATTATTTAATAAAAAATACTTCAATCAAACGTAGAAGTTATGCATAATTTATTGACTCAAATTAGGCTTTATTAACCAACATTTTCACCATTTTGTCAGAAATACCATGAGATGAAATCTCCACCTATCCGGAGCACCATGAGCCCTCACTGTATTCTGGACACTGTGTGTCTTCGTGTTTTTATCTTTTTCTCTTCCAAATAGTTGGTCCAAAACACAATCAAGTGTGTTTAAGTTCTTAAAACCCTACCCCAGGGATCTGAAGCACAATCATGCTTGTGTTTATGCCCCAGAACGCTGTTTAATGAATAAACTGCTGCCAATGTTTGGAATACCATGAAAAAAATCTAATTTTGAGTTGAGATGACAGCAAATGAGTGAAAATATGTTCAGATTTTTTTTTTGGTCAGAAAAACTGTTAAAAGTTTTTATTTGGCTTTAAATTCTTGCAGTTTGTGCACTTTACAAACAACTTCTGTGCAACCCTGTAGTTCTTATGGTTATTTCTTTCTCTAAATGTGGGCAAAGGTTGTGCAATGAATTTCAGATCATAACTGTGGCAAGTTTAATGTTTTTTAAGGGTTTCTTAAACCAGCATGTATGATAACGCCTCTAATAATACACCTACTACAAATAAGGTTTTAAATAATATGGCAAATTTATTTAGTGAATCAAAATGTGTACTAACTTGTATTATAATGATTAAAATCCTTTTCGTTGATGTTTGTCTTTTAAAAAGGCTTAAGCTATAAAAAAAATAAAGTTGAAGAAGTCTTCAAACACCAAATCTGCAAAGTCAAGGATTAAGAAACACATTTCTGCAAAGTATTGATGAGGATTTGACCACTCCCCTTAGACCAGTCCATTAACATTACATGGCAAATATATAATGTATTGATTACACTTATCCTAATGGACTGTTATTGTGTGTGTATAGGGGATCCAGTAATGTTTTCCCTACCATCCACTAAGTGCACTTAAATCCATAATGTGTTTGTACAGTTGAAGTATACCTTTCTAGTAGACCAGTGGAGTCCAACGTACGTCCTGGATGGCCGTAACGCTAGACATTCTAGTTCTAACTCTGTTCTAGTATGCATACTAATCAGGCTTCAGACAAGCAAATAATAAGCCATTAATTAGTGTTATCAGGTGTGCTACAAGTTGGTTGAGGAAGGTAATCTGTGCAGGGCTGTGGCTCTCCAGGACCTACTTTGAACACCTCTGCAGTAGACATGGAACACTCAAGTTGGCATGTGGCATGGAAGAATTGTCAGCAGGTAAACAAGTGTAAAGAACTAAACACTACTGTATTCAGTAGAGATAGGATTTTTTGTTTCCGGTGTTTAACGGAAACGGGAGACTCACAGTAAAGAAATCAAACATCAATAAAAACAGAATTCCAATACAGAAATTGTAAATACAATTAAGAAGTTGTCAGCTTAATATAGTTACATGGATTGGGTACACTTGAAATGTTCACGCAATGCTATTGTTGTGTTGTTTAACAGTCGAATACGGTTGACAGTCATGAGATGAACTTCTGTCAACAACACAAAGTGTGTGTACCTGACCCAAATATGGAAGTCACATAATGACTAGAATGCTAGAATAACGTTAGATAAAAACGGTCTTACCTTGGGGTGCAGCAGTCCACCTCTTTATTCGATGTGAATAAACAGTTATCTCGCTTCCTCCGCAAGAGACCGAGGGGTTTGATGTGTTTGCCTGCTTCAATGTATCAAATAAAAAAACGAGCCATATTTCTACCAATATCCGTCTCCTAAAGTGTAGAAGAGTATTGCTGGATAATGTTTTAAGTGCCTTGAAATTCTTAGGTTTCCGTGAAGTCTTTCTCTCACTCCGTCGCTAACTGCTCGTTAGCCAGCTAGCCAAATGTTACCTCCCTGAATGCGAGCCGCAGCTGCTGTACCTGCTCGCCCGCTCCCGCGCCAATCATGTTGCACGATTACATCCAGACTTTTAATGCTTGCTTTGATTTAAAGAGTGTTTTTATTTTGTGTCTGATTGTCTTCCCGTATAACCCCCTTTTTTGTCCAGGAAACGCAAAATGGCTACGTGGGGCGGGAGCCAACCGGAAGAACTGTCAAAATACTCTGCTGTCTGTATCCGGTGAGGAGAGGCTCTGCCAGTCAGACATTTTGAAAAGGTCAAAGTTATTTATTGGAAGTAAGGCAGGGGTGAGTATCTAAAAACATACCCAAGTAAAGGTAAAGTAAAATAAAATATTTACTCAAGTAAGAGTAAAAGTAATCAAGTACCAAATTATATAGAGTATTGAATGAAAAGTTTACTCAAGTAGTTACTTCTGATCTAAATGGTATAGAGCAAAAAAAAAAGAAGGTCATATTAGTCACGTGTGCATGATTGAATCAGTTGTATTAAGTGTAGTTTTTGGTTGTCACTTCTTAAATACCTTGATCTCCATCACTTTGGGTGCAAAAAGCATGGACTGCCTCACAAAGCTGCTTTTCTTTGTATCTTTGAGAGTAAATAAACTGCGAACAATCTGTCACCATTGATGCAAGTAACTGGCAAACTCAAAGGCATCAGCCTCTTCAACATCTTGCTAAATTGTTTTTGAAAGCTAATTATTTGTAACAATATTTATTTATTTTCAAGATTTTTGTTACAGAGGAAATCAGCTAAAATGTAACCGAGCTTTAACGCAAATGTAACTAAGTAAAAGTACAGATGGCCCACAAAAAAATGACTTTCTTTCTCTCTACTATATCTCCGCGAAATCTCTCTCTTTCTCTCTCCTTTCTCTTTCTTTCTCTCTTTCTGGTTTGTCTTGTACAATTTGGCCCTTGGTTAAAAAAATAATTGGGGACCCTGCACTAGACCAACTCGCCTCTGTCATTACTTCAAAATTGTTGCAATAGTTTGAAATCTAGTGTATATTGTACATCTACTTTAATTCTGCACATTTGTACTTAAATATTTGTCTATTTTATTTGTATCTTTATTTTTATATGTAGATGTTGTAAGAGCCTGACCTAGAGTCCAAACCTGGTCCTGGAGGACTGGAGCCCTACACATTTTTGGTATAACCATCCTGAAACATACCTGTGGCACTAATAAGGGGGTTCCTCTTATTGGCTGAAACTAGAGTAGTATGCATACTATAGCAGGGTTGCAACTAAAATGTGCAGTGCTGCAGCCCTCCAGGACCAGTTTTGGGAAACGCTGTGTTAGAAAGATCTGCTACATATATGCACCAAGGGTCTAAAAAAGTAAATTCTCAGTATGTACATACTGTCCATGATGTATATACTGTCCTGAGTTTACACCATGCATGGTCTTTTCTCAACAATTTTACACAGCTAGTTATTTTACACATATAACTAAATATATTTGCTTATTGAAACTGATAATACACTTTAGTAATAATAAGGTCTCTTTATCCACTACCAGTGTGCAACATCTCTTAGGATGATGTGATGCCTGCTTTTCGTGAACAATGTGTAGGAAATAATTTCAAAATATATATAAGTATGTAAATTTCATTTATGAGTTAAACTTGCACAACCGTCAGTTCCCACATGACATCACTCTAAACAGACATTTACTTGATGCTTCACAATCAATAGCTGTAAAAAAAAAGAAAAAGGCAAGCCCCAGGCAGCTGTAGGAAAGTATTGTAAATTCAGAGAAATCTCTGAAATAACTACATAGCTGTTCTGGGCGGAGTGAAGAAGGCTTTAGTAACGAGTGACAAACAGAAGCTTCAGTCATTTTGTTTTCCTGCATGTTTACTATGCAAACAGTGACTGGACTTTCAAGTTTTCATGCAATCGCAGATGGCCTCTGCAGCAAGAACTTCAGTGAGAACAGTATAGAGACCTCTTCTCAGCAACTTCAAATAATTAAATAATGGTTCTAACACAAAATAACCATCTAAAGGAACCAATATAAGAAATAATCTAACACATCGGGTTAAAATAACACATAGCTAGGAAGGTGTCAATGCATGTTTTTGAAGGCCTTCCTCTCTATTTTCCTAATAAGTGGCACGATTTAAAACTGATGCTATGTCCCAATCCGTGCACTATTCACACTTTTATGGGCGCAAAATGATAATTAGGGTGTCCCATTCTGGGAAAAGTCCCAGACAGCATTTTCTCTGTGACCCAAACAAACAAGCTCTCTCTGTAGTATAACTCATTTTAAAAGAAGACACACATAAATAAATCACATCAACGAAGAGAGTGTTTTGTTTATATTAGAATATTTCTAATGAAGTAATGGGAAAGAAGGAGTTAAGTTGGAATGATGTGGAAAAGTTATTTCCGTCACGAGATGTTTTAGTGCGTCCCAGATCATGCACACTTTCGTCTCACACACTTAAAATTATGTAGATTTTCTTCTGAAAATGAGTATCTACTTTAAGAGTGCAGAATCAGTGTTTGGATTGGGACGCAGCATTAATCAAGAAGTAAAGAGTGCATGCTTTTACAGACTTGAACTTGATTAATGATACTGACGATCGTGTGACAGCAATTGCTCATAGCTTTGACATTATCAGCATGCTGCCATTCAGGACATGTGAGAAGACAAACCCAACTGATTGTATGACATCATCGTTCATCTTTTGCCTCTTAAAGATAATCGTCTCAAGTCAAATCTGATAGAAATATTAAGTGAAAGTGTGGAATATCGGTGTGCACCGATATGTTTGTGCTTTGTGTAACTTGCAGCTTGCCCAAGATGTCTTTGCTTAGAAATTATGTATCTGATTGAAGTATGTGAAAAAGTATTTTGGTTAAGGAACATTGATTGTGATTGTGTATTTTTCAAACAGAGACTCCTTTAATGAAATATGAGAGTTCGAACAGGAGGCTGCTTGCTTGTGTTTCCAGTCACATAACGGGTAAAACCAGACTAGTTTACACAGTAACACACGTTTCCATTAGGAGGACAACATCTATCTTTAAATGAAAAGAAAATACATTAAATGACAAGTTACAATACAAGTTAAAAGATTTTTTTAGCTTTACAAAGCTAAATACAACATTTATTAAGTCAAGTGTTGCTTTTCATTCATTTATTACAAGCATGTAAAAATGCACAAATGGATGTTGGTGCTCAGTCATTAAAAAAGCGAAGCTAAATAGATGTGTCTTTAGCCTGGTTTTCAACGTGACTAAAGTGTTAGCACCCTTGATTTCCTCTGGAAGTTGGTTCATCTGTGGGCCGCATGGTAAATAAAGAGTATTTACCCTGTTTGGAATTTACCCGGGGTAGATCTAATTTATTTGAACCGAGGAATCTCAGTTCTCTGTTTGGTGTGTATTCACTGATCATCTCTGTTAGGTATTTAGGTGCTAAGTTGTGTTTGGACTTATATACGAGCAGCAAAACTTTAAAATCTATTCTGAAGGAGACCGGCAGCCAGTGCAGAGACTTAAGAACTGGAGAAATGTGTTCTGACTTTCTGGTTTTGGTTAGAATTCGAGCCGCTGCGTTCTGAACGAGCTGGAGCTGTTTAATGCTGTTTTGGGAAGACCTGTGAGAAGAGCGTTACAGGAGTCCAGCCTGCTGGAGATGAAAGCATGAATCAGTTTCTCTAAATCTGGTCTGGAAACAAAGCATCAGATTCTTTGAATGTTTCTAAGATGGTAAAAAGCTGATTTGGTCATTGCTTTGACGTGGCTATTGAAACTAAGATCAGAATCTAGAATCACCCCGAGATTCCTGACCTGATTTGTAGTTGTTAGGCCCTTGGCAGTAAGATACGTGTTAACCTTAACAAGCTTGCTTTTACTCCTGAATGCAATGACTTCAGTTTTGTCCTTGTTTAATTGAAGAAAGTTGTTTTGCATTCAGTTTTTAATCTCATCAAGACATTTGCAGATAGAGTTTATGGGGTTGTAGTCATTTGGGGAGATAGCTAGGTAAATTTGTATATCATCAGCATAACTATGGTGTGATATCTGGTTCCTTCTCATAATTTGGCCCAGTGGAAGCATGTACAGGTTAAATAGTAAAGGAGCAAGGATTGAACCTTGAGGGACTCCACACGACACTGCAGTCCACTTCGACATGTAATCACCTATGTTTACATAGAAACCTCTTCTGGAGGCATTGTCGGTAAATCACAAAGGAGAAGGAAAAAACAACTTAAAAACAAACACAATCACGAAAGCATCACATTCTGTACATTCAATCATTGTAGCACTGCGCTTGTTTTACATGCTTGAATGGGAATAGGAGGAAGTATACACTTTAATCTCTCCAAAAAGTCATCATCGAGCTATCTACAATAAGAGAAACATTTTTAGGACTAAAATGTTTAGTTCTACTTTGGATAGAGTTTCGTTTTACTTTCAATATTTTTGTCAAAATGAGCGAGATGTATATTTGAAGCATACAATCATAATATAAAACTCTTTTTTTTTTTTTTTACTCATTTATTTTACATAAACTCTGCTTAATCTGCTAATTTAGCATGGTTTCATACTGATTGTTAATTTGGTTAAACAAATCATTCTCAATAGGCTCTGACATCAACGGGTCTAGCAAAACAAACATACTTCACACATGAGACAGAGGTTCTCTGTCACGTACGACTACATTCTGTATAGTTATTAAGATCTTCTTTCGAAGCATGTAATAATCACTTCGGAGAAAAACATTTTGTTTCCTGTGTGCTTAGAACATGTTAAACTTGCTTCAGTTCTGATCATTGTGATAGGGATGTTCACAGAAGATGCAGAGAAAAATTCAATCAGAATTGAAAATAGTTTTCCATGTCTCATCTTTTTCCCTTCATATCCTATTGTTAATTAATTCTTAGGTAATTCATTTAATTAAATAAATAGTATTATTTAAATTAAATGTAAAGTTCATACAGTCTTTGTGTAGACTACACTCATTAATCATGCAATATCATATCATTCAAATATTCCTCAATCAACAGATCGATAGTTCACAACGAATGCATCATTTAATATGTTATGAAATTATTTAGATTTAAAGCAAAGATATACATAAATTGAGTTGATTTAAAGATAAACTACCTTTTAAGAGTCAGAAAGTACATAATTTTTAATACCTAGGAAAATATCAAAAATGTTTTATTTCTAAAAAAAGGGATTAATAAAGTTTTTTTTATTCCTTCAACAAGCAACATCTAGTGTGCGTCATCAGTTTATGCTCTTTTCTGTTTTGGAGTAGAAGAGACATGATAAATCTACACAAGAACTTTAAAGTGGAGGGTAGCAGGGTGTGAACAGTAAACAGAGGAAGTAAGACATGTAAAAAGGTTGAGTCATGAGATGCTGGGGAGCTGCTTTAAATCTCTCTGAACACCTGAGAGGAGGACAAACAGCAGCCAGGACACACAGAAGGGCTTTACAATGAAGTTAAACACTACCTGGATAATTGCTGGAACTATTTTACTCTACGTAGCAGGTGAGGTGTTGAAATAGTTTTTTTACAACGTCTAAAATAGTTCAGTTTGTTCTGAGTTGCAATTGTTTAATCACTTCGCCATGCTTTTATGTACAATGATCTGTTGAGATGATTTGTTTCATGAAGACCTCTTTGTGAACTAAATGAAGTTCACTGTTTAGAAAATCTATTCAATGTGAGCTTACAAAGACCTTTTAACATTTTAATTTAATAAAACCCAAATTTTCCATTGTTTTGTTACTCTTCAGTGAGCAAACATTTTACAGGCAAATGAAGAAAGAGCAGAAAAGCTATGTCTTAAAACAGTATAAAATATTACTTTAACTGGTTTCTGTCACCAGAGTCAACTATAAAAAGGCAATATTATTTATTCATCTTTTTTACATTTTGTACAATTACAAAAACATATATCATTGTTAAAACAACTAGTCAATGCTATGACCCAAAAACTAGTTTACTACAGAGCTGATGTCATTCATGATGTAAGTTGAACTGCTTCCTTGATGCAACCTCTTTATGCTACCTGATGATGTTCAATATGCTCCAAATATCTGCTTCCATATTAACTTTTTTATTTACTAATTGCTCTGCTCATTGAAAAAAAAGTCCAATTTGATGCAAGTTAGTCCTAGTTATTTTGTAAAAAATTAATTCCTGGATGTTTGTACTATATTCACCGAGACATAAAGCAAGATTTTTAAGAGTTTTAAACCTTAGGCAATGTAAAAAAAGTTTCAAATCAAATATTTTAAAGGTACTCGCCAGGCAAAAATATGTTTTTGTAGTTATATGTTACTGTAACAATATACGGTTTGGAAAGATAATCACCATACAGCTGGTGTGCATTGATTCTGTACAGCTCTAAAAGATGTGACTCCGAAGATGGATCGAATTTTTTTTTTCTTTAAAGAAAAATTGTAATGCCACAACGAAGGACGTGATATACTCTACCACTCCTTCAGTACTACCTGTGGCAGTGCGATCGACTGATCTGGTATCAGTTCTGCTAACAAAAAGCATTTTATCAACGGCCAAGCGTGATGAATCAAGTTCCTGTTTAATCTACTGCTACAGTATAATATCGATGAGGCTCTTGTAGTGTTAGCACCTGCTGTGAAATTGTTTGGTCATTTTCAGTTGGTGTTATTATTAAATTATTATATTTGTAAATCTATAAAATGTCACGGGTGGGGTGAGAACTTTTAATTTTTAATGAGGCACAAACTCTAGAACACCTCTTCAGTGGTTTTTATTTATATTTTGAGCTTTTAAGTGATGAAATTATCCTAACGTATCTTTTCAATAAACACTGAACAAGCGTTATTGAATAAATTCGTCATTTCAGGGATTTAAACAAAAGGACACAGATGAATAACAAACATACAAACAGAAAATCAACTTTTAAAAAATTCTGAAAAACAGTTTTATTTAAATGTTGTTTAATTTCAGCATCTGCCTCAGATTTCAATGGCTTTGTACGAGAGCATGTTTATAGTTAAGTTAAAATTCTTGGGTTAGATTGAAACTTTTTAAAGTAATGTGCAATTTTAAAGGGAACTAAACTTCATTAAACCACAGAGTGTATGTAGATAACTCACAAATATATATATATATATATATTACTATGAAATACTGCTGTGATGTAGTTTTAACTAGGGATGAACAATTAATCACATTTGCAAGTAAATCACAATATGAATAAACTGAACCTTAAAATCGCAGAAACTGCAATTACACCTTCATGTAATTAAACACAGTTACTTAAGAGTTTAACAGGCAGAAAAGTTTTCCTTTTTATTCAGCTAAAGTCTGTCTAATAACATTAATAGTCAGTTTTTGAAAGAGCAATCTAGAGGTTTAATTGTTTATTACGCCAACTTTGAATCACTAAAACATGGTAAAGCCAGATATAATTTTAATATTTATTGTATATACACTTTAGTTTGATTTGTTACTGACTTTTATATTAATGTTTGCACCAGCTTTATATGCGTACAAGGCGTTCAGCAAATCAATCATTATAGGACTACTGCTTGTAGTTGTTAAATGCTAATTTTATTTATTTATTGAGTTTTGCATCATAGGATTTATTTGTATTCATGTTTAATTAATGTAATTATTGTTCTATTAAGACTTCAATGATTTATTGCATTTTATTGTCGGAAAAATATACAACAGATTAATCTTAATATTGGTAAATATTTTTCCAAAACTGTTCAGTCCTAAACGTATTCGTTGAAAAATTATTAAAAATATTAGAAAAATGTTCCAACTTCATTAAACACACGAGGAATGGATCTCCCATGAGGCTTTTTCATGCAAAAGTTTCAGTTTCCATTCAGGTGTCACGGTTGATCAGGATCCGGAAGGTTCTGTCAGTCAGGACATCGATTCCAAGAATCTCAGCGTAACAAAAACTGAAACACACACTCATATTTATGAATTTTCTATTTGCACTGTACATAAAAGAGTTCAAAGTGTACATTTTCAAAGCTAACACAAGAAAAACTTGCAACATACTACCTAGTACCTACCAAAGACACTAATTTCACAGCCAGTCATAGACATAACTTAGTGGCTAGATTTAGTTTCCCTCCAAACAAGACTTGTTAGCAGGCATCAAATATAAAATTTAGTTCACAAAGAGATCTTGAAAAATTTAAAATCGTATATGGAATTTTATAATTTAATGTGTTTAAATTATAGTTTAATTTATAGTTTAATGTGAGATGTGAAGGTCTATTCTACTTTTTTAATTTAAAAAAGTTTACAAACTTAATGCAATTTAGCTTGAAGAACGTTCTCTTCAGAGACCAAACATTTCACAGACAAAGGACGGAAGAACAGAAAAGCTGTTTTGCAATAGTTTTAAAATATTATTTTAACCAGGTTCTAATACAAGAAAAAAAAATAAAATGGTGATATTATTGGTGATATAGATATGATTGTTAAATTTACATTTTATACACAAAATGAGTTTTATTCACAAAAAAACACAAAAAAAAGAAACAAAAAGTTTCTGCTGGTCCACAATTCTCGATACTATTTTTCTAGTGTGTATGATTTGTATTTGGAAAGTTTACTTCCCAGTAGAGATGGCAGTTAACGTTTCTTGGAAAACCGTACTCACATCATTTGGATATCAACGGCACATTATCTAAATGCAGGAAATGTTTTACAAAACCTGTTTAATGTAGCTCTGTTTACATCCATAAGATGATCGTTAAAACAACTAGTCAATGCTATGACCCAAAAACTAGTTTACTACAGAGCTGATGTCATTCATGAAGCAAGTTAAACTGCTTGCATTGTGCTACATGTTTGTATATTTGTGAGTGAACAGGTTTGTGATCATACATCTCCTGGATTAAACATGTTACAATTTTTATCAAGACAATGAAGTCACGAAGCATTTTTTCTATTGTTTGTATTGTTTTAAAAATGATAAAGACTTGTCGCATACATGTATTCAAGGTGAAACTAATGTAGACGGAAAAGCTAAAACCTGTTCATCAGCTCTGCTTGTCTTTCTAATGGTTTGTTCTGTGTTTCACAGGCTCCCTTTGTCAGTCAGATGGTATGTTGAACCTCACACAACATTCATTTTCAATGGCTCCAAACAGGATCATGACAAAAAAGTTCTCACTGGGGTGGTGACGGTACAAAATGAAGATTTCCATCAATCTTCAAATCTTCTGTGTAGAGCCAGATTAGTGAGACTAATTGATACTGACATCATTGATAAGCTGGTTTGAGCAGGTTTCAACAGAGAGTAGATCACATAGATAACCCATGTTAAAAATCCCACAATAACAGAAAAAAACCTGTTTAAATTCTCACACCATTGCTTTTTTTAACAAATCAACATGTTCTTAATAACAACACAAGGGGATAAATAACTTATGCTTACGTTACATTACTAAGTAAAAAAAGTTTGAATTAGGGATGTGATCACTCGAGTGGAGCGTCACGGTGGCGCAGTGGGAAGCATAGTCATCTCACAGCAAGAAGGTCGCTGGTTCGAGCCTCGGCTGGGTCGTTTGGCATTTCTGTGTGGAGTTTGCATGTTCTCCCCGTGATCGCGTGGGTTTTCTCCAGGTGCTCCGGTTTCCCCACAAGTCCAAAGACATGCAGAATAAGTGAATTGAGTAAGAACAATTGTCCATAGTGAATGAGTGTGTGTGAATGTTTCCCAGTGATGGGTTACGGCTGGAAGGGCATCCGTCGCATAAAATATATGCCAGAGAGTTGGCGGTTCATTCCGCTGTGGTGACCCCGAAAGGGAAGAAAGCCGACATGAAAATGGACAGATTTTGGCAGGGTGATTGAAATATTAGACAAACAAACAGCAAACAGAAACTCCCTCTGCACCACGTCTTTACTAATCTTGGAGTGAATCAAGGACAAGATAGCAACAACAAATGCCTACTTTTTGCTTACTATGTACACTCTCGCACACATCATCAAACACGTAGTGCATATACAGATTTCCAAACATAAGCATATGCTAGCATGTAAAAAGTACACCTTGGTGAGAGCTGTTGCACTTGTGTATGAGTGTAAGGTAATTAAGAATTCCCCTATTTTCTTTCCGCTTTCCAGTGTGCGGTCAGGCCCCGCTCAACAACAAAATTGTCGGGGGGGAGGCTGCTGTGGCGGGGTCTTGGCCATGGCAAGTCAGCCTTCAAAGCAGCAAATATGGGGGCCATTTCTGTGGTGGGAGTTTGATCAATAAAGACTGGGTACTCTCTGCTGCTCACTGCTTCCAAAGGTAAAGTTTAGCATCAGGAACCCTAACCAATCAAATCTGAGATGACTCACTGATGAAAGATCACTGATGACTCTGCTCACCCCCTGAATGTCCCAAGGGTTATGACGAATATTTGCAAGATCTCATTCATCAGGGATGCAATAACAATACATTTTAAATATGTTTTCATATTTTTTTCCTCTATATTAAGGTGTTTCTTCTTCTTACTATCAACAAACTACTAAACATGGTTAAATAATAATTTCTGTCAGTTTTAGGACAGACAATAGGGTTATCTTTATAGTTCCCAAAGAAACAAACAAACAAACAAATCAACAAACAAACAAAAAAGAAAGCAAGCAAGCTAAACTAACTAACTAACTCTTCAAAATGGGGTTGAGATTTGAAACTTCAATTTTCGAAGAGATGGATGACATCTTTCTTTCTCTGTCCCTTCCTCCCTCCACCCTTTCTTTCTCCATCCGTCCATCTTGTAGAGAGACTAAAGGACACCTGAACTTAAAAAAACTTTATAACTATCACCATGTTAAGGCACAAAATTTAAAGTGCACACCTCAATGATGAACAGAAGGCTTTCAGTGAAACAAACTCAGGAACATTATATCACATTTATAAACATGCTGGGTTTCTAGTTTCATGCGGGTGCTTGACATGTTTTTGTAGACAGCTTGGGTGTTAACCAATCCAGCGCTTGTCTCTTACAAACACAAAAAAAACTTTAACAATCCGTTTATACCAAATTTTAGTGTTTTCTTCAAATCTTCTGCATTATACTTAAAGCCAATGATCAGAAAGCTGGAACTTTACTGGTATTAAAAGCACAAATCTCAGGCATCTCAAAAGTATGTTCATTGTGCTTGTGCTAGTTTAGTGAAGAGAGCACACTCAATTACATCTTGATTAATCTTTAGTATTGCAGAACAGGTCTGTACCATGAAACCGGATTAACTGGTTAGTCAGCTAAGTTTAGAATTAGTTTCCACCAATCCTGGGTTTTGAATCCTGGGTTATCTAGGATTTAATCAATCTTTGTCACCCTGATTACAGGGTGACACACATGGCTAACCTGCTTCATACCTCACACTTTCATCCAATCAGCTGTTATAAAAGGAACTTTTAAGGGTTTTAACACATTTTCTTCCCAATTCTGTTTATATTTCTGCGCAAATTGTTAGACGAGCATTTCGTAGGGAAACAGTTTTTAAGAGGGAAGACAAAATCCCTTTTGCATGACACGTATTTGCATGAAAGAGACAGGTTCTCTGGGGAAGGAATAGCTTACATTTGTGAGCTTCTTCGACCGTTCATAAAAAATGTGAGACGCAGAAGTCACGCCCTTACTGTACCGCGGACGGTGTGTTATACGGCTAAACTGCTCCAGACCTTAATTTTTATCTGCTGCCATGATCGTTGTGTTGGGGTTACTTTTTCCAAAAAAGAATTATTTAGACATTCACCTTCTAAATTTAAACATGCATTTAATATGCAGACAAATCAGCATTTACTTTATTTTCTAACACAACCATAAACATGTTAACATTACATAAAAAAATTAAACGTATTGGAATTAACCCGGCAAAAAATATGCTACTGTTATCATATGCATATCACACATGATACCTAATTTTCATTAATTATGTACAGAATGTGCTTCTTTAACTTTAGCAAATCAGGAATTTTTTTGCCAACAATCTCGTCTGGGTTTAGCAGCAGCCACAGTATTACTACGACACAACATATATGTTTAAACTCATCGTAATTTCAAACTATAATCTTTCTATTCTCCTCCGCAGAGAAATAAAATGATCTTGCTCTATCATGTTCATTGTGATTGGTTATTTGGTGCCTACGTCAAGTAATTCATGTGCACGTGACGAACTAATCATAGCTTCAGGATCAAAGCATGACTCAATAAAAAAAGTTGTGTAACTGATTAAGCCTGATTGAAATAATAAGGTTTTTTCAAGTCAAAACCGATCCAGTAATAATAAGTAATAATTTATTCATCCTAGTACAAGCCCCAGGCAAGGCAAGTCAATTTTACTTGTTTAGCACATGTTCATACATTGGCAATTCAAAGTGCTTTTCAGGGAAAAAAAAAAACAGGTCAAACTTGAAAACAAACAATAAAAAAGGTCTGCGATGAATAGCATATGATAACACATTGAAAGCTTTACATGATTAGAATTCAAAGAAAAAAAAGAAGCTCATAAGTGAAATGTGGTTCGGACAGCAGTACTCAATCAGTAAATGTGCATTTAAACAGATTATATTTTTAGTTTAGATTTAAATGTGACTAAAGTTTTAGCTCCTGTCATCCCCTTCGTAAGCTGCTTCTAAACACGGGCAGCATAGTAACTGAAAGCAGACCCCCTCTGTTTGTAACAAACCCGTGGTAGTTCTAACTGATTTTACCTCAACGTTCTGAGAGCTCTGTTTGTCTTGTATACAGCAGATATATGTTTTATATATTTTTGTTTTGAGCTGTTCTGTGACTTATCGTTAAGCATAAACAATGCATTTTTATTTTGTGGCAAAAAAGGCAACGTTTGGATCATTAAAGTTTTCAATATTTAATTTAGAGCACAATTATTTTCTTTCTTTATTCACAGCTCCTCCATGGGTACTGTTTACATCCACCTAGGTCTTCAGAGCCAGTCCGGCTCAAACCCAAATGAGGTTGTCAGGACCGCAAACCTGATCATCAGCCATCCCTCCTATGATAAAACCACCAATGACAATGATCTTGCACTGATCAGGCTCTCCTCCTCAGTCAGTTTTAACAATTACATTTGGCCAGTCTGTCTGGCTGCTTCTGGAAGCACACTTGGGGCAGGAGCAAATACCTGGGTCACTGGATGGGGCTTGACAACATCTGGAGGTGAGTGCGCCATTCCTTTAAATGTGTTGACATAATTTACTATCAAAGGTTGTTGCTTCTGAGTTTTGACAGCCATTTCTGTTGCAGCCAGCCAGATTCCTGACATCCTGCAGGAGGTCCAGATACCGATCGTGAGCAACAGTGACTGTAGCAATGCCTATGGAGGTGGAATCACAAATAATATGATGTGTGCTGGATTGCTCAATCAAGGAGGGAAAGATTCATGTCAGGTACGATGTCAATCGTTTCTTTAAAATATTTTTAAAATGTGAAAGACAGAAATCGATCACCTACAGACGCCCTGATAAGTTATTTCGGTTTTGCATAATACATTTGTGAACAGAATATTCATAGATTTTACATTCGAGTTTATTATTTTAACTTTTTTTGCAATTATCAAATATCAGTCTCAACCGTGTAAAGGCTTCAAACCAAAAACCCTTAATTCATGTGTCTAGACTACCCTGTTAGAAATTCTATGTTTCTAGAACATTCCTTTGATCTGATGAATGCTAGAAAGCTTTCAGGACATTCTGGAAAAGTCATAATGTAGCGTTCTTTAAAGGTGAAACTTTTTGTTAACGTACAACATTTTTTGCAACGTTGCATGAGACCACAAAATGGCCAATACAGGACGCTTCCCTAAAGTCATATAGAACATTAAACAGCAACACTTTCATAACCAAAAGCGAACACTTTTAGGGCACATTGCAAACATTGCCGGGAATTGTCCCTACGACCACTAGCAAAAAAAATACACTCCAGCAAATAACAAACAAATGAACAATTCAGAAAATAGAAAAACACATAAAAAAACTGAAAACAGGTTTTTTTCTGAATTGTTATTTTGTTTTTCGGTGAGAAATTGTGATTTTTAACCTGTTATTTCATAGTTTTAAATTGTTTTGCACCGTACCCAGTCACTGCATTTAGCCACAAAGCCCTCTGCTGTCTGCTGGCCTCACTTCCCAAAGCAACCTGGTTTACTAGTTTAGATTTCACTGACAATTTTCAATGTAATCTCATGTTAAAATAAATTTGCTAACAGAATATTCATAGATGTAAACTGTAAAAGAAATTCTGTTGTTTTGTAATAGTGTGAAATTTCTAAAGAGCTGAATTCAGAATAGTTTCATCTTCCAGTTCACTATACATTCAAGATTTGCATATTCCTGTTCATACACATTTTATACAACAACTGTTTATATATTTGCTATTTTGTTGGGGTTTATATATAGGGTGACTCTGGAGGGCCACTGGTGAGTAGGAACGGCACGCAGTGGATTCAATCTGGCATTGTGAGTTTCGGTCGAGGATGCGCCGAGCCCAACTATCCGGGAGTCTACACCCGAGTGTCTAACTACCAGACCTGGATCAGCTCATACACGAGCAGCAGTCCTCCAGGATTTGTTCAGATCAATTCCATCAGTACCAGAATAACCCTGAACCTGGTTCTGTTTGTCTCCTCTCTGACATTCTCCATCATTCCTATCCTCTTCTCTTTTTATCTATTATTGTAGCGATTAAATACTAAGGCAACGAGTGTCAAAATCTATTTCTGGAGGCAATCTAAACCGTTTTCTGCAATGTTAATGGAACACAATGTGTGGAAATTAAGTCCTTCAGTCTTGTTAGAATGCTGCTACAGTAAGAACTAAATCGTGCAGCTTGTGCTCCT
This sequence comes from Danionella dracula, assembly GCA_900490495.1. Lineage (NCBI taxonomy): Eukaryota > Metazoa > Chordata > Actinopteri > Cypriniformes > Danionidae > Danionella > Danionella dracula. The sequence continues at coordinate 9,193,960 of UELW01000322.1, forward strand.
CCAGGAATTAAGATGCACTCCAATTAATATTAGAATTTAAGGGAGTTTTAAATACTTCTTTTGAGAAGTTGTCCTCTAAAAAGATCCGAACAAAAGGTCAAAAGCACATACAATCTATTATTACCAGTTGCATATAGCTATTTAAATGTTTATGAAAAAGTACTTGAATAATAGTTTTACTTCCTTTACAAGGTAAAATACATTAAATATAACATTATTGAATTTGATTCAATTTGAAGTTCAGGTGTTGGAATAAAGCTTACAAATGCACGAAGAAAGGCGTGTCATTACAAAAGTGAAATGATGCAGCGATGAAAGTGTTTATTTAAATCAAATTATATTTTTACATGTACGTTCATTAAAAATGTAAGATTGTACATTTATTAAAATGGATTGTTGGATTTCTCAAAAGTATCATTATGACACACATTGCAACATATTTCTATTGTGTTATCTTCGTCACATGGAAACAAAAAAGCATCATAATTGTATTAGTTGAGTCAACTTTCAAATGTCTTTCATGATAAAATCCCACAATCCGTTTTTGAGAGCCGACTTGTATGTTTTGTAATTGAAAGCACTGTAGTCACCTTTGTGTTTAGGTTTTAAATTATTGTTTCTCATTTTTAAGGTTTGGTATTACAGCGATGGGTCAAATGTGCAACATCTAGAGAAAGTTTATGTATTTCAATCATTTGAAATAAAAACTGAAGTGGAACTTGTATACATTCAATACATAAATATTTCGTTTGACCAAATTTGAATGGTTATCGTTTCAAAATGAATAAAAAACTTCACAATATTAAAATAGTTTGCTCAGCTTATCTTCACTTCAGCTCTTTACAGTAGCCCATGGGTGCCCTCAGGAGTGGTGTGACGCATGGAATTCGCCGGTGTAGCTCATGTCATGCAGATGCCTGTACTGTTTCTTGTTGCACTGACACCAGCCTCAGTCCATTCTTTATGAAGCTCCCCCAGATCTGTGAATCCCCATGGCCGGACAATTCTGTTACTTGTGCAGATTTCATAGACATATTTTACCTTCCTCTTAACCGTGGCTTGCACTCCTTATACGGGGTGTCAATATTGATCTTCTGCTCAAGCAACACGTCAGGAGACTTTCCCATGATCCTAAAGAGTAAAATCTAGAGTTGAATTGACTCTGTTCTGAGTCTATGTGGTCCTGTGATCCTAGAGCTATATTGACAATTATTAAGTACAATTATTGGTGCATTGTGAAAGAAACAACAAAAATAAACTTGTATGAGTTCTTATAGCAAAACACAAATATATATTTTTTCAAAGTTTAAAGTGACAAATTGGCTTGGCTGTTTGTTTAGATATTCTAACTCAGTTTGAGTTTTTTTTTTACTGTATCTGAATAGGTACTTTTAAGGTTGAGAATCGCTTTGCAAGTGTCTAGCAGTCGTTAGCTGATTCGATTTGTACACCAGGGGCCTAAAATGTTCAACTTCATCATATTTTTCATCATATATTTAGGAGAATTTTCTCAATCTCTGGCAACCTCAGTCTTATGTCAATATCTGGCATTTGAACTTTTATGATTTATTTTTATGACTATTTTTAAAATATATATATTTTTAAGATGTTTATCTTTTAAGATGTTTAAGATGTTCTCAGACTCTGGCAACCCTAATCATAACTTTTATAAATTCAAGTGTATATGAGCCTTTTTTAAAACTACAGCAGCGGTAAACTTCACTTTTATGTTTTTGAGGATTTACAAACGTTTTCTCAAACTCTGGCAACCTTAACAAACCCTAACCATGGTTTTATGCTTTTCTCAGACGATGGCTACACTAAGCATCATTTTTACTTTTCATTAGAATTTAGATTCTTTTTCTCAATCTCTGGCAACCCCAAGTAAAAAAATAAAATAAAAAAAAAACACATTAAATGACCTTTACATGGACATCAGAAAAACCTGTGACAAATTATTTAACACCTAGAACACTGAATTTAAGGCTTTTCAAGACCTACAATTAGGGCTTTTAAATTTGAAACTTTTTAAGACCTCGCAGAAACTGTGAAATCATGAGGCTTTTTATACATACTAAAGTGTTCAATGAATTTTTTTTTTATATTTTGATGTTATTTGTACTTTCTATCAAAAGCTGAGCCTTGTATAATCTAAATTGATACAAGTCAAACATCAGCACCTCTACCAATAAAATGATTTACCTCTAACCTATCTCAATGAACATTCGTAAGAGTGAAGCTTTGTCTAAAGTACCAGCCAAGTCAGTTTCTGTGTACATATCCATTGCTTGCAAATAGGGAAGTGTTTTGAATAGATGTACATTTGTGATGCAAAATGGGAGACTTAAACAAGAGCAGCATGCCAGTCTTTCATCAATATTAGCATTGCATTACAGCAAGGAGTCTGGGAATTAAGCCTTGTTCATATTTACTGGAAAATCAATTAATCAAGTGTTATGTAGTGCTTTTTTTAGCAGTTGCTTTCACAGCAGCCTAACAATGTCCTCGTGTGGATCAGGTAGAGTAGATAGGAGTTCACTCTGTGAGGCCCCTGGGAGCCTCGCTGACTGAGGCAGGTGCTACTCACCTCTCCAGCATAAAGAATATACAAACTTAATATATATCGACGAAAGTTCGCCGGACAGCACCTGAAAAAAAAAAACAAAAACAATCAAAGACAAAACAGAAACTAACAAATGAAAAAACAACGGTTAGAAAAATGTAACACAGACAACCAACAACAACTTCAGGACGGCAGGTGTTGAAATCCACTTACCTTATTTTTCTTCTGTCTGTATGTCTATATAAGCATCAAAAGCAAAAGTCTTTACTTATCTTTAACATGTCCATTAAATGTCCATTTAACAAGACCATTAAATGTAAACAAAATTAGTTGATAATTACCTTATATATTGAAATGAAGTAATTTAGTTAATAATGACCTTTTAAATTGAAATTAAGTAATTTAGTGACCCCACCCCCAACATCAGTGACATCATGTAGACATTTAGCGAAATAGAATATTTTGATAAAATATAAAACATAACTTTAGTTAGCACAGTCCTGGGGCTAATTTACGCAAAGAGCAGAAAAATGACAAATACCCCGAATTTTCCCAAAATATCACATTAAAGGCTAAAAACAAAAACGGAAGAACACAATGTAAACAAATCACCAGTGAACTCACGGTTACGCCTGCAGCTGTAATATTATTCAGAATAATTTCTAAATCTATTTCTAAACCTGATGAGTGATGGCAGTAGATGTCAAGGTGTCAGTCTGAAATTGAAGTTAGTTTAGGCTCCAAACAGAGAGTTGAGTTGGAGGGTGTGAGCTAAATCATTGTCAGCAGGGAACTTGAGGTGTGTCAGAGGTGAACTAAATGTGGAATCTACGTTACCATCAGAAGTTCTTGTTGAACGTGTCTTTAGACTCGTCTAAAAGTCGGTCAACAAGAAGCGAAGGATGACACCGTGTCCGGCTGTGTGTGTCGCAGTGGCTATACTTATAAACCTTGCAGGTAAGACTGTAAATATTCTTCATGATGTGCTCTTAATGATGTAGGCAGATAATAATAGTATGTTTGAATGAAATTGCTGAAATATTTGGTACATGTTTTAAGTTTAAATATTTGAAATCTCTAAATGTATTTAAATTATACTTTTAACACGGCAAAATAATTCAAGACGTTTGTGCTGATATGCAAAAAAAAATTCTGGATTGAGTAAGTTTCCCAAAAATGACATCATGTTGACTGAAGGAATCCATGCATTTATACTGTATCTGGTTCAATGTTGTTCTTGTATTAACAACATCTTATGAATCTCAATATTGTGATACTCAGTCTAGAACATTTTAATTACTCTGTTTTGAGTATATTTGATCAGGCTCTAAATAGAGTTGATTTAACGCTCAATGTTTAAGTTATTTAAATGGTAGTTTGTCACTAAAAAGTCAAATTGAAGTCAAATTCGAATGGAATTCAAAGAAATGCATATTTTAACACAAGCAACAACGTTTCTGTGTAGAACTGGCTCTTTCCACTGAATAGCTTTGCATTTATAAGGTATTTGAACTCAGTTTGAGTGTTATTTAGTGTATTTGTCCCTTCTCCATATAGAGTATATGTTACTCTAGAGATTTACCATGTAGGTCATTGATTTATAAATCATACATTTAAAAATAAATTCAAATTTGAAGTTGAATTTAACAGATTATATTCTGCTTATTAAAACATTTTTTTGCAACCGACTTGTTGCTTTTGTTAATTTGTTGTTACACAGCAAAAGTTTGAGAGTTAAATCAACACACCTGGTGTCAAATAATAGACCTATATAAACATGGCCCAAAGTGTTAAACACTTATGAGAGTTGAATTGACAATATGAAAGCTGCATTAACACTGTGAAAGCTGCATTAACACTGTGAAAGCTGCATTAACACTTATGTGATGTCAATCAAGACCCGTCACTTTTAACATAGCTGTGGTGTAACTATAACTCTCATAGTGTTAATTATGGTGTTAAACATTTAACACTAAGAGTGTAATTTTAACACTCAACATTTAGTTGTTTATTTAGCTAAATCAGTCATTTGATGTAAAACAGATTTAACTGACTGTAATAACTAAATAAAAAATGCACCCACATTGAAAATATTTTTTAGCTCCTTTGATAACAATTCTACATATTTTAATAATATTTATCTCAACTACTATAAGTTAGATAAGCTTCAGTAACATTTAAAACAAAAACAACAACGACAAAAGCATAAAAATCCACCACCTAACAGCCTGTTCTAAATATTAACACAGACATCAACGGTCGTAAAACAGTGAGTCATCCTTTTGTCATCACTGCTCATGTTTGACATTAATTAGTCATAATTGTTTACTATTTTTATATTTAATATTGTACACAAACCCCCCAAATCCATTTAAAACAAGATTAAGGCTTTTTGACTCGTCTTGAAATGATTTATGGACTTCAAGCATTCTCAGAAGAGTTCAAAAAGATCAGTGTTGATTAATAATTCATTAAATATTAATCACTTTCCTATTGAAAGATCTCAGCTTTTTTGTTTTATAGACAAAATGAGGCAACTGTATGGAATGACTATTAAAAAAAGCTTATTTTTATTGTTTCTTTAACTATTGATTGCCGTTGCTGTTCACTACAGAAGTATAAAGTGACAGGCTACTAAAATAACCAGTTTATCTGCTTTGTAGCAGTTGAATTACATCCGCATATTTGTGATGTGCACATAGCTTTACTGAAATGAGCCAAAACCTAACATCTAACATCAATAAATGTTGTTTATTTTTCCTTTATAGGCATACTCTGTCAGCTAGATGGTAAGTCTTTCACCCATGTTGATGGCAGCAAAGAATAATTTGAATTATTTGTAGAATTTATAAAAACAAAAATGTCAGTTTCCCATTGAATGCTTTTGTTTAGAAACATGGCTGGACTAGAAAGAGATGTAAATTTACATTGATTTGTGGGGAAAAAATGCTTACCAGAGACTCGGTTCAAGGTCATGTGCATTCTTGCATTTCACAGATATCGAGTGGCAACAAAAAATGTGTTAGAAGTCATTTAATTGTCGTAAAAGAACCAAGAGTAATCTAATCCCCTGAATAGAGCTATGCTTTAGTATAGGTCTTTTTTATTTTGCCTCTCTGTTTAGCTGCAATTTCTTGTCAGCTCAAAACAGTTATGTCCCTTAAAATAAATAAATATTTCTATCAAATATAAAGTAGAGTGTTATAAGTGTAACGTACATGCCCAAATATGGTCTGTGATAAATGGCTAACCAAGCATCAACCCACACTACACCCCCGAAATTCAAAAGAAAGTGATTGTTCCTGCGCTTCATAGAAACTGCTTCCACTGGAGACTTGTGTTAATGGACCAGACAGCCTCACGCAAACAATGTCTTTGATTTAAATAGCCAAGTTTCACCTTTTCAACAAAACTACCATGAATGGCAGCAAAATACGTGACACATAGTGGTAGCCAATGAATCACAAGCCTCTCAAGCATTCACAGAAAGCCATTGGAAATAAAGAACATTTGAGATCTGGTGGCAATTTATAACAATAAAAATAATAGATTTTAGTAACTGGTGGCTTTCAAGCTGTCCAAAGACATCTTACCACGGATAACTTACATGAATCATGTAAACAACATTGTAAAACATAGAGATACAAACTTAAAACAACAGATAGACAATATGAAGTACTGGAACACTCAGCTAGAGGCTGTACGCCTGTCCTAATAAAAATGTTTCCAGCCTGGATTTAAAAGCTTGCAAATCACTGCTGCAGCGTATCTCATTAGGAAGCAGGTATATCATTAGCAGAACCCCAGCTAACAGGGAATGTTCTCCTAACATTCTTTAACGTTATTTAAAGGTTAGCTTATACCGTTAGCCAAAACAACATTCTAGTAACATTCTAATAACGCTAAACTAAAATGCTATCTAAACATCATTGTCAGAATGTTATATTTTTAGTTACACAGAAGTGGAAAGAACATTCTAAAAACATGTTATTAACCTTGAGAGAACGTTTCCAGAGCATTAAAAAAACTGGGCAAACTAAAAAAATGTTCTCAAAATTTTATATTATTAGTTACACAGAAGTGGAGAGAACGTTCTAAAAAGATTTTTAATACCGTTGAAAGAACCTTCTCCGAATGTAAAAAAAACTGGGCACACTAACGTCTGAGAATGTTTCAAAATACTGTTCTCAGAACGTTATATTTTTAGCTACACAGAAGTGGAGAGAACGTTCTAAAAACATTTTTAATAACGTTGAAAGAACCTTCTCAGAATGTAAAAAAAACTGGGCACATTAACGTCTGAGAATGTTTCAAAATACTGTTCTTAGAACGTTATATTTTTAGTTACACAAAAGTGGAGAGAACGTTCTAAAAACATTTTCAATAACCTTTAGAGAACGTTCCCAGAACTTAAAAAAACCTGGACAAACTAATGTTCATGCAACATTATACGTAACTTTCCCAGAATGTTCTTGTAACATGAAATTGTTAGCTGGGATGCCCGCTCACCAAGAGAGGACCTAGGAGGCAAGTGAGTGTGAGGGTCGAGCTTGTGCGCAGTGAGTGTGAGTGTGAGCAGACAGAGAAAAGGCCCCTGACATAGGAGAGACTTTTATGAGAGAAGGAGAATTTTGAACTGAGAGGGGAGTTTTACAGGAAGCCAGTAAAGCTGTTGAAGGACCGGAAAGATGTGAGCTGTGCACCGTTTGTGTGTTTTATGTCTTGGTAGAGGCATTTTGGACTAACTGTACCCTGTTCAATGTCTTGATAAACAATTAAGAAGCACTTAGTTCTAAGCTAAATAACTAAAAGACCATTTTTTGTATGATAAAATGTAAATATGAATCGTATTGCTAACCATCTATGTGTAGCCTTTCTCAATTTGGTTGTTACTTAAAAACTGGATATCATCCTTAGGATTGATTGGTTGTTTCTAGTTGCCTAAACTGCGTAAGTGAAGGCATGCTTTAAAAGATTCTTTTTCCAGAGATATAATATATTTCACATATAGTTTTTAGCTAGACAGACCACACAGTATATTTATCTGCTCTGATAAAATAAAATGCCATTCAATCCAATGTAATTGTTATTGTACATGCCGTCCAACAAACTGCTCTCCCACCTCCCCTGCTGGGGGTATCTAACTTGGGAATTAAATAATCTATGCTGTAGATCTAAGTGTTATCATTATATCAGTAGAAAGGCTGAAGAGATTGGTTGGACAGATCGCGAATGAGCCTAACTCCGATAAAGTGAAGTACTCTTTTAAAGATGCATTCTACGATTTTTCAATTTGACGATTTTTTTAGTCGAGTTGAGTCCTGAGTTGGTGACGTTATCATGAAAACTAAAGAAACCGTGTACTAAACCTTTAAAACTATGTACAACTCCTTTTAAACTCTTCAGAAACCTACAAATGACATCAAACAAATTGTCAATTTTTAAGGGTAAAATGGTCAGTCTGTAACTCAACAATCCCTTAAAAGTTGAACCGTGGTTATTAATAGTTATTGTAGGGTGTTCTCATCTCCACGTTTTCTTTCTGCAGCGTGTGGTCAAGCCCCTCTTAACAACAAGATCGTAGGAGGTCAAAACGCTGTCGCTGGCTCTTGGCCCTGGCAGGCCAGCCTTCATAGAATTTCATCTGGAAGTCATTTCTGCGGTGGGAGTTTGATCAATAACAACTGGGTTTTATCTGCAGCTCACTGCTTCCAGACGTAAGAAGTGACACATGCCACAGATAAAGAGGTGAGAAAGCAATTCAAAGTAATTAGTCCTTTTTATTTGCAGGACAGCTGCTTCAAATGTAAGAGTCTACCTGGGACGCCAGTCACAATCGAGTTTGAACCCCAACGAGGTTTCTGTGACAGTGTTTCAGATCATCACGCATCCCAGCTATAGCTCATCTTCCCAGAACAACGACCTTGCTCTGCTCCAGCTGTCCTCTTCTGTGACATTCTCTGATTATATCCGGCCAGTCTGTCTGGCGGCGTCTGGTAGCGTGCTTTTTGCGGGAACTAAGAGCTGGGTCACTGGATGGGGCAAACTTCAGTTTGCAGGTGACTGTGATTTACATGTCTACGTAGCATCACAAAATAAACAAAACTGAACACCTTTTCTTCAAATGTAGATACAACTCTTCCAAGCACACTACAAGAAGTGCAGATACCCATTGTAAACAACAGTTTATGCAATGTAGAATATGGGGGTTACATTACAAGCAACATGCTTTGCGCTGGAGTTCCAGAGGGTGGGAAAGATTCATGTCAGGTAAGTTTATTTCTTATTCTGTATTTCACTTAGGAATGCACACACACCAACAAAGCTCACATTCCTGTACTGATAAATGCACGTTGATACCACAAACCGATACCTTGTGACATCAATGACAGAAGTTTCATACAACTTTTCAACATTTGTTTTGTTGCTGCATTTCACTTTTACTTTACGCTTTGGTCTGCACATTACCTCCGAAGCACATCTCTTAAGCATCTTCTCATATAGTTATAGTTCTATAAATTTTTGTTTTTACTACCACCATTCATCATACACATTAATCTATTTATTTTTATCTTTAGCAATTTCCTTATATAGCCTGTCTTTACTGTTCAACGTTGTGTCATTTAACGTACCAACATTGGAGAGTACCCCTGTACCACAACAAATTTCTTGTGTGGGCACATGCAGACTTGGCAATAATCATCTTTCTGATTCTGAATCAGGACAGCAGCAACAGAAGTAATAGAAATACTTAAATGATAATACTTTCATTATTTATTATAACACGCTTATGCGTATGGGACGCTGCAAACTTTGCTCCACGAAAATATCAAGAGGTGAAGAACGGAGAATTTGCCACCATGGTAGTAGTCAACAACACTCATTGTTTAAATACTGAAAAAAAACATTCTTGCTGTGTCATTGTCAAGCGGCAGCCTCCTGTTCTTCTTGCTGTTCCACGAGGGCCGAAAGTGAGCAGGTCCTCATTCACTCCAATTTTAAAACTGCCCTACTTTGGAGCTGAAAAAAACCTGGCGATACAATATTTTTTTAACCAGATTGTTAGTTTTGACCTTCATTAACACTCTGAGAGGGTGAATTATTTACAAATTAGTTTTTTTACAATATATTACGATTTAAACTTTCAGCCAATCAGACATCTGTGCTATGCCTAATTATACTGCATTATAGAGGTAAAATAATGCATTGTTCATCTTTAAAATAAGAATTTGACATCAATGTGCTGTTAGCCTCCATTTATCCCAAACCTGTCTGAGATTCTTTCTTATGCAGTACAATTGATTCAGGAAACTTGTAGTCATTGATTCTGGCAGTACATTGTTCTCGCTACAAAAGTAAGTAGCTATACTGGTTTCCAAATGTCTTGTTCAACAGAAAACAGAAACTTGGGTTGGGAGAACATGAGGGGTAGCTTTTTTTCTAGCATTTGTTCTCCAGCAGTTGAGTATTTCGAACAATTAATAATATTCCACAATGACTATTAAACAAACAACAACAAAAAAAGGTTTAAATGAATACAAGGCCAAATGGTGTCACGCTACATCTTTGTTACATCTATGTGTGCATTGAACCATTCATTGGCAGTTGTATTCTTCGCCTCACCTCAATTGTCATGTTGACATCGCTTGTTTGATTTAGAAATGTCTCGTGTGGTGACATTTTACCTTTTGTTTAAATTTTGAACACATCTATCTATCGTTTTTACATTTTTAGACCTTGGTTTTGTGTTTAGGTACATTTGTTTTAAAAATAATTGGAAATTTCTTATGCAGGGTGACTCCGGAGGTCCACTGGTGAATAAGAACGGCTCTGTCTGGATTCAATCTGGCATTGTGAGTTTTGGTCGTGACTGTGGATTACCCAACTTTCCTGGAGTTTACACCAGAGTGTCTCAATACCAGTCCTGGATCCGCTCCCAAATCAGTAGCAGCAACCAACCTGGATTCGTCACTTTCACCTCCGTCGGCTCCAATTCAGGCTCTCCCAGTCGCTTCTTGTCCCTTTTCCTCACATTCCCCATCCTTTCTTTGTCCTTGTATTTGTTTTCCTGAGGACACGTTTAAAAAGTGTTTTATTTGAATAAGTAACACATTTGAAAGTACTTTGGTTGTACTTGAAATTATTTGAGTTGTATAGTGAAAGTGCTCCTTTATTCAAAATTATTGTTAGAATACATTTATATATAAATTACAATGCTTGAGCCATTAGACTCCTGTGTAGCTCCAATTCACTTCCTCCGCAGTTGTGTTTCCTCTGTTAGGAATAAGAGGAAAGTTCAGTTAGGAATCACAGAAAGACTGTGTTTATTCTGAGTTTACCAACAGAAATCAGTTGAGATTTTTACCTCATTTGGTTATCTACTTTGCACGTTCAGTCAATGGCACCATCAATACCTGTATTACTAAGAATTTATGCCAAGACACGACAGCGAGAGAGTTGGATTTATGAGAAAATGATACCAAGTCTACACTCGACAAGTTTTCAATCTGACTTCAGATGGAAATCATATCTTCTGTATAACATACAACATAAATATATTTGTATATGTCTTACCATATTCCTGGAAAGAAACAGTCTTTGTTTTGGACACACAGACTTTTAGCTTTTAAATAAACTTGACGTATTTATTCAGCTGCATGTGGTGTTTTATTAACATTGCAGCTAAACAGCACAGAGCTCAGGAATGGTCCTCCAGGAATAGAACTGATAAGCCAATATACCGATAAAATATTTTTAATCTAATAATGACTCAAATGAAGTCAGGAGAAGGATGAGCATAGGTTCAATGTCCAGAAGAATGGAAGTTATGCGCATGTTTGATAAAGAGATTCTCTGCAATGTCACGTGCATTCTTTTTTTTAAAACTAGGATGTCTAGGAAAAAAATGAATAATAAAATGACCAACTGTGTAGAGGTAATAGGTTTTTGTGATTATTTAATGTTTAATTTATAAATAATAAAACAAAGGAATCAAATGTAGGTACAATATCATCTATCTTATTCAATGTTTTCAGTTAGTTTTGAAGCTGAATATACCTGTATAGAATAATTTTTAATGTAAAATATTTTTGATTGGAATGTTTCAAAAATAACGTGCAGATGATAACAATCCAATTTGTTCATCAAAAATATATATCTATTTGAAAAATATTGTTTACCTCTGTTAATTTACTCACAAAATAAAATTATATAAAACGTTTCTTGCTTTACTTCCAGCATTTGTATAAGTTTCATCATCTTAAACATGAACAGAAATCGTAAAATTAAGTAAATTTATGATCGTCGATTTATAAAGTCAGAGTCGTGTAAAGATAACTTACTTTGCATCTATGTGATATTTTAGGACAGCTGTGTCCATATCTGAGTATTAAAATCGCACACGTTAAATTTGGTTTAAAAAAACATGGATATTCAAAACAAAATGTTAGTAGTTTGCGTATTTCAAATTCACCACGTGGCAGCGTGTCGTACTTTGCTTCGGGCGCCATCTTGTGTTATGGAAGAAAAACAGCAAAAAAAAAAAACATTTTGGGGGGAATTTAATTATAATATCTGGACCAATTGTTTTGACAGAACCGTAAATCTAATTATTCACGGAGACCTATTCTTATTGAACACCTTTAAACATACAATTTATAACAAAACATACAAAACAAACAAACAAAAACTGATACACAAAAAGTCTATAGGCTCGCCATTCACGAATTAATACAAATGAAATTTTCTAGCATTATTCTATTTTTAGATTTTTGGCCAATCACGGAGACCTATGAGGCTACATAATCGTAAATGTAGACCTATATTTCAATTATCGAGATATATATTACAGTAAGAAATGATGCACTAATTTACATTCCATTTGTAAAAAATGTCAGATTTGTTAAGTAACCGTTTTTATATACATTTTTAATTATATTAATTATATTATATCTTACACAATAACAAAGATGTAAAGCCAGAAAAAAGAGTTGTCAATCATGAATACAAGTAACTAGGGGTGAGAAAAGAAAACAAACATACTCAATGAAGGTAATAAACAGTATTGCTTTAAAAAATGTAAGGTTTTGACATCCGTCTTATAGCACAAACTGCAATAAAGTTGTAAAAATGTATAGTTTGACATAGATTTTACATTCAATAAAATGTGGAGATTTAATAATGAGTTTGTGGGTTTGCCAGAAACAGAATTTAATTAATTAAATAAAATTCATCCCCTTTAGATCATCCTGAAGATACAAATCCAAACAAAACATTTTCCCCCAAAAAAGAAAAAAGGAGAACTGAGCATAAAGATGGACAAGGACAACTAAGGATATATCTTATAAATGTTAAAGTTTTGCTTTCACTCAATATTAACTGTTGACTCAATATTCTACTATGACTTGTAAACCCAAAAGATTATCAATGAATACGAATTAATTCATTTATAAATGCTTTTAATTGTTACTGGATGTGAAAATAAAGTTTCTTTGAACATTAAAAGAAAATATGTACAGTACTCAAATTTTAACAAACTACAAAATGGACTCAATTTATTTATTTTAAGATAACAACTAAGAAGCATTCTGGATATTGAAAGCAGTGGTGTTGTACTTGTTTATTGCAGGGTGTGCATTTATTACATTGGTACCTGTAATAAACATGACGTTTCAGAGATAAGCTCAATAAAAGCACCATTAAAGTCAACAGAAGTAGTTTTAGTAGTCATCGGGGTCTGCAGAGAGAAAACAATCATGAAGACGATGCTGCGTCTGGTGATGTTTGCAACAGGAGCAATCCTCCTCAATATATCAGGTAAAGTCTGATTCTGTAAAAAAATCAATATTTATATAATCAGGAGAAAGTTTAAGATTCAAACTTTAGGGGTGCTCAGCATAAACTTTATTAAACCTGTAATCAATCTAACCTGCTCTTAACAGACAGCCAGAAAAATATGTTTCAAATAGTGAATCGAGCATTTTTCCATGATCTCAACAGGTTTTAGGAAAGTTCTGGAACATGGAATACTGAGAAATTTAATGCTTTAGTTGCAAAATAAGAGGTTCAAGTTAGTTTTTTTTGGGGGGGGGGGCATTTTAAGGATAAAGGTGTGGGTCTCAAAGATTCCTAACAATTACTTTTTTTTGTAATTTTTCTTGTCAAAAATGTAAATGTAAGTATCTAATTATTTCTTTCCTAACATGTGTAACAGGGTAACATGTGCTGCCCTCTTTTCTGTGAGTGTTCAGATTAAAGGTTTAAATTTAGGGTAAAATGGTTGATTCAGGATATGGAACCTCTTGAAATTTGTAACATTTTAAGGTAAACTTGTTGATTCTGAAGCATGAGCTCCAGTGAGAAATTTAAGGTTAAAAGCTTGAATTTAGAGCTGAATAATCTATAATGACATGCTTATTGTTATAGGGTGCTATAGAACAAGAATCTAACATTCAATTTTACTTTTTAGATTAATTTGATTTGTATGGCGTAACTGTAAATGAGCGAATTTTGTTTATTTTTACATTCTCATCAAACTGTACACTGTATACACAATAACATTGAACTAAGTAAAGTATATTCTGGGAGACTAATTCATTAACTGGACAAACATTTTTTTACGCTTCTCTTCTCCACATGAAACTGATTAAAAATTCCTGTTATAGTTAAGAACTGTTATTACTTAATAAATCTGTCTTTCTAAAAAAAAATCTGCATTTTTTTTTGTGTATTGAATAATGATTTTTCTTTTTTCCCCAAAAAACAGGTTCACACAGCCAATTAGATGGTAAGAACACATCAAAGATTTCTTTATAACCAGAATAATCCAGGTTGATCTATTGTGCTCTGATGGTTTCTCTCTCATTAGTATGTGGCCGAGCCCCACTCAAACCCAGAATCATTGGAGGGCAAAACACCGTTGCGGGGTCTTGGCCATGGCATGCCAGTATTCATTTCACTGCAACTGGAGGTCTTCAGTGCAGCGGTAGCCTAATCAATAAAAATTGGGTTTTGACTGCAGCCCAATGCCTCCAGGAGTAAGAAATGCTTCTTGATTTTCAGACTGATAAATGAGGAATTAAAACAAGTTGTTGTCCGAACTACAACCTTCTGTTCAGGTTCAGTGAAGTAACCGCAGCGTTAAAGTTGGAGTTGCAGAGGCATCATAAACAAAACAAAAAAATCACTTTAACTGGTTCTTTTAAGGAGAAGCAAAGAAAAATTGAAAAAGAACAATAGTTCCCAAAAATAACAAGTATTTTCAAAATTAAAAAATAAGTATGACTTGAAGGAGTAATAAAAAACAAAAGTAATTAATTTCAGTAGTCAAAACAGGTACAATTCCTTTTTTTAGTAATTATTTGAAGTGGAAAAGATGCTGGAAAAATAATTGAGCATAGAATAAGGTGACAGGAAACTCAAACAGAAGTTCACGTGTGAAGTAAATTAACATACATTTTAAATATAAATTTTGCTTAAAAACTATTGAGCTTTAAAATGTAGTTTTCGAGCAATTTGAGTACGTTCTGTGGAGAAAATAGCACCTTTTGCCCATGATTTTATAGTTTTGGGGCGTAAGAATGAAAAATCTAAATGTTGTGCCATAAAGAGGAGTCAAAGATGAACACAAAACAGTGAGATTTATTGTTTTAGTCATTTTGTTTAAAGCTATTCAACTTTAAAACGTAGTGTATGTTAAATGTGACTACGTTCAGTGGTGAAAAAAGCACAGTTTGCCTTTTACTTAACTTTTGAGATGGTCCCTAAACATGCTAATATCAAACGTTCAATGTCAAGCTAACTTAATGCCAGAGAAAAACTACTGAGAAGCATTAGGAAACATAAAAAATGGTGACATCTAGTGTGCAAGGCTTATATTCCTTACAGTTTTTTTTGTGTTACAGTATTTTATCAACGAGGGATATAGTGGTCTACCTGGGACGCTACTTGCAGACAGATCCAAATGTGGTACACAAAGCTGTGACTCAAATCATCAACCATCCTAAATACGACCCAAAAAAGCACAAGAATGACATAGCTCTGCTCCGGCTCTCCTCTCCAGTGGCTTTCAATGATTATGTTCGGCCGGTTTGTTTGGCAGCTTCTGGGAGTTCCTATGCCACAGGTACCGTCAGCTGGGTGACTGGATGGGGATCTCTTGATGCTCTAGGTAAGAACATTTCATTTTGTTAACATGGAGAGTCCAGCTTCTTTGCTCTCTAATGCGGTGTTATGAATCAACTTTACATGTTCTTACCTAGCAAAGTTTTCTTCATCTAATACCCATATTCCATAGCTACATTTGCATAATATCTTTTCAAATGGCAGAGCTCTACATGGTATCCATAGCTAGGTAGTCAAATAGTTTTTTTTATATCAAGGATTCCGTGTAATTGGGAGTTTCAGTGACAGAATCTTGCCAACAGTTGATGCTGTGTTTTCGGGGGAAACATCGAAAGTAATTTAGGATGGTCTCATTTCCTCATGAAAATGAAAGTGAAAGTGACCAGTTGGCCAGAAATGGAGTGACCCACACCCAGAATTTGTGGTCCACAATTAACTCATCCAAGTGTACACACACAGCAGTGAACAAACACACTGTGAACACACACCCGGAGCAGTGGCCAGCCATGGCTGCGGCGCCCGGGGAGCAGTCTGGAAACTGGCGCTTGCTCGAGGGCTCCACAGCTGTGGTTGTTGAAGATGGAGAGCAAGTGTTTCATCATTCACACCAACTTCAACTCGGTATTTGCCATGATATAACTTTGTGTATTGAATGCTCCATTGCTGTTGTAATTTGAGAATCCTTTACTTTAGTTTAGTGTCACATGTTTTTTCGTCTATGAATCGCTATTATATTTTTAAATACCATTATAGCACCTACTCATGAGGAAATTAGATAAAAACAACTGATACTAGCCATAGAACTGATGATAGTCTAAAACAAAGCATATGCAACTCCCTTTTTCGTTGTTTCCCTGTTTTATGTAAATCAATTCCTTGTCAACTCCTTATCATTGGCTGTGGCTTAATCACATGAGTGCAAGGGTTATTTTCCAAGTGCCATGTGCTCTACTATCTTTTCTTGACTCCACCCCAATTCTGATTGCGAGTTTACTCAAACATTTATTATCAAATGGCAAACGAATTTAACTTCATGTCTTTAATTTGGGATCTTCCTGATCTTTCTATTAAGTCTTCATATTGTGAATATCTTCTAATATGCGTCTTCTTATAATCTACAGGGATTTTTTTCCCAGACACATTGCAGGAGGTGAGTATCCCACTTGTGAGCAGCAGTACTTGTAAATCTTCATATGGAAGTTTACTTACAGATGAGATGATCTGCGCTGGAACAAACGAGGGAGGAAAAGACTCATGCATAGTAAGACACAGCTCTCGGATTTCTCACACATGTTCTGTGTGCTGCCATGATATGAATGCATGTTTTCAATGCAGGGCGATGGAGGAGCTCCTCTGGTTACCCATGACTCCCAGTGGATCCAGGCAGGCATCGCAAGTTTTAATAAAGGCTGTGGACGACCCAAGATACCCGGAGTTTACACCAGGGTGTCTAAATATCAGTCATGGATCACCTCTCAGATTAGCAGTGACTTACCGGGGTTCATCAAATTCAAGTCCAGTGGATTCAGAAGCTCACTCAGTAACTCTTTACTGTCAATTTCTCTAATAGTTTCCGTTGTACCTCTAATCTTCTCTCTGTTTTAGAGAAATGTGCTAAAATGAATGACTCCATATGAATGGTGCGAGTAATTAGAATGAATTCTTTGGTCATGCATGACACGTAGATTCTGACCTTTGCTCGTAAAAATAGTCACTGATATGTGTTTTATCAGCTTAGGTATTTCCCCACCCCAAAAGTTGTAGTTAGAATGTGTTATAAAGTTATATCTGAAGGTCACCATCAAAGTGCTGTAAGAAAATGATTGTTAGAAAAACACATGAAAGGTGATTCCAGAGTTCACAGATCTGCTTTTTAAACAAAAGGTGAAAGTTTTGGTTGATAGCAAACAATAAAAACTACAAGGACTCACTAAACAACACCTTTATTAAAATTTTAATATAAAATAGGAGGTAAAATACTTTTTAATAAAAGTAATCTTTGTACAAAAACGCTTTGTTTTGTCTTTGATCAACAAACAATATACATTACAGGATAGATGTTGTTTGACAAGGTGGTCCTTAACAAATCCATCTGTGTTAATTAACTGTGTTTAACCCATTAGGGCCTGATTTAATTTCTAGGTCTCAAAAATCCCAAAACATATCTTTTTGTGTTCTTAAGGCAAGCCTTATCATTAATTACGATGTCAAACTCTTTAGCTGTTGTTGTTTTTTTATTTAGGTAAAAATGCAGATGAAAATGGAATTCCATAAGGTGTAATAAAGTAAACTAACAGAGCTTTAAAGGATGTATACCTTTATCTAAGTGCAAAGTCATTAGATTCAATTAGATATATACATCAGATCTATATATACATTAGATAGAGATACGTTAAGTTGAATCTATGTGGGAAAAAAACCCCTATTGAATGATGTTTTGGTTTATGTTTGGAAAATAATTGCAGCCATCGGTGGAATTTCCTATTCTACTCTGTATACTCTTTTAATCTGAATTATTTCACTGTATACAAAGTGTCCATTGTCAGGAAATATTAGTTTAATTTAAGATACATTTTCCAAAACTTGTGTTAATTGGAATGGACACAGAAGATGTAAATTCACATCAAAACCCTTCCACATAACTACAGCAGGAGCACCTTTCCTTAGTTGCCGGGTAACGATGAAGGCTCTTGTGTTGGAAAAAACTGGTCTTCTGCTGAAGTGCAGAAGCTCTGAGCCCTGGTACCTGAATTAGAAAGCTCAGGAGAAAACCAGTTTGCTGTGAGAAAAGGTTCATGTGAGGCCAGCAGGGGGTGCTCACCATTTTGTCTCTTTGTTTCCTAGAATCCCAAAGCATTGACAGGGACACTTAATGTATAGGAGCACTGAGCAATGTACAAGAAGAGGTTCTTAAAAATCTAAGATGTTTAGTTCAGGGTTTAACCCTGGCATTCGTGTCCAAATGTGGCAACTACTAATAATACCCATGTTCTAATTTTTCTGATTGGCTCCCCACGTCTGCTGTTCACCATCATGCCATGTATGGTGAGCATTCTGGCACAGAATGGCAGCGGTCCAATCATTGTGGTGGATGCTGCAAACTGCTGGTGGATTCAGAGGCAGCTACCTTAGGTTGTAAAGCTCTTGAAGTGTCTAGAAAAGCTCTATAGAAATCTTATGAGTTATGGAATGGAGTGACGCTTTACTGGGAGAAAGCTTCTGGTTGCATTAAAACATAGACGGAAAATATGTAAATTGTCAAAAGGACTGATGTGGGAGGGGTACAGCTATAAGCACAATTCAATCAACATTGGAGGGCACATTGGTAAGTCTCAAACTCTAAACCAATCATCCTGAAATCAGCTTAGAATTTTGATTTCGTTTTCAAAAACGCCTTGATGAATTGTAACACTTTAACCAGACGTTGTTCAAAACTTTCATGCACAGATTAATGTTCAAACACTTTCCAAAAGTTGACGTTTCACCCCAGCTAACAGGGAACGTTCTCAGAACATTTGCTTACGTTAGTTACAGTTTGTCTGAATGTTATCGCATGACGTTTCCAAAAGAATGATGTAGTAACATTGTAATAACATTAAACTAAAATGTTATCTAAACGCAATTCTTGGAACATTATTAGAACGTTTTTTGTGCGTTATAAATGTTCTGAGAACATTGTTCCCAAAACGTTTCCTATCAACATTATTAGAACATTTATAACGCACAAAAAACGTTCTAATAATGTTCCAAAAGAATGATGTAGTAACATTGTAATAACATTAAACTAAAATGTTATCTAAACGCAATTCTTGGAACATTATTAGAACGTTTTTTGTGCGTTATAAATGTTCTAATAATGTTGATAGGAAACGTTTTGGGAACAATGTTCTCAGAACATTACTAGAACGGTTTTTTTTACATTATTTTTTTTTTACATTATTTTTTACATTATTTTTACACAAATGGAGAGATTGTTCTAAAAATGTTTTTAATAACCTTTGTCTTTGTTAGTGTTCCCATAGCGTTAAAAAACTGGACAAACTAACGTTTATGCAACATTAGAGGTAACAATCTCAGAACGTTCTTGTAACGTAAAGTTGCCCTTTAATACATCCAATAAGGTCACACAGATCAGTCATGTCTCGAATTTTTGTAATCAAAGTCTTTGCTCTGTACTTGCTGTGCACTGTCAGCACTCAGCTTGAACTCTGTGAAGACATGTGAAGTGGTGTGGATTACACTCGAACAGCCTGTTTCATCGACGACTGATGGATCTCTTGGATCTCTTTCAAATCTTATGCAATATAACTTTCCACATTGCATATTTAGACACAGCAGTAGGAGTTTAAAGCACATGGATAAACAGAAATCACGTTGATCATTATGGTCAGCAAAAACAACAGAGGACATCTAAAAAAAAGAGATGTCTTTGAGAATGTTGCTATGTAATGAGGCAAAACATAGATCTATGAGTTATCGGTGAGCTCAATAGTGATACTGACACTAGCATAAATGACTATTATAGCAATGAGAATCCAGGAGACAGGTTGACAACAAACAAAAACTTAGGGACACCCACACTTTCAGAGCATTAATGAATGGATTAAGGTTTAATTGCCTGAGTCATATCAAGTGGTTTGATCACTGCCTTTGTAAAGAGGTTTATTGACAGGTTAAAGTGCATTTGAGTTCTTTAAAAAACCGTGATTTCTCTAGACATGCAACATTCCCCATTATGACTTTTATGCTCTCCCACCCACGCGGCAACTGTACTCTGGCTGACTCCTTCTTTTTTTTAAAATTTTTTTTTTAACCTGTCCTACTTCAAAGCAGCCCCATGAGAAGGGAGGTGCTCCGTATGAGTTGGTCAGTTTTGCTCTTTCCAGGGAAATGAAGATATTATATATTGAGTATTCCTCTGGATAGAAGCTCTTAGTTTATTTTATTGGTTATTTATTTATTTCGCATTCATCACAATAATTACATTAATCAATCATATAAACATACATCAGGACAGGATGGTGTTAATAAAAAAGGGGAAAGAGGAGAGAAGTAATTGAGGGGGAAAGAGAGGTAGAGAAGTTGTTGGAGGGGGAAAGAGAAGGTGAGAGGTAATTGTGGGGGAAAGAGTCAGGATTGTGTCGAAAAATAAAATTAAAATAAATAAGATTAGATACCTACCTTAGCACATCCAAGTAGTTCGCATCTTTCTAAACATATGCATACAAATATAAATATACATACATACATACACGCAGTTAATGATCTATGCACCAAACAAAAAAATAATAATGATAATAATAAGTAAAATGACTATATATATATATATATATATATATATATATATATATATATATATATATATATATATATATATATATATAGTCATTTTACACACAAACATTTATGTATATACACATACATGTATATACATACACACATACATATACATATATATATATATATATATATATATATATATACATGTATACATATACACACACATATACATACATACACACATATATATACACACATACACATAAGTAATTGAGTGTTTGAGTGTTACAAGACAGGTGACCTAAACCTCAAGCATCTAGCAGCGACCAAACACCCCAGGTGTCGTGTCTAACCTTCTATGTCCCAAGTGAAATCTGGGATCTGCCTCATATATGAGGCCCCATATATGGTCAGGAGCTACCCAGATATACAGCCCACCCCCCACAAAACGACAAGTTTTGGGGGCTGGGACCCGGGGCTTGACCCGCCCCACCTCCCCTGGTAAAGTCGGCAACCTCAGGGAGTGAATCCCAGGGCCCCACCGCAGCAGGAGGACGACCAGCCCAAAGCTAGGCGGGCATGCAGCGGGCATGAGGCCACACCCACAAGCACCGTCATGCCCACATCCCCCCGCGGTAGGCCCCCGTCTCAGGCTCCACTGTGGACCCTCCGGGAAAAAGGGAGGACGGCCAAGAGACCAGAAGGGGGCGGGTAGGGACACCACTCTGGACGCGGTAGCACCACCCCCGGCCACACCCCGACCCCATGCACACATCAACCAGCAGTCCCCCAAAACCCACGTACCCCTAACAGCAGCCCCCCAACCCTAACCCCACGCACACCCCTACCAGCAACCCCCCCACCCACTAAATCAACCCCATCCAGTCCTCCAATCATCCATCCGACCATCCATCTACCCACTCATTCAGTCTTTCACTCCCGGACAGTTGCCAGCCGCTCACCTGAGGGCCCGCACCCACCCAAGTGGCCACACACACCCCCGCGATGGTAGGCTCGTACCCCCCAGGAGGGAAGATGGGGGCAGTGGTCCACCCGTTCCCCAACGTCCGCTCCCAGTTGTCATGTAATGCAGGTATATGTGGATGTGTTGGAGAGATCCATTAAAAGTGGGAATGTCTGGCGTGTCACCTGGAGTGTCACCGTCGTTTGGCGGATGATGTCCAGGCAGCACCCCCTGCCCTACATATCTAATGTGTTTTTAAAATGAGAGGGTAGCCTTCTCTGTCGTAGACTCCTTCGCAGGAAAGTATAGCTTATCCGCAGAATGATCAAGGTCAGTCATGCAAAGCCAACCTGGATCTATTATGATCTTAATTAGTGTGATCAGGTGTGTTATATGATGGTTGAAGCTATTCTGTGCTGGGCTGTGGCTCTCCAGGACTGATTTTGGACATCCCTGGCTTAGCCTAATAGTAATTGAATGAATCTGAATTAAGTTAATAATAAGTTACTTGGAATGTTTATGTTCTGAAAAATATATTAAGTGTTGTTGTTTCTTTTATAGCATTTTTTTTTCCTAAGAAATTGAACAGTTGGAATTTGAGGAATTTTAAAGTAGTAATGTCAAGGTCTATTATTTCTGTTCCACCACTGAGTGTTTTTATTATGTTTACCTCATAGTGTTTATCAAAATGAAGGTTAGATATGTTGGAGATACTCATCGGAGATAATGCCTTTGAACGGAACAGGACTCACCCCTTTTAAACAAGAAATTGGTGAATTGCCATCTGTGGAATACATTTGAAATGTTCCAGACTGCTGAAAGTTATATTAAATCAAGTAAAGAGTGAACAAAGGAGGCGCTTGTAGTCCCCCCATTATTTAACTCTATTTGAGTAAAATTTTTACACTATTCAGAGCATTTTTAGTCCTGCATAGCATTAATTTTACTCTCTGGATTTTTATGTCTATCTAAAGCTGCCGTTCATACTTCATACTGTTAATACTGCTTCTAAATTATTAATTGGCTGACTATGTAAACAGGACAAAACGGCAATGTCAAATACATTAATAGGGCGGAGAAACTACGTTGTGGTCAAGTACAAATTCAATGTTTGACAGAGCTAAAAAGTAATGTTAACAATCCATCCATTTATCTATCCACTTTCATTTCGGCTTAGTCCCTTTAGCTTGGGTCGCCACAGCGGAAAGAACCGCCAACTTATCTAGCATCCTTTTTACTCAGCGTATTCCCTTCCAGCTGCAATTTAACACTGCATTTAACACTGAACATTTAACACCGCCACATTTGCTGTTTACAGGAAAATACTATTCAAATTCTACTATCTATCTTTTGGAAACAAACAAAGTGTTCAGAGGAGCATGTTGTGGGACAGGAATTCAAAGAGAGACTGAATGGAATGTAAGGAGGCTAGTTAGGCACTGGCCGGAACGAACTGTCCTCGGGCATCTGTACAACTCTCATTAGTTTGTTTACTGAACTGAAGCACTCTAGAAATATCTTCAAGCACACAATATGAAAAATACAACAGAAATCATCAGAAATCATCTCAGCCCAACATGATAAGAAATTAGAAGCCTGAAAGCTGCATGTACAAGCTGTCAGCTGGTTCATCTGCCAAAATTCCTTCACAGATTTAGAGCCAAGAATGTGATGGTCAGAGGACACTGACTTGTTTGGAAGGATATCTCTGTCTCTTTCCATCAGTCTATCTCCCTTAATTTCCCCTCCTGCTCTCTGTCCCTCGCTCTAATTAAACGTTATCCTTTAATTCCACAAACAATGGAAGTAATTTTCTTTCTATAGTGATCTTTCTGGCAGCTGTTTGATATAGGTGTAGCTGAACAAACAGAACAAGCAACGAGGGACTAGCAGGATGAGAGGGAGGATCGATAGGTAAAGTGTTTTATCTTTTAAGCCTGCTTGTCCTCATTTGTTCTCCTGTCAGTTTTTTTTCAGCTCCAACAAATCACCGAAACCTTTCCAAACATGCACTTGAGTTTTGTGAAACTCTGTAGGGGAGAATGTTTGAGGGCAGAGCTGTCCAAAGTCATTCCTGCAGGGTCACAACCCTGTAGGTTTTTTTCCCCAACCTTGCTACAGCACACTTTTAGTTGCAATATAATCTTCAGATGTTTAGCTTAGAAAAAACCAACAGGATCTAAATTAGTGGGACCATGTGTGTTTTATGACATTTAAACCAAACTGTGCAGGTCTGCATCCCACCTGGATTTTTTTGGACATGTGTATTTTAGAAGGTCAAACAAGTAATTGTAGGTTTCGAAATCAAAATTTCAGAGTAATGCACTTAAACACTACAGCACTGAAAAAGAGTAATTTCTACTGTCTATATTTTTCTGTGTGTCAAATTAGAAAACATTTACTCACACCAATCTGACACTGAAAGAAATGTAAAAACTGCACCTGTTTGTCATTTGTCTGTTTAGTTAAGCTTGTCAGCATACTTGTTTTTGCTTCTAATACCAAAAATCTCTCTTCCTTTGGTCATTGTTCAAAGCTAAGACTCCTTCATATTTTTGGGAAATTATTTTACTGTACACCATCCCCATAGAAGACTTTTCCAACATCCATCAAAAGTGATAAAAGCTCCTAACCAAAAAAACGTTGAGGATAGTTTTAAAATTCTATGTTTTGGTTATGAAAGTATTGCTGTTTAATGTTCCTGATATGACTTTAGGGGAACATCCTGTATTAGTCAGTATGTGGTAATTTATGAAATGTTTTGACAAAAAAGCATTTTGGACATTAACAACATGTCCCCATAATGTCTTCTGTTGGTTATATAATTAACACCACTTAACCTTAAGCTATTTTGATTTTGCAATGTTCCTTATTTGATTTAGAGGTCTCCAAAAACAGGTTGTCACGCATGATCAATATATAACTTATAATGTGTATCTAATTTTAGTGGATTTGGTCATGAATCCCAAATGATTTGTTTAGTCACTCCTTCGTAATAAAACCCTCCTCTACTTGACACAATCATTTATACAGTTTATGGAGATGCTGAATTAATCTATTTTGCCTGGTTTTGACCGCATTTAGAGAAATTGCGATGATAGAAATTACAATAAATAAACTGGGTACAATCAACACAACATCAAACTGCCCATGACTGAATAAAGATACAAGGTTTGAGTTGAGCTCACTAGAGAAGCTCAAGACTTGTCGTGAGAGCATTCATTAGTCAGAATCTCGGGTGAAAATATGGTTCCAGTTCCTTACTCCAGAGTGAATAAATTAATTCTCCAGCCATCAGACATTTTAACATTCTAAATTTTGTGAAAAGCTTGTATAACCATGCTTCCTTTTATGCGACTGTGTAAATTGAGAGCTGTTACTTAAATGTTTGGAGTTTTTTTTTGTTTGGTTTCTCAGCATGAATGAAGGACATGGAGGTTGTATAACGTGACGTGTGAGCTCGCAGGCTAAAAGCTACACTTTCAACTAGGACTTGTCTTCAGCAATCTCTTTTTTATTAAAGGCAATATTTTGATACAAAGCTTTAAAAATCCACCAGAGTGTTCTTCAAACCGAAAGCTTTGTTTCACATTACATGAGAAGTCATTTAAAAAAAACAAAAATAATCTTTAAAGAACTCTACATTGTGACTTTGCCACATAGCATCTTGAGAACTTTATAGATAACATTCTCAATGCCAATGGGGGCATTCTAGGAACACTAGTGTTTACCTAGCACTTAACTAACTTTATAACAACTTTAAATGACTGAAATGCAAGTTCTCCCACTTGGGTCATATTATCAGTTTGGTCATCCATTTAAAGAGTTTACAAAACAGCTGATTTGCTGTTCACAAATGTTATTTATAATAGACATCTAGACTCTCACTTAAGTTTTTCCAGATGACTTGAAATAGACACATTATTCTGCTCAAATTAAAAACAATTTTATGGTCTGGCCTTGTTCTCCACGTCGACATTGAACCCATGTTCGCTTCTGTTCCTTAATAAATCATAATAATGTAATAATGTGATTACTTTCTTGTAATTAGCTGTCAAAAAAATCAATAAGTATTAGATTCTGTGCAAATGTTGTACACAACATGTTATGTGTACAGATCAAGAAGTGTCAGTGCTCTCTGGATTCTCACCGCATGTAGAAAACCACTCGGCACTTTTCGCTTCCTGCTTTCACATACTTTCAACTGGAACATACTGCTCAGATCACTTCATACATTTCACATACTAAAGTACTGCACAAGTAAGCTGACTCAAATACACTCTAGATCATTTTATTAGTTTGGGAACTGATTGCACTTGATCAGCATTTACCACGTGAAGACATTTAATGTGGTATTTTGTAGACTTGTTTTAACATGACGAAGTCACATTTCATTGCACAATTATGGTGAGCACATTATGAAAAAAACAGCCTTATGCTGATGTTCTGGAAACATAAAAAGAGCTTTTATAATCAGAGGCAAATGAAGAATGTCCTTTGGGGTGGAAAGGGGGAGCAGTGGTGGAGTTGGCTGTTCTGGAAGATTGGCGGTTCGATCCCCGCTAGGGTCATTCAGCCGTTGTGGCCCTGGGCAAGCCACTTCACCACACATTACCCTGTATGGATGTGTGTGATTGGTGGGGGGTATTTGGTGGTGGTCAGGAGGGCAAAGGCTAGAATTGGCAGCCACGTTTTGTCAGACTGACCCAGGACAAGGTAGTTTATAGCAACCAGTGTGTGAATGTGGAGTGACCAAATAATGCTCTAAACATTGTAAAGCGTTTTTTAGCTCTTGAAAAGCACTACATAAATTGAATGCATAATTATTATCATCATCATCATCATTATTATTATGTAAGCAAGTTCATTTACTCTGATTATTTTATTTAACTTGTATTTTCGTAAACTTGTAAAAAACTTGTAACTTAAAATACATAATTTTTGGATGAACGATGTAAATAAGCATTGAAATGATTAATTACTTTTTGTTAATGAGAGTCAAAAGAACTAAAAAGTTCCAGAACTAGACACTATGTATTTTTTGTTAAAATGGTAAGTATTTGCTTTTGAGTTAAACATTTTAAATAAAAAAGGTTATCTTTAATTAATGAGATGTTTCTTTGGGTGAAAACAGGAAGCAACAATAAACCATTTTTAACTACTTTAATTTATTCAATTCAACAACATAATAAACAACAAACAAGAAATATTTATAACATTGTGTTTCTTTATTGAAGATATTGTAGCAAAAAACAACATTCAGTAATTAAAATCTATAAATAGTGCATAACAGATAAACTAAAAAAGTTTTTCCTCAATAAACGCATGGCCAGAAAACAAAAATATTCTTTCAAATCAAGGAAAAACCCAAAAGTGCTTCAAAGATACAAAAAAAGAAGAAAAAACTCAACTTCTCAACAGTAAACCATAGCACTTCTCATCAAGTTCATCGCAGTGACCATCATCTCATGTCTCAAACGGTCTAAAACGACTTCAAACATCTCTAAACTCTCTCTACATAACGATTGCCTTTTTTCCACATCAGTTCAAACAGTCTTTGCTCACTTGGCTTTTCAGCCTCTCTGGGCCTCCTGAGACATGGACCGTCCCAGGATTCGAGTTACCTTGGCAAATTCCATCCGGTTGGGTTTAAGGGGTGGCAGGTCTCTGGTGATCTCCTCCACAGCTCTCTTGTCATGACAGACACCGTCTGGAGCCTGGACGACGGGCAGATCATCCAGAGAGTAGGGTGCTCCGCGACCCAAACGAATGCCCAGTTCCACAGGCCTGAAGAGGGGTAAGGGTAGGCTGTTTCTGGAGGGCAGGAGCTGGTGCTCTCGTACTCCTGTTTCCACAGAACCCACTCTGTACACCCCTGAAGGACAGGTCTGAGTGAGAGGACGCACCTGCCAGTAACGGGACAGGGATTCTCGCCGAGAGTCATCCGACATCAGCATCGACTGCCTGCAGATGAGGATGCGCAAGAACAGGGAGAGGTCAGTTAGTTTTATCTTAAATAAAATTTTTTTTTAGTAATAATCCATTTGCTACATTGTAAAAATGCATTCCTGTTTGTTGACTTCATTTTGTCATAAAGCGTAATTCTGTTCACTTGAGTTGTTGCCTGAATTAATATTTAATTTTGAGTTCAAATTCTTAGTGGCTGTTGTTGACTGGATAAAAAAAAAAGTTCAGTCAATTATTGTGTCAATCTGTGTCCTAGTGATGTTTTTAAAAATGTACATTTATGTTTTGTATGTTTATGTATTGTATGTGTATGTTATGTAACAATTAAAAAAATCTTCGTTGCGTCAAATTTGGGAACACAACATCATAACTCATCATCAAATTTCTATGGAACTCTACGCTCACCAATTATTCAAGAGTAGTTTTACTGTAATTACTGTCTTAAACAACCAAATTATCAGAAAGAAAACAACCTAATTTTGCTTTCTTATATAAAATAACCTATTATCATACTCTTGATAGTCTTTTTCCCCCCTGATCATTTATGATTTAAAGTTATTTATGTTTAAAGTTATATAATCAAAGTTTTAATTGTGGTTTATGTGTAAATATTGACATTTTATTCTCATATATTGATTTGAATAATATGGGTGTTTATTTGATTTATCTTAAAAAAATGAACAATTCAACATCTTAAACACATTAACGTACAAAAACTTTGCTTTTTTTGTGCATAAAACATAAAAACGTCTTCCATAACTTACTGAAATAACATTATTCACGATTGTATCCTTATCTAATGACTTTCAGAAACAACTAGTCATGTTTCCTTTTAAAACTAAGCTTTTCACAAGTACTGTTGCATATAAATTTAGTGCCTAAATGAACACCTTAATTGTACGTTTCTAACTAAATGGAACACTATAAAGTTTATTTCAGACATGCATTTCTGAGCACGCACCGGTCCTCGGGTTGAGTCCTCATACTGACGCTGTGCCAGTCAGCGGTGTAGCTCTCTTTCTTAGCCGGATTCTCCTCTCTAAGGCTGCAGCTCAGCTGGGCTCCAGACACACAGCCTCCTTTCTTCTCCAGCACAGTGCACACCTGCATTTCAGCTTCTTCCTTTGATCCAACTGATTCAGTCAGGGTTTAGAAGTTCTTTTCAGAAGCTTCAGCTGTTTTTCTTCTTGTTTTGTTCTAGGTGTGCTGAGGGGAGGGAGCACGCATGTGTGTACTTCTGGCTGCTGGAGCCATCAGGGTTTTATACAGCTCTGCAGCTATTCCTGTCTGATGAAATCACCCGCATCGGTGTTGACACTGACACCTGATGCTCTCTCACACACACACATGCACATGCTCACAGGAGTTCACAACGAACCCATTTCAATCAATCTAAAGTAGAGCGGCTTGGTTAGATTATTTTAAACGATTATTCTTTATATTTGCGTGTAAATATAGCCTTATGATATGTTTTTGCTGTTCTAATGTCCACTTTAAAACTTTATATATTATATTTTAATTATATAAATACATGTAAAATTACATTTTTCTCCACAAGGAAGACCGAAGTAGAGCTTTTACACTCTTTCCGGGGTTTCGCTCAGTGTTAAATGCTGAATAATGAAGTACAACTTAAAACAAGTAAATAACCCTTTTTGTTATCTGTGCTGAGTTTTAGCTATAGCTAGAAGTTGGCATTGTCATTGCGCCACGCTGTGATATTGATTTTTGAGTTTTGTCCAAAGCGACTTACAGAAGGAGAGAGACAATATGCAATAAAAAGTCTATCTCAGCTTGCTCGTAATAGAAATTGTATTAGCTAATCAATAAACCATAGCAGGAAGAAAAGAAAATAAAGACAGAGGAGGAAAAAAAGTTTTTTTTTTAATTTATTTATTTTTTATAGAAGGTGTTCCCTGAATAGAAGAGTTTTCAGTTGCTTTTTGAAAGCTGTTAGTGTTGATCTGTTGTTCAGTTGTAGTTGCACTGTTGATTAGTTTAGAAACAGTGCTTCTACAGCAGCAGCAGATGTATGTAAAGAGTTATATTTATACGAGTTATGATAAATAAAAAATGTCTTTTGCTGTGTTGTTTTCGTTTTCTAGCAGTTGGCATTCTTATAACAGCGATATTGATCAGTGCACAGACAGTGGAGGATGGAGTGCACAACTTTAAATGCTTTGTTGACAAATGGGTTTGCGCAGAGCCTTCTGCAACGGTCGATGCACAACTTTATAATTTTATTTTGACAAAATATAACCTTTTTATTTTCATTCCTTCCCCAGCTGAAGTGATTTGGCAGTCTTCTGGCAGTCAGGAGATGCTAACATTAGCAGTTAGCGCTAACCTTTCACTGCATCACAGTGTTACATTAGCTTTTTCACACTCTTGTACTCTCTGGAGAGAAAAGTTCATCTGAGCCAAAAGGATTCGTGAGAACATTCTCTAGGAATCATCTGGTGCGAACTGTTGCTGGATCTTTAAATAGGTTTGTTTCCTGAATGAAGCAGCCATCTCTGCTATTTATTACACCTTATTGTGTTCAGTAACTGAACAAAAGGAATTCTAGTTGCATCTATCGGTTGCCATAAATGTAAAAATGTACAGTAGAAATGTAGTTAGTGTCAGATTCTGTTTATGTATTCTGTAGTCCAGTCCTGGATTTCAGTTTTACTTCATTATTTGTTTTGGATTGATCTCATGAGCTTCCTAATTCTATTTCTCATCTGTTTCCATTGCACCTATTATTAATCCCCTTGTTTGTAGTTAGGTATTTAAAGTCTCTTCATTCACTACCTTACTCTAGTCTTTGTGGTGTGGTTTTATCCTGTACCCCTGTGTTGCTCCAATATGTTTTCTATGTGTTCCTCTTGCTCCTAAGTTGTGGAATGCCATTTTATTTTAAAACATAAAGTATAAAACTTTCTCTCTAACTCCTGCACAACTGATGATATGCATGCGAAGGCATAAAGGAAATAATAAGCGCAATAATTGATTGTCATTTAAAACCTTAAATTGATATTTATTAATTGCACACACCTAATCTAAGATATGTAAATCTTGTGTGTGTTTATGAAGCAAATTCATATTTCACGATATCTTTTTTGTTTTTCAAATCACGTGTTGTTTTTTCTGGTGAAATAAACCTATTACCTGATGGGCTGATTTTATTAGTCTGCAAACGTTCAAAACTGCAAGGGCAAACGGTGACAATGAGATAACATGAATCATCATTATTTAATGCATAACATAACCATTCATTAACGAAATCATCAAACCTTTAAATGTGTCATATGAATTCATACACTAATTACTGCCTTAATTAGTGATAAAATCCCCACATAATTATAACTCACTAATTATGAGTAAAATATTATTTGTACCTTTCTCCAGTAAATTAATGATTATTTTATGCAAGAATTAATTTCATGTCACCTTACTGTAAAGTGTGACCTAACAAAATTTCTTTCCACACTGTACCTGCAAGTTTTTGTGTTGCCATTGTAGTTTAACAGAGTGAGCTCATAAGAACCCAACAACAAGAGTTGGAAGAAAAAAATCGTATTAATATAAAAAATGAGAGGAACAATCTCAACGTGGGGAACACGGGGATCAAGACCACCAAATCCCTTTCTTGTCTGGAACTTGGTGAATAATTAAAGATGGCTTTATTTTGAGATCTGGGTGAAAGGACCAGAATCCAAATTGGGCAAACATTGGCAAACTAAACATGGATTCCAATCCAAAAAAAGCTTGTATCTAAAATACCAGAAGGGACATTGAAGTCAACAATCCAAAGAATCTTATCCATTTAAGTCAATGCAGGGTCAGAACCAGGTAGGCATACAATTCACAGTACTGTTAGGAGTTGAGCAGAAGACAGTTCAAGGAGTTTCATTTCAAAAAGGCAGCAAATTTAACAAACAAACACACTTTTATCAGCAGGCTGAAATGTAGGCACAAGACATTCTGGCAAATGGAAGTTGTCAAGATCCTGCTTAAAGGTGCAGTATCTTGTAAACTCTCCCCAAGAGCCCAAGAAAAATATGCCCAAGTTATATTCAGATCGGTTTATGCACGTTTGTGTAATCCAATTTTTTTTTCAAAGCAGCTTAATGATCATAGACACGCCCATTGGCCATAGCAACACCCACTAACCAATCAGATACACCCCTGATGCAGCTCATCTCAATGAAGAACAATTAAAAGTAAGCAAATTTTGTGTGTCTCTGTGTGCCAACAAGAAAAACCCAAAAGGGGACGTGGCTGGAGCATAGCAGTGGGAGGAGGTACATGGCTCGTTTGGTGGAGCACAAGCATTTGAGGTGATTCAAATAAAATACTGCTTTTTGAATTTATAAAAAGAAATTATTTAAAATGGGTTTGATACGACACCAGTAAATAGGGAAAGCCAAAGGTGAATGAGATGCAGCTCATTAGAAGGCAATTAGGGAGAGTGTTTGCAAGACAAAAAAAAAAGAGCAGACAAAAGAGATATCCACTTGAAAACTGGAAATGCAACATTTTGGTCTTTTAGTGTATATATTGAATTGGTTGAAATGCACGAGTAAACAGCAGGTTGATCACTTGAACTAACTTATTTTAGGATTCCCTCTTTTTTCAACACGAACTCCTTGTTTTTGAAACAAAATGCAAACTCCTGTGAAAAGTGATGACCTTGGATGACTTAAACCATACAATTCCCAGCTGAGAAAAAAAGTAAAAATAACTTACACTGAAGAAGAAGCGCTAACCAACTCAAGTTATTTGATTTGTTCTTATTGCGAGGAATCTGGTCACCTGTTCCTACTCTCTGGTGACATTGTAACAGTTGTCTCTA
Source organism: Danionella dracula (assembly GCA_900490495.1). NCBI lineage: Eukaryota > Metazoa > Chordata > Actinopteri > Cypriniformes > Danionidae > Danionella > Danionella dracula. The sequence continues at coordinate 9,226,696 of UELW01000322.1, forward strand.
TGCGTAAGCCTGTTAACAGACATCATAGTTCTTTCAATGGAAACTAAACAATGGTCAGATCTGGAACCAGACAGGAGATTAAAAACATGTGGCAGCAGCTGTTACTTCTTTGGAAGCATCGTTTAAACATATTCTGACAGATAGTCTGCTATAGTGACACATTTATTAGCAACACATTGTTGCAGTGTACCGGTTTTTAAAAAAGGTGTGCACATGAACATATAGTCAGGATTTTTAGCGAGTGCCGTGCTCACTCATCAGTAGAATATAGTGCTTTGTACACACGAGGTTATGGACAGTCATGATCTCCTGTTACACACACATTCCGTCCCCAGTCTGTCACCAAATACTTCAGTGCTTACAGGAACTAACCTCACTCGTATGATGCCCCTCTCTTTGCAATGTGGCCACTCAGCACACGGAGGTTTGGATGTGTAATGCCATAAAGAGTTGTGCAACCAGGAGAACCGAGAAATGGCTCATTAGACCAGGTTGTTCTGACTTTGGTTCTCAAGACCAAAAGTATTAAGCTAGTTGTATACTATGGTGGTGCTCTGCACACAAGATATATGGTACATGCACTAGCAATGATTAATTTGGACCATGGATCGATCTTTTTAAATCAGTCAAACATGACGCGATTCAAAAGGTTAAGTCTTGCATTTTGAAAGTGAAATGCATTTACTAAAAATAGAAATGTACTCGATGAGTTCTTCAGTTACATGTTTATCACATTTACTGTTTCTACAGGCACACAGCTTATCTCTTTCATTTATTAAATTAATTCTAAACCATTTAAACATCCTGAATTGCTTAAGGTTTTTGGATTGGGTCAGATTTCTGTATATTTGTATATTGAATATAAGAATGAGGAAGAGATAAATAGACAGATGATTTAAAAATGAGGTGATTTAAAACTGCTATAACACAAACTGTTACATTTAGAAATGTAAAAAACATATATTTCTTGCTACATTCAGACAGCAGTTCTTAATGTTCAATTCAGCTTTTTATGAAATCAGATTTTTTTTCTCTGCTCGTTCATATTACACATAACATGCGATTTCGTCCGGCCTAATAGTCCGCGCAAACCTTAATCAAAACGAAAGTAAACATGGACAAGAATGTGAATCGAGGTGATTGTGTGGCTTTATTTAAGTTTATTTTCAGTCAGAGCTGTCATCATTTCTACCAAATCATATCAAGAAGAGAAACATCCCACCCTCATCCAGAAATGTGACATCTGTCCCCATTTTTGTCCCCAAAACATAAGAAAAAGGCCTTGTTTGGATTTGAAATTTGTAAAATTAATACAGGTCGACAAACAATGTGAATACCATGTTCAGCATCAAAATATTGAACATCGACATTCTATGCCATCATTTCTCTTAAGGCACACAGGAACCCCCTCTATTCGTCTAGTCTCGCTCATGGACCCTTGTCTGTTGGTCTACTCTCCTGCACTTGCTATACCGAATATGTTAGTTTTGTTTTGAGTTGGATTAAAAGTCAATGAAAGGTTCTCCTCTTTTGTGAATTTCCAACAGGACAGAAGATGTACTTGTAAAAGTTGACATTTAGTTTACAATATCTAGCTTGCTGCTAGTGCTGTAGAATGAAAATTAAAGTTTGTTGCCATTGACACGTAAATTAATGTGACAGGCTTGACATTCAAAATGTTATGGTCATGAAATTTTATAGCATTTCAACAAGGTGTGCCAAACACCTGCTAATATTATACCAAACAGGTGCTAATGATATAACCTCTTGCTGTGGGTTCATGTCCTCATGTGTATGGGTTTATTCCTCAGGGTGTCTTTTCCTCTCACAACATAAAACAAGGAAATAAGAGAATTAAATACTATACATTGCCCTCAAATTAAAACAATCTAAGCTTATACAAAACTTTGGTGATTACTACAGTCTTTCTTCCTAATATTAAACTTTTCTGACCATGCATCCATCACGACGGACATCCCTGCATGTTCAAAAAATGTCATGGTAAGACCTGCAAATTACAGGGTAATTAGAGTGCTCTCAATTTATTGTAACATTATACGTATTAGGAATTATTGCTACACTTTAGATTACGGCCCTCATTCAGTGTATTTAGAGTAATACTTTGTAACTACAGATAACAAACTCCACTTTAGATTTCAGCCCTCATCCAGTGTATTTACAGAGTAATTACAGTGTAACTACAGATAACAAACTACATTTTAGAGCACAGCCCTCACCTGTAGTTACAGAGTAATCACTATCTTGTTATTACTAATAATTACTCAGTAGTTATTCTGTAATTTGCAGTTCATCACCATGTAATTATAGTTAAATAGGGTCATTAGGAGAGATTACCCCAAACTTCGCAGGTTACTATCATGTAATTACAATTCACTAACGCAAAGTACCCTGTTATTACCAATTAACCAGTAATATCATCTAAATATAGATAAAAAAGTGGAAGTACCCTGTAATTCGCAGGTTACTAACATGTAATTACAAGTAATTAAGGGGAGGTACACTGCTATTACTAATTACCCAGTAATTAGCTGCCTTTGATCACAAGTGTTACTGTACAAATGTTATTATAATTTGATGGAAGTTTTAATGAGAAAAATCCCTCCCATTCCTTTACTGACACCAATTCAGACCTGAAGGGGTTAACCTGGCCCAAACATTAATACTTAGATTTCAAAAGGAACTCTATCATACTTAAGTTAGCCAAACATGGCAATTCTATTCTTACCCCATAAAACTAGTCAATTTGACATTTCTGAAACAAAATCTAGGTTTAAAACAGGGCGAAATACAACTGAAATCAAAACTTTTCTTTGAAATGATTTTTAATTACTATTTACCTCTGATTAAATATATGATTATACACATACAATTTTTTTTAAAAAGAAAATACAAATAGAAAATGTCCAACATACATGTATTTTATTGTTTTCTAAATCAGACATCTCAACAGACAAGCAACATGACAAGACAAGAAACACTGAATCTTATAAACCTAGTGATTCAGGACACTCACCACAGTAAAAGAATGTACTGTACACTATTTTGTCTCTCAATTCCATTACTGCACATACACATTATATAATAATAATAACACATCTGATACATCACCTATATAATATGCTGATTGTATTGTAGCTTTCAACTTGGAAACAAAACAAAATTAATAGGAATTCAGAAAACAACGCCACTTCCTAAACAGAGAAAGGACAAATTTCATTCTACGACACCTTGGAATGCAAATACACAAATAATATTTTTCAAAATAATATGTTTAGTTAACAAATTTATAGACATTTATGAATTTTACATATTTATTTTTTAAAATATGCTGATATTAAATATATAAATTCAGAAACATGGTTCAAATAAAATAATTTATCTGTAATAAATCAATCTCATATTCTGATCAAAAATAATATATTAAATGATACAAAATGCCTATGAAACATCATGTTAAAAGTGCAACAACTGAAAAAATATGTATTATCATACATTTCTAATGATTTGCAATGTCAAAAGTTAGACGACATGACATTTAACCTGTAAGACAAGACATGGATGTCTTCTCTCTCCAACATCACCCAAAGGTGAAATTTGACTGCTCACTTGTTTGTCATTAGCATGAATAACATGTGATGTTTATTAAATAATATCTTTGTGGACAATGCGCTGATCACATTTTATACACCTCACGTCCAATAAAATTAAACTTCCTCTTAAAAATGTCATCAATGCTTTGTTGCACCCTGTTTACATTCACAATTAAAATACAGCAACTGTGAGTCTGGATAAGTGGTAAACATAAAGAGTAAACATTTTATTTGGAGTCACACGCTCAAACTCTGGTGTGATTGCATTTCAACGGTGAATGTTTTTAAAAGGGTTTCATGTGTTCTTAAAATGTGGTTTTTATTGTTAATGTAGAAACAAAACTAGCTAAACTATGGTAGAGTTTTAGCCTAAGTTAACCAAATCCCTAAATATCTTGGGACAAAATCTTACAAGTCTTGAAGATCCTCAATTTGAAAGAAAAGGTGCCTACCTTCGCATTTACAGACTTGCTCTTTCATGTCAAGTCCATTAAATATTCTTTTTAATGACAAATCCATGACTTGTACATATCTTTGTATAATATTTGTGTACGCTTTTATAAACACATGATGCTACAAATAATAAAATGCTGTTTCATTGTAAATTAATGGCTAAGACCCCTATATGCAAATAAAACTGTTTAGTTTGAACCCTAACACTCAGGTGTCTGAAAACAACCCTGCACTCTTCCTCAACCCCATTCTGGCTTCCATGGCAACTCTTACGAGAGCTTAATGATAGTAACTTTTACTGGCAAGAACCTTACATTTTATATTGTGAAGTGATCATGGAAAAATAAACCTGGTTTGAACTGACCAGTATATATGGTTGTTTTTTTGTATACTTTGTTCACTTTTACTTTGTTCAATACATTTCTTTATTTCTGTAGGTGTCTCAATTTATGATTTAAGTGTCTGTTAGGAACCTGGGGCAAAATGGATTTTTGTTGGCTAATAAACAAAGACCTGCTTGTGTTTAAGGGTTAGCACACAGAGCAAAATTTTTTATTTGTGTCAGGTTAAAGATTAATGAGATCTATTGATTCCCTTATCCAGTCTTAATGAAATCTTTGAGAAATCCGTTCTTACAGCTTAAGATTACAAGCTAATTGATGCTTTTGCCTATTTTAAACTTCAGTTTAGTTGTCTTTAGAACAATTATGTAATATTCTAATCAGTGAAGACTTTTATTCTATAATTACCATTATCTACCAAAAAAATCAATAGAACCACCTCAATTCCTAGTTCCACGTCAACTTAAATTCTCATGGTAGTCTCAAAACTGCTACATTTTCATATTAACCCATAAGAACCCAAACTCATTTTCCATAACAAAATTGTATGATTGTTAAATAAAAGGGAAAAAAAAGAGCTAAATAAAGACATTCCTAGAAAACTTTAATGGCTTCTTTTATAGGTTTTCAAATCTCTTCAGCCAGTCCCGATCTGGTGGTAGCCTTTTTAGCATAGCTTAGCATAGATGATTGAATAGGATTGGGATTATTGTTGCTAACAGTATTTGCTTAGACAATTTCATTTTAATTATGTAATCTTCATACACAATGCAACAACCAAAGAGTCAAGATTTAAAAATCTAACTGTAAAAGTAGATCTGTAATCTGGTACAAAAATACTACTTTCGCTAATTTGATTCAATCTATGCTAATGCTGCTACCTCCAGAACTAGGGAATGTCTCAAAAGTTTGCAAACTGATAAAATACTCCTAACTCTTAAAAGGAATAAAAATAGCATTCTTTTAACTACAATGTCATCAACTAATAAAACAGAAGAATATATCATATATCCCCCTTAACCCTACTATAACATCCACAAGGTGTATAGCACCAAACAAACCCTTATCAGTCTGCTTTGGTCCCAATAATTTACCCCTAAAATGTAATTTTCAAGCCAATTAATACATTTTCCTCACGTGACCCCTCAGCCTGTCGTGTTAAGGCCGTAGTGTATATCCTCGTACTTGACCTTAGTAGTCTTGGTTCTGGTATCCACCAGAGCCATCGTAGTTAGCTTCCACATCAGCATTGTATCCAGTGTACTCTGCTTCACCTGGGGGCGCTGCGGCTGGGTCCTGAGTGGGATCAGTATAGTCTTGAGAGAAAAGGGATGAGCTTGAACCTAGCTTGTACTTCTGGAAACCAAAGAAAGCTTGGCCAGCCTTGTATGGTTATAGGAGAGCAGGGAGCGAAATGTATGAGAAGATTTGATTGCAATGAAAAGAAGGGATGGAGAGAAAAAAGAGAAAAAAGCAATGTTAGTTGGATTCATTTAAAAGATTAAGATGGTTAGATAGTTTAACAGCAAGTAGTATAGTTTGGGAATGTATCAGAAAGCGGGAAAGCAATTCAACAGATAGAGAAACCCAACTGGAAAACACACTAGAAAAGGAACTAAAATTAACACTGATGTTTCATTTTAATAATGAAAAATCTTCAAAACAGAATAAATATAGATTTAAAAACATATCATTTATTAGCCATAGCAATGGCAGATGCAGCTACGATGAAAATATAGAAAATTTCATATGATTTTTCATGGAAATATTCAATAATTGAACAAAAGGATTCTGAATGCTTCTCATAGTGCAACTGACTCCCCCTAGCTACCAAAAAGGGAATCACAAAAGCATTTTTTTAATTAAACCTTAAATCGCTGCAACATAAACAAATAAAAGTAATTTTGAAACTGTAACCTTTATTGTAAGCAATATCAAAATGGTTTAATATTGTGAATAAGCATTTCAACATTTTTTATCATGTTCTAACATAAAATACAACATTTCAGAGGGTTTCCTTACAACATGATTCATCAGAAATTTCAAGTTGCTGAACTTAATTGTTTTAGGTGATGGAATATTACATTTTGCATTTTATAGTTTTAGGTGATTTTTACACATAGAATATCTTTTAGCACTGAAAAACTTGCATTGAGATGCTAATGCTAACTCTATGAAGAGTGAACTTCTTTGAGTTATGCAAAAAAAAAACACTCACATTCAGACATTAATAACAATTACAGAAACAATGACAAAATTGAAACACAAAAACCCCAGAAAACATCGCCATCCTCACCGCAGATTCAAGAGGATGCTTGTATTTGATGCCTAAAGCATGGCAAATAAATCAAGAATACACGCTAGACAAAGGGAGGGTGTGTGTGTGGGGTGAAGAGCTTGTTGTATTCCTCTTCGAATGAGACTTTCTTCAGCCGCTCAAGGCCCAGAAGTGTGAGAGCACCCTAAAAAAAGAGAGATCAACAGAAAGTCTGATGGGAAATCCCTGGATAAGAGGGACTCTGCAAGAGAAGTGCACTAAGAAGAGGAATCTGCTAAGAAATTAAGCTTTATTTCTTGAGGACAGAACTAACGTGTAAATTAAAGACAGTGTGTTAGTGGTGGATGCTGAAGAGACCAGGATCTTGAGGATTTTGGGAGGATAGTTCATTCACTAAGTAGAAACAAATTGCATCTACAAAGTAGGGCTGGGCGATATGAACCAAAATTAAAATCCCCAATTTTTTCACAAAAATACTGCAGATGACAGAAATTGTTTCAAACTTGGTCCAAAAAGTCACCTTTATTTTGTTTTGATTTTCCAATCTGGAGTTTGATCGGGAAAAAAGAGACAACAAAGCAAAAAGACATTGTGCTTTTGCTGAACAATGAAATTGCTGAAAATATTCAAAAAAGTTTTAGCTTTAATGTTTTAGTTTAGTGCACTGGTCTTTGGTGCAGGTCTTCGGTTGTCCATCCATCCATCCATTTTCATGTCGGCTTTTTCCCTTTCGGGGTCGCCACAGTGGAATGAACCGCCTACTCCTCTGGCACATGTTTTATGCGGCGGATGCCCTTCCAGCCGCAACCCATCGCTGGGAAACATTCACACACTCATTCACACTTTAACACTATGGGCAATTGTTCTTATTCAATTCACTTATACCGCATGTCTTTGGACTTGTGGGGAAACCGGAGCACCCGGAGAAAACCCACGCGATCATGAGGAGAACATGCAAACTCCACACAGAAATGCCAACCGACCCAGCCGAGGCTCGAACCAGCGACCTTCACCTTCTTGCTGTGAGATGACCGTGCTACCCACTGCGCCACCGTGACACCTGTCTTCAGTTGTAGTTCTTCATTTTGGAGCCTTTTAAGGGTGAAGAGTCTGGAAGATTGATATTTTGAGAATTTTCTCATAAAAATTTAGGATTTTACATCTCATCCATCTCTGTCATTTTTTGTGTGTGAAAAAAGTCTATCAGGTTACAACCCCTTTTAAAAATATGATAACACTTTATAGTGTTTAGTTCATGCATAAATTAACCATTAATTCATGATGAGTTATTATGCATTATTGATTAGTTAAAATATAACTCTGGAATATATATATACATGAACTATACATGAACGAATATATTTACATGAACTACTTAACCAGTAAAGGAGTCACAATAATCCATAGATCAATTTCTACCTTAATCAAGGGCTTGCTTCTGATTGTTAAACGTGCCGCATCATGTAAAGCTGACTTTTCAGACATTTAACTTGACTGACTGAACCCAGTGTAACCGTAGCAGAACCGTGTCAGATAAGCAATCAAA